>JACSZZ010000001.1:0-2400000 GCA_018467035.1 Scorias spongiosa
TATACTACACTCTTTATAAATTGCTAGTCCCCTCTTAGTATTGTACTAGAAGTATTAACTCGCTATTTTATAATGTTGGTAGTGATGTGTACGTTTAGGATAACGTATAGCTCTTAGCCCCTCTATACTCTCTATATATCCTTATTAACCGTTGTTTATATAGTAACCGTAGTGCTAAGCCCTTATATAAGTATGATTTAACTTTACCTTTTGCCTTACCCTAAGCTGCCTTTTAGTAGCTTTTCTAACCTTCCCTATATATTTTCTCCCTATACTGTCTATATAACTTCGGATTAGATGACTTTACTCTACAATATACTAGCTTTATAATATTATACTGAAAAGTTGGCGTGACTCCAATAGGGTGACTCTAATGGGGGTGTTAGACTTAGATATTTTAAGGGATGTGATGAAATATTCGCCTAAAGCTGACTCTAATAGGGGCTGATTGGACTGGACAATTTTGGTTAGGTACTATAATAGGCCTAGTGTCCTTAGTGTTCTACCTAATTAGGGTTGAGACAGTAGTAGGTTGTTAATAAGGTAGAAGTATAGAACCGAGTTAGAACGATGTTAGGTAGTTAACTAAATGTTACTATTTACTTTATAATATAAGTTAAGTACGAGGCTCCTATCTACTAAGGAAATGAGGTCCTATCTATATAGTCGTCTCGTTCTTAATAAGTATAGGTAATTACCTTAATTACTAGGTAATTAGGGTGATCGGGGTGATCCTAATCACTTTATTATAAAGTGATCACCTTACGATTAGGCCCTCGAGCTATAATCACTTTACCGCGTGTAGCTACGGGTTAGGCCGTGCTACTCTGATTGGCTGATACATCCACCAATCTTATGTTACGGGTTCGACCGTAACACTCCTATCTACTAAGGAGATAAGCTCCTATCTATATAGTCGTCTTATTCTTAATAAGTATAATATTATAAGTACTATCTTAAGTTCTCCTATAAGTACTTATACGAGTACTCGTATATCTACTCATAATGCCTAAGGTATTCTAGCTACGGGTTGCGCCGCCCTAGCCCTAATTGGCTCGTTACTACGACCAATCTTATGTTACGGGTTCGACCGTAACAAACAATCTTTAAGCTGAGGTAAGAAAAAGCAGAAAGAAGATAGACTTTCGGAGAAGCGGAGGTCCTACTGTAGTTGCCAGCCAATAGGGCCCTATCTAACACTGATCCAAAAAATCAGGGAGCATTACTGAGTCAGTGACAGAATTGACTGGACTACAAGGATCAACCGATCCTTCCGTCTCGATGTCATGTGTTCGTAATGTAAGGAGGTGCATGGTCGTAAAGATCTGCTTAACCACATCTTCAATCTCTTTATCGCCCATCGTCAGACGTACTACGATTCGTAGTACTTCTTGCTTCGGTGCCGCGGTTGGCAACTTGCAGGCTACATGCACTATCAGCCATATTCATGCTAACATGAAGGGGAAGCTACTCACCAGGAATACAGTATCCTATCTTCTGCAATTCTTTAGATACGTCGGCCTCTGAAATCGATGGATGTTGCTGGCGCACTGAGTTAGTCAACGAGAAAATGACCATAGGGATGCCAACTCGCTGGTAAGGCTCCAGCTTTTCCAAATGGATATCCGCCCGGATATAGTCGTTGGCACACATGAACCATCCTGTTTCCTCAAGCATCCGTCCGAGCTTCACAGCCCTTGCAGTCGCTCTTCTAACCAGATTTTTGTATCCTTCGATGCCCAGCCTACTAAAGTTGTAATATTGAATAATGACGTGCATTCCAGCTTGTGAAAAGCCCTGGGTAAGTGATGTGCTTTCGCCGGTCAAGTAAGCTGAAGCGTATATCATGTCGGTAGGAACATAGGATGCGTCTCTCCAGATGGCCCAGCCAACTGCTGGCCCAGTCAAGCCGTATTTGTGGCCTGAAGCGTTTATTGACACCACCCGTGGAAGGGAAAAATCCCTGTTTGGTAATGTCAATATACGATATAAACACAGACAAGAGAGAAAGCTGACCATTTGAAATCTTGCGCAGCCAAAAACGGAGCCACGAATCCTCCACTGGCGGCATCGACATGAATTGGGATGCTTCTGCCCGATCGCTGTTCGTAGAGGTCCAAAATTCCGCTGACCTTTTCTACAGGGTCGAAGTGACCGGTGTAAGTGTTTCCTAGAACAAGTATCACTCCGACTGGACCTTTGTCAGCGATGCTCGTGTTCCATGTTTGACATTATACAAAGGCTTACTAGTACCCTCGTCTACTGCCTCTAGCAGTTGAGAGGCGTCAAAACTGAAGCAGCTCTCTGCACTGACAGTGATCTTTCGCAATGTCACTCCGCAAGCGTTCGCAAATTTATCAATTGCAACGTGAGCGTGGCTGCCGACAACTAAGTTGGGTGCTAGACCGACACGGCCCTTACGCTTAGCCTCCCAAACTTTCTTCATAGCGAGCCCACCTAGCAGGATAGCTTCAGAGCTCCCGGACGTGGCACATCCGACGGACTGTCCAGAATCTGGTGCATTCCATAGGCGAGATATCATTTCCACGCAACGCTCGTGGATGCTACCGCATTACGTGAGAACGTGTGAAATATTCTTTTCCTCGAGATCGTATCGTACCTCGTAAGAGCTGGGTACTCTTTCCAGTTCGCCAGATTTTTCATGCAGTTTTCTTTGATCAGACGCTGTGAATATACGTCTAGCGCGGTCGTGGTGAAGCTGATGGCTATTAGTCCCGTCGTAGAACCAACCCACCAAAGGTCAATCTCACCTCCCATAACTCCGTATTGGGACTGCGTCCGACTCTAACAGGGTCGAGATCAGATTTTTCACAGTTCTCGGATGTTGGCTTTGGGTTGGGAGTGCAAATGTTGGTAGTGTAGGTGGCGTCATATTCGCATTCAAGGTGACTGTAGACAACAAAACATACTTGGAGTTTGTTGGCCTTGTTATAACTTCTAATTTATAGAGCTTCGATATAACAGCGGACGCCCTGGTCACGATCACCCGATGCTGGCTGGTAGAAGCATCCTATCGGGTTAGGTCGGGCTAGATAGAGACCCTAAGGTGTCGACCGTAGGACAAATTTGACTGGAAAGAGCAGCAATAAACTAGTCTTCGAGAATGTCATCCTTGTCGGGTAATAAAAACTTGAAACGTATCTCAATTCACAGACTGTCTACGATCGCCACCATGAATCAGCTGACTAACAGTGCTCCAAGGGTGGGCCGGCAATGCACTATGGGTCAACCGGCACAATCCTACGGGTTGACCAGCGCGGATTTGTCGGTCCGCCAATGTTACTCTGTAGGTTTCCTAAAAATTCCCTTCATGTCTACCAGTCACTCTCAAGATCTTGATCGATAGGGTTCCACGATGCAAACTAGGATCGGGGTTACACAGCATATTACACTAGACGATTTAGATGTTATACATAGTCCATGAGGTGACGCACGCTGATGACATGGCCCAACCATCTGTGACTTGGCATTGCTTGTCGCCAACATAATACAATCGGATTCCAAGTTACTGCTTGCGTTCTTTGGCATCTCAAGCTCGTCCTCAGAGTGATCGACGCTAGCCTTCCACGACCGTTGCCACCCACGATCGATTTTCTTGGCCAGACTTGTCAGCGCCTCACGAATGATTCCCGATACTTGCCGACTATAGCTGCGCGGAGTTAAGATCCGCCATCTTGGTAAGGCTGCGTGATGTATTTACTGTGCGACTAGACGTCTCTAGTAAGCTTGCTTAGCACCATCATCAGGCTTAGTGATTTCAAACCAGTAACCCTCCAGCTAGTGATGATAATGCTCGATGTAACCCGAAGCCACCTTGCTAAGGTACAAATTCAAGTCCGCTTTACGCGAGCAACACGGCGATGACGAAATTTCATATGTACATCCGTCTCGATAACCAACACCCGCTTAAGCGGCTCGAAGATGCCGGCGTTATGTAGTCAAAAGAGACGAAAGCTACCAAACGGGAGGACGGGTGAGCATATTTCGTTCTCTCTATATGAGTTCATCATGTTCGCCGTTGTGTGGCTTCTATAATCATCCAACGTGAAAAATAGCCGCTTCTCGGACGTCGATAGACCTATGACCAGCCTGAAGGCGGCAATTAGCTAATCGCAGGCAAGACTGTCGGATATCCGGCTGCTATCGCAAGCCGAGAAATACGAGTCTGACGACAGCCATGCCGAAATCAAGGTTATAGGAAACTTTCCAGGCTTGAAAATTATGTGCGACGGTAGAGCTTTACTAGTGGCGCTGACGTAGTCGATCGTAGCCGCCCACTATTACCTACAAGATACTACGTTCCAACTCGTTCTACCGTGGCCATGGACCAACATTACTGATAAATAGGTATTTCTAACCGTACAATCTAACTTGGGTGCCACTAGAAGCATCGTGCTAGTGGAACAGTCGGAAAGCAGCGACTACATTGAACCACGTCTACGCAGCATCGAGTTTGACGCCAGCATATAGCGCCCTTCCGATCTAGCAATCATAGATACTCGACACTTCGGTATACCGGGCTCTAGAGCCGTGTTTCCAATGCCACCAGCCAGCCGAGCCGGAGACAAGTCATTCCGAGTAAGCTATAGGCAGTCTCGGCGGTTCAATCTCCATTTGTGCTAGTAAGGTAAGGGACGTGGAGAAGCTCGTACCTATAATCAAGTGATCAATTATATAAGAGTCTCCTCAGAATTAGAGAGGCTTCACAGCGATTCAAGCATCTAAGTAGGTGAAGTTCTTTAAGCAAGGCGGCAGTGAATAGTAGAAATAGGCCCATTACTGACTACTCCCGATGCCAGTTTAGACAGACACAGTCTAGATTGATAGCAATAGCTTTGGCATATCAGATTCCGAATGAGTCATTCTTTTGTGTTTTGTGATAGGTGCATGAGAAGTGTAGGACTAATAGTTTGCAAGATGACCAGCGCGTGTTACCCCACGGATCACATTAGACTTGGGGCTTAATTTATCGATCACGATAACTTTTACGATGATGATTCCGAAAGGACTCACACCGCCTCGTGATTGTACACCTCTAATGGCGTCTGATTTCCTACGCCGAAAAATAGCTCAAGCGGATCAAGAAACAAAAGTAGTCCGCACCTGGGTATATAATCCCGCTTCGTGTTTGTTCGATTGCAAGAAACTCTCAACAATCTCCAGTACGATATGCTTACTACATGACATTCTATCTCCAACGTCTGAACTATGCTCATCAAGATGGACCAATATGCTACCTCTAGGCTAGCTCGTCTAACATACCACATTGAAGATCAGCTTGTACCACTGAAAGAATTGTGCCAGCAGTTCCATTGTGGGATTGAAGATGCCATCGTTGCTGCATGGATTCTTGTTGAATACTGCATGTCTGGGAAGGCCGAAATTGCTGTTCGAATCTGCAATGATATCGTTTCGCGAGCAGACAATCACTCTCACGAACCGACGTACAGCACTATTATCGTGAACTTGCGCAAGCCAATGAGTCCACAAGCTGCCCTTGCCCTCGTTCGCGACAGTCGGAGAGTGCCTACGGTTGAACAAACCGACTCACTGGACGAACAAGAGGCATTACCGCACATCATCTTGCAGCAGATGCCTGACTCGGACTTATCAATCAAGGATTACAGGTTCCTATTACATCAGGTATGGGGAAATTGGATTGGGACTTGATCTCAGAGCTAACATAGGTAGCACCCAATTCTGCTGTCCATTAAAAAGGGGCCCTCAGTCGTAGTGGATCTAAGCTGGGACACTGAAGCACTACATCACAAGACCGCACATATGTATAGATCAATTCTTCAGCTTGCCATTGCGAATATGGTCAAAACACCAACTGTAAACCTCCAAGATCTGCCCGTGATAAGCCTGGATCAAGCAACACCTTTCGACCAGAGGCAAAAAAGGGAACGTTTTGGAAGATATACAACCATTCACAACACGATCCACGAAAGGTGCCAAGCATTTCCTTCAAACTTGGCCATTTCTGCATGGGATGGCGATCTCACGTATAGTGATCTGGATCGATATTCGCGTCACTTGGCCAAAAGTCTGCAGGGGTTGGGGTATCCTCGAGGTTCTTCTGTCATCCTCTGCATAAACCATTCCAAATGGGCAATAGTTGCGTCTCTGGGTATCCTGAGATCAGGTTTTGTTTGTTTGCCGATGGACCCGGACACACCTGCACAACACATGCAGGAGATCATTCAAGCAAACCACACTTGTGTAGCAGTATGCGATAACTATTCGGAAAACCAGCTCAAGGCACGTTTGCTGCATGTTTACAATACTGAGTCCTTCGAATGGGACAGTGTAAATGAAGATGACAAAATTGAGGGAGATGTCGGCCATACTGATCTTGCATTTATTATTTACACTTCTGGATCGACTGGAAAGCCAAAGGGAGTCGCTCAGGAGCATGGCGCACTATGCGAAGGATTTTTCGAAGTTGCGAGAGCCTTGAAAATCAACGAGCAAACGCGATATTTGCAATTTTCGAGGTATTCTTTCGACATAAGTCTTTGTGAGATATTCACACCTCTGATGATGGGAGCATGCATTTGCATCCCATCCGAAGACACTAGACTTGGGGACTTAGCTTCTTTCATCGCTCGCCATCAGGTCACGGCCGCCTGCCTCACACCTACGACGGTGGCAACGCTCACTCCTGAATTGGTTCCAAATTTAAAACAATTGTCCTTAGGCGGTGAGAGACCTCCTCGTGCTCTCATAGAAAAATGGGCGGAACGCGTACAACTGAACATCTTGTATGGAACAACCGAAACGGGCGTATGGGACACGATGGCCTTGGGGGTCTCCAAGTCTGGAAATCCATCCTGCATTGGTGTCCCCGTTGGATGTAAAGCTTGGATCGTACACCCACACAACGCCGACATATTAAGCCCGGTTGGTGCTATTGGAGAGTTGTGCATCCAAGGATCGTGTTTGGCCCGCGGCTATATCAACATGAAAGAGCTCACAAACACTCAATACCTACGTACGACCCGATGGCTGGCTAACGAAGGACTTTCGGATCAAGGGATGATCTACAGGACCGGTGACTTGGCAAGATTTGATTCAGATGGACATCTGGAGCTTCTGGGCCGCCAGGATCGACAGATCAAGATTCGTGGACAGAAAGTGGACACCAGTGAAATTGAACACCATCTATCACAGCTTCTACTCAACAAATACGAGGTTGTCGTTGATCTCTTGACCGGAAATGGTTTTCAGAGGCTAGTAGCTTTCCTCTCAGAGCGTGATTCGACCGAAGTTAAAGTTATCCATTCCGGCTCATCGAGTCTTTTCCAACAGGCAACACATCTCCTCAGCGAGATCTTGCCAGCGTACATGATCCCATCGCTTAGCATCACACTGACAACTTTTCCACTTACACGATCAGGAAAGACGGATCGAAAACGACTCCGCGAGCTTGGTCAGGGAGCTCTTCAGACGCATCTAGAAGGACTTGCTCGCGGCGCTAATAAGCCGCAGCACTTGCAAAACGACGAGACCTTCCGGATTGTGAGCGAGATTTCCGTGGATATTATCAGTTCCGGCGTTGACAACCTCAAAAGGTCCTTGCAAGGTCAGGACTTTCGACTTCAAGATGTGGGACTGACGTCAATACAAGTAGTCTCGCTGCGAAAGCATTTGAAAGTAAAGACCGGTATTGATGTACCGAGCTGTTTCCTGTTATCACAAAATTGCAAAATAAGCAACATTTCGCAGTATATCAGTGCCGAATCTCGGGGTGAATCAAAGGACCTCCATCTCCCTCAATTCACTGAATACGTCTCGTCGTGGAGAGAAAAGCTTCAGTCTCTTTTCGACGGTCAGATGACGAGGGTCTTCATTACAGGCCCAACGGGATTCTTAGGAAGTCAGATCTTGCGACAGCTCTTGTGTACGCCGTCAATCAAAAGTATCATCCTCCTAATCAGAGCGAAAGATAAAGAGACGGCCATGGAGAAAGTGCGAACCGCGGGTACCTTAGGTCGATGGTGGAACTCCTCATACGAAACCCGCGTGGATATTTGGCTAGGCGACTTGACACACAACAGACTAGGACTCGATAATGAGAAATGGAAATCTCTCTTTGGCACTCAAACCGAACCCCCACAGGTCGATACAATTATACACAACGGCGCCGTTGTCGACTGGTCTGCTAGTTTCAGCACTCTGGAGCCTCCAAATATTACCAGCACATATCAGCTGTTGTCTGGGATGGTCAGCTCCCGAGCACCTCCAGGCCTAACATTTGTATCGGGGGGCCATCTACCCGTCGAAGACGAAAGCGAAGAAAAAAGCGTTGAAACATTGAGCGACCTTTCCGGATATGACCAGACAAAGTTTGTGTCCGAAACGCTCGTTCGGCAGTACCACTACAGCACTTATGGACATCCCAGACATGGTCGCGGAGTCAACATTGTGAAGCCAGGCTACATCATCGGATCCCAAGAGGAAGGGGTTTCGCAACCCGATGATACCCTTTGGCGCCTCTTGAAGGCTTGTGCAATGCTCGGATACTACAGCACTACCGATGCTAGATCTTGGGTTACGGTAGCGGGTGTTGAATCGGTCGCAGCAATAGTGTTGACTCGGGCTCTGAATCCGTTTGACGTCGGACCTGCTCGAAGCTCGATCAAGATCCTCGACGGCGTCCTCTTGGAAGAGTTTTGGTTAGCACTTGCGCGCAGCGGCATCGCGGTGCGCCCGATGGAACATAATGAATGGATGCAAATGATGCTATCCGATATCGAAGAGCGTTTGGAATTGCATCCGCTATATCCTCTAGAGGAATGGTTTCGTAAGAGTAATGGGTTGATTGGAGGAGAGAAGCCGCTCGATCGTGAGCTTCAAAGCAGATCTTCTGACGTCAAGGCCACGGTGCGGAAGAGTGTGGAGTATATGAAGAAGGCGGGGTATTTCGATGACAATGGAGTGGTTGGTCGAGAAAGTGTGAGCCAGATGTACTCTCGGACCAAGTAAATCGGTATTCTCGATATTCTCGGTATTCTCGGTATTCATCGTCAGTCACTGAGTTGGTTCCCTAAGTCAGCATTATCTATAGAGAAAGTGTCTGCGAGGTTCCTCGTGCGGCGACCTTCGCTTCGTGAAAACGGCAGTCCGTCGCAATGGCGACTACCGAGGAAGACGTTCGCAGGTCTTCTGTATGGTAACTTCAGTGACCATGGAGACGCTTGAGATTCGACGGGATTCTTAGAGACGACATGGGAAGCAACCTTGCCACCGAGAACATCGGTCTTATCCACTATAGGGAGGCAGACGACTAGGTCTGCAATCCAGCTGACACATCCCCGTTACGTCGCCAGCATCATCGGCTGAGTCACGGTAAACGGAGGTCACGCCACTAATTTGATCTATAGAAAAGGCCACCCCCATAGAGGGCTTTACTGCAATCATGCACCAACAGGCGGACGATCGAAAGGGTGCCTTCATGTATAAAGTCTCCACCAACGTGATTTCTCCTTTAGACGTAGCTTATGAAGTTCCCAGACCAACTACATAGCCTTGCAATCGAATCGAGAGGATGGCAAAGTTAGGTATTGTTTAGGCTGCATTACCTCGGCATCGCACACGTAGGAGATGTGTCTTATCGCCTCTTATCAGACATGATCTCACATCGCCATGAATATGTCGCTTCGATCTCCATCGGCTGGTGGATTTTGTGCAATTACAGCATAAAGAAATGATCATCAAAGCCCGATGTAAGCCAACACTCTTTCGCATCTCACTCGTGTACAATGAATGTCCCAGCCTGATTGAGAAAAATGAGCTTTCTTCCTATAATAATGTGAAAGCTAAATGAATCAACTCTCGCCGCTATGCACTTGTTCATGCGCCGGCTGCTCACACCCAAATGCTGCTGAACAATTCGCCTTATCCTGAACGGCGATGACGGTACCAGTCTCGCAAGAAAATATTGGGAGAGTTCCTAATAGGGAGGCGAAAAAGGTTCTTCGGTGTCGGATTGAGCCCCACTCGGGTACTGTATCTGTTCCAGGCGTCTAAACTGCTTTCTGTTACTGCACCCTGGAGGAAGCTTTACAACAAGCGATTAACAATAGGCGCATGATCTCTATCCAACAGTGCTGGCCACCTAAAATGAGAAGATGATGATGGTGTCGGGTTTTTCCACGACCTGGAAGAGATGGGATTTGGACATATGTGAGGCGAAGCAAAGTAACTTCCATTAACTTGTACTAATCCAACACCACATTTATTCTGGGCGAATGAACAGCCCTCCAGTTGACTCGCTCAACTGGCGCCGGGTGTCAGCACCGATAGCGGCTTGTGCCAGAGTCCGGGCGATCCGTCCATTTCCCTCGGGATGAGTATAAAACACCCGCTCCCGGAGCACCCGGGTGATGGATCTACTCATCCAAGAATGGTATCCCTGTTGCTGTTGCTGTTGCTGTTGCTGTTGCTGTTGCTGTTGCTGTTGATGATGATGATGATGGTGGTGGCGGTGGTGTTGATGCGAAGAAGCTGAGAGAGAAGATCATGAAGGCAAAAGATTTAAATAACTGTATCTTGGCAAAATATCCTGATATATCATGCAGGAGCGATCATTCACAGACGAACATGACGCACAAGCGTGTGTAAACACAGACAATTTGAACATAGTAGCTCACTTCATGTGTGACGGTTAAGATGAAGAAACATACTCGTCAACTAAAGATGTCCGATGAGCGCCCATAGAGTAGATGAAAAGCAATGACGAGCTACGCCATAATCAACCACGAATCTCACGGCTCAAGCGAATAGCAAGATATTCTGCTACACCTTAAGGATGAACAATCCATCAGGTCCGAAAGTCCGGCATATATTCTTCCACCGTCTCTCTACATTGACCCGGAATATTTTTAGGATTCAGGTGCTGATTTATGAAGATCGCCAGTGTGGTTGAAATAAGGTTATGCTTGCAAAATTGATCTAATAGCATTTACCCTAGCAGATTAGCCCGGTCGTTTCCGCCCGTGTTTCCTGCGTCTGCCAATTGCACTAGTGCCAAGACCTGCTAGTGCAGTACACACTATCTCAAGACTTACCTACCTAGGTACATGCCTCGACATCTGTTTCAGCTATCTATTTTCGTTAACTACTCTCGTTTAATCAATCGTCTCCAAGATTCAATATCTCCAAGTTCAATACTGCTTTTGTTCACCGTCACAATGTCCAGTCCACCAGATTCCAGCAGCGCGTGGATACCATCCGAAAGCGAGAGGGCTTGCAACAGTAGCCAAGACAATTTTGCAGTCTTTCGGCCTGCGCAGCAATTGCAATATCGAGAATGGTATGAGCTACCAAGAGTAGCACCAGAAGCAGCGCCACGAGCCACAGTAACAGAGGAAGTAAGCGATGAGGTAAGTGGCGGGCCATCGTTGGAGGAACCGCCATCGGATGCTCCCTCATCGGTAGGTCCAGGGCTGTATCCGCGCCACCCTCTAAATGATCACCACGACAGCAGGTGGGATCCAATACGGCCCATCAAGAGACCAGCTTCGCCAGAGGCTCGGCCAGATGCGGTACCTTGTTTTGTGCATGATCATCAGAGAGAGCTTTTGATTTATTTGCAAGAGCACCGGGACATCTGCGCAACCCTAATACTGAAGTCGTTGGAGCAAACAAGGTCCCCAAGTTTCGCGTCGTCTCAATTGCAGTAAGATTGGCAAGACCGAGCTATGATGCTGCTCTCCCAACTCGGCCCTGCAAAGCTAGAAGCGGTACTCAGAAATGAGTGGCCCCAGAGGGCCGACGACCAGAGCATATTCAGGCCAGCCAAGAACGTGCCGTCTCCGACCCCCTGCATCTACGTACAAACGCTCACGTACAAGAACGGTCTCGGGTTGACAATTTGGGAGCTGAGGTGGTTTCTCAAGGCCATGCTACGATTTGCTGAGCGGGACCATGTCAACATGTTACGGTCGAACCCGTAACATGAGATTGGTTAGGTTATTATCCAATCAGGGCAGTGCGGCGCAACCCGTAGCCGTAGGACTAGGAGCGATCACTATAAGTGATCGCTAGGTGATCGCGACTAGTGATCACTGATCACCTAGGGCGATCGCTCGAGCGAGCGACCTAAGTGATTATATACACTTATTAAGAACGAGACGACTATATAGATAGGATCTCATTTCCTTAGTAGATAGGAGCCTCGTGCTCACTTATGTTATAAAGTAAATAGTAACATTTGGTTAACTACCTAACATCGTTCTATCTCGGTTCTACACTTCTACCTTATTAACAACCTACTACTATCTCAACCTTAATCAGGTAGAACACTAGGACACTAGGCCTATTATAGTACCTATACTAGGTCCGCCCTTAACACAACATGTCGTGGGGCACGGACGACGATGGCCAGGGTGAATATGTCGATGACATCAAAGCAGCCTTGTCACGACAGGATGACGATCCCGAGCTCCAGCATATGCTCCGGTTGCTGGATCCGCCCATCCACCGCCAACAAATCATCGACTATGTCAAAGGGGTTGTGAGCCAGATTCTGTTCCCAGCTCTAGAGGCGGGCGCCGAGCGGGTAATTCTGAGCGAGGTCGGATACGCCAAGAATCTTTACGATAGGTTCAAGGAGCACCGCTTAACCAGCAACACACCGTTTGTCTTCTTCATAGCCTTCCGGGTCTTGAAGCTTCTCTTCCCTGAGCGAGAGATCACGATGAAACAGGCCATCCTCTTCGAGCTTTGGGACCACGCATCTGCCATGATTGGGGAGTCAATTGCAAGTCACATGTGTGCCTCGTACGCCAAGTATGGAGACTTCAACACTAAGCACGCCGGCTTGTCTGTCCACTCGGCTGCCCACTTGAGCCTGGACGATTGGGAATATGCAATCGCATATGTACAGCAGTACAACGCCCACTGTGAAGAGAAAATGAGACTTGCCGAGCAAGTTTATCGAGAGTTACGAGAAGCAGACGAACTTGCGAAGACGGTTGACAGGCTAGAGCGCGAAGTGGCGATCGCCAAGGCCGCGAGGATAGCAGCCGAGGCATCACTTGAAGAAGCACGGGAGGAAGAAAGGGAAGTCATTGAGGCGTTGACAAGATACCGCGACAGCTTAAGAAATCAACTGCGCAATGTGAGATTGCAGAACATCTGCGCACAGCTCGAGGGGAGTTTGCTTCGAATCTTGCACCGACAGCAGATTCGTCAAACAACACGCATTTCAACAGTGTCTAACTGTCTTGAAGAAGATGGTGATGTCGAGATGCCGGACGCTGATGATATACCGGACTCTGATGATACGGCCAATACTCCATCACCGGCATTCTAGCTATTGTCATCCCTCGGTTTACCGTTCTTGGCGAGCGCCAATGCCGATCAAACTGATGAAGGTCTTGAACTGCCGTTGGACACAGGGAATCAGCGTCTGGTAACTTCCGCCGGAACGCCAGGCGGCTCGTACAACTGAGAGAAGGAGCTAGAGTGGTTCTAGTCAATGATCGAGATATAGAGTGTAGCCTCAAGAGCGTAGCCTCATTATCTGCCTTAATTATGGAATGGAACTGGTTCGTCTAAAACCCCTAGGTTGTCGTCTCACATTGGCTTCCGCTACCAACACTGCTAAGATCGAGTGAGGATACAAGGAAGCTAATCCAAACAATCTCCCATACTGTGTAATTCCAACAGACTATTCCATCACCACACAACACGCGTTACCCATAGTAGCAGCAAAGGCTGACGCTGCTTGCGGGCTGACAAAGCTGTTGTCGAAAACACCCGGCCCGCGACTGACAAAAGCCAGTGACGTCAATCACTCCAATGCACCCGGGCCTGTACCTCCTATTTGGGGAAGCGGGATGTTAGAAAAAGCTCACTAGTACCCCGCAAAGCCACGTGCTTTCCCCAACGTCGCGGACTGCTAATGCCGCTACCCGTCCTCCGCGGAGAAGCATCATTCGTGGCTGAATATAGCTGGTTGTTCTACAGCGAGTCTTTGTCACCACTTTGCCCTCTTAACCTTTTCTTTTCTTTTCCAACTGACATGAATTACGAATCTACCGGCTAGCAACGCAAATTTACCAATCAGGTAAAAATCAATCGAGCTTCCACCTTCGTCTCATTGGATTGCGTGGAAAAGGAGCTGACTGATTTTGATAAGGACTACAGTTCTCGATGCCTTTACGTCCTTGTGGCTTACCTAGCAGGCGAATGCTTCTTCGGTTCCAGATCCGCGTTTGGTGATTCCTTGTCCTAATCTAGCAGATTTCTACGAGCTGTGTCCCAGGTTCAAGAGTATGTACCGGTAGTTATGGCGAGATCGCTGTCTAATGTTGTACGAGGGCTTGCTATGCGCCCGGTTCGAAAGCATCAATCAACTACGTAGTCCGACTGGGATCTATAGAAATGCTTTGGAATCAATAATAAGGTCATGGATACTTAATGGTTCTCACATGCCGCCTCATTCAAATCTGTCTCCTCCAACATCGAACGAGCGCATCCTTTCGCAAAATTGAACGAGCACATTCTCTCACAGCATACCATTCCACTTCAGAATCATGTCGGACATTCAGTACAAGACGGCCCTTGTCGACTCTGTAAAGATCTTTTATCGAGAGGTTGGCTCGCCTTCACTACCAGGCCTTCTACTTCTCCACGGCCACGCCTCTGCTTCGCATACTTTCCGAAACATCTTGGTCGAGCTCTCTACTAGCTTCCATGTTGTCGCACCAGACTACCCTGGATTTGGCAACTCTGATCGACCGGACCCGAAGGATTACCTCTACACATTCGCCAATATCGCCAACACCATCGACAAACTTACTGAGCAGATTGGTTTGACCGAATTCAACCTCTATCTCTTCGACTTTGGCGCACCAATCGGACTTACCATTGCGGCAAAGCATCCCGAGCGCATCACTGGACTGTTCACGCAATCCGGTAATACTTATGCTGAAGGGTTGTCGCCAGCGGTCGGAAAAGACTTCAAGGCGCTGTGGGCGGACCCTCAAGACCCAGCTGCTTTAGCTAGTGTCAAACACATCTTTGTTCCTGAAGGTATTGAGTGGGCCTACAAACACGGGATCGAGCCATCTTCTCGCGTCAGTCCAGATGCGCCAGCTCTCGACACCTACTACACTTCTCGCAAGGGAGCGGTCGATATTCAGCTGGCTCTCATTATCGATTATGAGACCAATGTCAAGTTGTACCCGGTGTGGCAAGCCTATCTACGAGAGTACAAACCGAGGGTAGTGGCAGTATGGGGCAAGCACGATCCATTCTTTTTTCCACCTGGGGCGGAAGCATTCAAGAGGGATGTTCCTGATGCCGATGTCAGCATCATCGAAGATGGTGGTCATTTCCTTAACGAGACTCATCCTGGAGAAATTATCAAAGGGCTGAAGAAACTCCTTTGATGTAGATAGAACAAATGCCAGCGGGTTCACCCGTCACGCGTAGCGCTCCTTCCGTAGGTATCTATCCAGTAGCAGCCCGGTCGCGTCAACGCGGTCGTGTCTATACAGGCTCAAGCAACATACTGTACTCAATCTCTCGACTCTCTCAATTTTCATCATCCCATCACCCCATCACCCACCTCTTTAGACAAAGTGACTGGTCAAAAACAAAAATGACAATGCGAGTCTGAGGTGATTCAACTTGCGCAAGATGCCGATCTGCTTTGACAGCTTGCCCCAACATTCACAAGTCAGTATCCACCGTCCAGTGACTGACCCGCCTAATCTTAGCACTAGACGTGTCGCAAGAAGGCTAGTTTGTGGCTAGTAGCAGAGCCTCGTGACCGAGCATAGTGAGCTCCCGTCCCAGCACGATGTGGCCTGTGGACTGTCCTTGTTGCATAAAAGTGATGATGCCTTGGGACGAACGATTTCAGCCTGCACGAGAGCGTTCTTACCACCAGCACGTTTGGACATGCGCTTCCTACCTGATGAGCTTTTTGGGACAATGACGCAAGCCTTACGACGCTTTTACGGTCTCAGCCTGCACAAGATCATTATGTCGACCACCTGCAGGTTTGGTGTGCGCTTCCTACCTGATGAGCTTTCAGCGGCAATGGCGACGCCGCTTTGCGAGATATACAGGGTCGGCATCCCTGTAGCTCTGCCTGCCCTCTTCCAGGCCAGTCCCAGTGCGCAAATCTTGGCAATACCGGCAAGCAGGTCTGGACAGACCCTCGCAAAGGGTGTCAATACGTACGCTGTCAAGGCAAGAACAGCTGGTGGCCAATGACAAGCGACATTTGACAGTAACCCATTCAGCCACTGATGCGCCATGTTTCGATACTGTCAATAGCACTAGAACAGGTGGCTGACGGCCCGCCCTACACCGGGCGGTCTACATTCTAAGCCGATCCCAGTATCGAGAAGCCAGGGGTATCTCCAACCGACGTAGCCTGTTCCGACATTGCATTCACCACCTCCCTTATGCTTCACATCAGAAGAGTCTGCTGTGAGATCTCCCTTGACCAACGCACTACCCAGCCTTGACCGAGTGGTAACGGTTTCGGTAGGTACAGCTTCAATTCAGTCAAAAGTAAATTGAGTTCAGTTCAAGGAAGAAGCCAGGGGATAAACGAATTAAGGGGTCAGTTAATCCGCGAGAGACAATGCGGGCGGAAAGCATATGAGGGTTGATTTGTGGATCTTTCGAAATGCCGGAAGATGAGACAAGGCACGGGGCATATCCAGTTATTGGGTCTGTTCAAACGGCGACCAGGTGTAGGTTCTAGAAGTTCTACCTTGTGAGATGCTCCACATCGAAGGACAGGATGAAATGCAGGACTCTATAGGCTCACAGCTTGTGATGACGAAATTAGAATATTTTTGAACGCTTCCGCTGATTTCGGTAGCCATTCTTACCTTGTTTCCAACTTGATATTTTCATATAAGGCCGTCAAGATTGTATCCGCCGCTAAGCTACAACGAAGGCCGCCCGCAACACGCTGATAATGCATATCCGCCACTTGGATTCCAGTTTCCCTTACTTAAGCAATTCCGTTGACCCCTTGAAGTCTTCTTTTTTTACGTAGCCCATTAAATTTTGATAAGCCTTACGCGGATGAATCTAAAGATCAGGTCCAGACTCGTTCGAATAGCAGGATTTTAATCTGGGAGCCGTCGAGACAAGGTTAAGCTTTTAATACAGCTACGATGATAGCGGTTAGCATGAGCCGCCAGCCCGATCATTCCGGCTGACAACTCGCGAAACGCGCTAGTGCTGAGAGAACTCTATGATCTGGACAACAATTATACCACCGAGAATCCTCCGGCGCATTCTAAGGCAAACATACAATGTATGAATAGTCGTGACTGAGAATATCAATCGCCACTGCTTATGGTTAGGGAGCACTCAACACCGGCTGTACAGAGACCAGTATCGCCGGGAGAGGCGACCTGATGCTATTCCGTGATTTGTCCACGATGTTGAGCAAGGGCTTTTCATTTATTTACAAGAGTATCACAACATTGCCGTAGCGGTCGTCGAGATGGTTGGAGAAGGTAGACATAAGAGGTCGCATCGCGAATATCGAGGCTGCCAATACAGAAGCACAGACGCAGAAGAATTCATTACGGCGGCGCTCGGCGGACTCAACAAAGATCCCCATAGGATATTACATGAGCAGCAACAGCGTATCCAGCAAAGATTCAACATTACGGCTGTGCCCGATTTATCTCCAGCCACCAATGCCGCTACGCACACCTGGCTCCTCCGAAACCAGAGTCCCAGACAGTGTTGGGGAAGATGTCGAGATCGAACCCAGGACCCAGACCCCCATCACTAGAACTTCAGATAGCACTCCAGAACAACAGACAAGTGATATTCTTTCTCTCCTTTAATATTTTCTGTAGATTAGCCTACGAAGCATACAAGGCATCTATGTAATGCTAAGCATGGCGTTTCTACGAGAACCAGCGGATGTTAAGCGCACCCCGCTCATAACGATACTGAGCTGGGAGAGTTGCGGGAAGCATTTCAAACCGTAAATGGCCTCGCAATTTGTATCATGAGATGAGTTCATCGTCCGTCTGGATCTGTGGATGAGAAGTCGTGCTTTATTCCTGTTGATAAGTAACACTGATAACCTGTATTATCGAGTAATCTCCCAACCAGTACAGCTAGCGCATAAGTCTCGTTATGCCTGAGGTTATAGAGTAAAGTCAGTGAAAGTCAGTGAGTCAACCTTGGCATCTTTCACGCTTCACGTACAAACCTAATGACTTACCTAAATGTCACAATCTCTGTGTCTAACGATAACGAAGACTAGACCGCAACAACTAGACCACAGCACCGCAAATACCACCACCACCAACAATAACAGCAACAACAACGACAACGACAACGACAACAGCAATGACAGCAACAGCAGGAGAAGAAAGAGAGGGGCAGGGACCCTAAGGCAATGGAGAGAATGAACGCGACAAAGGCCAGTTGTACGAGCCGGCATGTCGGCCTGGAAGATCTAATCAACCAGGGAGGAACCACACGCAGCTATCGAAGAAATGCCCTCGTTTACCAATGTCAAGAGCTTGAGGGTCAGCTAAGATGCGAACAAGACACCCTGCGGAGATTAGATCCTAGCGAGCGGTCCATTCACGAGAGCATCCCATCCAACGAGGCAATAATGCGGCGGATTACTGCCGACCCGGCCAATGTGAACAGCCTCGAGAACTTGGCTGAGTTAAGGCGTGCACTTACTCATGCTAATATGGCTGCATCGTCCCTGATCGTGGAAGATGATCTACTAGAGGGCAATGTCAACCGTTTCGGTGATGTCTTCCAGCTGCAAGATCGTGTCCAGGGAATGACAGCGAAGCTGGAACATAAGATCGCGTTGCTCACTAGAGTACGAGCTGAAGTCAGCTTCAGGGTTCACACTCTAGAAGAGCGCGTGAGAGATGCTGGAGAGCATGCCGACGAGGCTGAAGGCTGAACAACGTGTACTGGTGGAACAGAAGCGTGCCTTAGAGCAGGAGAAGCTCGATATAGATCGCCGGTGTGAGCGGATCGATCCGATGACTGACGAAATAGATAGGCTAAAGGCTGAACAACGCGCACTGAAGGAGGAGAATCTCGATCTCAATCGCCGGTGTAAGCGGATCAGCCCAATGTCTGACGAGATAAGCAGTCTTGAGGCCGAACAACGCGCACTAGCTGAGGAGTATGCGGCCGTGCAGACGCATAGTGGTAGTGAGCGTCAGCGTATGGAAGAATCAGTCGCAAGTATGCGACAAACATTGGTGGGCATGGTGAACATGGCATTGCATGTTAGCGGAAGCGGCCAATCTATTCGTCCGGAACCACTCGCGTCTCACACGAATGGGTTTTCTGGGCAACGGATTGGTGTCCACCGCGTCCCCTTACCAGCGCCAGATGCTTCATACCTCCGATGGACTTTTGCCATCACTCCTTCGTCGAAACTGCAACCTGACAACCCAACTGCACTCGTGCTTTAGATTCACCTATATTCAACGGTTATTTCCGAACCTGCCAATCTTCATGCATTGTTGGGGTCGTTGGATCAGTCGCTCAGCGTGAACGAAGATGCGGGCGAGATTGCATGCAGACCTCTTTTTGAGGCCGCTATGATAATCTCGGCGCACACGATCACAAAGACGAAAGTGGAGGAGAATATGAGGTGTCTATGGGCCACTGCAATCATCAGACTGATTCAGCTCGCTCTCGCTCTCCGGGCAGAGATTAGTTTTGCTGAGATTCGAGAGATATTGAAAACTTTCGAACGAGCCTTGGATGGGCGTCGAGCAGACTTTCTCACCCGGTCGTGTCATCAATGGCTGGAGAATTTGGTGGACCAACAGCCCATGCTAGCTATGGCAGACATCATGGAGAGTCTGATCAATGATGATCCTGCGGCTTGCAAGCACGGCTGCCAAGCTCTATACCCACTGCCGCAATGGTTTGTCAGTATTGAGCTCGTTGAGGGCACTACGACGATGCATTCGCCCGAAGATGTCAGATGCCGATTCGAGGAAACAGGACCAGTACTTTATTTCAGTACAAGGCTTCGTGTAGAATCGATGTCGTTCGAGGGATCTCGCTTCCCAAACTGGTATGCGTGGATCGGCTCGAGCATCTGTACTGCCGCCTATCGTGCGTGTTTGATGGCGATACCTCCTTAATGAAGATGAGACAATCTTCTTACCGCCCGCCATGAAGTATATCCTCCTGCATTCTTCTCATTTGTGGAAGTCCTACCCAGATATGGTCGAGGTCGCCCTACCTACCTACCTAGGTACGTTTGTGCATCGGGGTTCGGACGTAGCTGCCTAATCTCCGCCATCCCCGGTCACCTCCGCGCAGTGCACTCGACTTAAGCACGATAATAACGGCTTTATAAACCTTGCAAACCTGCTTTCTGCGCCTCGTCTCGATGCGACAGCTCATTGCGCTAATTTATGGTTTTCATTGGTCAATTCATCTGGCTGATTGAAGTCAAACCTGCTGATTCGATTATCTGACATGTTACACCTATCGCAATGAGCCTGCGACATGAAGCGATATACCCCACCAGTCAAGGTCGATCTTGCAGGATGCTTTCGTTTACACAGAGACGAAGTCTCAATGGGCTCGAGGTGAACCGCTCGCACGGGGAGGATCATGGAGACTGAATCTGGTCAACTCGATGGATGAGATGCCGATGACTAGTCTCCCTGGTGGTGAGCGCCCACTGGCACGACGACAACATCCTTGCATCAGGCTTCAAACAACATACACCAACATCAGACGATGTTTGCAGATCTTCCAAGGTCGTCCCTCTATCATTCGATGCCTTGTTATTCTGAGGTCTGTCTAGCTGGATAACAGGTTGGAATGCAGGTCGGGTGGTCTTGTCTTCCACTACTTCGGCAGGCGTTCTATCGGGTGCTCTCCTGCCGAAGGTCTCCAGAGCGGCGTTCAGCATTGTCTTGTCCCTCAAGGCGACTTTCCTGTCTCGTTCCAGTACCGAGTCCACCATTTGCTTGAGAACTACCTTGCGCTGGCTCTGCCTCTGAATATCGGCGGGCTGGGCAAGTGAGCGGTTCTCGCGCTGTCGGCGAAGACGTCAGCGTGAAGGGTGCTGGCTACGATGTCCTCCTGCGCCCGGTCGGCGCCACCACGATCACTCGCCACCCTGAACTTCCCATTCCCACCGTTGGCCTCGGTGGCGACACCGCCGCGAACGCCATCCGGCAATAAGGTCGCAGGTGCCTTTGAAAGCCTTGGGATCCTCCGGGCTGGGCTGTGGTCGGTCTCGTTCTTGCGCTTCCGCCTTCTCCTTAGCGGCACCGGTGCATCGGCGAGGTCCTCGATCGCGCTACTGGGAGCCGGACTCTCGCTCTCGCCAACGAAGAGAGGGTTCCACTCATGAGAAGGGGCGGTGGAGGCGTCGTTGTCGTGGTTGGTTAGGTTACAAGCGCATACCGGATCCATTCCAACTACTTAAAGATATTCAAAGCTGAGGATCATTCACGTCGGATTTGGGAGCTATCGTGGAGGACTTCGATCATACTTAAAAGATATTTGCGCAAATTGGACCGCAAATACCCAGTTGATGTTGACTATCGCATCACTATTCCGCGCATATCTGGATAATTACTAGTGCACCACACTCGGACGCCTTGCATCCAGCCGTTGATCAGCACAACATTACCGAAGGCAGCTTCCACCCAAGTAAAAAGCCTTGCGCGATGTTTCTGGGCCGTTCCCTAACACAACGGCCGCAAGACCGTCGATAATCACTACCGCATCACATCTGAAACAAAAACATCACGCGGAAAAAAAGATTTTTACGATGTTGCTGTATCATCTCCTTCTATAACGATCGCAAGACTGTCGATATTACCCTGGATCCACTTCTGTATCAGCACACTCTACTGGTAACTTGCAGTCTCATTCGCAACCGCATGCTCGTTCGCTGTCTTCGATCGCTGGCATGAAGGTCTACAGTCGCAGGTGTGGTGAAAAGGATGTGAAGAAGGGCACCAGGAGGCACATGAGTCAGTTCCGAGAGTTCAAAAGTGCGCGTAATCGTCTACGATGTCCTGAGTACAAGAGCTAGAAGCGAAATGATGTGATTCGATTCAAAAAGAACATGGAGGTGATAGGGATTGTCTCGATCATTCAACGGAGACGCCGTTTGACATATCTGTCACCAGGTTGGATGGTGAGGATGGTGAGAGAGTTGGGTCCGGCTACAGGCAGGGAACGGTTTGGAATAAGAGCTTGGTCACAACGTGGTCGTGCATAGCGTCAAGAGGTCATGCATGATACATCGCCGCAATGCAGAGCGAACCCATGATGCTGAGCGATATCATCGACAGGCCCATCAAGCTAGTGAAGAACGCCAAGGCGGATAGGGACGACGCCAAAAGCCAGACCTTTAAGCACCTCCTCTTGATGAGCATCCACGGTACAACCGACAGGTCCATTAAATGGACTATCCGCCTACATCGGGTAACTACAGGTCGCAGGTGATCCTCCTGGCCGGAGATGTCGCCGTGCTTATTGGCGTGTACCATAACTAAATCAATGTGCTAGCAAGAGCAGAGACTTGGATCTTGTCACTTGGATATTCGAGTGCATGAAGCTACGTGTGATACTGAACAACACTGAAGCCTCGGACGAGCACCAGCTGCTGTACAAGATCGCGACTATAAGCTGTTAGCGACCCGATGATGAACGTGATGAGTGCCTCTTGAAACACATGGAACGAGAGCTTCCAAATCCTCATTCTAGCTTGACGCCTAGCGAAAGATACACGGAACAGAGCACCCAGATCTTGGTTTCAGCTTTGACTTACGACCACGACAACGCGGTGCTATTTCGCTCAATGCAATCCCGAGCCTATCTGATCTGTGAGATCTTCAAAAACCAAATATCATTTATCAGGCTGCAAGCTCGCCACCGATCCATGGTAACAGCTCACCACCCCACCTTCGTCACCTCTGTCACCTCCCGTCACCTCCGCCTCACCTCCGCCTCACATATCCAATTTACGGACAAAGCCACCAATCACTTAACCATTCTTCCACCACCTTCATCAATCTCCAAGCTAAAAGAGTCTACTACTGCAAGACCACCGCTGCTTAACCCGCTGCCAATTTGCGGATGTTCCCAGCAATGTCACAACTTTAATTGAGGGTCAAAAGTCTTTCGAGGTCAAGTCAAAGAAAACACTAGGGATCAAAGATGAGAAAAGCAGCAAGGAGGGATTCAGATCTGCATGAGTCAATGTGGGCGGATATCACACGAGGGGTGACTTAAGAATGTAGGCGAGTTGAAGATCTGATGGTCTCATTCCATACGTTCGACTTCCTCAAGTCGAGCATCAGACATAGTACTCGAGAAGTCCATAAGGCTCACTAAAGCACAGACAAGCAATAGAATGAAGAGCTTTATCGAAACCTGTGAGATTCATCTCGAATTCGAAGATCGTGAGCTTAAGCTGAACGCCTGTTACAAAGACTTTAGGCAAAAGACAGGCTAAAAGCAGAGGTTCGGATAAGGGCGTGTGGATGCTCAGTCCACAAGGTGGATGGCTCGCACTATAGTAAAGGTAGCTAGGATGTAACAACTTGGCGAACAATTCCGCGAATTTACCTCTACAAATATGATATAATTGTGTATAATTATAGGGTAGAATAAGAATAAGCCCTCATATCTATACACGATCGTCTTCGCGGTCATTTAGGTCGCCGGTGCGCTCATCTTGAACCTTTACGCTCGTAAGTGGACAGCCACTCCATTGTGTGCCAATGTTCATATACGCTGTGGAGCACACAGCGGAAGGTTGGATGAGGGTGAATCTCGAGTCGCTGAGTCGCTACCAGGAAAGTGCTTGATTGAGGACGAGCACTGCATGCAATTCAAGAAGTATGAACCTACCAAAGACATTCGTGTTGTCTGCTATACGTATTTGCTCCATGAAGATATACAGCATCGATCCAAAGCTTTTCTATCGAAAGTAACGCAAGCTCTACCCCGATCCTGGCGAACCTGCTTCGTATTCAGGGTCCCAATTGAGCTTGATTCCCGAGCTCTTGAGATCGTCGGTCTGGGCGACTAACTAAGTTGGACAACGACGTTGCGACCGCGATAAAATCAGCGACGAATAGTGAAAGGTCGGCATGGATGGTGAAATTGAGAAATTGGTAACGATAAACCTTACAACCGACAAAACCTCACCCGTGGCCAAAGGAAGCATGCAGTTAGTGAAGATGTAAAGCTAGAAATCTTGTCGTCTCATCGCCGCGCATAATTGGGTGCAAGGTCATTTCGACATAGCCCTCAGGCTCCCGAGAGATTTAGTATCAAAGATAGCGACATGGTCTTTGAGCTTGATTAGTTAGGCCGTGGTTCTAATGTCCTCGTTACCACACCAGGCCGTCTAATAACTGGGTGGGAAAGCCTCATTTCCAGCGCACCGCCCCTCAAGCGCAGAACGAGGTGAGGATGGAGTTGGCCTCATGAATCATGAAATGACTCAATGAACTATCGTAATATGTCGCAAGCATCATCCCTCCCAACGGGTTGAAACGAAAAATGCGCTGCACCCACGCGGCCAAGATTTTGTAGTGTTTGTAGAACGTGACAATTCTCGCGGCCAAGAACCGGCACGTAATCGCGCATTTCATCAGGTCCTTGTCGCGGCTGTCGTCCAGTGGCTTTTTGTCTTGCGCCAGTGCCTCTCTCCGTCCATAATCACCACCTCATACTGACCACCAAAGGCACAGCTGTCTCACCACTCCCGACACAAGCGTTGGTGGATTGCTCAAGGAGTCTTCATTCATGAACGTCTACCCGAAGATGAGCTTGGCCATAGACGCATACCAGCCAGCGACTTGCACGTGCGCAAGGTCTCGATTGAGATTGTGAACTGGATGATGGACACGGACTAGATCATTATGGCCGGGTGAGTCAAGGGCTAGCAATTGACTGTCGTGGTTGTCTCCGTTAGGATCGAGAAGTGGTATGAGCGTATCATTTTAGTTACGGATCAGGACAAAGGATGCTGTGCGTTTCAAGGTGCCATCGTTGCCGAAGAAACGAAAGTTCCGGTTTGCGAGTTTGTAATGTGAATTCCACGGTGGAACCCTTCGTTAGCCGTCGTTAGCCGGCAATTTGACAAGTGCTGAATTCACGAACGGCTAGGATTGTCGCAATAATATATAAAGATCTCTAGATGCCCTGGTAGATGTGGAGATAACATTGGATGCCGAACAGCTACAACAGGGCAGCAGCTAGGTGGGAGGATCATCACCTGTAAGCAATCGTGGCGTAGGTTACCACCAGCTTTGGCTAAGCCATGTACAGAATATGGCCATCAAGGACTATGGTATTAATGGAACCATTAAGAGCAAGGCAAGTGCTATCAATTCTCACGATGCTCGGTACTGATACATGGCCGTTCCAAGTGTGGTGAGACAAGGAGTGTGTGCTTGAGATTTGCTTTCCAAACTGTGTCTTGTTGTTACTACGTCGATATGTGAAGACCGATTCCATTTTTCAACGACTGATTGTGATCCCCCATTCCGCTATGTGAGTGCATCTCTATAGGCGATGCCAGCGTGCTTCTCGGTGAAGAATCAGAAGCTCCACATAAAGCCACTAATAACAAGAGCATACCTACACAGATGTACCCAGCGACGTCCCCAATTGCCCGCATCTACTACTTACCGGCGTAATGACCCCAATCTCCCAGCTGAGGACCATTCACCTTTCGAGCTACAGCCCCTATACAAACTGATGCACGGAGATGAAGACCATGATGCTGTACAGTGTGGAGATAGGGCGCGTCAGTTGTTGGGCAACTGGTGCCTCTAGCGTCTCATTGCGGGGGCTGGCTGCCAATGCCACTCGTTGTCTCGCCGCAAACCGCTTTCATTCGATTTGCTATTGATTGTTTGGATGGGAAAGCTCATGGGTAGATATTTTGTGGATGTGTGATACTGCTAACTTCATTCAGGCTCCGTCCACCTTGTTCTTTCTCGCCTCGCGCTCACTGAGGCTCTCGCTCTGCGGGTCGAAAAACGGTCTTTCTCCAAACACCGCCGTACGCTTACCCTCCCTCTTAGAGATATCATATCCGCCAGGTATTACTCGATGCGCTACAACTCGGTTATCCCAGAAGGCCACACTACCAGGCTCCCACTTCCATCGAGCAGTTAGATCGTCGGCTGTATGAAGATGGTCACGTAGGAAGTTCAAGAGATGGGCCGCCTCTGGACCTTTGAGGCCCGAAAGATGAATGACGAAGGTTGGGTTGTAGAAGAGAGACTTCAAGCGGGTGACCGGATGCGTGCGGACCTGCTCTAGGCGTTAACTTTGTCTTGCACATCCAAGTATGACCGGTGACAGACTGCGTCGACATTCGACGGACGGGTTTCATGATATCATCGGAAAGACATACAAGTGGATGTTCTCTTCTCACAGCAGGACGGAAAGGCTTGGCGCCTTTGTTCACGCTGGTTATGTAGCCATGCTCCGAGCTGTGTATAGCCTGCAAACTTTCGAAGAGCTTCTGGAAATGAGGACTGAGCTTGTCGAAGAGCGCTGTCTGGCTGGTGAAGATTGTGTCACCTCC
The DNA here is from genome assembly GCA_018467035.1 of Scorias spongiosa. Lineage (NCBI taxonomy): Eukaryota > Fungi > Ascomycota > Dothideomycetes > Capnodiales > Readerielliopsidaceae > Scorias > Scorias spongiosa. The sequence goes on from JACSZZ010000001.1 coordinate 26,609, forward strand.
GCTCTCTGGGGTGCGAATCAACCGAAGCAAGGTGTAGGCGGGTGGGTTTATTTCGAATGAGTGGTCGGCGTGAAAATCCGCACCGTAATTCTCAAACGCGCGGATATCGCTGGACGAGCCTAGGTCAGCTTTCGTGCAAACGCGATGCACGGATCGGACGATGTTCCTGCTGGACATACTCATCTCGGCCGACGATGGTCACATGGCGAGGATCGACTTGGAATGGATCTCGGTCTTGCTAAGGATGATTGTCAATATTTTTATCAACCAGACTACAGGTTACAAGGACCGTACAGCTCCATAGTGTTTCGTCAGTTCATACTGCTGGTCAATATCCAGATCTTGATCACGGAAGAAGACAACGCCTCGCTATGTTACAATCCACATGTCAGCACTGCCACTTGAGAACCTGAAAGACCACCAGTGGCACAATCTACGTACCTCCGCCGCCAATAAAGCAAGTTCGTCTTTCTGTTCGGCCGTGAGCTGGCTGAGTTGCACGCCTACAAGTTCGGTTCCAATGTACGGTGTCAAGTGCACTATCTTTGAAGCAGCGGCTAATAGCGATTTCTTCTCGGGATCAGCAAAAGACGCCCTATCCTTCGTTGGCGTGATTTCTTCCACAAGAGGACTGGGCGGTTTATAGGTCAAGACCGTCTCTGTGAGGCCAGACGTGGTAAGAGTGGTCATGGTGTTGGGGTCAGATTTGTAGAGCACAGCGGGTTGTAGTTTAGGTCAGCAACACCACCTTCCCACAGTCCAAAGCTTTGTGAACCGAACCACGGCGAGCTTTTGAACCAACACGCCAATCATGCCCCCCACTTTCAGCTTGATAATCAATAAATGCTGCCTCTACGCCTTACGTGCTGACCTCTTGCGATATGATGCCTGGAAATTACCTAGTATGGCATTCAGTCGAGAGGTCGAAGATTGTGCAGCTCGTCATCATCCTAATCATCGCGCCATTCCGCTTATCGGCTTCTGGACTGAGTTATCTCTGCACCTCGACCACCACAGCCAGCGACACGGCAGCAGCACGTAGAACCAGTGCACGATAACGAACTCGATGACAATATGTTCTCCTACCATTCGCGGCGGAAGAGCATACTTCCCCATGGCCTGTTAAGCTTAACTGTCTTCCCAACTCCTGGCTGGCTGTTTCTCAACCCAGATGCATTTCTTGCTGCAGACCTAAACCCGAAGCCGCCCACTAAACGATTTGGGTAGGATGCCTTTCGCAGAGAATCTCTTTGGCAAGAAGACGCCGGCAGAGGCTAACATCACCTCATCGCCGACAGATGGCGGTGATGTCTCGAGCAAAGACGAGTCTGTCGATCTGCGCAAGGAAGTATGGGATAGCACTGCGGTGGACCCTATACTGGCGAAGAAGATGGCTCTGATCAGCAACGGCATTGATGAAATTGGGATGACGCGGTGGCAATGGACGCTATTCTGTATGAATGGGTTTGGTTATGCCGTCGACTCAGTATGTATCTAAGCGTATGTCGCTCTCGCTGATATCGATCGTCTACTGACTCAATTCCAACAGCTTCTCATCAACACTCATATCATTGCGCAGCCAGCTGTCACGCAAGAATATGGTAAACCAAGCCGGCACGTCGCTGGTATCGCCGTTGCTTCACAGGTTGGTCTTCTATTCGGAGCAGCTGTATGGGGATTCACAGCAGACATTATCGGTCGCAAGCTCGCATTCAACACCAGCTTGTTCATTTGTGCTATCTTTGTCATCATCGGTGGTGCAATGCCAGGCTACATCTCATTCTCTGCAATGTAAGCACCATCATACCGCTCAACCAATCTGTGGCTAATCAACTGTACAGGGTCGCCATTTACTCTGCTGGCGCAGGAGGCAACTACATTCTCGATGCCACGAACTTCCTCGAGTTCTTACCTGGTACACACGCTTGGTTGGTCACGTTCCTTGCGGTATGGTGGGCCTTAGGTTATACCATCACCGGTCTTCTAGCGTGGGCATTCATGAGCAATTTCAGCTGTGCACCGGAAGCGACGAAGTCTGAATGCACCTATCGAGACAACATGGGATGGCGCTACCTCCACTTTACCTGCGGCGGCTTGGTGCTAGTACTTTCTATCGCGCGGCTGCTGTTTATCAAGATGGTCCACACTCCCAAATGGCTCATCAGTCAGAATAGAGATGAGGAGGCTTACAGCATTCTTGTCAATCTTGCCGAAAAGTACAAGCGCCCGTTTACTCTGGAGTTGGAGACGTTGCAATCGCAAGGCCAGGTCTTGCACACCGAGAAATCGCGATGGTCGCTCTTCCGCATGAGAAAACACTTTGCTGGCCTTTTTGCAACAAGGCTTCTGGGATACTCAACCGCCGTTATTCTCGCCAATTGGTTTGTCATAGGGATGGTCACACCGCTCTACAGTGTATTCTTACCTTACTACCTGAAGTCTCGAGGAGTGCACGCAGGCGCCAGTTCGAATTACACGACTTGGCGTAATTACGCTATCAATCAAGCATCTGGATTTGTAGGACCTGTCATAGCTGGCGTGCTTGTTGAGACTCAATGGTTCGGTCGTCGAGGGACACTAGCGACCGGTGCTCTGATCACTATGGTACTGCAATTCGGTTACACGCAAATCAAGACTCCCGCGCAAAACGTAGGAGTTTCGGCCGCAATAACTGCAGCGTCCAACATTTACTATGGCACCATCTACGCATACACTCCTGAGATTCTGCCGAGCGCGCATCGTGCTACCGGCTATGGCCTCTGCGTTGTGCTGAACCGGATTGGTGGAATTGCGGGAGTATTGATCGGCAGCTATTCCAATGTCGAAACCACTGCTCCGTTGTTTGTGTGCGCTGCTCTATTCGGTCTTTTGATCATCCTGAGTTTGATGCTGCCTTTCGAGAGCAGGGGCAAGCGTAGTGTCTAGATGTGAGCTTAGATTACATTCACGATTAGATCTTTCTTCCTCAATCGAACAGGGCCGAGACCTTCGCTTGAGATCGAACTAGATAGACCGACAGTCTTAAAGTGTGCATTGTGCGTCGTTTGATGTTATACATAGCATCGAAGCCCCACTCATAGCAGTGTCTAAGAGAAGCTGTCGATGCGCGATAGCGAATCCATCGCACACATGGAAGCTTTGTCTCAAAGCCTGTCCAAGCAAAGCCACGGTCGCAAGATGTATTTGCAAACACTGTAGCCGCACGGGATTTGCCGGCCCAAAAAGTCGTCGATCGGAGCAGGATAACTTTTGGAGAAGCATAAGCTGTACAACACGCATGGTACAAGCCTGTCATGCCAGAATCGTAATGACTGTAGGATTTTTATTGGCGACGCAGCGCGACTGGCGGTCAGAATCCGTTACGACCGCCCACACAGGCTGTCAAGGAGCAGTCACCGTGGTAGGAGGTAGGCTGGACGGCACATAAGCTTTGAGTAAACATCGTATACAAAGTAGAAATCGCACACGAGCGGGTTAAGAGCCGAGGACGGTACTACGGTGATACCACACTGATCCACTGTACAGTACAGTCATCCTTTACAAAGTCCACACACCTCCCCAAGTCTACCAACCAACTGCTGCTGTTCCACTTATTGTCCGATCGGCTGCAGTTTGCCGAGATATGTCCGGATCGGTCCATCACGGCATCGCCAGAACAAAGCTGTCGCGCTTGTTCTATTCGCTAGGAATGATCAAGCGTGTATCTCGTTACGTACTTTACCGATGTTGCTGTCAAGATGTAAGAACAGACACAGCAACTCTAAATCTTCCCAGCCCACTCTCTGCCCGCGGGCCTGGGCAAATGGTCGAGATGGGAGAATCTCGTGTGTCAACTGGTGTGGACAAGACGTCTCAAAATTCCTCCAAGGTAATATAAAGGTGCAAAAGGTATTCTGTTCAAAAGCCTAGCTGTATTGTACATACTGTGCCTACTTTACCTCAGCACCGAACACTATACCCCACCACAGCGCACGGTTTTGTGTCGAAAGCGCCACTGGCAACGGCGGTCAAGATTTCACCACCACCCTACGACACTTTCCCCTCTCCTTCCAGGGCGCACTCGAGCGTGCATCGCAACCATCGAACGGCTGCGAACTGGTTTTCCAAGTATGGGGTGTGGAGGTTCAAAGCAAGCGTACGACAGCAGCGCTGCAACTACGTACCAGCCATCCAATCCTGCAGCATTGCCGATCAACCAGGCCAACGCACCCTCACCTTCTCAGCAGCAACAGAGTGCACGAAGAAAGCAAAAGGCCGTGAAGGCAGGGACGAACCTAGGGCTTTTGAGTACACTTGCCGGATAACAGGGAGAGATTTGGCTTCATTTGGACATCGGCACGCAAAGTAGAGTGGACTTTTTAGACAGACACCTCATGTTGGAGAACAGCGCACTTGGTTCGGTCGTGCGCGAGCTGTGTGGGATGCGCCATGCCTCCGAATGCCTTCCTTCCTCGCTTCTCTCTTTGTGGGCGGGACAATCATAGACAATGATTGGCTCCATGTGTTGTGATACTAGAGATTGCCTTGTAATTCATCATCAGCAGACAGAGCAGGCCCTGTGCTTGAGTGGCTCAATGTCTGACAGTTTGCAATGTGTGTTGCGATAGACTATCGAAACTACGTAGCGAGGGTCCAGAGGGATCTAGCCGACAGAGGAAGGTCAGCACGCCACTTGCGTACTCTATCTCTGTTGTATTTCTCACTGTACCTCGACTGTGTCTTCTTGTATCGGTGAGCGGCAGGGGTAGATAGTAGGTAATTTATTACTTAGCGCAGGGCAGGATCTGCCAAGGCAAGCCATTGTGAAAGATAAGCAGTGGCAAGGAATGGCCACCTCCGCCCCTCGTATCTCACTACCGCATGCACACCTGGGGTACTGGACTCGACTGGACTGGGCTGGACTGAAGAGGGAAGTTGTGGAGGTTGTTATCTCGACCTTCCGCATGCGACCTCGTATCCCATCCTGTGCCACAAACAGCTTGCCGTCTCCATTGTCAATGTCACATCGGCGCGTGCGAGCCGTCCCACCAGCGGGAGAAGAGAAAGGACGCTACACAAGTCGGGTCATCAAGCCGGGGCACGCGACCGACCATGTTGTTGTCTTGTGACGATGGTTGTAGTTGATGAGTGTGGTAATTGCTGTAGTTGATGGCTGTGGTAGTGGTTGATGGGTGTGCTCATGGTTGTGGTGAAGGTTGTGGTGAAGGTTGTGGTGAAGGTTGTGGTGACGGTTGATGGGTGTGCTTATGGTTGTGGTAATGGTTGTGGTAATGCTCGACAGCATGCAACGCCCTACCACCGGCGGTATCTGCAAGGGAACATCGACCAGGTGAGCTTGTGCAATCTTGAGCGGACAACCAAGAATCATCAAGCAAAAAGAAGGCAAAGCTTGGTGGAGGCATGGGTGGAGGGCGTTGGTGGAAGCATGAATGGATTGGCGCAGGCATGACCCGCGCATGGCGACGGCGACGTCTCCCAGCGCGGGCTAGAGCGAGACGGGGAAGTTGCCCGTTTCGGCCACTTGGTCGTAAGGGGCAGGTGCGATCGACCGGTGCCCATCCTGTGCCTGCCATCGCATCCAGACTGCACTACAGCACTACAGCGCTACAGCGCTACAGCGCTACAGTCCTCGACTACCCGCTGATGGACCGTCTGTCTACTGCTGATCCCGTACCACATCCGTACCTCATCCGTACCGCGTACAATGCTCTGCACGCTACCCAATGGCAATCGCTTCACTCTCGTCGTCTTTCATTTGAGCCCATGCACTATCGCTTCTCTGCAGCATCCCCTTATCTTTCCAGCATGCTTCCTCGGCTGTTGACCCGTCCGGCTGCAACCCTGCCCATGCTCGTCGTCCAGCATTCCAGCCTTCTAGCCTTCGAGCCAAGCAGCCAAGGAGCCACTCATCCATTCAAGCAAGCAGTCAATCAATCCCATCACTCAATCGATCAATCAATCAATCAATCAATCAATCAACCAATCCGTCCATCCGTCCGTCCGTTAATCTTACCACCCCGTTGGTTCGCTATCATCCACATGCCTCACGCTCGCTCGCCACTCCCGTGCTCTCACCCACGCCTTATCTCCAAGTGCCAATGTGACCCACCAGATCCGGCCGCATGTGGTTGATTTTGGCTTTGCCTCCGAACATGCTCATTCCTGCTGTAGCATCGCTCATGTCGTCGATGATCACTACTTAACGATCCCTTCCCTTCGTGAGCCCTTCGCCATGCCCCTCTCCACCTCGACCTGTCCCAGACCTCCACCATCTACCACCAGGCCACACTGCCCTACACCATGGCGGGCGAGTCCAAGAGCGTCCTGAAGAGGTTCGGCTTCAAGAGGACTAACACCTCGAATGAACCCGTCAGCAGCCTGAACGACGACGGAACCCCAGGCGTCTCTCAGATTGCTACCGAATTTGGCGGTAACGCCAAGCTTGACGCTTCCGAGACCGTTCAGAGCATTTCGGAAATCGAGGCAAACCGAAGGCTGGATTTGTTTCGCAAGACGCACAAGTTCGACCCAAACTTGCCCGACGTCGCCCTCGATGCCATCAACCAGGCCACCCAAACACACGATGAGAAGAGCGAGGCGATCCTCGCTGGCGAGCTTGTCGAAGACTCCCCATACCCTGAAGTATGTCTACTGTCGTGACCCAAAGCCACACAAGGCACTCCCAGGCTAATTCGTGTCGCCAGGTCCGCGCCGTTGTTCGCAACTACGATGAAGATGTACCCACTAGCACTATCCGTGCCTGGGTCATCGGCCTTGTGCTGACCACCATCGTGTCTGGTGTCAACGGACTCTTCTTCCTGCGTTACCCAATCATTAGCATTGGTCCCTACGTCGTCCAGCTTGTCGCCTATCCCCTTGGTGTTGGCTGGGCTAAGGTCATGCCTAACCACCAAGTCTCCTTGTTCGGCCTCAAGATGAACCTCAACCCTGGCCCTTTCAACGTGAAGGAGCATGTCATCATCGTTGCCATGGCCAACGCCGCCTTCGGTGGTGGCACAGGCTACTTCGTTGACACCGTCGTGTCCATCCAGAAGTTCTACAACATCAAAAGCATAGGGTGGGGCTTCAACATTCTGTTCGCCCTGTCTACTCAGTGTCTAGGTTTTGGTCTCGCCGGAGTCGTTCGCAGGTGGCTGGTTGAGCCGGCCGCTATGATCTGGCCCTCCGCCTTGGTCAACGTCGGTTTCATGTACGCATTGCACGACCACTCCCCAAGTGACCCAGCTAAAACGAACGGCTGGTCCATTTCGCGTTACCGATGGTTCATGTATCTCATGGTTGCAACCTTCATCTGGCAGTGGTTCCCCAACTGGATCTTCCCCGCCTTGAGCTATTTCGCTTGGGTTACTTGGATCAAGCCTGACAATGTCATCGTCAACCAGCTCTTCGGCCAGACCACTGGCATCTCCCTCGGCTTCCCCTTCACTGGCTTCACCCTCGATTGGGCCCAGATCAACTCGTTCTACGGTAGTCCCTTGATTGCGCCCTGGCACGCCATTGGCAATACCGCCATTGGCATCGTCTTCCTACTTTGGGTTGTTACCCCAGCTATCCACTACACTGGCGCTTGGTACTCCGACTACTTGCCCATCAGCCAGAACGGTATCACTGATAACACAGGCAACAACTACAACATTTCCCGTATCCTCACGCCCGAGAACGTTGTCGATCCGGCCGCATACGAAGCCTACTCTCCCCTCTTCCTCTCAACCTCCTTCGCTCTGGCTTATGGAGTCAGCTTTGCCACCATCTCCGCCCTGATCACCCACACTTACCTCTACCACGGTGCGGAGATTTGGAGCAGATGGAAGGCCAGCAGGGGCGAGCTTGACGACATCCACATGAAGATCATGCGTAAATACAAGACTGTCCCCGCTTGGTGGTACATGATCCTCCTCCTGGTCATGATTGGTTTCTCTTTCGCTTCCGCCTGTGCCTACCCAACCGGTATGGCTGCTTACTCGGTTGTATTGGCCCTTGCGATTGCCATCGTCTGGACGATCCCTATCGGTATCATCCAGGCAATGACCAACATTCAGCTTGGCTTGAACGTCTTTACCGAGTTCATCATCGGTTATCTTCAGCCAGGTCACCCGATCGCTATGATGATGTTCAAGACATACGGCTACATCACCATGACCCAGGCCCTTTATTTCTGCCAGGATCTCAAATTGGGCCACTACATGCATGTCCCTCAACGATCCATGTTCTGGGCTCAGTTCGTCGCCACTGTCTGGTCTTGCTTCTGTCAGCTCGGTACGGTCGAGTGGGCTCTCGGTGCCATTAAGAACATCTGCACTAAAGAGGCCGTCAATGACTTCACCTGCGACTACATCAAAACCTTCTACAACGCTTCCGTCATCTGGGGCGCTATCGGCCCCAAGCACCTGTTTTCCAGTGGTTCCCTTTACCAGAGTCTTCAGTGGTTCTGGCTTATTGGTTTCTTCCTACCCTTCATCACTTACGGTTTGGCTCGCGCTTTCCCCAAGAGGTCCATCTTCAAGAAGATCAACATTCCCGTCATCTTCTCATCTATGGGTTACGTCCCACCTTACAGTGCTATGAACATTGTGAGTAACCCCCACACCCTCCCTACTCTCGATTCGTTTTGCTGACATTGGTGAATAGCTTGCCTACTGCTCTGTCGGCTGGGTTTTCCAGAAGTTCCTTCGTGATCGTGCCCGTGGCTGGTGGATGCACTACAACTACGTCACCTCCGCTGCTTTGGATGTTGGTCTCGCCGTTTGTGGTATCATCATTTTCTTCTGTGTCCAACTGCCAGGTGGTGTTATGACGAACTGGTGGGGCACTGATGTGATCAACACGATTGATTACAACGCGGCAGCCGTTCGCAACATCCCTGCTGATGGCGACATCTTCGGCCCCAAGGAATGGAAATGGTAGATGTCTTCAGTAATTTGGTGGATTGTTTACTGCAGGAGAGACACATGTCGAACATAGGTTATGAGTAATGCCCAATGCTGTTGGCGTGTACATTTCCCAAAAGCTTCAATCAATGTATATAAGTATGACCTCGGGCTGGAATACCCGTCAATAGAAGCGTTGCATTGCTTGCCGTCGCCTTTGTTGTCCGTTGCGTTTGGTGCATGTATACATTCTCAGGGTGTTGCCTTTCACAACTGTCTATTTGGCGTTTCAAGACAGTCAGGTGATCAAGTAATAATAAACTCTCCTGCGAATGACCTGCGGGGAAGACGTGAGTCAGGTTGTTTAGGTAGGCTTGCACTCGATGATGACAGTCTCTGTCTGATATGTTTACCCATTACCTTGGTGGGCACCTAGGTTAGCTAGTTATTTATTTAGTTACCACGGTGATCATCCTCATCATTGTGTAAAAGCCCACCGTCGCCATTAGACGGTCAACCAAAGTGGTCGGCTCGCTAAAATCGCTAAAACTCTATCCAAGTACATGTATGCGTCGAGATGAAGGAAACCGTCTCAGCATCTACACCGTCCGACCAAAGTGTTCTCAATCGTGACCCTTACTCAACAAACTTCGAAGCAGCTCAAGGACATGCAGATGATGATATATCTCACGACTCGGACGACGAGCCCATGGTCTATGTGACTCCACGCGACTACGCCACTTCGGCACGCCAGGAGCGCGATCGCCTCATCGCCGAAGGGGCCGATCCCGATTCTGTCATTCTGCAAAGCCAAGTACGCAATCATATTCCATCACATGAAGGCGAGTCCTCGGCCGATTATGTCAAGCGCTATGTTGAGACTTTGAATGGCATGATTCGCCGTGGTGTTTCTGTCCTGAATGACCAGTGCACTGCTGATCAAGTGGCATCTGTATTCGGAACAGGAGACGGAACGGTTTTTGATTTAGGCCCGGGATCTGGCGCGACGAAAGGGGAGTTCCGAGAATTCAGCCAGTGGTTCACAAGGAGGCTCGAAATAGGAAATATAGACGAGATACCGGAGAAGTGGTTGAGGTTCTTGAAGCGAGACGACGAAGTTTTCTGATTCTTACTTTTTGTGCTTCGAACAGCAATCCCAAAATACGTGGCAGGTTATGTATTCAGTCGTTTTGACAACTAATGAAGCCAATTGGCTTACGTCCATTTTACGACATTCGGCTAGTGAAAAAAGGATGCTAAAGTTACAGGCTTTACTCGAACCTGTTCATTTACGCTCCTACACGGCAATCTTATATAGCCCTATAGCGCGACGAATCCGCTGACGTTTTACCACAATGTTCCCTTCAATATCTTCATCTAAAGCAGTAAGCAAGTCGTTAACATTTACTTACGGTAGTGTTGCGATAATAGTAGGTGTAGTAGGAAACCCTTAATAATTGCTACGCCGCTTTCCATTGCTAGCAGGTTAGGGAAGCGTCTAAAATTATCCGCTATAGTCTAGGAGGCTTGTGCCAACTCTTCGAAGTCAGGCAGATCGGTAGGATTAGCAGCTACGGTAATATGGGAGTCGCTATAGAATGGTGACGATTGGAGGCACATTATGATCGCCTTCTATTGTCTTTATGTTACCTAATTACCTAGGTAGTCAAGCTCAATAGTATGGCAGGTTGGCCGACGCGTCCGTTTCCTGATGCGGAACACCCGTCAAGCGAACAACAGCATGGATGAGATACAAGCCTACCTACCTGACCAGCTACAGCACCTCGCACTTTAAATCGTATTGCAATTTGATGATAATCCTAACGAATGCGATTAATGACCGCAATCCTTTCTTATCGTAGCGCAGTCAAATCCACATATTGCCCACACGTGTTGTACCCCTCTTTTAGAGACCCAAAATCGCCATGAGTTCGAAAGACGCGCCGACACTTGCGTCGGTCGCAGAGTCCATATTCAACGCCGTGCTGCAGAACATCATCCATGACGTCGTCTTGTCAGAACACAAGTCGCATCGCGATCTATTAGCCACTCTCGATACGACATCACGCTTGCCTATTTGTGCTCAGTGCAGCCTTCCCAGGCTCCTTGATCCCCCTCTCGCTCCCAAAGTGCGCGGAACTACAACCAATCCCCCAAAAGACACTCAGTATTGCGACCGTAGACCTTGGGCACGACGGCCAGGACACGACATTTACGACAACCCTTTCCTCAAGAGCGACATCACAGGACGTCCCCCCACCAAGAAAGAACGTGAAGCTGCTGCCGCTGCCGCTCGGGCGAAAAAAGAGGAAGGCACACCAGAAGGTACCGAAGGAAAAGACGGTACAGGGCCAAACTCGCCAAGTCGTGATGATGACGACGGTAACGAGAGGAAGGGTGCTCCTCAAAAGCTTGAGAAAGGCGAGAAGAAGGCCAGTAAGATCGATGAGAAGTTGAAAAAGGGGGAATATGTTCCCTGGCATACCTGTCCTAGTTGCAAGAGAAGTCTGCTCATAACGAGATTTGCAAAGCATCTGGAACAATGCATGGGTCTTTCTGGTCGCGCCGCAAGTAGGAACGCCATGGCTAAAATGAGCAGCAGCACACCCTCAGGATCTCGCGCGGCAACACCAGCGCCTACACTCGAAGGGAAAGACACACCCAACGGTGTTGACGATGACGATGAGGATCTGGCGGTGAAAGGGCCGGGTGGGGTGAGGAAGAAGCTCCTCAAAAAGGGCATGAAGGACAAAATCAAAAAGTCAGGAGAGAAGCTTGGGTCCAATGGCAAACTCCCGAAGTCGCTTTCAGCCTCTACAGGGAAGAGACCGCCGAGAGACTCAAGTGCAAATGCGAGGGCAAGTCCAGCTGCGAGCAGTGTAGCTGGAGATAAGAGAGACAGAGACGATGCTGACGAGGGAGATGATGACGATACGTCGCTGTCACAGGTGAGGAAGCGGCAGAAGTTACAACGAATGGGCAGCACAGCTAGTATGGTAAGTCTTGGAGCTGGAAGTAATGCCGAACTTGAGAGGGTTGAGAGTGCCGATGGAAGCTTTGTGGATGATGGCGAAGTCGGCAGTGGAGCGGACGACTAGAGAATGTTTGGTCTTGACGAACACGCCAAAAGACCTCTCTCGAGACCACATTGGTTTGGTTCGAACAAGATTCGCGGTCTTATCCATCGGAGACTCGTTTTAGCCTTTCTTGGATGGCAATTGGCTAAGTACAGCTTGACATGAATGATGGACAGACACTGTAAGCTATATGATGGCTAAAATCCTCTTGTGATACAACACGGTGGTAAGGAACACGGTGGTAAGACTGTTGGTCTGCTTGTATAAAGGCTTTGGAAGTCTATTAATGGCCAGCTCACGCTTATTGCATTTCATGAACTATCAATACATATTCAAGGTTGTCGTTGAGTGTGGGCATGCAGCTTCCCAGAACCGCTTTGTCACAGTTACAACGCTTGGTTCAACTGTTTCCAGTACCGCCTGTGTCTTCGCCTTCATCCCAGACGCTTCGATCAAAGAACCACCTTATTCGCCTAGCAGCTTCTTGGCCGATCATCTCAGACAGACGTTCCTCACTTGCATTTGCTACCTCGTGCACATCTTGCATTTCAATTGTCAGCCTGCTCAACGCCTTGTCGCCATTGATGCCAGGCACTGCCCTTAGCATTTCCTGAGGCAGTTGACTGAAAGTGCGTTCATCTGGGTTATCCCCTTCCTCCAGGCCAATAGAAACGGCTCGAAGTGGGTCGGGCTCTTCCTGTTGTTTCTTGAGTTCCTCAAAAATCTCGGCAGTCTGATATGGAGACGAAGACCAAATGATTCGTAGTTTTGGGAAAGCTAGACAGAGCATGACCAGTTTCGATTGCAAATCAGAGTCCACGACATTGCGGGCCCCAAGAGAAGAGCTTATATCCGCAAAAGGCTCGAGCGTGAACGCCTTCTGAGCGTCAAATTCGATCAACAACATAGGCGACTTGTAATGTGCCAGCATTGTTTCAGCCTGGTTATAAAGACGACCAGAAGAGAAAGATGAGATAAGATCACGAATGCTCTTTCGCTCGACACAAATCTCTGGAGTTAAGATGTAATCACCGACGGTGAGGTGACATGGAATCACGACATTAGACCTGCCATGCAGAAGAGAAGGTAGGGATGAGCGGAATTCGCGTACATCGACGACCACCCGCGGAGGCTCTGCCGTTGCCGCCAGTCGGCCACCTCCTGCAATGCGCGTGTTGACCTTTCGAAGGAATGACTCTTGTGGATCAAGAGTGTGTGGGCCTTGAGTAAGAGTGATGCTCATGTTGCCGCGTTCACGAATCAATTTGGTAAATGCATCTTTCTCTCGTCTAACGGCTGAGAGATAGCGCTGTTCTTCGACGCTGCCGCCGTAATACATGAAATACACTCGAACTTGGCGTTCGGCGGACGATGAACGATACACCTCGATTCGGCGTATGAAAGCCGCATCTGGCTCATACATGATGACGTAGCGAGGTTTAATTTCCTGTAGAAGATGATCATCCATGTCATTGTCGTAGGTGTGGACGAGAACGACGTTCTGCATTGAATAGAGCTCGTAATAATCTTCCATGTCGTCCAACTTGTCGAAGTTTCCTTCTGGAAGCACAGTGATATCCACCTGATCGTCGCCATGGTCCAATTCTTTCATCAGACTTTGGATGTGAGCATCTTTATCGCCTGCAACATGTACAGCACCACTGGCGGTCCTATTCATGGCTGCTGCGGCTCCTCCACCACGAACTCTTCTACGCTTGCTGGGAGGAGGTCGTCCACCTTTGGTAGTGGCGGAATTGGTATAGGCTGTTTTCCCTTCGATATGCTTTTGATTTTCTGCAAATAAGTTTGACGAGACTTTAGCGAAATCTCGCTTCCAAGACAAGTAGCCCCTAAGCTTGCGACGCATCAAGACTTGACCCGACGCTGTCGATGCATCACCGGGTTCGGAATCTGGTTCCTCATTATCCAGGCTCGAGTTTGTTCGTGCCTCTGTCATGCTTGTAAGATACTCCTTCAACTGCCTGCATGTATTTTGATCACTGCACATGACTAGGATACTACCTGATCCGTCATTATGCGGCTGAGGGTTGAAGTGGATGTCTTGTTCGATCTCGTCCAGTATCTCAACCAATAAGCGCCACTTAGGGAGTTCCTCAAGCACCGGTCGCAGGAACTGCTCCTGTGTGTCGCCATGCAAAGCATTGTTTGTGTAGACTCGCTTTCTCGCACTCTCAAACAGTGTGTGCGCAGCATCGAGAAATAGCCACGGACTTTGGTTCTGCCTGTTTGAACCAGGGGGTGGTGAAGATGCTGCTAAGACAGTCTCGAGATATTTGTTGAATGCCACAGCATCCTGTTCTAGCAGGGAATGAAGGATACTTCTCAATAAACTTAGGTCCCGTACGATTTGCCTGGTCTTGAAACTAGTCCGGTGCCAAACAGGATCCAGCTGCCGCCTTACGACAATATCGAAAGATCGGTGTAGAGCCGAATCCACGTTCCAGTCCTCCATCTCAAGACCCGGGTTCAATTTTCTAAGCTCGCTAATTGAGGCTTCAACGCACTCCAGCACTGCGCTCTGTATCTCGCGCATTGACTCGGTCATCGGAACCTCAAGCTCTATTACTTCGGCCTTTCGCTTTCCCTCAAGACTTTTCGCAACAGACAGTTGGAATCTTGGGTAAAGCACAGGTTTGCGAAGGAAAAGATTTCTGAGTACTGTAGTAAGCGGTTGGAAGCCTGCTGTGAAAGGCTCGGGCTGGTCACTGAAGGCTTTGAGGAAACCATCCTTATTCTTTTGACGGAATATCCTGACAATAAATGCTTCTAGACTGGTGGATGCCACCCTATCGGCATGTAGAACCAGCATACCAGTGACACTGGTTGCATCCAGCAAGCCGCTCAGAAGATCGACTATCAATATTCTGCTTGTTACACTGAATATTCCACCACCTTTGTACATCTCTTCCCGAGCGCCAACACTCATCGAGTCTGTATTCACAAGCTTCAGCCCTCTGCACTTTGGTGAACCGCTGATGGCAGCATGTTCGGCCAATGCTTCGCCGACCCAAGCATTTTCACGATCATCTGCACCAACCAGTAGGATTAAGTTGTTCCCAGCGGCGTCATAGGTATGGAGTAGGTTCGTCACGATTCGCAGCAGTCCAAGTCCACGAGCGAGAATGCAGAGAATGTCTTCGGCAAGTAGTTCCTGAAATAGCTGTTGCTGGAATTCTAATGGAAGCGACAGGCGAACGGGAGAGGTGGCAGCGGCATTGTTCTGATGGACCGGGACCGCAGACATTGAAAGCGGTTCAGTTTTCCCATTGCTGTCTGGCAATGTGTCCCTGGTGGATGGTTTGCGCGCCGACTATGCGTACACCCAAACTGCCGCACCAAGGCAAATTCTCATATCCAACGGTTCTATCACGGATCCATTTGGAGCTGTATACGGCGGTAGGTGGTAGTAAAACAAACACCACCTGACTTTAGACTTGGATACATCACTAACGTGGACTGCACATATTATCTTATCTTATCTCCTTCCATCTCTCCCTCCGCCTCAGGCATGTTCCCGCCTAAGTACCTAGGTACCTATGCAAGCCAGGAAATCGTACCACCGTAAGATAAAGTTCATCTAAAGTCGCAGTACTCTTCCACATGTTTATTGCGTCTGAGGTATTTCCTCATTCTCTGTCTCCGAGGATGTTGGAAATACTTGACATCTCTGAGTTATTACTCTGGTTTCGTGCGTCCTGGATGACAAGTCACCACATTCACCATGACAACTATACATGACGGAGGAGAGCAGCAACGAGCTGAGGAAAGCACAGCGCTTTTGAGCAAACCCCCTGTTGATCGTGAAGAAGCTGGAGAAAATGGAGACGGCACTACGATCCACCAAGTCCCCAAGCACATCACTCGGCGGCTGTATGTGTCGCATGTCCTGTCAACATGGAATTCGCGCGTCTTTGAATTTGGTTCTGTCTTATACCTAGCGACGATTTTCCCAGGCACATTGCTCCCTATGTCAGTGTATGCCTTCACTCGTGGCGTCGCTGCAATTCTGTTCGCTCCTGCAGTCGGTCAATACATTGACACGGCAAACCGCCTGCAAGTTGTGCGTGTGTCAATTCTTACCCAGCGCCTTGCTGTCGCCGCATCATGTGCCGTATTCTTTTGCCTTGGAAGAGTAGTTGGATTAGGGTCTTCCATCAAAAATGTCATGCTAGCCCTGCTTGCGTTTCTAGCCTGCGTAGAGAAGTTATGCGCTATAATGAATCTCGTAGCTGTTGAAAAGGATTGGGTATGTGATCACACTTAACTCGCAACAGACGCCACTCTGACGTTGTACATAGGTCGTTGTCATTGCCGAGAACGATTCGGAAACCCTCCGCGAGATGAATGCACAGATGCGCCGACTTGATCTGCTCTGCAAGCTTCTCGGCCCGCTGTTCATCGCTTTAATTGATGGCGTGTCAACAGAGGCCGCTATCATAACTAACCTCGCTATGAACGTTGCTTCTGTCATTATTGAATACTTTGCCATCGCCCGCGTCTATTATGAAGTTCCGAAGTTGCAAGAGCCTAAGGAAAGGAGAGAAGGTATTCTACCATTGGATGCCACCCTTTCCACTGAAGGCCAAGTGGTTCACAAGCGACGACATGTCAAGGCTGTGGTCTCTGAATCTGTTGCAAGCTTCAAACTCTACTTTCATCACACCGCCTTCTTTCCTTCCATTGCTGGGGCTCTTCTATATCTAACTGTACTCAACTTTGGGGGCCAGATGGTCACTTATTTGCTCTCTACTGGCTACGATTCCATTCAAATTGGCATTACGAGGACTTTGAGTGTAGCCTTTGAAGTTCTTGCGACTTGGGTGGCGCCGTGGCTAATGAGCCGCATCGGACCTGTGAGAGCAGGGCTCTGGCTAAGTAGCTGCCAAGTGATGCCATTAGTAACAGGATTGGTCATCTTCTGGACCTTTTATTCTGAAGCGCCTGTTGTGGCGGCCGGTGGACTTGTCATTGGTACTGTCATTAGCAGGCTCGGGCTCCGAGGATTCGACCTGTGTGTACAGGTCATTGTACAAGAGGTAAGCGGGATCTTTAACCTCCAAAACGGCAGATCACAGAAACTAACTATACAACCAGGAGGTAGAGGCTGAGAGCCGAGGGGCTTTCTCATCGGTTGAGGCGGCATGGCAGAGCGCATTCGAATTACTGTCTTACGCTTCAACAATGATTTTCGCTCGCCCTGGGCAGTTTCGATGGCCGACCCTCATATCAGTCATTGCCATCGTCTCTGCGAGTACGTTATACACGATCTTTGCTCGCATGCGAAGAGGTCATCTTGTGCATGTGAACATAGCATGCATGCAATCGTTGGCTAGGAAGGGGAAGCAGAGACAACACCATCACGAGCGCGGCATTGAACGGATCATATCGAGTAGTGATTTATAAGAACACTACACGAATATCTTGTCTATAGTTCTCAAGCTTTTGCAGAGTGTGGTTCAACACTATACTTCTCCCCAGGAACATGGTTGTACCAGCGACACGTTACTGCTATCTTACTCGACGGTCGGTGATGTCAAACGACGAATCTCAATGCCAATGTAGACATGATATCCCAAATAAGTACGGGAACGCTTTCATTGACTCCCAATCAAACGATCACTTGGCGTGTTTCTCTCGCCCAGTCCGGTTCTTTGACCTACGCATTGAGGTACTCGTTAGGGTAAGTCTTTGGGTCGCCATGTTTTGTGGTCAAGGTTCAGAAGATCTTGATATCGTGATAAGAATGATTGTGATTCGCTGAGTCAATCACGTTCTGCACGACCGACTGAGCTATCGGCTGGAAAGCGTTCGAGAGGAACGACGCTGTTCCACTGCTTCCAGCTGCAGAGACGGTCTACAGGTTCTTCGGCGCACCAAAAGGTATAGAAAGCCAGTCTAATGATGACCATCACCAATGGCTGCGTACCGGCCGACAGCTAGCTCACCGACGAACAGACCAGCGAGGACCGAGAGGAAATAGCCGACGTTAAGAGTCATGACTGCAAGCATGCTGAAGGATGCAAAGGTCAGTAACGGGTCTGACTTCCATCAAAAGGAGCAATTTGCGTTGCACTTACAGCAGATACCCAACACCTGCTTGGACCAGGAAGATCAAAGCGCGAGGGAGATCGACGCTGAACCTCCAGGGCGCCAGTTCGAGGCCTCTTCTGGCAGTCCTCACGACCTTGACAGTCTCATCAACACCTCGAGATGTCAGAACAGCGTCCTCCTTCTCACCTAACGTATTTCCCATTGCTTTCTCACGATCCCTTTCAGACTCGCCGGCCAGGACGACGTACCTCCTACCCGCAGCCTTGTCATGCCAGCTGGTCTCCAGGACCACTCTGTAGGCGAGGAGAAGTCGTGAAATGACGGCAAGGACTAGGAGGAAGATGCAAGTGCCAGCGTACTTGCCAGTAGTGTCTGGGGTCCAGGCGGCAGAGAACAGAGGGCTAGTTTGAGTGTTGGTGAAGACCATTGGCATAGACATGCCCATAGACATGCTACCAGTCTCCATACCACTCATACTGGCCATGGTGGCGGAAGGGTTGGACGACGACATGCTACCCATAGAGGCCATTTCCATGGACGTGGACATGGTGTCGCACGGCTCTGAGGCAGGCCTAGAGGAGTACGAAAGGCTTGTATAGCGCTTGAGTGATCGGGTCCGTGGACAGTGGAGGCCTTGGGCTGGCTGAGTCGAACGCCTCAGAGGTGAAGACAATGTAGTACCACCTTCTCGTCTGGCAACGAAGTAACGGTGATGATCAGTGGAACCGCAGATAAATGGACAGATAGTGCAGGTGTCCAACCGTGGCTTTGAGGCGATGAACAAGGGCTGATAGCATTCACAGCTTCAAGGCAAGGCTAGGGAAAACGAGCAATCAATCGAACGTCTAGCTACCGCCTCATGATCATGATTACTTTCACGCCCACTAAAGATGCAGCATATTGTAAAATTAAGCAAACACATGTAGGTGTGTATGGGTGAACATGTGGACGAGCATCAAGACTTATCATCTGGGTTCCACTCTTCCCACATTGTTCTTCACGCTTCGTACTTGCACATTGCGTTGAAGAGGGAGATTGAGCAAGTTTTGAAAGGAAACGGTTTAGTGTATACATGGAGGACGATCTAGGTACCGACTTTTCATGAGCGGACAGCCAGGTAGGTCCCTGCCTCCTACCACTACTGTATATGGAGGTATACAATGGCTAATGTAACTCGCCGGTGGCCACTGATACAACCCTCAGGTACGATTGAATAGAGGACCATAATCTTATCTTGTCATGTCTGATCTGACTCTTGACGATCAATCTTCATCTTATCTTGATCAAGACTCTGTTCGGCTACTTTCGGTTGAGCATTGGGATTAGACCTCGGCTAGGGTGATGTGAACGATCTCTCCGCCATTACCCCACGTCCTCGGCTCCCAGAGCGTCTGACCTGATTGTCTGTCGATTGTTGGGCTACCTACATGACAACCTTGGAAGAGGTGGGAGGGCGGCAGGCAGGGAAACGCGAGACAAACCAACCCAGTACCGAAGCTTCCTGTGTAGGTAGGTATGTAGGTAGGTATCCAGTAGGTACATCTGGGTGATCAAGGTCAACCTACCTAACTCACCTACCCACTTCTACCTGACTGTTCATCTACACCCACTGGCAGCTTCATTCGAACTGCTCCAACTTATTTTATTAGTACAAACTTTCGACCCGTTGTGCCTCTTTGTAGGAATAATGCCCTCTCTTTCTACACCCCACCTCGCCTTCCGAACAGTCTCTCGATCTTTCGCCAGAAGCAGGCCCGCTGTAATCTCCAGCCTTTCCTCAAGATCCCCATCTATCTTGTCTCCTTGCTCTGGTACCTTGCCATTGGCACATATACCGCTAAGAGCCAGTGGACTTTCCTACTCGGCTCGGTCGCTCTCCTCATCGGCGAGAATGTCATCCACAACTGAGTCCGCCAAACCAGCAAGTGCCAATGCGTTCGATCCCGAAATCAGCGCCATGGCTGACTACGTCCACAACTACGATATAAACAGCGACCTCGCCGTCGACACAGCCCGTCTAGTCTTCCTCGATACACTCGGTTGTGGCCTCAAGGCCCTTGAATTTCCTCAGTGCAGGAAGTTGCTCGGCCCAGTTGTGCCGGGCACTATTGTCCCCAACGGTACTCGTGTTCCTGGCACCAACTACGTCCTCGACCCTGTATTGGGAGCTTTCAATATTGGTGCCACCATAAGGTGGCTGGATTTTAATGATTGCTGGCTTGCTGCAGAGTGGGGTCATCCCAGCGACAATTTGGGGGCGATCTTGTCGGTTGCAGACTGGATGACCCGCACCAACAAAGCTGGCGGTGAAAAGGTTGGCAATGGGAGGACTTTCACGGTCCGGGATGTGCTTGAAGCCATGATAAAAGCGCACGAGATTCAGGGTTGCATGGCATTAGAGAACAGCTTCAACAAGGTCGGACTGGATCATGTCGTTCTCGTCAAAGTCGCAAGCACTGCAGTCGTCTCCAAAATGCTTGGGCTCACCGAAGGTCAGACCCGTGACGCCATCTCCCAAGCCTGGGTGGATGGGCAATCGATGCGCACCTACCGCCATAGCCCCAACACCATGTCACGTAAATCATGGGCAGCTGGAGACGCATGCGAGAAAGCCGTGAATCTCAGTCTCAAAGTCCTAAGGGGAGAAGGTGGCCTGCCCACAGTCCTCTCCGTGCCTACCTGGGGGTTTTATGATGTCAACTTTAGCAAGAAACCCTTTGCGTTTCAGCGCCCTTACGGGTCCTATGTGATGGAGAATGTTCTGTTCAAGGTGTCCTACCCCGCTGAATTCCACAGTCAAACCGCGATCGAGGCTGCAAAGCGAATCAATGTCAAGCTTCGTAAGTTGGGCAAGACAGCAGAAGACATTCAAGAAGTCACAAACCGAACCCACGAAGCCTGCATCCGCATCATCGACAAGCAGTTCAAACCAATGGACAACTTTGCAGACAGGGATCATTGTGTACAGTACATGGTTTCTACCATGTTTGTGTTTGATCGTCTGGAAGCTTCAGATTATGCTGACGATAGCGAGGCCGCACAATCTCCTCTCGTAGAATCACTGCGCCAACGCATCACCTGTGTCGAAGATCCTCAATTCACCGCCGATTATCACGATCCAGAGAAACGGACGATTTCTAATGCCTTGACCGTAACCCTCAAGGATGGAACTGTTATTGAAGAGGAAGTAGTGGAGTCTCCACTTGGTCACAGGCTAAGGCGAGAGGAGGCAAAGCCTGAGATCCTTGCCAAATACAGGAGACATATTAGCCCCCACTTCAGCCCTGAGCATGTCGACAAGCTGGCCGCGCTCTGTGTCGACGCGAAAAAGCTGGATGCTCTACCCATTGATGAATATGTAGATCTCTACGTGAAGGAGAAGATATTGTAGATTTTGCCATCATCATCATCATCATCATCGAGATGGGGACTATGCGCAGTTTCTAGATTATAGTCCTTATTAGCAAGCGTTCTCCATGTAAGTCTCGAGTCTAGCGTGCATTTGACACTATCTCCCTCATGACATTATGAAACTATCGCCAGCTCCTGAAGGGTTTGTAGTTGGTCGTGAACTGCAGCATGGGGTGTTAGATGACAGGAATTGTGGCAGCAAAAATCAATACCATCGGTATTGTTGAAGATATATATTCAATGAAATGTGGCCGCTTATCAGTTCAGATTGCTCCGTCCCGCGTGGCACAATTGGTCAGCGCGTGAGACTTTTAAGTATTAGAGATCTCAAGGTTGGGAGTTCGAGCCTCCCCGCGGGAGTCATCTGCCGGTCCTAATCGCACGGGATCTTCAAATTTACTTTTGCCGTTTTTTTTTCTTACCTCTCTAACATTTCATTGCTATTTGCATGTCTACACATCTCTCTCATCTCACACACGACAGACATGTAAAACTTGGGTGACCTACGCCATCAAGCAGTTGTGTCTAAGCATATGGTGTATTCTCGCCTGGCATACCAACGATTTGTACTTCTGGTAGTTATCGTGTGCCGGTTTGATTTATTGCGCTGTATACACTGGGAACTGGTCATCTAAGCACCCTTTTGTTTCGATTTTATCGCGTGAAAGAACGAGACACTCAAATTCAAAGACATTCTGTTGTTACTGGCTTAAAACAATTACATGGACCAGTAAAGTGCATTCCCACTCCTGTTGTGACTTAATACCCATTAAAAGAGCGTCAGTTGAGATAGGTTACGGTTTGGTCAAGGTTTGGTCAATAGAGATGATAACGTGAAGACCTCATATGGAACGAGTTAGAGAGAATTTTACATTTGAATCGCACAGTACCTCTAGATGGCAGGTCTCAAGTGTCTCATGGCTTACGTAGCGTCGCACCGTCTGTCCGACAACACCGAATGTACTGGTGGGTGTCAAGTGGTGCAATTCATGGCAATCACATGTAGAAGAAGGATCCTCCGCGGCTTTGCGGAGAGAGGAGAGAACATTCATGACTTCGCTCCGTTTCGTCCGGCAATCGCATTCGCTGAAAGAACCGTGCAGTTGTGATGAATTGGATCAGATGTCATCGACATCGATCTCACCACCGCTGCTGCTATCGTCTTCACCGAAGTCGAAGCCGATACCACCTTCCTCCTCACCACCGTAGGTATCTGTCTCGTTGATCTTAGCGGTCTCTGGAAGCTCGCCGTACGCCTTCAAACTTCTGGCCTCGTCTGCGCTGTACTTGAGAATGACATCTCCCTTCTCGTCTTGATAGTCTCGAAGCGACAGCAGGATGATGTCGCCCTGGTTGATCCACACCTTCTTACGAAGCTTGCCTCGAATGTGCGCAAGTCGTTTCGCGCCGTCGAAGCACTGTGCCTCCAGTCTGCCGTTTCCAAGCATCTTTACAACCTGTGCATACTCTGGCGAGGGGGCGTCAGCACGGATGGGAGGTGATGTGGGTTGGCAAGACAGTCAGGGATTCGCACCTTGGCCTTCTTCTTTGAACGTGAGCTCGCGCTTCTCGTTGTCGTTCTCGTTCTTTCCTCTTCTGCGGTTCTTACCACCCTAGTGTGACGTGTGCGTCAGTCGGGCTGTCGTATGTCATG
This sequence comes from Scorias spongiosa, assembly GCA_018467035.1. Taxonomy (NCBI): domain Eukaryota; kingdom Fungi; phylum Ascomycota; class Dothideomycetes; order Capnodiales; family Readerielliopsidaceae; genus Scorias; species Scorias spongiosa. The sequence continues at coordinate 49,711 of JACSZZ010000001.1, forward strand.
GGAGAGTGTGGAAGTATGCGAACCTTTCCCTTGTTCTTGGGCATGCTGTCTGCTCAGTGCGTTGAGATTACAGCGAGTACAGAATGCGGCTCCGTTGCCTTTAGGGTGTATGACTAGGGATGGGGCAATGAGGTGGGAAGCAACTGTACTAGAAGCAGAAGCCAGAATCAGAGGCGGGATTTGAAAAGCGGCGGCTGTGTAGTAGGCTAGGTACCTCACAGTACCGCACAGTAGGCGGGTGAGTGCAAGTGCAGTACGTGGGTACTTGAGGAGTCGATTTTACACAGACTAGGGCCCTATGACACAAACATACATATCTTTTCTATACACACCACCTGGGCAGGTATTGCCATATTTTCCAAAGTTAAGGCCCATACAAAACCACGTCACAAACACCCGATTTTGATGGCTATAAGTGCACTCCGTTAATGCATGTATGAACCTATTTTCTTCCATCAAAGCTACCTTCTCGTACCACAGTCAGTTTCGACAAGAACCGTCACCCCAATTTTGGTCCTCACCACCGCACATATCATCACATATTGGCCTTGCACATCGTCGCTGCATGTTTACTCAGATCGGTACTGGGCCAGCACCTGTTTATTGAACAAATACCTACATCATACCAAATACATCATATCAAAACCCACAGTCAGTGGCGGGGTGATTCCCAGTCTTGGCGTGTTGGCCTGGGGCATCAATAGTCTGACTTTGCGTCATCCAACAACACAAAGGACGGGAGGTATCTGAACCCTTCCGATCTATACCTCGAACCTGATATGTCGTATAGATTGGTAGGTCGGCGGGACTCACCTGCTCGTTTGAACCGACATCTTCCATGCATAGTCTCTTCTATCTCTGATAAACAAATGACGACCGCCGCTCTCGATGACAATTCTATAGAGGTATAGGCTACCTCCTAGGCATCGAATGTGTTGGCTAGCAGACCCCGCTCCGACCCGCCGACGGCTCTGCCCGATCGCTTGACGAGACGCCCCGCCGACCCGAACCGACAGAACAGCATGCTTACCTAAGGCAGATGCATCGTCAATCAGTGGGCCAGGTAAGGCTAGCGTTACCTACCATAGGTGGGCAGGTATCGCTCGACAGTCACACACAGCCGTTCGCTCCATGTTAGAGAAACCAATCAAAGCTACATACCTAGGCATACAATCAAAAGTGAGGCCAAAGCAGACGAAGGTGAAGCCTGAACAGAGTAGAACACCGTATCCCCTCCGGTGATTGATCACGCTGACTTGACCACCGATCCTGTCCTGTTCCTGTTGCCGCCCCGGCGTTCGTCTGGCCTTGGTCTCTGCGCTTGGAAACTCCATACTGTGCAATCATCTACTCCTGGTACACTCAGCACCCTGCATCTTACTCTAGACGCCAACCCACTCACTGAGAGTCTTCGAGCTGGCATCCCAACTACCCGCAGGCGATATTGCCACCACCACCAACCCGAGCAGGCCAGCCGCCCCCATAAGACTCGCCACCACTGCTTCTGTCATCAGCAGTAGCAGTGCTCGCTCTTCCAAAGCCTCTTCGCCGCTCTCCATTGCTGCTCAGTTAACCACCTCGCGAGCCATCCTCTGGGACCCGAGATTCACCTCACGCTCACCCCCCAACATCCACCTTCACCCCACCTACGTCGGCACCCTCAGCGTCGGTAACAGGACAGATAGTAACATATCCGTGAGAAGTCTCGGCGGCGGAAGTCGCATCAGCGCAATGGACAAGAGGCACCCCAGCAGTTTCCAACAGCTCGAGAAGCTCGGCGAAGGGACTTATGCTACTGTAAGTGCCGCCCATCGTCGACTTCCCTACACCTAGCCGGTGCTGAGACTGACGGTGCCTGCACATAGGTCTTCAAAGGGCGAAACGCACAGGATGGTCGCTTCGTTGCACTCAAAGAGATCCATCTGGATTCGGAAGAGGGGACCCCTTCTACCGCCATCCGCGAGATTTCCCTCATGAAAGAGTTGAAACACGAGAACATTGTCTCGCTCTACGATGTCATACACACCGAAAACAAGCTTATGCTAGTGTTTGAATACATGGATAAGGACCTCAAGAAATACATGGACTCCTATACCTCGCCGTCCGGCCAGCGTGGTGCCCTGGAAGTCACGACCATCAAAAGCTTCATGTGGCAACTGCTGAGGGGCATTGCTTTCTGTCACGAGAACCGCGTTCTGCATCGCGATCTGAAGCCCCAGAATCTGCTCATCAACACCGCGGGACAGCTCAAGCTCGCGGATTTTGGCCTTGCTCGAGCCTTCGGCATTCCTGTCAACACCTTTTCAAACGAAGTGGTTACTCTGTGGTATCGCGCCCCTGATGTCTTACTAGGTAGTAGAACCTACAACACGAGCATTGATATCTGGAGCGCTGGATGTATCATGGCCGAGATGTTTACTGGTCGTCCTCTATTCCCCGGCACGACGAACGAGGACCAACTGCTGAAGATCTTTCGCTTGATGGGTACGCCTTCCGAGAGGTCCTGGCCAGGCATTTCGCAGTTCCCAGAGTATAAGACAAACTGGCCGGTCTATGCAACCCAAGAGCTTCGAAACATCCTACCCCAAGTAGACAGTCTCGGCCTACAGCTACTGGGTCAGATGCTCCAGCTTAGGCCGGAAATGCGATGTTCCGCTCAGCAAGCACTGGCCCATCCTTGGTTTGCCGAGCTGAACCAGAGAGCTGGCGTGCAAGCTGGCGGCTTCACCAATCAGCCCGTTCAACCCCAGGGTATGCAGGGTCAGGGTCAAAGTCTACCGCAGAGGGCTTACTGAAGGCAGTTGATCTGCCGATCTTGCATGCGGCGTTCTCAAACACATTTATTGTCATTGGGATGTGCGCAAGTCTGACCTGATATGGGCGTTGGGGTTTCCCAATCCTCACATTACATCGATTTGAAAGCTTGGCGTTATGGCTTGCTCAGGGTTCTTCACGGCTTCTGCGGTTTGTAGAGCAGCGGTGCAGTTGCAGTGCTACAGTATTGGGGATGGGTACAACGCGATGCATGAATTTCGTCACTTTGATCTGGATGAGTAATGGCATTAGTGCGGACTGAAGGCCGTGGCCGGGAATGAGGGTGTATTTCTGTAGCTTGACGTTCTCTTTATGACCAAAAGCTTTACCGTTTGAAAGCGTAACCGAGCTCAAGTGATGTAGTGTGTCATTCTCATCGTCTGTATCAGAATACTACTATACCTAACACCAGCTGATAGATCCAAACATGATCTCGCACGCGAACCTGTCGCCGATCTGCCAGGTCGTCAAGCGCTACTCTCGCACAAGACCTTCGGACAAGAGATTGTAGCGGCGGGAATATGGACATGCAATGACGAGGTCCATGCAAGCTGCACGGTGTATAGGTACTGAACCGGCCGTACTGTTATCCGATGCGCTGCCTCGACCGCAGAACTGCCCAAAGCGGACCTCCTAATAATAATCCCTTGTAAAAATAGAAACTAAGGAATAACATCAGGCAATGGACCCCAGCCCAGCTCCTCCAGCCTGACCGCAGCTGGGGATCCCTTGACAGTTCCACAACACTCTAGACTGCTTCACTCCACAGCCGTAACCGCGCCCACACACTCCACAAACGGCGTGGATGCGACTGGCCATACTGCGCATGCGCAACTTCGCCTTCGTCTTTTCCGTCCCGCGCATCAGGGCTGCGTCTGTCGCGTCGTCGCATCGCATGGCATCGCATGTGGTGTAGTGGCACAGCATGGAAGGAGGCTTTCGGATCCTTTGCGAAAGGTACAGGTATCTCTCTGCCATATGTAGGTCATGGTTCAATTCCGTTCCTTCTCTCTGTCGTATCCTTACTCCACTGTGGCCCCAATCTTATGCCTTCACCATTCTATCTCCTTCGTTTTAGACGCCAAGCTTTGTCTGCAAGGAAGTGTGACAGTTCGATCACAAGTGACAACTATCTCATGGGATCATCTGGTTCCTTCTGTATTGATACTGGATCTCGCCGAACTGTCTAGATTGTTACAGCTGCCAATACTGGTGTAAATTCGACTCAATTGCGTCTCCTCGTTCGAGGTCCAGTGAGTTAGTGGTTGGAGTGGTAATTCGGTTGCACACCACTGCTGTGCAAATTGTGGAGGAGACGCTCCTGATCAACCTAGACTCGGGTCAGCTTTTCAAGGAATCGCCCCGAGCGCTGGTCGTTGCAAGCATGTTTCAGCGCATTTCAGAGAACCACGGGTGTAGCGAGCCCTCGATTCGTGAGCCTTCCTTGCCACCCAGGACACGACGAAGTCTCTCAATATTCTCACGCCGAGAATCAGATACACCTGACCAGATTTCTCCACTATCCATACAAGCTGCCTTGACGGAAAAAGTGCCCAGGTCGGTCAACGAAGGCCGGCGGTCTTGGATCAAACAAAAGGCCGCTCGTCCCCCCAAAAGCCTTCATGGGACGATTTTGAGAGCTGTCCCTGAAGCTGCAACAATCAAGATGTCTGCATTGGAAGAGGCGATGGCCACAATGCCCAATCAAGAGGTTGTGTCCTGCTTGGGCACTGATGCTTCCCCAATCCAACTTGCAACAAGCCCGATCTCTCTCAAAAGAATGCAGACAGAACGTGATACTTTCATGTTGCGGAAAAGCGGCACCGACAAGTCTCTGATGCAAAAGACAGAGGCAGACGCGAACGCTCGTATTGGGATCTGGACTGACGGCCGTATTCACTGGGAAGAGAAAGCAAAGACCAAGCGCAAAGCTAGTGTGCGTTCATCCGTTATCGCCGGCAGCAAGGACATGACAACCTTGAATGTGACTAAGGTTCCACCCAAGGCGTCCTCAGTGCTTGGTCTGTCACAGAAGCCACAACTATCTGTCAAGATACCATCCTCCGAATCGCTGCCCAAAAGTGTGAACATTTCTCCTTTATTGGAGTCCGAGGCTACCATACCACATCGTGCGCCCATTTCACCCAAAGCAGTGACTCCAGAATCTGCTGCATCATGCTGCGCAGACGCTGATCCCGCTCGGCCTTGGAGTGTTGCAGTGCCTGGATCTGACTCTATCACACCACTCGATCGATATGCGCCAGACGAAGTGTCATCTTCCAACGTTTCTACCAGTGAACATGACGGTGACGATACCTCAAATCGCAGCTCAGCAAGTAGCTTCTCGAGTATCGACACCCTGCCTTTTGTCTCACATCTCACACCCCAGCCTCTACATTGCCGTCAGAGCAGCGACCTGGCCACTGCGTCTACGATCCCAAGTCAGTTTCTCGACCAACGGCCCAAGGCTCAGAAACGCTCGATAGCAAAAGCTGCTAGCCATAGCCGAAATGTAAATCCAGACGGGCGGGTCACCTCCCGCTATAACCTCTCAACTTTCGATATATGCCGTACAGACAGCGCAAGAAGTGTGATCGAGCTGCAAGAAACTGTGCCCGCCTTACCGATCAAGAGTAAGAAAAGGGAGTGGCAGCGTGCACCTACACGTGCTCTTAGCCTGCAGTCAACACTTGGCTCTCATACTGGTGCTCCCCAAGCGATTACTGTCAATGGCACTCTTCCTGGTGGCAACGACCAGAAAGCGAAAAAAAGTCAGAACGATGAAGACACGGCCGCTCAACAGTTCGTAGAAGAAGCGGCTATCGAAATTGCAAGGGGCGCAGAGCATGTGCTGGTACGAATTCTTTCATCACTCTCTTCACTCGAAGCGCTTAGCAATACAGCCCAGATCAACAAAAGCATCCGTCGGGTGTTCAAGGATAATGAGGCGCCGATTGTCGCCTCAGTCATTCAAAACCACTCTCTTGCTGCCTGGGAATTCTTCGAGTGGGGCCCTCCAAAGTGTTCCAAGACAAGTTGTGCTGGAAAAGCGCTTGATCAGGCATACTGCGGTTACTTACATTCATACTCACGCGAATTTGAGGCAACTAGCTTGCTAAAAGGGCTGATTGCGAAGCACTGTCAAGCACTTATTTCTCACGATACAGCATCTGCGCTTCTAGATCCACAGGATCCAAATGCACAGCGCATTGACGATGCTTTTTGGCGGGTGTGGTGCTTTTGCAAGATATTCGGCTGTGACAAAGGCCGCGAAGAGGATGTTGCTGGTCAGCTTGACTGGCTAAATGGTGGCGTTATGGCAAACAACGAAGTCTTTTCTGCCACTATTGACTCAAGCTTTGATTTTGATGTGAGCAGTGTGCTCTTGAATCCTCCAGAGCATTTCGGGAAAGGAAACGGCACCGGCCTTACAAGTCAGCAATTATACGACATGATCGAAATCTGGAATTGCATATCAGCGCTACTGTCAAAGTTGTTACAGGGCCGGGAAGAGGCAGAAGAACTGGGTGTTTTTCATCAATGCATAAATCCAGCAGACGAAAAGGCCCAGCGGCAAGTCATATTTGAGGAATGGGTTGCATATTTAACAACACTCGGCCCGGCTACAGTGGCAGAGCTGGCTTTTACTGCTTCACACGACGTGTCCACCGCTTTGAAAACTGCAAAACTAAAAGGGTGGACTAATTGGACCCAGGCAAATTCAACTCGAACTACCTTCTTGAGAGAGCCGGTTTCTCGGTTGTATGAAGAGCGTATTGCCACTTCTGTGAATGAAGTCGAAGGCTCTGACGCCGTCATGAAGAAGAAGCTTCGTCGTAAGACAATGGCTGCTTTGGCTGCGGAAATTCACTTTAGCCGTCAGAACAATGACTATAGGCCACCCCAAGTCAACTGTGGGCCGTATGAACTTGAAGTAAGCCCAGTGAGCGAATCCAACCTGACCAAAGCGGCGTCACGTCCTAGGGCTGAAAAGGTCAGCAAGATTTCTCTGCAACACTATGCGGATGGCTTCGCAGATGACACTGTCAAGAGAGCAACAAATAAGATCGTTCAAATGGGGTTCACATCTGCACAGGCAATCGAGGCACTGAGAATCACGGACATTGGCGACGGCCTACGAGTTGACCGAGCTGTTGACTTTCTTTTGCGACAAGTATGAGGTTTGTTTCCATTCGGCTCTTCGTTGTTTTGTAGTAATTTGTGCAGCAAGCGAGCCGTTGTCCGAACGCTGCTTTATGTATCAACTAGAATTGTAACACTATGATACCCCAAAGCTAAAGATTTCTTCCACAAGCTTCATTTTCTACCAAATTACCGTTCTCAAGTAGCCTCGTTCGAAAATCAGCCCTGTACGTATATTCCAAAGGCAGCCACTTGCCTCGCTACCTAAGTAATGATGCCATGTGCCAGAGCATGCTAATTACGTCAGCGCCTAACATCCTGCGCCCCACGCCGAACATTCAGCTTGCCGCAATCAGCCACATGTCTCGACTTACCTACCTGCCTATAGGGTTCCTATAATCTGGACTTCAGATCATTGATGTGCAGCAACTCTCCCATCTTCCTGGAGCAAATTGTGTGCCTGTTACCAGCAAATTCTGTCTTCTGACGAGTTCGACCTGACTGCATGCTTCTGTCGCTACGCCGCAGCTCTAGCCCATCTTGTCTGCCTGGATGCTCAACAGCGACACCAGTCTCTTACGCTTCATCTGATCTTCCTCACGATGCCATCCATCCTCAGCGATGAGGATAAACAGACGGTCAAACGAAATGTGCCCAAGTCCTCCAACAAGATCCAAGCTGTTGCCGTAGCCCAACTCTACGTAGCGTACCCAAATCGATCACAATGGACATACACCGGTTTACAAGGAGCCGCGGTTCTTGCCAATGACCTAGTTGGAAACACATTCTGGATAAAGCTTGTGGACGTCAGTCCCTCCAATCGTGGAGTTATCTGGGATCAGGAGATATACGACAGCTTTACATACAACCAAGACCGCACATTCTTTCACACTTTTGAACTGGAAGGATGTCTAGCAGGGCTAAGCTTTGCTGATGAAAAGGAAGCAAAACAATTTCTCAAAAAGATGGCAGAGAGGGAGAAGAACGCGCATAAGAACACGAGAAACAAGCCATTTGCATTAGGTCCTGCTCAGTCTGGTTATGGAGGGGGTCAATCGACACAGTCTATTGGCAGCGTTGGAAAACACAGTCGATTTGGCATTAGTAGCCTGCTGGGAAGAGACCGAAGCAACAGCGGAGCGCACCAACAACCAGCACAAAGTATAATCCCGCCCAAGGGCATTGAGATACACACTCACTCCTCGCCGAAACTGCCTCCGCCGAGCAACGTTGGGGACGAGATAGATCTCAACGACCCTGCTGTGCAGGGAGTCCTAGAGGATCTGAAAGAGATGGGAATCACCGATGACCAGATCCAAGAGCATAAAGCCTTCATAAAGAGCTATCTTGACCAGAACAAAGCAAGCCAAGCTGCTGAAAGGGAAAAGCGAGACCGCGCAAGCCGTGCTCCTCCACCACCACCACCTGCACCACCAGCTGTTGCAAGCATTAGTCCCCAGAGCACCGGCGGATCAACTAGCAAGCGTGGTGCGCCTCCAGCGCCTCCACCCTCGCGACGTACAGCGAATATACCACCGACGTCGTCTACACCGAGACCCCGAAGCCCATCGCCAAGTCCTCCACGAGCGCCGTCACCTCCACGAGCACCATCACCTCCGCGTCCTAGATTTCGGGCACCACCACCAATTGCCGATGCTGGAAAATTTGCTAATCAAAGCCGACCAACTCCTCCACCTAGAAACGGCCCTGCAAGCCCAGCCCCTCCTCCACTGCCACCGAAAACACCGTTGGAGGAGGAGTCAGTTGGGCCCTCCAACGGCGCCTCCAGATTCAACGTTCCGCCACCATTCGAAGGGAAGCGTGCACCTTCGGGCCCTCCTTTACCACCTTCCAGAAACTCAGGTCCACCTCCCCCTCCACCTCGAGACTCGCCTCGCGACACGAGATCAAGGGCCTTCAGCTCTGCCCCTTCGGCGCCCCCACCTCCCCCACGAGGACCACCTACTTCTGCGTCCGTTTCTGGGCCTCCACTCCCACCGCCACTCCCGCCCAGTTCTGGGAGACCTGTGCCACCACCACCAGGAGGGGCCCCAGAAGCGCCTCCTCTGCCTCCTCCAAACCTTTCTGGTGGTGGACCGCCTCCACCTCCCCCTCTACCTCCCAGCGCCTCACGCGGAGCTGCACCACCTCCACCTCCACCACCGCCCCCACCTCCTGGTGGCGCACCTGGACTGGGAAGTGATACTGCTGCAGCACTTGCTCCCGCCGCGCCTCAACCTGGGCGTGGAGGGCTCCTCGCCGACATCCGTGGCGGTGCGCGACTGAAAAAGGTGTCGGACAGCGAGAAGCGCGATCGCAGTGCAGCTTTGGTTCCGGGCACTGAAGCTGCTGCCCCTCCACCAGCACCAACTGGAGGTGCGGACGCTGGAGCGCAAGGTGGTCTCGCGGGTGCCTTGGCGAGCGCGCTTGCCATTAGAAAGAGTAAAGTTGGAGATAGCGGTACGTGAAATCCCCAAAAGCAGATAACTCATGGCATTCCCAAACTGATCTATTTCACAGATGATGAGAAAGACGATGACGACTGGTAGATCGATTTACGTAGATGCAAACAGCGTCATTGACCAGTATCATTCAACCCGTGCTGTACAATTTGCCAAAATCAGGCCCATCAAAGATCCGTTGCAGAATCCACTTGTCTCTTTTGATCCGCCGTTACGTCTCCTGCTGGGTCAGAATTAGGCTTCCATATCACGTCAATTTAAACCCCAATTGCCCATGGTAGGCCGTGCTACTGTCAGTATCATGCGAAGCTCTGGGGGGTGGGATTAAAGTTGATATCGGCCTTGCAAGGTGAAATTGCGTGTAGTGTCAACTAAATTACTGCAACAGCTCTTTTGTACATTATGGCCATTGTTCACATCCCTATGCGATATGCAAGTCCCCAGATTCCCCCTAGCGCCTTCATACTCCTGAATACAACTAATCTCGACAGTTGCCGAGCCTGATAGTCGAAGCGTAAACCACCGGCCAGTCGATATAATCGGCTGACTGAATCATCATTACAAGGCCATCATCCACTCACGATCTCACTGAGGGCCCTGCACTTTGTCTCGTCCTCTATAAGCCAGCCTCTGCCTCGACTCACACCATCAATGACATCCACAACTCTGAGGAAAGCGCTTTTTGCGCCCTTCACCTGGACCATCCTGGCCACGGATAGACCGACTTTTCGGCCATGCTCCAGAACCACAAAGAGCTCTATACGAAATACGACTGGCTTGATATCAAGGCTATTTATCTTGTCGACCCTTGCAGTGATAGTGTTTGTCTCGCGAGAATATACGAAATCTCGAATGCCGTGGCGCTGCCACTCCTTGAACAAGAGAACTAGCTCTGTCCGGAGCTTACGTCGAGGAATGCTAAAGCAAATAATACGCACGGCAGGTTTGACGTGTAGGAATCTGGCGAACCACGACCGTTCTTCAGCATTTGTAGGTGGCTCCGGTGAGGGATTTGAGAACAACGAGTCAGAAGATCCGTTGACATCCTTCTCATGACCTGCAAAGTTGTTAGCAATCGATGGCACGATATATGAATGAATAAGCCTTACCTATTTGTGGAAGATCTTCTGTCCTTCTACGGTAAAACAGCTTTGCAAGACTCTTTTTGATCGGTGCTCTGTCAACCTCATCGCGAGTTGTTGGAGGCTCGCTGGAAGAGACAGAGGCGGATCGGCTATCGGCCTGTTTCAAACGGGTTTCATATGTAGCGGCTCCAAAGGTCTTTCTCAGCCCACGCCAAGCGCTTCGCTTCTTTCTCACGGTGTGTGTGGGTTCAGACTGTCCAGACTTGGAGGTTTCTCGAAACAAATCCGTATCGAGCGCTTCTTTTGATAGATGATCATCACTCGGAAGTCGTTGCGATCGCTCTTGCTCGGAAGCTTCATCTGGTGAATTCTTCTTGACAAAGAGAGGGGCAGGGGCGGCGGGAGAAGTAGGGGCCACGATCCGTACTGTCTTGTCCAGGGTGGTGGTTTCACGCGGCTTAGACATTGGACTGGTGACCGATCTATACCAGTTGCTGGTATTATCTTTGCTAATACGGTGGTCACTGCTTTCTTCCGTGATCATAGGGAGATCTCCCATATGGAGTGTAGCCTTGGCTTCGGGCGTCCTAGGCTCTGGTGCAGAGAAGGCACGTCGGTCAGGCAGAGGCCTCGAAGGCAGTATCGTTTCCAGCATCTTAAGCACTTCATTGAGCCTCTCTGCGTTTTCATTATCTCCCGATCGCTGGAAGGCGCTGAGCTTCTGCTTCGTCTCCTCTAATGTGCGAGCGAGGTAGGTGTTGGAGGGTTCTTCGAAGTCGCCTTGGATAGGCTGAAGAGCACTCGGACTTGACGCAGGCTGAACGATAACTTCAGACACAGATGAAGGTGGAGAATCATACGGGCTCGGCTTGTCCGTGAAACTTACAGACCGTTGTGTCATGCTTGAATCCGCGGATGTGCTGAAGAAAGCCTCTTCACAAGCTTTTTCGAGCTCAGCGCTATGCTTTCTGATCTCACTTCGCATGCTCTGAGTTGTCATTGCAGGGTGCTGCGGTTGGAGATAGGTTTGATCCGCAAGTGGCCGTTCCTTTCTGGAACGTAGTGCCGATTGAGAAGGGACGACAGGGCTGGATGTCGATGGCAGTGAAGGGTTTGCAGGCCGAACGAGAGGGTGGCCCTGTGGCGTGTCGGGAGTATCAGATAGGTTGGTGAAGTACCTACTGGCACTGCCATCATGCGCTACAGCGCTCGCGGTAGCTGTAGAGGACCTCCTCAAGTGGGCGAAACTAACATTGCGCTTGTGCAATTCCGAAGGGCGCATGGTCGCAATGATACCGGGTGGACTGCTAGGCCATACTGAGCTGGAAAGCGAATGCTTTGAGGAGCTCTTGCGGTAAAGAGACCCTCCACTCTTGGCCGTCTGCAAGAGACTTGATGAAGAAAATGCCGCAACAGAAGCCCTTTTTCCGTTCTTCAGCATCTCAACCCGTAAAGGCGTGCTGGACTGTCTGCCATCTCGTGGGCGAGCGGATCGCCGGGAGGTAGTGGTGCCCGTGCGACGTAAGGCGGCATTGCCGCATTCACCTTTCGAACCGATCAAAGGGTCTGGAGTGGCTCGGTAGGGATCATAGCTACTCATTGAGGGCGGCGGCTCGACGAAGCTGTGGCTTGGCCGAAGATGTTCATCGTTCAGAATGGAGTAATTGGACTGAGACCGTTGCTGTAAGGATGAATGTGACTGTGCGCGATGGTTAGACTTGCTGTGGTGATAATCGCTGGCGGAGTGGCCTATGGATTCACCAGCATAGTTCTCGAGGCTCTCGTCCTGATGTTTCAGCAAAGCAGCGTAAAAGAGCTTTTCTTGGTTGACATCCTTGCTGATCAGTCTATGGATCAGTACGTCTTCAGGTTCGCTATGCCATAGAGTACGCATATTGCGAAGAATGTCTCGATCGATGTCTTGTGGCCTCTTCACGGTCCAATCATCAAGGATAGGTATTGGGCCAATGGCAGCCTCTTTGCTCCCGGCAAGTCCAGTGAACTCGAATTGAGCATCGTACTTGTGCATTAGAAGATGATCCCAGATGCCATCCATGGTAATGCGATGCTTAGGCTGAGGCACGAAAACGCTGCGTATCAGGTCTTGTGCCTCAAAGGAAAGATCCTGCGGCATATAGTAGCGAGCGAGGCTGATATCCCGGAAGAGTTGTCTTATGTCCCCATCTTGCGAGTAGTTGAATGGAGTGGTGCCGGTGAGCATGACGTACAGGATGACTCCGGAACTCCAGACATCTGCTTGACGGCCGTCGTAGGGTTTTCCACTTACGACTTCAGGTGCTGCGTAGTGAGGACTTCCACATGGTGTGCTGAGCAAGCGACCCTGCGGCTGTAGGGCAGCCATGCCGAAATCGATAAGCTTGACGGTCAGGGTGTCGGTGTTGATCAGTATGTTCTCCGGCTTCAGATCTCTATGACATATATTCAAACGATGACAATAAAGCAAAGCGGAGACGATCTGGCGGAAGATGTATATGGTCTCATCTTCTGGCAGGCCGCGTCTCTGTTCGACATAGTGGAAAAGCTCACCGCCTTCAACATATTCCATGATTAGGTAGAGCTCTGCGCGGTTCTCCCACACGTCAAAGAGACGAACGATGTTCTCGTGCTCCAACAGCTTCATGACGGCAATTTCGCGCTCAAGACCGAACGGGATGGGTCGATAGCCCACGGAGGTGACAGTGGCTCCCTTGGCATGGTCCACCAGGTGTGCCAGACTCTGAGCGCGTGTGCTTTCCGCCATAGCGCGGCCAATGATTTTGACGGCACCATGTTGTTTGGTCACCCTGTGACGCACAGCTCGAACCCGAGAGCAGCCTCCTTTGCCTATGGTCTTCCCGAGCTGCCAGGGGCCAACATATGTCTTGCGCTGGCGGCCAGAAGCAGTGGTGGAGGCTGTAGAGACAGCAGAAAGGCGTTTGGAAGGGTCGGCTTCCGCATCGGTCAGGTGAGAGAACCTCTTAGGGTGGCCAGGAGGCGATGAGGGTGAAGAAGTCGGGACAGACTTGACAGTAGTGCGTCTAGTTGGAGGTGTGACAGCCTGGTTTTGAACCTCCCGTAAAGGTTGTCGCATAGCAGGGGAAGGGTAAGAGCGGTAGCGGTAGCGGTCAGCCATGAGTGAGTCGAAGATCTTATTAGAGGGCTGCATTCATCTGACATGCGGTATGATACTAGCAATTAATGCGAAGCAGATTAGTGGGGAAGCTTAAGAGAAACCGAGCGCGGCGGTGGTGGCAAGCGAGTTGAATGAAAGTGCCCAAAGTTCCGATGTCCAAGGCCAAGGAAGGGCATGTGCCAACCAGAAGCGGTTTGGAAGATCGAAGGGACGTAGGGCAAGCAAGCCAGGTCTTCGTCGTAGCAGAAGTCGAAGTCTGCTCTCAATGGTTGTGAAGGCGAGAAGTAGCAGGCAGTTAGGTCCCAAAATTAAGAGGTAGAAAAGCAGGTAGGTAGGTAGATCAAGAGCGAAAGTAGCGGTAGGTCGAAGGCCAAGATGTCTGTTTGGTGAGTTGAGGAAGTCGCACTGTAAGCCTTATCGACACTATCAGGACAGATCGATGGTGAGAGACAAATGAATGAAGGACGAATCTCGGAATCCAGATGGTATGGTAGCGGTAGCGAGCGGCATGAGTTTTGAGGCTTCGCGAAGGGGAAGGGAATAGAGGCGAAGAAGATAAGGGAGAGAAACTGTGGTGTAGAAGGGAAGAGAGAGTAGCAGACTGATGGAAGTGAAGAAGCAAGTGAGCCATGAGCTCACGAGTAGCTCCTTGCCTACATCGCGCCTACATCCCGCCTACCTAAGATTCGTGGGTCTTTCAGGAGATGAAGCAGGAATGCATCGATCCAAAGCTTGAAATGGCGTGAGCTGAGTTTGGGTGTTTTGTGTTGTTTTGTCAGGTTGGGGTCAGGAATGCTGGGCTGGACCAGGCTAAACATACGATGAAGACAGGGTTGAAGTCAAAGAGGGGATATAAGGACGCGGCGGAATGCCAGACCAGTACCTGTTGGTCCATGGCTCTGTGGGAAGACAGATATTATATCATTACCTTCATCAAATCAAGCACAAGACGAGGGGAACGATACCTATCTATCTTCCTCGAACTCTGGATTTTAGCATGCACAGTCAGATGCACACCTGCCCTGTCGAGTACCACGACCTTTTTATTAACTCGAGAGAGGAGTTTGGATTGAAGTGATGGAATGTCGTCCTTACATACCATGTTAGGTAAGGCGGGCCATAGCGTCCATGATCTGTAACGGCACGGACCGTCGAGATACCCGCTGACACGGAGATATCCGAGGAGGAGTCGTAGCTGATAAGATAGGTACCTACCTACCTACCTACCCAGCTGCAGACGGGATATGGTCTGGAACCTGGCTATCGGACACCCATCTAATCTGATCAGCCAATCGATCGTCACCGTCCAAACGAACCTTCCTGGAGGGAGGTACTGTAACACCATGGTCCATCTTGCACATGCAGATCCATCGCCCTGGTATACCTAGGTGACTTTCCAGGTCGTCCTTGATCAGAGCACAGCAGGTGGTATATCGCCATGACCCTGACCACCTGAAAGCGCAAGCACGCATGATCTAGTCGTTGAGCATACCTCGGTAGGAGGTATGGGCAGGACCGAGCAGTTGCATCCCTACGTCACTCAAGCCACCCCCGTCTCATCCACTTCCCCCACGTCACTCTGCAGTGGATGCTGATCTAGAGCGTCCCTCCACCACGTACTCGAATGCCACATCATCATTTTCCATGGTTCGAGTAGTACGCAGGCAGAGATTCGGTGGTATTCTGTTCGGGTAACAGTATACAGATTCGCCTTCCCTACACCATACCTCGATAGGTACCTAAGGGGGTAGAGAGGTAGAGCCATCTTCCAGGTTGCAAAGATTTGAATTATATATAAAAATCAATTTTCAGTCCGTCACTCGTCCGCCGCTATTATGCATCTGCCGCCTATGTTTGCGACCGCCGATATGTCTCGTGCTAAAACTAGGTCCTACATGGAAGACTATACATGCGCCACCTTTCTGTCTGGCTGACAACGCCACTGCTCCGTGCTACCCTTTTCATTCGATGCGGCAATCGTCACATTCACCGTAGCAACCCTGAAAGACGTAATTGACCCCTGTTGCATGCCTCACATCGTGCTCTCCTTCCTTCGACACAAACATCCTTGCGTCGCAGCCCAAACTTTATAACCCGCCCTATACCGCTGTCCTTTTTCGCCATTGACTCGTTTTGTTTCCATTGCTTATTGTACAGAACGGGAAAAGAAACCTAAGCCGTGTACAGGGCTCACCTAATCCAACCTTCCATAATGGAGAAACTCATCCTACGAGGCATCATGTACGGTGCCGATAAGATTCCCGACAGCTGGTTTGAAGCCGTCCCAGGAGGCTACTACTGTCCAAAGGACAAAAACGGTCGACCTATCAAAAGCTCCTCCCAGTCAAGACAGCCTGACTCCCATCGTCCTCGTCCACGCCCTCGCAGGCATTCCACCGACTCGTACGATCCTCATCACGCTGTGGACCGCCGTCACAACCACAAAGATGTCAGGCATACTCGCAACGATCGCCATACGGCAGATTTGAGTAGTGACTTAGACGATCATTCTCACCGCCGAAGAAATCCACCTCCACCTCGAAGGAGGAGTCACTCTAGCCCCAGGAGAGACGACTTGCGAACTCTGAATGGCCACAGAGAGCGTCACCTTCCCACTGACCGATCGACTGGACCATCAACAGGTAGCAACCGGTCAGGCTCATCCGGCTCACCATACTCACCCGCAAGGAAAACCCCTGGTTTTGTACCCCCAATACAGCCTCCGCCAGCTCGCAACGCCTCAATGGCAATGCCAGGCGACGATCGAGATGGGCAGCAGCGTACATCCATGGCCGACAGATATGTCCCTTATGCCCATATCTATGGGAATAACGCTGATTCGCCGATCCGTACAAAACGAGAGGCTCGCCCAGTGTATTGAAACTTTGGGCCTCCTTTGTGTAGACTAGGAAGCCTGCGGAAAGTCCCTTTCTCAAGATTCGGCCGATGCGGAATTACGACAACCACCTCCAAGGATGTATGCATCATCGTGCAAGTTTTGATTCTGTTCAATAGCGAGCGTCAGTAAAGCATGCGATTCTGATTGAACCTGTTTCGAGAGTCGAGCTCTCACAAGTCTTATGAGTCTTTAGCGTCTATAGCGAATTTAGCACAGCATGATATTTGACGACACAATTTGTCGAAAGCGCGCAGAGCCTCAAGCAAACGTAAGACCCGCCAAGCCTCGCTGCATGAGAGCTTCGCCTCTTCCTAATTTGACCATTACCAGACGGAGCTGGGGTAGGTACCCGGCCTAGGTAGGCACTTACCCACAACCTCTCTATCACTTGCAAGTGTGCGCCAGCAGGCCGACGTGGCCTGGCTTCTCAGCCATCAATCTGAAAAGACTTCTATTACGTGTAAAGCCTCCATAGAATCCTGTAGCAGAATGTAGGTTCAGTACTGGGGGCTATGTCATCTTGGGTAGGTGGGTTATTACTATGGTTCCATGGGATAGGTTCCTGGTATGTAGGCAGGCATTCGTCACCACCCGCTGCGCCCGCCGACGTTGCCGCCATGTTCCATGTGCGGGAGCAGAGGTGACCATGCTCAGTCGTATATCTACATAAAGTTGACATCAAATTACCCACACCCTGCCACTGTAGCCACATCGACCACAATTGTGCTAACGTTAGATACTGCACTTGTTGCTTTTGTTCAATCAGCAATCTCAAGATCTTTTTCCACTTCTCAAGGCTGAGCGTCAAGATGGTGGGAGAATCGCCGGCCGATGCTGAGGGCTTCCCAACATACGATCCAAAAGATTATGAAAGTCATCCAGCAGACATAGCTGGCGAGGCCTGGGAGTCAGAAGCAAAAGTCTCCCAAGACCAGACTACTCACAAGCTTATTCCGCCCGTTCTACCACCACGGCCAAGCAGCCAACAAGAATACTATGAGCCAAGTGGACCTGCTGAATCAATCGACGTGCCGCCCAGATCTGCTCTACAATATTCTCGAAATCCTCAGAAATTGACAGCCTACCTCATTCCTTTCCCCAAACCTGCAGCCTCAGCTGGCAGCCCACTGTCCTCAGTTCCAGATCGATTTCTCATATATACTCCCCCACCACCCCCTCTGCGTAAGCCTAGAGAGGGTGAGAAGGAAGCTAAGGTTCACAAGCTTCAGCGCAAGTGGGAGGAAGAGGTTCGAGAGGCCAAGACTAGCGATGCCAAGCTAGCATCTTGGAAAGGTGTCAAGGGGAGAGCGACCAAAGGTATTGACTGGGCGATGGCAATGACGAAAGGGAGCGACATCGACTTTTTGAGCCGCGCTGGTGGTGGCGGAGAAGACAACACCACCACCTCCGAATCTGACGTTGCGAAAGACAAGGCTTCAACTGGCACCTTTCAGGAGACAGAAGCCGCTCGGCGCGAGAAGGAAGCTGCATCGCGGATTGATGAGATGGTCCTGATATACCCTGCATCTAAGGGTGATGACACTACAGCAATCCGCAAGGAGTTCGTGGACAGTCTCTTACGATCAAAAACAAAAGCTCAACGCGATGCAGTCATCGCGACGGGTCTCTTACCATTCAGTTTCGCGGCAGACGTCCTTCTCACCTTCGTATGGCCGTTTGGTGGATTGGTCGAGATTGATGGAGTGTGGGCCTATTCGTCCTTCCGGGGAGCCAAGACGAGTCGCGATGTCGCTAAGAGGCTAAACCTCAAAAACCCGCCTGGTGTTCAAGGCAGCCAGGGTGAACCCAACCAGCCGCAAAACGCATCTGAAATCAAGCAGGAAAATTCCCTCCAGTTGACATTCGTACCTGCAGAAAGCTTGTCAATGCTAGAGCAATACCTGGCCGCTCGATGCCACGAGCGCAGCGCAAAGTTGTTCCCTCACTTCAAAGTGCGAGTCCCAACAGAAACCGAGATACTGTCCGCCATAGGATGGAGACCATCCCTTGAGCAGGGACCTGGTGTCACTCTGGAAGACATTGCTTGGGAAACTCAAGAGATCAAGCAAGATTTCAAACGAACGATGGAAAAGGGTGCCAGAGAATGGGAGAAGTGGTTGAAGTTATATGAGAAGAATCCCGAGAAGGCAGTGAAGAAGTGAATTCCGAGATACCATGAACGAGCGCAGATGTCGTACTCCCTGTCAACCAATATCATTTAATAAACTTTATCCTGTTGAGCAACAATGTGAAAGATTTCCTTCAGCTGTGCCTTATTCCCGCAATCTTTCGTTGTGTTGAGATTTGAGGTCGGCGACTGTTATGTATGCGGACATTGCGATACACGGCACGTATAGTATTGCCATAGGTAAGTGTACAGAGAAAGCCAGCAGGAATGTAAACGGCGTCTGTATGTGCCGCCGTCCGTCCCAGCCAGGGTTGTTAAAAGACGGGTTGCAGGTGTACTGAACACTATGCGGACTTTAGCGGATTCCCAAAGCTTACCCAGGTGCAAACTGCCCGTGCCTCATGCAAGATCACTCCAGCAAAGTGATGCTGTAGAATTTATTCACGGTGGTAGTGCCACAAGGCTATGTATTATTCACCTCCCATTTAGCCAACCCCTCTTGAGAGCTCAGATTTCACATTTCCGCAATTATTACACCGCCCTTGCTCGTTGCTTGAGCACAAGATGTCACAGCCATCCCCGAGCGAAGAGACGTCGGCCCTCCTTGCGCGACTCGCGCAACGGCCAGGAGTACAGAGCACTCTGATACTCTCTCGCGAATCTGGTGCCATTGTGCGTTCATCAGGCCTCCTCACTCCTGAGGATGCGACACCAGCGTCGAACGGAGCTTCCAATGTCGGCGATACTGTCACGACACAGCAAAGTCCGGCACAATCCAACGGAGACTCGAAGAAGTCATCCGGCACCCGTCATTCTGAAGAGGTGGCTAGGATCGTATGGAAATATGTGCAGGCTAGCGCCGATGCTGTGAATGAGCTGAATGGCGAGGGGGACGAGGTCAAGTTACTACGCCTGAGGACAAAGAGAAACGAGCTCGTGATAGTGCCGGATGCCAAATTTCTACTGGTGGTCGTGCACGACACTCCACCAGCGTGAATCGTACATTGGATATGGTGCACTGCTATATGTCTGGCTGTAATACCCTGTGAGTTGTTTCTCGGAAGACGGCCTACGCATGCTACCAGATTGGCATCAGATTGTTGTAAGTGCTATCATCGGTGCTCCTACCAATGCCGCTCGCTAATGTCAGCAGTATCTACATCCTCGACGTCATCACCAAACCATCGATCCGCCTCAGCGATCTCGACATCATTCCCACTCATCTGTCGCTTACGCATGCGCCCATCAGCGGCAAAAGTCCAATCCTCGAGTCCATAGCATCGCTTCCACCTACCAGGGGCTTCTGTCAGCAAGGGAAACTTGCAGCGATCATGTGGTATGGTGGGTACAGAACGTAAATTGGACGTAACAGCCTTGGACTTACTTCATGTTATCCGAAGCATCCTGGAACTCGTACCAGAACTGTACCGCGATACGGTCGTCTGTGTAGGCAAACAGCTCCTTCCGCAGGCGATAGTTCTTCTCCCGCTCCCATTTGAGAGTGAGGAATTGCTTGATCTCTTGGTGGCCAACGAGAAACTTGTCACGGTTACGCCAAATCGAGTCTTCGGTGTAGGCCGGAAAGATCTTGTCTGGATCCCTGCGTTGCGCGTAATGTTAGGAATGGACTAACAAATGCGCTCGTATCTAGGTCGCCATTGGTATCCGACTCAATCTAGATCTTTTGGGAGATCGTTTACCGAGTGTTCCATAGGGCCTGTGCCTTCTTCACCTTGATGCGCGCTGATTCAGCTGTAAAGGGTGGGACGAGCGACATATTTGAGAATATCGACAACAATAAGCTGTCAAGGAAGAGAGTCAATGGGTTTGAAAAGACAACCAAAGGGTTGTTCTGGCTTTGTATGTGCTTTGTATGTTTGATGTTCTTGCTCCGCGGGGAAGCTTCAAGTGTGGGCTGATGAGTCAACCCGATGAAGCATGAAGTGACATGTATTGATGACATACTTGAAACACGTTTTCTCTCTTCCTATATGTCCTTATCGTTGTTCAAAGTATCTTTCAGTATGTACGACAAGACTCATGGAAGGAGTTCGGATTCTATGCTGATTTCTAATCACTGATGTAGAAATTCTATTGAGCTCTTGGCTTGTTCGTCCAAACCACAAATCTCGCCGAAGCTCGCGATACTCTTTCCGATTGAGTTAACGTGCTCGTAGAACAATTCAAGTGGGCAGAGTTCTTGTGGGCCTCTTGAGTCTAGGCCACATCCAGGGATTCCAACGATCCCATCATTGATATTGAGTCGTACGAAAGTTTGGTTACTGGGAGGTTCGCAATAGACGTGATTGGGGAATAAAGGCGCATTGTCCCAGCAGTGTCCCTCGACATGACATGCTACCCTCTCAAGAGTTATACGTCCACCCATGGGAACAACGGATGAGAGACGGTACTGTCGCCCAGTGGCCTTGCGATCAATGGGTAATTCGTATGCTTCTTCAAATAGGCCAAGTGCGGTGAGAACTGGAACGATGTCACCGTCATGGACACTGCGCGATCAATGTTAGCGACAAGAGAATCTGCCAAAAACCATGGGATGGCTACTCACAAGCTGAAGAAAAGTGGACCGGCATCCGGCCCACTGCGGATCAGATTTGCAGTGGCATTGAGCCACAGCCAGCCCATAGCGGCCGCATACGGATTTCCGGATCCAGCTCTGTAATAGTGTAGGAGATCGCGTGCGTATTCGAAGCTATCCTGCTCATCGATGGTGAACACATCGCACCAGGGGCTGTAGCCGTGAGAAATGGTTTCAAAGCCGCAGAACTCTTGCATGGCGTATACCTCGTCAACAGACAGTTCGAAATTGGGGTTCAACTCTCCAAGGCGTTGGATGATGGAGGGTATATATGAGGCTTTCCACTTGGCCAATAGATTGGCCCCAAGATCATGACCCTTTTCGTCGACGTTATTTGCGTAGTTCAAGCAGGTATCGCCGGGGGTAAGAGTATCCGCCCCTCGATCTCTGGATTCAGGAATGATAGAGAGCGACGCCTGTTTCATCCCTTCAATACCGAAGAAACCAGCCGCGAAGTACTTGGCAGTGTCGATGACTCTCTGGCAATCGCTGGCCCAATAGGAGGTTTGCCCTTTGGCAACAGCCTGGTCATGTAAGGTCTTATAGCGAGTACGTAGCTTGACGCCGGTGTTGAATGCCTGGGTGGTGCCAGCATACGGGCCAGTCGATACCAGATGCCCGAATTGTGAGGCCGGATCTGGAACGAAGAAATCCCAGTCATTTGCGAATTGCAAAGACCCATTCAAAGGGCTTTCGGTACGACGAATTCTCTGATGTAGCTTCGTCATCCCTAGGAGATTGAATATCAGTCACTGCAGATGCCAAAACACCCAAGGCTTAGGGAGGCGCACGCACTCATGCCGGCCTTGGCTGTTGGGTAGCGTTCAGCGTGCCTCGACAACTAGCGATGCTGTCAACAATGACCCTGGTCTGGTGAATTTAGCTTAGAGGGGAAGAATTTATTTCATACCATGTGGGCCTGCTCGACGACACAGCCAAGGGGAGGGTTGACATCGTGGCTAAGGACGTTTTCAGATTTTGGAATCCAGGGTCCATTGCCTCCAAGGTGATGGAGGGTATTCCAGCCAGAATGGAGTGCTTGGTCCGGACCGTCAACGACGATGTTTTCCTGTTTGTGATACGACGAGCGATTGACAGTGAACGAAGTAAGGGTGTCGAAAGTCCGAGGGTAGAGTGCATATGCAGTCAAGCCGACGAGGATGGAAAGCAAGAGAGTGCTGGTCCACACAGCCATGTGATGGGCTGTCAGTACGGGAGGCCACAGTCACAGGATGGAATAGCAAGCAGAAAGGAAAAGAGTGAAGCAAATTGTGGCCATATGCATTGGACCTTCACAGGGCCTGACCTGCACCCATCCAGCCCATCAAAAGGCCAGGGTAGCTAACCCTACCTACCTAATGCCTGCTTGAGATGTTACCTCCTCCGCTGGGGTGCTGGTCCTGACTGAGAAGGTGCGGTCAAACTAAGAGTGGGGATACGGCATTGCCCGAGCCCTTGCCGCCGCTTGCCGGCGAGAGTGCGGTACTGAGCTTACCTAAACACTGACTCAGGCACGACCCCGCCACCAGCGTCATGCGTGTTGCGTGTTGCGTGTTGCGCTGTTGCTCTCACGCAGCAAAACACAAATACTCCAATTAGGAAGTAGGTAGGTGGAGGTGTGGACCTACCTACCTAATAGCTGGTAGGTAGGTGGGTAGGTGACGGAGGTATCGGCCTGGGCATCCCTGCCTAGGTACTTCCTACCTAATGGCGCAATTCACCGTTGCAGAGCCACAACTGATCAGAGGCTGGCATTGGAAGAGAAGAAAGTGACAATTCACAGTCCAATTCAATCCAGGTATTCAATCCGATTCGATCCAATGCATGTGCCTTCCTCCATGGCCTGGTGTTTCGTGTCGTGTCGTGTCGTGTCGTGTCGTGATTGCCGCTACTGCCTGTGTATAAAATAAGTACCCCTCCTCGCCCCTCCCTACTCTTCCTCTTGACCTTTCTCCTTCACTAGCTCTCAAACCACCTTCGAACACCAAGCTCTCACTCTCCACCCCTTGCAAAACCACATATATCTACACAATGGCTCCCCTCAAAGCAGGTGACAAATTCCCCCAGGGTGTCGTCTTCGAGTGAGTACAGCTTTGCGCCCCACAATCCCTTCTCACCGTTTCCCGTCACTTTGCTAATCACCTGCTACAGCTGGGCCCCAATCGACACCGACGACGCCACCATCTGTGCTGTCCCACAGGACTTCAGTGCCGACAAGGAGTTCGCCGGCAAGAAGGTTGTCATTGTCTCTGTTCCGGGCGCCTTTACTCCCGGCTGCCAGGCCAACCACCTCCCTCCATATCTCAAGAACCTCGAGGCGCTCAAGAGCAAGGGTGTTGATATCGTGGCCATCATCGCCTCCAACGATGCCTGGGTCATGAGTGCTTGGGGCAAGATCAATGCCGCCAACGGCATCGATGGCCTGTACTTCTTGAGCGATACCAAGACTAAGTTTGCTGAGAACCACGCCTGGATCATTCCTGGTGCCGATCGTAACGGCAGGTGGGCTATTGTGGTCGAGAAGGATGGCACTATCAGCTATGCTGAGAACGAGTCAAACCCGAGGGAGGTCTCTGTACGTCACATTTCCGTCGCCTCTTATCAAGCTACCAGGTCCGAAATACTGACCAATGTCCCTTAGGTTTCCGGTGCTGAGGCTATCCTTGCCAAGCTATGAAGCTGTTCATAGCTGTCCACCTCGAATCACGACGGCAGCAAGCAATGTGCGGTATAGATAGATGATGTGCATGATACGACCTAGCCATTCGGCAGAGCCGCCGAATGCCGGTGCTGCTTATATGCCACAACGGCATAACTTTGACACTGCAACAATTTCTTCATCCCACTTTCATGCCTTTTCTGACGTGGTTTTGGATCGCCCTGTAGTATTGTGATTCTCCTGCCTAGCGGTCTTGCCTCTCGTTCCTGTATCGTGATGTCTGTCAAAAGGTAACGTCACACTCTATGGATTGCTCGGTATACAAGGGCTTGCCGCTTTTCTGGAGTCCGCATTGTTCGTTTGCTTAGGATTTCGGTACTGCTGCTATGTATGGCAGGAAACATCAAGAGTGTGATACAATGTGTCCGGCGAAAACCTAATGGTGCTTGATTTCCGTACTCGCTCCTGCAGATTTCGTCCTTACTGTCCTGGCCTAGCCGGATTAGCCGTTCATGATGAGATGTTGTGCTAACATAGCCCTGTCGACAACGGCAAATTCTTTAATTGTGTGTAAGACTGGCCAAACCCACAAGTGCCGGGTGTTGCAAGAATATGCTGCAATGTTGTCCACAGTGCAAGCATCGTTCGGCTCACCCAGCCGTCAACTTATCACAAGCAATCGGACGATCTAACTCACAGCACTGAGCTCATCATGTGGGGTTCTACGTAACAAAAGATACGACAGACGGGATGAGCTGCTGGCCAGCCAAAGAAAGATACCTTAATAAGTACACCCGACTGCTTGCCGGTATTTTCAGACTCAAAAGCTTACCTCCCGCTAAGACGCTCATCGAATTCACTTTCTCGTACGTCGATTGTGAAATTGAATTGCTCATACTGGTGTGACCATAGCAATCAGAGCCGCCGCTCAACATGACCACAGAACCCTCCATACTTATCCTTGGGGGTGGCGTCTTTGGAACTTCCACGGCGTATCATTTATCTCGAATCTATAAAGACCCGAGCAGAATCCTCGTCTTAGACCCTGCTCCTTCGCCCTCTGCGAAACATCCTGCCGGTAAACAAGCGGCCAGTACTGACATCAACAAGATCATTAGAGCAGACTACTCGTCCCCTTTCTACTGTGAGCTGGCCTACGAAGCTCTGGATGCTTGGGACGAGTGGCCTGAACTAAAACCATTCTATCATCGGACAGGATGGGTAATGCTTGACACCAAGGGTTCTGATTTGGCCGATCGCATCCGCAAGGTTTTCCGTGATAGAGGGCATGATCCTACCAAAGATGTCGGCCTCGGGTCGGATCTCGAAAGCAGGTGGGGCGGTGTCTTGAAGGGTACCGTCATTGATGGCTTCAAAGACGCTTACTGGAATCCAGAGGCAGGATGGTGCGAAGCTTCAGGCGCAACTGCCAGCATGATGGAGTCTGCTATAGAGCGTGGCGTCATCTATGAGATGGGTGAAGCGCAGGACTTTATCAGAGACGCTGGAAGATGTATTGGGGTCAGAACTACCGATGGCAAAGAACTTTTTGCAGATAAACTTGTCATGGCCACTGGAGCCTGGACCAGCGCCTTCTTGTCTCCTCTCGAAGATTCATTAAATCTTGACGAAGATGATCGGGTTGAAAGACAAGCGCAAGCAGCTGGTGTGGCCGTTGTGCACTACGAAATGTCTGAAGATGAGATGGTCCGTTTGAAGGAAATGCCAGTGGTCGTCTACGGTGCACATGGAGAAGTCATACCGCCACCTGCCTCAGACCGTCTTCTCAAATACACCAACGCTAACACCTTTACCAATACAGTGACAACAGCAACTGGACATAGGATTTCAGTCCCGCCACACGGCAGCCAACACAAGGTTTCCGACGCGCTCAAGCAAGAGACACACGCGACAATGACCTCAAGCGTGATGCCGACGTTTGCAGGTAATAAGGACCCTGCTTTCTGGCGCATATGCTGGGATGCGCGAACGCCAACACAAGACTGGCTGTTATCAAAGCATCCACATCCAGACTTGGCAAACTTATACTTTGCAATTGGTGGTAGCTTCCACAGCTACAAGTTCCTTCCAACCGTTGGCAAGTACATGGCCAATGTAGTCTTAGAAAGATCCAACGGCCCAGAGCGGGACAGTGCTTGGGCATGGAAACGTTGGCTCAAGGGGCAGAAGCTTTCTGGTGCACATGAGAAGACCGAGCCAAAAAGAGAGCTGAGCAGTCTTGAAGACTAGATATAGGCATGAATTGACGGAGCCAAGGAGGAAATATCCTTGTTCTACGGCGGTATTTCTTCCCCTTTCCAGTCCCAACATTTACCTCTCTGGCTTGTTGTTGTGTTATTAATTACCTGCATCAACTTTTCACCGGCATACTCTGGGCTAAAGAGCTTCTCATCTTTTACATTCGCCCAGAAATCTTTGCTCAACCCGGTCTTGACCGTACCTGGATGCAATGAAATCGCGATCGCATTGTCACCCGCACTCGTTCGTAGATAGTTGTCGAAGGTCTTGGTAATCTGGTTGACCGCAGATTTGCTCGCTCGATAACTGTACCAACCCCCCAAGCCGTTATCGGTGATGCTACCGACACGTGCAGACATAGTGGCCCATACGGCTTGAGGCGGGAGATTCGATAAGGCCAATGGCTTGGACGCTTTTCGTGGCAAAAAGGGAGAAAAATGTTTCAACACCATCATTGGCCCAAGAGTGTTGGTTTGGAAGGTGCTGAGTGCATGAGCGTAATCAATCTGGGAGGGCGATTTCTCAGGGAAGAGAATCCCAGGGATAACAAGCGAGAGGTGCAGATAGTGCTCCTTTGGTGGAAATGCTTTCTTCACATCGGCTGCAGCAGCCTCAATGGTGGCTTCATCTGATACCACAAAGTACGCGCATCGTTAGCCTTTTGCTATTGGTGATTGGGCACTGGCAGGCTTGCTCACCTGTCACGTCAAGTCTCAGCACTTTCAATCTGTCCTCCGAGACATTTGGGAGGCCTTCCAAGACCTTCTCAGTCACTTGGTCCAAATTCCTTCTGGCTGTTGCCACAACTGGAACATTGGTAGTCGCAAGGAGACGACGAGCGAGCTCGAGGCCAATGCCTCGAGATGCCGGCGTTACCAGAGCCCAAGGTTGCATTGCCTGTGTTGATTCTGGGTGCTAGCTTGCGGCTCGGGTCTGATGCTATGCTATAGAATTGGGCTGACAGTCATAAAACCTAGCCTAGTCGTTGACCCGAGAATTCAGGGATAGCAAAGAATTGCATTGGAGTGCTAGAGAGTAGATGAATGTCATCTACGTGCCTGAGTAGCAGTGTAGCGACGGGTGATCAAGGCATTGGTAGGCACCTCCAGCTCTCCAACTCCCGTCCTTTTGTCAATGACCTCATGCACTAGATCGGATGTCTACCTAGGTACCAAGGTATCTGCCCGTCAGGATCTACCCAGATCTGCGAGATTAAGTTTCACTAAGCTCAGATCGGCAGGGGCTTCAGACCTTCTGAATTTATTCCAACCACGTGCGGCAGGGGCTTTTGCGGCCTACGGAACCTCTCCGCATTCTGCTCCTTACCAAGTTATAGACCCATGAGATCTAGCGACAGTAACATGACTACACGACCTTAGCGGTGGATGGGCCGTGGCGCTGCTATGGCCTATTATCAATACATCTCACCCGGCGTTTCGGCAAGATACTGGTCGACTCAGCCAGCTACGAAATATCCGTATCAGGAAGCATGGCTAGCATTAGGAGTGTCCAACCATTTTCCAAAACTTTGCCAAACCAGCGTGCATGGCTTTCCAGTAAAGTTGGCATCACCAGTAGGCATAACCCACGACCACAAAAGATAGCTACTGTAGCGCAGCTACAATACCAAAAAAATAATGAGAGAGAAAAGCCAGCGAGACGCCATCTTGCATCTCCCAATCAGCGCTTTGGTAGCATTGCAGAGCTTCAAACCCGCCTTGGTCTGAATGGGGAGCAAGCTCAATCTCATCGTCGGACAGTATTTTTATCAATTGACACAGAGACTCAACGACTTGGCCTTCTCAATTACGTGTCAGAAATCGGCATTAGCATTCTCGATACGTCCAAGATTCAGGGTGTCAGTCCAGGTTTGAATGGCCGAAACTGGACCAAGAAACTTGAAACCGTCCACTGGAGAATAGATCATGGAAACCCTACGATTTCAAAGCGAATCAGAGGAGACAAATGCCTCTTCTGCTCCAGCAAGAACATCAGCGCTGTCCAAGTACAGAGCTCTCTCACCCAGCTTCTTCACGAACTCTGCTCATGTGGCACGAATCCTGTTGAGCTCGTGCTTGTCGGTCACACTGTTCACAATGACCTTCGTGCGCTTAAGGGACGACCTCTACAGATGAACCTCTTGACCGCTGGGAGATTCGTTTCACAATTTGATACTGCAGCATTGATCGAGCAAGCAGAGCGACAAGGCGCAGCGTTCAAATCAAGGAGTCTTGGGTCACTATTGCCACTGCTTGGGATAGATCGAAAGTTCTGCCAACGAGACGGCAGTTTGAAAGGTTGGCATAATTCCGGTAATGATGCTGCGTATACAATGATGCTCTTGATGGCGATTGCTACCTCTTGGGAAGATATTGTTTGGGGTCGCTTCAATCAAGGGCTTCCCGAGCCGATCCCCTAAAGGCTTTGGCCAAACCCCCATGTGCAACAGAAAACACTTACTCTACCAATGAGACGAGCAGAAGAGTGAATCAAGCTGGTATTCCACTACGCATGTTCCTGACTCAAATTTGGGTATCGCTCTACAATCGCTATCAGCACAGTGTGAATATTGCTGGCAATATTAACTTTGTTGGACTGATCCACAGCAGTACGCCTCTCAGCTTCGGTAGAAGCATCCTATGATGAATGACTGAATCAGTCATTCTAGGATAGTCCGCATGAACATCCTTGAGCTATTTAATGTTATCCGCATACAGTGGCTTCAAGAAACATGGGCATAGTTTGTGTGCGTACATACTGATTCCCATTGGTGCTTTGCGTATACTCAACATACATAGCTGGGTCTGACGATTGAAAACAATCTTTACCTTCTAAAGGTTCAGATCACCAATAATGGTTTATCTAATAGATTCTACAAACCATCAAAATCAAGTGTATACATCTGTGATCACTTGTGGTCAAGCTTGCTTCTTAGAGCGGTAAAGGAAACAAGCAGTGTAGTACACAGGACTACCGTATAGATCGGTGGCTCCATGTCCTCCTCGTCCAGTTTCGCCGGCAATATATGATCAACATCAACAAGAGCCCAATTATGGTACCGAGGGTTGCATCAATCGCATGAAATCCATACTGGCGTTGCCCTTGGCCGTCCAGTCATGAGTCAGAGCTCTTATTGTCACCTAGCGCAGGGATTCTTTCATTGAGCCACTCCTCCAGGTCGTCTAACTCTTCTTGGGAGGCAGAGTGCGGTACGTCAGGGTACATCTTTAGGTCCACATCAAAACCCCACTCCTTTAGTTGATCAGCTGTACGCTGACCCCATTGTGGAAGAACAAGAGTATCCGCATCACCGTGGCCCATGAAAATTGGGGTAGCATTGTTTGCCCCTCCACTCTGATCGATCATACTCTTGAGCTTGTTCTGGAGTAGCATGTAGCAACTCAGTCCGAAGATCCCACCCAGCTTCTTTTCACTTGTGACTCCAGAGAAAAGGCTCATCGCGCCGCCCTGACTGAAACCCCCAAGCACGATTCGATGGGACGGGATGTTGTGGGTGTTAATCTCCTCGTTTATCAGAGAATGAAAGTAGCGCTGAGAGCGCATGATACCAGTCTCATCCTCGCTGCGATCGCCCAATAGCTCGGAGAACTCAATGATGTCGTACCAACCAGGCATTGACATGCGCATGTTTGCGGTGATCGGAATGGTCGGCGCATTGGGAAAGATAAACTTAGTCTCTGGAAAGAGAGAACGGCTTCGGAAGGTCTGCGCGAGAAAAGCCCTGGATCAACGAGGGATGAGCGCCAGCTCTTTCAGAAAGGGTTCGGTTGGAGTGACATACCATCCTGCACCGCTGTAACATTGTTTAGTTAAATGCGCAATGTTACGAGTGTGGCCACCAACTCACCTGTCTCCAAGACCATGCGCGACGATGACGGTAGATGTATGCCTTTTAATGGCTGGAGCTACGAGAGCAGCTGGACCCGACATGTCTGCTGCACTGACTTGTGTAATTCGGATCAATGGCGGTATGTCCTGTTCGAAGGTGGGATACCTGTCTGGCCCACACTGGAAGCCACCACTCAATGCGTGCCTGGAAGCAGATGTAAAGATGCCGAACCCGGAGATATTCCGCTCTGATTACGTTTGTTACGATGCGGGTGGTGATCCTTCTCGAACAAATTACAATAACGCTCTATATGGATATAGAGTAATAGATGACAAAGAATCTTCAATTAAATTCCGTAAATAAGAGAAGATAATGGCAGTTAAAATATTTGCTGACCGATAAATGGACTGCTCGAACCTCGCGATCGTGTCTGGGCTACGAGGGCATCCTCGACGAGGTTGTTGCGCTTATAGCGCTTACAGATATGTACCTACGCAGTGCTTAGCTCATGTCTCTAGGAAGCGTTATGGTGACAGATCTCCTCGTCGTTACTAGCAATATATCCCCTTTGTTCTGCATTATATGTTTGTATACAGACCTCATCACGCAGCTGTTGCTTCAACAGTATCGAAACTCAAAGCTCGTATGCACTCTGTTCCGCTCGAGCCCCAAACGCACAAGTCAACAATGTCTCGCCCACCAGTGTACTTCCTGTCCCATGGTGGCCCCAATATCATCGAGGATGTAGGCCACCCTGCTTACCACAAGCTTCAAGAGATCGGACGGGAGATCACCCAGAAGGTTCGTCCAAAGGCGGTTGTGGTGATTTCGGCGCATTGGCAAGGCCCAAGCCCCTTAACCGTCGAAGTCAATACCGCGCAGTCCCTGCCTCTGATCTACGACTTTTACGGATTTCCGTCGCATTACTATAAGTTCAAATACCCAAATGTCGGCTCCCCCGAGCTTGCGAACAAAGTCTTATCTAAACTGAAAGCTGCCGGGATCAAAGCAGAGGGAGTGCAAAGGGGACTCGACCACGGTGTTTATGCACCTTTCTCCATCGCCTTTGACCCTGAGACAAATCCACTCTCTGTGCCGCTCGTCCAGATGTCCCTGCTCGGTTCCGAGGACGGCGACCAACACCAAAGACTTGGCAAAGCAATCGAATCCCTCCGTGATGATGGGACTGCCATCATCTGCTCTGGGATGGCGGTCCACAACCTTCGTGATATGTGGGTTGCAATGCGCCAGCAGAGCGCCATGCCTTACGCTGTCAGCTTTGATAGCGCCTTGAAGACTGCGGTTGAATCTCCTGTAGACTCAAGGGAGGACGCAATGGAGGCTCTTCTGAAGCGGTCAGACGCAAGGAAAGCTCATCCAACATTTGAGCATCTGCTACCGCTATACGTTGGTGCCGGTGCGGCACCCTTGGAAAGCGGGAAAAGGCTCTGGACTTTGACAGAAGCTAGTATGAGCTGGGCGATGTATAGATTCGGGACGGTCAGTGCCTAGAGTACATATTTGCAACGCTGTACTTCATGTGTATGCCGGTTCGTGTAAAATAATTAGGTCGCCATTCTACAATTCCATTCGCTTTCGTATTGTACAGCTGTGCATGTATTGCGGAGATATGGTCTCTGGTATTACGTAGCCTGTCATTGGGGAGAATGGCCAGCTCGTCCTTCCAGAAATTCTTTACGAGCCATTGACCAACGCTGTCACCTTCTCCTCGATCGCTTTGTCGTCCAAGCCTGAAACACATGGGTCATTAGTAAAGAGCCTCATGATATTTAGTAAACCCAATCGCCATGCTTAAAGACGCTTTTGCAATCCTTAAGCCCCAGACCACTTCTTGCTTAGGAACGATTTAGGTTGTGAAAGTGTCTCCAGCCAGCCAACATACCCTTAAGCTCCGCTACTTTCTCCTTTCCAAACTCGTATCTTGCGAATATTCTCGGCTCGATGCCGCTGGCCTCACGGACAAGGATCGGTGTGTGTGGGTTGTGCTTCTTCATAGTCGGATATGCGCGGTTCAGGAAGGATCTGCCATACATTGGCAATGTTCAGCATTAGCTCGCTGCATTGCTGAGACGGTCAAGAAGTTCCTTCGAGCTTACCGAACTGCGGCGCTTTGTTCGCCAGTCTGGCAGTGCAAGAACCGAAGTTCCTTGAGCGCTTTCGAGAAGGCGTATTTGCTGGACATTTTGCTGGTGTTTGAATGTAGAGTTGGAAAAGGTACATAGCATGCGCTCCAATGGCGCTGGGAAGGCGATGTTGTGAAGCGGGAGTAGCCGTAAGCCAGCCAATCATCACGTGATACTAACGGTGACCGGTTTTACTACAACATTTAAACTAAATTGAGCCAATGCGACCACAACAGCTCTTCATCCATACGTGTGACCATATCATCGAACCTCTAAGAGACAATAATTCTTAATGCTTGACAAAGGAATGTTGGAAGTCCATAATTTGATCAAATTGCAGAGTGACGTAAAATCATTGGCCACCTCTTCCCAACCTCGTCCTTGTCAGCTCTACGTATATCGAATCCGAGTCGTTAAATCTAGGGCAATCTTTCCAATCATAAAACTCTATGAAAGATTTTATCTTTGAAACGATCTAGAGCATGTTAATGATGTGACACGCGAGCACGCCATAGTACCAATCAGATCATACGTCTGGAGTGTTGATGACGGCGTTAATATGATGCTTTGTGCAGAATAAACAGACTTCATGAGCTCGTGAAACCATGCGACGATGAAGGGAAGGAACCTACAACGGAGACAGGGGTATCGGTAAAAGCAAGCGCTCTTCGCAGTATTACACAGTCTCCATGTAACGCCGGACCTCCCTGTGACCGTTAGTTAGCTGATCAATCGCGTAAAGTGCCTCTAGAGCAAATGCAATCGGTTCAATGACAACATACCAGTCAGTGACAGCTTCGTCCCATAGCCTAATTTCGTGTTCACGCGTGCCAGCGAAATGGTCGACAAAGTCATCCCCAAGACACTCTCTTGCCAGGCTCCCTTCACTCTTGAACCTAGCAACAGCTTCCTTCAGACTTTTGGCAAGTCTTTCGCCTTTGTCCGAAGCGCCGCCAACATCTTCACCCTTGCCCAGTGGGGGTACGGGGATTTCCAGTTTCTTTTCTACGCCTCTCCAACCAAGCGCAAGAACGGTGGCGAGCACTAGATGTGCGTTTGTGTCTGCTCCTGGAACGCGAATCTCAAATCGAGTAGCCTTTGGCGAAGAAGTGGGAGGAGCAATCAATCGTATTGATGCAGCACGGTGTTCAAGGCCCCATGATACAGTGACAGGCGCCCAGAAGTTCTCAACAAGGCGCTTGTAACTGTTGATCGTGGGCGCGAGGATGGGCATAACGTCGGGCAAGCCTACCAGAAGACCGGCAAGGAAATGCCGTCCTATATCACTGAGCTGCGCGATATCTGGGTAGGGTGAATTTGGGTCAGGTGATTCACTTGCAAAGAGGTTCTTGCCAGAGCTCTTGTCTATAAGAGAGACATGCATATGTCCACTATTACCTGGAAGGCCCTCACGTGGCTTTGCCATGAAGCATGGGGTAATACCGTACTTGCTGGCAACATTCTTGACGGTGAGCTTGAAGAGAGCAGCGCGATCGGCCATTTCACGGATTTCACCATACTCCAGCGCTGCCTCGTAGACACCAGGCCCGGATTCGGTGTGCCACCCCTCGATATTGCAGCGAAACTTACTACATGAATCGAAGACGTTGTAGAAGTATTCTTGGTTGTGGGAGGGACGGGTCAAGCTATAGCCAAACATGCCCTCCTCGAGAGACGGGAGCGCCGATGGGGCGTTATCGCGGAGGAAGACTGCGGTGGCAGAGGAATTTCGTGTGGAGAGCGAGGTGTCTGTATGCTGGGCGCTTGGGGCACGGAATTGGTAGAACTCGTACTCAGCTGCGTTTTTTGATAGAGCGTGTCAGTTGCTACTTTGACATGAAGGTAGTTTAAGCATAACGATGAGGATGTAAGCAATGGACGGATATCCACATATGTCTGGTCTCTGGTCCTATGCATTGCGCATGCGGCAGACACTCACCTCCAGCAAGAGCACCGTAGCCGGCTTCTGCAACCTTTCCACATGTCCTCTCCAGCAGACTCCTTGGGCAGGCGCTCAAGCTACCACCCTCGGGTTCTCTGAAGCTGACCAAGAAGAATGGTACATTGTTCTCCCACGGTATCCTCCGAAAGCTCTTCACGTCGATCTCGGCAACAATGTCCCTGTAGCCATTCTCTTTGTTGGAAATCTTCAGCTCTTTGAAGTATGTCTGGTCGTGCATATCCCAACCGAAGATGACGCTGCAGAAGCCAAAGCCGTCGGCGAGGATGGAGAGGAACTTCTTCTTAGACATGAGCTTGCCACGTAGAACGCCATCGATGTCGACGCCGCCCACCTTGACACTTTGGTCATTGGCCAGGACAGCTGGGATGTCGGCATGGGTGAGGGTAGAGGGGTCGTCCGTTATGGCCATTACGCGAAGCAGCACTTGCCTTGTCACGCAGATTGGATAAAGAGTAAGACAAGGTAAGGCAGTACTGTAGAATACAAGGCAGGTAGGTAGCAAGACGAATGTCAGCACAGTGGGTGGGGTAGAATGGCAGATTGAAGGTGAGGTCGAAGGTCGCTATCGCAGCTGCACATGATAAGTAGAGTAGATACCTGCTGTACAGGGTGAATTACGACATGCACAGAAAGCGGGCAGCACATGGGCAACGCAAGGCAGTTTGGTAGCTGCAGAACGTGCGCCAGCTGATGGAGGCAAGGTTTGCAAGTAATTGGCAAGGCATTGTGCCGTCGTGGAGTAGCATCGAATACAACGAAGGTGTTCATATACACAAGATGATGTCTGCTCATATCTGGTCTTGACTCGTATCGCCTCAGCCGTGGCGACGATACCGTACTGGAGTTACCAAACAACCTTGAGGTAAACGCCAAAATTTACGTACCTACACGCTTCTCGAACGTTACCTACCAACAGGTCACGTTGTTCGCTTATTACCTTACAGCTCATGCTTCTCTAGAGACTCGTAAAAGTTATGGCGCTTATACGCTCAAGGCGTTCTCTACTTCGTAGGTAAAGGTACCTAGATATTTCGTTCCCCAGCTTCAGCTCCTCTCTGTATATACCGCGGCATACGTAACGCGCGCACGCACCGCCTGCGCATACTTCTACACCCATGTTATAGCCGTACTATCTCCAGCAGACTCAGCCTATATAGGTAAGTACAGGCGCTGGCGTCTGAGCCATCTGGAAATGCTGTATAAATTAACGGTTTATTAGCTGTTCCTTACCTCCCTTCTTTCAGGTGAACGTCAGTCGTCGATCCGCCGTCCCAGAGAGGAAAGGCGGAGGGGCAACGCAGTGACCCATTGGCTTCGGTCTCGGAGCTCGGAACGGATAGCAATCGCGGGTATTGATCACGGTTAGCAATCATGCCTTATCAAACCGTCCTTCACCAGTTGGGATGGGATAATCCCAAGGTAATGTGGAGATTCCTACCACCGTATGTCAATTGACACTTGTTCACTGTCATTTCCGATTGGCCGTATATACTCTCGACTTTCGATCTAAATAACGTAAAGTATAGGTAGTTTGGCTATTAGTGAGCGGGGAGAAACGGATGCGGGAAGAATGACTGCAAATCAATTATGTTATTATTATGGGGGAAGGAGGGGCTTCCACTGCTGGTGACTTAATACGGAACTGATAAGAGACTTGATTAGAGGGAACGAGGGCTTTATATGTAACCACCAGAGACACATGGCGGCGGTGGTGTTCATACCTCTGTACCCTGTAGGTAGTATGTGGTTAGGTAGGTAAAGTAGGTAGATACATAGGCAGTTAGTGTTGACTATGGTCAGAATGAAATAGTTGCCAGCTCTATCTCGCTTCAGGAAGCGAGCGACGCACCATCCAGTATAATAATAATAATTGGATTCGAACGAAGTAATGACCAGACGAACGAGCCCGACGTCAGTTCTCCATATATTACCTACCTGCTTTACAGTAGCTATTTATTATTATTCCTATCCCTACCGATCGCCCTCCAACATAGCCCTCTTGCATTCAACACTTCCCATCTTCTATCTACATTCCTATCTTTGACTTCACTCCTCCCTGACCCACTCCCGCTCTCTTTCCCACCGCTCATTCAGACATTATGGTACGTTACACTTCACAATCCCTTCGAATGGAGAACACGACTGACCATCTATCGCCATTATCCAGGCAACTCTTTCGGGCACTCCAGCCATCGGTCGTCTCGGCGGCAAGAATGCCGTCGTTACCGGCGCTGCAGGGTGAGGCCTCCTACGTGCTCGGTTCCTCCACCACTCTGGCAGGGGTTGTTGCCACTTGTGCCCACCGTTGAGCCACCACTGACGAGACGCAATTCAATAGCGGTATTGGTTTGGAGACCTCCATTCTCTTCCTGCGCGAGGGCGCCAATGTTCTCATGCTCGACATCTCAGAGCCTGCCCTGGCTGTCGCCGTCGGCAAGGCCAAGTCCATGTGCCCCCATGTCACAGGCACAGTCGCCACCATGAAGTGCGATGTCACCAAGGAGGAAGACGTCAAGGCTGCTGTTGAGAGTTTCGATGCTGCTGGTGGAATTGACATCATGTTCAACAATGCGGGCATCATGCACGCTGACGACGCCGGTGAGTTGCCGACTTCGATAGTGTTGAACCTGCCTAGTCATGCTGCTGTATTGGCTGACCACCTCCTTCAACAGATGCCATCGATACCCCAGAGAAGGTCTGGGATCTCACACACAACATCAACGTCAAGGGTGTCTGGTACGGCTGCAAGCACGCCGTTCTCTCCCTTCGCCGCCACAACAAGAAGAAGGCCAGCATCATCAACACCGCCTCTGTTGTTGCTCTCGTAGGGTCCGCCACGCCACAGCTCGCCTACACCGCTTCCAAAGGCGCAGTCTTGGCCATGACCCGTGAGCTTGCCATCGTCCACGCCCGAGAGGGTTTCCGCTTCAACGCCCTCTGCCCTGCCCCTCTGAACACACCGCTCCTGCAGGATTGGTTGGGCGACGACAAGCCCAAGAGGCTGAGGCGTGAGGTGCACTTCCCAACCGGCAGGTTTGGAGAGGCCGTCGAGCAGGCTCAGGCCGTGCTCTTCTTGGCCAGCGACGAGAGCAGCTTCGTCAACGGCACTGACTTCACCGTGGACGGTGGCATGACAAAGGCCTACGTCACCCCTGAAGGTCCCGCGACTGAGGCTCCCCACAACCTCGGTCGGTAAGCCAGGCGTATTCGCCCGTTCGTCTACAACAGGATGACACTAGCGGTTCCTAGAGTTTTCTGTGGTATTGATGTTGCTGTATGACCACCTACAAGAGTCGACATGCGCTGAATGTGCTAGCGTTTGTGTAGCATCACGAACCATTCTGTGTAGTCGCTCGAAGATACCGCAGCCGCTTCTCACCTTTTCCTGTGCCATCGGATGGCGTGGGTCGGTCTGCAGAATAAATGGGGTACCCTTTCGTCAAAAACCCCATACTAGTGGGAAAACTTGCCATGCGTGATACCCGAGGGCGTGCTTTCGGATACTGAAGCTTGGACAATCACTAGTTGGACTTCAGCTGCACATGCTAAATAGAACATGTTCTTCCTGAGACTGAAATATGCCTACGAAGCTAGTCTCTACTTCATGAGCTTATCAACTGCCCAACTCACATTGAGCCCTCTCAAATCACCATAGTGCTGTCCAACTCCAAGAAACACAACGGGTATACCTGTAAGAGTATTCTGTTAGCTTGCAGTTCGACTTGTGAAACTTCCATTTGCGATGGCTAGAGATGATGGAATTTGGCTTACCAGTGGCGAAAACCATGCTGACCAGAACGCCCACCATATCTCCAACAGTGTCACATTTGCTGACGATGAAACCATCCATTCCCCTACCTCCGTTTCGCAATGCACCCTTCTCGTCGATGAATTCTTTGCTGAAGTTCCGCGCTTGTGCTACTGCATCAGTTCCCACTAATGCTTCGCCAACCATGAAGATCTTATCAGGGTTGGCCAACCGTCCGAAATTCGTAAGCGACGACATCAGCCTGGTGTCGTTATGTCTCCGGCCGGCGGTATCGATCAGGACAACATCTGCCGTCATCGTCGCGCCCTTACCGACAGACACTATGGCATCTCTGGCCACGGACGCCGCGTCACGACCATAACCCCTTTGGTAGAGCGCGATTGAGCCCACGTTCTCCCGCTGCGAAAGTTTCGAAAGATTATCTACGTGCACACCGAGTTGCTCAACCGCACCCGAACGAAAGGTATCCGCGGCAACGACCAGGACTCGGAAGTTGTTCTGAAGCAGGAAATAGGCAATCTTACTCAGACTGGTACTCTTGCCAACGCCGTTCACACCGACAATTGAGATCACGTACGGCCGTGCATCGGCCCCTTCAATGGTGCTTGTGATAGAGCGCAGCAGGTCGAGAGATGTTGTTGGCGTCAAAATGTTTGCGAGAGCGCGCGACATGGACTCTCGGATAGTCGCCTCGACAGAGGTGAAAGACGACGTGGTACTGTTCAGCAAATCCGACTCGACAGACTTGACAAGCCGCTCGGCAGCTTCACGAGCCACATTCTTCTGAAGCAGATGGGACTGCATTTGCGCAAGCGGCTGGACAAGGTCCTGGGCTGTGAGTTTCCTACCGCCAACCACGTTTCGAAACATCCCAGAAATGCGATTAGACGCTGCACCGAATAGGCCGCCAGTCCCTTCCACTACCTCTTCCTGTTTTGTTGAAGTTTTTGCTCCTTCGCGTTGGATCTTTTGGCTGGCAAGGATAGCCTCCACTTCGTCATCGAGATCCTTGAGCACGAATTGCCCTTTGCTTGTCCTACTTCCCATATCACTTGCCTGCACTGCGCTGACATCATTAGCACTTTGTCCCACCGATGTCCCACCTGTTTCCTCTCCAGCGGCAGAGTAGTCCAGCTGGACGTCATCGTCGTCGGCGTCCACCATCTGGCCCGAGGCATCCCATCGTCTCTTGCTCTTTACGCCTTTGGCCGTGTTCTTCGTAGACTTGCGTCCTGATACTTCATCTCCGCTGCTGGCATTTGCTGAGCTCCTTAGCGCCGCAGCCGCCTTCCGATCTCTTCGACTTCCCTTACCACCTGGTCCAACCTTTCCAGTAAGCAGATGGTTCGACCCAAGCGGTGTATTCGGTCGACTGGCATCGGGTGTTTGGAGTGGTGTTGCCTCTGTGCTCGTGCCAACCTCGTCTATGATGTCTTGTGTTCGAGCGCTTACATGTCGCATAAGGCCAGGCTTTTTGTTCGGCTGACCCGGCATCGGAGGGGGCAGGTCATCGGCGGCTCCCTTTTGATCGGCAGCGGTTGATGGTAGTGTTGGGGGTTCCCTTGGGACATCGGCTTCAAGCTCGGTTTGACCGAGATTGGAGTTGTTGTTTCCGGTATCGAGCTTTCGAATGAGTGCATCGAACGTCTGATTGAAGTCGGAGCCACCATTTGGCAGGCGGGTGATATTAGGCTGCTTCAGTTCACTTGCATATTGTTTCAGGAAGAGCGCCTTGACGGCAGCGATAAGCTTCTCGGCCCAGCTCAATTGGAGCAAACTTTGGTAGACAGCCTGTCGAGAGAATTCACGTCAGCATGTGCCATGGCCAAGTCCTCTCATACCTGGAGCTCTTGCTGTTGCGAGTGATTGTCCTGAGCTTACCTACCACAAAGACAAGGCCGGCGTCTTTCGCCATATCCCATTTCAAGGTGTATTTGTCCTTTCTGTAACTGTTGCCTCCACCTTCCTTCTGCGAGCCAGTCCGCTCCTCAATGAATACATCGCTGATCAGGCTGTTGACGACGCTACTGGAGACTGGGGAATAAGTCTTCCTCCACAGCACAATTCCAGATGTGGTGAGAATCTCAAAAGCGTCGAGCATCTTGCAGTATTGTCTGCTCAGTACTGCGCAATATTCAAGTCTCACACTTCCGACAGGAGCTGCTACCAAGTTGAAGCGTGCTCGTAGGATGCGATCTCCTACTGCGAAGTACTACCTAGGTATTGTGAGAAAGACTTCGGGGGAGGGATATTCCGTGCCGGGGCAAGTGACCTCATACCTAGCACTTGCTGCCACCTGCAATTACCCTACTGTAGGTAGGTGTAGAACCTTAAGGTATATAGCTCAGGGCCCTTCTAAGCGTGCCTTGACTGCTATATAGGTTAGGTAGGTAGAACAGAATGTGGGGTGCGGTGAACCTGCCCGATTGGGAAGCCGCCAACTTGTCAAGCCAGCCTTTGAAGTATGTACGCCTGCCTACTGCATTGCATACTATACCGACTATACCGACATACCAGCATTCCTGCATTTCTACCTCCCTATTATCCTTTCGCTTGACTTGATATCTGCCTTTCATTCAGTGCTTTCTCTACCTGCCAGCGCTTGAGCCTGCACACACCTTTCTGCTATTCGTCTTCAGCTTTGGTTTCGAATTGTGCCTGCTTGCTTGCTTGCTTGCTTGCACGATGCAGCGTCCGGCGTTCGGTGTGCCACCGGCACAGTCTCCTCCACTGCATCACCCTGTACCGCAACACGTCTCGACAGTCCCCCAGCTACGCTCGCCGCCCTTACCGGCCTCTCAGAACAGCAATCAGGGTGGTTATGGATATGCGCAGCAGACACCGCAACAGGCGCAACCAGGAGCCTCTGGCTACATGCATCCAGCCTTTGGAGGCTTCATGCAGGATCCAACGGCACAGATGGGACTTAATCTTGCGGCAGGTGGTATGAAAGCCGGGCAAGATTATGTCGAGCAGAATGTAAGGCATCAACAGTGCTCTCCCACAAAATC
This sequence comes from Scorias spongiosa, assembly GCA_018467035.1. Taxonomy (NCBI): domain Eukaryota; kingdom Fungi; phylum Ascomycota; class Dothideomycetes; order Capnodiales; family Readerielliopsidaceae; genus Scorias; species Scorias spongiosa. The sequence continues at coordinate 90,626 of JACSZZ010000001.1, forward strand.
CCATCCCAGCTATTGGAGGACTGGCGCTGACTGGGCATTGTTTGCAGTTCAATCGTTATGTCAACGTCTCGGCCTTGAAGCACTACTTCAACGTCTCCAACTCTTACGTTTTGAACAAGTTGTTCATCGTCTTGGTGCCATGGCGTCATCGGCCCTGGTCCAGACAGCAGGCTCACAACAACCCAACTGGAAACATGTCCGGTCTACAAAGCCTCACCTACCTACCGCCTCGCGACGACGTGAATAGCCCAGACATGTACATTCCGTCCATGGCGTTTGTCACATACGTCCTCCTTTCGACTCTGATAGCAGGGCTAAACGGGAGATTCGAACCTCAGCTCCTGGGCATGACGTTCAGCAATGCAAGCGTCATCATCCTACTTGAGTTGATTCTACTCTGGCTTGGGAGATATTTTTTGAACATCAACAGCGAGTCACAGATATATGACCTTGTGGCATACAGCGGGTACAAGTTCGTCGGTGTCATAGTCACAATTGCTGTTGCAGGTGCCTTCAACGGTGGAAGAGGGACTGGTGGCTGGATCGGCTGGACAGTCTTTGGCTATTGCTTTAATGCCAACGCGTTCTTTCTGGTAAGTGTTCGCCATCTCTACCATCTTCTAGCTTGGCTGGTGGAGGCATTGCTGACATTTGTAACTCAGTTGAGGAGCCTGAAATATGTCTTGTTACCTGCCGACAACAGTGGTAATCCCAACATGCAAGCTGTGGCACGCAACCAAAGGAACCGAAGAACTCAATTCCTCTTCGTCTACAGCTATGTGGTCCAGTTCGCTTTCATGTGGTGGCTAAGCTCCATAGACATGAGCGGCACTAAGAAATGATCGTGAAGGCATTTTCAACTTTCCAGCGCAGGGTCGATTGCCATGCCATTGCTACCGACAATGACTGTCAGAGTGGGACCTTCGATCCATCCTCCTCGCTCATTTAGCCCAGCGCAAGTTGGTCTTGCTGCACACCGGGTCAACCCATGAAATTTACGACATGTTCTGAATCTTGTACATTGCTATTCGCAGCCAACTTACATGTCGAAACAGCTGCGGTCAACGACCCTGGGTGTATCCTTCAACATCCCAGTCACCGGATAGACATCGGCATCATTGGCACAAGCCTGTTCGAGAATGGCACTAATCGAAGCTGTGATTCCCGCAAGACAACCTCAGTCCTTTCTCAGATCCAGCGTTGTCAGCCAGTAACCCTGAGCAATCAATGCATTTCAATGCAGACCAGACTTCAACTAACCGACAAACACATCGATAGGTCAGGTGTAGGTGTTCACCTGAAGATCATGGCCGGTCAAAGAGGACTGAACAAACTTGTGGCCTAGAGACATTGGTGCATTCAAGATGAATGAAACATGGTCTCATGAACAAAGAATAATCATGGATGGAGATCTTGCTACTGTTTCAATACTGAGGGATGTGCGACGAATTAATGAGTGCTCTACCACGTGATTCTTTGAGCTACCAAAACATGATGGCGTTTTGTTGTGAATACATACAATCCCAGATGGGTAGATTGGCGCGTCTCGTCGTCATAAGCTGTTCCAAATGACTCGGGAGCTTGGAACGGTGCGACGAACTAAGCGAACTAGTTTGATCGACGATCTCGCCATGCAATACCCGACTTTTGTGAAAGCAAGCCTCGTGGGCTGAACATGTCTTCCTTGTATCGTCCGTGGGGTTTGATTCACGATTCTTGCACGGTATGAAACGCCCACTAGTAGAGTTCCGAACTGAGTGGCTGGTGTAGTCTTGGCAGTCTGCATTTCGCTGCAGGTGGTGGTCAGAATCGGTAGGTACTCGGGTATGTATTGCGTGCAAACATTACAACCACTGCGACACTTGCGTCTACCAAGGAAATAGCTCTCACACACATGCACACGTCTCGTTCACAATGCCGAGGCAGCCGGATGCACTGGCCATGAGGAACAGGTAATCGTCTTGAAATCCCCCAGTTGCGTTAGCGAGTGGCTGGTGATGTACTGTACATACTGTGGTGTTGTCGATCGCGGTGACGGTTGATCCCCCAGAATGCGAGCATCCGCTACAAAATCTCCGATCGGCCAGCGGTGATCCTTGCAAGGCCGCATGAACCCACTGTGTTTGCAGGATGGGATAGGAACGGTAGCGCGAGCAATCATTTCCCGAGTTCTTTTCCACCTCCATGGAACCATGGTTTGCATGCTCGATGATTCACAAGACGCAAACCATTCTGGCACCGCGACTTATCGAGCAACAGAAACGGTCGATGTCTAGATGTCTAGAGATGATCATGTGATCGATGTCTGCCCGTTTACCCGTTCGTCGTGCCACGAGCCGTATTACAGTTTCCCTCTCTCTCTCCCCAGACGTGACGATCACAACAGGTGATCAAGCGAAATGACGCTTGACGGGATGCACGGTCGGGTTCCAAAGAAGAGACTTCGTTAGCGGTGGGTGAGCATGGGTGATGAATATGGGCCTGGGCAAGCCTGAGCGTAGTACCGGTAGTACCTGGGTATGTGGGTTGGGCAGGCAGGCGGATACGTGACTGTGCTCAGACGGGTAAGGACTGGTCTCTCACAGGCTTGGGTTTTCCCCCCCAAGGAGTCGACGATGCCCTTCGCACACCTTTAGATTCCCAGGCTGGAAATCCTGGGATTCTCCTGTCGACAATCGCGGAGTGACGACACCATGACGGCGAATGAAATTGCTGCTTGCCCCGTCTGGAGCAAGTTCCGGCCTGGCGGTCTATCTTTGCCTGCACCATGTTGTCAAAGGCCCCTGCACCGTCTGCAAGGTGCATCATGCGATGTACAGGCTGGGCAGGAAAGGTTAGGTAGGTAGATTGGGTAGGTCAGGTAGGTCAGGTAGCTACCTCCTAGGTGGGTAGTAGGCTGGTCAATAGACAAACATAAACAGTTGCGAGCCTCGCTGCTATCGAGACCGTTTCTTCCTCCTGTGCATACAAATACATCCACCACATCACGCTCGTCTTCTACTGTTACAACTTCACAACATCTCATCACCGTCGACTGCCGCCATATATCTGCACGCAGACAATCTCTCTCGCCCTCACACACACACACACACAAACATCTACTTCGAAGACATCGACAATCCAAGACGCAAACATGGGTTCAGTCATCTCATGCGTATGCCGCTCCCGTCCATCACTCTCCCGTCGTGAGCGACGCTGACAGCGACTTGACAGATTTCCAACATGTTCGCCGCCATTGGTCGCGGCATCATGGCTGTGATCACAGCAATCGGAACCGCAATCATGGCCATCATCAATGTGAGTCTGGGATCAAGCCTGCCAATGGCTCCACCAGGCCAGCTGTCGTTGCCGTTGCTGATCGTTACACTCGCAGGCCATCATCGACCTCTTCGCCATCCTCATCAGCTGCCTCACCTGTGGCAAGGCCGGGAGGCGCAAGGCCGGAGGGAGCGCGGTATAACCTCGTCTTGTCCACACAAGCTCGCTGGCCCAGTCAGTACAGTTCCGCTCTATCGTGGAGTGGAGCTTGATCTTGCATGCGATGTTTACTCTGTTCAACTTGCCATCATGCTCTAGCGCTGCTGTTTTCAGGCGCGTCAGGTGGAAGGAAAACGTTTGTACGACATGATACCCTATCGATCACAAGTAGCGTGATGATGCATAGTCAGCCTTAATGATAATGGAAGAAGCCACATGAACATTTCATCTTCAGGGAGAAGCGTGAAAAAGCCTCTTTTCTCATTCGAAGCAACAGTCAAACTTCATCAAGTCAGGTCGTAAATATTACTACACACGTAAGTGGGTGACAAAACTCCATAGGGTGAATCAAAAAACCAAATCCACACGCAATGACCAAACCCACGTAGGTGTCTGGTGCAGGCGCATAATCGCTCAGATCGTATCGCTTTGTCAATCCACATCCGTCCATGTGACAAGCTGCAGGTATTCCAGACTAGCAGATCCCAACTAGTGGTGGCTGCCGTAGTATGCTGTGGTTGTTGTCAGTATGATATGGTGCTTATATGGCGACGAGGTCGGGCTCTCTTACCACTTGGCACAATGATGACCACCAGGAGGATGATGATACCGATGATGATGCACATGCGCATCTTCATGTCCTTCCACCACATCTGCTTGCGTACGCGGTTGGCGCCACGCCTGAAACCCTGCGCATTCTCTCCGAGAGCTTCAGACTTCTGTTGCAAGTTGTTGAGGTTCTCTCCACGCCGCGCTGCGTTGCGCAGGTTATCTCTGGTGATCTCCACGGCTTCGTTCACATCCTAGTGATATTGTCAGTTCCATCTCCTATCTGCACCGGCTCGGTAGTCGTCGGGCCCAAGTTGGTATTGCCCGCCGTCCTCCGGTCGCAGTCTCTTGGAATCTGTGACTCACGTCTTGCAGGGCTTCCATCCTACTTCTCTGAGCACCGTGGCTGGCATCATTCTGTCCACTTGGGATGTATGGGTCGTAAGGTGGGTTGGATGCCATTTTGACAAGGGGTCGCTAGAAGTTCGACAACGGCGGGTCTGTCTGGGTCGGGTTTGTATGGAGTATTGCGATCGCTGAATGATGCTGTCGGTCGTTACGTGATGGGCTATGTCCTGGATGAGGCGTCGCGTACAGGTGGATAGAGGCAGAGATGAAGTTTGGGTCTGGAAGACAGGCATGAAGATAGAGCTGGGGGAAGCGGGTCGCCCCATTCGCTTGGCGGGAATGGGCCCGGGCTTCATACAAGAGACACGGCCGTACAGTAGAAGGTACAGAGCAGCAGGTACCTGCCCTCCTAACTGATTTGGGCAGGTTGTTGGGTGGACAATTATGCTGCGGCCTGCACGTGGCAAACCGCTGTCTCCACCGAGTTCTCATGGCCTCATCACAGTGACTATTAGAGGGTTATTGAACAAGTCGATGATGTGCCGATTGCTGTCGACCGAACAAGGACCATGTCTCCCGACCCATCCTGCTAAGCACTGGATGAAATTCTATATCGCAGTAATTTCTCGTCCACGCTGTCATACAATACATACTCTCACATGCTGGACACGAGCATTCCTCTCTAAAGTTTGGTTTGAGGCCCACTTTGACAGACAGCCGGGTCCTCCCTGTCCACATAGTGGGAACTTCGAATGTAGCCTGCTCGTAAGGCTCACAGCCTTGTTATGGCATTCCCAACCTTCTTTTGCTTCCCTTTTTTGTGATCAAACCCATGCGTACTGCGTAAGTGGCTGGATGTTGCAAGAAGGGTCAACATCGTCGTGTACCTGATTTTCAGATTGCAACGCTGTAAGATTCGAGACGGAGCAAGGTGTGTCGACCAAAACAAGCCCTGTTGGATATTCACAATGGTTGAATCAACGTGTAGTTATGTGCCTTGACTCACGATCAAGTAGTGAGTGGATATCTTGTGGCGTAAGTCTCTCCCGGGTGAACGGCGAGCTGAGCAGCCGTCATTCTCAGAGATCATGAGAGATTCACTCATGAGGTGCTCTGTTGTCTACTAGGCCACAACCACGATTTGAACTGCTCATAGTTTCCCCTTGTCGACTTCTTCACGCCTTCGGCCAATCTCTGAGGTGTTGAAGAGGGGTGGAAGGTAGCCTTGGCCTTGACGAAGATCTTTCCTATGTCTTTGCCATTGATCTGTTCCAGTGTAGCCTCCCATTCATGCCCACCAAGAGTTTCGCTGGGGACGATTTTCTCTGGGTCTCGGTCTAAGTGTAGCGCGGGTGAGACTCGGATGACGTAGAAGTCGTTGGATAGTGTCGGTTTCACATATGACAAACTGAGCTGGGAGGGCTCGTCAGGCACCTTGGCAGGCGCATACATTGTCGCATGGTTACCGCTGCCCGGTAAGCGCTGGGGAACTGCGGCTCCTGATACATGAAGCTCTGCCTCTCCATTGGCAAGGGAAGCAGCAAGTGCTGTCTTGTCGGCGATTTGGGTTGCGATCGCTCCCCCATGCGTGACACCAGGCCAGCCTGCTATGGAACCACCCAGCCAAACGACAGCCACCAACTGATGCTCGCCTCGGTCCCAGAAGACCCTCTCGGTGCCGAAGCCTCTCGCACCTCCCATAGTATCGATCAATCTCTTACCACTGCCACCTTCGTTTGTGTTGTTTTGGTCGTCGACAGTATCAAGTCTGGGGCTTGGTAATATTTCAACCCACCCTCCCTCCTCTCCCTTCAACATCTTGGGTACACCCAGGCATTTTCCCCTCAAGACTTTGACCTTGAATTGGTCTTCGATCAGGGTGTTCAAGTCGGCCACCAGAAGATTATCATCGTCGCTACCAGGTTCTGGCAATGGCGGGGGAGAAGCCAGGCGGGTGATGAAGTTGCCTCCTGACCATCCCAACAGGCCGGCAACCCAGAGCCATGCAATCCGGCCGCGATTCCGACGGAGCCAACTGTCTGGCGGTGGGTTTGGAAAGGCGCTGGAAGAGAAGGGAAGTCTATGTGATATGCGTAAAGAGGCGTGCCATGATCTCGTCGAAGTTGCGCGAAGCGGTCGCATATTGAAGTCGTATGCGATGGCTTACGATGCTGGCACATACCCAACAATAACGAGTGCAGATGCCAGCCTTAGGTAGTAAGCTAAGTAATGTACCTAAGTACTTGCCTATTTGGGAAACTAAGTCTGAGAGCAAGCCAATAAACTTCTCATGCATAGGAGATCCCTATCAGCATAAGTGAAACTTATTGCTAGGTACCTAGGTACCGTGGCGACCTCCTTACCTCCTCGTCTATTGCCTACCTGCAGCTACCTAGTTGTTATTTTATTACAGTACCAGCCTGCAACTTGAATCATCCTGTCACCCAAGTATTCGTAGAGGTCAGAATGGCTGTGATCAATCCGAAAACTCAGATAAGGTTGTTATTCCGTCCCACGTCACCATGCCAATGCCTCCCTCGGCAATAGCTTGCTGATTGATGGTGTCCCAAAACACCTACGGATTACACCATGCACATACTGCATACAGATTCGAAATGTCGGGATGTCGAGATTTTGGCCGAAACGTTGATTGCGGATGTCGACATTGCCGAATGGTAGCCTCTAGACGTTTATGACACACTGCTCAGTTTCACTGCAATTGGTCGCAGTTTTAAGCAGAGCATGTTGAGCGATTGCCGTCTGACCGTGGCTTATTACGTCGAAGCTTCGGCACATATGTAGACCCTCAGATTGTGGTTTACTGGATCGCAGAATCTGCGAACCGAATAGTCGTATGAATCGGGTCATGTGCTCATGCACTCGAAGCTGATCGAGGATCGAATAGAGCCTGACAGACTTATGGCATGCAAGCGTCAATGCCACACTGAATGTGATCAATGGCTATCTCAGGTTGGCGAACTAGGCCATAGCGGTGTTGATGATGATCCGTCTCAGGTGTCGTAATATGGTTGAAGTTCCCACATAATGTTGTCCTTCATACTTTTGACACAGTTTCGTATGTATCAAGCGCTGGGTGGGCTTGTGGTATCGTAAGCTCGAACCAGAAGCTCAGAGAGCAAAGTAGGTGAACTATAGCCAGACCAACGATGATCAAGGGCCACATGGCAAGCTGTAATACATATGGTCAGCAATGGACAGATTTAGTCTGCATCGGCCACTGAATTGAACTTACTACATGATCTGGACTCAGAGCGAAGACACCCAGAGCCAATGCTACACCGAGACCTAGCAATATGAGGATTATGGCGACGAGGTGCAGCTTGAGCATGACTTGCTGCTGTGTGACGACAATCACAAGCATACTGACGAGCATAGTGGCCACGATCAGCAATTGGAGGAGGCCGGCAGGGTTGAGAGTGCCGTCGGTGAAATAGCCAAGCGAGTGTGCTTTGAGCAAGTAGGTGCCGGATGTGATGGTGAAACAGAAACCCGAGCTGAAGAAAGCTGATCGGCCATTGCGATGGTAAAGTGAAAACATCAAGCTGGCCAGCAGCAAGAACAACTGGGCCTTTACGGTGGAGACCCCTTCCAGATGGCCAAGCATGTCGACGAGCGTACTGGTTGGAAAGGTAGGGCAATGCATTCGACTTAAATACAGGCTGGAAAGGGTGTGCGCACAATGGGATATGGAGAGGAAAGTATTGAGAGACAGAGGAGAGAATATGTCAACAAAAGGACAGAGACGGTCGTTGTTGAGAGAGAAACCCCTTATGAAGGACGTGTGTCCATAGCATTGTAACAGACGAGACTGTAGGCTGTGTTTCTACCTACCTGGGAAAAGGAATATCGATCGGTACGTAAACCAACTACCTACCCACCCACAGTACCTACCTGCCTACCCGAAGTTTTGAAACGGACAGGATTGAGCGTTGCGCCCGCCGCGTGGACAAGCGACGATCATCAAGTTGTCAAGATCGACATGAAACGCGGAAAGCTGCAGCAGAAGTCGGATGGCTATGGCGCTTAACGATGGGGTGGAAGACGCAAGCCGGACGGGGGTTTGGATGGAGACGAAGCGCGCGAATGGGAATGCCTGCTTGAAAAGTATTTGCGGATACAGCATGACAATACAATATGGTGTAATAAAATACCTACCTACCTACCTACCTACCTACCAAGGCACTGTGCAGCTTCGAATACCTACCTACCTACTTATATATAGGTACCTTCCTATAAGCATCCACCAATATAAAAAGATGCTGTGTAGAAGGCCTTATTACTACCTACCTAATCTCATTAGGTAGGTATAGTTACCGGTACCAGTCTTCAGGTGGTTATACACAGCCTAGGTAGGTACAATAGGAACAGACACATCGCAGTAGATTACGATACGAAGACGTAGCATTAAGTACGATGCTCTAGAACAGAACAGAACAGAACGGCCAAGCCAGCGGATGGTCACGTGACTTACAGCGACCCCCCCACGATTGAGGGTGCGTGATTGGCGGGCGGGAAGGGCGTGTCCGGTACGAGGCATATCTCAGACTGGTAATGGTTACGGTCACTTGTATTTCTTTGGGACTGGATTGGAACATCGCACAGAAGACGAGTGTCTCTCCCTCTTTGCTCAACTCAGCTAGGCCATTACTCGTTCAAGAAGTGGCATAGGGCTCTCGGTTTGACACAAACAGAAGGTACGACGTCGATTCCGTTTCCCGTTCCTATATGGGCGTTGCTGTATGACAGGGGAAAAAAAAGCCCATTCCCATCGTTGTCGAGTCAAGCGTCGTCATGCCCTCGTCGCTCCCCCTGAACCAGAGCTGTGCAGTGGAGGCGCCGCTCACGAGTGTGGCTACGTCCGTAGCAGCTTCTGCACCGTTCGCAACTTCAACACCACCTGACTTGAGCCAAGTCGAGAGATGGGCAAAGCGAGCAGCTCGCACACACAAGCCCACCCGCACGACAAGCAAGCAAGCAAGCGAGCGGATGGTAGCGAGGGTTGGCAGACATTGGAAGGGCAGGTCAGGATGTAGGAAGACCCGACATCTACAGTACAATACATGCCGGGCCTGCCGACCTACAGTCACCAACCCCAACCCATCCCTGCCCTGCCCTGCCCTGTCTACCCTTCGAGCGTACATATCATTACCATACAGCTGCCTTTCCCCCTTCGCCCTGCACAACCCGACTCACCTACCCGCCCTCCAATCCTTGCGCTTACCCTACTCTACTCCCTAAACCTCTTCGTGTGCACCTACTGCATCTGCACCTCTCGTTAACCGTAGCAGTAGCAGAAGCAGCAGTCCAGTTCGACGAGAGACGCAACACAGCCAGAGACGAACATCTGGGTGTAGCGGATCATCATCCATCCCTCGCCACTACCGAAGCGAATCCAGCGCCAGCACCAGCGCCAGCGCCAGCACCAGAAGCCGAGAGAGACAGACGAGCGAGACGACAGCAGCAGCAGCAGCAGCAGCAGCAACAGCAACGGCAGCATTCCATTCCACCACTTACCACCCGCCAACCGACGGCCGGCCAGGCCAGGCCAGTCAGCCAGTCCCCACTCACTCAGCCAGCCAGCCATTTAGTCAGTCAGTCAGTCTGGTGCAGCCAATCAGCAGCGCCAGATCACCTCACCCAACCCCACCGAGGCCGGCCATCCGAAGCGCATCGCATCGCATCGCAGCGCGTTGCATCGCCGTTGCATATTGCGTCCCATCGCGCACACCCGCACCACACCCGCACCACACACCACACACCACACACCACACACCACACACCACACACTGACACTCCGGTAGGTCCTGTCGTGTCCCCAACTTTGCCCTGTTCTGCTGCTCTACTCTGCTCCCGCTCCTGCTCTGCCCTGCCCTGCCCTGCTCCCGCTCTGTCCTGTCCTGTCCTGTCCTGTCCTGCCCTGTCCTGTCTCTGTCGCCTGCTTTTCCCTACTCACCCTTTCGCCTCCTCCCACACCCGTGCCTTTCCCTCTTTGGTGTTTTCCTTTGCTCAATCAGAACGTCTCGCAATTCCCAATCCAGACCTACTACACCTTAACCTGCTACACCTTCCTGCCCGCCTACTCACCTGCCTGCCTACATACAAACAAACCAACCGCTGGCTTCGCTGCTGTGGCTTTGCTGCTCGCTGCCCTTCCCACCCTGACACCGACCCAGCCTGTGAGTTCTACTGCTGCTGCTGCTGCTACTTCCCCCAAGCTACCTACTTCGTCATGCTTCCCGCCGCGTCCTGTCCTATCCTGTCTTGTCCTGTCTTGTCCTGTCCTGTCCTGTCCTTTCCTTTCCTGTCATGTCTTGCCCGCGCTGTTCCGTCGCCTCTCTTGTCTAACCAGCTCCAAACAGGAAACCCATCCCCACATCAACACCCCCAAAGCGTCCTAGCACCAACACGCTGATCAGACTGCGCTGCCATCTTCCAGTTGCAACTTCACAGACAACATGGCTGAGCAGATCACCGACCAGAACAACTCGCCCGCCCCAGCCGACGACCTCGAGAATGGCAACGGCGCCGCCGAGGCAAGAGGCGTCAAGCGCCAGCGTACCAGCGCTGCCGCCGACGACGACGACGATGATGATGACAAGGGCGGTCGCGAGAGGCGCAAGATTGAGATCAAGTTCATTCAGGATAAGTCGCGTCGTCACATCACCTTTTCCAAGCGCAAGGCCGGCATCATGAAAAAGGTATCCTTCTCCCGACGCGCCTCGAACGCGTCTTTGTTGGCACATGGGAATCCGCTCCCACTGACGCGTCTTTAGGCATACGAACTCTCGGTCTTGACTGGTACCCAAGTGCTGCTGCTCGTTGTCTCAGAGACCGGCTTGGTCTACACATTCACCACGCCGAAGCTTCAACCCCTCGTCACCAAGCCTGAAGGCAAGAACCTCATCCAGGTGAGCAACACTCCAATCCCTTCCATCTCTCGAGCGAATTGCGCGTAGAGTCTGCATTCTTGTGATCCGCCTGCTTATGCCTTTGTTCACAGGCCTGCCTCAACGCCCCAGAACCTGCCGATGCTAACGGTGTCGACGGCGAATCCGCTGTCGACTCACCCGAGGAAGCCCACAACACAACAGCTCAGATGGGCCAAGGCATAAATCAGAATATTCCGCGTGGCCAACCGCCTCAGCCCTACATGACCGCCGACCAACAACAGGCTCTGCAATACCAGGCCTACTTGCAGCACCAGCAAGCTGCTCAGGGTGGTGCATATCCAATGCCTCCTCAGCAGGGGATGCACCAGCAGCGCTAGACGCTAAGATCCAAGTCCCATGGACATCACGTCTCGACGCGAGTAAGATAAGGAGTGTGGATGAGTGTGATGATTTAACAAGCTTGTTCTCGGCGTGCGGTCAGGAAGGAGAGCGGGTGGGAAACTCATATATCATGCGCGGCGTTTGCAGCGTGGCGTTCACATAAGCTTGCTCAAGATGCCGGGTGGACATCCAGCGGAAGCAGCATTGCGATGCCTGACTACGCAAACACATCCAAAGAACCGCCGCATGCCACGAAATCCTGGATCGCCACCCACGTGCGCGTCCGACCACCCGGTTTGCGCATCTTTATTATGCTGTGTACTTGTGTCCGATCTGTTCTGTCTATCATGACTACTTGAAGGAAAGCAGTAATCTCAAAAAAAAAAATCTTCCAATCTTGTACAAGTTGCTGATCTTGATCTCTGATTGCTTACTGATTGCTTTCTGATACATCTGCCTGCTGACTTTCGTCGTGCTCTGCTGCAATTTATTATGAGCACGGGCGCACATATCTTTGCCCTGACACTGGCTTGGGATTTTGAGCTATGTGAAGTTATACAAGCCTTACATCTACCTGATACCGCAAACTCGCTTTGCATTCGACTTGCTGTTGAGACGGGTTAGATGCCTGGGTAGACAGATATAGGTAGGCAGGCACCTATATCTAAGCATAGTATATTGACAGCATGGTGTGCCTTTTTCACGACCTCGACTGAGATTTCTACTCTTTTGTACTCTGACAACATCGTCTGTCTTGAAGACTCAATGTTCGAAAAGTCGCGATTTGTATATCATCACCTCTAATATTCACAGGCCGCTGCAAATGGAAATGAATCGCGATTCCTACTATCAATCCAGGATAACGCCACTGGATAGTTATATATATATACGCATCTCGATTTCTACAGACACCTGTGGAATTGCGAAATGCCAATGCCGAACTCAAGATTTCATCATTCAGCAGACAGCCATGCAATTGAGAAATGCGCCGCTTAACCTAAAAGGGAACACGCATATATTGGATTCAGTCCAAACTGTTGAATCTGGAACATCGTCAAAGGCTGCAATGGGCCATAATAATGTATCAAGGTGTCAGGGACCCTCGTGGATTTATATTCATAGTTCGGGCTGTTATAACCAACGTCTTTGATCTATCGATATCCCAGCTGCTCATATCAACCAGTCTAATATGATCACACCTATAATCTGTAGTCCCCTCCCCCCAAAAAAGAGCTTTCGATCTTACCAATAAGTTATTGGACTTGGTCCCTGATCCTACTCAACAGTGGCTGGCTCTCTCCGTCGTGGCCGCCAGGCTTAGGATATGGCAGCTTTTTGAACTCACCATCTCTGACTCTGTGGACACTCCAAGTTCCGAGCTCTTTAGCTTGTTTGAAAAACTCCTGATTGTCTTCGAAGGAGCGTCCGCCGCTTTCAGGGCAGTAGAGGTACGTCCAAAGTCCAGCAAACATATTTGTGAAGGCGAAGACGAAGAAGATCCAGTAGTCGAGGTTGTTGAACATGATGGGAGAGGCTAGAGTGACAACGAAGTTGGCAAGACCCCAGACGATCACGCTGATTGCAGTCCCTTGCGATCGAGCACTCGTCGGAAAGATCTCCGATGGAATCAACCAAATGGTTGCCAGCCATCCAATGCCGAATGCGCCAGTGGCTAAGTATATGGTAGTAACACCGAGTGCAGCGACGGGATCGATGGGAATCCCGAGCTTGTGGCTGTTCATCGTGAGCCCACCGAAGAGCGTCAACAGGAAGAAAGAGACGGTCAGCACTGCTGAGCCCCAAAGAAGTACGGTCCTACGCCCGACTGCATCGATGAGGAGCCACGCGAACGTCATGAGAAACAGATAAGATACGTAGTTGCCCTGGGTCAGGTACTCCGACTTCATTACGCCATATCCAAGCAATTCGAAGATCTGAGGTCCATATACCGATACGGCTGTAAGCTGCGTGTCAGTCTCGTTCTCAATTTACGGCTCAGTGCTGAGGAATCACGGCTCACCTCCATAACCTGTCAAGGCCTGATTGATCTGTCCCATGATGGTCACCATGGTCGGATGGAACTGGAGATGACTTGGCGTGAGCATATCGAGGTACGTGACCTTCTCACCGTTCTCGTTATCATGGCTCTCCTTCAAGTTGTCGAACATGTCATCCACGGCGTCCTCACCATCCACCTGACGGATGGCGTTTTTGGCCTCGTCATCCCTGCCGTGGAGGATGTACCAGCGCGGCGATTCCGGCATGCGACCGATGATGGCCATGAGCGAGATGGGGTACACCTGCATGACGATGATCGGGATTCTCCACGCCCACTGGTTCGCCTTGCCAAGAGCGGCCGTGACGCCGAGGTTGATGGCGAAGGCCATGTTGAGCCCGAGGATGTTTGCCTGGAACTCCTGTCCCAGAGCCTTGCCGCGAGCATTGTCGGACGTCAACTCGGACGAATACAGCGGCGTCACGCAATCGAGGCATCCGACCCCAATGCCCATGATGATCCGCCCAACGAACATGACGGCCAGGCTACCTTGCCTGTACCCTAGCCCAGAGACGAACATGAACAGGTTGCCCAGGCTGGCAAGGAAGAGGCCGCCGAAAAGTCCAGCACGCCGTCCGTACCGATCAGCCACCCAGCTGAAGATGATCGCACCCACAGCGCAGCCGAGGTAATACACGGAAACTATGATACCCACGAGAGGGCTATCGCCCTCGATGTTCATGGTGGCCAGGTAGTCATAGTTGGTGTTGATAAGGGACCTATGTAAAACATCAGCTCTGCTATCCTTCGAGCGGCGATAGAGAACCTTCTCTATCGGATTTCGCCAGCCTAGTTAGAGCGAAGGGAGAGATCTGACATCATGCCTTGGTCGTAGCCATACAGTGCTATGGCAGTGGACGAGAACAGCACGACCTATCGAAGAGAATTAACGTTGCATGTCGATGCGGGAGGGTTCAGGGGATGTACCTGCTGCTTTTTGTCATTGTACAACTGTTTCAGAACCTCCATCTTGGGCTACGGGCGTGTGGGTGTTGAGGCTTTCACAGTCCAGCGATCCTGATCTAAAAGCCTCTATCTAACAGAGACCCCACGACAGGGTCAAGGTATAGGACAGACAGACAAGGACACCCAACCTTCCAGGATCAAGCATAAAGGGTATTGTTTCGGGTGGCCAGGCCGTTGGAGAGAGATCAACAAGATCTTAAACGTGAGTGCAGGAGGGGAAGGAGGGAAAAGCTCATTGGCAATGCCTTGGGCATACCTATCTACCTATCTGTCTGTCTACCTTGTAAGGGCGATGACCTGCTTTTGATGGTGACGAAGTGGCCATTGTTGCAGGTGTGCTAGGGTGTGCCTGGCAAGTGTATGACGTCCTGCTTTCTCGACCCGCGCATCTAGATCCACGCATGTAATGCAAGATCAAAAAATGGTGAGGTACAAGATACACTCGGCTGAACGATACCATATCGGTGCTGCTTGCATGAGGAATGCGCCCTCTTAGACAGAACAAGAAACGCTCAGAACGGCGACGCCAGTTCTGAACAAAGTTTGTGGAAGTCGACGGGTCATCCCTACGTGTCAACCCCACATCATCGACGAGCATATATCTTCAAGCAGGACCACATGCAGACTATAGGCACGTTACGCTGTTATGAGAATTAAAAAAACGAGGATTAGATCTATACTTTCGAGTATATTGCAACAAAAGAACTACACACTCCATTCTCTATTAATTATTTGCAAATTGGTATCTTCTCTATTAGCTTTTGAGGCCTGCAGTGACCGAACGACGTAGATAGTGACCTGGATGTTGTCATCGCCTCGTGTTCATGTACATCTCAAGAGCGCTGCTTTCACTCTGTTTACTGCTCCTACAAGTATCCATGCCAAGATGTCCACAACTCTCGGAACAGTCCTCCCACCCACTAGAAGAAGCCGTGGTTCGAGCGCTGGGAGGTTGAGGAAATAGCGTATCCGATGTCATTACAGGCGTGTTGAAGTTGCCACTAGTCTTGAGAACGGCCATCAACGCAGCTTGTAGTAAAGCGTTCTGTTTCTCCAGAGCTTCGAGGCGTGCATTCACTCTAGAAGCCTTGAATGCGGACCCTGACGATTGGCTAGCGTTGCCACCGCTGTACAGGGTGGACACGTGTGGGTGGCTATGTGGTGGTGGCTGCGATTTTACGCGAGAGTCGTCAGGCGATGAAATCTCCCAGGCAGGAATCTGTGGTAGCTCTTTGACCGTGTTTGGGGGAGCTCGTGACGACCTTGGTGGTATAGCAAGCCGAGCCAGCCTTTCAATGCCTACAGCTGGTGGTGTTGGAGGAAGGGCACGGTTTGGTGGCGGAGAAGGTAGAGGTGGAGTCTCCTCACGTTTGGCCTCTCGCTTGTTTGGGCTCAGGGATCTAGGTGGCGTCTGCATGCCGTTCGTCGCGCCCCTGCTACGCCGTTTCACAGCATTCCGAGAGATTGAGGCAGATCGAGGTCTTGGTACATATGGCTTCGACTCTCTGGGCAAAGCTTTGGTTGATTTTGATGCTGGTTTGGCCTTCTGGAATGGCATTTCCTCGGCAACCAACATTATAGGACTGACCGACATATGTGTGCAATTGCTAGACCGTGACACTGCTGTAGGATATCTTATTGGCCGCACAATGTCTTCAAGAGGACTCACAGGACTGCCACGAGGTGGTGAGCCAGATACGGGTGTGAGTGGTACTTCCGTCGTCTTGACCCATTTGCCGTTATTCCTGCTAGAACTCCTCGATGGAGTAAAGACAGGGAGGTCGACATCGTCAACTTGCAGCTGGGCTTTTTTCTTCAGCTTTTGGCGAGGTGTGAGAACTTTTGCTGAAGCTTGCATAACCGCATTCATGTTTGAATGTTGTTTGGGCTTATCACGTTGCTTTCGACCATGACGAATTCGTTCCTCTCTAGCTCGACGAATCTGAGGCAGGGCAGTGACATCTTTGCCACGAGACTTTGGCCGCTTGATTGGACCAGTGCATTCTGTCGTGACAATTGCTCTGAACGGCTCAACCTCGCCAATGTCGCTGACGCTTTTTATGCTGGGCGCAACCTTTGAAGTCGGCTTCCGAACTGAACTGCTCGCAAAAAGTTTACCATCAAAGCTGCTTTGCGTCGTGCGAGGCCGAAGAGGGTTACGAGGAGGTGGTCCTGGGCTATCACTCATAGTGACCCACCCTTCTGACCTTGTTACACTCGAATCACGATTGGACAGTACTGGTTGGCTCGCAAACCGACGCGGTAGTGAGTGCTTGATGTCGGACAAACTCTTTGAGTTTTCTAGCTCCTCTGGGGAGTCAGAAAGTCTCGAAGAGATGCTGGAGATTGACGTTTGTGCCTTTTCAATTGTGCCGTCTTCAACTGACCGGCTCGTGGGACGCTTCACTGCGTTGGAAAATCGGTACGATGGGCTTGTGCTGCCATATTCGTGGAAATTGGCGTCGTAAGAGGAATGACTAGGCTTTGGGGTCGACGAAGAATTCCTCTTTTTGTCTTTCGGCGTTGCTTCTACTTGTCGCACGGTAGGCTTGCGTGCTGGGCTATCATTCTCCTTAGTAGTGACTGTTGAGTGACTCTCGGAAGCACCGACCCTGTGGTCTTGAGGTGGGTGTTCATGGCCGAGCGTCATGAGCCATCTATCGAAACCTTCGCTCAATGGGCTGCCTTCTGTAAAACCCATCGAGATCCCGTCTCCAGCGGCGGTTGAGCTGTATATAAGTTAGCGGCTGCGATTGAGATGCAATGCAATGAGCCCACCTTGTTTTAGCTACTGACTCTGTTTCTGGATTGTGTTCGGGAGCTTGAGGTACTTGGAGTGCCAAGTAGCGCTTTCCTGGTTAACCATCAGTATGAGAAGGCACGAATTCATCCATGAAGACTTACCTGTAAGCGAGACCTTCTGCTCAACGCCATTTGGCAGGGGCCCTGCTGAAAGCAGGCCACCTTCATCGTATAGCACACCGCTGGACTTCGGCTTACTTACGCTGCTCTGGTTTGACTCGCGGGCTTCAATTCCCTGGGAAGCCTTTGCAGCATCTCCTATATCAGCAGTAGAGCGTTTATGGCCCACCTTGAAGAACCGAAGAGCATTCTTGGAAGTAGAGTGTTTGCGATACTCGAGTTTACTTGGTTTCCTGTGGGGTGCAGTAGGACCAGTGGTGCGCAGAAAGAAGGCCAAGTCATGAGATGGATTGCCCTTGGGTAAAGACAGGATACTTGATTGGGTCATCATGTTATCAGAATTGGGCGGAGGTGTAGAGGAATAAGGCGGTTGGTTGGTGCATGCACAATGCATAGACCAAGTGTCTGGACTGGGCGAGGTATCGTCGTTCCGACTCTTCTCGGATTCCAAAGAGTCCTGTTGAAGGAAGCCGCCAGTCGACCGTTTACTGTCAGGGACAGTCTTGCGTGTGCGTGATTCTGATTGTCTCTGTTGCTGGTGCTGCGGTGGGTACAGAGCCGCACTCGATGGTGCCTGACCCATTGTAGCATCGGATGAGGGGGGAATGGCACCAGAAGCCATGCTGTCCGAGGCATCCATTTCACGAGTTGATGAGAGACCGCTGCCGCTTGTTATTTCTAGTCGTCTCGGAAGCGGGTGAGCTAGAAAATGAGAAGGGGGTCGATGGTGCAGTTCTACGGGAGCTTGCATTGCCCACGCGGTACACACGATAATGCTCGTGCTCACAGCAGAATGAATAACGAATGAGGGGTGGATGCGCGAGCTGTAGTCTCCTTCCGAGAGACTGTAGGGTATGTAATCATGTGTTGACGTTGGTGTGCTCCTGGTGTATCAGCGCTGATTTGTCTCAAGCCATCGAGACGAGAAGAGACAGCAAAGCGAATTGGATGGGTGACTGCCTCCCGAGTGAAACCAGGCTGACGTAGTAATAGTGACAGCCTACCCTCAAGGTGATTCCAGCCAGACGACAGCACAGAGAAGGGTTCGATCGGTCAAATAAAGCCTCGCATGGATTTGTCTCGGGTGTTGTGATGGGCTTCAGAAAGGTCGAAGAACAGAAAAGCAGTGGCAAGACAGAAAGATTCAAAGAGGAGGGAGATTGAGCGTGGATGCGTGTAAGCAAATGGGCATCAAACAAGTATTATCACCCGCCTTCGCTATGACCAGAGTCGGTGCGTGTGAGAGGGACTGCATGGGCGGGAAATGGACAAAGGATGTTGCATCGTGTAACTTGTGATATATCTCGCAACAGGCTGGCATCCAGTGCTCGGGTTCCCTGGAGTACCGGGCAGCGCAAGGGCAAGGACACTGTCCGCCTCAGCAGATAGTGTCCAAATCGTGCAACGAAACATCTCATCTGCTTCTGGAGATCAACGGCGCCGGAGAGCATGGTAAGTTTTGTCTACTATAGTGGACGTCTGTGCCAGCGTGTGCATCTGTGGCTGTCCTATCGAACTCCCCCAATGGGAGATCGTCCATGGCCATCGGACGGCATGACCATGAGATTCCAGTTGATGCAAAGTTTGCTGCAAAGAAGCTGGAGGGTGGAGAGTAGATAACGGTCCGGCGGCATGGTTTGCGCAAAAGGTCAGATGCAACGGATATGGCCCTGTCTAGGCCTTAGTGATTGGCCGGTTCAATTCGACGAGAACAAGGGACTAGAGTAGCGACAGTGAGGTTGCATGTCAAGTGTCACAAAGCCTACCACATTTGACAGCGATAGGCTTTACGCCGATGGGGGGCTTTGACGCTCAGGGATGCTTTGAACGACTTTTATCATGCTGGCCCCTGCGGCGTGTGTCGCACATCATGTCACCAGGTTTTAGCCAAGCCTGGTGGCGAGGCAGCGCAGAGCTCATCTGTAGGGAGATCTGATGCGGCACATGCATGCATGCATGCAGGTGTCATGTTCGGGAACAGGGTGGAAGTGTGTGGGTTGGGTGTGTATGTTAAGTCTAGCGGATCCAGCTCTTGTCCCTCCACCAGCCTCCTCCATAGTAATCGCGCAAGGGGGATGATGATTACGAAGGGTAAAAGCTAGCAACAGCAGCAATTTACAACAGACGGCGCCGGAGGTGAAGGGGAGTATGAAAGATAGCAAGCGCAAGAAGCATTGGGGGGGGGGGGAGTGCCATCACATGTGATGAAAGTTTCTCTGCATGGTCCGAAAGGATACAGAGAGCTGTTGACCAGAAGGGCGACATCGTCACGCTGGTCTCCCGTGATCGTCATTTTCTACTAGACTGCCTACCGTATCAGAGCCTACCCGCCAGCAGGTCGTCATCGGCTTAGGGCGAATAGTACCACATCACACAGTGAACCAGTCTACAGTACTAGCTGCTAATAGCCAGTCTCGTGTTCGAGTGCATGCTCCGTCTACTAAGGGAGCCTTGCTTCCATCTGCACTACCACTATAGGATTTCCTTTTGCAGCCTTGGAAGGGGTGGAAGCCACGAACGGTACTTTCTCTGGACGCCTTTCACCAACCAAGACGACGCTGATGTTTTCTAAGCTGCACACTTATAGGGAAATTGCACCTCTACGGTGCTGGCCTAGGCTTTCTCTTCGCAGCAGGCATGAACGGGTTTGCGCTCGGTCTTTTCCGAACCATGGCCGGCTGTTGTTGCGTGGCGCCGGCTCGCTGTTGGGCTGGAGCTGAAGCTGCGTTCTGGGCTCCATCACCATGTCTGCTGCCATCCGGTGCCTTGTCTAGCTTCCTGTCGTTGCCATTGCTGGCTATTCCAGCTGCTTCTTCGTTCTTGGGAAGACCATGAACATCATTCTCACCGTCGATCATGTTGACATCTCGATTCAGGCTGATGTCTTTTGAATCAATCGGGCTAGCCACTCGTGTATGGTTCGCACTCGATGACGACTGAGCATCCACACTACTTCGACTGCTCGCCGATGTTGTCGGACCGTTGGATCTCTTCCCTTTGCTGATGCGGTCCTCAAATCTGTATCGTACACCTTTCATAGAGTCAGACTGAGGTTGGTCTGCTTCCGGTCGATTCAACTTGCTCGGTTTCTCCACAACAGCCGATTTACTGCTGCTGTTACCGTTCATTTGACCCACGTGCTCGTCAACATCCATCATTGAGATGTCTTTTGACTTGGCCGGGAAATGACTCGATGGCTTGCTGAGCATGCTTTTCAAGTTACCAGTTGTGTAACTATCCCTTGCCTTAGCGTCCTCCACCAGTTTCCGCCAGTATTGGCCTCGTGCGAGAGATTCTGAATTCCCAAGAACCCACAAGCTGGACTTGGCTCGAGTCAGACCGACGTTCATTCGTCTGATATCCTGCAAGAAACCAATGCCACCTGCTGGTGAGGCTCGCACACAAGAAAAGATGATTACCTCGCTTTCACGACCCTGGAACGCGTCGGTAGTGTTGAATTCAATGACGTCAAAGATGTCATTACCGAACCTACTGGCGAACCGATCTTTGAGTGCTCGGAGTTGGGACTTGTAAGGTGTGATGATACCAATATTCCCTCGAGGATAATCTCGCTTGGTGCCGAAGTCGGTCGACAAACGCTCGAAAAGCATGATGGCCACATCGATCTCCGCAAGATTGACCAAGGAGTGGCCTTTTGGTGCCGCCTGATGCTGGCCTTGAACATCGTAGAAACGGTAAGGTGCGAGCAATTCGCTTGTGTGCCATGATCTGATGCGTTGCCCAGCCATCCCATTTCCGTCTTTGAGTAAACCATCGTAGAATGTCCTGCTAGGAAACAGAGAAATATGCGGATGCATACGGTACTGGGTATCCAACAGATACACCTCATCCGGATGGTTATTTTGCATGCGCACGAACAGGCTCTGTTCGTACTGGAAACGAGCAGCCTCTTTTGAAAACACAGTAGGGGGGAGCTGCTTTGGGTCACCAACCATGATGCACTTGTAGCAACCGTATTTCAATGGAATGAGCGAGCTCATCTCCACACACTGAGCGGCTTCATCGATGATGACAGTTTCGAATTCGACGCTCAAGCTTTGGAACATGTCATGTCCACTTCCACTGAGTGTGGCGCATATGACATGAGCTTCTTCAATCACGGCCTGTTGGGCACGCTTACGGTTCAACTCGGCTTCTCTTCCAGCGTTCCGCTCTTGGTCTTTGATGCTATCAATCTGCACACCCAGGTCGTTCTTGCGCTTCCGAGCATTCTGAATCAGGCTTTCCAGCTCAGAAAGCTCTTTGCCTTTTACACTTCCACTGTCACGCTTTTCGTACATCCCTCTCAAATCATCCGAGACTTTACTGTGCTCTTTGAACACCTCGGCATTTTTCTCTCGCGCCTTTTGCTCGTTGCCACTGGTACCTAGTTTTTGCGCAACTAGCTCTTCCATGGTGACGTCGCTGACTTGTTGATTGATGGCATCACTGCGACCAATACGGACAATCTTAATGTCGTGATTCGAACCGTTTCTAGTTCGAACCCCAGATTTGAGACGCATCACGAGCTCGTCAACGGCTGCATTACTAGGAGCACATACGAGTAGCTTCTTAGCAGTACTGGGAGTCCCACTGGCACCGTTTGGCACAGCGAGTTTGACTGCACCAGAGTTGCTGGAGAGAGAGTTCGACAAAAGCGCTCCCACAATGGCGACGATAGTCTTTGTCTTGCCAGAACCAGGTGGGCCCTGGATGAGCGAGAAACCCTCATTTTCCATGGCGGCATTGATTGCCTTTGCTTGAGCCTGGTTCACATTCCAATTTTGCTGTACGGACTCGAGCTGCTTCTCGCTCTGCTTGTAGTGCTGCGAAGGTTTTGCCTTGATGATCTGATTACAAAGGTCGTAGTACTGCAGACCTCGAAGTGACCCGTATTCACGCTCAAGTGGTGTGATGGTTTGAATCTTGACGCCATATACCAGAGCATTTATTGACAGGCTTGGCATGAGCGGTGTGCCAGGCATTGCTTGGTAAAGGACTTCAAGATGGCCTTTCTGCCTTTTGACCCTGGAGATACGGGCAAGGCAATGGGGTGAATGTGCATCCTCGGTGGGTTTGTTGGCTTTCGAAAGCAAAACAATATCTCCTTCGGCAAGGCCGAGATCCTTGTTTGAGGCATGACTGACCAAGCTACTGATCTCTACCATGGCATCGACATTGCTACGACTGCTGACTTTTACTTCGTATGGCTTGTTGCTGTTCTCCTCTCTGCTCCTCACCATATTCTGCCAAGCCTCGAGTATCAGCAAGGGCTGGAAAGTCTGCTGGTAGGTCATCGGGTCTGTGAACGTATTGTTGACCCGCCGAAATTCATGCTCGTTGCTTCCAGGGGGGTAATCGCCTTCATGGAAAAAATCCCACTTCAGAATGGCTTTGTGAAGAGGCCCAAGATCTGGAGCGAGTCTGGCACGGAGGTCTTTGATGTTACGCTGAGTCCGCTGGATTTTAGTTGGTCCTCTCTTCTGTTCCGGTTTTAGGCTGATGCTGGGGTCGACTGCAGGGAGTCGTGTTCGAGTATCCTTCTTCTCTTTGGTTTTGCCAGTTCCAAAGAGGTCATCGTCAAGCTCGTCGTCTTCTGAGCTACTCTCTTCATCTGAACTGATCATTACATTATCGCCTTTCTTAGTATGATCCTTTCCAATATCACCTACACCCTGCACACCTGTGCCTGCGCCGAGTGTAGCAGCTTTACTACGCGCAACAGCTTCTTTGCGTTTCCTTTCCTGCTCTTCCTTCTGGCGCTTGCGTTCGGCTATGAAGTTCTTTGACTTGTCAGCTTGCTTCCGCTCCTCAGCAGCCTTGTAGGCCGCCAACCTCTGTGCTTCTAGAGCACGTTTCTTTCTGATATCATCAGATGATTTCGTGATGGCACTAAGCTTGGCGTCTTCCTCAGCTTCGATGGCGGCGTTGGCAGCTTTCCTGGATTTAGCAGCGTCTGACCAACTCGCAAAGTCGAGCTGTCCAGACTTCTTGTGGAGCGAAGGTTCGTTGGAAGGTGTAGAGCGGCCACTAGAGGTCCAACCCTCCAATGAGCTCTGCTTATATTTCCGAGCTTCCACTGGATCAAGTTCCACAACGTCTGCAACACTCTCGCCAATATGGCTTTCAAGGGCCTGTTGCAACTCAGCCTTTTGATTTTCAGTCAATTTCGTTCTGGTCTTATTCAGACAGATTTGTTCGATGTAATCCTCGCCGTCTTTTGGCACTCTGATGTCAGCAGCCTCCAGCCTTGTCAACATTTTCTTAGTCAGGCTGACAGCCTTGATAATGAGGTATTCATCTCTCAGCCTGAGCCATTTGACTTGCTTGGTGAATGCCTGCCGCGGAAATTCCAACAGCCCTTTCGAAGCACCTTTGGTCTGAGAGACAGGCTCTGCCGCGATAAAGGCACTGGATATGACCTGGTATTGATCGAAGACGAACTCGGCGACATCCATAGTCTCACGACAAAAGTCTTGCAACACTTGTCTCTCGTAACCCTTGTTCGACCATGCCTCTGTCTGGCCAAAGATCATGAGCAGGAAGGACCACGTCATTTGCCAAAAGCTTTCAAGCGCTTTGATTTCAGTGTCCTGCCAGTCTTCCTTTGAGCGTAGGACGCCATCTTGACTGTCGCAAAGGCAGCTATAGACATCAGTGCAAACCTTCAGCATTATTGAGCAAGGTTCGAATACAGCGTTTGCCGATATCTTTTTGAACGCAAGGGCGAATGACGACAAGCTGGTATCAAGCCAGATTTGCACGAAATGCATGAGACTGTCTCGCCGGGTATCCTGCGAGCTGAGAGTCTTTAAAAGACTCAAGGCAGACTGATGAATTTCGAGATCCCCACTACAAAGCAAACTAACAAACCCATTCACAGTCTGTTGGTCTTGTAATATCTCCACAAGCTGGTCGGGTGAGAACGACTCGAGCCGGCTCAGAAGGTCATTTTTGAGAAATCCACGTAGCCTGTAAAGCGCATCGTTCCAGTTCTTAGTCGTCTTTGCCGCTTCTTCGACCTGGATTTGTCTGGGAGCAAATGGTTCCAGAGACAGTAGGCCTTGAATTCCAGCCAGAATAGAGGAAGGCAACGAGGGATAGCCAGGGGAAATGTGACGAATACTCGCTGTCCATATCTCAGACCCGTTCGCGCTAATTTCCTGATCACCTTCACGAGCAGTCTTACGCTCAATAATGTGTCTATCATAAGTGAGACTCTGCAGATCAAGCGATAACGCGACTTGGATTATATCCAGACATATCTGGTCGCATTTGTCGAGCTGTGTCTCAGGATGCCTTTTCTCGATACCTTGTAGCTTGGATAAAATCATTTGTAGGTATTTACGTGCAATCATGCCAAGTATGTCGCTCACGACTGGGCCACCTGAAAGACCGGACTTGATATGATTTAGAGCCAACAAGAGTGTAGTGAGGCCCTTTTCGAAGGCCATCTGTCGTGTATGAGGTGGATAGCGCTCATTCTGGAATCGTCCAAGCAATGCTTGCAGTAGGCTCCCAAGTGCTGATAATAAATTGCCAGGTTTCACAGAATGGATGAAGGCGTCCACCCAGCAGAGCTTCTCTCCGAGATTCTGGCTCATTTGGATATCTTGTGAGATGAACGATTTCTCGAGACTGGGTGATGCTAGGATTGTGTCCATGACGTTCTGAGGAGAAATTGCGCCCATGGCATCCCAGAACGTGGCAGGCGCCTTGGCAAATAGCAGGTCGTAGCTATTCAGGAGGTGCTGGAGATGCCCATCGTCCACTTGAAAGTGCTCCAGCGAAATTTGCCACATGTTCTGATCCATAGATCGGAGGTTACCAGTAATCACTTCCTTGGGCATCTTGCTCAGAACTAGCTCGGTGGCTTTCCAAAAGACGGGCAGGAAAGCTAGGTCCAGGGAGAGAATGTTCACCCTTGCCAGAGAAGACTGCAGGAATGGTCGTACACTATGTTCGAATTCGGTGTTCACCATTGGGCGGCTGACGCCAGCGAAAGCGCGCATCGCCCAGGCGCAACGATCCACATTTTGAGAATACAGAAAGGCTGCCATGCCTGGAGCGTAATGGGGAAGCTTCACCTTCTTGCGTGAGTTCACCATACCAAATGGTTTGTCGAAGGACTTTTGCAACGCTTCTTCATCTCGCAGAAATGGTATAGAGTGGAGAGCTTCAAATAGGGCGTACATGCCGATATCACCTGTTTTCGTAATACTTCTTTGGCTCTCGGGTAAGGCGAGAAGCTTGTCCGTTGCATCTTGTAAGCCCTCCACGATCCTTTCCTTATTCATTTCGTCAAACCGCTCCATGAAACACCGGACGTCATCCTGTGAGAATTCAACCTCTAATTGACCCTTCAGTAATGATCGTGAGCGATGGAATTCGCGAATGCAGATATCACATCTCTGCAATTGCACCTTCAGTCTATCGCAGAACAGGGCTCGGTATGGCTGTGCATCGGCGCCATCGTATGCTATGATCTCGCTAGCTTTGAGCACATTGTCCCTCCTCTTTTCGCTTTCCTTAATTTGTTCATTTCTCTTGGCCGCCTGCTCGGGGGTCTCAGAGGCAAGGATGTCGAGGCAGTCTTCTTCGAAAAAACAGGTTCCGTCTAGGGCATCGGCTCGAGGACAGAACCAATGAATGGCTTCATCGAGGTGGCATACATCCCTAAGTAGATAGCGTCAGCCTTTGTATCTGAGCGCCGGGTGACGTCTGTCCGGCCGTTGTCATATCCACAGCGTACTCAATCGCCTTTACGACATCAGTCATACTGCAGGGCGGCTCCGACAGCGGATGCAAGCCGGAAGTCACTATCTATCTCAAAATATCTACTCTAACCGTCTTGAAACCGACAGTGACCCCAGCAATGCCTTGGAACGGCTCAAAAATACGGTCGTGACGTGCTTCTTGTGAGATCAGGGTTGGGAACCATCCCAGTAGAGGTAGATGCGACGTAGACCAGGCGATGGTGTCGAAGAACAAGATGGCAGAAGAAGAAGGGTTGTGAGGACGAGCAGCATATGACCCTTTGATAATTCGTAAGAATGCCAATTGGGGGCAAGCTAAAGTGAGGTTTCAGCGCGGTCGGCAAGCACGTGCATGCAAGAAGAGAGCGAGTGAAGGGCGCAATGATTATCTCAGAAGAAGTCCAAAAAAAACGATATCACGATGTGCGAATTGGTTTTTGAGGGCTTTTACTTAGTGTTGTCTGTCCAGCATGCCCAAGTTTTACCAGATCGACAGTGAATGGACGAGGACGAAGTAGGTAGATACCAAGCAATTAATTGCCTATTGTAGGTATCTGGTAAGAAAGCCGATCCCGAAATTCAGGCAATGGCCGCGACGCGCCTCATCGCGTTCGCGTTGTACTGACCTCAACTGTACTGAACTGTACTGTACGTCATGCAAGCTTTGACCCTCAATATATACCTTGCTCCAGCTACTATTATCATTACCTACTAGAAGGTGGTTGATCGTGCTATTGATACAGCATACGATACGACGATATCTCCGTATGGATCTCACATATTAACCCGAAACCAATACTACTGTGCGATGCCCCGATTGGTACCCATCATAAGCCGGGGCAGTCAATGTCAATGCCAGAGCGTACAAGCAGTCAATGGAGCTGGGGGGAAGATGGCAAATACTTCTTTATCGATGTGATAACATTCACGTTCCAGCAAAGCTCGTTTGTGTGTGTGCAGGTCGTTTAAGTTCTTTGAGATATGGTCAGCGTCATGAACCATTGCGGCTGCTCGCTTTCTAGTTAGTAGCCTTGCTGGCCACAGACAAGCTTGGGGGCTGGTTCACACAGCTCAACAGCAGCGAGAAAGATCACCAAAAGCGCATCATGCCTGAATCATCCAATGCGCAGACTACCCAGTGCCCTGATTGCTCCATCCTCAGACCCACTCGAGGTTCAAATTGCTTTGTGAGAAGTCGGCGAGACTAGGAAAAATTGTGTTTACCCTTGATTTATATCTGTCCTACAAAAGAGAAAACCACCGTGTCAAATCTTTTCTATCAAGCAAGACTAAGGGAATTCATGCGGACCCTTAGCATAGCCTTACACTGTGATCTTGTTCGGTGAGCCGTGTATCAAGACAATAATACATTGTGCCTTGTCATCTCCCTTGATGAACTACGGTGAATCCTCTATTTGCCAACGGCATTCTTGGCAGCACCAACTGGGTCCGTAACGACCTTTTCAAGGACCTTGCCCTCCTTCTTGGCCAGATCCTCAGCTGCACCCTCAACACCTTCCTTGTTCTTCTGGCTGCTCTGGTAGATCAGAACCCTGACGACCTGGGCTGAGCCGACGCAGAAAAGGAGGAAGTTGACGGATGCAAGGAACAGGTTTCGTGGCTTGATGATGAAGCACCAACGGGTCCAGATTGCGCCAGTCGCCATGAGGGCGGCATTCTGTGAGATTGAAAGTTGCGATGCAGGACGAGCAAAGTCTGCGGCTCCAGCGAGAGCGACACCCCACTAAAGATCCATTCGCATCAGCATCCGTTTTACCCAGCAGAACATTCACTATCCTCCGTATCTGTCCATTGAGCAACCCTTTCTCTCCCAATGGCCCAATGTTGAAGTCCTTCCTGATCGTGCCGGTCTGTCTTTACGGTTTAGCTCAATCGCTTACCTTCATGATGGGAGCCCAGAAGTGGACGGTCTTAGGGCCGACGGGGGAGTTCCATAACTTCGCAAATCCACTCTGTTGTGCCTGCTCGCCTGCAGCAGCGTTTTCCGCAGCTGTCTGGGCGCCTCTCCTTTGCGCAAATCGGAAAGCAGTCTGGGATTGGTTGGCGGCGAAGGATTGGCGCAGGGTCTGAAATGCGCGGAAACCGATACGTGAAGGCATTTTGGCGGGTCTGTTTGTGAGGTCGGGTCACAATCAGTCTGAATTTGATGTTTCCGAGTGAGAGTGGAGTTCAACAGCTATGTTGGGATGTGACTGTATGAAGTTGGTGAACTTATCTCGGGATTGGTGGGCGGAGATGTCGGTAGAGCGTATCCGACGTTTTGCCAAGCCATGCTGGTCAATCCGAGACATCGATAACTTAACCCTAACCCTGTGTGAGATATACGATATTCACGATATCAACATCAATATCTATATCTATAAACCTAGGTAGACAGGAGCCCATATGTTCGAGCAGCGATATTGTCAGTGAATTGTTGGCATCGTTTCGGTACTCGTAGATATCTCGAAAAATAATTAGCTATACCTCCGTCAGAACTTGGTATTGCCTCAGGAGGCTACCTTGAGCCGGAACCTCCTAGTATTGTCGATGCAAGTTCGGCTGCTAGTGACAGCGAGAGTTGAATTTACAATCCAATATCACTTTCCATAGTAGAGTGACAAACGAGTGGAGTTTAACATATCAATTGGTTACTACCATGGTCATCTTGCCAGTGGTGGAATCTGGTTCTTCAAAGCAAAGCTACACTACCAATAGCGCATGACGATAGCAGTCACAAATATATGGCTTGCATCTTCGATCACTGGCCCCAAGTAGCATAACTGACAGGAAAACATACCAGATAGGAAAACAAACAGCCAAGTTGATCTTCAAGTCGCACAGTTTGAACTAGAACTTCAAAGCAGCCAGAAGACATCGTGATTGTTACCAGATATCATCCCACATAGGTCCCTGATAACCGCATAACATTTCGAATGATGCACAAGTGTAAGAGTTGATAGTCACGACGCGTAAACCAAACAGGGAATATAAGTCACGGAACCGGGCGGGAATGTGACACTTTCTCTTCACAATAACACAACAGTTGGTGATTGTGCCACGACCTGAGTAATCTTATGTATGACAGGGCTTTCCCCGAACAGAAAATCTCATGGTTTAGTTGCAATATCCATTCTGGGAGTTTGCAGGTTCGATACACTCTTGTTGACAAGTCAAAAATTCCAAAGGGAAATTACCAGCCTCTCTGCTCGTGCAAGCGTTGAGCAGAATCTTACCGGGACTCGAACGAGGCAAAGCCGGCAGCACTGGGGATGCGAAGCGCACAGTGTGAGACATCACAAATTGCTTGCAATGTCACAAGAGTGCCGAATATGGATTTCATCGAGCAACGGGTGCTTTAGAAGCCAACCGTGGTGATCACCACCCGATCATGGAGGAATCTATCGATCCAACAGATTAATCTCGTGTGTAGATACTGGTCGTGACTGAATAAGGGCAAGAGGTGGCAGACTGTACAACAAACGTGCCTCCTTCTCGGTACCGGTGCCATCATTATGGCAGTAACCACGAAAACGTGGCGAGACCATGATTTGAGGAAGCAACAAGCGAGAAGTGGCATTGATGCGGCCTCAAACATAGTGCACGCGGGCAGCACTTTTTACAGCCATCAATTTTGGGTCCTAAAGAATTACGCCTTCATCTAAGATCAAACAACGCCAGACAAGGATCAAGAAGCAACAGCCTACAAAAACAGCAATTGCCTAACAGGTGACTTGTGAGTATGTGAGACATATCGCTGCAGCGCTCTACAAAGGGAGACACACGAGGCACCACATCCACAACGTGGTTCCTGAATTTGGCTTGCAAGCCACGCGGGCAAGAAGGCTTTTGGTGGAAGCCGTGGCTGATCTATGGGCTTGAGGTAGGCGGTGGTGGACTTGTACCTGGAGCATGTCCAAATGTGCCTGTGTAGAAGGCTTGCTTTCACAATGACAGGAACAGCAGCTCGTAAAGTGGTAGGCATTGAGATTCAACAGAGCAGAACGGACAGCACAGGAAGCTGTGCCAAGCCTGAGGTCGGGAAGATCCATACAGCTACAGTACATGTGGACAGGACAGGACACGGACACAGCGCAGGAGACAGATAGCGGTGCATGATGGTTGATCGAGGATGGAAATTGGGATGAAGATGGGGATGTGGATGTGGATGGAGACGAGGATGGGGACGGGGATGGGGAAGGGATGGAGTGACGATCATGGCGGGTGGTGGCCAGACCACCACGTGGGATTGACGATCAACCGGCAGCAGAGCCTCAGAGGCCGGGATGGAGATTGGATTAGGTCGGATTGGATTGGCTTGTCTGGCGGTAGTACAGAGTTCAAGCGAGGAATGAATGGGGGCAGACAAGCGAAGATCTGCATATCGGGAAGATGCAATCTACACACGCAGTACACCGTGCGTCCAGGCTCCTGGGATCGAGACTGCTTTGGCGATGGGCAAAGACCGTGGTGGGCTGACTCTGTTCCCAGGAAGGTAAGAAGGATATCTGCTGTACCCAGTTGGATAGGTATCCGATACAGACCAAGCAGGAAGACAGGTTGTGGTGGTTGTGTAGGTTTGGTAGAGGACCTTAGGTAGGTACCTAGGTAGGTAGAGAATCAATGGCATCCATCGCACCCGCACCCGACACCAGGCCAAAGACGGCGCCGACTTTCAAGTGCCATGCAGACCAGACGTCACTAGCGGATGGTGGCACTGTGGATTCCACGTGGCAACAGTCAAAGGGCTAGACCGCAGGATCCCAAGGCTTGTGCACATTCCCATGCGCCCCTTAGATCTCTCAGTCTTTAGGCGGTGGCACAGCAGATTGGTGATGAATGGGTTAGGGAGGATGGGCAAGAGGTAGGTACTGTATGCAGGACAGGAAATCGGCTTGGGCGGGTGGGCAGGGCAGAGATTGAGCAACGGAGATGACGGAAGACTAAAACAGGGGGAACACAATGCATCAGACGATAGCAGAGACAGGCAGAGAGTAGGTTGCGTGGGGAGTCCAATCCAATGTGATGCGTGTCGAGGTGCGTCAAACGTACGTTGCTCGCAGCTGGGTCTAGTATTGCATTTGCATTGACTGGTGCAGAGAGAGGTAGACAGACATCTGCCAGCCAGCCAACCAGCAAGCCAGCCGTTCGCCCTTGGGTTCCCGATGTAGTACCGGACCGAGTCGGAGGCATGGGGCAGTGGACACGGTAGTCAGCATTCTTCGCTGTCTCCGCAGTTGCGCCTAGCCCCTTCGCTGCTCGGTGACGCCGGAGGGGCGTTTGACCAGGGGTGGGGACGGGAATGGGGGGAGGTCATGTAGGTATAGGCCAGGTGTCTGGAAAGCATGGCAAACAGGCATGGAGGTGGGACACGACATCGGTGGTGACGGGTGGTAAAGAAGACGAGACTTTGCATTACGAGGCAGACGGGCTAAGCCGCTGTTGGATGCTGGGTGGGATGGGCCGGGACAAGAACTCACGCTACAGCCGCTACTGCATCCAGACGACGACTAAACTATTAACCACAAAGGTGCGGGTACTGTACTGTGCTGTACTGTAGGATCGAAGGTGTCTGCTATCTCTTCGGCGAGCAGACAGACAAGACACACAGATTTACCATATACGTCTGGATAAGTGCCCTACGGCCCGTGCAGCACGTCGCCTGCTCTCAATTTCCGAAAGTGGACAAGCAAACTAGGATTTCACGCTGCTGTCGGGGAATGGGGACCTTTTGGACCGAATGGAGAAAGAGAACTGTAAAGCCGGTTGAGAGATAGCAAACCTTGATTTGTGTCTATTTTGCTTGGTGTCGGGTCGACGGTTTGTGACAGGAGGATGGTCCGCTTAGCGAAGTGTGTGATTGGCTGGCGAACGAGATCGAACTAGGGAAGAAAGGGACGAGGCTAGACTAGGCTGAGCGCTTCACGTTGGGCACGTAGAACGGACGACGGAATGAGCCTAAAGGAAATCACGGAGGAAGTCTACGCTGAGGGAAGGCTAGGGTGGGTAGAGGCACAGAGGGCATTGGACCGGTTTCGTTCAAACATGGCATAAGAAATGCCTTTCGATGGGTTCACGACATGAGAAGGAAGGAGATGGCCGATGCGCGCAACGGTACCTCGTGCCAGACCGTTGGACTGTGTGTGCCATACGTAGGTGAATACGGATGTAAAGTAGGTAATAATAATAAGTAGGCACAGGCAGACAGACGCAGACCTGGAAGTAAGCAAGCAGGTGATGTTAGGGAGTTTTGGAGGGCAGGTATGTCTAGGCCCTACAATAGGCCATGTACATATCTATCTACATAAGTACCTAATCTATCTACATACCTACCTACCTGTATCTAGCAGAGCTCTACCTTACAGACAAGGCGTGCATGGGGACGGACGATGACGATGACGGGGGCCAGCGGATCGTGGAGATCGAGCAGACCGCAACGGGCGAAGATTGGCGGGTTTGCCGATCTCCCAATGGCGAATTGAGTTTCGCCCAATGGAATGAAGTGAGCCTGCAATGCATGGTCGAACGAGACCGGACGGAGGGTGAGCAACAAGGTTTACAGCGCTGCATCGGATGGATTTTTGTTGTAGTAGGTAGGTAGGTAGGTAGGTAGTACTGGAAATACCCAAGGAAAGATGATCATCGCAGGAGATGCCGGGCGTGATGTCGCACTTCGCTCGGCGACGACGGAGACGGGTGGTTTCCGATTAGGCGTTTTTGACATGCGAAAGAGATAGCGCTATCCAGGGCAGGACAGTGCAGGACAGGGCAGGGCAGGACAGGACAGGGCAGGGCAGGACAGGACAGGGCAGGGTGTCACCTGAACGGGTGCTTTTTTTTTCTGCGTCAGGTTCGGAGACATCCATCACAGCAATCGAGAAAAACAACCTCCCCCCAGCCCATGCAGCCAGCACGTGGACCACCGACGGTCGAGCTGTGTGCGTCTTCGGCTCTGGGGACATGACATTCAGGTCGTGCCCTGACACACTACAGTACAGAGGCGTTGCTCCCCAGCATACATACACACAATCGTATCTGCCACACCTTATTATGCACCTACCATACCATACCGTGCCAGACCATGCAATGCAATGCCACGCCATGCCATGCCAAACCATACCCTCACGACACCAAAACAACAACAGCAGCAGCAGCGACAACGACAACGACAGACAGGCACCACTCCATGTCATAACGTGTCCATACCTCCGCCACACCACACTCAAATCGTATCCTGTCAGCCGAGCAGGCCGATTCGATGTGCGACCACGGTATGCATGCATGCATGCATGCGTACAGTAGATGTAGGAGTGTGAGGCAGTGGGCTTGGCAAAGAGTCAGGCAGGTAGGCCTAGTCCATTTTGCACCCTTTCCCCCTTCCATTTCGATATCATCACCCAGCCTCCTGCATGCTGCGTCCTGCAGGTAGTGTGCGAGGTCCTTTAACCATTACCCAACATCCTGGCCTTACCAGAGAGCCACAAAGGCTTACGCTTTACCTTGCAAGAAGGCCGACGCCCGTGGATTCACGTGGTAGTGTAGCAGAGCTGCGTATACCATTCTGAGGCGGGCAATACCCGTGTACAGTTGCTTTAATCCGAGTGGGAAAGAGCGGGATATAAGTTGATTCGGTACCATACCATACCATACCATACCATACCATACCACACCACACCACATCGTCACCCACACTGGGCTTGCTTTGCCGATCCGGTTGGAGAACCGAGGACAGGAAGAAGGATGGAAAAGGGAAAGGCTGCTACATGGCGGGGGTTCCGCTGTAGAGTTCCCTGCTGATCTCTCTTTCGATGAAAGATCGCCATCTGTGGGTTTGATGTTTTTGGTGTCATCATCGTCGTCCTCGTCGTTTACGAACCCATCCCATATTTCGTAACGTCCAGCCGGTGAGGCAGCATGCTCCTTGCGTCACATGCAAGACGAAGGCCATGCGCACCGTACAGTAGATAGCACCGACTTCCGAGGTGGTCGGATAGCTTACCGGTGTACAGAGGTTCGAAGGAGGGTCGACATGACGTTGCATGATGATTGCCAGCAGGCACCAGATGTGAGATACTGGATGCTAGATGCTAGATGCTAAATGTCAGATACTGGATGCTAGATGCTGGATGCCAGAAGCCAGATGCCAGCAGCCGTCAGCGTTTCGATTCTTGGCTTCGACGGTCTGTATGTCGCCACAAGTGCACAAGTGCAACAAGGGTATGAGAAATTCGAATGGACAGACAGACAGCCTGGAATTCTCTGCTCACGATCTAGACCCCACCTTTGACTTGGACATGCTGCCGCACTGGCCTGGCTTGGCCTGGCCTGGCCTAGGCTTGACTGGGGCAGGGCTGGATTGGGACGATAGCGAGACAGCTCAGACAGGTAACTACGGCGGTAACGGGTCGTACCGGCGGCTTCAAAGCGAAGTGGGTGTACTGTAGTGGTGGTGGTGGTGATAGGCGAGTACCTAGGTAGTTAGTTAGGTACTGTCCACGGGTAGAGAGATGTGTAAAGTCGGACAGGTAGGTAGGGCTAGACGGGTGTTGCCGCCCCAGAAAGTCCGGCCTTCGCTAGCGGATGCGCAATGGCCCGGCCGCGTCTCGGAGACTGATTGGGTCAGGTACTTTCTGAGTCTACCCTTTCGGATTGGACCAGTCTGGAGCAGGTGTTTTTATTATTATTGTTATTAGACGGCAGACAGCCAGACGGGTATTTGGCTCCCTGCTTGGCTACATCCCCAGATCCCATGTCCCAAGGCAGGTGGGCGCATGCCATGCCAGTCGGGAGAGAGAGGGAGACAGAGCGAGAGAAAGAGAGAGCGAGCTAACGGCCGGAGCGTATGTACGGTGACGGCTTACTGGTTGCGTAAACGAGGCGAGACGTCTTTTATCACTGGGCCAGAAGCGTCAGATTCTGGTTAGACGGATTCGTCGTCTGAAGTCTGAAGCACCTACGGCATGACTCTTGTCCACTTTGAGATCTCGTACTTCACGCGGCTGGCTGGCAGGTAGCTAGATACCTAGCTAGATAGGTGGTTGCGGTTGTTCAGCCCAACAGGATAAGAGAGGATGAGAGTACGGGTTTGTGGGTGTAGGCGAACGGGGTAGACGTATACCGGCTGGTCGAGTGTACCTAACGGTGAGAGGTGATGCCGAGTACAGTATATAAGTTGTGATACGTGATACCTACTTGCAGTAAGAGCTGCTCATCATGGTATGTAGTAGGCAGAGCGTGCGCAGAGGTATGTGAGAGTACCGAAGAGAGTAAGCGGTGCAGATCGCGCGGAAACGTCTCGGTAGAATCCCACACGCGCCCATCCGGAAGATCAAGAGATTTGCAAAGAAAGACTGAGGACAGATAGATGAAGTGATGATGCCACGAGAAGGGCAAATTCGACAGACCGCCGTCCAGACTTCTAATCGCGAGGTACAGCACCAACGACGCGACAACCAGCGAGAACCAGCGCCGTCGCAGTTAGCGGAATGGAGACGGCCGGGCCCACCCACACTCGCATTAGGTATACTGTACTTTTTGCCTCCGTCTGTCTGTCTATCTGTCTGTCTATCTGTCTGTCTGTCTGTCTGTCTGTCTGTCTGTCTGTCTGTCTGTCCTTTCTCTCCCGCTTCATACAGCATGTTCCTGTACACACGCCTTCACAATACCTACCTACCTACATCTATCCATCCGTCCATCTATCCATCCAACCATCCATCCATCCATTTAGCCATCATTTACTTACTCAATCTCTAGGCATCTCTGATTGGATATCCCATATACCTGTCGGCTCTCTCACCCCTGGTCACTATGCTCTGTCGCCGTCGCCGTCGCCGTCGCCGTCGCCCGTGTCGATGTCGTTGTGCATGTACCGTATACTTTACGATTGGAAGGTGTCTTGTGTCGTGTAGCAGGGCAGTATGGCGCGGGCAGTACAGTATACCTCACTGTAGTGCAGGTATGTTATGGGCCTGGTCGGGTTTGATCTAGTATGGCATGCGGTCTAGCACGGGAGACGTATTCAGTGCAGGCCAGTGTACTGTACTCAGCAGAGGTAGACGGTATATCCCTACCTGGCAGACAAGACATGGGCAGGTATAGACATGGGTTTAGGTTTTCGACATGGTCAGGTAGGTTAGGTAGGTAGGTATACACGGGAAAATCCCCAAGTTGCTGTTGGTGAAGGATCCAGGCCAGCTTGTGAGTGGTGGAGGTTTGGGTGCGGCGAGTGAAGACGCTGATTGCCATCTCTGTTATTCCTGTCTCTATCTGCTGTTCCGTCTATCTCTGTCTGCCTTCTGTTCTCCCATCCCCAATCCCCAGTCCCGTCCCATCTCATCTCGTGCCATCTCATCCCACCCCACTCACCACTCACCACTCACCACTCACCACCACCACCACCCCGGTCTGCCATACATCTCTACTTCTGTCCCCTTCTTCCCCCCCCTCCCTCCCTCCCTCCCTCAAAAGGTAAAGGTCGAAAGGCTGTCGGGTCTGGCTCAAGGCGTCGAAGGAACCAGTTTGACGGAATCAGACCAGCTGGAAGGATCAGAGTGTCCAGCCCTCGACCGCCATCCGTAACGCCAGGAACCTAAGCTTAACAAAGGATCGTCGACGCCCACATCTGTTTTTTTATCCATCCATCCTCCATCCACCACACCATATACCACACTGCACCACACTACACCACACTACACCATACACACACACTCTACACCACACCACACACCCACTCTACACACACACACACACACACACACACACCATACTCACCATACACCACTCCACTCCACTCCATATCATACCACGCTACACGCCCTACCCTACCCTACTCTGCCTCTACGTTCTGTTCTTCTGCTTCGCTGCTTGCTTTTGCCTTCATGCACCTGCTCAGCAACCATACTATACCGCGCTGCACCGCACTCGCTCTTCTCCATCTTCCCACTTCTTTCTCTCCACAAATACACTGTGCCGTCAGACCCATCCATCTACTACAACGTCCGGGTAACTTGAGGCCTCACCATCACCATCACTGATACCACCACCACAACCTCCTCCTCCTCCGCTACTACTACTACTGCCACCACTATTACTATCACAGCCGCCAACGTCACAACTCAAAGCCTTTTCAACTACCACTGCTACAGTGCTCCTATCCATAACAATTCACCTCAGCACAACTACTGGATCGACGTCTCCCGTCACTGCTCTCGCTATCCTCACAGCCACAGCGATAGCAGCATTCATCACTTTCCGCTTCAACTGATCAATCGCAATCGCCTCGATAATCATTGCAAGCCTTCCTACCTAACCTTGATCTATTCTCCCTTCAGATCACCGCTGGTTACAGTCTCACCATTGTCAGTCGCAATCACGACCGCTGCACTTACTCTCTGTCGCCTACTTTCGGAAGTTTTCTGCCTTAAACTAGACAAAGCGAACACTTCAACAAAGCAGCGCTCGCTCGCATCCCGTGCAACGTGGTGTAACGGCTCAGCTGCACGATTGTGCTTCAGGAATTGACATACATCACTTTCTCCTCCAACTGCAGCCTCGAGATCCCTCTTTGATTGACGCCGCCCCGTTGCTCCGATCGTACAAGCCTCATCCGACTCTCCTTACACGCTCTCGCTCATTTTCCCCCAAAGAGAGAGCCTTGCCGCGTAACCGCCGTATTTGAATCCATTCGAACCGGTTGTCTCTCGCCTGCTCTACCTTTTGGAATCGGTTGCATACATTTGCACAACGTCACCTCGGTCACAAGCACCATCGCGCCTTCCTACCGTTCTGCCTTGGCCGCTGCTTCACTCTGCACCGGGTCGCCGGGTCATCAGGTGTTTGGCTTAGGTACATAGCCTAGAGCATATCCACTGTCTCGGGTTTGCCTCCTCTACCCTCGACATCCCGTCTATCTCCATTACCTTCCAATCGAGCCGACATCTTCGACGTTGATCGGCTTGCCTACCAAACCAAGCCTTCTTCCTATCTGCCTTACCGTCTTCCAGCCTCCACCAGCAAAGCGCTCAGGCAAGAAAAAGAAAAGCCGCAATCCTGGCTGCAACCGTGGCATACCCTGGCTTGATGCAATCTGGCCCGGGTTCTATGGATATCCCGGGTAGTCTGACGGCGCGTCGACCACACGCCTCTCATCTTCCGAACTTCGAGCTCCCTCCCCCTCCTCTCGCCCATCTCCACAAGTACAATACTTATCCGAATGGATCGCAACCGACACCAACCACCACGTCGGTAACGAGTTTTGGCAACCTACTCACACCTCCCAGCAACGGTTCCGCCGATGGTCTGAGTCCGACATCCGGTCCCGTCAACTCAACCACACCCGCTTCTCACTTCTCCTTCGCGCCTAGCGGCGCAAGTGCAAACATGTGGCAGCACCAGTCTGGCAGCACACCATACACTCTCCAGCAACCCGCATCGGACTCATATGCTTCTTCTGGGAGATCACCCTTCTCGCCATCGCTCAATTCTATCATGCGAAGCAACAGCTCCCCATCCGACAACTTACCACCACCACCACCCTACCAAATCCCTGCCTTCTCTTCAGCTCAGATGCCAATGTCAGCCTCTCAGCACCAACAGCCACAGATGCTAGGTGGTATCCTAAGTCACAGTTCAGCTGTCAGTGCCCCTTCGCTGACCTCACCTACACACAACCAAGAACCCTTTCCAAGGCCGCCTCCCACACCGACCTACTACGGTTCACAGACCGCGTCTACACAGTCGCAGCAGGCTCAATACCACTACTCAACCCAGCATACTCCATCGCAGCTCACGAGTCCAACCAGCTCGAGCGGAATGCCACGCATGTCACCCTCTAACCCTCAGGGCTCTATACCAACTCTCCCATCTCAACCATCATACCATTCGCAATCTAGATACCACCCATACCAAATGTCTGGACCCGTCCTGTCCAACGTCGCCAACCCTAGCGGAGGGTTGACGCTTATCGGTGGCTTAAACACAGGCATGATACAACAAGGACCTTTCAACAGTGGGCATGCAGCACATATGCAGCACATGTATGGCGCTCCTCATCCACAGCCGAACCCACAAAACGACAGACCGTTTAGATGTGATCAGTGTCCACAGAGCTTCAATCGCAACCACGACCTGAAGCGACACAAGCGCATCCACCTTGCTGTCAAACCATTCCCTTGTGGCCATTGCGACAAGAGCTTCTCTAGAAAAGATGCACTCAAGGTTTGTGAATTCCTTCTCCATTCTTCGGAATCTATCCATGTCAAAACTCATACTAACCATCTCACCAGCGACATGTCCTCGTCAAAGGCTGTGGCAAAGCTGGTGCCACAT
The DNA here is from genome assembly GCA_018467035.1 of Scorias spongiosa. NCBI lineage: Eukaryota > Fungi > Ascomycota > Dothideomycetes > Capnodiales > Readerielliopsidaceae > Scorias > Scorias spongiosa. The sequence goes on from JACSZZ010000001.1 coordinate 130,318, forward strand.
CCGAGATCAAGGAGATTGACAGCTCAGTGTCGCCAGACCACCTGAGCAGCAGTGCTGAGACCAGTCCTGTCATATCTACCACCTCGTGATGAATGACGAAGATAATGAACCCGACGACGCCATACGCCTTTATACCCCCCAAACTAGCCTCGCCAAACTTATGACGATGCATCTCGTGGTCAGCGCAACATTTCCCCCATTCGATTGGGCCTTGCGCTTGGATACAGTCTATCTTGTGGCGATGCAGCATGGCACCTCGCAGCCCTTTGTGCTTGTGTTAGTGCGAGAGAGAGAGAGAAAGAAAGATTGCAAGTGAGGAGATGTTGCACCACCGGACTTGCTCTACTTGACTGACGGTGACGTTGGTTTGAGAAGTGATTTCGCTTGAAACCACCACGCGCAAGCCAACCTTGGAACGCTGCACCACGCGTCGATGAAATGTGGGGACCCACGTGTTCCCTCGCTTGCAGTGGATCGATTCAATTGGACGAATAGTTCCCCACGTTTGCACCTCACCTTCAATGCCAACAACACGCTCTACCTCCGCCGCGATCCACGCTTACCTTCAACCATTCTCGTTCTACGACGGTCACCATAGCTTCCAGGGAGGATTTCTGTCTTTCTCTCTTCTTATTTCTGAGCTGTACATCATTTATCCTATACGCAGCTATCACATGATGTACATGACGACTTTGTTCCTATCAAAGAGAAAACTAATCTGGGTTTCGAAAGAGAAACGCCTCGGGATGATTTGTGCTAAACGTAACCGCCTAGATAAAGGCATTGCAATGTGAAACAAATCCATAATCGATACGTTCCATTCTCTCACTCCCTCACCATCTTCCCTCTCAATCAGGTATCTACCCATCCTCTCCCCATTCCTCGCCTACCAACTGCACCGTAAGCTTGTTCCCCCCCTCCCACAAGCCAACGCGGGAACGGTTTTCCACTTCCGATCGATCACCTGCGTCGGAGGCCGTGCGTGCCCAATGCATGGCAGCGTGCGTAGATGCGTGCGTGCGTGCCCGCAGGTTCAGCTCTAAGCCGGATCGAGCAGGACACGGGGACAATCGCCATTCGGCAGGGCTGTGTGCCCTTTGGGCGGGCGGGCAGGCGGGCCGGTGACCGGTATCACGCTCGACTGCGCTGCGGGTCCGCGGAGGGTGGCATTGCAGGCCCAAAGGGTAAAAGGTGGTCAGATCGTACCGTACATACGGTCATATCACCAGCTAGTGCGGCAAAGAATCGCACGCTGGGCCTGGGCCTGGGGCAACCGGCTGGGCCTTATGGTAGTAGGAGGTAGATGAGAGTGAGGGAGGGGGGGGGCAGATGTCTAGAGCGTGGGGATTCAGGACTGCCCATAAGTTTACGAAAGGCCGTGCTGGGAACGCTGAGAGGGAATATGTAATACGGTTGCATTGTCTTTGTAGGGTGGGGTGTGAGAAAGGGGAGAAAAGAAAAGGCAGACGGCGAATGGCGAATGGCGAATGACGAATGTGGAGACTGCTGAGCTCGGGAGTGGAGACGGAAATGGAGGCGGAAGCGGAGGTTTGCGGAGGGAGGCATGGGGAGAGGGGAGAGGGGAGAGGAGGGGAGGGGAGGGGAGGCTCTTTGGTTTGCGTTGACAAATCGCTAGGCCACATTTTCGATGCAGTTCCTCGAACCGTCTACTCGTTCTTCATGCGTCTATAGTCATTACATCCAAGCAAATGTGCCGCTGAGGCTTTAGAATTGCCCTTCAGTGTTGCCTTCGCCCATGCTCTTGCTGCCACTCGAGCCGGCCTGGATGGCGCCGAGAATGCCGTCCATGTACGGCGCGCCGCTCCATTTCTGGTGGGTGAGCACGTCGACCCCCAATTCCTTCTCTCGCCGTTGCACCAGCTCGACATATGCCTTCATGCCTTCGGACTTGTATCTCCGAGCCAGCTCTGAAGTGACTGTGGCAGTCGAGTGGATTCCAGCAAGCGATATCAGCTGTAGGACGAAGCCATGCTTGGCCAGGTCTGGGATGAAGTTCTGCAGATCTGACTCGCTGAATCCCTGGGCACTCCAGTTGAATGATGGAGACAAGTTGTAGACCATCTTCATCTTCTCGTCGTGGTCTAGTCGACCCGTAGAGCGAAGTGCCGTGTTGATCTCGTCGGCGAACGAAGCTGCCCTAGCTACCGAAGGCTCGGCTGTCTCGAGCCAGAGCAGATCTGCATATGGGGCGAAAGCAATGGCACGCTTGGTCGCCGCTGCAAGTCCCGCCTTGTAGTGGTAGAAACCCTCGCGGGTGCGAGGAATGTCCCAATTGAAGGCTACTGGCGACCCTCCTGCGGCCTGGGCAGCCAATTCCCGTCGTCGATGCAGTGGAGTATTGCGTCCTCCATTCGATGACACTTGAGAGTGGTAAGCCTGTAAATCTCCTTGACAAGATTTGATGTGTGCTTCCGCAGCTTCATCGAACGTGACTAGCTGGTGGTCTTTAACCCACTGCGCTTCGAAACCGTCAATCTCCTCACTCGTCGCGCCGTTCATCTCCATCTGTTGCAGCGTTTCTGCCAAAGGCTCTGCACTCGCGTCCGGTCCAGACACACCCAGGATGTATTCATGATCTCGCGCATCGATGGCGCTGGAGATTAGCTTCCCTGATTCAGAATCTGTCCGTGCAATGACGAGATTCTCCGTGCCCATCAAGTCCCATTGGAAGCGTGCTGCGTTTAATCGGTTGACGTGTTCACCTACTGGCACCAACACCTTGCCTGCTAGATGTCCACACTTCTTACCACCATGAAGCTGATCTTCAAAATGAACTGCTGCTGCACCATTCTCAGCGAATAGTTTCGCTAGTTTAATGACCGCGCTCAAGCCTCCATGACCTGTATCACCGTCTGCAATGATAGGTCGCAGATAGTCCACATATTCTTCATTGCTGCTGGACTTCAACAATGCGTCAAATTGTTTTCTGTCATGTAACTGTTGTGCTTTAAATAGCCGTTGCACCTGGTTTGGTACTGTATTGTAAGGGTAGTCACCAAAATCCGGACTGACCTCATTGGTTGTTGTCAAGACTGCCGAGCAGGCCCAACCCGAGACGTAAAGCACTTCCTGGTGTGGTGCTTGCTGTGTCATCTGGATGGGATCGATGGCTCCCATAGTGTGCACTGGCTCACCAGCTTTGATACGCTCGTCCAGTAGATTGAACAGTTTCCTGGCCATTACACTTGATGGATAGGATTGTAATAGAGTGCCGCGTTTCGACACCACATCGTGAGGCGAATACGGTCGCTTGATGCCCTTGTAACGTGGAGACTGCCACCACTCGTGCACTTGCTTCGCCTGTTCGTCGTATATCGTTCGTATAGAGGCTAACTTTTGAGATTCAGGCAGGAGCTGGAAGTTGTCTGTTGCTGTTGTGGTTTGCAACACAGGCTTGGGCAGCCTTTGCGACATTCTGGTAGTAAGCGAGAACGCTCTGGTCAAGCCGATGTTACACCTCCCATTCGGTCTGAGCCTCTGTAATGCTGTATGTCTATGCATTGCGTGAATATACCGTGCTTGATTTATCGCCTTGTCTGATTCCGATTCTGGTTTTGCTTTGTCGCTGGCTGCCTACTACTTGAAGCCTAGGTCATACGTTTTGATACAGACGTCAAGAGGTAAATTTGCGGAACCCAGCCATTCCCAAAGATACCACTCATGTGCTTGAGCTCGGATACGAAATCAGAACTTTGATATTGATCTGCTTGCTATGTTGGAAACCTTTCGTCCGAACGACGAAGTTCGGTATGCACGAGCCATGTCGGTTGAAGTGATGAAGAGTGGTACGTCGGGTACTTCGTCGATCAGCCGAGGTCCAACTCGAGGACCACCGCAAAGAACATGCTCGGCTTTTAAGCCTGCAGTAACCGAGTAGCTACCAACATAAACTCCAACATAGCAGCTCTCATTAGACTCGGTAACGAACGATCGCGATACCTCAGTCGATACAGCAACTGCTCTCTTCGCTGCCCATTGGCTGAAGCAAACGATATATCATGGCGACGTCCGTCAAAAGCATTTGGAAGCTCACAAGTCCACGGAAGGTATGGGACAATGTTCCTGATGTCTCTCAACACTTCTATTCAGAAATCCACGTCGCAGACCCTTCACTTACTACAACTATCATGACTTTGGCTGTTGCCAATCAAGGCATCCGTCGAGTGAAGGCTAATCACATGTGGGCTATAGTTCCCTAGAACAATACCATTATGTATCTCAGCAGTCCGAACATATGCGACGACAGAACCGACGTTAAAGGAGACCCTGTCGACTGTCATTCCAGAGAAGCGCGAACTTCTAAAGAAGGTCAAGGCGCTTGGCAACAAGAAGATTGGCGACATCAAAGTCGAAAATACCCTTGGGGGAATGAGAGGACTCAAAGCCATGATTTGGGAAGGTAGTGTACTTGATGCCGAGGACGGTATCAAATTTCACGGTACGTAGAGCTGGATTGTTCAACCCTAGGAAGGATTTATAAACTCAACTCATCGTTGTAACCATAGTACATGTGCTGACGTTTCTCATGCTTCCAGGAAGAACAATCAAAGATTGCCAGAGAGAACTTCCGAAGGGTAAAACTGGCACAGAAATGCTACCCGAAGCCATGTTTTGGCTACTCTTAACAGGACAAGTTCCTTCGGCAGATCAAGTCAAAGTTTTCTCCAAGGAGTTGGCGTCCAAAGCAGAGCTTCCCGAGTTTGTCTCGTCGACCCTGGACAGTCTACCGAAGGAACTGCACCCAATGACCCAGTTTGCGATTGCCGTCAGCGCTTTACAGCATACCAGTGTCTTTGCCAAGCGGTATGAACATGGCATGAACAAGGCAGATTACTGGGAGCCTACCTTCGATGATTGCATTTCCCTTCTGGCCAAGCTTCCAACCATTGCTGCCAAGATCTATCAGAATGCTTATGGCAAGGGCGGCGCACTTCCTCAAGAGGTCGATCTCGAGGCAGACTGGTCGCTGAACTTTGCTCGTATGCTCGGAATGGGTGGTAATAGCGAGAGGGAGGTAGGTTTCCAGGATCTCCTACGGCTCTACTTGGCTCTGCACGGTGACCATGAGGGTGGCAATGTGTCTGCGCACACCACCCATCTGGTCGGGTCCGCGCTGTCAGACCCGTTTCTTGCATACTCTGCCGGTCTGCAGGGCCTAGCAGGGCCGCTTCACGGATTGGCAGCACAAGAAGTCTTGAGATGGATCCTCCAGATGTGAGTCTCCATGGCCACCCGTCCTGCGTGTGATATCACAGAGCTGACCCAAATAAATAGGAAGGAGCATATACCTCAAGACTTTTCAGAGGAAGACGTGACTGAGTACCTCTGGTAAGAGCATGTGTCCAAGCGGCAGTGAGAAGTGATAGCCGCTAACGAGTCCAAACAGGACCACTCTGAAGTCCGGGCGTGTCATTCCAGGTTATGGTCACGCCGTGTTGCGACGTCCAGATCCAAGATTTGCAGCTCTGATCGACTTTGCATCATCCAGACCCGACATCGCCGCAGATCCTGTCTTCCAGCTGGTCAGGACCACGTCAGAGATTGCGCCGAAGGTGCTCAAGGAGCATGGCAAGACGAAGAATCCCTACCCGAATGTCGACAGCTCGAGTGGTGTGTTGTTCCATCACTACGGCTTCAAGCAGACGTTGTATTACACTGCCACTTTCGGTGTCAGCCGAGGGCTTGGGCCGTTAGCCCAACTTATCTGGGATCGGGCGCTAGGCCTTCCCATCGAAAGACCGAAAAGCATCAACTTGCAAGGCTTGCTGCAGTTGGCCGAGGATTCGTGAAAATAGACCACTGTGGCCGGTTTTTATATGGAAGATCGTACGACGTAATGAGGACAATGATGATTTTTTAGTACATGCTTAGTGGTCATGCGTAATGATGCCAGAGGTCCTAAAGAGCCTCGAAAAGAGATCCAAAATGATCAGCACGTTAAGATTTTTAGTGCGCTGCAGCTAACGAATGGTGCCAACTTCTTCAGGTTGGTTCCAGTCCTGTGGGTATCTATATGAAACATTACAGTCAAAAAGCTCACACACACACGTTGTGATCGTTGTATCGTCCACATCAAACGTCAGTCATCAATCAACTGGAACCGACACGCAAGCCGGCACCTCCCCTTATTTCAATGGCACGCTTAGCCAAACCTTCGAAATCTCTCTCGGACTTTGCTCTTGGAATGTAGTCTCCCGAGAAAATGCCCAACACCCTCATCTTGGGGTGATACCTTAGTCCGCTCAGCAGTTTTGGGGTTATGAGGAAGTACTGCGACGAGCTGGTTATTGCATCGCCTGCCACATCGCTCGCAGCCCCACACGCGATTTCGACCATTCTGCTATGAACCAGTCGCTCGTTGCGTGGATCCATGCCTTGATTGATCTCATCAACAACACGGAAGGGCGCTCGAGCAAGCGACTGCAAGGCCATCAAATAGAAGATAGTGCTCACAGCACGTTCGCCGCCAGACTGTCGCTGGGCGGAGAGGCGAGTTAATGGGTCAGACTCTCTGTCAATCACAAAGTCAGTCAATGTAGCACACGAGCGGAAACGCCATCAACCATAACCGTACCTGAATTTGACCATGATATGTATTGCCCATTTCTCAAACTCAGCCTCGTCTTTCCAGACGACAACTTCACCAGAGCACTGGATCCGCGCAAAATTGTCCGAGAACGCCTCGCTGATCTGAGCAACGAGAGCATCAACTTGAGGCTCCCATTTAGCTCTCACTTCTGAGATGCTGGCCTCAATCTTGGCGATATCTGCTCCCAACAAAGAGACTTCCGCTTTCTTGTCTTCGATTTTCTGTGCCCGTGTCTCGTATTCTTGGATAACATCACGGTTGCCCCCACCAGCTAACGTCATTTGCAGTCGTGATGCAAGACTCTCGATTTCCGCATCTAACTGTTCCACAGACCAAGGAGTAGTATCACTTGTCCCATTATCGGCGGCTCCAACAAGGAGCAGGTGTACTTCAGACTCTACGTCAGTAAGTTCAGCCCCGTCGCCAATAGCAACACACTCTTCTTGTAATCTGCGGGCAACCTCTTTGCGCTCAGCGACTCGTCGAATGAGTGCATTGACTTCTTGCTCTTTCATCTCGAGCTGTGCCAAAGTTTCGCGTTGTCTGGCTTCAAGCTGCTCGACGTCGGAAATGGCCTCAGCATGTATGATTGAGGCTTCAACACTTTGTAGCAGCAGTGTCTGTAGAGATGTCAAGGCGTTGGCATAATCGATAGCAGCTTGGCCTTTCTCGACTGATAGCTGCTCAGCCCTTTTCAGGATGGCAAGTTGTCGCTCTCGGCTTGCAGTGATCTGCTGTTGTGAGTCACGGAGTTTTGCCTGCTCAGCTTCCAACCTGGTTGGTAGACCTCGAAAATGGGCAAGTTCACGTTGCTTTACGTCCTTTTCGCGCTGAAGCAGGTCTCTCTCTTGATTCAAATCTGTCAATTCTTGCACAAGTTGAGAAACCCTGGCTTTCATTTCATTGTGCTCCATCATGATCGTCTGGACATCCCCTTTGTGTTCGCGGATTTGCGTATCCAATTGCTGTTCAAGGCCAAGGTCGACAACGGTATTGGTGAAAAATCTCGACGGTCTAAGAGCATTCACGCGAGTGCTTGTGGCATCCGGACCATATTCGGCACGAGAGGTGCGCTGAAACGTTTGTTTGTTTGTCACGTAGCTTGCGATGGGACTTCTGCTTAGAGCTTCATACTGTTGGCCAGAGATATCCTTACTTGTGTAGGCATTGCGGTGAATGTTGCGATTCTCGCAGAGCATTGCCAAGACCGGTTCTGGTCCCTCAATCAGGTCCAATATGAAGCATTCGAGACCGTATGTCATAAGTTGCTCTTTTGAGAAGGAAGAAGGAAAGTCTGACAATGGCGAGAGTGAAGAACGGATATTGATGTCCGTCAGCCGCATCTCTCCGTATAGACGTTGTTGGAGCATCTTGAAGTCTGCTTCCGACGTCACAGTGAATGCAGTCATCTCACTCTGGTTGAGCACACTCTCAACAGCGCTGGCAGTCTTGGGGTCTTTGAGGCGACATTCAAGAATTGGAGGGCCAAATACCTCGCTCTGGAATTTATCTCGATTTTCCTGGATCCAGTCCCAAGCCTTTGCTGCATCGCCATTCCTTGACGCAGCTTTTAACTTGGAAATTTGCTGTCCGGCTTGGGATTTGAGATCTTCCTTTTCCCTCGTGAGTTGCTCGACTCTATCATGCTTTTGACGTACTTGCATGGACAGTGTTCGCATTTGTGTCTCAATCTCTTGCTTCGCGCTTTCCTTACTTTGGATATCGCGTCGGAAAGTCCTTATCCTCTCGTTGTAATCGGCTGCATCGAAGTCGATTGGTCCACCTCTCTCAATAGTCGTCTGGATCTCTCGAACCAGCTGTTGTTGTTTTGGGATTGACTGATTGGTTGTTTTGACTGCGCTTCTCTCAGCCTCAATCTCGTTGTGCAACTCGGTTATTTTCTCATCCGCTGCGTCATGTTTCGCTTTGATTTCACCAACTCGATTTTCGGCCATATCCGCTAGCCTTTTGCCACGATTCTTAGACCTCTCTACCTTCTCAGCATAGAGCCGTTTCCTTTCAAGTGCCTGCAGCTGAGGTGCTGATTCTCTTTGTAAGTTTCGCAGCTCTTCTTGCGCAGTTCTACGTTCTTGTAGTGCTTGAGAATATTCGGCCTTGCATGCTGTGTATAGCGCAACTGGTCTGAACTTCTCAAAGGCTTCCTTTCGTAATCGCACACCTCCTCTCTCTTTTTGCCGCTCGTAATCAACCGTTTGAGCTGCTTGACGTGCTTCCATGCTCTTCAAAGAATCTGTGGCATCTTGCTGCGCATTACTCTTTTCAAGCTGTTCTCTTCGCAGTGTTTTGAGCTCGTTATGCCACTCAATCACAGAAGGGGGGGCGGCAGCCCTCTGAGTTTCTTCTAATAAGCGCTCTGGTGATAGATTGGCGAATTCCACAACACGATCCTGCGGAAGGAACTGACACAAATTGTCAACTTGTATACTAAAACTTCTTGCGAAGTCCCTGACAGCCTTCTTGCTACATTTCTCCCCATTGATAGCGAACTGTATTTTGTTCCCTTCCTTCGAGATCTTGGACGTAATGACTGGGTTGCTTTGTTGCCTAGTTTCATCACGGGCAAGCTCAATCTCGATAACAGCGTTTCGTTCACCATGCTTGACAAATTCGCCAAGATCCTTTGCCCTTCCGAGGTGTGATGTGTCCCATCCGAGACCGATGCAAATTGCACAAACCAGCGTGGATTTACCTGTGCCGTTGGGACCGATGACCATATTGAGATGTGGCCCTGGAATGAATTCGGCGGATGTGTAAGTGACGAAGTTCTCGAGGGTCACACGAGCAATCGAGCCTGGCTGATACTTGGCTGGCGCATCATGACTGCGACGACTGGTCGAGGTGTTTTTGCGGTTCGGATTGGTAGGGGAGCGACGAAAGTTGTCGGGAAGTACAGGGCCATTGGCAGTCTATTGATATGCTCGTAAGTAGATGAAGAATTTTGGATACGCAGTTCAGCGTACAGTATCATCTTCTATTCCACCGTCTACACTGAGATCGTCTTCCTCCTCACTGGCACCTGAATCACTGGTGTGATCTCCATGGCGAGCTCGTTTATCCCTGTGGGTTTCCAGGGTCTCTGTTGTTTCTGTGCTACCGTCTGAGTCGGCGTCAATATCACTGTCTCCCGGATCGCGCGGCCGTCGCGCGGGAGTGACACGACGAGGCATTGCGGTAGTGGTTGTTTAGAAATGGTGACCGAGACGACAGGCTTCATTTGTGTTGTAGCGCTGGCGGGTGGGCGCGTCAAGGAGGGTGAGATTATTTAAGTCGCCGCCTCTTTCACGTGTTTCACGCGCTTCAATTAGCCGATCGCGTGGCTGCCTCTATAGTCTTATCGATAGTACTGTAAACTGTAGCTCATGTCGCAGCTTTCCAAATTCGGAAGCTACCCGCCAAAATACTAGAGTAATTTAGAGATTGTCTTGATCATTACCTAGGTAGATCAAGACGGATTGAGTCTCAGTCACGCGTCACTTTTGAAATGCCACCCAAGCAGCCACAAAACCAAGCGGCCAACTCACATTCTGATTCATCGAGAAAGCGCAAAGACCCACCTGGTTCGGCAAATCCTGTGAATGGGAACAATAGCAGCAACAAAAAGCTTAGAAGCAATGCCACTGCCCATCGGTTTCAGAATATGCGTGATGCGCGAAGCATCAGCGCCCAGAGAACCTCGAAGGCTCTCAGGAACGGCGAGCTTGATGTGGATAGATTCGTAAAAGCGCGAGAATACGAGATCCAGGCGCTGGAAAAAGGATTGCGCGATAGCAAGAAGGTCTTGACCAAAAGAGCTTTCCAGTTGGTGCCCAAAGAACTGAGACGCCGGACAGCCAGTCATAATGCGAAAAGGGTTCCGAAAAGACTACAGAATCGGGCTAAGAGGGAAATGGTGGAGGACAATACGCCCACAAGACAGAAGAAGAGGTCTACAAAGCACGCTCGACTGCGAAGCGATACTATTAAAAGGCTTCAAGCACTGAGTGCAAAGAAAAAAGCGGAGAAGAATGCCAAAAGGGATGCCAGCAGGAATACGTATGGGAATGTGACGGTAGCGGATCACAAGATCCAAGAGACGGCCAACGGCCAACCTGATACAAAGTCTGAGACGCGTACACTGATCAAGCCGCGAACCCCTAAGGTGAAGCAATCAGTGTTGTCGAAACCACCCATTCCATTGGCTCGATTTCGCAAGCGACAGATCCAAAAGTCCTGGTTACCAACACATCTTTTCCATGCAAAACGAGCCCGTCTGACCGAGCCCTCAAAACCTCTGTGGAGATTCGCAATCCCTATCACGCCCTCACAAAAGAACTACCGGGCCACTCACAGGACATTGGCCCAAAGAGGTGCTGTTATATGGGACACGAGTTACATGTCTACTATTAGCGTTGAAGGGAGAGAGCAAGCCTTGGGGAGTATGTTGAAACAACTCGGTGTAGGCCACGAAATTGTTGAGGGCAAATCCGGGCAGTTATGGAGAGAGGGCAAGCGCAAATGGGAAGGCTGGTTATATGAGCGTGAGTCGCCGCATGCTGCTATTGCTCCTGTAACCATTGTCCAAAATGCGAAATCGCAGGAAGCCGATGGGAGCATAGGGAACGCCCAAAAACAACGAGGCCATATGTTCATCAGGGTACATCCGTCTGCGTTCCTGCAAGTGTGGGAGGAGGTGGTTCGACTTTCTTCCACCGTCAAACCTGCTGTACGTGTAGAGGATCTGAGGTTTGAGATCGGCAGTATTCAAATAACTGGATCTGGAAGCACAGAGGCTTTACTTGGTGCCTTACAGCCCATCAGGCATGATTCTCAACAAAGTGATGCTGTTGCTTCTCATGGCACGGATGCCGATACTTTCTCAGCCCTTAATCCTTTAGCAGTACCCTCTGTACTACCACAACACACGCTGCTCAGTTTCCAAGTGAGGGATCCGAGACTACACTACCCACCCAGGACGGTACAGTGTTCACCCCACTCAGAAGAGAAGTTGTTACAGACTCTTGCATCCTGGCCGCCTGACCGTCAAGCCCGTGAGAGCGTTGCATTGTTTTCACGTCATGCGCGTCTTTCAGCACAAAGGGCATTGCCCAGTCAAAAGAGTGTCAATCGACGAAGAGCATTGGCTTTGCCAGGCGAATTACCAGCACAAAGACCCTCAGACCCATGCATACCAATTGTACTCTATATCTCCCAACCTTCAAACTCATCAACTTCACACAAGGCGACCTGGACTCTCATGGCACCTTGGAAGTGCATACAGCCGATATGGTACTCCTTGAAATACTATCCTCTATCTACTGGTGGCCAGCCTGGATTCGGTGGAATATTAGAGCAACGCCAGCTTCACTTTGAGGCTAGTGAGCCCTGGTACCCAGGTGACTTTCCGGCTACAAAAGCTGGCTGGGAGTGGGAACTACGAGAGCGCCAGGCAAGATGGGAAGAATGGAAGAGGAGACCGCGAGGCAAAAGGATCGCATGGGACAAAGTTGATCTAGGAGGTGGAAGGATAGGAGAAATTGGCGAAGGATGGGCATGCGACTGGCAACGGCTTCTTGATATATCATCTTCACAAAGCACGACTTCCAACGACCAGACAGAGGCTCATGAAGTTGTGGATGTCGATTCCAAGGCAGAACTACCGATCCAACCCAAGGGACTTGTCCAGCTGGTAAAGTCTTACGCTTGGGAGACACGATCTTGTTCGGCTCTCCTACCAGTGAGAGTGAGAATTCTTCATCGAGGCACGCCCAAAGCGACTGCTCGTATTTACCGGCTCCCATCGTCAGCTACCGACGCTGTGCTTCGAGCTCGATGGTTGGCGCTGCAGCCATCTAAAAATCCAAGGCCGTCAAAGCGTCACGAACTGCCGAGGATAGATCGTTTACAGAATGCCGCATCTTCTTCTGCGCAACGAGACCTGGCGCGAAGCCTTCTCGAACCCCCAGTCAAAGCTGGGGATAACGACTATCCTGCATGTCCTGGGGAAGAGGACTTGATTGGGTTTGTTACTACTGGAGGGTTCAACCTAGATGCCGGTGGTGGAACAGGAGTGGGAAGTGTACTATCTTCAAGACTGCCAAACGTCCTCGACAATGAGCAGGATAGGCTGTGCATTATACGGAACGCTGGGGAGAGCTCTGGGCGGCTAGCCATGTGGACAGCTTTGTAACGCTTGATCTCCACCGCCTCATCAAGGCCATGTAGATGTTCTTTAATTGTTCAACTCGCCGATTAAGCAACGGCCGAAGATCTTCAATGTTCCCCATACCATTTAGAAGCGGCTGATTGCTCGGGAAAGAAAAACTGGCATAATCACATAACCGAAAATCAAGTCAAAGTAACACATCTCAATCGCCTATAGTTTCGCATTGAAATTTCCTGCCATTAGCTGCTATCAATAACCAATGCATTTTACCGTTGGACTCAGTGTAGCGTTAGAATCCGTATCATGTGGGATCGTCTTTCGAAAGCGGGAAAGGGTGGCCAATCATGTTACGCGCCCCAGTGTGAATTATTGCTGTGATGGATGAATCGGTAGCCGTTCAATATGTCCGAATCGTCTCACCATGGACATGATGCTGGGTGCTATCGAAACTCAAGATTGGCTATGATGGGTATCCGTGCGAGGTGTCTCAAGAGGGGGCGGTGCGGGATGGTTACGTCGGTATGTTAGGCGCTGTTAGAACGAGCAGGCGCGCGACAGAAGCCGTCTCGATATCCGTGCGAGACTCGCGACCTGTTTCAAGCTGATACCAGGTCTCATCTCTGCACCACGAACGCAATGCGTGCGAAAGGTGGTATTAATTAGGTACAACACTTGTGAAAGACATCGAAGGAGGAAGATGCGCGCGGGTACTGTACGGTGGTAGCGCGAGGGGCAGCACCTGCCCTGCACGACATTCGGCTTGTTCTCTCCGCTTTCCGTCTGCACATCCTGGACGCTGCTCCAGCTTTCATGTGTAACGATGGCAGCACGCACGAGAGCGTGCAGTCTCGGTGCTCGGAGCCTCGGGTGCTCTTTTAAAAGGGATCAAGGCGCCAGCTATCCGCGCCTCTCTCAACAGAGGGCAACCGATTTCACCCCCACGAGGCAGATACATACCGGCCAGCCAGCAAGCGAGTCGTCTGTGAAAGTGGTAGCAGTGTTGTTGAAGATGCCACATCCCCACGGCCGACAGCTCTGATAGAAACGGAACATCCAGATACACAGACGCCAGGCAAGGGAACAAGGGTGGAAGAAAGAGCAGTCGAAGTATGGCGCTGGTGTGTGGACGCGCAAGGGATCAACCTCCACATGCCTCGGCCTCCCATCAGCCAGCCGCAAAGCGCTCGTCACGTCCCGCACTCCGACCAAGCAGCAGCGGCAGCAGCAGCAGCAGCTCCGCAGGCAGTCGCTTTCAGCCGACTGGGAGTGTCGCAACAGGATGCGGCGGCGCTGCAGCAACACCAACAACTGGCCCTGGCTGGGCCAGGCTCGACGAGAAGCCCGACAGGCTCGCAGGCCAGCAGCCAGGGAAGACTGTTGCTGGACCCCACAAGCCTCACGCTGCTCGGGCGGCACTTCGATCGGGTTATGGGCGCGATACAGCAGCGGCTTGAACAGGTATGTTGGGACACACATTCACGGATTATCAACTGAGGCGGAAATGTGTCTTGGAAACGAAGGGAGGAACTGATGGGTATGTCTAGTTAAACGCGGCGACCGAGATAGCGACACGGCAGCAATACGATCGTGCTGGACGCGCCATACAGCTGGCAGACGCCGAGATAGCGAGATTCAGAAATATACTGCATCAGATCGACGAATTGGAGACAGAGTTCGACAAGATCAGAAGGATCCGAGAGATCGTCAGAGGCTTTCGAGCTAGGGTCGAACATCTGGAGAGGAGGATTGGATGAATGTATGCGCGAATTTGTGCAGTGAAGATGAGAACTACGGCGTTTACTAAAGAGGGTTATGGGGCCTCACGGCATTATTGGATACCATTCATCAGGGACTGTGCTTTGAAGAAAAGACCCGCATTCTGTTCTGCTATCAAAGACATCAAGAAATCATCAAACATATCATTTTCGCTACCAACTCGACGTTTGAGCCATGCTGGCCGTGTGACTTTCGAACCCTACGCTACCAATTTCAAAGGTCTTGCTTGGCAAGGATTGGTTCGAGCCTCTCCTTCAGGTCGTCAACTGTAAGCTCATCGCCCTCCCAGAATGAGAGGTCCTTCAGACCTGGAACCTTCTTTGGTGGGATCAACACATCTGAAACGACATGGATGACACCGTCTTCAGCAATGCCGTCCTGCACTGTGACGGTGGAAAAGGCATTGATCTTGATTCTTATGAAGCCACCGTAACGTGCGACGTCAACGGCAAGACTGCGGTCTTCTAAGAGAGTCGGCAGGTCGACATGGAAGTAGCCTTTGGGAAGATTCTCGACCTCGACACCAGTTTCAGAGGCCTTGTAGTAGGCGTCTGAATAGAGAGTGTTGTCTGGGACTACGTGGTATTCCAGCAGAGCCTTCAGATATTTCTGGCCGTATGGAGAGAAAAGGAAAGCATTGATCTTCGGACCGAGCTTTTGAAAGGCGAAGTTGCTGGGAGCGAAGAGAGTACCACCCGCATGGTCGGTGGTGTTAAGCAGATCGAACAGACCGGTCTTCTGTAAGCCCAATTCGAGCGTAGAGAACTCACCGGGAAGGAGATCGATGATTTTGATGGCGTTGGGAGGTGGGATTATGATGCTGTCTACACCATGAATGACACCGTTAGTTCCAAAGATGTTGACGGCAATGATACGGCTGTAAAAGTTGACCGTGAGGCCTCTAAAGCCAACGTGGAAGCTCAAGCGCTGAGGCAGCGGCTCAGAGCCGAGGGAATCGGACTTGAGGAGAGTAGGCACTGTATGCGAGACGAGAACTCGGCCGGCCGGATAGAAATCAGGAACGACATGATACTCCAGGATCTTCTTCAAGAACTCTTTACTTGGCTTTGGAGCGTGTTTTGGAATCTTCTCAAAAGCCTTGTCTGTAGGAGCGAAGATAGTATAATTCGCCTTGGTACTGTTCAAGGACTGAACCAGGTCATCGTACTCGTTAATAAGCTTGGCGAGCTTAGTGGTGTACTTGCTCTCAGCGATCAACTGGTAGACCGTAAGATTAGGTTTGCCATGACCGTGGTGAGGGGGACCATGGTGGGGTGGATGAGGTGGACGTTTGCCATGTCCGGGAGGTGGGTGGTGGGGAGGACCTTCTGGAGGGCCGTGTGGAGGGCCATGTGGAGGGCCATGATGTGGATCGTCTGCAGTGACAAAATCGAGTTCTTCGAGCTCGGATTCCAGCCAGGATTGGGCGTCGAAAGCAGTCTCTCTCAAGTCGTTGCTTGCCTCGTTGGCCTTGTCTATCGCTTCGTCAATAGCGTTCTGGCCGTAGCTGGCGACCTTTGTCCAAGCTTTCACGGATGCCTCGAATAGGTCATCGTACTGTTCCTTGATGCCACGGAAGACATCATGCTTCAATGCCTTTGTTTCCTCTACCCACGACTCTTGGTGGTGGTCCTCAATCACCAACTGATTGATGGCATCATCAGGCGGCAAGACGAGAGCCGAGGTGGTAGCCGCTATCGATAAGAGGTGGATCGGCTTCATGGCAATGGATGGATCGACGGGATTGACCAACTGATCGACTAATGAACTGACAGGCTGATGGGCTTGGTTATCGGTTCAAAGAATTGCCAGTGTTGCTACGTGAAGGCTCTCAAACTTCTGTACGAAGACGAGGGTATAAGGGAGAAAGACAAGCAGCAGCTGCAAGAGGGTTTATGTCGTTGCCTACGATCCATGAGGAGTAGGTGACGCGCAAGACTCGAATGCCGAGATCACATGACGAGCGTATATTAGCTGTAAGTTAGATGCAATACGGCTGCGACAAGTGCCATTACGTGTCGTTACGTGCTCGACATTATCGATGACGAACGGCAAAGGAGGAACGGAGATGGATCTCAGATGGCGTGCATCGGACTGGCTTGTCTAGTCTCGTTCGTCTCGTTCGTCTCGTTTTGTTCTTCCTTTGCCTTGCGTTGCCTTGCATTGCAGCCTGAGGTGTCCGTCCACGAACGGAGCTTGCGGGCCAAAATTTCTCCGACCCCCATTGCAGTACGCTTTTCTGCTTGCATCCTCATTGCTATACTGCTGTAGGTGCTGGGAACAGTACTATAGATAGATATGAGGTGTAAACCTAAGGCGTGAGGGGGAAAATGAACAACCAAGATACAACATGTAATTGGTTGGCAGGCAACGGGCTGTCTTCATGCTCCTCTCCCTTCTCCCAGTGTTTGGCGTCCGGTATCTAGTTATCTACCAAAATACCTTAGCTAAGAGTGTACAGTCTTACCACACAATGAATATGGCAGTAGGTATCAGCTGTCAATCTCAGCAGGATATACAGCATAGTAGGTGATCCATAAACCGCTACGTTCTTAGGCCAACCAACAAGGGATAATGCTACTATAATATAAGCCTCCTACAATGTCACAATCCACTGCCAACATGCTCTTGCGGCCGATACCGGGGATTGCTATTCTCAATCTCTTCTAGGTAAGTGGGTAGATGGATATAGGTAGGTAGGTTGGTAGGTATTTACCTCCCTACGGATAAGTACGGGTGGTCCTCCATCGGCACCGCTCCGAATTGATCTAAGCAGTGGTCGTCTGTGTTGTATTGCGCAGCAAAAACTTTTTTTTAACTGTGCCCTCAGCTATTCCCTATAGGTTAGGTACCTGGGTGAACTCTGCTGTTGCAGTAAGACTGTAATGACGGCAGAAGTCAGCACTGTGGCAGAGATAGCTGTAGTAGTGGTGGTAGGGCGATAGTGGTGATAGCGATGGCAATAGTAACGGTGGTACAGTCTTGACATACCTGAGCATTGACTGCGATAGTCGCTGTCGCGGCTGCTGTACTGTACAGATACCATTACATCAACACACATTTGAACTCCAACCGGCTAGGTGATGAAAATCACGACTCCCCTCCCGATGATGACTCTTAGTATTGTAGGACAACTTACCGTTTGCGGCAATTTCCTATTACCGTACATGCATACGCTAGTCCATGCAGTATCCGCACCTGGATAGAGGAGTAACCCATGCCAAGGGGCCAGAATCATGATCGCAGAGGCAGACGACAGCTTCCTCTGGACCCCTCTGGGGCTCAGCCCCTATCCCGATTGATACCTCGGATTACCCGCTGAGGCGGTAAACCATCACGGGAGGATGCCAACAGTAGAAGAACATTCATCATCATTCTATACCAGGTACCCAGCAGGGGCTCGGTGGGTTACCATATGGTAACAAGGTGAGGTGTTGTCCAGCCATGTGACGATGGGATGATTTCTCTCTTCCTCCCTCCCTCCCTCCCTCCTTCTGCTTCGCGGCCATTCGGCTGATTAGAGGAGAGACTATGACCACTCGCGAGTCTCGGGTCAGCTTAGCCGTGGGTTGTCAGGGTCCAGTAATGGAGTCGCCTTCGGCTTAGCCTGTACTGCAGTGGGGCGGGTTGCGGGAGCGTGAAGTGCCATAGCTTCCACACTGCATGCACTACCGACTCTCGGTGGGAGACATGGGAAAAAAAGGGTCCTCTAGAGCAGGTAGAGCAGGGATAAGCGCTGGTTGAAGCGTAGAACAATTAATCGGAGAGTTGCGCCACACCTTAACTCTATCCTTGGCTTGAGAGTGTTGCGTCATGGTAAAAATTGCAATCCATGGCATCCATTATTGCCTTTCGTCAATCGCTCGCTGGTGCTTAAGCAGTTAGGTAGCGTTGGCCTGCGAGCTGTGAGGCTTTCGGCGGCTGCGTGTCCATTCCGCAGCCTGCAGTGTCAGCCCAGACAGGGCCATAACATAGCACAACACAGCATAGCATAGCATAGCATGCCTGGCCCATGTATCTCGAATCTCTCTTGATGCCGCAGACTCTGCCACGGCGAGGTGTGGTCGGCGACAGTCCACACCGGCCATTTGCATCCTTCCACATGCTTGCGAGATACCGGTTAGGTTAGGCTGTGGACCCTTGGGATTTGGGCATCCAATGCCTCTCGTGATCCCGCCGCTATGCTCTCTGGCGGGCGTGTCCAGCGTAACGGCGTAGCATCGTAACAGCGTGACAGACAGGGCAAGCGTCCGGATGTGTGCCGGGCGGATGAATTGCAGATGTGCGCTGGGGATCCAACCCAAGATGCCCGATCTTCACGCCCCTGACCGGTCGGGACGTGGAGATCGAGAGATGTTGTGAAGATCAGACTCGGGCTCAGTCAGCGCAAACCCACCGCCGCAGAGGCCCACGACACGAACCCCCTCAGGCCCATCTGCGCCTGTGGAAAAGATGGTAATACTTGCGCTCTTTGCATCAGCGAGCCCACCCACATCAGCCCACGATGCCAAGGGACCTGGTAGTCTTTCCCCCCTCCCTCTCGAGTACCGTACCTCTGGGATCGCAACCGCTGCGCTTTCCACCCTTTCGAGTGCCGGTTGGATGAAAAAAAAAAGGTGTACTCGTCGTCGATAGTTCGCATACGTGAGGTGGCATATCCACCCATCACCCGGCCATTGCGCTCTGAACCATCCCTAGCCCCAACGTTGGATTAGACTAGCCAGATGGGCCGAGAGAGGAGGCAGGCTGATGCAAACCTCGTGCTCGTTGAAAATGTCTATAGATGCCGCCGCACCCTAGACAGCGTCCCTGCATCCCGATACTTAGGCAGGTCTTCAACCAAGCGACGACGACAACGACAACGACAACGACGACAACGATAACAACAGCAGCAGCAGAAGGCAGACAGGCAGGCAGAGAAGAGAGTAGACTGCTGCAGCAGCCGCAGAGTCACGACTGGAGTCTCAAGCCAGAACGAAAACCCAACTACTGCCATACATCGACAGGTTGATTACCATACCTAGATACAAAGCAAAACGTCGCATTCCAGCTTATGGATGCCCAATAGCAAGATCTTTACTGAGAGTCGGCCAGACAACTGACCAGTCCTTGTCATCTCTCGTTGGCATTGTCGGCAGATATCTGAGATCTGCCAAGTGAAAAGACGAATCCTCATAATCCCGTCAGGCACCGCCTTCGTGTCCCCTCCCCAGCGAGGTTGTAGTTGACGAGCGTCATAGTCCCCATCTCAAAAGTAGGGAAAGACTATGGCCTCGAAGGCACGAGTCCTCATCTACCTCCTCCGTCGTGACCTGCGGCTGACCGATAATCCGATCTTGCATGAGCTTGCACGCATCAACCGCCAGAGTGAGAAGCCATTCACCCATGTCTTGCCTGTCTATGCCTTTTCGGCAAACCAGATAGAGGTCTCGGGATTCGCTGCTGATCAGCGCCAGTCGCCATACAAGGAAGCAAGAAGCGCCGTAGGCAACTTCTGGCGATGTGGAAGACTGCGAGCAAAGTTCTTAGCCGAGAGCGTATGGTCCTTGAAGCAAGACCTCCAATCCGTCGGCAGTGGCCTTGAGATCCGCGTTGGTACCGTCGAGGATGTTGTCACCTCGCTGCTTGACGGCTTCAGCGGCCATTCAGACGCCGAAATCTATGGCCTCTGGATGACCAGCGAAGAAGGATGGGAGGAGAAGATCGAAGAAGACAGCGCAAGGACACTGATCGAGAAGTACGGGGCTCAATTTAAGCTGTGGTCTGACGAAAAGTATTTTATCGATGAGTATGCCTGCGCACGACGATCTTGTCCCTACCAACTATCCAGCGTGCTGACTTTGACTACAGTCGTGACTTGCCCTTCCAGGATCCTCAGCATCTTTCAGATGTCTTCACCAATTTCAGGAAGACTGTCGAACCGCTGAGAGCTGGCCCTAGGAAGCAACTCCCGAAACCAGACAGTCTGCCTCCTTTGCCAGCTTCAATCCCTGCTCAGGCCCAGCCTTTTAACATACCAGACAGCTTAGACGGTCTAGTCTCGGCGCTCTGGAAGCCAATACCTGAAGACTTCGAGACGCAAAAGCCACCGACATGGCCAGAAGGTGCACATTCGGCCTTCCCTTTCAAGGGTGGATCTGCCGCTGCTCACCAACGTGTTCAGGACTTGCTGGATTCTGGGTCTATGACTGACTACAAAGACACTCGGAATGGCCTTGTAGGAGACAACTTCAGTACCAAGCTCTCAGCCTGGCTCGCCCTGGGCTGCATCTCTGCGCGCCAGGTGCACTGGTATCTGATGGACTTTGAGGAAGGCAAGGGGATCTTCGGCAAGAATGCAGAAGGCTATGGCCAAGGAGAAAACAAGGGCACATCCGGAGTTCGCTTTGAGCTTCTTTGGCGTGACTACATGCGTCTTTGCACCAAGAAGTTCGGTGCCAGTCTCTTCTTCGTCGGTGGTTATCGAGGCGACCAAGATGCCAAGTTGAAATTCATCAGCAGCCCGCAAACAAAATCGACCGAGAAAAAGAACAACAAGACAGTGAACGATCACAACACCAGGGAAGTGATAGAGCGCTTTCTCACTGGTCGCACCGGTATTGGCCTGATCGACGCGTCCAACAGGGAACTATTTCTCACAGGGTATACATCAAATCGCGCACGCCAGAATGTCGCCTCTTTCTTTTCGAAGCATCTCGGCATCGACTGGCGCATTGGCGCCGAGTGGTACGAGGCTAATCTGGTCGACTACGATGTATCGAGCAACTGGGGAAACTGGCAGTACGTTGCTGGCGTCGGCAACGATCCTCGCGGCGACGCGCGCGTTTTCAACCCGGTCAAGCAGGCACTGGACTACGATCCTCAGGGCGAGTACATACGGATGTGGGTGCCAGAGCTACGTGATGTAGGCAAGAGCCGAGCAAATTCGCAGCACAATGCCGCTGCCGCAACGGACAACCAACAGACGCTGCAAGATGAGGAGGGAGAGAGCCTGATGGGGCTATACCAGGCCTGGCGACTACCTGCCGAAGAGAAGACGCGACTTGGTCTGGCGGGTGTCGAATGGGTCGAACACCCGCTCAAGAAGATCGACTTCTCTCTGAACAGGAGGGGCGCAAACAACCCGAGACGTGGCGGAGGTAGAGGTCGCGGCAGGGGACGCGGCGGGCGAAGCAGAGGCACGTCGGACCGCAATCGCGGCGGCAGAGTTGCCTAGCATCACGGCCATCTGTACGAATTTTCCATCCCTTCTCTCGTTTTATCCGCTCCCGAATGGAGTTTCTTGTCGATGTTTCAAAATGCATAGCGTAGTTATCAGACTTCACGAAGCGACATGTCCTATAATGTATCCAGAGACTCAAACCTCAAACCTCACACCCCACTCAAAAACCGACTCAACCTGTCAGACAAAATCGCCACTGCCTGGGATGGTGTTGGATAGTTATTTAGACAGAACGCGTGGTAAATTCAAATATAGCCATGTCGTCTGATAAAATGCCTTTGTCAGACCAGTTCATTGTGTTGCAGCTATTGAGACCACCAACCTGGCCGGAATGCTCTTTCAGTGGGAGCTGGCAGTACATTACAGTACGCAGCGGTATGTGGTCTGTTATGTTGGGAGAATACTTAAAATTATCTACCGCACTTACAATTTATTTATTATTCTTATATCTCACTGTAGATTATCACCAGTCGCTGATCATTTATTATCATTATCATTATCATTATTATTATTATTATCATTCTACAGGAATCTCAATTGAATCCAAGCAGTCATTGGGAGAGAGTGAGAAACACCTTTTAGAATTGAACAACGCAACCATTAGCTCATCATTGTGTGTGTGTGTGAATGTATGCTGTACACCAATATCCTTGGCAGTAAAAGATTTCCACGCAGCCGAGATTCCACCAGTGCATTCGCTTGCTGCATCTTTCGTGGGTTGCGTCGTGGACAGAATCACTTTGGGGGGCGCTGGTGATGATGGTCCAAGCAGGGTCTTCTGGAACCGACGGTGTCGTTCCGAAGGGGAAGGCTGTCGAAACCGTACAATTCGCCCTGCTTGACCGCCCGACTACTGCATGGCTAAACCGACACTGATCTCCTGGAATGCGTCATCGAGGTCGCAGATCCACGTATACGTCGCAACTTTTACGAGTCGAACGGTGTGATTCCAGAACGCTGCTGCGGTTGTGGGTTGTATGTATCCATGCAATGAGCTGACCCATACCTCCAACTGCGGCGCTCGCACTTGCATATTCGACGTCGGCACACATCCGGCTGACTCGCCACTTCGGAAGTAGTCGTGGCCAATCGTTGTCAAAGCGAGCGCTGTTCAATGCGAAAGCCAGGCCATCCGAGCCAAATTCCATGCTCCTGACAGAGATGCGCATTGTCGACTAACCGCTTCCGATCTCGAGCGCTTCCAACCCGGCAGCGACGAAGCGAAGAGACCCAGCGTAGATAAATGGAGCCATGGTCGAAGATCGAAGATTCGTCTGCAATGCTTCGATGCGGAAGGCACTCGTGATGATGGGGTAGAGGCGACGATCAGGATCCACCAAGCTTTTTTGGTGCACACAGTGGCTTCCGCGTGGGAACAGATACAGTACATGCATCCCGTCTACTTTGGCTGCAATAGCGGCAGCACTAACCGCCCTGAAATGACCCCTGCTGCTCATACCCATACCTCCCTAGGTGTTGGGCATCTTGCCCGAGAGACCCTGATCTTGTTGCTACCTACCTACCTACCTAGGTAAGTAGGTGGCCTCTTACCTCTTCTGGCCTACCTCCGACCTCCGCCATCCTGCGTCTCAAAATCTCCCATCCTGTCATCCATCCTGTGAGGAGCTAATGCGTTTCTACAGTCGCCATGGTGTTGCCTTGGGAATCCTTTATCGGCAAGCAAAGGTTCTAACGACGACATGTGAAATGACCGGCATTCACTATGTAAGCAGGGTTCGAGCTGGCGTTGGCGCCTTGCAACAGGGGTCTCGTCAAACGGCGCAGCCAGTGCCTTGTGGCGATAAGGTTAGCACGTTCTAGTTGGTGGTTCAGCATTGAAATATGCCAGCGACCACTGGGTGGTTGGTCAATTAGCCATCGCTTGGAACAATGCAGATGCAGATTACGCCAGCGGGGATCATGAGGCGTAGACACATAGCTCTCGTACTTACTGTACCACTTCTACCAGAATTTGCATCCACGACCTGTCATTTCTCGGTGAGGTAATGCCGAGGTGGGCTGTGATGATGCTGACGGTCCATGTGCGTAGACCTCAGGTCGAGCGTTGCAACGGGCATGTCGATCACGCCGCAAGACTCAGCACACACCACACACTAGTTTCGACGACGACGACAACGATG
Source organism: Scorias spongiosa (assembly GCA_018467035.1). NCBI lineage: Eukaryota > Fungi > Ascomycota > Dothideomycetes > Capnodiales > Readerielliopsidaceae > Scorias > Scorias spongiosa. Next base: position 154,230 of record JACSZZ010000001.1, read on the forward strand.
ATGATGATGATGATGATGCAAAAGGATGTGCGGTATACAACATCACAGTACACGCCCGTACACGCCGTACAGACTGTACCGAGCCCATCTCGAGGTGCAGCGCTAGCCGCGATTCTAGCGCGGTCTGACAGGGATGTCGGCTCGCGCTCGAGATCTGACATCTTGCCTTGACGGTAGACTCCTTCGACACTGCCTACGTAGATCAACAGACGATATTCAGATGCATACAGCAGACCCATATCCGATCTGCGCCCGGCTACAGTTAGCCCAGATCAGCCTGGCTGGAGCTGCCTTACTCAAATAGTCGTCTGAGAGTTTTCGCCAATCGGCCAATTGCCTCTTTGGCTCCGTCCAAGTCTTGCTATGCCAATCCTACCGCCGTCGTCGCGCCGTATGGTAAAAGTGTCCGGTCAGGACGGATCGTCATTACTGCTACACCTATATATACTGCTTGGAGCAACGCTACAAGCATACATGTCTCTGATCGGAATGTCAATTCCTCCAAGTAGCATTCAAGCAACTCGCAATGACCCATTCCAACCGAGACATCAAATACGGGTTGGCCAGGTTGATCTCTCTATCTGTTTTCTGGATACCGTATTTAGCTTTAGAATGACGTTATTATACTTCCAAGAGCGCCCCCTCGATTCGTCCCACAGTCTATCACCTTCGCAGCTTTTCACCGCTGTTATAAGCATCACCGCATCACTCTTATGCAGTGTTTCTTTACTCGCACAAATTCATCAATACAAGTTGGTTCGAAGTAACTGCACTGTATTGACCCGTGTATCCGTGAACATGCTCGTTTAGCAATAGCAGGTACATAACAGCAGAATGATATTATCAGAGGCTCGAGCAGGCAGAGGGGAATAACCATAGCACAAGCTGTGAACTTGACGCTTCAGGAATGTCACCAGAACCCTGAGCACTATCCAAGTGAGCATACAGTACCAATACGAAGGGGCAGAGATGATGTGATTAGTTCATCAGCCCTACTGAGAGGAGCGGGATAGCCGTTTAGAGGAGCTGGTATCAGCTTCCAAGGCTATTCCCGAAATTCATCTAGATACCTACCTACATATTACGCATTACGAGAGAGCCAGAGAGCCAAACCCGGCAGAGCACCGCCATCGGCCGATCTGGTAATGTTCTCGAACAGGCAAAGATTTCGGATGCTGCCGCACCTGAGTTTACTATTCCGGTCTTTCTCTCTCTTTGGCCCTTTGCCGTGCGCAGGGGTGCAACGTGGTCTAGCGCTCTGGGGTTGCATGAAACCTTGTCTTGTACCTTCGAAAACGACCACTTCTCGATAACCTCTTCGGTTGACGATTGTTCAGGTACAAAGAAGCTGGGGCGCTCACGGCTTGACATCCCACTATCCAACTCGAAGAGCATCGCATTTTTAGAAGCACTGTGTGTGCTGTCGTAACACACGCAATCAAGCTATCGGCTGGGAGATTCCCTGCGCCAATTTCGAGGTTAGGGCATCATGCAACACGCCCCTCGATACTTCCAAGAATGTATAGCGAGCCCACAACGGTTTGTTCATGAGTTCTTGATGTTTTATCGAATCCAAAATCCCTTCTTCATAAGAGCATGCACAGCAGAGTAGACACCGAGAAAACCACCCAGCATAGGCGGCTCATGTAAAAGCATCAGGACGATGATGGCGGCTGAAGATTGGATGCATGTGGGTTAAGGCGAGGGAAAACGCCAGCTTGATAAGCAATGATGAGGTGGCAGATGGAGGAGGTGGTTTCGGACAGGAGAAGTCGAACACAAGAGCAGAATAAGCGCACCGATTGGTGAGAGAACGAGATGAAGCGAGACGGAGTGAGGCGGCACGCCATAACGTCGACTTCTGGCCGCGCCGCGGCTATCTTCCATCCCAATTCCAGTCAGATGGTCGCAAGCTAACTAGCTAGATATGTGGTAGACAACACGCCTTCGGCATTATAATCTCAATTGAGAATCCTGCCAACCGTTCGCGACCTCAGCTGAGCCTTTGAAACAGAGGGCTTCCTGACGGATTTCATTCCCTGTGAGCCATGACAATAGACATTCGTCGCGCCTTTGTACTCTACTCTCCCTGTCTTGACCCTATATGGTATAAGGTACCTATAAGGCAGGGACGAGCAGTCCCCATGACCACTCATGTCCGTCCTAGGTCCGTCTTCACGTTCACGTAGATGTGTCCGGCGCTGGGCTTTCGCCATCTCTTTGAGTTTTCCTCAATCCCATATTCTGACAGTCACGATCTCTGAGAAGCTTTGATAGACCAGGTGAATGCCGGCGAGATGGATAAGCTGGCGACAATAGGTTCCCGGGTGTCTGCTGCTGTTGTTGCTGCCTGGTTAGTACACCAAGTGTACAATTTGGTCTCGTTCGCTCGCATACATCTAGGTACAGGCTCTCTGGAAAGGTATCGCAAGTCTGGAACCTCTGGGTCGAGATCCGAGTCTTGGGCTCTGGTTACAGGCGCTTCTGATGGGATAGGAAAGGGATTTGCCGAAGAGCTTTGCGACCGTGGTTTCAACGTCGTCTTACATGGCCGCAACGAAGCGAAACTCGAGGCTGTCCGTCAGGAACTACAGAAGAAATGGCCAGAGAGGCAGCTACGTCTGCTCGTCGTAGATGCCGGGCATTGTGCTGGCGATACGAAGCAACTAAACGCAATTGCCGAAGAGATGCGAGATCTCAACCTCAAAGTGTTGATCAACAATGTAGGCGGCGTCGGCAACCTTCAGAAGTCTTGGAATGCACTGGATGAACTCGTCTCCAAGGAGGTGCAGCAGATAATTGATATCAATCTTCGCTTCAGCACAGAGATAACCCGAGTTCTCCTGCCCCAATTGCGCAGCAACAGTCCCGCCCTTATCCTCAACCTCGGCAGCATTGCTGGAGACTTCTCCAGTCCTTATCTGACCGTGTATTCTGGCTGCAAGGCGTACATCATGGCCTGGTCACGATCTTTGAAAGGGGAAATGACGGCTTCAAACACCGACATCGAAGTCTTGGGCCTGGCTGTTGGCCTAGTGAGCTCAGGTTCAGAACCAAGAGAGATCAATATCACCTGTCCCACTTCGAGGGCCTATGCCCGCTCTGCCCTGAACACCGTCGGTTGCGGTAAAGACATTGTGTATGGATACTGGGCCCATGCCTTGCAATTTGGATTCATGCATTCTTTGCCCAATTGGATGAGGGATCGTCTTATCATCAGCATGGCTACCGCTGAGAGGCTTCGTGAGCAAAAAAGTCAGAAGCGTCGGTTATCCTGAATCCTCACATCTCGATTGAAAGAGTTGATATGGATTAAACGCAGCCTATGAGTGGGTAAGTGCTATTGATATGTGAGGGGGTTCATTAGTGAAGTGGCTAGTTGTGCCTGGAACCAGCGGCCTTACGATTCACTCGAAGCACCCACATGTCGACAACCCAGAGTCGGTTGAAACGTGCGACAGACTTCCTTCTGGCAATACCACCTTCACTGACTCTACCACAAACCCTCCGAACCATCCACCCCACCAACACCGAGTGCACACTGATCTCAGAGTCACATTAATATATCTGTTGGGCAACGCTTGGAGTTTGATTTGAACAATCCGGCCGAAACGTCACAAACGAGACTTCCAACGAACCAGCGACACTCTACTCACAGTCGACTGTGATTTTTGCTCGAGATCTGGTGCATTCCATTCTCACTTGCTTCTTAATCTCGCGACACGGCATTCCACTCGCATGCGTTTGTCAGTGGTTATGAATCAAAGCGTTCCTCGAAAGGTTTCCAGGATGTTCCGTAAGATCGGAAGTGTTTTGGCGAGGATTCGTGGCAGCACGCGATGCGATGCACAAGCGCCCATACAGGAAGACGTGAACATAATATGTGGGTGGCACTTCATTGGCGATCACGATTTGCCGAACGTCAGCGAGAATTGGGTGACCGACAGCGAAGGTATGACAACAATCCTTTCGCTAGACGAGAATTTTCAACCCACTTTGCATTACCGACGGCATCGAGACGAACAGGCCCTACAAATCTGAGAGAAGGCAAAGAGCGATGGCATACGACGTGCCGACTGAAGCAGGAGGTATACCGCGTCTACAGAAGATACTTTGTTAAATGGCTTGTTGTTCAAATACCAGCTCACTCTCCCTGAGTCTGCTCTGGGCATGGGGTCATTGGTCATTGGTCATGGGACAAAAGAGAGCAGCAGGCTGAAAATCACATTCAGTGGACGATAGGAAGATCGAGATACCACCCTCGGTTTGCGTGCGTCGCGCGGGCTCGTTTCAGCTGCTTTGAAGAGCCAAACAAGACTTGGGTGATAATTGACATGTCCGGCTCTCTACCTACCCGTGAAATCTCAAGAAGTCAGGATTTCAGGGATAGTAAACATCATTGAAACAGGCGTTTTGAAATGATACAACTGTTGTAATACATTCGGTAGCAACTGGATCCAGTGCTTATATTGAAATTATGCGCAGCTTGCTCCCACAAGTACTCAATCATTCATCTGTCTTTTCGTAACGTTACAATTGGAGCATTGGCATTGTCTCATGACTCACGATCGAACTCGTAGCTGCATTGTGCGTCGCCAATCTTCGGCCAGGTGGAAGTGCTCTTTAGTCAGCAAGGTATTGCAATCGCACCAAGCATCCAGTATGTGAGGCCTATCTTACTTCATTGGCCAGGCACTTCTGATTATGGAACCAAGTGAAATGACGCACATGAGAGAACCTTTTTGTCAGCTGTTTCAGTCAATGCCTACCTACCATTTGAATGGCCAGTCTTGGGAGAAACTGAAGCGGTCAATGTTGCGTAATCCTTACATTGTACCTAGCCGAGAGGTTTCTCGCGACGAATGCTCGACAAGTAAAGCTGAGGGACCGAGGCAGACCCTTGACCTCGACGCGAGGTCAATCCTTCGAGTTCGACGCGAGACGTAGAGCCGAGCTTTATAGAAGAGCTTCAACATGTGCAGATAATTGCCCAGATGATGTACAATATGCGCAAATGTAGTTCTGGATATAAAAGGCGCCTGGCTACTTGGTGTAGCTCACCAAAAGAAAAAATCTAGATATCCTCATCGCAAACATATTGTCTTCGAAAGAGCCACAAGATTCATTCACAGCTTACGTTAACCGAACAAAACAACACAATGGTACAGACTGCAACGGCCACGTGTTTCTGCGGAACAGTCCAACTAGAAGTCGTAAGGCCGCCATCTTTGATGTTAAACCGTCATCGTTGCTTGATACCGCAGCTGACAAGTATCTCTCTCGAACGCTAGCCTGTGGAGGGCGATGGCTTGGTGGACACCTTCATCTGCAACTGCACAGATTGTCGGAAGATCACGGCGTCGATGTTCGCCTCCAACTTCATCGTCAAGGACGCCTCAATGAGACACATCCGTGGCCGGGACAAGCTCAGCAAGTGGGGCCAGAACAGGACGATTGAATCCGGGAACACCATGACCAACTTTTTCTGCTCGGTCTGTGGCACCCTGATGTACCGCGTCAGCTCAGGCTTTCCGGGCATGAGCATCACCCGCATCGGCACGGTGGATGACTACGGTCTGCATGAGACGAAACTCAAGCCGAGGATTGAGCAGTATTGTAAAGATCGTGTGAGTTGGTTCAAGGGTGGTGAGGGTGTCGAGCAGATTTCAGGATCCTACTTTAGATAGGCAATGTATTCGCGATTTAGCATTCTTCAGCATGTATGTGTTACTTTATCAGCGCTATAAGGTTGTAGTGTTGTATTGATAATGGGAGAAATTTTATTCAGCTGCCGTCAATTAGCAGACCCAGTATCACTAAGGTTGTCTTCATCACCCCCTGGAGCATCCCAATGTTCGACTAAGCAAACACACCCGCATCCGCTCGGACACTCGAATTGTTGCCAGTCGCCATCAGCATCCCCTATGAAGCCTTGCAGACAGGCCAGATGGTTGGCGTGCAGACAAGTCGGACAGACTTGTTCCAGCTTCTCAACCACACATGAGCATACAGAACATATCGTTTTGCGGCCTGCTATCCCACTTTCCACGTGAAGGTCTTTCTCAATACGATGACTTCTAGACGCTCCAATTTCGTCACTGACGTGCACCCCAGTCATGCCGGCTATCTTGTCCATTTCTATAGCGTCCATTGTCAGACCCCACGCCCGGAGCATTTCAGCATATCTCATCTGCCAGAACCGACTCTTGGCAGCTAAATCAGGAGGGAGAAATCGACTGGCGTCTTCTTCAACACCACCAAACCAAGTGCGATCTCCAAAAGCTTCTTCGTGCTTGAATGTCACTTTGATCTCTTCAGCGAAATAGCGTGGCGTCTGCGGTTGGCTTTCGCAGTCCTCCACAGTACGATCGCTTTCTTCCCCACTACTTATATCATCACCGTAGTCCACCGAACGACGCGCAGTAGCACTACCAGTGCTAGACGAGTTGGGAGGATCCTTAGCTGTGGAAGCAAACGATACACTCTTGCCCCAGCTACTTGAGACACCAGCTGCAGTATGCACAGATGGTCCACTGGAGCTTAAATGATTCGAGCTTGGGTTGTTGGCGGCGTAGTGATTTCCAGGACTGACACTGAGTTTCTTGGCTGGAGGTGAGGTGCTGTAGGATGCAAATTTATCAGATATGCTTTGTGCGTAATATTTGGCTGCAGCAGAAAAGCTACTGCGGTGATTTTCTGGGCTGACAGAACCGGATATCGATAGTCGTGATCCGCCGGTATTCTGCCGTGCTGATATCGAAAAAGGGAATGGGGGTGTGCTGGAAGTAGATTCTGCAAATGGAGTTGTAGGCAGAGAAGGATTGCGTGAAGAAGGTGCTGAAAGCTCCAGCATCGCTTTGGTCGGTAGCATGCTGTGGGAGCTTAATTTGCGGCCCATACCCGGTCGAAGAGCAGGCTGCTTTGAGACATCACGTCTATTCAGCAAGCGTAGGGTTGGTTGCAAAGGCGGTGGTGGCAATACCGAGAAAGGTTGAAACGAAGGAAGTTTGCTGAGGAAACTGCCCCTTTCTCTACATCTTCCGGAGGATCCTGACGGGTCGAGAAGCACCGCAGACATCATTGCAAGCATTTGGATATCAGCCGATTGGATTGCCCAATTGAACAGCCTTCGGAGCAGCCACGTACCGCCAAATACGTGGTCACTCCAAGAGGGATTTCCAAATATCGTGGCTGCGGTGAAGTCTACTATGCCAGTGCCCCTGCCGACAGGAAGGAGAGACATTGCTTTCCTCGCTTTGCCAACCACATCTAGATCGTCTGCCCTCTCCGTAACATTCTCCAAGGGAACGTTATCTTCCAGAAGTACCGCTAGTGCAATCCAGACAGCTGCAATATCTAGTAGCCCAGCTTCTTGTGCGACTGTGGAATTGTGCTGACAGATCTCCCGTGCAGAATCTCCGGCACGAAGGAATCTATAGGCCGTTGCAAGCCGCTTGTGCACATTGATATCGCCAAGCTCTTTGACAGATAGGATGACTTTCGATTCCTTGGCGCCACTTAGTGGTTCGTTGCCTGTAGAAGTCCATTGGGACAAACCTTGAAAGGAGGGCGGAATCAGTGCAAATCTCGGCACAGTGCTCTTCTGAGATGTGTCGTCCATAGGGCTTGGATCGCTATCACTGGTTGAAAGCAGGTGATCGCATGCTAGAACGCCAAAAGACGGGAAGACGACATCCCCTTTGCTGGAATGTGCTATTTTGGGACGACCTACACCATCGATAACATCCCTTGAACGGGCCACCTTGGTTGGGCGAGATGGAAAGAAAGTGATTAGTTGGCCATTTGGTGCAAAAACGGCCCCACAGCTTCTAGGTAGTGGCACATTCACAGCACCTGGAGGAAGGGTCCCACTATGGTTCAGAACATCTCCAAAAGTGTCATCATCTGAATCACTTTCATGCTCGCTATGATTTGCAGACGCCAGCGTCTCGATGGAAGTTACTTGATGCAGATCAGTTCCAGAAACCGAAGACGGCATCTGAAGGACGCCAGGAGGCGATGACTCGCGCTGGACATTGGTTTGCACTCCTTCATACATAGATGTTCTCCGAAACTGCTTGCTTGATGGCCAATGAGACTGAGAAGAGATGTCTGCCTGGTTCCTGGAGCTACTAAGGTCTTGACTCCAGCGAGATTGCGGGAGGGTGGGCGATAAGTTCGATGTTTCCAGTCTAGCAGATGATTCCATCTGATGCGTGGGAGTAGGTGAATCAGGTAAAGCTTTCAGAGCGGCCAGAGAAGCAATGGATTCAGAGCTTTGAAGATTCTGACGGGCGGCTTGTTGCTTGCGAAGTGTTGTTATAGGGACCGGCTGCATGGATATGGATGTATCAGGTTTTATCAGGCGGTCATCATCATGAGTCGAAAGCCTTGAAGGTTCGTCCTCAGGAAGGCTGGTGCTGTAAACGGGACTGCAAGATGCTTCATCGCTCCACTCTACCATTTCAAGGATGTGAGGAGGGAAGAATAGCTTCTCCACCTGGCCATCTTGGCTTGAAATGACGATAGAGCCCTCGTTCTTGTCCGAGAATCGAAAGTGGAGACACTCATGACTTAAGCAGAAGTCCCAGATAGATTCAGGAGAGCTAATTGTGCTTCGAGTGTCATATAGATTGATGTCACGGCCGCTCGCTGACAATACAAGAAGGCCATGCTCACCTATCCAATCAATTTGACGAATACCAGCTTGAAGAAAAAGCCGCCAAATAGGAGACAGAAATTGTTGATTATCATCCGCAAGGCCGAAGATGCCACTACCGTCCATTGAGCCTGCAAATTGCTGGTCTCTGAACTTTTCAACTGATGTCAAATCCCATGTAGTTATCGTACCGGATTTGGACGCGGTCAACGATCGTAAGGGAATAAACGGATGCCAAATGAAGAAATCGGTCGTATCTTGCTGCAGTAGTGTCACAGCTCTTGGTCGTTGACAGGAGGGCGAGCACTTCCAAACAAAGAGGTTGTCCCGTGTGATGCCGGCGAGGTAGTCCTCTCCGGTTGCGCAAAAAGACAACAACCGTACTGGACCTTTACTAAGCTGAAGAACCGTTTGTTGCGAAACGGAGTCTCGCCCTAGGTTTGTCACGGTAACTATCCCATCCAAGTAGCCGACAGCCAGAAGCTTATCGATGCGATGAGACCAGGTGAGTGCAGTAACTCTTCTGCCTCTAGTTTGCAGAGCTTTACATGTATGGCCGTTCCGTAGACCCAGTAGTGATACTTCCGTGCCATCGCCCACGGCAGCGGAAGTAGGGTACGCAGACGACAAAGCGAAGATTGGTGCCGTGCGACTTCCTTGTGCAGAGTAGATGCATTGCCATGCTTCTTGCGACGAGGTATCAACTCGGCGAGCGAACACACTTGTGCCAGAAACAGCGATGACATACGCGCTGTTGCTGACCAGAGAATCAAACCCGGCATTCAATCTGCTTGCGCCTCGGCGAAGCTCCCCACGCCCTTCCATCGAATCTTCGGTTCTACCGAACTCATGGCATGACCTGGTCGAGGCAGGATCGACCACAGATCGCGAGTGTGCTCAGCAAGAACAAAGCTGTAGAAGCTGGAGTTGTGGTAGGATGAAACTCTTCAATGCGCAGATACACCTAAACTTGGAGAATGGCTAAATAGAAGCTGGACATTAGGTATCTTTGGGCTCGCTTCATCTCAATAGGTACGATAATAAGTGACGGGTATTTCCGTACTTGGATGCAGGGACGGAACGTCACGGATCGTGCCGAAACATGCTGACATTATCATCTTTGCTGTAATGCTGCTGCATGTGGGGTTGGCGGGATGTGCTTGCGCTGATTGGCAGCACTCTGTACTCTCTCTTGCCTTATGTAGCCCAGCTTCATCGTTCATTCAAGCAGTTCATCCGTATCTTTCAGTGATATCGCAGCTTCCCTCGACTCGTCCCACTAGAGACAGCAACATAAACCTACGTCTCCTGCTCTGTCGTTCAGCCAACCGGCAGTGGCATACTCCAGGAGGTCGATCTCCGTATTCCATCTCGGTCCAGTCCTTGCTCGATCCTCAAGAAACGAAAGTCACCGTTGATCATGGCCGCCCTACCGAAGAGAATCATCAAAGAAACGGAGAGGCTACAGAACGAGCCTGTACCGGGCATTTCAGCCACACCGCACGACGACAATGCTCGATACTTCGACGTCATAGTGGAAGGGCCTGGTGGGAGCTGCTATGAAGGTGGGTTATTGCAGAAGGATACATAAACAGCCGGCTGTTGACTTTCAAGAAAACAGGCGGCGTGTTCAACCTGGAGCTCTTCCTTCCCGATAATTATCCCATGAACCCGCCGAAGATTCGGTTCTTGACGAGGATCTATCACCCAAACATCGACCGGCTTGGTCGCATCTGCTTGGACGTATTGAAGAACAACTGGTCACCTGCGCTGCAGATCAGGACTATACTTCTAAGCATACAAGCTCTGTTGGGGGCGCCCAATCCAGAGGATCCTCTTAATGAAACTGTTGCCAGACATTGGAAGGTTAGTCGAGAGTGAATTTATGGAGATCGCGTCTGCCGAGCGCATCCTCTCTTCATTTTAATATGCTGGTAATCACCGAGTCAGCATTACTAACTGGATCCCAGGAAAACCAAGCAGAGGCTATCGAAACTGCCAAGGAATGGACCGCTAAGTATGCTCTAAAGAAGTGAGCCATGGACTCGACAACCAGCGTTTTGACGCAGGGTTCGGAACATCTGCGGCTGGGCTCTCGATTCTCTTGTGTGATACCGCCAGATGAATAGATTACCGTTTAATCACTTCTTACGGTCTTGATGGGCTCGAAGCTCATCGGTGCCGCCGAGTTTTGGTGACGATAGATGAATTGATGCATGAATGACAAACGGTACCTTTACCCAGACACCAACGTCCTCCAGCCACAAATTTACCGTCACTGATCCATGACTCTGAAATGAGCTAAGCTATTGCCAGCTATTTGTAGGCAGGTATCGGATCATCTCACAAACGGTTGCGGATAGGACGGCTTCCAAAGTTGTTTGATGCGACTGTGCTTGCCTGAGGCTCTCATACTCACCCACACAATGCACACACACACTCTCTCTTAATCTCTCTTACCAAGTGCGCACTATCGTTCACACGCACACACACTCGAACGTGCACATGCACATGCATACGCATATGCTAAGCTGAGTGAACCGATCTGGAGTGAGGTGAACGAGACAATGTGAAGCCATCGGCTGGCCAGTGCGCGTGCTTTCCTGATTTGCTCTGCGGCGCCGCTTGTGAAGCTTGTGAACTTGACTGCGCTGTTGATTTGCTGATCACGTGCGACTACCTTCGGTACTCGCTACTGAGTGCCAGCACCTCTCCATCTTCTGCCTCTGGTTCTTGTCTTTCCTTCTTGCACGTCTTCTTTCTGCATTTGCACGCCAGTAGCAATCCAATTGTCACCGTATCCAACAGTAATTCTCGAAGAGACAACACCAACAACATGCTGCCAATCGGCAGCTTCCCGCAACAGTAAGTCCTGTCTCACGCTTACAACTATTCTTCAACAGCTTGGCCTTCCACTGCACATGCATTTCCCTCTGGCTAAGAAGTTGGCGTGAAACTGATATCGATGATAGAAGGCGGGAGGCGTCATTGGCTCGTGACGATGAACGATCGAAAAAATCCAATTGTAAGTTTCCCCTGCCATGCATGTGTCACCTTGTATCATCCTATCTGCGATCGCACATTGCCATCCGATGTTCGAAGCTCTGGCCCTCAAACTCGTCGTCCGGGAAAGAAGGCAAGCGATTCTGTCTGCAACTATTCACGCGTCTAGTTGTGCGAGTGATGTTGTACCCTGCTCTGCAAAGCTCCTTGGATGACCCCTTTCCATCACCTACAAAGCAGCCGTTTCGAGTGATGATCCATTTAAACATTAAGCTGATCTCCAATAACAGCCCCATCTACATCATCTCCAGCCACACGTTCGGTCAAGAAATCGCCGCGACAGCACTATGTTGCAGATACCGCACGTTACCGCGAGGGCACTAATCTGGCTCTGCTGGAGGCAATGGAAGCTGATTTCCCCCCTAGGGCCTCCATTTTGGAAGCACCTGGAACGCCACTCGATCTCACAACGAAAGCGGACCACAATGATCGTAACCTACACAGGCGTAAACAAGGACATTACGGAGAAGGTGAGATCACGAAGGGATCAACTAGAGCAGATCCTATTGCAAACCAGGTAAGTAAGCCCCCAGACAGGCTAGAGCAGAAGCCGGTGGTAGAAGCGGCGGCAGCAGCGACGGCAGCAGCAGGAGTGGCAGCAAATCAAGCGGCAGACACACCAGGCAGGCGCGATAAAGAGAAGGATCGTGATCCAACGATCTATTACAATTACCAAGCGCAAGAATACTTGCCAGTGCCACCGGGTTGGCGCAAGACAACACTGAACCGTCTCGAGAAGCTCAACGAATTCCACAGTAGAGGTACCAGACTGCATTCTTCTTCTACCGGAACTTATGAGGATATTGGCGAAGGCTCAGTCAATGATGATGACGATGATGGGCTCGCCTCTGCTGGTGTTCTTCCAGCCATTACTGGAAATAATTCGAAACCATCCAGCCTACCTTCGCTGCGAAGTACGCCTGAACCCTCGGGCGATCCGCCTTCAAGAACCCGCGTTATCAAGGGCAATGCATTTTCAGAATCCCCTAATCTATTGAGGGAGATAGCCCGGACGAGTCCAGTCAGGAAGCTTGAGTTCTCCCAACACACGCTCGACGCGTCGCCGTCACTTACTTCCATCGCGCCAAACGTTCCTCCACGCGGGTTGCGCAAGCAGGCCAGCAGCATGACCACAGCCAGTAACATAAGCACCAAGAGCAGTTTTGCTGAGAAGCTTGGTAATCTCAAGCCCGGTCATCGGCACCGTACCACTCCACCAACCAAAAAGCATCCTTTCTTCGTTACCAGCAACATCAGCACCGGCCTACCAGTATCCCCTGAGATTGCTGGTGAGGCTGCATGGAAAAGGGGCGTCAAATATGCCAAGAAGCAGAACAAAGCTATGGAGAAAGAAGCACTTCTACGCCAACAGCAAAGCGCGAAGGACTTGAGAGACTTACGCAAACAAGCTAGCAAGCAATCGCTCAAGAAGCAAGGGAGTCGGTGGAACTTATTCGCGAAAACGAAATCAAAAGAAAACTTACGTGCTACATTGAGCAGCACCTCTCTCCCGGTCGATGAGCCAAGTGTTGGACTCGGTATAGGCAGATCCAGAAACAAGCTTGACGATGAAATACCACCGGTACCGTCTCTTCCGTCAAGATTTCTTCAGCTGTCAGAAGGAACTTCTTCGAGTCGTACCACTGGCAACGAATCGGATATGACTCGGGACCTTCCTGGCACCACTAGTGACCAAGGTACTATCGAGCTCCATGGGCACGATGCACAAGAAGAGGATCTTAGTCCAGGTACCGAGAGTGAAATTTGCACCGCTTCCACCAACGACAGCTACGGCCAGGCGGATCTCCAATTCAACCAAGCAGAAACGAGCGGCAAGGTTAACGACATTGAATTGGCCTCGAACTTCACAGACGAGGCTGAATTCGATGACGAGACATGTTCAAGCGTTAGTGAAGCCAGCTTTGAGCGCAGGCTTAAACGCATGGATAAGCACTTTAGCCTTCATCTGGCAAATTTTGGAAGTAGCTTTGGCTCGTCACAAGAGCCATCTTTGACATCGGGTCCACATGACCGCGAGGGCCTCAATAGCCAGAAATGGAACGGTGATTGTGACCAATTCCAATTCGAAGAGGGCAGGTCATCAGCCGACCTTAAAGCTATGTCACCAGCCCCCTTAAAGCTTCCTAAACGTCGCTCCTGCCTGCCTGCCAAATCAATGCCCAACATCGTTCATGCCGCGAAAATGCAAATGCTGGAGGATAGTCCATTAAACGCCAAAATTCAACATGAAGACAACCTCACCAAGGAAGAAGTTCGCCAACGCAGAGCAGCGGTCATGCAGGACTTTCTGATGAAAAAGCCGCGCATTGTAAGTGCTCCCCACCCTGCCTTACGCCCTCAGATCACCTCGCATTCTGGTAAGATGCCTGGTTCTTCAAAGCCACTTTGTCCAACGCCACCGGATGGAGGACCGGTCGGAAAATGCAAGGAAATCTATGGTGATACAAAAGAGATACCCGCTAGTATGATGGACTCTTCCATCACCAAAGCAGCACTTGCGCAAACTGCTCCCCTCAATCTAGTAAGTGGCTCGAACAAGCAACACTATGTACAGGTAGGGATGTCTGATATAGAGACTTCAACGCCAATATCCCTTCATCACGACCAGCCAAAGGCACACCTGGCTGTTGCTGGTGTGAAGAAGAGGCACGGACCTCGGCCAAAAACCCCAGAGAAGAAGCTGGCCTTCCAATTGCCAGAAACGGCATCCAGCGGCCTTGCTCTGCCTTCCCAGAGATCTTTCACGGCTCCAGTCACACAAAAGGAGTTTAGCAATCAGAATGCGGTTGAAAGGCTATTGCAGGAGAGTTTGGATGCCTAGCAGACACCCACAGCTCCATTTGCAAACCAGGGACTCCACACCACGAATGCCCCAGCGAAGTCTGCGAATGGTCAGCATTGTGCTGTTCCTTCTGATCCCCAAGGCTCCAATCATGAATCTACTATTGAGCGAGAACGGGAACGAGCTCGTAGCGCCATGCAACTCAGGCAAAGAGCCGGCCTTCCGCCCCTTCTTCTAAGATCTGCCCGAGCTGGAGCTATTGCACACCCTCACCATCCATATGTCTGGAATACTATCAAACTAATGTGCAAAGGCAAAGCACATATCCCTGATGTAGCAGGTATGAAGCCACCCGAGTTCGTGATGAAAGGTTCAGAGAAGAGCAAGGCCAAGGATAAGTCAAAGGCGTACAGTGTGAGCCCTATTCCAGATGCAAACCAGTGCGTCGAATGTGGCAAACACTGTTGTCTCTTCGCTGAACAACAAGCTGAGCTCGCCCGTCTTGACCATCGGTCTCATGTTCCTGGTGCGACTGACGCTCTGATTCGCAAGCATACCTTCTCAACCGATCTAGTTTTGGATTTGAAAGAGAAGCTTCCAGGAGGCGTGGAGTCATTTGAAACATTTGTCGCCTGCGACGGATGTGGACGCTCGGTCTGTCCAAATTGCTGTAAAAGATGCCCGGACAACACTTGCCGAATAGTCTACTGCTTTGAGTGTGAGAAGAGAGGGGTGGTGGATTGTCCTTGGCACTAGATGAGAGCTATACAGATCTCATTCTTGGACGAAGTTGGCAAATCGCAGGATCATTCCGATCGTTGTTATCATCGCCGCAACTAGCATTGGGTCTGGATAACCAGACAGCCTTGAGATAGCTATATAGCGTGCGCTGCAACATGAAACACAGTCCCACATTGAATCACTTTTACTGATGATTTCCACGTGTCTTTGATTCTCCATTCTTGTAAGCTTTGATCATTGGAAACGCTTATGGAGGGCTTCTAGATACACGGCAACTGGCTCGTCCATAAGCCGTTTGCAGGGAATCGATTTCTTCCACGGCTGATTCCAGTCCAAGAGTTCATTGCTCCCGGGAATTCAAATGCCAAAAACCTTCCGCAGTAGTACATCATTTCCAATCCCCATAGCCCTTCGTTGAAATGTACCTCGTAGATTGTTTGGTTGCAAAAGCAAGCAACCAGTGTGCAACCTGTGTAGCCCATCTGTATTCCAACTCTTCCAATGCCAACACCTCGCACTACCAGAGCCACTATGGTAGCAGACGAATTACGCGATCAGTGAATCGGTACCAAACTCGTGGAAAAGTCACAGCATGAAGCCCCTCCAGAAAGTCGTTAAGCACTGCGATTTCCAGTCTGAGCATCTGCTGTCTGTTTTCTCGCAAAGCAAGCACCTCATCAAGCGGCGCTTGAGTACAGACAAGCTCCATTGAGGCCCTAATGAAGTGTACAAGAAGAGCCTCGCAATCTCGAAGCGCATTGATCGCGCCCTGGAAAGTGAAGGGCTCTTGAATAACGAAGGCGCCCATTTCAGGTTCTTCGGTTGAAGCTCTCAAGTGCATCAGGATCTCGGGAATTATATCACACTTTGTGAGGTAGATATCGACCAGCGCGACAAGAGGTTGCATGAGCTGAGCCCTCGAAGGTCCTCCATTGTCGAGATCATCCACAGTTTCTACATTCTCGTCGCCTGTGCCTTCCAAATAGCCAGTCAACCCGTTCATGAAATCGCTCTGAAGAGCTGTGATTCTCTGCTGTGAGGCTCTTCTGATAGCATCGTCAGAAGTACACAGCTCTGCATAACGAGCTTGGAAAATATCGCGGATTTGGCGCACGAGGTCCTGTTCAATGGCTTCAGCCTCGAAGCTTGGGGAGTTCGATGTAGGCGGGATTGAGGGTGCTTCATCGCTCGTAGGAAAGAGCTGGATAACTGGTGGATGCAAACTTTCATCAGTATCACTGGCTTCCGTTGTACCAAGATGTCCGTTTCCATCATTCGAGTCTTCTCCAGAGACATTGGCGTTCAGCTGCTGGTGCGTCGTAAAGATACTGCCAGTGTTGTTGTGGACATTGGGGCTCTCGACTACAAGATGTCCAGCCCCATTGGTGTAAAGTGGGACGTCACCATGCAAACTTGAATCGCCGTTGACATGATGTTCGACTCCATTGGTATGTGGTCCAGCATCATCATCTGGACGCGACTCACCGTTCACAAACTGTTCAATACTGTGGGGGCCAGGCTCTGCATCATTGTCTGGGTCTGATTCAGCGTAGTTGGCGTGCCCAAATACATTGGCGTAAGGTAATCCGTCACCGTGAAATGTGGAATGATTGTTGTTATGATGTTCAACCCCGTTGGCGTGAGGTGTGTTGTGGTGATACGGACTCAATTCACCGTTGGTTCCAGTCCAATTGGCATGAGATTCTGCGTTATCGTTTGGCACATGCACATCTTCGTTTGTAGAGAGTGGTAGAGGCGCGTTGTTGGTCCTCACACGAGGCTGAGGAAGTGGAGGCTCAGGAAAAGTGCTCAAGACGTCCTCGAAAAGCCTCGAGAAATCTATGCTATTCTCATAACGGTGCTGTACAATATATTCAACAGCGACGCGTTGTTGAGCTAGAGTCAGGAAATCATGCTGTTGATTCGCGTTGAGGGCGTCGATAGTCGCCTGAACGATTGCTAGGTCAGTCTCGCTACTATCGTTGGCAGTTCGATCAACTGTCTCTCCAGAAGCCGTTATAAATGGCTGTCAAGAAAACAAGTCAGCCCCTGGAAGGTCATATCATATTAGAACAACGATAATTAGATCACCATGACTGGAAGACCGGTTCTCTTCCGTTTGATCACAAAATTTGAAAGTGTGAATTCGAAATTTTTGAATGTTGTTAATGGTGGATGAGGAGACGATCAAAAAAGTAGCCCTTATACTGCTTTGTAGGTAGGCCATTCACTCCAACGAGCCTTGACACATGCAGAAGGAGCTGGGGTCTGTTCATCCAGCAACAATCCTCAGCACAAGATGCGTCATTCAATGACCACTTCCCGGCTTCAACATTAGCTTTTGTGATTTTGAAATCCAGCCTTCCGCAATCACTGACAACGGTTGTCCAAGCTCAGATCCAACAATTGCTTTTACTTTGTCGATTCTCGCGCCGTCACTTTCGGTATCGTCATTTACTAGCTTGCGCCTTGCCAAAATACAACTATTACGCGTACTTGGTATTCTCAAGACGTCAGTTTCGACGGCAAAACCCACTTCTTCAGCCATGCTCGCAACGTAAGAGCACAGCGAGGAATACGCCGAGGGCATTTTTGATTGAGCGGGTGTTTTGGCCAGAGAGCCTGTTTCTGCAGCTTGCTTCTCACGCAGAGACCTAGATTGGTGTGTTTTTTCTGCATCCTCCCCAGAAATGTGTAGGGAATCCATCTGCTGAGGCAAGCGCGCATTACTCGAGTTTTTGGCGTGTGCTGTTTTGCGGCTCTTTACAGTCATTGGAGCTCGGAAACGCGATCCGGAAAGATCGTAACTGCAACAAGGAATGGCGACAAAAGCACTGTTGTTGAGGAATGCTAGCAAAGGTGTCCATGCGGTAAGCTCATCTGCGTGGTTGGAAATGATGAAAGGCCCACCATCAAACCTTCCATCGTGCCAAACCGCCTGATCTGGGTCATGAAGATCTGCGGGAGACTCGGCTGACTGGATATCACTGAACAGTTTTGGAACAAACACTCGCCTCTGCAATCCATGCCTCACTGTTGGTGAGAATGCCTCCCATGATTTTCTCTCTCTAGCATCAAAGCCCCAGCCTTGATATCCTTCCTCGATCAAGATAGACACCAGAATTCCATTGCCACAACCGATGTCGACGAATCCAGGGAAAGATTGTTTGACTTCGGATCCATCTGGGTGAGAGCCTTGAGTCTGGGAAACCTTTAAAGCTCCTTGAGAAGAGAACGAGTACATGTCTTCCCATACCTCAATCAACCAAGCAGCGATGGCGATGTCCTCAAAGACATGTTTGCTTGGATCGGTTACTTCAGCCCAGTTTTGTGCCAATTTCGCGCCATATTTACTTTTCAAGCGAGCATACGTATCCTGGTAGCGCTTCTGGGGTAAGACTCTGTCTAAATGGACACGCTTTGTATAGCCAGCCAGCTGGCCTTGACCATGCTTATGAAGCGTCTGTAAGAGGCGCAAGGCAGTGCGAACAAGTTTATCTGAGGGCTGTACGCATATCGATCCTTCGGAATGCTCAGAAGGTGCAGCATTACTTTGTGCGGGAAAGAGATTAAAATGCACACTGATAGATCCAACGCCGCCAGCGGCATTCTTATCATCGTGCTGTCCTTGCGCAGTGGGCCGCCATGTATGCACAAAGGCCAAGCTAGAGACGGCAGGGTGATAAAAGGGCATTTCTTGCTCATTGTCGATATGCGGTACATATACCACGACGGTCCTTTGTTCATCTTGGCCTTCTACGCTCGAAAGGATAAAGCAGCTTTGGACGAGCTCTCGATCCAGACTCGGATTCCTAGGAACTAGAACTCTGACAATAGTTCTCAAGACTCTAAGGTCCACTGGGCATTGCATAGACCTGGGCCTGGAAGCGTGGTCCGGGACGGTTTCACTCGTATCGCTACGGTCAATCTGGCCGCCATTGTCGTCGAACAGAATATCCGCACGAAACAAATGTGATGATGTGACATTGGGATTTTTGATCAGATTCATCATCACCTGCATGAATATCTCCGGAGGGAATGTACACTCGGACTCAATCATTGGACGCCATAACTTCTCTACTCCATTGATATCAAAAGAGAGCGGCGGAATTCGTTCAGTTCTTGCCACAAACTTCGAGGTGCTGTCCTTCCTCAAAGGACTCGAAGATCTTGGTCCCGAGTCTCGAGGACCTGCTATCTTAGACAGGCTTTCGGTAGCCATGATTGGACCAGTACTTGTGTAGGCACTCCTTTGTCGTTCTCAATAATCATCTGCACTGGCTTTTGATGACGACGAAGTTGGTGGCCAACAATTTTGAGTGTATCTTACATACTGTGATGGTATTTACCATCCTGTACTTCAGCTTTGTGTTGCCAAATTAAACCTCCTAATCTCAGTCCCTGACAGTTGTTGCCGCAGCATTGGGCTGACCAACAAGTTCACCGATTTCCCGGCCAGCACATATACAGGATTATGCATTGTCCAGAGAAAGAGGCATTTTTTATCCACACAGACACGGGCATTGATTCTACTTAATTGAGTTTTCTCGAGTGTAGTGTTTAGGTAGCTTGTCGGATGGCTTAGATTTGAATGATGCATACTTTAACCAGCCATACATCAACACATCACTGTGTCAGGACTGAGAGAGATGCAGGTTGTCGTGACGGCCATAAGAGAAGCAGATCCCATGACAGCACTGCAACACCACGACTCATGGTCTGGTATGGAGCACTGAATCTACGACACCCGGTTTGATGACCAGTATACATCCAACCAGCCATTGAGTTTTCTGTCCTTCTGTCGCGCCAAACATGCGTTCGGGTGAAAAGCTGTTTGGCATACTGAATTGCTATGCGGATTCACAACCAAGTCATATTGTGTGAAATCAGTGGCCGACACAGTCTAGACGGATCGTCTCCCCTCAAACCACAGTGACCAGTTTGATGCTTACATCTGTCCCTCTCACAAGCTCCCAGCCGTTCTTTTGCGTTGTCACCTTACTTCACGAGGTGGAGACATGGAATATGCAGCCCAGACAAAGGAGACACAAGGTTTGATTGGCATATGTACACGATTTTCTATAGCACAACGCACTCGTACCTTGGTGCGTCTAGATGAGGGAAAGGTCGCCAAAGCGCTCCTGGTAGGGATGTTAGTAAAGCTCATTTTGGGGATTTGCTCACTGGAGCGGAAACGTACCTTGTATCCAGGAACTTGCCAGCGGCCCTTAGAGACGAGCTGTTCGACGCGTTGGTCGATGTCAGCGCGGGCGGCAGCGACCTCAGACTAGACAACACGAGCGTGTATTAGCATCATTCCATCTTGTAAATGTAACGATTTCATCTTCCTCAATGCCTTAAACAACCAAGTGTCCAGCATCATTCTCAATGGCACAACAAGACATACCACAGTCAACTCATCAAATGGCCTTGCAGACTCGATGTTCTTCAGCGTCTTCTCGAGATCGGCCAACTCGGCGTCAACCTTGCCCTTAGTCTCCTCGGCGGACTTGACGGCCTGAGCCTCGAAAGCCTCGATAGCCTTGATCTGGCGCTGGACATCGTACTTCTTGACCTGGAAGCTAGAGAGCTGCTTCTCGAGGTCGTCGACCACGGCGCGGTTCTTCAGGATGGAGCGGTAGTGGGAGAAGTCGACGGTCTGTGGCTGCTCGGACAGCAGCTGCACGCGGCGGCGGGCATCGTCGTTGCGCTTCTTGAAAGTCTGAAGCGCCTGGGCGGTCGAGCCGCGGAGGCCCAGCTTCGTGCCGAGGTTGGTCCAGTCGACCTTGAGGGCTGCGCTTCGCTATTGGCGTCACAGAGAGAGGTGTATGTTAGTCTCCAGCCGTACAACCGGTGTTGCTGATTGGGAGAGAGGGGGTGATTTGGGGGCAGGGAGAAAATTGATGAGCGCGTCGGGTCATTGATGGTGAGGCGGTCTCGGCGCGATGAGAAGCGAAGGTAAGTCGATACGCGCAAGCAATTCTGCGATGGAGGGATCACATACCGTTGCGGCGGCCATTGTAGCGATTGATGTCGGTTTGAGAGTGGAGAGGTGGTGATATTGGGGGATCTGAAGGGGCGGTTTGATGAGGTTGGAGCTGAGCTTGCCGGGAAGACCCGACATCGCGGACGCCAAGCAAAGATGCAGACCCAATGCCAGAAATGTTCGCGCTTCCCCGTAGGTAATAATATAAAGCCCGGAATCTATCGGTCTAGTAATCCGCGGCTATTGAACATCTGTACAAGCAAAACACATACTAGTAGATGGACAATCGCTTGCGTTGTATTACCCGTTATGCATATGTTCAGGATAGCATTGTCTAAGTGGGTAGTAATGTAGATTGAAAGTACGTGAACATTGTATATGATTCTAAGAGCTTATTCATGGCGGAAGGCTGCACAGCCAATACACCAACTGTCCAGAGTAGATACAGATGTATACCGTTGTACACGTTATGCATGAACACAATGCGTTACAGTCGTAAAAAATAGAGAGAGGAGAGGTATCCCAATAGCATTTGCTTTTCCCGGATCTTCAATTAGTGTCGTGTAATCCAAAATCGTGTCCTGGACTCGTAAGGGTTTAATGCTGCCGTTTCTTTTGCCGTTCAAACTCGTATAACTGCACAAATACCAAGCGCCCTCGCTTGTCTGATAGAACAAGCTAGGCATGTCCTGCCAACTTTGGATATCAAGGCGTGCTCGCCGACCTTGGAGCACCATGCCCTTGCCAGAAGTTCGAGATCCTCACTGCCACGGCAATCGAGAACAACGACTTCTTCCTCGGTAGCTTCAGGGGAGTTGGAGAATTTCCTCGCGTGTTTGGCACCATACATGGGACCGTCGCGCATTGTGAGGAGGGTGGCGATAGGGATGATGCTGTAACGATAGCTAACATGAAGAGGATGAGCTGGGGGTAGAGATCTGGCACGCTCAGCAGCCTGAACCTCTTCCCAGCTGATGGGGGACCGAGCGGGTCGCGCGCTATCTTTGCGCTTAAGCTCTAGGTGGTCTGCATTGGTGCAATTGGCTGAGCAAGAGCAGACTGACGGCGAAGGAGACGCAGCTCTCTTGCCCGGCCCTTTCACATCATCGACAACTGGATGGCAAGGGTAAGATGAAACAAATTGCACCTCGCGTAGGAGTGGGACTTCGAGCCTACTCAGCTTGCTGTTGATTGGTGACGAGAAAGACAGTTGCAGCACAAGCTGGTCGTCGTTCTCTGGGTTGGTCACTGCAGCAGCACGATCGAAGCGAACTTCGTTCCCCATGACGGGTGGGCTATCCAGGACATCATCAAAATCCAATGCCTGAGCCGTGTGATTCCCATGAAGAGGGTCTGATTTGCTCGAGACCTGATCTATGTCCTGCGAACGTAAGCGAGGCACAGGAGACGGTTGACCTCTGGCCAGCGATTGAACGTAGTCGCTGCGCAGACCGGGAATTTGTGGAAGAGACACCCAACCCATGCAGTCGCTAGAGCCTTTGATAGCACAAAGAACTCGTCCAGCAACGGATGACATAGGCAAAAATATCCTGCCTTGATAAGTAAAGCCCAGTCGAGTATCCGCTGTCAACGAGGGGCTGTTGCTGGTAAGAATCTCCATGAGAGCATCGCCGACAGCGAAACCAGGCAACATGAATCTAGAAAGCCAAGCTTTACTGTTAGGCGTTCCATGCATAGAGCTACACTCCTTAACATTCTTCAATGTAGAGTTCAAAGAGTTTTCGGATGACGGATCACACGCGTCGTTCGAGGTCGTTTCCATAGTGGTGGGCGAGATGCGTCTGTCGGCTGCGCTGTCTATTGCCGTTGGCCAAGCAATGGCGCTGGCGAACACCTGAAGGCCTTCAATACCGTCATTGTTTTGCTTTGGTTCAACGGCAAAGCACATCTTATCGTTAGGAGATAGAGACGAGTGGCTGAATATACCTTTCTCATCCCCACCGAATGGTGTAAGTGCATCAATCTTCAGACATTGCAGAAAACGTTCAGACATGAAAAGGCTCCAAAGCACAGTAGAGCCCATTTTGCGTTGAAGCGCCTCACGGTCATCTTGGGTGATGACGGTTGAGGTCAGGTTGGAAGCAGCAAACGCAGCTATTATATCCAACCGGATCAGTATTTCAGCAGCAAGTAAGACTTGGGTTACCAGTCGGATTTGGGAGCCTTCATCGGCCCAGAGCGAATCCGCAACCTGAGCACGAACATGCGGCTGGGAAAAGTCGAACCAGACCTTGGTTTGCGCAAGTAGTCTGCCCAAGCAATCAACTTGCTGAAAAAGAGTATGGCTGGTGACCGATGCAGGAATCAATACAGCGGCGAACAGATCTCTGCCCATATCTGCAATGGCAGTTCCTTCGCGAAACATTTCAACAAGATCGCGCTCGCTCATGGAGTGCAAGCGATCCAGCATGGCCAAACGCTCGACTACATACTTGATAGACACATCACGTAGACCTAGCTTGGCAGCGTTAACACCAACATCCGACCAAGTCATGGGGTTTCGCTGAGGCAGCTGTGTGTGCATGGTCTGACTGTGCACGAACGCTTCCCACCCGACACTTCCAACATCGCACCCCAGCGAGGACAAAGCTAGGTTAGTTTCCGCCAAAAGCAAGTTCGACCCATCGCGAGAGAATCCAGTCAAACGATCTGGTACAGAAGATGCTGGAAGGTGAGACGTAAAAGAAAGATGGTCTGGCGCTCTGTGATCTGTAGGGTACTGCGCTACGATCTCAGGCGCCACTCCTTCGAAATTCACAACTGGGGTCGGCGTGCCGAGTTTCTGTTGGATGGCGAAAGATGGTGCGCCGGCGAACAGTGCCTCAACCTGGTCATGGTCGAGAACTCTCCTATCGAGAGGCTGGGGGACGCTTTGGCTGTTTGTAGGAGAATGCTTCGCAGATGAGTTTGCGCGAATACGCTGCTTCAGTATAAAGGTATCCGAACGCCGGCTTGTTTCGCTGCTATGATCACCCTTTGGCCTGCCAAGAATCGCTTCGAGAGTATTGTCACTCAGATCGAAGTTACCACGCTTTTGACCAAAAGCAGGTCCGGAGAGGACAGCAGGCATCGAATTCCGAATGTTGCCGGTCGTCGGTCTGACGACGACGCTCCCTGTGTGAGAAGTGCCGGTGTCAGCGGTTGAGGAGGAAGCGGACGAGTCCTTTCGCCTGAAGAAGTCGCGCAGGCGCTTCTGCTTCAAGCTCGCGATAGGTATGGAAGAGAGTATGGCGATGCTGTTTCGTTTCTGGTCTGGGCCATTACGACGTCCATGGGGCTGGTTGGGTCTGACGCCATCAGGGCCACTATCAGATGTGGAGCCATTCGACGATCGAGGCAGAAGCAGCGCGGGCATTTGGAAAGCTGGAGTCGGCATCGTGGTGATGGAGGTGTTGGTGGCGGAGGTAGATTTGATGGGTCAGGAACGCCCGTCCTGCTCGAGCGCATCCAGCTACTTGATCGCCCACTCGGCTGACGATGCACTGTGCATAACAATGAACCTCTACAGTCGCAGGCAGGGACGCTGTATCGTTTTATTATTCGCTCTAGGGTCGATAGCGGATCAGGAAAGGCAGAGGATGGGGTGCCGTACGCGGCAAGCAGGTATCGCAGATCTGTGGCTGGCTCAGGTGGAGGGAGGCAAACAGTGATGCAACTGCAGACGCAAACGCAAACGCAGATCGGCACGTTTTGTGGCAAGATCGTCGGGAATGGAAGGGAGCACAGCAGAGGATATCACGATGAACCAGGCGAAATGCATGCGGAAGAGACATTCGACAACAGCGGTAGTCGGGTAGCAAGCGTTTATGAACCGACGACTCTGTCAGGATCAACTAGCTACAGTACGTGCAACAGCTCTCCCCTACCCAGTCCCATCACCAACTGGAACTGCCTAGACCGGCGAGATATTGACCGGCGGGAGAGAAAAGGGAGCATGCGCCGAAATAAGCATTCCACCTTCTGACGACCAAAGCGCCATCGAGAGCGAACCGCGGCATCAGTAGTACGAGAATTTTTCCATCCCTACGGCTTCCTGTTCTCGCCGAAATGGCTGGATCTGTGTATCCACACATACACCACACCCACCAGGCCTGGGGAACGAGAACCCTTTAATGACGGGCGTGGGCAAAGGGAGGGAGCCAGGGTCGTACACTTGTGATGATGATAATATAATAATAACAATAAGGGGTACAGTACCTCCATGCGTTCTTATTTACCTCGCAGCCTCGTCCCATTTTCACATCATTCCACCCAGCACTACAGACTAGCGAAGCTGACAACATGCATACAGCACAGGATGGTGAGACGGTTAGACGCAGCCATGCTGGCAAAACACTTGCGCGGGTTGGAAGTCTCCAAACCATTCCACCCTTCTCATGATGTTCCTTCTGGACCGGTCTCGGCTTAACGTTTGTAACCTACAGCGCTGGACGGTATTGCCGATGGCAGGCGATGCCTCCGAACGAACCTCAGACCCGCCAGCCGCTCCATCATTTAATCAAAGAAACCCTCCTAGCGTCGAAATACGAGGCTTCCCTGCTTACTTGGCGAAGGATAGGATATCACTAATTTACGGCGACTATTTAGATGCAGCTCGCCTGACAATGGCACGACGACAAAACATTCGTGTTCATCCGTCCTGCACACTTGGCAATACGCCACCCTGATCCCTCCACCAACGCAGCCCATTTTCCCCTCAGTATGCCATGTAGAAACCCTTCCGAAGGCGTTTGGTAGATCTAGCCGGCTTGGTATCTGCCAGGTCTATCGCGCTACTTCCTACCTGCCATCTAGCCTCTTTGGGGAAACTTTTCTCTCTTTGTGCATTTACGCGAGGAACTGTTTGATGCCGTATTATGTTTCCATAGCGCCGGGAGCTATCCATGTTGGTATAGCTTCCAAGGTTATTGCACCTGCCACAAACGATGGTTGAAGAAGCCGTTCTCTGAGTCCGGCCCCAAGGATTTAGACAAGATTGAACAGTCAATTCCATGTCGTGTTTCTCCTCTTATAAAAAACCTGCCTTGGACCTAAAGTGCAGGTGTCCTCACCTGATGAACTGAAATCGTCACTTAGACAACGAACAGGGAGCTGTCCTCATACTTCTGCACATGCTTCGAACGGCAAATGACAAGGGTGGATAACATTTGGTCCGGCAACGTGGACGGGAAAGACAGTCAGCTCCTCGGAACAGCTTGAGGGAACATAGTTTGTCATGGTCTCAACACTTGTAGCATTTCTCTTAGCCACTGTCTATTTGCATTATTGGCCTGATCTGTTCTCTCTGCCCAGTGCAACAGCTCGAAGTAGAGTTCTGTAGACTCTGTACTTCGTTTGTTAACAAGCTCCAGCAGTGGAGCGACAATTTGCGGATCACAACCCTGTTCGACAACAGCGAACCTCAACAGATCAAACATGATCGTCTGCATTCGTTCCGCCGGCATCGCCCATTTACAGAGGTAGCTAACAAGTTCAGAGTCACGTGCAACGATGGCATCTTCAAAAAGTTTATGCAGATGCTCATCCTCTGGGATGGCCTTGGTAATATCAGCAGGGCTGCACGGTTGGAGGAGCGTACGCAGAAAGTTCTTCTTTCCGCTATCAAATGGGCCGACGATCATCTTGGATGGAACCGGCAAGATCTTGCGATGGAAAAGACGTTCATATATATCCACCAAGTCTTCCATCGGGCGGACTGAAGCCTGTTTCTGCGACAAGACTTGAATCTTTGTATCGCTCATTCCGTCCGAGTCGGGTAACTTTTGACCAAGTATCCAGGTCGCGAAGAAATCCCACGAACAGAAACGGCTATTCACCACCCGGACCGCTTGCGCAACCTGAGCATCACTAGCAGGCGAGGCAGCCGTACCTCGACAACCACTTTCTCGATTGAGTAATGGACTCATTATATCTTGAAAGACTCGCTTGCGAAGGTGAGTTTGAGCGAGCTGCATGCACAGGATAGGCGAGGCCGCAGGAAGATCCAAGTTTAGAGACCACTGGAATATGGCTCCTATGATCTCCACCGGTAACTGCTCCAACATTGCGAGCTCCTTCGCTCGTCGAAGCTTGCGCTTCGCTGGCAACCCGGTCTCATCTTGAGATGGAACAGTGGCAGGA
This sequence comes from Scorias spongiosa, assembly GCA_018467035.1. Lineage (NCBI taxonomy): Eukaryota > Fungi > Ascomycota > Dothideomycetes > Capnodiales > Readerielliopsidaceae > Scorias > Scorias spongiosa. The sequence goes on from JACSZZ010000001.1 coordinate 181,623, forward strand.
AGTTGAGAAGTCCTGCCACGTGGGAGTGGACTTCGTTTTACGCGATGTCCCTTCTCATCATCCGTACCCTTCCTTTTCCCTCGTATTCGGATTGGTGTGAGCTTGGTTGCCATGAGATGAGGTGATAGCTCTTCCTAGAACCACGTAGGTCAGCAAAAGCCACAAGAGACATTCATAAGTATGAAGCGCGTTTGTGAGTTTAGTCCTCAGTGATCTTGGTGTAAAAACAGTATCATACCCAAAGGGTCAATTACTATCTAGTGCGTTGTGTTGTAATCATTGGCAGAGGTTAGGAGATATCGGAGCGTTCTTACCTAGATCGCCAAATGCCGCAGGGTACGGAACGGTAGATCTGCCTCTGAGGTAGAGGTCTTCTTGAAAATTTCTGCATATAGTCAGCGCTGCAATCTCGAGAGCAGGTTTTGTCCAAATGCAGATGATTGTTTGTCGAATTCAGAATATGTAAGAATGAAATATCAGATCGACTACGCTGTTATGAGAAACAGGCGTGTAACTCCAGTCGCAGTCGTCAATCGCAAATTATAACATCCTAGAGGTGAGGGTGCAAAGCTGGGGGGGGTACATGATCACTTACTCAGAGCATGACTGCAAGCAGTCTGGAAAGTAGCAGCTTCACATGATGGAAGATGACTTTGTTTGTTTAGAACAAGAGAAATAATAGATAGGTTGTAAAGGAACAGAAGCAATGTCTGCACATGTAGCTGGCAGCCGAGAAAAATTGGCGGACGCGGACCGTTGCGCCAAGACCTCCGAGCGTCAGCACCACACGCTGGCAAATTCCGACCCTAATCTTCAATTTCGAAGCAAAGCTACCTTTTACGGCATCACCCAGCGTCGACATCCTACATCGCCCAGCAAACTCGGTACGGACACTCTTTTCGACAGCTCGCAATACTGCTACACCAGACTCGCTAATACGTTGGAAAAAAATTCAGACTTCGGTTGAACACGACATATTCGAAATGGGTGAAGCAACTGTCAAGGCCAGCTCCTGGCGCCTGGTCGAGGTCGGCCGTGTCGTTCTCTTCACTGAGGGCCCATACACCGGCAGGCTCGCCGCTATCGTCGAGATCATCGACCACAAGCGCGTACGTCCTACTCGCCAGCGATACTGAAAAGAGGAGGTTTCTATGGGTCTTCGCGAAAGGAAAATCGCAATGGAATATCCAGACATTGGCACATGAAGAAAAATGGATTTGGTTGTGCAAAGGATGCTAAGACAAATTGCCATTCAGGTCCTCGTTGACGGCCCCTCCTCCGACCCAGCGAAGAACGTCCCCCGTTCTTCCGCCCGCCTTAGCAACGTTTCGCTCACTGCCATCGTTCTGGAGAAGTTCCCTCGCTCAATCGGCACCAGCGCGCTCAAGGAGAAGTGGGACGCACAGAAGATCGAGAGCAAGTACGAGTCTTCAGCCTACGCCAAGAACAAGGCCAAGACCCAGAGGAGACGGGAGTTGACCGACTTCGAGAGGTTCAAGGTCATGAGGTTGCAGAAGCAGGTAGGTTTATGTCTGTCCGTGCCAGCAATTCCTGATGAGCAGCAGCCCGAGCACTATTGCGCTATCGAGTTTTGACTATGGGATTTGATCATGCGACCAAATAGTCTAATGCTAACTTTCAAATTTTTAGGCCCGCTTCGAGGTCAGGAAGGCGCTCGCCACGGCCAAGGCCTCGTAGACCGTCTACATAGGACCTGGTGTGATTTGAGCGTTACAGGGCGTGCAAGATCAGGTGCTCCGATATTACGTGCATGAGCATGACGGAAGGACCTAATCGTTGCAGGCAACAATTCAGGCAGCGAGATGAAAAAATATGATGTCTTCGTAGCTTGATCGGTGTCGCAATCGTCCCTCTCAACATATCACAATGCCCGTACAAAAGCATCTTGTTTGATGATTTACGAATGTCTACAAGATAGTCAATGCAATGTTCGCTGTGATCCATCCTCCCGTAGAATCTCCATCAAAATCGCTGGCCTACGTTGAAATGTGATTGACGGGATAGTTCATGCCTCAGGCATCAATAGCGTCTGTGCGGTAAGATTTCGAGCTATGTGCGCGACCTCGAAACTTGGCATTGCGGCAACGACCAGATTGCATCACATAGCTGTGAGCAGGAAGACTTGTTAGACAGTGATTGAGATATTGCGACTGTCAACCATATACTGTAACCTGTAAGTCTGTCGTTGCTCATGCTCGATCATTAGGCGAAAAACCACTTGACCCCTCCCGACCCCCGCAATTTCAAGCCCACAAGCGAATATCACGAATTTAAACCAGTGCAACAACATACAACGTTCTGACCACCGAGAGGATTCTCGCTATACAGCCAAGTAGATCACTCGCGAACCTCACAAACTATACATCATGGCCAACCCGCGCGTCGAAGAGCTCCCCGATGAGCCAGAGAAGAAGGTCGAGGTGGAGGAGGCAGACTCGAGCTCGGACTCTGAGCCCGAGACCGGTGCTGCTGGTGGCGAGGCCAGCATTCCCGCCGGCGCCAGCGTCGCCGTGCACAGCCGCAACGAGAAGAAGGCGCGCAAGATGATCGCCAAGCTCGGCCTTAAGCACGTCGAGGGTATCACAAGGGTCACTCTGAGGAGGCCCAAGAACATCCTGTTCGTGATCAGCAACCCAGACGTCTACAAGAGCCCATCGAGCAACACCTGGATGTGAGTTACTACCCGCACGGCTTGCGAAGCAGCGAAAGAGAAGAAGGTTACGTGGAGGAAGGCAGGAGGAAAGGGTGGAGCAGCAGCGATGGATCAATAGGTACTGACGTTGTGACTTTGTAGCATCTTCGGTGAGGCCAAGATCGAGGACCTGAACTCTCAGGCTCAGGCCTCTGCCGCTCAGCAGCTTGCTGCTCAGTCCGCAAACGACCACGCCGGCCACGACCACAGCCACGACCACTCTGACAAGGGCAAGGCTGTCGAGAGTGCTGACAAGAAGGAGGAGGAAGACGATGGCGAGGAGGTTGACGACACCGGTCTGGAGTCCAAGGACATCGAGCTTGTCATGGCGCAAGCCAACGTCAGCCGGAAGAAGGCCGTCAAGGCTCTGAAGGAGAACGACAATGACATTGTCAACAGTATCATGGCCCTCAGCATATAGGACGAGGGTATTACGAGTGCTAGATATGATTGAGTGAATGTGTCATGATGGGCACCTCGTGTGTTGAAAAAAAGCCCTCGATTCCTACTTTGGGTGAAACGTATGAAAGCACTTCTCACTTCTCTCTTGTCACTTTCTGCCACCAAAGCTATGGCATCAAGCTTCTTGACATTATTGTTGCTTCCTCCGCCAAGATCTGGGGGATATGATTACTATGTTTAATTGGGATGAAGGCTGCTGTTGTCACGACAGAATGTTGATCCAACCGCAATACCACTCTCTACTTGCGTAGTATCAACAACGTCGGAGAGTTTTGATTCTCGGTTATGGTCAGGGAGAGCGTCTCATGAAGACGTTCTCGTCGCAGAAAAAGATCAAAAAGCGAACAAAGACTTGTGTCTGAAGTGGACAAAGCCGGCTCTCCGATCGAGGCCGAAAGATCGCTTGTGTGCATGTTCCCATCACGCTGGGTTTGGTAAACTGAGAGCGAGCAGTCGAGAAAGCGTCATGCCAGACGGTCCAAACACCCTGTCGATCTATGCGCGTCGAGCACGCATGTGATGCTTGCGGGCACCCATGTGATGCTTGCAGACACACATTCACAGATAGGGTGGTCCAGCGGGAACAAGGGGAGATATTTCTCCAGTCAAACGACTTTGGAACTTCTTTCTTGCATCTTCCCGCCTCAGCTATTTTCCTAAGCAAGGGGGGTTTTTCTTAGTACAATGGCTATGTTACCACCCTAAAACGGCCAGTATCGAGCGGGACTTCACAGATGTCCTCGAGACTATCGTTGTGATTGTGATGCGGGTGCATTTGGGCGGCATAATCACCTGTTAAGGTTTCTGGTACAGTGACGTGAAATGCAAGAACGAGCACATCAACAGACTCCGATGGGCTGGGGAAGTCCGAAAAAAAAAAAAGAAACAACAGTGGGTGGGCCGATTACAACTCTCCAACTTCGCCCTGATGCATTTGTGGCAATACAAGTCGATTCAGAGAAAGAAAAACCCGTATCATTGTCGTGCCGCTCGACCGTCGACGCATCTGCCGAGCCGTGTCACCAACTGGCTTTCCGTGTGAATAGCGTCCTTGCCGGGTGCGCCCACAGCAAAACAAAATCATGTGAGCCGGCGGCGAGGTCTAGGCCGGAGGATCTATGGTAAAGTTCATGCATTGGCAATCAAGCAAAGGGGCCGATGGGAAAGAGAGAGACGGGCGAGGATCCGAGTGATCGTGCAATCGCGACACTCTGCAGGCCCTCTGATCCCATCGCTATCGTCTCATGCCCACATTCTCACCCGTCCATCAGCTTGAGCCGTCCTGGACGTGATGTGCCGGTAGGCATTATCCTTGCAATGATGCACAGCGGGCGAATGATGTGCAGAGCCATCGGGCAGATATCTTTCGAAGAGTCTTGCAAGCATTACGATCGTTTCTCATTGCCAATCCAACCATGGCAAAGCAAGCATGAACGAGTTGGAAAACGGGCACCGTAAGGCAAAAGACGACGTGACTAATAACTTGAAGAATAGGCGTCTATGGAGGTAATCAGGCTTTACATTGATGCCTTCAAACCAGGTGAACGGGTTGGTGGATTCGATTTGGGAACGGAGCCATACAGAGGGGACATGGCAGCTGTGGCTAAGACATCACGGACTGTGATGCAGATTGGTTCGATTGATTGAGCAGCGATCCAACAGGGATACGATTACCCAGATGGTACCACGCCGCACACCAAGGTGCTAAAAAGAATTCGAGAATCTCGTTGGAAGCGGTCGAATGGGATGCGTGAGCTTCCAGGAAGACGGGATATTAATCAAGGTCGATTAATGCGAGTGGTGGGAATATTCTCGGTGGTCTCTGCATGTGCTGGGTGTATGGATGCACAACGACGTAGGTGCCAAAGTCAGAGTGATGAAGCTGGGCAGGCGTGTTATGTTGCGCGGCAAGCGCACAGCCGAAGATGTGAGGTTGTTAAATCCAGCAAATTTGGCTGCTTATCCACCTGTCCGACTGTCGTTGTGTAATATGCTTACAACGCAGCAGAGCGCTCTTCCGGCAAAGCGGTTCGTTCTATGGTGAGGATGCCAGTTGGACTCCAAACGCATGTGGACTCTGCATGAGCGCTTTGATATGCTGTTGATGCACGATGTAGGGCAAAGAACCGGCCTGGCCGTGGAGAAACAGCATACAGCACTGTCGTTGGCTACTGGCAGGCGCTTCCGCATTGACAGCGGTCCTGATTGGCGGAAGGGATGCGCAATGCATACTGAAACTGGCGCCCTCTCACGTACGTATGGAGTAAAAAACGCAGGACCAGACGGGACCAGCATCGACAGGCTTTGCCGGTAGCGTCGAGATGCGCGTCGCTGATGAGATGAGCTGGATACGTACGCACCCGCGCACGGATGAGACGTGAAAGACCATGTTGGCGATGCCCTATCGCCACTTCGACCATGGCATTGCCGCTGAGACAAAGCCAGGGTGGTGGGTCGTTAGGTTCGTGGAGCACACATAGCACAGCACGAGCACAAGCACGAGCACGAACACGAACACAAGCACGAGTACTCTGTGCGGGAACACGAAAGCGGTAGGAACGGGACAGGAGGATGGCATGGAAATGTCGATTGTAGAGCAATCGGGTCCCTAATTGATGATATCTACTTACCTTACTGCAGGTGAGCAGGATGAGGCTATAGCGGAGAGAAGTCGGCGGTGCTTCGGAAGTGAAAAAGCATCAGGAATCAGATAACGGATAGTACGGTGGTATTAGGTAGGTATCAGGTAGGTAGATAACCTATTTACTCCACTGGGCAGTATATCAGAGATCGTGGGTAAGGCATCAAGGCCTCAACTAGGGCTCCCAGACTGCAACGACTGTGCTTCCAATTCCAAACCTACCTACAACATACATCCCACATGGACGGCATGTGAGGCAGAACGGAAAACCGCAATTACAATCCATTCCGTCTGGCCGTTCTTCCATCCGGCCATCCGTCCGTCCGTCCATCCACCCATCCACCCATCCACCCATCCACCCATCCACCCATCCACCCATCCATCCATCCATCCATCCATCCATCCATCCTTCAATTCATTCCAAGCCGCGTACCTACCTACCCACCTGGCTACTCGATGCACGTCCTACGTAATGTGACGAGTGCGGCATGCCAACTTACCTAGATTGGTAGGTACAGCTCGTCGGCCGTCAAGTGGTAATTAATGCAGCGGTTAGAGCGACCAGAAGGGACAGCAGGGCGGCACAGGGAGAGACATCCATCCGCAAACGATGCTGTCCAGCAATGTGCAGACGAACGGCGATCCTACATACCCACGGGTACAGTACCGGGTAGTCAATGCATTACATTACATTACATTGCATTGCATTCCAGTACAGCACGGTACAGTTCAGTACAGTAGCGGACAACCTACACAAAGCGGGATAAGGCACAGCAAAGTACAGTAGAGTGGAGTACAACAAAAAGTACAGTAGAGAGCAGGTACCTCCTAGAGAGAGGCGAAGTCGTCAGAAGAAGCACAGGGGAAATGTCACACAAGCCTCACGTGGTTTCTACCGGGTGTTTAAGCCACAAACGGCTACTGGTAGATCCGCCATGCCCAGTGCGGCAATCGAGGTCGCTTAATGATCAGATCTAGAAGAAACCCCGAGCTGCCTCTGCATCCCGGTCCCAGCAGCAGCAAGCATCAGCTATACCCGCATTCAGAGCGCAAAAAACTCTCCTTCTAGTCAGGCTCGGGTGGGTAGATTGGCAGGGGTCTCCCTCCCAGACAACGTTTCCGTATCTGCGCGCCGTTGCTTGTGATGGGCATGCGGGTCAGCCGCCTGTGCTGTTCTACCTGGCCTGGCCTGGCCTGGCCCGGCCTACCCAGCTGCTGCGAGAGCCTTTGAAGGCATGCCATAAAGTTGACTCGTGCATCGTTCCTGTTCCTTCCGCAGCGTATGCGAGCCTGGCATTCGCAGCATAAGCCGTCGGCATTTGACCGGACAGGGTGTTGTCACGTCTCTGCTGCTGCTCGTGCTGCGGCAAGATGTACTCTCGTTTGAATAGGTAGTCAACCGGGTGCGATGTTGTCCGGATCTATCTCTGTCCGTTGCTCTTGAGCACCTCTTGGCACGCCGCAGGTGGTGGAACCTATAGTATGGCATGGTATGGCATAGTATATAGCCTAGGAGGCGGTGACATGCGAAGGCCCAGGGCGTAATCCACCGACGGGCTTGGCCAAGAACGGGTGATGTGAGATATAGGACTGACTGCGTGTGGGCTGGCTCTCCGTGACGCAGCGACCGATTAACCTTGAACAGTCGAATGCACGTCCCACGCACATCCGTGAGAGGGCGATCATGAGGGGCGCTGGTGCATGACAAGCGTGTGTGCGCGTGTGTGTGTGCACGAGTAATGTACAGTGTGCGTGGTTGTGCGTGGGTGGGTGTGTGAATGCAGTGTATCGTACGCTGGCTGTTACGGGCCGCAGTGCGGGCAAAAGATCTGTTGCGAGACCAGGGGTAGAGCGGCAGCGCACCGGTTCACCACCACTGCCAAATCAGTGTACCACCACCTTACGCATGAGATGAAGGCACCTCGTTCGCACTGGCGTCATGATTCAGGGCATCCCGGTGCTGATGCACGTACAATAGGTAGCCGCCTCTGTGCCGTGCGTACATACGTGAAAGCTATCCACTCTTCCAGCCGTCGGTTTTGCCGCCCTCAAGCCCATCCGCGACAGCCATGCGATGCGAACGGCTGTCGCTCTCGCTGGCCCTGGTGATCTACGGGACATGAAACCAGAAGACCTCGTACAAAGCTACTGCCAACGCTGGCGGATCCGTTCTCGTTCACAGCTCGTACAACAGCCAATGACAGCGGTAAAGAGGAGGATGTATCTCTACGGGCGGCGTCATCCATGCCTGGGCTCCCAAGCCGGTAGGGTAGATGAGAGATGAGGGGAAGGCGAGGCTAGAGGATTGCGCTAGCGTAGTCTAAACACGATCTTCTCCTGGTCGCGAAATTTTCCCTTGATGATGAGGTGATGAAGCTGTAAGCATGCGGCACAGGGCAGCGGCACGGCTCAGCCGAGCCCATCGCTTCTACACGCCCGCCTATGGTAGAGGTGACCAGGATGGATGTGGAAGGTAAGTAGAATATTGGCGAGTCCTTTCTGTCCCGCTGGATCCTCGAATCTTTTGTGGACGCCGGAAGCTTAGGTAGACGCAGGGTGCAGGGCCATGCCCATACATACCTGCGAGGAAGTACCGGCGGCAATCGTGATTTGCGAGGTGGAGGCAGGCGTTTGAGAGAGATAGAGAGAGAGAAAGAATGTGTGTGTGTGTGTGTGTGTGTATGCATGCATGCATACGCACTCGCCTCTACTCACCGGGATGAGACCGCTGGGGTTCGGATGGATGGATGGATCAGCCAAGAGATCTCCAAGGGTTGGCATACTACCACCACCACTACTACCGTACCTACACCCTGAAAGCCAGACGGACTGAATGACACACAAAGAGCGGCGATTTACCGGCGACACTGCCACCTTTGACGTCGTGGATCACTGGCGAACGAAGAGTGGACGGTAGCTGGTGTTTCGCAAGAGCCACGTGTGCAGGATCTGCCTCTATCCGTCTTCGTGAGCGCTATCGGGCTCTAGCATATGCCACTGTTCCCGATATCTCCTCCGCAGCTTCATCAGACTGCACCACTGTGGTTATTAATTACCAGAAGACGGCTACTGTACGGAAGCATGCACTGATCATACCGCTCTGTAGTCTGTCTTATACCGTGGAAGCTCGACAGAATGACAGCGCGGTGCCGCCGAACCCTACCCACCGGACGTCTTCCTTCTTAGGAACGGATCACTGAGCTGGCGGACCCTAAGGATTCAGGCAAATTGCTGCAGGACGACGACAAGCATTCAGGTCATCGTGTCGTGGATAGATAGTGATCATCGCCATATGGTGATACCGTACCTACCACCCATGCCATGTACTGCACTTTTCCCTGGAGCACGCACGCACGCACGCACGCACTCACAATCCGATGCGCTAGGTCTGAGGTATGACCATGATGTCGGTCTGCAGGTGGCGACTATCGTGAGGGAGCAACCCTGTCGAAGCCACGCTTCGAGCGATCGACAAAGCATGAGCATCCGTTCTCACGCCGGCGTTCGAGTAGGTCCTCTGGCGCCTTTCGCTTGCGGGTGATGACAAGTCCGTGTCGCCTTGACTTACCACCCACCCATCGGCGCTTGGCGGTCATGATCACTGTACCACCATCTCAAAAGCCAGTCTAGCGTACGTCCTGCCTTCTACAGGGGAGAAGGGGGTCTCGAGGACACATGGTCTCGTAAACCCTGCTTTTTGACATTCCACCCTGTTTCGGGTCGTACTTTCATCCGGGAGGAATTAGGGACAGCGTCTCGATGGCTCAGTAGCGGTTGCTACCGCTGTGCTCATCCATACCAGAGTAGAGCAGAGCAGAGCAGAGCAGTACAGTACACACGCTGGTGCAAGGTGTTGACTGTGGAGGTGGCCGTGGCACCGGCCATGTGTCCGTCGATCTTCACGGCGTACGAATGGATGCCTACCACCATGTCGACTGCTGACCCGCCTTTACGATCATGTACCGTATTGCATCGATTATACTGTACGCGTTACCTCTCGTCTAGTCTGACGCCGCGAATGTATGAGCGCGGCGAAGAAATGCATACACTAGAGGACACGGGTCGGGAAAGTGGGTTGATTAGGCTAGGCAGGTTGGTACTGTAATAGGCCTCACGACATTAGAGTCGTCTGCTGTTCCCAGCCTCGTTGCTGCTGCCATCACCCAGGCCAATGAGCTGCTATGCCGTCCTGGTCTGACACTGCATCATCATCATCATCATCATCATCATCGTCACCACTACCACTACCACCACCACCACCAGGAGGACTATAATCCGGCCTCATGACAGATCAAGAATGAGGATTGCCAACTACCTACGGTATTGCAGTAAAATAGAGTGATCCACAGCGGCCGGCCTGGATGTCATGGGCCCACTAGATAATGGGCTTGAATAGACGAGGGTGATCTGCGAGGTGGGTGTGGAAAGTAACAAGGAGACATCAACGGTTTTAGTGGGCGATCGGATTGCTCCTCCTACTACTACTACAACTACTCATCCTCCTGGTTCCTTTCTCTCACCTCGCGATCCATCTACCAACCGTCACCCTGCTCGGATCCAGCAATCCTCCGGACTGTAGATACGGCTGCCGGTGTACAGTGTAGGCCGAGCCATGCCTCCCTGATAGCTAAACTAGCTGCACACTGGACTGACTGTAGATTGTGGACTGTGGATTGTGGACTGTGCCGCATACGCATAGAGTCAGCCAGCCAGCCAGCCAGCCAGTCAGTCAGTCAGTCAGTCAGTCAGTCAGTCAGTCAGTCAGTCAGTTTAGTCCCTTTGGACATGCTTCGCCAGCATTGTTTTTCGCCAGCAACGTACGCACCGCACCTAGGTAGGTATGTACTTGCTACACTGCCTCAGCCACCGTCTTTTTCTCTTCCTCTCGTACGCTTCGTATCTACATCATCACTACCACCAGCAGCTACGCCGCCGCCGCCGCCACCAGAGGCACCTACGCCTACCTAGCCTGGGCATGGGCCGTTAGTAGTTCTGGCCTGATCGCTGTGTACAGTATACGTCGTGCTAGACCTAATCACGCCAGGAGGATGTGCAGTAGGCTCTGGCCCAGCCTTCCATCGTTCCATCGCCACATCACTACAGCACTTCTACAGGGCACTACATCCACTGCATCCACTGCATCCGCTGCTTCGACTACATCAACTACATCACTCCCCCATTTTATCCGCACTGACTGAACGAACGTCTCCCTGCTGCCACGCCGCGGACCGTTGTGACGGCAAATCCCGGACTCCCACCACCCAGGTACTTAGCCACATACCAGCCTAAAACCTCCTATACCCGACATTTTCTACATACCTGCTAATGAATTTTACTGTCACTATACCTACACCACACCACCTCCGTACACTGTGTACATTCTCGTTAATTTAGGCGCAAATAAAAAAAATTATATGTCATGTCTACTACCCTTCCCCCCCTCCCCTCCCCCCCCCCGGCCATGTCACCGTATGCGTGATGCCATGCCCATGCCATGCCCATGCCACCGTCACCACCACCAACCAAACTCGTCACATCCCGTCCCATCTTTGCCGCTGGCTGTTATTGTTCTAACTACCGTGCTTGGGTCAAATCGAGTCCAGCCAACTCCGGTCCGGTCGTGTTCATGCCAGTCCAGTACCAGTCCAGTCCAATGCGATCCCAATCCAACATACGCCCACTTAAGGTGACGAATCCGGTAGCTACATGACATGGGTGAGGTTTGTAGTCTGTCCTGTTCTTCCATGCCAGACCAGACCAGGCCAGGCCCATACCATGCCATGCCATGCCATGCCATGCTAATGCTATGCTATGCTATGCTGTGCCTCATCCCACTGAGTTTGCCTGTCTCCAGCGCCTCTTGCCCACTGCCCATCCCTATCATCCCGGCGCCTCTTCTCATCGCTCCCAACCTATCGCTCCCCTTCCCTGTCTCTGCGATGGGAACCTGCTACTCGAAGGGTGGCATTGTCTTTTTTCAATTTTTTGTCTACCGCTAACTCGACACCAAGCAATCAACGTGAAGAGCACATTGCCTGCGACCTCACCAATCCTAGTTACTACCGCCGTACTGTACTGTACTGTAATGTATTGTATTGCACCGAAAGCCCCTTGTAATGATGATAATAAAGGACGAGGGCCCGGCCGTTGGACGAAAGCTCGAACCTGTTCGCGTGTATAGCCTGTCAACTCCGTGCTTGACGCCATTTGATCGCCATTGCATCTGCTCTGCCCGTTTTCTTACCCTTACTCCTCCTCCTCCTCCTCAGCGTCCCTCCACCATCGTCGGTAAACTCCACTGCTCCCTCTTCATACCTACTTGCCCTCCATCCTCGCCTGACAAGCCTTTATCCCCGTCCGGTACCCACACCTCTCTGCTGGATTGTTATCCCGTTCGACGTACTTCCGACAGATTGACCGCCAGGATCCGTCGACCATCTACTGTACATGCTTCGTGGGGCCCGTCTCGTCTTCCTGCTGTCCCCTCGCTCCTCACTGGTCGACGCCGTCGAAAACCTAACCTTCTTCCCCCCCCTACACATCTGCACATCCTTTAATCAATAGTCCACCAACGGCGTCCTCCTGCTCGTTCTCTCGTTTGGCGAAGGCTACACCCGATCCAGTACCCCGTCATCACCCTTGGTCGCTTGCCTGTCTGTCTGTAGCCTGGCTTACCTAAAGTCTCTCGATCCCTTCTCTTACCGTCTTCTATCATACTCTTGCTTCTGTCTCAGTCACTAAACATCCGACTCACCTCAACATACGTATTTGTCGGATCGCAATCTACCGCAATCTCTGGAATTCACCACCTACAAGCAATCTGGATGGCGGCCGCTTGCACTATGCCAGTCCCGCCTCGCGATGATATCGCTGGCTACCACCAATCCCTACCGTCGTATGAGGCGAGAGACTACAGAGGATGGAACACCGTTCAATCGAGAGTGACCAGCCCATTCGATATCCCGTCGACTTCCTCGCAATCAACTTATTCCAGCCAATATAATGGGATGCAGCAGCAGCAGCAGCAGCAGCAGCAATCGGACTCGAACGAGCGCAACTCGAGAGTAGCGCTCCCGTCTATCTCCAGCTTATTGTCGTTTGTAGACGATAACAGAAACCAGCAGCCACACTGTAAGTCTACGCATATTATTAACGTGACCGTCTCAACTAGCCTACTGATAACCTGCCAGCATATAAATCGAATTATGATGTATCAAGTAATGGGCTGCAACATCGAAGGCCAGAATTAAAACCGTCGCCTTGGGCGGAAACGTCATCAAGCGATCGTGCGGCGGCCGGCGCTCTCAAACAGACATCAGCTCCTCACAACGACTTTTCCGCGCCGACAAGCGCAGCCTCGATAATCAAGCATGAACGATCTCCAGAGCATTACAGCTACGTGCACACGTCGCCTTCGGCATCGTCACGAGCTCTACCTTCGGCACCGCTATTCCGATCAGCAGGAGGAAGTCCGTCGGCGAAATCAAGCACTTCGTCAATCCCAAGCCAACAGTCGTTTATGGATGTCGTCAACAACCCTGACGCTACCCAGCAACGGCACTCATTCGTCAAGCCTTACTCTCAGCGCTTGAGGCGGATTTCTCGTTCCAACCATCCGACTTGTTTAACTTCAGGCCAACCTTCACCAACGCTGGGCGCCAATCTTGTCAAATCACCGGGAGCAAGCTCGACCAGCTCGCAATGCTCTCCACGCACAATTCCTCACTCTCTTTCACAAGGGTCTGTCCACAGCCACCAGGGCCTTGCAGAACAAAGACCTCTTCCCGCCAACTTCCCGCCTCAAATGCCAGCGTCTCCAACGGCAACGCCGGGAACACCGAACGCTGAGTTCCCACCACCTGCATCCCCAACCAACACCCACACAAGCGCATCGGGAGCGAGCAACAGCGTGTGGGAGCACCACCACTACATCTCACCTTCATCACAACAGTCGTGTCAGCCGGTTCAGGATCGATATATTTGCCAGACTTGCAACAAGGCCTTCAGCCGTCCCAGCAGCTTGAAGATCCACTCTCACAGCCACACCGGCGAGAAGCCCTACAAATGCCCTTACGCCGGCTGTGGCAAGGCTTTCAGCGTGAGAAGCAACATGAAGAGACACGAACGTGGATGTCACAGCAGCCCTACAATGGCAGCGACCGCGGGAACCTCATCACTGGTGGGAATCTCATCGTTGTTGCAATGAGTGCCTCTTGTCGAGAAATGGAGCCTGAATGACTTCATGAACAGAAGGAAACGCATGATGGAAACGAGAAAAAGCCCAAAGGTCGGATGGATGGATGGACGGCCATTTGCAGCTTCATTGCTTTTCGGTGGCATTGGTCTGGTTGGATGTCTTATTTAGCGATGGCGTTGATTTGGTACCTTGATCGTGTTGAATTATTTCCCCCCCAAACATTGCATGCGGACGAGAGAGGGAGACCGAAGTTGGTCGCTCGTACACAGAGCGAGCTTCGGCACGTTGGAGCTGAACGTGTCTGTCTGTATACGTCTGCTTGACGAGAGAGTTGTACATACCTCTATTTCTTGAACATACTTTGCTCGTATCACGAGAACGGCAAAATTCACTAACAAACTTGGACGATCTATCCTACTTTCTCTCTATCTCCCTCACTGTCTCTCTCTTTCTCTTCTCGTATTAATTACAAACCTCAACCATCTGTTCGTGGCATTGACTGAACTCTCAAGCACGCCAATTTGGGATCGCCCAGGGTGGAGCAGTCGATCATGGTCTCAGACGGAATAACGATAACACCAAGCCGCGATCAATAGCCCAAACGGTAAGAGCACTCGACGGAAAGGTCTGTGGAATTGGTGATTAGCGCCACTACACAGCGCCGTCCCGTCTGGCCCATAGTTCAATCGACTCGAGCAAATCTCAAATCATATAGCAATGGCCACCGAAGGGTGAGAACGCACACCCCTGTACTCCACAACCCGCAATCGTTCGACAGGAGGAGCCGAGCCGAGGAAACGACAGTACTGGATCATTTCGGCAAAAGCAAAGGGAAAAGCCATAGGAAACATCCCAACCTCATCAGGCTATTCTCCTCTCCCACTGGGTGTATACATAGACTGTGCTGCCCTGTATATACATGTCATCTGCACGCAGCTTGCCCGTTCTGCTCATAGGCCGTCGCCCACCGGCTGGCTGCAGCAGCCCCGGCCCGCCCGCAGACGGAACGAGCAGCCCTGGAGTGCTTAGCGCACCCTGCAAACCTTCCAAGCTCCCATTCCAAGGTCAGAAGGTTTGAGGCTTCGGCGTCTCCGGTGCGGGTATACGAACTCCAACCCGGATATATTTCGATCAATCGATGACTTTTAGCCTATTCCTTCCCATGGACCTACACCTATACCTATACCTATACCTATGCCTATCGACCTACGTACGTAGGTGTCTATCTACCTGCATGCATGCATGCATGAATGCACGCCTACTTGGGGTGGGGGTTGACAACTTTCAGGCCTCGTCTTCGATCTTCACCTGCGTGCTCACGCCTCCTAACATCCTATCTACACAGGAGGTCAAGTTTCGAACCTTAGTACGGCAGGTGGTGACGATGTCGAGAACCGAGTTTTTACTCTGAAGAGGAGAAAGCACAATGGCATTGGCCTGGTACCGCCTCGGGTCGATCGGATCCAGGCCCAATTTCAAGTGCGCAGCAAGTGTCACTTTAGAAGGCTCCACATCACCAGAGAAGTCTCTTTTCCACGTGCGCCTTTGGTGTGGTGGAGCCCGACTTTCCAATCCATACAGGGTCAGGGGGTCGGGCGGTCGTCGATGTTCTCTCGTCCGCAATGACGACCGCGAAGGGGGACGGTACCTAGGTAGGTGGGATCATGACATGTCTTGGCTGCGGTGGGCCAGGGTGGTCCTCCTCTCGTAGATTCCTACGCTTGCCTCTGTACGGACGCCTTGTCTCCACTGCCACAGGACCGCAAAGGGGAAGGCAATAACAAATGCCAGCAAGTTTGCTGCCGCACTGCATTTCGTGCGTAAAACAAGTACCTAGGCGGCGTGAGAAGAGGGGAAAGGGGACGAGGCGACAAATGAGGATGACGAAGGATGAGAGATTACGCATATGCATCCCGACTTCATCACGCACCACACGCACACACTCTGAAGGTACTCGCACATCCACCCACATCCACCCACATCCGCCCATGCCCACGGTCCCAATGAGGGTATACCAGAAGGGGAAATGGAAAGAGTTCATAAGCCGACAAAACAATCACGTATGTATACTGACTGATTGACTGACTGACTGACTGCCTTTACATGTGCCGCGGCCTCCAAGGTCGACCCACCGTCCAGGCAAGTACATCTACCTCAGGCCATGTCTTCTGGGCTCCACCCGCATCGTCTAGTCCAGTGAAGGCTTCCCTTCGCTTACCCAACACCTCTATTTGTCGAGAGGTGAAATTTTTCCAAAAGAGAGACGGGACGCCACATGTGGATTCCACCTTTGATCCGTCTTGACCCTAGCTTGTCGTTACCTGCGAATCTCGTTCCTTCGTCAAGGTTGCTTATCCTGTGCTGTCCTGCTTTTACCCTGCAGCCGTTCTCCGTGCGCTTTCCTGACTCGTTCAACATGGCTCTGCAGCGTCGGCTGTTCCTGGTCATCCACAGACGTAGGTGGTGTGCTCCTCTCCTTCCTTCCTTCCTGCTTATTGTAAGTATATAATATATATGAGCCGGGCTTGTGGTTTCGAAAAGGTCGGGTCTGTCAACCTGATTTGTGCCTGTGGCTGCTCTGGATTGGTTGAGATCCTTCAATTCTGCCAGCCTGGCCGGCTTGAATGCTGACCGTTCGCCTGGAGGTGCTCGTTACGGCTTGGACTTGCTGTACGGTCTGCCTATCGATTAGAATCCCGTCTTGTGTCGGCGGATAAAGATCACACTCGATTGGGATTGCGGTATCTACGCATGCCAAAGTATCGGCATTGGATTGGATGTGTAGTATCGATATGGCCGAGTTCTTAGAGCCATTCTTGTGTCAGTGATGTGTCAATGACAGATGGTTGGCAGGGAGCAGCCTACATTCAAGATCCACGTGGTCCCATTTTGATTAAGTTGCTTATGTAGGATCTGCCACGTTTTCGCTTGTCATGTCATATTTCAGAATAATACACCTAATTGATGCTCCTGATCTTACTTTAGCAAGAGCGTCTAATTTTCATAAGCTATGTGTTGATTCTTTGCTGCGAGAGGGCTTGCGAAGAGGCTTGCAGCAAACCCTCTATCGCATCAAGGAGAATGGGATGATGCATTGGGGCGTCGAAGCGTTGATATCCGAATGCACATAGACTACCACTTATGCAACAATCTCTACGCTCACAACTCATCCTTGTGCGATGATCTCCCTCAGCTGAACGTCTTGTTGTATACTGTATCTATTCGAGCATAGATTTAGATTTCGAAACAAGCGACCAGATGTTGAAACGGCACCGGCATGAATAATCAAAGGGGTATCTCGACCATTTAATCCTACCAATTACTACTACATGTCATAATCGACCAAAGCCAAACGCCCTTGTAGATACAAGTATAGGAGCAACACACGAAGTACATACCGATGAAGTGCCTCCCTCGCCCCGAAAGGCTGCATCGAGCGACAGCTGCCAGAGCTGTTGGACACACCGCGAGAAGCACTTTTGCATCTTTGCCGAAAACTCCACCTTCGTCAGAGCCGTCGTAGCGCCATGATAACCCATCAGTGTAAGAAGTACTTCAGTAAAAGTACCCGTGAGGCACGGCACAGAATATGCCAACGAAGATGCAGCTCAGGACAAACCCAGCCAGTAGAGCTTGGATGAAGATGGTGTCTTGAATCTGTCGAAGCGCTGGCTCCTGAACCCAAAGCTCACGGTCGAAGATCTTGCGGATGAAATTGCGCTTCCTATACCTAGCCACCCAGGGCTCATCCTCGTACGAGTTGGAGGAGCTGCTCTGGAGCGAGGGTTGGGATATACCCTTCTCGTCGACGAGAGACAACTCGTCTGTCTCGTCGCCAAAGAGTTCCCAAGGGCGCAGGTGGCGATGGTGCAGGCCATGCAGCACCACGCACATGCCCTTCCACGCCGCCACCAGCGTCGCTATACCAACGAACCAGCCAATGAACGGCAGCACACGCCATCCGCGACCTGCAGAAGAGAGGGTGATGAGCAGATCCGCGACAAATCCACCTATTATGCCAGCCACACCGAGCCCGCGCGCGAACACCACTCGTGGCCGGTTGCCATTGCAGATACTCCAGCGGATGAAGTTCGGGTGTGCTTGCCGCCTCAACACGTGTTCGACGCTGCTGGCAATCGGTAGAAAGGCAGTTGGGTGGGTAGTGTTCTGCAGCGCGTGCAAGACTGCTTGACGGTCGCGGTGTGAGATGTTCAACTCCCTGCTCGAGCCTTCTGCAATGTAGATCGTGATGATGCGGTTGACCTCATCGCGATATGGCTGGGTGGTAACTGCACGAAGTAAGGCGTTAGCTAAGCAAGAATAAACCCAGCACAACGGCAATCGACTTACATGGCTTCCACTTCATGCCAGCATCATCAAAAGCCTGATCTGCCACAGCTTTAGCGGTGTAGCTAGTAGGCACACTGCTGTCTGCTGTGGTCGAGGCATAAGCATCCGAAGGCCGGCTGGAATCATGACCATCGACCTGATCGGTGGATTGTTGCAGACCCGGTGATCTCGGAGGGGTGTCGAAAGGATCAGAATCCTTCGGTTCTGGGACACTGAACTTGTTATGGCTATCCGCAAAGCTGGTGTTCTGCAGAATCTGAGAAGCCTCCACGCTTGTAGTTTGTTTCGGACGAGACGGCTCAACCTCATGCTCAAACTCTCTCCACTCCTGTGAAAGCACCTTCTCGCTAGAAGGTAGCTGTTCCCATCGAGCTTGATAATCTCTAAACCAGAGATGGAATTGGAGGTTTTCGGCCGAATGTTCGATATATTTGAGGTAATTCAAGAAGTCACGAATGGTAATAGGCTGCGGGAGACGGTCAGTTCTACACTCTTTCGACAAGACATATGAAAATGTCTCGTTTCGGTTCGATTCGAGAGCCAGAGTCCGGTATTTGGTAGGCTTCATCAACTCACCGGGCATGTGCCACCACCGAGGATACGATCGAACGAGAGAGCGTCTGGAATGCCAGAACTGACGCATGAGCTGCCGGAATCGTAGGTACTGTCCTTGTCAGGCCCATCAGTCGAGGCTCGAGACGAGGTGACCTTTGCAGGTCTACGGTATGTGAGCGAGTAGACCATTATGATGTCTAGGTGATGCCGTCAAAGAGACGAAACAAGAGAATCACATGCAATCTAGACTTTTTTTCCAGCAGGATCGTGACAAGCGATGGAAGAACACAAACTCCACAAACATCGACGAAGGCCTTCACCATTTAAGCATGAGAGCTGGCTCTTTCTTGCCAAGAAGACCATGGGTAGGCATGGCTTGGGGATATATGCAGCTGTAAGTGATACCAAAGGCACCTACATCTCCCTTTCGGTCGGGCGTAGACGAAGGCTAGGATCAGGCATGACTTTACATGAGCCGAACACTTGGGTTGGCCCAGATTGGGTTCGAGCCTAGGGATTTGGACGAGTAAGGAGGCCGGATGGGCATTGAATGGCGGCAGCATCTTGCAGTAGCGCACTTCGCAAACGAAGCCATAACAAGGTTTGAAACCTGAGCTGTACAACAAGTCGATCCCCGCCCAGATAGCTGCACCACCTCCGCACAATGGCACCAATCCATGTGAACATCTAGACGGAATCGTCGGACGTATGTGTATGCAATAATGAGCCGTATACCAGCCGTACATGAGGAGATTTCTCTGGGACCCTGGAGCTGGGGGTGATTGGGATTTCCTGAGATCGGATTGGCGGGCCCTGCAAGCAAGGCCGATCACCTTTTCACCGCGAGGAGGGAGGGGGAACCATGTGAATGTCCAGGTGCTAAAGGCGACACGTACTGAAGGTACGTTGTCGGTGGACTGACCCGGCCCAAGCGAGCCGTACACACTGTGCCGTACACACTGTGCCGTAAATTGCATCAATACAGAATGCCTCTTGCCGAGCAATCGGCCGTCGTCACTGCTAACATCGCATGACTGGTGCTGAAAGAGCGCCTCTGTTGTTGTCCGTCTAGTCACAAAGCACTCCTATCACTGCCGATGTGGGAGTTAAACAGCAGTTAGGGGGCCATCAGTCCTTCGCCTGCGCCTTCGTCGTCAGATGAGGTAAATGTATGGGTATCTACCACCCCATCCCCATTTCGCCACGCCACGCCTCGCCACGCCACGCCATTCTACCTATTTAATCCGTGGCAGCCACATTTCGGGGCCCAACAACTCTCCTAGTACCGTGGACCTTTCCCTTCCTGCGTCTCTGTGGGCTGTGAAACTACGGTAGAAGTGTATTGGCTCGTCCCACTTCACGTTCAGTGATACCCGCGTGGCTGTCTGGTACCACCGTAGCCCGACGGTTCGCATGGCAAACAGTTGACAAAGCCAGTGTGTTCCAGTGCCTCCTGCCACGGCCTCATTTCGAGCACGGTACAGGACAAAGAAGAGACAGGTGACGGCCAACGCTTTATCACGTTGCCATGACATGCCATGGTTGACATGCCATGGTTGGGAGGGCAAATGCATCGAAGATGGATGTGCGTGAAATTGACCGCCACGGGCCAGACAACACACCACCCTCGTCATAATCGCTAACGCAGACGGAAAACCGTCTACCCGTAGACTTGAGAAGCCGAACTGCGTCAAGGAAAACTCGGCACCCCACTGCTATCCTTCGCTTCCACCAGCTCGCAGTACTGAAGATCCAGTGCCAGCACCGTAACATACGCCTATACTCATCCATACATGTGTACGATGCAGACGTAGCGCCATTATATGTCCCCGTAAGGATCACTTTGATTACTGAGAACTGGGATCGACAGTGCAGCACGGAGACCCTTTGCGCCCGATGAACTGGGGCGGTCTAGCCGTGTCCCCAACCAACCTCCACACTACACTGCATGACTGTATACATACAGCAGCACAATTCTGCATTGCCACATCCTGCCCCAAGCCTGTCATTACATAACCATTGCTGCGTGGTCTTCTTCAAGCTGGCCAAGCTGACTGGAGTAACAACTCAACAGGCCAACCCTGCTTTATTTTCCACTTGCTGAGCCAATCAGCCAGAGCTTCTCCGCTGTTGCATATCTATTGCGAGTCTACAGGGATCCATGAAAGGTTGATAGGGTGGAGATGTTAAATTACTACAAAATGTACAGGGAAGCAGCTGTGATTGGCATTTGAAAACTTGCCAGTTGTGACAATCTGTCCGCTAATTGGCTTTGGAACCGCCTGTTTTCTTTGTGTTCTCTGCTATCTCGCAGCATTCGGTTGTTTAACCTGGACGGCATTTTTTTTCCCTTTGTTGAGGCATCGCACTGTCCACAAGCTTGCTCGTATGGGAAACATTGTAGTTTCTTAGATGCACACATCGCAGAGGCACTGGTACTCTCATCAAACTATCCGGTGTTTACGAACGAAGACTCGACCCATTGCCATGGACAGGACAGGATTAACGAACCTTGATTTCTACCTAGGTATCTAGCACATAGTCTGAAAGGGTCTGTACCCTTAGGGCAAGGGTTCGACGTGTAGATACCAAGCTCTAACTGATGACAAAGGTACCTACCCAGTCAATCACTTTACAGTATGTCTCTATTGATGATACTGGCTTAGAGAAATAGATTCGACAGCCTCCCTTATTCAAGATGTCTACTTTTCGCTTTCGTGCCCCAAATGCGTCGACAACCGGTTTATGTTCGCCATACTCAAGCACAGATAGGCACCTTTTCGCGGTCTTTCTATCAGCCGCCAGCTTGTGGAAAGCAGGTCATAGACCGAGGCACGGTGTTTGCGATGGTGACTTAATGGAGATCGATTGGTGATCCGCATATGACTGGCTTGATTGGTAGAGAGGCAAGGAGTTATCGTCTCGATACGCTCCGCCTGGTCTATAAAAGTATACCTATATGATGCAAGATAGCTTCTACGGCCGTAAAAGAGATCAATTCAAATGCCGATGGGGGCGAGCTTTGAGTGCCAACGGGACTCCAGACCGCCCAATGCAAAGACATTACAGCACCTTATCCTCTTGGATCTACTTCACCGGTCGTCTGGATATGCGGCTCTACATCCTACACCGATAGGGCTTACTCGAATCGGGAATGCTGGCCGTGCCTCCTTTTTCGAGGCTGTAGTCGCCACATCGGCAGTGCAACGACAAGACGATTTGGATCTGGATCTACTGTCCAGTTGAGCATGACCCGATCCACCATCACGCCTCGACCAGGGCTTATCTTAAGGCGGCCAGGTACTGTTGGCCCTGAGGTCCTGGCGAAAGGTGGTTGCATGATGCAGTCGAGACCTGTTCAAAAATGAGAGCTGTTTCATACTAATCCCCTGAACATCCACACCATCAGGCTCAGCCTTGTTCGGATTCAGCCCTTCAGTGGTGAAAGCGCAGTTCTAGCTTCTAAGAGGATCTTATATCAAGACGATGTACGCATATCAATTAGCTGCTGTTTGCCACGCTTGATCCAGTGTCGGAATGCGCTTTTGACAACATTTACCCACCATACAGTTGCACCCACTGAACCTGGACAAGTCTCCAGCATGAGCGCGACCATCGCCATTACCACCGCCTTTGATCCGCCGTCGACATGTCTCCCAAGCTACTTCACCCAGCTATCGTCTCCAGGGTATGAGATATGGGTTGCAGAGCCAAATCCCGTCCCAGCGACCACTGCTTCAGCATGCTATCCCGACTCTTGGATAGGTAACTACACCAAGGTCGGCACATCGTCTGTTGTTCCAGTTGCCAGTCCTCTGGTCTGTCCACAGGGATGGTTTTCAGCTTATGGTACTGGATCGTACTTTGCTTGCTGCCCATCGTATGTAACCCGCCCGCATCTACCAGAGAACTTTCCAGAATTGATGTTGACCGTGCCTGCTTCTCAGATCCTACCAGGTGGCGCTCCCTTCGTACACAACCGACACAGATAGACCTGTGTATGGTGGCACGTGCTACAGCGATCTCACCATGGGCCAGACCATCACCGTGACGGCTTATAACAGCGAGAGTGTGACGGCGACGGCGCAATGGGTCGCATCCAACACAGACGCACAAGTATACGCACATCCCATCGACGGATATGCACGAGCCGTGGTGAGTTACCTTAGCGCACGAGTTTCGCAAGACATGCACATTCTTACTAATGTCACTGCCATCAGGCATCCGCTACTTCTACGCAAGGTTCCAGCTCCAGCGTCGTCCATACATCAACATCCGCCACGACGACGACGACGACGACAACCACGCCAACACACAGCTCCTCCTCTAATGGCGGTCTCTCGGCCGGTGGCATTGCTGGTGCTGTAGTTGGACCAGTTGTGTTTGTGGCTCTCGTCGTTGTCGCTGTCGTCTTCATCCTCATGAGACGTCGTCGCAGAGCGACAGCTGCTACGACAGCGACAGAGCTAGCTTTCCGCGATAAAATGAGGGATGGCGGCGGCGAATACAAAGATGAATCGAGCCTTACCCCACTTCATTCTGGGTCGCAAAGCAAGTTTGCAACTGCAGCCAAATCACCGTTCGAAATGTCAGCCGACAGTGCACCGATAGAACTTAGCTCTATGACACAGTTGTCAGAACTGCCCGGCTCCGATCAGATCCACAAGCAGTCGAGCTAAAATATAAACTTAGACTGACGTCTGCTCTGGCCAGAGACTAAGCTGTATTGATGATACGAATAATTGGAACGTTATGATGTTACTGTTCTGCGTACTTATGGCCCAGATATCACCCTGGTCGGTTTGGAGTACGTTAGATATTGAAGAGCTTTGAAGAGCAACACCTGGTTCTTGCAAGGTCACTGCGTAACGATTTTAAATTAGAAATGATCCGCGTAAATACTAATAGCATACAGAAACTTCGTACAGAGACATTCACTTCTGTGAATAACTCTGGTTCAATTTTCACAATGGTAGTTTGACAAAACCTGCCAACTTCGACGAATCACCCTTCTATCTCATGAAAGGAAAAGGTAAGACCAAAGATTATGACAACACCTGGCTAAGAACCTTGAACCGATCCAGGAGCTGCCTTCGCAGTAGCAACGAAATCAGGTGTGCCGCCAAGTCTTCCCTTCAAGTCACCGTAGTAGGTGTTGGGCTTGATACCTTGCTCGAAGACAGTCTCCCAGTTGGTCATGACATCGTCGACGACAGCGATGATCGTAGCCCAGGTGTTTCGAAGTCCTGGTTCGGTTGCAGCCTCACCTATAAGGAAACGAGACTGGTAGGCGGTGAGCTGTGGTGGTGGGCGGTCGAAGTTGCTGAATGCCTTGATCATTGAGACTCGGGCGAAGTCCGTCATGTTGTGGACGGCACCGAGGAAAAGTCCCACCAAGCGACCCTGGTCGTCCTCATTCGTGTGGCAGGGCTTAGCCTGGCCGGATGTGATGAGGTCGGTGTAATACTCCACGTTCTCACCAGCAACCCTGCCGTGCCAGTAGACCTGGGCGGAGACTGTGTCGCATTGGGCCAGGAAAGGTGGCTGCCTCGCAGGCTCGTACTCATATGTCTGTCTCAGCGCTATCGACGTGTTGGAGAGCTCCTCAAAAGGCACCTTGCTGCCGACCGCGTAGAAGCGATCAACCAGAGCTTGGTTAAGCTTGTAGACCTCAGTTCCGACAGTCACCGGGTACTTGTAAGGAGCATCCTGCGCATAGGCCGAGAAGTACTGTCCCGAAAAGTTGACGGGCAGGTCGCTTCCCAAGAACATGTCGCCCCATTCCCATTGCACACCGAAAGTGCTGATGGTAGCACCTCCAGCGGTGGCGTACTTGGGGTTCACTCCACCGGTTCCAGAGATGATGACGTAAGTCTTGCGCAGGTCAACTCCAGGAATCAGCAGCATTGCCGTGATCTGAGAGGCCGCAACCAATTCTTGACCACACTCGAGTTTGCAGATCTGGCCATCGGGTGTGCAAGCAAGGACCTGCTCGAACAGGTCGCCTTGGTAGAGGGTGGTGAAGTTCCACTCTGACAGATACCCGAACTCGAACTCATTGGCAATGAGAAGAACCTTGGGAGAAAGTGGCGCGCCTGGCGTAGCTGTTGCGAGAAAGGTCGGTGTGGTTTGCGTGGCAGAGGCCGAGGTTGTCGATGCTGCAGTAGCGGTCACCGTTGTGGTGACGGTTAACACACTGTTAGAGCAAGTGGGAAAATGTGGTCTCTCGAAGGGATTCGCATTAGCACCCACTCCGAGAAGAGCCAATGCCACAGAGGCGAGAGTGGTGGGCGACTGGAATTTCATGTTGCTAGTCGCAGAGTTCAATTCGCTACCTGTGTCAGTCTGAGCATCAATTCAACTCGAGCGATCTGCTGTTATTTAATACAGCTCCCAAGACTACTGGGCATGTCCATCACCCGATTGGAGTTCGCCGATGCCTCGTGCTTCATCTAGTTCTTCGGGTCACGCCGTAAACCTAACAAGTGCGCCTATCTCTCGAATTTCATTGATGTCATTCTAGTGTTTGGTACTAGTCTTTGGTATTTCGAAGACGAAACCGTAGAAATCCAATGCCACCGCGCCTGTAGATCTACTTTTCGGGCTCTTCCGCCGTCAAAGATGGAGCCAAGCAGTCTTGGAGACATTAGATCCACCAAACTGGTGCGCTTGGAGACACTCGGTTACAGTCCATGACTACTTCAGATCTTGCGGCGCTTTTCTCGGTCTGCGCTTATCTCCAGGATTTTCGGTAGCGTACTCAATCCGACATGCACAGGAACAGTGGTTCAATCTCGATTGGCTAATAATATCTGCGACTTCGGGTTACGTCCGTCTGGACCCTCTGAGAGAGAGCGATAAGCTCATGCGATGCCGGACGTTATGTGGCATGGCACTGATTACGTCCCATAGACCGCTATCAGACTGTCTGATAGAGACGCCCGTTTGCGACTGTCAGTGCTTCTAGAAGGCTGGAAACCATTGAAGGTTACGTACGTTTTGAGATAGCGATCGATATCCCAAGGCCTGGACTTGCGGCTTTGATTACCACAGTGGTGCAGCAGACCCTTTGACCTTTCGACTTTTACATACGGGGTCGAAGTGGTCGTGTACAGCATGCACCATGTGCCTAGGAAGTACTTTGCTAGTCTGCTGTCGGCCATGGCCATGCCCAGCTCAGCCACTGGGGAGATCTGGAGGATTGCCATGCGACAGGCGGGTCAAGATGAGCTCGCATGCCTTTCAATCTCTTGGGAGGTTCCGCCGACCTTCGCCAGTGTAGCCTCTGTAATTTGTTGCATCTTCATCGACATCTTCCATGCTCTTATGTTCAGACGATGATGCTCAAGGTC
This sequence comes from Scorias spongiosa, assembly GCA_018467035.1. Taxonomy (NCBI): domain Eukaryota; kingdom Fungi; phylum Ascomycota; class Dothideomycetes; order Capnodiales; family Readerielliopsidaceae; genus Scorias; species Scorias spongiosa. The sequence goes on from JACSZZ010000001.1 coordinate 207,893, forward strand.
CCACGAATCTTTGGCCAAAGGTTGGTTTTTTCGCTGGCTTAGGCAATCGTACAGTACATCCGGAGGTCCTGGGCGTTTCAGGCTGGAAAAAGTACGAGGGCTACGAGGAAGTTGACAGTACGATGGGGACCACATGGTCAGACCGCTTTCTCATTCAACATTGGGAGCCCTTTCGTCCAGAGTTATGTGTCTCCTTTCACCTACAGTATAGCTTTGATACATTGCAGCTCCCCACCATATCGACCCCGCCATAGTTCCGTGTTTAGATTTGGCTGTGAAAGATAGCGACCGTACCTCAAAAGACACATACCGACATCATGGCCACCAACGGCACCACCGTCGACGATGACACACTCTTCTCACCGACTCTCATATCACCAAATGTCGCCGCCGCGCTCCCGGAGAGCTATACGATCCGTCCTTTGCAGCGCGATGATTACGACCTCGGCTTCCTCGACGTTTTGCGGGTCCTGACTGTCGTGGGCGAAGTAAGCAAGCAGCAGTTTGACGAGCGCTTCGACGACATGAAGAAGGCCGGTGTGGCAGGTGGCTACCATGTTCTCGTGATCCTGGATGGGCAAAATAAGATCGTTGGAACTGGGGCATTGATTGTAGAGAAGAAGTTGTAAGTTCCACCGTGGTCGTCTTCATTTACGACAGGGAATCCTTGGAGCTATATCCAACCTTTCAGGGTCCGGCTAACAGTGATTTCACCATTGACAGCATTCACAACCTCGGTCTCGTGGGACACATTGAAGACATTGCGGTCTCGAAGGATCAGCAAGGGAAGAAGCTGGGTCTTAGGATAATCCAGGCGTTAGATTACGTGGCCGAGAAAGTGGGCTGCTACAAGACCATCTTAGACTGCTCTGAGGCAAACGAGGGTTTCTATGTCAAGTGTGGGTACAAGAGGGCTGGACTGGAAATGGCCCACTACTACGAGGCGCCCAAGACCAAGTACGAGGCTTCTTGAAGAGGTTTCTTTGAACACATTACCGAGTTTACGACAATATTGGAGCAAGGGATACACACAGTATACAAAAGCACTGCCGGGTATGCGTGGGAGAGCTGATGGGTTATACGCAAACGAACGTTGGCCAGTTGGCCTTCTATCGTGGTCATCACTTTAGATGCGTGAGGATGAGATACTCAAGCCGCGTCTGACGAAGCGCAATTACATCGGATGACAGCGCTGTGTAGCCGAAGGACTAACGGCGAGCAACTCTTGGCTCTGTATATTTGACCCAAAGCTAGATCTCTAGACCAAATGAAGCATCAGCACATCGTCAGTTGTTTGACCGATTGTCACACGGGATTTGTCTAGCATCTCGTCACCGCTGCAATGATCGCGTAATTCTCAGCAATCACGTTGCAGCCCGACCCGAACGCTCGAGGCTCTCGCTGACGGACGGCCGCTGGTTCATTAAGCTGATCAACGGTAGGAACAAAGACGAGCTTTCCTTCTCGCCCATCCGTCTCATTTGGTCAAAGGTCGTCCAGCTCCACCCTTCGCACTTGTCTGGTTCCATCAACTACAATATAGCAAAAGTTATTCACACATTCCATAATGCGGGTCAAAGGCAGTCGTAAAAGAGAGTCACGCACGATTGGCTCTACAGGCATCACTCTGTCTTCAGATGTGGCAGAGCGTACGACAGCAGTCATGAAGATGGTCACATAGTGCTTTTGCGTGTCATGAAACACGCTGTTCGTAGCAGTGAGGAAGGTAACATTGTCGACCACCAGACCAGTCTCCTCCAGGACTTCACGGGCTGCGCACTCTTCGAATGACTCGCCATACTCCAGATGCCCTCCAGGTAGTGCATATGTTCCTGCATTTGATCCTTTAACATCAGCATGCTTTCGCCATTAACGCTGAGTTAAGCAGCTTGCGTCGTTTCGGATATTGCTGCTGATGGTGACCAGCTACGTGATAGATCTGACTACTGACCAGCACCGTGACTGCCCTTCCGTTTGCCCAAAATGAAGCAATTGCTATCGCCATACTGATACACGAAAACACCGACGCCTATACGTGGTACACCGGGAGTGGGAGTGGGATTGGCCATTGACGTCGTTTCTCAATATATAGGAATTCGTCGAAGTACCCGGTCGCAAGAACCCGCACGTTTCGTGCAATGGTTAGGGACGCAAGATAAGATAGTATTTGTTGGTGCCTCAGGCATGAGACACCTGTGTCGAAAAGGACGGCTACCTCCGTACATCATCTGCAAACGAGGGCCTACCTCCCTCGATAGAACTTCTCGATTGCTACAGCAAGTGCTGTCGTCCTTTGATTCAGATCGCAGTTCGATACGACGGGATTTCAGCAGATGCAGCCTCGTGTGTCCGCAGATGTCCGTTTCGAGGCTGTGCCGGAAAATTGTGTTTTAATCTATGGCGTAATGATAATCGTCTGGAGGGTAGTGTGCTGCGGACACGCCTGTGCCCTCTCCACTTATTGATCCTAGACATATCCAACACATACAGCAATTCGTGGATATAGATCCACGCTTCCCCTTCCAATGCTAAGTAAACATCAAAGATCCAAAAAGGATCTTACCATCCCATAAGAAAGCTTTGGCGCTGGGTTCGCGCTTTTCGTGAAGAGCATGTACGAGAGGCTAGGTACGCCGTGGGCAGCAAGTATAATTGGGTTTGTTGCATTAGCCATGGGCATCACTCCCTTGGTCTTTTATCAGTGTGGTGCAAGATTTCGCGCCGTCAGCAAGTTCCATATAGCTGTAAGGGCTACTAGTACTGTTCGAGAGAGTGGGGCGTCGTCGACAGTTGTCTCGAATCTTAAGGAATCTACATAAACTCGGATAGAAATGTACGGCAGACTATGTTGAATGTACCTTGATATTGTTTTCTTGGGACTGCTGCAGTGACAACTTTTGAATGCATTACTTGCATGCCTGCGCCAGCTAAGTCTCCGGCTTCCGACCTTAGCGGTAGGAAATCTAGGAGGCTGGATAACGGAAGATGCTGACATGGAGTTGCGTACTTCCGCAGCTGATTTGCCGTATCGTCTGGTTGAAATTGTCTCAACAATGGCAGACATTGGAACATTGGCCATTGGAATGCGAGTCCACCAAGACATCCATCTCAAGCCCATATGATGACGTCATCAACCCTCCCATCCACGACTGCCTCCCGTCTGATAGCTCTTATATTGCGGTTTCCATCTTCCATCGATTCACAGTATATCAGTATATGCGTGCACAGCTTAATTTATCTATTAGACTCATTGTAATTGATTAACACCTGTAAATATCTCCGATAGGAGTTGGGATAGTCATAATGTTCAGAACTCTTCCTACCAAAGCGTCCCTCAAACCAATACCCTTCATACCTTATGTCTCGGAGCAAGATCTACAAGATTTCAAGACGCTTCTCAGCGTTTCCAAGATCGGTCCTGAAACATACGAGAATTTGACAAGCGACGACAAGGACCTCAAAAGTTTCGGTATTCGGCGAGATTGGTTAGCAAACGCCAAACAGCACTGGTTGCATGACTACGATTGGCGTAAAACTGAAGCACGAATTGGGGGTTATCCCAACTATAAGGTGACAATCTCTGACCAAGGCTCAGAATTGGACATTCATTTCGTTGCTCTGTATTCAAAACGGAAGAGCGCCATTCCAATCGTGCTTCTACATGGCTGGCCTGGAAGCTTTCTTGAATTCATTGGTGTTCTCGATGAATTGAAAGAGAGATACAATGACGAGACTTTACCCTATCACATCGTTGTGCCAAGTCTACCGGGCTATGGCTATTCCTCCGGACCACCTTTAGGTAGAGATTTTACAGTCGAAGGGATTGCCGCCATCTGTGACAAGTTGATGGTTGGCTTGGGATTCGAGGAGGGATACATTACCCAGGGTGGTGATATTGGAAGCTTTGTGAGTAGAGTGCTTCTTGGAACCAGCAAGGCTTGCAAGGCTGCACATTGTAAGTTACCGGCGTGAGCGATGAAAAGCGATGCGACTGGCGGATAGTCCTGACGCTGAGCACCAACAGTAAACTTCTCCCCTCTTCCGCCTCCTTCAGAGAGGCAGGGATTATCCTCCTTATCAGACCGAGAGCGACAAGGCCTTCACCGATCCCAGCACTTTTCAAATTTGGGGAGCGCATACGCACAGGAACACGGCACTAGGCCATCTACGATCGGTCTTGTATTGTCCTCATCTCCAATTGCTTTGCTAGCGTGGTACGAGAGCATTTCCCAAGAGTATGAAAGGCTTGCGATCTGTCACTGATTGAAGTCATATTAGGATTGGGGAGAAATTCCTCCAATGGACGGATGAAACTCCCTCCTTGAACGCCATACTCGACTCAGTATCTCTTTACTGGTTCACCGAATCATTCCCTCGCGCAATCTTTCCTTACCGCCAAGTGTTTGGCGCAGACCCGGTCTCGTTTCATGCAAGGTCAGATCTGCACAACAACAAGCCTTTGGGCTATACGTGGAACCCGAAGGAGATACTACCTGCGCCTACATCTTGGGTTGCTAGAACTGGAAACTTGGTCTGGAGCCGGTCCCACAGCGATGGAGGACATTTCTTCGCGATGGAAAATCCAAAGGCTTTCACCGACGATATAGAGGACTTTGTCAAGGCTGCATGGCCTAAAGTGAAGAGCCAGCTTTAGATACTCTTGCTTCTGAAGATGTCCATCTCCTCAACCACATTTCCACGTATCTGGTCATGAGGCCTGCAGAGATTGGATCTGTCGTTCCAGCAAGCGCAGGACAGTCTTGAAGCGTTCGAGGAAGGTCGAATGTGAGATTCTTTTTGTTGTCGTCATCACCAAACGTCACCTTGGTTGAATTGTTTTCATATTTTTGACGCCAAAAGTCCAATAGCTTGATGCTTGGATTGCGATCAGGATCCGGGTCACTTTGTTCCAATCTCTGTATCCATTTTGAAGGCGGTAAAATCTCAAAGTCCGGTAGGCCACTGTCCTTCAGTGCAGGCAATAGATCGTTCCTCCAACTGAACGTGGCGGGATTGACAAGGTGATACACCATATCAATGTCTTGGGCGAAACTAGAGTTCCTCGCGAAGACAATGTCTCGAATTGCTCTCGCACAACGATCCACCGGTAACCATGAAGGGTTCTTCCTGAAGTATTAGTAACAAAATCAGAACATCATTTTGGCCTACCTCCGTAACACTTACCTCGTCCAGCGCCGGGAGGGCTCCAATAGTCAAAGCGCTCCTGATCATGAGTGCAACAGCCTCTGTTTCGTTCCATATCGCTTGGGACTCGTCCCCACTTAGCTGTCCAATGCGCAAGACTCGTGCATGCAATCCAGCATCCCTCATAGCGTTACGAGTGATGTGTTCTGAGACCATTTTACTCCTTCCATATCCGGTACTTTGAGAGTAGCCAAGATCTTCTATTATCTTCTCGGGAACCTGGCCTGGGACAGGGCTTCGACTTGCTGTTGAGACAGAGCTGCAGAAGTAGAACCTTGCGGGAGAGGATAACTTGGACCGCAGACAAAACTCGATCAGATTGAATACCCCGCGAATGTGCTGGGTCTCAAAAGAACCAACACCGAGGTTGAAATTCACTGCCCACGCACTGTGTACGACGATGGTTGTGTACGTTAATAGGTGCGTAAGAGTATGGTTTTCGAGCCCCAGATCGGGTTGACTGAGATCGCTCGGGACAGCCTTGATTTTCGATCTTTCTTCAGCGGTAAGCACTATGTGTCGATGTGCGAGTGATTGATGTATTCGTTCAACGGCTGATTCTTGACTTGCAGCCCTGACCAGTGCCCAGATCTCAGCGACGTCAGGTCTTTTCACCATCTCTTTTATGATGAATGCGCCCAAATTGCCGGTCGCTCCTGTAACGATCTAATCATACATCAGCTAATTGTCTCGACCCGGCTGCCTTTTAGGCTTACCAAGACTTCTCGTTCAGGCTTGATTGAAGCACCAGGAGTGTGGCTGGAAAAGCTTGAATATTTCTGGATCAACTTCTCCATGATCCCAATCTCGTCTTCGGTTTCTTCTAGCTCGTCGACCCTGAGCCGATAGAGGTGTTTTGATAGCGCATGCACAGTCTCCTTCTCGAATATTACATTCTGACTCAGCTTGTCGCTGTTGTCTCCCAGATCAAGTTCAGACTTGATGATCTTCCACATCCTTAACGACTGAAGGCTATCAACACCTGCAGCGAAGATGTCATCCATAGGGTTGTTAAGTGGAACATGTAATATATCCTGAAACTTGGTCATGAGCCATTTGTCGATCTCGTTGACTGAGAGCTGTAATGTTCCCCCACCAATTTCCTCATAAGCTTTGTACGCTTCATCGATCTGCTTTGCAAATTGGCGATAGACTTGCGCTCGAATGCAAGTACCTTTATCGGTCTGAGGATAGCTCGTCTCTGAAGACACCACAATGGCGAGTTCCTTGGGTATTCTAGAAAAGGTCTCTGCTTTGGCATTGGCTCTTTCGACGGTAGGCCACACAGCTGATAGAAAGCTCTCATCATCCAAATGCTTGGCATGTTCACTGCGGACAATGATCACACCAGGGGCGCTACGCTCAAAGCCAAATACTATAGCCTCTTTAACAAATTCATCTTGTCGTATCTGTCCTTCCATGGGAATCGGTAGGACCTTCTCTCCATTCACCAAGGTGATTCTGTCATCCAGCCTACTCAAGTATTTGTAGAAGTTAGGCTTCTTAGGATCAGGATGGCGACTGAACAAATCAGCGGTGCGAAAGGAGTTCGGTGGGTTGTTTGAGTTTGATGGCCCCTTGGATGGTAGTCCATCCAGTGCGACACATTCAAATACGCCTGGTGAGATCTCATCCATCAAAGTGTAATTGGAGATTGGTGGTTGCAGGCGAAGATAGTTCCACTCGGTATCCCTAGGTGGCCGGAATGATGTCATGATCTTTTATATATTAGTCAAACATTTCATTGGCATCGAGTGAAGAAGAAGCTCACCCTTCCAGTCTCAGTAGCTCCATAGTTGGCTACTAGAGTGACACCGGCAGCGGTCAGTCGATCTCCAAGATCATCCGGGCAGCTGGCTCCACCGAAGAGCACGATATCAGCCGCAGCCAACAACTTAATACCAGCCTCAGACTCGGACAACAGCTTCAAGACGTAGGGCACTACGGATATCTGTTGTGGTCTTGCGATATTCAGAGCACGACGAAGTGAGTCGTTCGTGATTGGGAATGCGTGGTTGAAAAGATACATGGGGCTCCTCGTATAGAATGCCCTACCGAGCTCCATAAGGCCATGGCTGTGAAACAATGGTGAAGCGCAGAAGACACGCATGGCGAAGCTCTTCCGAAAATTAGCCAGACATTGGTAGTTAGTCAGGAAGATTGGTTTTGGTAGCCCAGTGGAACCAGAGGAGTGCAAGATCCAGGCCATCTTCTTAGATTCCTTGATTGGATTACACTGGCGATGGAATCGTTTCCTTGCTTGCCCACGCCAATGTTCTTGCTTGACGAAGTTGAAGTAGCGACATTGCCGCTCTTCGTTAATCTTGCAAACGGTATCGTAGAAGCTTTCGGGAGCGAGAATGGAACTGCAATTTGCCATTTCAAGCAGACGTGCCAAAGCTGGAGCAGTCAGCCTTGTTGATAGAAATAGGACCGCAAATCCCATTCTATTGAGCGCAAAGAAAGTCAAAATGACCTCGAAACTCGATGGAGCCAGAATTGCGATGACGGGAGCTTCGTCGAGCGTCGAGTCCTGGGTTGTTAGCTTGTCATTCTGAGGGGGAAAGGGATTCATCAAAGGTATATCGTACTGCGGGTTCGAGTCCTAGATCGAGATATCTTTGGACAGTAGAATCGACGAAACGATCCAAGGCCATCGCATTGTATTCGTTATAATCATCGACCTGTTTGTTGGGGAAGCAGATGAGTGGAGTTTGCTCAGCAGCACAAGCATGTGATTTAAGCAGACCATCAATCGTCCAGAAGTTCTCGGGTGGTGGATGTGAGCTTCCATCACCAGTCAAACGGACAGTATGGCCAACGCCACTGCCAGCCGTTCTTGCACTCGACATTGTTTGGGTAGCCATTTCGCTTTTTCAAGGTGCATTTGGGGTGGCGACCCGTGAAGCCAGATTGAACGGTGGCCATGAGTATTGCTACGGGCTCTTATAATCCCTTGGGTGATAGTCGTAAATGGTCTCGGTGTATGACCTGCCGACAACATGAGAAGAAGGATTGGAGAAAGGTGAATGGAGAGGGAAACGGAAATGCGCGGCGTGAGGGGCTTCGGGGGCGATCTTCTCCGGGCGAATCCGAATAGATCCGCCGAAGCACTCGACAGCCTGCCGATCGGCGCAGGTACCCAAGTACCCCAGATCTCCAGCAATAGAGAACGTCATCTCGCTGGTGATGGGATGGGCGTGTGGCATTGGGCGTTTTCCCTCTAGACTGTTGCTGCGTTTACGTTTGGTCTATTTCGACCTATTCTAAGTCGCTCAGTATATAGAAGCCAATGTCCGTAAGAAAAAATCCTCTTGTTGACTCAGCGCCATGACTCGCCAAACCAGATCATTGACTGCAGCAACTCAATTGGGAGTCCGCGCTTCGCCTCGAATTCAGAACAAAGAGAAGTCTGCCACGAGAGGTGGGAGGGTGTTTGCCACGACACCTACCTCCCCAAAATCAGGGCGTAAACGCACACGGCAACCCAGCGTGAAGGAAGAGGAAGCAGCCAATGATGAAGGCGACATTGATAGTGATGAGCCGAGTCCAAAGCCAAATAAGCGTGCAAAGCGAAGCGTCAAGCTTGAGGATTCTACGCATACTGCTAATATCAAGGTTGAGGATGCTGCCCTAGACGAGAAGTCACCGAAGAAGGCAGCCACGCCGAGGAAGAAAACCGAGAAATTCAGCGAAGGCGTCTCTCCTTACCCCAATTGGCCGTATCCAACACCAGAGATGTGTCGCGAAGTCATTCGATTGCTTGAGAAGTTACATGGAAAGGCCGATCCACCCAAGGAGATACCTGCCCCATCGCTAGACAGGGCTGGCTGTGGCGACGTGCCTTCGGTGCTAGATGCTGTCATACGGACAAGACTAAGCGCGAATACCACGAATAAGAACTCGTCAACGGCCTTCCGTGGGCTGGTCGAGAAGTTTGGTGTTCTTAAGGAAGGCGTCGGTAAGGGCAGTGTTGATTGGAATGCCGTCAGATGTGCCCCTAACGCAGACGTTGTGGAGGCTATCAAACACGGCGGCCTTGCTAAGATCAAGAGCAAGGATATCCAATCTATTCTTCAAATTGCGTATGACGAAAACCAAGCTCTCAGAGTGAAGCCAGAAATCCTCGACACTTCTTCTTCCGACGCAGCCAAAACATTGGCCGAATCTAAAAAACCACCTCAGGAGGTAATCAGTCTTGATCACTACCACCTTCTTCCTACTTGGGATGCAATGCGCAAGATGCAGGATCTTCCTGGAATCGGTTGGAAGACTGCAGCTTGCGTGGCTATGTTCTGTATGCAGCGTCCGGTCTTCGCGGTTGACACTCACGTTTTTCGACTCTGTCAGTACTTAGGATGGCTTCCGAAATCTCATAAGAAGGGTGAACCTAAAATTGACCGCGATCCCTGTTTCTTTCATTGCGATGCAAGGATTCCAGATGACTGCAAATACGCGCTACACCAACTTTTGATCCGACACGGCAAGGCTTGTCCAAGGTGCAGGGCAATAACAGGACAGGGAAGCAAAGACTGGGAAAAGGGATGTGTGATCGAGCATCTGGTCTCCAGACACGGTAGCAAGAAAGGAGGTGTGAATAGCAAGGACCGAGAAAAGTCAAGGCTGGCCGCTGCTATGGAGAATGGGGTGAAAGAGGAAGAAAAGCAGCCCAACGACGTTGTTAAAGAAAGGCACGGTGAGGTGGACGAGGTAGATATCAAACAAGAAAATCTGGAGGGCTCAGATGATGATAGCGAGTTGAGTGAGGCAATGTCCGAGGAAGATTCCCATTAACGCGGGCAAGCTATAAGGGTATGCACTCGGTATAGAGGGAGACCGACCATGTGTATTGATATGATGTATTACTAGTCAATTAATAGATGAAGCATATTATAACAATGAAAGTCCACTGCCATTCAGTACTCAATGTACAGTGCCTCACGGTGAAGATTGTGGGAAACTTCACCACGCAACAACGCACACTGTCCCGGGCAACCCAAGCCGCACAGACGCGCTTCTCCACAAACATTCACTTTCTCTGTCGAAGCTTTTTGGCGCAACTCGACCAAACATCTCAAAGGCATTCTGCAAATACCTTAACATATAGCAGTGGAAAGCTAGATTCTTGGTTGCTAGCTTATGTTGTACGGCGCATCACCAATTATTTCCCTGTCCAATCAATCAATCTTTGGACCTGACTTCGCCTACCGACTAGCGTTGCGACAAGAAGTCATTGTGTCTGCCGCTGCTGTCTTCAAACAAGACCGGCAGCAGATTAAGTGATTGTCCAGCATGAGCGCCTTCAGCGCCTTCGGCCGACAACCCGGCATGCAGGTCCATGCCGTTCCAGAGGCCGAACGCGCCTATGACACTGCCGGCCGGCGGCTCCCCTGGGGTTACGAGCGCAATGACCGCGCATACCACCCAAACACCAACAACCCCAGACATGAATCCTCACAACAGAATGGTTCCGCGAGCGCCGAAAGCATCGAACGTGGACCGTTCGGCAAAAGCACCCGCCGACGTAGAGGAACTAGCAGGAGCAGGAGCAAGACTGCAGAAATGCTGGGCAGACGAGGCGAGACGGAAGAGGAGAGGCTGTATGCTGAGAACGCGGCGAGGGAAGATGTCGTGTTTGGGAAGCTGGCCAGGAGAGCCGAGGGTTCGGCGGACAGCACCACACAGGCGGGTAAGGAGGGCAGCGCGAGCACAGAAGGTGGTGGTGTTGCCTCCGCAGGAGCTGGGAACGTAGGAACAAACGGTACAGCAGCAGGTATGCGCCTGCTCACCTCTGGCAACGATGAGCCAGGTGAACCGACGGAGGTCTTGCTGTGGGGGTTTGGCAATGAGACACAGTGGGCAGCGATTGATTTCTACGAACGCGCGAGCTGCGGCGGCAGCATCCTCGAGGATTACGATCGCACAGCACCAGGCCAGAGGTACGTCAGCCACGCGAGGAATTACAGTCGCGGTGGCACGGCGACATTGTCACGGGCGGCACTTAGGAAGAAGAATCAATTCGCAGGCGGCGAGCACTGGATTAAAGTCACATTCGACTCCCAGCAGGCGGCAGATATAGCCTGTGCGAGGTCACCACACATCGTGCACGGCTTCATCGTCTCGGCCGAACTGTGGAGAGGCGTGGGGCCTGCAAGAGACGTAAGTGTCCCAGCAGCGAGCACAGATAGAGCGATGCTTGGAGGAAGCCCAGATGGCTCGTCGCGGACACTAGGCGCCACGCGAGGTAGAGACAGCGTGAGCCCAGATCGAGACAGCAGCAGAACAGTCACCAGTGCGACCGTCACGAATGCAGCGCCCACATCACAGCGGGACGACGCCAGCAACGATGGTATTGGCAACAACCAGCGATGGTCGAGCTCGGTCAGGAAGCTTCTCTCTCGACAGGCAGATCAACCACAGCAAGCTCCTCTGCAGCAACAGGTGCAGTCGCAGCAGGTCATTTCACGTGCAAATTCTCTCCAACAACCGCTTCAAGTCCCAACGGTGTCGTCGCAACGTAGCTTGAGCATCGACCAGCAGCTCCAGCAACAGCCACCTCTGCGTGCCCGGGGCAGGATTCAGGGTCTTGCAGTCACGCAGCCATTGCCAGCGGAAGCGGCGCTGATGCCACGCAAACCAGCCTCGGTCTTCGCAGCCAACAGCTTCCTGGGCTGGATCTTGTGGCTGCTCACCTTTCAGTGGGTGATGGTGATTCTGGGTGGAGGGAACGAGGGTTGGATCGGCAACACGGTGCCGAAGAAGGAAGAAGACGGATCATTCGACTGGGACAGAGCCGGCTGGTACTGGAGGACCTGCGCCCTGGTCGACCAAGCCCTCGGCAGCGACTTATGTGGATTGAAAGCGGATTGAAGGCAACCACAGAAGCGGTTTGGCGAGAAGCAACCTGGCTCTGGCTAGAGATGGCATGCATATGTACATTCGATGGGCATGGCTCCTTTGGAAGTGGTGCATCCGTCGTGTAACATTCTTCGATGAAATCTACCAAGAAAGCGGCAGCAGTAGATCAAGTGTGAGTTGCAGATTGTACAAGACATGCAATGTTCAAAAATAATGGAATATACAAGGCAAGAAACGCCAAACTTAGTATCTACAGTAAAATTGATCCGTTCCGGTATCGTTTGCTCATTTCGTAGCGGCTACTATTTGCTTCCAATCGCAGAAGAGCGCTCAATTCCTCGAACTTTGTCTTTACAACTTGGCTGCGGGGAACTTCTCGGTCACGTTTGTGATCTCGTTGTAAAGTAGCCTATCAAATAGAAAGTTAGCCATCTCGACCCACCTGTCGTTCGAGAGTAAACAAAGGGTGGAACTTACGAAGTCAGGAACTCATCATATTCCTCGCCAGTGACCTGTGTGGCGAAGTATTTGGCGGCAAGCTGGAACTTGTTGCCCTTGGGCGCATTTCGCTCGAGCTCATCCGCTTGCTCCTTCAGAAGCTGCAGAGCATAAGCCTTGTCAACCTTCTTGCCTTCACTGGTAGGCACACCGTGCCTGCACCACTGCCAGAGCTGCGAGCGCGAGACCTCGGCCGTGGCCGCGTCCTCCATCAGGTAGTTGATGGGGACACAGCCAACGCCTCTAAGCCAGCCCTCCATATAGCCGAGGCCGATGTTGAGGTTCTTACGGATGCCGCCTTCGGTGATGTCGCCGGGAACGTTCATGTTGAGCAAGTCGTTGGCTGTAATGTTGACATCCTCGCGGCGGACATGTAGCTGGTTAGGGGTGGGCATGTGCTTGTTGAAGACATCGGCGGCAATCGAAGCCAGAGCCGGGTGAGCAACCCAGGTGCCATCATGACCAGCCCTAGCCTCGCGCAGCTTGTCTGCACGCACAGAATCCATGGCCTTGTCGTTGGCCTCCTTGTCGTTCTTGATGGGGATCTGCGCTGCCATGCCGCCCATGGCGTGCACACCGCGGCGGTGGCAGGTTTTGATCAACAGCTTGACATAAGCATCCATGAATGGAACAGTCATAGTCACGTTGGAGCGATCGGGTAGGACAAAGTTAGGGTTCTGGCGGAAGCGCTTGATCACGGAGAAAATGTAGTCCCAGCGACCGCAGTTAAGACCGGAAGAGTGATCACGCAGCTCGTAAATGATCTCGTCCATCTCGAAGGCTGCCATGATGGTCTCGATGAGCACAGTGCCTCGGATGGTGCCACGGCGCATGCCAATGTAGTCCTGAGCCAGGTTGAAGACATCGTTCCACAAGCGTGCCTCCAAGTGTGACTCCATCTTTGGCAGATAGAAATACGGCCCAGCGCCGCGCTTGACCAACTCTTCAGCGTTGTTGTAGAAGTAGAGACCGAAATCGAAAAGACTGCCGCTGATCGGTTCGCCGTCGACAGTGAAGTGCTTCTCCTCCAAGTGCCAGCCGCGAGCACGGGCGATCAAGGTGGGAAGGGGTCGGTCGGTGCGAAGCTTGTACTCTTTCTCTCCCTGCTTGAAATCGACTTGGCGACGAATAGCATCGTACAGGTTCAGTTGACCATTGATCATGTTGTCCCAGGTAGGCGCACTCGAGTCTGATAGGATAAGTCAGCTTCATCAACGATAAACGGCAATCTGGCAGGAGGTTTGCGAAAGAACACTAACCTTCGAAGTCGGCCATGTAGGTCCAGACGTCGGAATTCAAGGCGTTGACGACCATCTTTCTGTCGGTAGGTCCGGTGATCTCGATTCTCCGGTCGACAAGACCGGGAGCTGGTGGAGCGCCCTTCCATGCATCGTTCTCACGGATATGGCGAGTCTCGGGCAGGAAGTCTGGCAGGTTGCCCTTGTCCAGCTCGGCCTGCCTGACAACACGACGTTGAAGCAGCGCCTTGCGACGGTCGTTGAACGCCCGGTGAAGGACGGCTAGGAAGACAGTGGCATCTTTGCTCAAAATCTGCTTGGTCCGGTCATTGAGAGATCCGAGAACATTGACGTCCTGGAGGACTTGGTCTGGCTGAGCTGGTCCTGGCACCATTGTGACGGTTGTGATTGCGCTGTTGGTGAGGACGCCTTCCAATCCCTAGGCTGGTGACCCAAAGTGAGCTATCTCAGAGCAAGAAATCCACAGGTGACACAGTTGAAGTGTGTTGGTGCAAGGCTTAACGGCAATGAGTGGATGATCTGAAGGGTGAGGAAATAAGGTCGTATCTTCACTGTCGTCACAAGCTAAAGTCAAGCTATTGTAGTGTGGCCGAGGAAGAAAGGTGGAATGACACGGGGAGATTGGGAACCTTATAATTTCATATGATTTCGCAAAAGAGACCTCGCTCTGTAGACTCGTACTGGATGCAAGCGTCGCCAAAGCTACAGTATGCCAGGCCCATGCCAATGGACGCCATGCCCATACTATGCAAGTCCACACCCCTCCAGGCGCCGCTATTCGGCCCAGAGGAAGCAGCCAGCTACGACAGATGGAAAGGCGGGCCTCGGCTTGAGAGGGGTCGGATGTGAATGTGACGGTCCATTCCTCAGGCAGAACAACACATTTGATCGTGGGGAAGCTCGGGCTCGGCTCGGATCATGACTTGCAATTGTAGTGACCTGAGCATCCTGAGCATCCTGAGTATCCTGGTGTCTGTATCCTTTTGAACCCAAATCGCAGATCACGACTACCTCTACCTAGGTATCCAACTAGGTACGCACGAGAAAACCCATATGATTGACCGGGATGAGCTGTCAAATACTTCGACTCGAATGACTGTGGCCGAAGTTGAACAGAGCCACCGAGTCCCGTCGGGACAAACCGCTCCCGCAACACCCGCACTATGCGCTCGTCCAATCAGATCGTCTATAAGAGGCCTGCAGCGCCGCTCTTTTCCTGCGCACATGAAGTTTATGCGTCGCTCCAAGTGGAGAGGATCAGTTGTATCTTTTCTGACGGACCGCCGTCGTTTTCGCGTCGGACACTCTGCATGACGGAAAAGTGGTATGAGGGCGAAGACATCTGCACGTGTGATGTGCCACCTCCTAGTGCGGCCAGCTAGATTGTTAGATATGACCCTTGACGGCGAGCAGCGATTGTGGAGATAAACGGCGGCTACCAATTCTTCTGCAAATTTTATAGGTGAAATCCTTAGATCCATCGAAGCAGCTGCTACTATTACCATATGATATCGAGTACTATATTGCAAACACAATCTATTTGCAGGCCAACCAAACTGCCAGTCCCACTTATGAGTTTTCCATCAAGCTTTTGCGACGACCGCCCTCCAATTAAAGGTCATTTCACTCTGGCTTTGTGGAGGCTTGCGCTCGAGACGGTGTGAACTTTGATGGTGGTGGGAATGTCTGGCCGTGGCCATAGGCCAGATTTTACTCGATATACAGAGTCATAGAATTCGACGTCATAAACGATGTTGGAATTTATCAACGCGAAAGTGGTAAAAGTTGCAATGGATCATTTACCGGCATTAGAAGCATAAATTCATATCTATCTGACCGACATCTATGCTTCCAGCTCGAGATTGTCTAATAGAGTATCTATCTTGCCCAACAGAATTTGGTAGTTGATCGCATCTTGCGCAAACTCGTCACCTGCAATTTCTCCGTCTAGCGTCCTTACGACGCCGATACCGCTGGCTTCGTTTTGCTGGATCGCCATGGTTGCTACCTTTGTCTGCAGGTCCTCGACTCCTAGATCAAGTGGCGAACCCTTGCCAGAGTCGACATCGACACCCTCGTCATCAACCTCCTGCCCATCAACTTCACTGTCGCTCTCATTGTCGCTATCCATCATTTCGTCGAGACCGCTATCTTCAAACCTCAGCCTGAAGCGTTCCGAAAGATAGTAGCGAATGTCATCCACCAGCTCGACAGTATCGGTTTCCTGCCGTTCCTTGACTCTGCCAGCTGACTCGAGCACTAACTCCTTGAACTCGGGCTCGTCTATGTATCGTTCCAGTCTGTATGCAATGAATCTAGCACCGAACTCTTCGAGACGAGGCGTTCGAGTATCCCAGCCGGCACGTACAACGTCGTAGATATTCAATACTTCGTCGCCTTCGTCTGTAGAGATTTCTCCTCGTGGCTTCTCTGCCTCCACCAAGCTATGTGATCCGTTGCCCAGAGTGGAAATGAGCAATGCCGCCCTCTGCTTGAGACGCTCGATGAAAAGCATATCAGCTGCAGTCAGCACGTCTAATGCCAAGCTTAGAGGGAAATCAGCCTTTTCGGTGTAGAGGAAGGTAAGGACGACCTCCAGAACCTCAGGAGAGCAGTCTACTGGGACGATATGTAGATTATCCGATTCTTGGCCCTCGCGGAAGTGCGACGCGAACATGGTCGCAAGCATCTCCGATCGAAGTAGCATCGCCCGATGAACTGGGAACAAGACTGACTTGCGAACTCTCTGGTGGTCTTGTGAAGAAGATTGCGGTTTTGGTTTGCCGACTGGTGTGCCGTTCAAAGGTCCTTCTGTCCGTCTGACATTAGGGACATCCTGTTCATCCTCGTCGTCAACATCATCTACGTCTGCCTGTAACAAGACATCTGCAAATATATCATTATGCTTGTCCCATTTGACATCCGTTACTTTGTCAGTATCCACGACCGATTTGTGTCTGAGAACATTGTCGATAAACCATGAAGATATCTCTTTCTGGCCTTTGTCAAGCTCGTCTGTTCGCTGCTGCCTTGCTAGTCTTCTATTGTTGCCCTGCAGTAGGTGTTCATACATTCGTTCTATGTCCAACTGCTTAGACAGCTCCTCGATACCTTCCAAGACAAGCTTCGTATCCTCAGGTCGTTCAAGCCCTCTGAAATCTGGATCAACCTCACCTAGATAAAGATAACGAATGCAAGCCTGAAAACTCTGGGTCGGCACAGTTACCTCTAGCCTCCAAGCCTCGCTTCCAGGTTTCTCCGTCAATATGCGCCGAAAGTATGGACTTCTGGCGCTGAGGATAAATTTATGCAATGAAAACTCTCCCACGGGCGTTACTAATGTGAAGTCCGTCGTCTTTGGAGTGTCCCTCGTCAACAGCCCAGTAATGTGGGCTGCCAATGGTTGCAGTGGGTCGGTACTTTTGCTATAGTCGTAACTCAAAAGCAGATTGCGTATGCGGTCGTTTAACGCGTTGTAGAGACAGCGCTCTCCTTGGAAAGTATCACGCTCGCACCTCGCACCCTGTTCCAGAAGTGTCCTCACAACCTCATAGTGGCCACACAAACTCGCCGAGATCATGGGCGTGTAGTCGTACAAGTCGCGTGCATTGATGTTGACACCCTTAGTGATTTGCTCTTGTACAGTCTTCAAGTCACCTCGTTTCGAAGCTTCGCACAGGATTATAAAATCTGGCGAGGTGTCCAGCGGATTCTCTTCCTTCAGTGCGCCTGATGCGATTTGTTGGTGCTCCTTGTAAAGCGAGAGCTCCAGCTCATGCTTCGAGGCGATTGGCCTGGGTCTCTCATCTTGGGCGCTCATGGCTTTCAATCGTGGCGTTCCACCGGCCGGCCTCGACGGTATGAACTATAGACAAGCTGATATGATCTGGGTCTTCAACCGAACTCAGAACAAGAGAACCATGCCCGATAGCAAGCGCCTTCTCCACCGTCACGATTTGCAAATGTAGAGCGCACGAAGATAAAGTTCTAAACTCCGAGGCCCATCTCACCGTTCTGGCAACGCTGACGAGACGTGTTATCGATAGCGGATATGATGTAATCTCTCACGTCGACGCGATAGATTGGGTCTGGCGTCAGACGCGCGCTTATGGCCAGTCCGAGCTTGAGCCGGGGCATGGCAACGGTTGCTGTAGCCACCTGACAACACAACCGGCCTGTGAGATTCCACCTCTAATTAATATAACGACAATCAATTGCACGCAAGAATAATCCAGGTAATGAATTGGTGATATTACAACTGCATTCGCTTTTGCCGTTCGACACTGGCCTCTTGTTACATTGCTTTCTTCCTTCGGTTTCCTCCCCTGCGTACAATCGTTTGGCGGTTTTGCTTTGGTCACACGCTTCAGTCGTTACAATTAGAGAGCAGATATGGCTTCGAAGCAGGGACACCTTCAGCAGCAAGATGAAGAATACGATACACTGGAGAAGATCGGGCAAGGCTCGTTCGGTGTGATCCGAAAGGTTCGACGTCGTGCCGACGGACAGATCCTCGCCCGGAAGGAGATCTCTTATGCACGAATGTCACAACGCGAGAAAGAGCAACTTCATGCCGAACTGTCCATCCTGCAAAGACTCTCACAACATCCGAACATCGTCAGCTACCTTTCCCGTACCCACGAAAAGGGCAGCCATGAATTGCATCTGTACATGGAGTATTGCGGAAACGGAGATCTGGGAGGCTATATCAGACGTTTAAAGGACAAGGGTCAATGGGCGAGCGAGGAATTCGTGTGGGATGTCGCTGCTGGTGTACTCAGTGCTCTGTGGAGGTGTCACTACGGCGAAGATCCTCCAAAGCCTGGCGATGAGGACAGTGTACCTGCCCTCAAGAGTGACGGTCTCGTCAGCAAAAAAGGGCATCAGGTCATTCTACACAGAGATCTGAAACCAGAGAACGGTAAGTGCTCAACTGATGATGAACATACAATGCACCACAGGTCTAACATATCTGTTGCAGTGTTTCTCGGTGCCAATAACACCACTAAGCTTGGGGATTTCGGTCTGTCCAAGATAATAGCTTCCCACGACTTTGCCAGCACTTATGTCGGCACTCCTTTCTACATGTCACCAGAGATCTGTGCAGCCGAACGATATTCAACCTACAGCGACATCTGGTCTCTTGGCTGCATCCTATACGAGCTCTGTGCACGGGATCCTCCCTTCAATGCTCGATCACATCCAGAATTGATCATGAAGATTCGTGACGGGAAGTTTCGACCATTGAGCGGCATTGGAGGTATCGACGGTGGCAACAGATATAGCAAAGAACTTGACCAGGTTGTTGCGTGGTGTCTCAGGGTGAACCCGAAGCAAAGGCCAGACACCGCACAGCTCCTTAAAGTACCGAAAGTGAAAGAGGCGAGGTTCAGACAGGATGCCGTCTTGCAGATGCAGAAAATGGAGAGAGAAAGGGATTCCGCCGTCAACAAGCTTGCCGTAGCCCAGAAAGAGATGGAAGGACTTCGAGCTGAGATTAAGAGATTATCAAACAGAGGCAAAGAGCTGGAAATGGAGTGGCATGCCAAAGCAACACTTGCCATCGATCAAAGAGTTTCCGAAACCGTCGAGAAGCACAAGAGGGATCTGATCGCACAGTTTGAAAGCGCAGTCGAGTCGCGTGCCGAGGACAAACTTAGCCAACACCTGGCATCGCTTGCATCCAGTCATTATGGTGGCTCTAACGGAAGTCAAAGTGCTGTGCATATCAGATCCGCCACGCCACCCGGTCATCGTGCTATGACACATGCCGCTCCAGAAATGATGTCTTTCACGACAACAGACGCCACCCGCCCTGCCACATCATCCAGCCGGCAACTGGAGGGTAACAGCTTATCCGAAGACATCACCAGCCTCAACATCACGAACCAGAACCCAGCCATTCCATTAGAACAGGGAGACACCGAGCCTGAAGCGTCACCACTAGCTTTACGGAATAAGGTCCTACCAACTAAGAGGCTCTCACGTACACCTTTCAGCCGTGCGCAGACACTTGGAAATATGCTTCCGTCTACTGATAGCCCACTGGATGTGCACATGTCAGAGCCCAGCCCAGTCGCCCCCATGTCGATCAAAGGCCTAAGCCTGAGCCCACGACGACAGGTCTTGTCTGACGGAGCAAACGGTCTGTCTGGAAAACCATTGAAGAGGAACGTGTTCGACGCCGCCACTCGCTTGCCGCCACCTGATGAGGCAGCTGAGCGCAATCGCAACATCTTCTGCGATGATCTCGACGATGATGCCGACGCCGACGTCGAGGGCGAACCAGAATCCCCATCGAGGCCGACCAGCCGTTTGGAAGAGTCCAGCGATCCATTCCGAGCTTTCGCTGGCGAGGGCATGAATGCACGCATGGCAAAGAACGGCCCCAGCAAACGACCACGTCCAAGCCTTGGTCGTGCCCAAACAATCGCACAGGCTCCCGCGCCGAGACAGCCGAAAGTGAACATCTTCGCCATGCAACAGCACAAAGCCGGCGGAAACGATGAGAACAGACCTCCCAGCAGCCATCGCGTCAGCAATGTGCCAGTCCCAGCCACATCCCCAAGCCGCAGGCCTACAAGCAAGGTTCTGACACCGTCTCGCAAGGCACCACCACCACCTATTCACACCTACAACCAGGACAAACAGAGTAACGGTAGCAACGTGATGCTACGAGGTCGCACTCTCGTCGAACTGTCCCAAGGACGAGTAGCGTCGAGCGGATCAGATAGCGACAGTGACAAGGGACTGTTCGCAGGCAGGCCCACCTTATTACCTAGCCCGGCCAAATGGTGCCCAGAGAAGGATGGTGATGAAATGCCCAGCCCATTCCTGGCGAAGAAGGGGAGAACAATGATGGTTAGATAACGATACTGTGATGACGAATAGCACTGGGTTCTACAGGCGTTGGATTGGACTTTTGGTTAGGGATGTCAGACAAGGTCGGAAGGCCGGCTGGAAGCAGATTTCTTTTGTCACTAAAACGCCAGACACACATGAAAGGTCGGCATCTAATGAATTCAAGTTGAGGCTGTCCTTCTCTGTTCACTGGCCTGCATTCATCCAGAGACCTACGTCGATGGGAAATAAAATAATAACATTGGGGAAAGACGCATACGCGCGGAACACAGTGCCCTGCCGCTCGTGTCGGGTTAAGGACGATAGCGTATCATCGGCTCAGTACGAGAACACAGATTGTCAGAAGATCTTATAATAAGGGCGTGCTCGCTTACTGTTTCTGCGATAGCCTTTCGCCTACCCTAGTCCTTCTCCAGCGTGGGATCTGGCAATGGTTACCTTTTCGACGTCAAGCTCCGACGGGAGAGCCTGCCAAGAAAGGGGGAAACGCTTGATTGAGCTTGTGGAATGCTTAATCCTGCACATCACATCGGATTCTGTTATCAAGTTCACGCCTGTCTATCGCCAGCAACTTGAAGCCAATTAAAATTCTATGTGTCAATCTCACCGCCGTCAGATTCTCGGCTTCCCAGCCATATCTACCAGATGCACTCCATACACTATAGCATACGCGCGGCACTATTTTAACAAATAGCCTTGCTTGATATGAGTGGCAATACGACCATGTCGAGAAGACGCAGTCGCTTGCATATTGGTTTGCTCTTCTCTTTCGTACAAACGCAACTCTGAATCGACATGAGGTTAAAGTTCGGCAATAATGCACGCAATGTTTCCTTGGAAATTCTGGGGTGGATTGAGGACGGCACCAGCCTTCATCTCCACTTCACATGAATTTCATTCGTCTGATTTGCTGTGAGACGGCTAATGATGCAACCCGGCAGCATATCCACTTTCGACGTTGGGTGGCGGCCGTCCTTATTACCATACTTTGCTTTGCCGCTGCTGCCGCACCTACAGTAGCACGTATCTCACTGTGTGATTTAGGTGTTTGGCCCGTCTTTGACCTGGCAAGACCTGGATGATGCATGATGAGCCATCGCATTGAGAGCCTAATGCAGCTCGTTCTCATCATACGTATCTTGCATACCGAATGAATTCAGTTGGAACCATCCATTTGTCGAATGCGGATCACATACGCTCCCATTATATCCCACGATCCATTATCGTTCCATCACATCCCGCCAATGGCTCCTGCCTTTTTAGGCTAGACATTGGCTCGATCCATTACCACTCAAGCGGATAACCTTGTACGAGCGCTGTAAAAAAAATATGCATGATCCGTCTGATTGGCTCAAGGACATGGCAACGATCAAAGTGCCACCCTTTGAGCGCCGTGAGCCTCTTGCGGCCATCTCATAAGTAAGCGCACCATGCCTCTGTCATCTGGTTACTGTCCTCCATCCGTTTTCCACCGTACCTGTACGCCTTTTCTTGTCTGACAGTCATGGCAGATAACCAGGCCACCAAGCGTCCTGGTTTCGCTCGCGTCGACACCGATACCAATGCTGGCATTGCGTTGTCTGAGCTGAGCGGCAGCAGCAACGATGTGCAGCAGCAAAAGTCGCCTCTGGCAAAGTCGTCAGGAGTCGAGTATACTGACACAGACCTGAAAACCGGCGCTGTGTTTGATGCGAAAGATGGTAGCGATGCATCCACCGGCGAGAGTTTTGTTGCCCATAATCAAGTCGCCCACACCGCCGAAGATCTAATCACCCGAGTCATTGATGTCGAGGATGACATTACACTTAATGCCTGGACTTTCAGAATGATCTTCCTCGGCGTTGGCCTTTCCATCTTCGCCTCGGTCCTGCAGGAGATCTTCTACTTCAAGCCACAGACCATCTATGTCTCGCAGGTCTTCCTGACGGTCTTGGCATACATCCTTGGTGAGGGCATGGCCCGCCTCATTCCTCGAAAGGGCTTCTTGGTCTGGCTGAACCCTCATCCGTTCAACCTTAAAGAGCATGCCGCAATTACTTTGATGGCCTCAGCTGCTGGACAGACTGCCCTTTCCACTGAAGCACTTGCAGCACAACAACTCTTCTACGGAGGCTACCCAAGCAGAGCCCTAGGAATCTTCATCACACTCTCCAGTCAACTGATTGGTTATGCCATGGCTGGTCTGCTACGCCAGGTCTTGGTGTGGCCCACTAAGATGTTGTGGCCGATGAACCTCCCTATCACCAGCTTGCTAGAAGCCCTGCACAAGGACAAGCAACAAGCCAAGCGAAAGTTGAAGGTTTTCTACATCATCTTCTTCGTCTTTTTCGTCTGGGAATGGTTTCCAGAGTACATCTTCCCGGTATTGGAGGGTGTGTCCATCTTTTGTCTTGCAAAGCAGGACAGCTTGGTCTTCACCAACCTCTTCGGCGGTGCAAGTGGAAATGAGGGTCTAGGATTTCTCAGCGTCTGCTTCGACTGGGCTTATATTGCTAGCTTGGGCTCTCCCATGTGGTTGCCTTTGCAAACAATGACCAACAACTTCATCGGTTACATTGGCTGTATCATCTTGTTTCTGGGTCTCTTTTATGCCAACATTTGGAGAGCCAGGGACTTCCCATTCTTGTCGCAATTGCTTTTCACTGGCGAAAGCAATGGTACTTACTATGCGCCGTACAACCAAAGTCTTATTCTGAACGAGCAGTTCGAGATCGATTTCTCGCAGGTGCCAGGAACCCAGGGTTATCCTTGGTTGACAGCCACTTATGTTGCTTACCTCATTACCACCAACATGGGCATGACCGCCGTCTTCACACACCTGATGCTTTTCAACTTCGATGATATCAAGGCTGGGTGGGCCTGGGCGTCGCCGAGCAACCTGCGAAAATATCTCTCGGCTGACACCTGGAGGTTCTGGCAAGGCCAAGAAACGCCAGAGGAGCGCCTGGCTCGTGTTGAGGCCGATCCTTTGATCGATCCTCATTACAAGCTCATGCTCCGCAATCTCTACCCTGAAAGTCCTCTTTGGTGGTGGGGAGCTTGCTTCGTCATTTCTTGGGCCGTTGGTCTCGGGTGCCTTTACGGCATGAAATCTACTCTGCCTTGGTGGGGTTACATAATCTCGACCTTGATGCTGCTCGTATGCATGCTCTTCTTTGGCGCGCAATACGGTATCACGGGCTTCCAGTTCAACATCCAGCCTGTGTGTCAAATGTTGGCGGGTTACATGTTCGAAGGCCGTCCACTGGCGAACATGTACTTCACCTGCTTCACTTACAACGCCTTGCAGATGGGTCAAGTACTTGCCAAGGATTTGAAACTGGGCCAGTACGTTCACCTGCCACCTCGTATGACTTTCTTCGTCCAGGTCTCCGGCTGCATCATTGGCGCTTTGTTCAACTACGTGATGATGTACACGATTGTCGAAAACCAAGGGCCTATCCTTACATCGATCGAGGGCTCCAACATTTGGTCTGGCCAAAACATCCAGCAATTCAACACTCTCGCCATCGCTTGGTCTATGCCCAAGGCGCTTTTCTCCGTCGGCGGCCGTTACCAATGGGTCACCCTCTCGTACATCATCGGATTCTTCGTTCCCGTACCTTTCTGGCTTGCACACAAGAAGTGGCCTCACATTAGGTTCTTCCAATACATCGACCTTTCCATCATTCTCTGGTTCTTGGGATATCTCTTCGTTGGTATCAACGCCAGTATCGGCATGTACTTCCTCGTTGGCTTCATCGCGCAGTGGTGGGTCAGAGTGAAGTATCCCGAGGCTTTCGTCAAGTACAACTACATTGTTTCCGCCGCACTCGATGGCGGTACCCAGGTTCTGGTCTTCATCCTTACCTTCGCCGTGTTTGGAGGTAATGGTAAAGCCGTTCCTTTCCCTACCTGGGCTGGTAACCCAGATCCAAATTTGCACAATTTGGACTATTGTGCGGTAAGTTTACACTCAAATGACCATCTTTGTTGTCCCCTGCTAATTATCATCGTCGCTACAGGTCGATCCGGGCGTTATTGGAAGTTAGAGAAATGTTGTGGACCTGTACGATACCGCTTCGGTTCTGAATTCATGCCGTTACGACTTGATGTCTTCAAGTTAGAATGCTTTATGTCTATCTAGTCTAGCAACTACTCGCCACCATGGTGGACATACTGTCTGCATGCAGTAACTTCAAACTATTGATCTTGCTCTTACTCCCTGGCGCAAACCAAGCAAGCCCCCCGGAATTCATTTGGTCCAGCACATCTCCAAGCGTCAGACAAAGATCCTGAAGACCGGTAATAGGAAGGCACTGGATTGGGATTGAACCGACAAACATAGCAAATTCCTTCGTAGGTTTGATGTGATTGAACGAAGTTTCGCCTGGTCATCCTCACCGTACGAAAGAATCTGTGTTTTTTTCCTGGCGTTTCTCTTTTTCTGATCGTGCTCCACAATGAACCTCTGACCGCAGCCACGTGAATTTGCATCGGCGCCCTCATCGTTCCGACTCTTATTGTCGGTGCCGTTACCAAAGCTCCTTCTGACCTTGAGGTCTTCTCGTAGAAACAGTGGATACGAGCCATGATTTGCAATATGTCGCGTTTTAACGATGAGCAGTTCACAGCTAATGATTTTAATTTACGGGTGGTATTCGACAGATCCCAGGAATGCAAATGGCGCATTGCTAGATGATGCTCCGGTAAATATGCTGGCGTGTAAACTGCTTGTCGAACAGAAAGTTGATAATCTATGTATCCAGCTCTTGCCAAGGCCGTTGTCAATAAATCTCGACAGTATGAGCCGTAGGTGCCGGATATATCTCCCACGTAATCGAAGACAGTCATTCCGACGTAGTCCTCAGCGAAAATATCATGAAAATGTGTGAGAAGATGAACCAGCGCTCGAAACTGTTTGGCAAATTCGGGTTGTGGATTTCCTAGAACGCAGTGGAAAAGGCAGTTCCACCCCAAGTCATCAACCTCTGCAACATCGCAGCCAACGCCCACCAAGCGGTCCAGAATCATCGGTGTTTGAAGGCACCAAGCATTACTGCACGCGTAGAGCCATGTATTCTGCCCGCCCGGGGCCAGCTGTTTCCAATTGATGTAATATTCATTAGCATATTGAATGATAAGATCGAGGACAGCCTAATCATTGTCAGAAGTGTATAGAAGGTAGCAGGGATGGACTTGCCGTGGAACCTCCTTCGCAACTATATGGCAACCCTAAAGCTGATAGAATGGGCGAATCTCGTTCGCCTTCCTCTGACATAGAAGGAATCGTGGGATCGGCATCGGCTTGAAGTAGTAATTTTCGACAGAGAAAGCTTTGTCTGAGCTCTACCACAGAGGCGTCTTCATCAAAGAAGCTGTGTGCTTGTAGAGGTGCTATTTTAACTTCATGAGAAAGCCTGTTAAGGATCATCTTTGAGTTTGCTACCTTGAATGATATCACAAAGCATAGACTTACATTGAGACTTCAACACTGTTAACGTCCGCACCACTTTCGATCAGGAATTTACAGCACGTTATGCTTAAAAAGGAACAAGCATACTGATGTATGTTAGCGAGCATCTTGGTATAGGACAGCTTTAGTATGCTGTAAGAAGGCTTTACGTACGTTGAGTAAAGGACCTACCGCGCTCATCGCAATCGCGCGTAGTTGCTTCCTGAGCCAAGAGAAGTTTCTGAAAAGACTCAAGGTCGTCTTCCCTGATGAGGTCGAAGACTTTAGAGTTGCTGCTAACAGTTCTGTACGCAAAGATGGTAGGATGAATGACGCTTCTCTGGAAACTATCAGTTCGACCACCAAGGAAGGCGACAAAGGGTGAGCCTGCTGTACTGGAGGAAGGTTGGAAGCGCAACGCCGAAAGCGTCTGTACCACTTCATGTCCGCTCTCATCGTGTGAGTGCTTGGTGATTGTAGTCATGTCAAGTTTCCCTTGCTGCAACTTGCAGCTGTCGCGTTGACGGCGGACCTGAACGACTGTCATCGTTCGAGGTAGGGACGGAGGTCTTGAATTGATTGTGACCCGCTCGCAATCTTTCAAAGATTGCCTCAAGGCAACCCATTGGTACTCGCTATGATTGTGCCGCGGACAGCCTGGACTGAAACTCTTCAGGCAGGCGATGAGCGTCGCTAGACGGTCGGCGATCTTTTGAGCTGGTTGGCCGTTTCTTTGGCTGCGTAAGTTGGTGGAGAGTTTCCCAAGCTTCGTTAAATCCGTACTGAGATCGTGTTGTTGTTGTCCTTGGAGGCTGAGTGGAACCTGGTCCTTTGTGTTACCTACATCTAGTCAACACCAACCTTTACTTCGACAGTCGTGGCCTGACGGTTGAAATCTCAGCGCAACTACTCACTCGCTGGCCGTAGCTCCTCCACCCCTTGTCGATCGACAACTCCAAGAAGCTCTTTCGCGTAACACGCCGCCGTCGCCGCAGCATACGGCTGCCACCGCTTATTCTTGTGCGAATCCGCGTAGTCACAGATGCCTCGAATGACGACGCAGGGAAATGTGTCCATCAACCCTGCCGCCTCCATTTCAAAGCACAGTATCTGCTCTTCACGCGCGATGCGGTCTCTTGTCCATCCACTCTTCATCACCTTATCTCCTGATGCGATGTTCCCGTAGTGAATCTTGGGCTTGTCGTCATTGCGTCTCGGTAGACGCTGGACCAACTTTGACCGATCACACCCTTCACAGTCGTCTCCGTCAGCGTGGTTGTAGCTCGCCTCGAACAATTCGTCGCGCTCGTGCCCTTGATGTCCAAACTTCTCCTGCATGAGTGGGTATTTCGATAGTGTTTCTTCCACGTATCGATGCACATTGCTACCCTTACGCCAATGTGTCGCCCTGAGACTCTGCACCGCATTGAGTAGCGGTCTTGGGGGCTTGTTCAGTGTGCCAGTCCGCCGGAACACGCCCTCTTCTTCCATCTTGCCGAAATCCCATTGCACCACCCCTCCATGTTTATCGTCTGGTAGACTCACCACTACGTCTCCTAGTCGAACGTCTGTCTTCTCGCTCCACACCCCTCCGCCGATGCCTACCATAAAGCCCGCCTTGATCGGGAAGCTTCGCAACATGTCTTTCGCCACTGCGGTTGCTGACACCGTGCCCATCACTCCTGCTGGGAGGCATGCGATCACCACATCGTGCACTCCGATCCTGCCGAAGCTGTACACATTGTCGTCTCCAGGCAGCTTCTCAACTGCACCGTGCTCTTCATCCAGCGTCGCCTCGACCGCCGCCTTCTCCACGTCAAGGGCGCAGATGATGCCAATGCTGTAGGACTCGCGAGGAAGAGCGGGTATCGCCATCGTGCGATCGATTTGATGGACATCTATGTGTTGCTTTTACATAGACAACATAGAATGTTGAAAGCCATGATGGTGCTGGAGGCTTTGTCTTGCACTGATGGCGCACCCTTGCACAGCCTTGCGCAGCTTTGCGCAGCGCACATCAACTGGCCAGCTTCGCGCCGTGGCGTTCGCGACTACTGCATGGGTGACCAGTGGGGCCTGGACATGACTTGTGAATGGGCAGGTTTGGGTGGGCAGCACTTACGATGGACGAGTAGAGATAACCAAAAATCCGCTTGGGAGAAGATACAGTGAAGTTGAAATGAATCGTTCATGCTCTATGTTTATTATATGTATCATCCCCACAATTGTCCCAATGGGATAGTGGATAATGGGAAGAATATAAATGTATAAGCATGGGTCGTGACATGCTCCAAAAAAACAGAGACATGAAGTGCAAAGTTAAAACTTAGAATGGGGAATCATGCAAATAGTTCATAAATTGGGACGACGGCGAAACGAATCATGCCTGGATGGTAGACTCTCTCCTCTCGGCGTGTTCGTCTTGGTTGGCCAGATGGTTCTTCTCCTTCTCGCTTACGGCGGTGACGGAGAATCTCCTGTCTTGGAGCTGGTTGTGGATGCTGGCTGTCTTCCACGCGCAAGTCTCGGTCTCGTACAGTTCCTGGACCTGTTCGAGTGAGAGACCCTTGGTCTCGTAGACCATGAAGAAGACGAAGACAACGGCAATCCAGCAGAAACCACCCCAGATCCAGAAGACGTTGCTTTTCAGGTCGGCGTATTGCTTGCCCTCGAGGTATGGGGTGATGAAGGCGAGAAGCCAGTTGAAGAACCAGTTGGCAGCGGTGGTCATGGAAATGCACTTGGCGCGAGTCTTCAGTGGGAAGATCTCACCCGTCACAACCCATGCGCCCGGCCCGAAGGTGGAGGCAAAGAAGAAGATATAGATGCAGATGAAGGCGAACTGCGCCTTTACCGAGCTGCTGTTTGTGTCTGGAGTCGCTGCACCACAGGCTGCCACGATGTACTGCGAAATACCCATGCCCAGTGCGCCTACGAGCAGCACAGTGCGTCGGCCGAAGATGTCGATGGCGTATAAACCTGGGAATGTAGAAACGACGTTGACGACGTTGGTAATGACCGATAGAATGAATTGACTTGGTAGACCGGAGCCAGTCAGGTTGGCGAAGTATGATGTGCCGTAGTACTGTGTCGGAACTGTCAGCGACCTGTTCAATGTCAAGTGAAGGATGGTGCAGTACTCACGAAGATAAAGTTGACACCGACAAGCTGCTGCAGGGCCTGAATGCAGATACCAGTGATGGTACGCTTGCCGATGCTGCCCTTGAAGCATTCCACATAGCTGGCCTGTCCCAGCGACAGTTCGTATTCGTAGTTGCCCTTGATCTCCTCGTACTCAGCAATGATGGCAGGGTGATCAGATGGGAGACGACGGAGAGTGGTGAGTGACTTGATGGCCTTTGAGTCCTTGCCCTTCTTGACCAAGAAGCGTGGAGTTTCTGGGAGCAGCAGCATGCCGACGACGAGGATGATGGACCAAGCGAACTGAATGGCTAGGGGGATACGGTAGCTACATTGAAGATTGGGTTAGTGACTTGCATTTGTGGCCATCTATCTTAAAGGATCACATACCTTCCACTGTCGTTACGGTCTTGGGTTCCGTAGTTGACCAAGGACGCAAGCAACAGACCGATGGTGATACAGAGCTGGTAAGAGCCGATAACGAAGCCACGGATCCATTTTGGAAGCGTCTCTGCCTGGAACATTGGGACCTGGACGGAGATCAATCCGACACCAAGACCAGCGAAGAATCTACCGGCAATGAACTGTGGTATGGGTTAGTCATGTGTCCGGTATGGAAACGATAGATGGGCAAAAACATACCATCTTCTGTTCAGTCGAGGCTACCTGGAGGATGACTCCAAGGTTGAATGGGAAAGCAGCAGATAGAATGATACCCCATTTACGTCCTGTGTAGTCGGCCAAGAGACCGGCGCACAGAGCACCAATGAAGGTACCAACGGACAGAATCGAAACAATCAAAGACAGTCTTCCTTCGCTGGGATTATCGAATTGTTGGACCCAGAATTTCATCGACTGGATACCAGAGATGGTACCTGTATCGTAACCATAGAGGATACCAGCAAATGCGGCGAAGAAACCGACGCAAATGGCCGGCCAGGCGGCACCCTCCTCGGTCGGAGGCTTCTTGAGGATGAAACCCATGGCGATATCCGGATATGTGATATGCGTCGACTTGTCTCAATCAATGATTTCGATCAACACACGCTCCTGAGACAAAACAGTGAAGAGGTAGAATGGGTCTGAAGGAGAAGGTAGTAAAATGTGAGAGTAGATGGAGAGGAATGGTGGAAGGGCATTGGTATTTAGATGGCCACATCGCCCTGCCATGCCTTACCATTGCGGCTCTGATCCTGGGCCACATGCTCTTCGCCTCCCCACAAGCACCTGGTCTCTGCACGAGGGACTCCATATGGGGAGAAAGCAGCGATGACCTGAAAGGCTAGTCCAAGTGGGTCCCATCAAAGGGCGAATTGGGGAAAACCGTGGAACGAATCGGTCGCGTCTACTCCGGAAAGGTACAAAGACAAGGGCCAGTAGAGGGATTCTAATGATGTATGTAGGCTGGAATGCATGCTCCACGCCTAGGGTTGTTCGAAGGAATCGAACCAACCATCCGTACCCCTGTGCCCAAGGCTTGCCACCAGTCGACAAGAAACGACAAGACACAACCGGCCACGCCACCCCACGCCGTGCCATGCTGCCCATTCGCTCCGATATAGATTATCCGAGTGGCAGAATTTCGGTAGACCATCGTGAAACGTTCGAAACCAGTTCTATGCATTTAGAGGCGTTAAGAGCCTCAAGGTGCGACGTTTTCAAAACACTTGCTGCAGAGCAGATGGAAGACAACTGGAGGTCTCCGGAAGCCGCCATTGGCAGTACATCATGGCTGGGGATTTGGCCGACAGCAGGTATACAAGAACCGCAAGGATGGCCCAACATACCGTCAGGTGCATGAGGAATTGTAGCCGTATCTGGGTGTCAGTCGTATTGCAGCCGTTGCATCCATGGCCTCGCAGACAGACGGGACACTGATGGAACGAAAGCAGCGAGGTCTCGTGGGTGGCAGCGCTAAGTGTCATCTCCAATCACATGCGACCAAAAGTGACGAAAACGGCGGACGGTGCTGGGGGGGCGATGATGATGATTCGTCATGGCCGTTCTCCACATCTCCTGGGGGCAACCAGAGAGAATCGAATGGTCTGGCTTTCCAGAGATGACGCTCCCCAGCTTCGCCTCCGCAGATTCTTTTGCTTTTCCTGCCTTCCGGTCATGCCGCCTGTGTGGTAGTATGGGGAGGGAATACGGGGATGACCAAACCTCCCCACGCCGCGGTCCTCCGCCGTCCTCCAATGATGAGACTAGTCGGTCCCCGCAAATATAGGCTAGACTATTGCCATAGATACACATCGAGACAGGAGACGTCGCCTCCCAGGGATGCCCGCGTCCGACAAAGGACCCGAGTGCCAGCGAGAAACGACAGAGATCGTCAAGCGGTTTTCGGCTTCAAAGGTAGAGATCGTGTGACAGCCGGTTGTCTGAGGTGTGGTTAAGCAGTGAGGCTCTGCGGTTGTGGCGATGCGGCTCTCTTGTTGAGCCGGCAATGGCCGTTGGGTTGGGTATGAAGCTTTGATGAGGCTCACACATTTCGTCCGCGTCTGCCGTGTGAAGTACAGGACGTCTCTACATCCCTACATCCCTCACATCCCTGCGGCTCGGCGGCGGAGAAGAAATGATGGAGCGATGGCCGTGCCATCTCGTGTCATCCAGTGTCATGTCGTGTCAGTCGATGCACGGTGAAAGATGGGCCGAATTGGAGATGGCTGATTGGCATCTAGCGCTATCACGCACGCTGCGACTTACCTCTCAGCCGCCGTCTCCACTCGACTCCAAATTTCGGTAGAACTGCAATCTGCTGCAATGATCCACCTTTACCCCGTTGGAGACTCCATCATTTCCCTCGCCGAGACAGCACGCTACCTCCACTTCAGTACAGTACAGTACAGTACAGTACAGTACTCACCATTCGCCCGGCTCGCTGCCCATACGAAGTGCCGTTGAGAGCGGCCCCTCACCGATCCATCCTCCCTCCACGCGGCCACATGAACCTCCCCAGCTCCACCTCCACCTTCATCTCCGCAACATTGGGTGGGGAGCATGTATTGATGTGGGCAGGAGATGCTCGAGTAGTCTGTGGAGAGGTGGTCAAGAGTTGGGGCAAACAGACTCAGAGGACAATAGATTCATCAACCACGACGCAGGTACGATATGCTCTACTCTACTGTAATCGAGGCTGACGTCCTCTGGCCGTTTCACAAATCAGCCACGTTTCAGTCTTGAGGCATGGTGGCGCTCCTCGACTTGTCGCCATGCCTCAGTACAGTATTTTTAGCTGGGAACAGAGGGTGGCAGCAGCACGGCATATCACATGCCGCCATAATGCTCTATCACAGATTTCTGCGCACCCGACTTCTCATGTGACCCATGTGCAGTATGGATATGCAAGCTGGTCTGTTGCTAACCCACCCACCCAACACCATCGATCAGCGAGACAACCCCAAATTCTCCAGAAACCCGCGCCATCTTTTGTCGGCCCTTTTCATCCACCTTTCCCAAAAAGTTCTTATCAATACCTCCTCCTTCTTATGGTACAGCAGCGCCGCACTTCAGCGTCCTTGTCCGGACCATTGAAGGTTAAAAGCCTTGGCACCCTTGTCAGCGAAGACGCCGCTGTCGTCACAATCTTTCCAACAGTCCGGTTCGGGTTGCTGGTCACTGATCCCTACCACAATGGTCTCTTATGGTAAGTCTTGATGTCATGTAGACGACGCCACCCAAGCCAAAGCACGGCTCGAGATGCACCAATACCCGATTCGATGCGGCTACAGGTCGTCGAGATATGGCCTTGCGTGGTTTCGAATGGCCATTACAGCAGATGTTCCATTCGCGATGCAACAATAACAAGATCTGTACTCTATAGAAGGTAAACTCAGCCGTCGGCTGTAAGGACCGACTACATAATAGAATGCCTTTGGCCCTAGGCTTTCGTATGGCGACCAAGGGCATTCTTCGCAAACTCACTGTAAGTTCAGAACTGAGATTTGGTTATCTTATCTTCCCTTGATGGGCAAAGAAATTGGTGCCTGCGACTTCCTCGGTGTCGCTTGAAACCAAAGCATGCTTTCTATGCATGTAAGGAGAGAACTATCCGCCAAGTCGCCTGCTAAATATCATTTGTGGGGACCTTCCATATTGCCTCGTCCTTCTCATTTCTGGATGTCACGGCAGAACAACGAAAATGACGATGATGACTACCTCGTCTACCTATGAGCCCCCCGCTGGTTAGGAGCAGTAACTTGAGCTGAGGACCGTTTGTTTTGTTTTGACAGCTCGATACAGACAAATCCCGCACGTGTTACCCATTTCATATAGAAACCCCAATCCTTGGTAAAGGTATTGGATGATCTATGGGAAAGCAACGCGGACCAGGGTTAATACAATCAACGTATTGTATTGACACCATACCTCAAGTGTGTTGTGAGGTACTGAAATGTTGAGGTGTGTGGCTCAGCCCATCACCGAACCTCACTGACGACGCTTGTTTTATGATTATCTGTTATCTTATTGGTACTGGGAAAGGGTATCCACGAGTGAGAAGCTACGGATTCATAAGAAACGACCATATAGATGATTGACTCACATACTGGGTGACTTATTTCGGTTGGAGTTCTATCTTTATGGGTGGTTTGCAGATGCCACTCTCCTTTATATATGAGCTGTCCTCTCTAACCTTTGAGCCCTCGACTAATAAAACACCCGTGTTCTAACCATACAACAAGACTAATATCACCCTATTCTTCTACATTACCAACAACAGCTGCTGCTGTGACGCCGTAAACTATCAAAGAAGCATCGCAAGATCTACAACCAAAGCCATTACAAAAACCATCACAACCGCCATCACGACTACCATCACAATCGCAACCACAAACACGACCATAGTCATAAAGGTGACATCTCACAAAAGCGTTATGGAGTCAGTACCACAGGCCAAGACAAAGATTCTAATTATATCTGACTCTCATGGAGAAGATCATCTATCCGTCGAACCCTCCATCCTCCCGGCTGTGGATGTCGTGATCCACTGCGGCGATCTGACGGATGAATCGAAACTTTGCGAATTCGAGGCTTCAATACGCCTACTCAAATCGATTCCCGCACCTCTCAAGATCGTGATTCCCGGAAACCATGACTTCACACTGGACGACGCTATTTTCAAGTCAAAAATCACTGAAGCCACCACTCGGCTGGGCGTTCCTCTAGACCTTCTTGTGAAAGAGTTTGGAGAAGTTGGAGAAGCCAGACGGCTGTTTGACACACCCGCTGTCCGCGCTGCCGGCATACATCTCCTTTGCCACCAGGGCAACACGACCTTCAATCTGCACAACGGTGCAAGGCTCAAGCTATACAGTAGCCCATACACTATCTCGCCTAGCGGTGACTGGGGTTTTCAACGTCAGTCCGACGACGAGCACGACTGGAACATGGGCACGCATCAGACTCAAGATATCGTCATTACACACTGCCCTCCGAGAGGCGTCCTCGACTATACCGACTCACGACAGAGAGCCGGTAGTGCCGGCCTGTTTGCTGCGGTGGCGAAAGCTAGGCCAAAGTTGCACTGTTTTGGCCACATCCACGAAGGGTGGGGTGCTAGGCTGGTTACTTGGAGGGACCAAAAATACTGCCAGGACTTGGACCAAGAATTATCGCATTTCAACGCAATCGACAATGAACGCTCTGAGCAAATCGAGAGTCTGGCACGGTTGAAGCCTGGGAAATTTGACAATGAAGACCTGGCGAGGGAGAAGAAACACAGGTTGGATGCGTATATTCAGGACGGATTTTGCGGTGCCAAGTACAACGAAAAGCTGGATGGCACCCTCTTCATAAACTCCTCAATCGAGAGTCGTGACCCGGATGCCGGCATCCCGCAGATGCCATGGATTGTCGACATTGACTTGCCGTCGGCGACTACTATTTGAGCCGCCATTCGAAGGACTACCTCCATGTTGACACCCATACCTGTCTCCACCGACTCAATCAAGAAGGGCTTACGTCAAACATAATTCGGATTAACACGGAAATTGTGAAGGATTTGCCGCTCCATCTTAGACACTGTCTATCAATCTATGCGTTCTAGATCAGTGGTAGCTCTAATTCAAAAGGTGTCTATTGAAACAACCATGCCGAAAGCTTAGACTGGAGAGGATAAATCGATACCACTCTGCAAATGTTCAGCGTATGCCGGAAAATCGCTCGGTAACAACACGCCACGGTCGCGAAGATTAAGCACTGCCAGGCCGTGCCATTCGACCCGACAAACTCTCAAGCCATCATCTCTTCATTATGTTTGCCTTCCTAGGTAAACTGACAACGACACGCAATCTTGACCCTGCGAGTGTTTGGTTGCACCAACGTATTGGCTCTGTTGAACGTAACTCCTGCATTGCTCGTCTTCAAAACCACCGCTTGCTCCCCTGATCGTCCTACTCTGCCACGTCTAAATGGCTCGAAACCATACACGGCCCAATGTCGACGACCTTGCGCCCTGGGCTGCTACCTTGCCCCGTTGACCTCTCACAAGAATCGGTGCTCATCTCAACCTACCGCATCATCGTAGGATGACGCACCAGTACGTTCCGCCTGAATACAACATAGAAGCTCAGCATCACGGTACGGAACATCTCGCCATTAACATCTCGCCATTAACATCTCGCCATTAACATCTCGCCATTAACATCTCGCCATTAACAACGCTTGGTCATGTCGTTTCTGGACGCGACTGGCGTTGCATACTACCGCGAAATTATGTTCGCGAGACGGTCTCTGCGTGCCCACCTCGAAACGTAAAATCGTCAAGACAGGGTTCCGTGTACACCTGACAAAAGGTGCGACTCTGAAATACCTAGCGGAGAATACGACTATTCCTGTCCCTAAAGTCTATTATTCTTTTCTACACAAGAATAGAGCGTACATTGTTATGGAAAGGATCCAAGGCGAGGAGCTAGCCACAGTCTTGAAGACCATATCTGAAGAATCACTCCAGGGTATCTTCTCGCAGTTGAGAAAGATCCTCGGGGAACTACGCTCCCTAACCCCTCTTCCAGACACGGGAGTGGAAAGTTGCATTGGCGGGTCCCTTTATGACTCCCGCATACCTCGAGGAAATCCGCGCTTCGGCCCTTTTAAGACGATCCAAGACTTTCATCTCTGGCTTAGACAAGACTTGAGGCCGGAGGACCTCCAAGACCGGGAAAAAGATCAAGATTGGCACGATCTCCAGCACATGATGAATCGACAAGATGAACTATGGCCTCCGCCGATTTTTACGCATGGCGATCTCAATCCGTTCAATATTGTTGTACGTGAGGGCAATGTGGTTGGGATCATTGACTGGGAGTTCTCAGGATGGTATCCACGCTATTGGGAATACACATCAGCCTGGTTTGGCAACGTTACCAGAACGGGATGGCAGGTCAGACTTGACCAGTTTATCGACCGACCACTTCCTGAGGAATTCAAGATGGAAGAAGTCCGCAACAAATGGTAGGGCGAATGCTGAATATTGCGCATCGGTATGAAGAGGACGTTCGTACTAAAGAATGCAACGCCACGGGCAACCTCGCGTTCCATAACTTCAGGTCAACAACCGTTCTCCTGCGACATCACGCAATTGCCAACTGGCTCCTACGGTACAGTTTCCCTATTCTCGGCCATGTCCCAGGTTGGCTTCAGTTTCGTCATATCTGCATTAAACACATAGCAACCACTAGCAGTCTTATTGGCCACGTATTGCCTCGCAGTTGCCTCGATCTTCGGTCAATTTAGCTCAGCGGTGCCAACACACATCCCATCCTTCGCAATCTCGACGAGTGCACTCACAACCGAATTACGACATCTCCAATTTGGATCGCCTTACACAACTGGTAGTCGTCGAAGAAGGGCAAGAAGACGCTCCTCGTCTTCGATTTTGGCAATAAGAATGCGTGCCAAGAGGCTGTTGGTCGATCGGACGTTCGCTATTGCGATCTCTTGATATGTCCAACCGAGAGGTGAGTTCTTGACGTGATAACGCGCGCTAGCATGAGGTTGTTGCGTTCTACTTTAGGTCTGATTAGGAAACCCTAGTGGTATCTAAGGAGGTCAACACCTATAGAGAAACTCCTAGTATACGGCTAGCTCACTTGCGCTCCTTGTTGTTGACGACGCCACTAGAGTACAGCGCAATGTACAGCCGACTTTTATTAGAAGGCATACTTATGGTATCGTGGCCTGGAAATAGATGGCAAGACAACGTGAATGCGTTGCGCAGAATGAAGTAGTAAGCAACTCGCAATGATGTCGCGAAATGGACAGTTCAGATTCCACCTTAGGTACAACGCGCCATAAACGTAAGGCTTGAGCAGCGCCGGGTTGCGCTGTTCAAGTAGATGAGCTTTGAAGCCAAAACACAGTTTAGTGTTCCGCACAAGAAGATGTGCCGTGCGTAAACTAGAGCTGTGGCATTAGCTTCCTTGAAATCACTTGCTTAGCACCGACATATGCGCTTATCCACAGGTTTGGCGGCAAAGAGATGTCTCTAATTCTGGGAACATTTTGTATAGTCTCACTTTCGTGGACGATCCGAACCTCAACGGCCCCTCTCTCGGCCTCTTCCGGTCCGCGAGTGGAGATCTTTCAAATACTCTACGATTTAGGAATTTTGATTGGCTCTGTGGCCTATCTGCTCGATCGAAAACAATATAAAAACCCGACTTTGTGATTTTCCTGCAAATATGTTGACATTGAATTGTGACAATCGGCACATCATCGGCCGGAGCCCCGGCTACTTAGTCACCAGTCTAGGTCGGGTCCATGCCCTTTACCGAGGTCGCAAACCTGTGGAGTTTATACGGGCTTAAGCGCGCCGATGTCAGGTTCCAATTGATCTTCGCCGACCGACCTACCTATGGAGACAGCGCCAGGAAACCATGAAGACTTTACAGCAATGTTGGCAACCTTGCAATGGGCAGTGGTGAGCATAGCTCCGTTTCATAATTTTCTTGCAATTGTCAAGCTATAGGAAAACTATGGTGAAGCACCCTTGATATGCGTACAACGAAAACGACGTCAGTTTATTCGACCGTGGCTGGCTGGCTGGCTGCTTACCTAACGCAGCCAATTGCTTGCACGCAGTCCCTTGTCAGAATCGTCAGGGATAAGAATGTGATCATGACGCAGTCTAGTCAATGATAGCTGAGAATTAAGTCAAGTCGAACGGATAGAGGTATCCAAGGTGCGATCACAGACGGAGTTTAGCGTTAGTAAGTACGATCTTTGTTGGAGTTAGAGGTATTTGCGCTTGCCATCTACTTACCTGCGATCTCGCCTCAGCGGGAGAGTCTCAATTTGGACATCCCATGGATTTTAGACGCTTATTGTCCATACTTCGGAAGGGTTTCGGCCTGGCAAACCCCTTGGAGTACCTAGGTGGTAGTGTTGTTCGTTCATGTTGTGTGACGCACGACGCAAAAGATCAAATGTTAATATAATAAGAGCTCGTACCCTCATTCCTATTCTCATTGCACTCGATTGATCAGTACATCACTATAAAACAGCAAGAAGTATCACGACAAAGATTCACAGCTATCAAAACAACGAGGATCATCACAAAATCGAAACTGTGAAGATTCGCCTACTGCCAATTCGATTTACAATCCTCGTTCAAGAACACTCTCTGTCAGACAGCTTCTAGAAACTGCGATATGCCAGAAACGACAGATATCTCTCCTGAGTCGACTCCTGACTTGGAGAAGAACGAGGAGAATCCTCACCGTGAATCTAATGATTCATCTTCATTTAGCAGCGAATTCTCTTGGCACCATACAGAAGGCCCTAGGAGTCTAAGGAGACCTACCACAAACCAAACTCTCACCAACACATCTCACAACCTCGACAGAGTGACGTCGCAAGCAGAAACTGCCCTTGCAATCATCCGCTCTCGTACACGATACCCTACCTTCACACACCCTCTCACACACGAAAAGACCGCCGCTGATGTGATTGTCACGTTCGACGGTGACGATGATCCTTACCGTCCACTCAATTGGCCATTGAAGAAGAAGATCATTACGACATTGCTATACGGCCTGACAACCATGACCTCTTCTCTCGCCAGTGCCGTGCTCTCACCCGGCACTGCGCAATTATCGAAAGATTTCCACGTTATCGATGAAGTTGGCAGTCTCAGTACGGCACTTCTCATATTTGGTTTTGGCCTAGGTCCAATCGTTTGGGGACCTCTTAGCGAGCTTTACGGAAGGAAACTCGCAGTGCTGACTCCGATCTTTTTTGCCGGGTGTTTCTCGTTCGGTGCAGCTGCCGCTAAAGACATCCAGACTCTCATGATCTGTAGATTCTTTGTTGGTTTCTTCGGATCAGCTCCAGTCACAAACACGGGTAAGTCAGGTGCCTGTTAAACGTTTTCCTTACATCCTGATCGACGAATTTGTCTTTTCCTACATTTTGATTGACGATTTTGTCTTTAGGTGGCGTTCTCGGGGATATGTTCAAGGCAGAAGTCCGCGGTTTAGCCATCGCAGCCTATGCCATGGCAGTCGTTTGTGGCCCAACAGTTGGTCCTCTCATTGGCGGCGCCATCTGCCAGTCATATCTTGGCTGGCGCTGGACTCAGTATCTTACTGGCATAATACAAATGGCTATTCTCTTCATCGACCTCATAGTCCTGGACGAATCCTACGGGCCTGCCCTTCTCGTTGCCAAAGCCCGTCGCCTTCGTCATGAATCTGGAAACTGGGCGCTACACGCTAAGCATGAAGAGTGGGATGTTTCTATTAAGGAACTGGGAAACAAATACCTGATCCGTCCATTCCAGCTCCTTAGCACTCCTATTTGCTTTCTAATGGCCTTCTACGCAAGCTTCGTGTATGGTCTCATCTATGGCTGCCTAGCTGCTTTCCCCGTTATCTTTCAGGAAGAGCGCGGTTGGAATATGGTCGTTGGTAGCCTACCCTTCCTCGCTCTACTCATCGGCATTATCTTCGGTTGCGTTATCAACATCTGCAATCAAAGGCTCTACCTCGCCAAATTTAAAGCTCAAGGGACTGGAAAACCGGTTCCAGAGGCCCGTCTGTACCCGATGATGCTCGGCGGTCCACTGCTGACAGCCGGTATTTTTATGTTAGCTTGGACGGCTAACAAATCCATCTTCTGGATAGTGCCATGTATTGCTGCTGTCTTGATCGGTTGGGGCTTTTTCATGATTTTCCAGGCTGCACTTAACTACCTTATCGACACTTTCCAACGCACTTCCGCATCTGCTATCGCTGCTAATACATTCTTACGAAGTGTTCTTGCTGGGGCTTTCCCACTATTTATGAATTACGAACTGCATGGGATTGGCATCGGATGGGGCCTGAGTGTTTTTGGCTTTGTTTCCGCCGTGCTTATCCCCATTCCTTTTCTACTCTACATCTTTGGCAAGCGCATCCGAGCTAAAAGCCAGTGGTCTAGGGAGAGTCTTTAGATCTGAGAGTGAACGGCCGAGAGCAAATGATAGATAAATATGACCTTGAATTATTTGATGCATCTTTTACTGATTCTAGAATCCCGTGTACTGTATATTGGTGGGGTTCTAAGCGTCGGCTGATTTGGTTCGATCGGATAGTATAGACCAACAACATAATACTAGTTTGACCCCCAGTCCACGAACCTAAGAAAGTCGACTTGTCCATATCTACAATCCTGTCCATGACCAATTGATTATTCATTATCATTCAATCTCACACAGATGTGCCTCCCTTGCTGGTCCATGTGAGTTGTTTCTGTGAATGCTATGTATATAGGAAAACCGTAGCCCAACTCTTTCTTCTAGTAGGCCTGTGGACAATTACTTGTCTCAAAACCTGCCAATAAACACGCGCGCCGTGCTAGCGCCGGGTCTACCCGGACCCTAGCTGGCCAAAGAATGGACCATTCTTAGTAGCAAGGTGCAATTTACTGATTCTTTGCATATCGACTTTCTTTGTCTATATAGTCGTGAAATTCTTTCGATATCGAACTTAGACTATTGTTTATATAATAAGACTCAATAGAGAGATTTTAGTGGAAGCTTACCTCGGTAACCAGCTAGTTCTAGTTTTCGCCCCCAATGTACCTTAGGTAAGGTAGGTAGGTATCTGCAGGTGGATAGGGACGGGCTCATCTTACATCCGTACCTCCGGTGTGTCCTTCGTGCATAAGGTTGGAGACGGGGATCATCCCTACACGTGTATTATAGCAGGTGTCTACTCCAAAAAAACAAGCCCAATAAGCAATTGGGGCCTGCATCTTGACAGCCTTTCTCACAGGTATCAGATCGTGGGTAAGGGAGGTTTAGTCCCAATACTCAAACAGGCGGTGCGTGAAGGTCATCCAGCACGCACAAAACTGTGAAGCATACCTTTAATAGGGTGCTTCTGCTCAGTACCAATGCGTCTTGTAAACAAAGCGAGCCGCTCCTTGGAGTGGTTCCCAGAAGGCCACGCGCCTCCATATGTCATTTTATCGCATCGCTGGGGAAGAGATGAATGTTCGATGCAGCAATACACCGAACAATGCCAGCAAAGTGCCGAGAAATGGAGTGCGGGCACTGCGAAGGTCATGCGGCTGTGCGAGTACATCAAGGACATGCCAGAGGAGTACATCTGGGCTGATACATGCTGCATCGACAAACGCAGCAGCAGTGAGCTGCAAGAGGCGATCAATTCCATGTGGACGTGGTACCGACAGGCTTCGCTCTGTGTGGTCTTCATGCAGGACGTCAAGGTACACGAAGATCTTACTCGAACTCGACAAGACTTCGAAAATAGCCAATGGTGGACCCGAGGATGGACCCTCCAGGAACTTCTGGCTCCTACAAACGAGCTTTTCGTGGACTCAGACTGGAAGTCTGTTGGGTCTCGAGCTGACCTCGCCTCATCCATCGAGACTGCTTGTGGCATTTCGGCGGATTTCATGGGCAATGTCGAAACGATCCATGCGGCATCTGTAGGTCAACGCATGTCATGGCTTGCTCGTCGGCAAACCTCTGTGGTGGAGGATCTCGCCTACTGTATGCTTGGAATATTCGACATCAATATAACCATGCTGTACGGAGAAGGGCCGAAGGCTTTCTTGCGCTTACAGAAGGCGATCCTCGAGACAATCAATGATGAATCGATCTTCCTCTGGACATGCTCCGATGATACCGATCTATCTCGGTCGACTATCCTTGCTCCTACCCCGAGTTGCTTTGCAGACTTCCCCAAACTTGGGTGCCAGCTTGACACCTACTTCCCTCGCGATCCTTGCCGTACTACTGCTCGAGGGCTTGAACTTGAACTGTACGGACCTAGGTTCTCTGTGTTGGACGATTCGTTACGGGTGCCATTAAACTGCATCCGAAAGGAAGACAAGCGTCGAATGTACATTCGCATTTGTCGACCTGAAGAAGCCGAGCATGCTTGGGCGTCTTGGAAGCGAGTCGAGCACAACGAGATTGATGTACTCAACAGTAGTGAATATCTTGGCCCATCGTCTGAGCAACTAGAATTTCTCGAACAAAAACAGAAACTTATGATGAGCGGTTGGCGGACTCGTGGCACCGGCGGCCCTGACCATTTTGCCGAGTCCACGTATCATCAATTCGATTTCGAGAATGAGGCTGTGAGGCGAAAGGTTTTCGTTCACTAGAGTGCTGCTTCACATTTCTATCGTGGTGAAAAAGACAGCCATGTTACTAGCCAACCATCATCTCCACGGCGCTGGAGTTGACTGGGCAGTAGTATGAGTACCGAAAGAGGAGGAAGAAGAGTGAGTGACGCGGACATTATATATCCACAATTCACAACGCGCCCAAGGCGCAGACGTTTCTGGGCTCGGGTCGAAGTAACCAAAGATGTTTCTTTGAAGCTTGATCGAGCTCGAAGCAAACATTCTCGTTTGTGTCAAGGTCCCTGCCCGTGAGTCATCAGAAGAGACGTCGTATGAACAAGAAGACTGCTATCATCGAATCAAGATAGACGGACTCAAAGCCATTCCTACCCAGCTTCCAATTTTCTGTTAAAGACTACTTGTCCTTCGCCTCCCTCTCTTGAACCTTCCAAATGAGACAGTCCAGTTTCATGTTGATGTTGAAAGGTGCCGTAAGCAATGTGAGGTGACTTCTGCTAGAGCAAATGAACACGCCACTGGGAGGAAGCCTATCGTTGTCGTTGTAACGTCTTGAACGTCTTGAACGGCTTTGTTAGGGTGTACCGGTTTGGCCAGGGTGTTGACTACAGAGTGGAAGCGTTTTGAATTGCTCTGTCCCAGCTTGGATGACCTCCAAGCCCGCTCTTTCTCTCCATTGCCATGCGTTCCAAGTCCATACCACCGAAGCTTCTTGTCACGGAATGAACGGCTAGCTGGATACCCGTATACGAAATCTAGTGATATCAAGTTGTCTTTGATGGATTTCCAACGAGTGAAAGGCAATACCAACGTTCGCATCTACTGCACTACCTACTTCAGGCCCTTCTAGCAAATGAAGTGCCTCATCGTTCGGCAAATCAGTTGTTTCCTTCACTCTTCTTTCCCAAAGACGCTGCCGTTCATCAGCTATCTACTGAATGAGTGATGACCGTAGTACCTCCGTTCGACCATTTCCTTGAAATACGACCTGTGATCCACAATTGTACGAACGTCATCGCTTACACCTGACGTGGGATATCAATCCTGTAGCTAATCAAATACCGAACCGACTACGACTCATTGCCACCTATCTGATTCCAGTGTTTAGGAACCAGACCAGCCAACTAGCTTTCTATAGAGTATGGAACTCTAACTGAAAGGTGTGAAGTCACAGATGCAATGGAAAGAAGGAAACAAGGAAAACCGATTAAGGATCAGAAAGCTGAATTGACTGGACTGGAGGTATCATCTGAAGATAAGCACGCAAATAAATGAAGCAATAGGTCCCCAACTCTGCAGTGAGCGCAGCTGTATGCCAAAGCTTACACTGTTTTCCTGCACCACGTCTGTGCTACGCCATCGCCATTACAACGCCACCCTAAACCATGTTGTCTCTCTCTTCGAAAGTGCCTCTAAGTGTGACCGACACTTTTCCGTTGTGGCTTTCTTGCAAACGAGAGGCAAATTAAGCGTAGATTTTCAAGATCGTGAGACAACTTTTGATTCGGCAGAGGCATATCTTGTAAACGTTTTAAAGGATTATGTGCTTGCTGATGTTGATTTCATCTGTTGCTAGCGTGGTCGAGTTTGAAAACGTCCCACTGAAGATATACAATGTTGAAAAGAGTAAGTATTCACCATTCGCCTGACTGATGCAGATCGTGCAGTTGCTTGTGAAAGTAAATACATCATAAATTAAAGTTTGTCGTCTTTCGCGTCTGTTGAAGTGGAAGGAAATGGGCCCCATTCCTCGTTCTCCTGGGCGGGGGTGAGCATGGCCTGCTTTCTCATAGCATTGAAGTCAGGAAGTGGGAGCTCGCTGTATCGATGATTGCTATCAAAAGACCCAGAAGACATGCGGCTACCACGGAAGGAGGAGCCACCGGTGCCAGCACGTGGGCGGGTTGTAGGCGCAGGTACCATGCCGATATGATCGCGCGTAGAAGTGTCGGCTCCGTTTAGGCTGTCGTCAACACTTGGC
The DNA here is from genome assembly GCA_018467035.1 of Scorias spongiosa. Taxonomy (NCBI): domain Eukaryota; kingdom Fungi; phylum Ascomycota; class Dothideomycetes; order Capnodiales; family Readerielliopsidaceae; genus Scorias; species Scorias spongiosa. The sequence goes on from JACSZZ010000001.1 coordinate 252,726, forward strand.
CGAGGTCGCACATTCTCAGTGCTGGACCGCGATTTGTTGCGCCTGCTGCGTTTTGCAGGTGTAGGGACAGCTAAATCTTCTTCGTCGACTTCATGCGACATGTCTATGGGTGTAAAGGTTTGACTGTCATCATGTTGCTGCCAAGGCCCACTGAACTCCCTTGTGCTCCAGCTAGGTCTGTGTTGCCTAGCCCCGTATGGCAAACTGCTGTTGCTTCGAACGCTTCTGATGCTATTAGCTCTGCTGGCAGCTCTGCTACGGCTCACAGGCGTGGCAGGTCCAGGTGAGTTTCTGAAATTGTCGGTGCTGACCACGTGCGGTATCCCAACATCAGCCAAGGTAGGGTCGGCCGGGTTTGCTATTTCCGAGGAAAATTCAGGATCCTCGTCTTCAATCTTCGCTAACCTCCTGGCGCCCTTTATCTCAAAACCGACCGTAGGCTCTTCTTCAACAACCTGCTTCGGTTTCTTTTCACGTGGAACATCGTTGACCACTCGATCCAGGTGGTTGAAATACCTTTCTCTCATACCGACCCACTTGCGAGGTCGGAAATCTTCTCTATTCCGGGATAGGGAGAGGTATGTGGTCCAAATGCTTAGCAGAACAGCAATCATCGTGATGATAGTCACCACACCTTGAATGACAATGATCACGATACCAAGAACGGTTGTTATGATTCTGCCCAGGCCAAACTGTGTTGCGAACGCGACAGAAATACCAGTGGAAGCGACCTTGGATATGCCGAGCAGGTAGACGACCAGAATGTTGAGCCTCATGCCTTCGAATGGTCTTGCCCATATAATGAAGACAAAGGCAAGCACCTCAACCACTAGCAAGCCGATCACCTGTGTCAGCGGGTAGGCTGCTGCGCCAGCGTAGAAGCAAGCACGAATAAACTCGTATAAGAGCCAGGCCGCGAAAAACCACCATCTCGTCCTTCTAAACCGAGCGGAGAGCCACCCGAATTTTGTAATGTAGTCCGCATCATCGTGAATGTTGTGAGAGATCTCGTCATCTTTTGGTATGCTTCCCATTGACGACATTCGCTTCCACAATGATGGTTTGCTGCCGCTCTTCTCGTCATTCGATTCCGTGACTTCCAGTGCAGAAGCTGAAGCTGGTAAGCGAGAACGTTTCAAGGAAATCCATGGAACCTTTCCAAGTAACTTCGTCCTTTCAAGACGAAGGCTAGAATCCTTTGGCTCTCGACCGCTAACAGTCCACCTGTAATAAAGTGCATAAGCAGCTGCGCCAGGAATCCCAACAAGAAATATGATGAAGATGATGGCTGCAATGGCAGTCGCACCACCCGTTTCGTCGTATGTGAATTGGAACATGGTCAAGAACATCATCATAAAAAAGGCAATGAAGCAGGTCCTCAGGGCTACCAATGCGCTGTAACCAAGCCAGTGCTCCCTAAAGTAGGCAAAGCGATCGCGCTTGATGAACTTGATCTTTGCCAGGCCCTCGAGGAACCATTTAAAGGCGATTGTTGCGGCGACTAAAATGGCGAGTAAGATCAACAACCAGAGGAAGCCGGTCATAAAAGCGTTCGACGAACGAATGCCCTCCTCAGCAAGTGTACCGGCAAAACCAGAGTAGTTTCCAGGCAATGGTAAGCCATTTTGGACCGGTTCACCATACCATTTGTATCCGTCACTAGCGTCCTCTACGACGTCTCTAGTGAGCAATCGAGCCTCAGCAGCGCGCCCTAAGAGATTTGATTTGCCAGCGCCACTAAAATCCCTTCGATAGATTAAAGACGCAATGTCTCTCATAATCGGATGGAAAGACGGCAATTGAAGGCGAGTGCGTTTGAGGGCAGGTAGAATTGCACGACCGTACAGCTGACTGAGATCAAACCCACCACCGAGACCATCCTGTCGTGAGCCTGCAGACGCAGCACCCAACGTGCTGGTATTCCCGACCTTATTGCCGATGAGGTGGTCGATACTCGCCTGCATACTTCTGCTATTGATCATACCACCAGACCAGGCAAAATTGCTCCACCACGCAACAAGCACGCTGGGCCAGTTCAATGACATCGCGCCGGTAAAGAAAATGTGCTGCCAGACCGCAAACACAACACCAACTGACAAAGAGTGGGCGTGGTGCAACCGCATCGTTGGTACTGATTCACCGTAAATGGCAGTAGCGAAAGACGCCAGCAAAGTGAAAACGGTAAAGATACCAAGGACGGTACCCACCGAGTTTGCCTGTCCAAAGGATTTGCCATTGGTGAGGACTGCAGCGTAGCAGCCAATTTCGCTCTGGGTACTGTTGGCGAACACACGAAGAATGGCTTGGCCCTCGAAATCAGGGACAGAGTATGCCAGAGCCGGAATATTCGAGACATCGTTTTGGCTGATTGGAATGATTCCGTTGGCAGAGATGGGAATGCTGCTGTTCAGAGGGCACAAACTTCCAATGTTTGCTTGACATGGGTTGAATACCAGGTCAAATCTGCTCTCGCCATAAGCGAAGACACCAATGTATAGCATGAGTGATTGGTTGTTCAGGGGCGACGAGCCCTCGAGATGGAAGAGCACTGTCATGTTGTCCTGGTAGTACGCCGCATCGAAACGAGTGATTTCGATCGCACTGTCCGAGCCAAGACAGTTGCCATAATTCCCAGTGTAGATCGCAGGCTGGCGGGTGTCTGAGAGATATGTGGTAGAGCCATCAGGCTCTGTGTATTGTATCCACCTTGTTCCATCGTCTGAAGAATTTGAGGCGGCGAAGACAGTCTGAGTGAGGGCGACGGCTGCGAGCAGCGCAGCAACTGGGCTTCGTACGAATGACCACATGGTGCCTAGGGTGTGGATTTCTCTGTAGCGACAGTAGGGAGAGTCCAGCTGGTCGGACTACCCAGAACCTGGATTCTGTCCAAACCGCAGGTAGCTGGCCGGATACACGGCAGCAGGAGATGTCGAAGGCCGGGACAGCCGGCAAGGGCGAGCAGAGGGAAAACTTCCCTCGTTGGTAGGCGCGAAGACCAGGTCGAAACGGTGCTGTGGCTCCCAGTCGATGTGAAGAGGAGAAGAGAGAAGCGAGGGTCTCCAGAAGGCAGAGTAGATGTTGTGTTGTGGAATGTACGTTTGGGCTACTATCGCACGAGGACAAAGCCGACGATGCCCCAGCAAGCCCAAGTGATCCAAGCTCCCACACAATACACAATCGGTAGAGCCTGCGGTTAGAACGGCCAACGGCGTGTGGCGAGAGGGATCTTGGAATCTTGGAAGAGGATCGATGGCTGGGTATAAGGAGAAGGGCGTGAACACTAGGGAGTTCGTCAGTGGTGACGACGACGACCGCGACGACCAGCAAACGGCTCTCGAGCGAGCGAGACGTGTGAGGGCCTGAGTGGCCGGTGCCAAGAGATGCGCCCAGCCGTGCGGAGAAATACCCCGACAAAGGAGCCGGTTTGGGCTTACTCCCTACGCTGGATGTGAACGAGCGCTCCACTTTGGACGATCACTAGGCGATTTGATAGGACGGAAGACATCTCTCACCATTGATGCGTCCTGGCGCTTATCCTGTACTGCGATCACTACTGGCCTATTCTGTTGAATGGATGGCTTGGGTCAGTTTGTAATACTGTACGTACAGTATGGCAGCACCGTGATGGACGCCAGGTACGGTGTGTGCTGTATGTCAGCTGTCATCCATGGCAGCACGGCAGCACAGCTTCGCACTTTTAACGTCTCTGCCGCACATACAGCACCAGGATGATCATACCGTTCGCCTGTTCGCGCAGTCCTGCTTGACGCAGGTCGCGATTCACGATCGCTGGTCTGTCATATGCAGTGAACGCGAATTGCAGATGCGTGCAGCCAATCGGCTCAGTCGAGCCGTTACCATACCCACATCGAGATCTATTTTCACTGTCATCGCGTCACGAGATGTACACTGTACTGCACTGTACGAGGACGGCGAAGGTTATATCTTCGGCATCACAGCATTCTGATCGTGATGATCTGCCTTCAATTCCGCTCACGTCCGGAGTGGTTTTCAAGCTCTCTTCCGTGTTCATGAATCCAGTCCGGCATAGTGATCCTACGTGGTCATGCACAATTCATGCGAAATCAATTCCCAGTGTGGAATTTTCTCCCCCCGGGTCTCTGGCAACCCCAGATTCGCGATTCCTTTGCGCAGCCAGCCTCTTGTGTCATAAAGACAGAGCTTGCTGCCAGAAACAGCCATGTCTGCCGCAATGGTAGTAGTCGGTCCGCGGCGTTGAGCATCCCCAGTCGTACCAAGCCTGAAGGCGATGGCGATCCAGCGTCAGTTGATGGAAATCTTGCTCGGCTGTGATCGCATGCTGTGTTTAGTTGCTGCAGGCACGCGGTAACGTCGGCAGCTCTGCACAGGCCCGGTACTGGGCGGCATGACGATTGCATGATCATGCTTTAACCAACTGCGAAGATCACAGATATTCTCAGAGGAAATTTCACCACCACTGCAATCCCGGTTGGTCTTTTCATTTTCGTCGCTAATCATTGCGTACTACATGAGATTTCGCCTGGTCTCGGGAGACCGACCATGGCGACAAGGCTTCCAGACTCGCAAGGCGGTCAAAGACAAACCGCCATCACATAGGCACTGGTATTATCCTCCTGAAAGTAATGATACACGTTGGAAAGCGTTTCACTGTTGTAACCGTAGATTGTGGATTGTTGAGAAAGCAGCACCCGACCCAATAGACTAGACATCACAAATGGCTATTGGCACGATGAGCCCATGATGAAGCGGTCTGCCTGCAACATAACGATGTAAGCTTACGGTACCTCATGGCATTGATAGGGAGGTGCTGTCTGTTGAGCCTGTCCAATCCACGTAATCCCAATGTTATCCATTTTCTTGTTCACTTCTGCCACATCCCAAGCGGAGCAAAGAACAACAATCGGCAATGCATCACTTCTCAAGCTCATCTATATTTAGTGTTCTCTCAACCTGAACTATGACGATTGTTGTGTCAGTGGATATGTGTAGCTGTCCACATCTAGTTATTGTCATGGACTATCAGTAGACGAGGCCATTGGCGGTAAACTTAACAAACTCTAGAAACCGGAAGGCAGCACTTTCGTGAACCCATACCCACTTTCCATGTTCACGAGCTCCTCTGACAAACATCGTTCCATGTAGACATGTTCAAACTATAGTGAAAAGCCTAGGGCAGTAATGTAGTAGCGAGGACCACATATCGATTGCACAGTATGTCGCGTCACAAACGACCCGCGATCTCATCTCAGAAATCAAAAGCAGGAGATACAGGACACAATATCATTCTGTCGCCAGCCATGGTAGAACTCAGTGAAGAGTTCTGTGCCTGCGCACACTACGTCGAGAATTCATGTAATGCACAAGGCGGACGGCGATGGTGCTTTCAAAAGAATTGAAAGAAAGCCGGTGTGAAACGAGATGAAGAACCTCTCTCGGTCTTGGCACTCTAGCGCCCGGCTATTCCCCGAGATGTGCGAGCAAACCTCTCTCCCTGGCTTTCTTGAACCCCCCGTGTCTTCCACATACATCTTCCAAACGATTGCTACAAGTACCCCAGTATCGATACCATTGGAGACGCCATGGAGTCTTTGGATAAGACGGAATGGGATGTGGTGATTGCAGGTACAGGCTTGCCGCAAAGCCTGCTTGCTCTGTAAGCCATTCGGCCTCATCAACAACGCCTGTCATGACGTTAGCTGACTGACCAAGACATGTCACAACTTGAAGCTCTCTGTCGCATTCCGGCAAAAAGATACTGCACCTCGATAAGAATGAGTACTATGGTGGCCAAGAAGCAGCCTTGAGCCTTCAAGAGGCGGAAGAATGGGCAAAGCGTCATGCAGACGGGTCAAACCCAGTCTTTGCCAATGCTATCGTTGAAACCTTCGATGGCGCTGAAGGTGATGGTCAGGGGAAAAGACTTAGGTCGGCTAGGGCGTACAACTTAGCTCTTGCACCACAGCTCCTCCACGCCCAGAGCCCTGTCATTCCAGCTCTTGTGAGCAGTCGTATCGATCAGCAGATTGAGTTCCAAGCGGTGGGCGCTTATTACACTCTGGAACCGCCAGGTGTCGGCTCGTCAGCTCCTCGGGTGGTCAAAGTGCCGGGCACAAGAGAAGACATATTCTCGGACAGTGGTTTCGACCTGAAAGCCAAACGTGCACTGATGAAGTTTCTACGGTTCATTCAGTCACGTGCTGCGGACGTAGACTCTGAACTAGAACCTGCGGCTGCCGGCTCCACAGAGGTGAAGGGTGCCGACTTATCTGACGAAGAGAAGAGGATGCCGTTCACCGAGTTTCTGAAAAAGCGCTTCGGCTTGCCACCAGCCACGCATTCGCAGCTGCTCGCCCTCACCCTCGATCCACAATCTCCCACAGAAGTACAGACTGAACACGCACTCTCGAGTCTTGAAAGACACTTGAGAAGCGTCGGCGTTTTTGGCCCAGGCTTTGCTGCTGTGATCCCCAAATGGGGCGGTCTTTCTGAAATTGCGCAAGTGGCATGTCGAGCTTGCGCTGTAGGTGGCGGTGTGTATTGCCTTGGAAAAGGAATCACATCAATCCCGAATGATCCGTTCGTTACTAAAGACAACCCACCGCACCTGCAGCAAGTAATACTTGAAGGAGGCGAGACTGTCAAAGCAACCTGGCTTTGTGGGACGATGAATGATCTACCTGATGCTCAAGGCAGCACGGCCAAGTCCCTTTCCAATACTGCTTACCATCGAAGTATCTCCATCGTGGACTCGCCTCTTTCGTCACTATTTCGACCAACAAGTGAAGGCGGCGTTGTCCCTGCTGGCACGATGATTGTGGCTCCGGGATCAAAAGATGACGACGCTCCTATACTGCTATCTATCCATTCATCAGACACTGGCGAATGCCCCAATGGCCAATGTGAGTACATTCCCCGTCTCCTTCAGTTATTCTTTAACATGATGAACATTTTCCAAAATACTTATCTACATTGTCTAAACAATTTTGTCGAAAACTTTATTAATCTGATACTCACGACATAACTCAATTGATACAACCATAAGTTGATATGTATGTGCATGTGCTAACATCGCCATCACAGGTGTCGTTTATGCCTTTACGCAAAGAGATTCTAGCGTCGATCCTGGTGAGGTGAGTAAACAAGTCAACAACGCAGTTTCTGGCCTGCTACACGGGATCGACGAACATATCTCATCAGAGGTACTTTGGCGTCTGTCGTGGACTCAATACGATCTCCCGTCGAACATGGTAAACCCTGAAGATCATATTATAGCACTACGCCCTGTTGGCCTTAAGCTAGCTATGGACGATGACGTCCTGGAGACTGTAAGAGAAGCTTGGAGACTCATCTCGGGTAAAGCCGATGAAGAGTTTCTCAAGTTTGCCGCAAGAGAAACTGCAGGAACCGAAGACGAGGATTGATGATTAGACTTTGAATGAGCCCATGAATAATTATAGCTGAGAGCACTCAGCATCTTTCTCCAAAGCGTTCAGCAAATGTTTGAACAACCACTACAAAATCTAAGCGTGTCGTGTAACGGTGTATCGTGAGCGTCAAAAGCGTTACCATTTGAGTCATCGGACAGGCTACGTCGTCACTATCGATCACCATAAGCCGTCCCAACGTGCCAAGACCCTGACCGAAAAGTTTGCCTAATGATGTGTTGAATAGATCTCATATAGATCAAGATGGTACAGTCTCCTAGGATAATATATAAAGAATAGATTGCGTACAAAATAAAGCCCATACGAGAGAAGGACGGCAAAGAAGCATCAGTGAACATGGCACCAAATTCACGTCTCTATCTCACCCGCCACGCTCAGGCCGAACACAATGTGGATCTTGATTACAGCAGTGAGTGATACCGCCCAACTTGCAGATCTACCCCAACGCATACAGAGACGCATTTGCTGACAGGATTGTCGCTCTGCGATACAGTCGCCGATGCGCCTCTCACACCCCTGGGCAAGAAGCAGGCAGCGGCGCTGTCGTCCCAAATCCCAGAGCTGCAGCAGACCGCGGACCTGATCGTGTCGTCGCCGCTGCAGCGCACCCTGCAGACGACCTACCTGGGCTGGGCGCCGGCGGTGGAGCGCCTGGGTGGACTGGGCAAGGTGGTGTGCCTGCCGGAGGCGCAGGAGTGCAACGCATTCCCCTGCGACACGGGCTCGCCGCGCGAGGTGCTCGAGGCCAAGCCCGAGTTCGCTGCGTTCGACCTCGAGCGCCTGACGCCAGAATGGACCTCCAAGCAGGGCTTCTGGAGCATGGACGCCGACGCCCTGGCCAACCGTGCCGCCTGGGTCCGTCGCTTCCTCCGTGACCGCCCAGAGCAGAACATCGTCCTCGTCGCCCACGGCGACATCCTTCGCCGCATCACCGCCACCCCCGACGGCAACCCCAGCACCTACGTCTGGCGCAACGCCGAGGTTAGAGTGTTCGAGTTCGACCCGGCTTCCGTCGACACCGATGCTTGCTACGTTTTCCAAAAGGAGAATGTAGCTGCTGCCGGTGGATATGCCGCTACCAGTACGGAGATAGATCTGCCAAAGGCTGCGAATGGATCTCTCTAGAGCAGTACGATTGTCACCAGATGCTCTTGGGAGGGTCGTGATTTGACTGTGCCAGTTCGCTTTTATTGCATGTTTAGAATCGACGATAAGCATGATGATGACTCTAGGGGATACACATAGACGGGCATAGAATAGCTTTCATATATTTGAGCATCACGATCTGTTCTCTCCATTTCTCTATACTAGAATATGGGAGCGAATAGCACAAGATCTGTTTCATGTGTTATGTCAATCATGGAGGTTGCTTTGCGTTGCGAATCTTTGCCTGCCATGGCTCCATAATACCACAGCCGGCTTTCCAGTCAGCCATTGTCTGACCTGATCGGAAATGAACAATAAGATGCTCTGCACGTTGTGACCAACTGATCAGATACTCCTCGCAAAATCCGCAACGGCTATGGACTGCATCTTCCTTGTGCTGCAGCAAGTCGACGCTCTCGTCAAGTGACCAGCCACTCCACCTCCTGCACCTATGGAACTTGTAAAGGTGCTGCCATAGATGGTCCTTGCGATAAAAACTGCGTTCTGTGATGTGTCGGTCTGAGCATGCTTCGAATTCGTGCAGCCGAAAGTGTTCATCTGTAGGGGATGGTTCTCCGCAGAAGATGCATTCTGGACCGGGTTGGTTCAGCCGCCATACGATCCTCGACTCTCTGGATTGAACTAGGCTTCCACAAATCCAAGAGTCCAATTCTGGAAGGTGTACTGACTTCTCGTGTCGGAGCCAGTCGCTTTTCTTTGAAAAAGCACGGCAGCAGAAAGTACATTGAAGTGGCAGTCTGCTGCCTCTGATTGAAGATTGTGAATTCGGCCGCTTTCTCTTTTTATGCACTTTGCTGCCTTGTTTTCCAATTAGAGAGTCAGACCTTCTACTGGCATACGATGCGCATGAAGACGACGAATTTGAGTGGAAGTGAGCAGAATAAGATGAAGCAGAGTCGCTATCTGTTGAACCGCACCGTAGGTCCCCACTAGGGCCGGTGGAACTGTATATAGAATTGTGATCACTAGTATCCGCCAGGGAAATCGCATTTTGGATAGCCGATACAGATGCAGGCTCCTCGTCTGGGGGTGAGTTTCGCCAGCGTTCAAGAGGAGTCATAATATTAAACTCATGGCTCGGCATGGGCGACCCTTGACGGTAAATGTGCAGACCCTGCTGAGCCTGATTCTGGTGGCGCCAGCGCCTCCGAGCATTGTTGAACCAGTTCTTTACTTGTGATTTACTGAGCCCCGTATCTCGAGCAAGAACATCTCTTTCTTCCTCTGAAGGATAAGGGTGGTGTGTGTTGCAAGCGAGCCACGTCCTGAGCGCCCTAGTTTTATTCACCGAGCGTGAGCTGGACCTCTTACTAGGCTTCATGTGCTCCTGAGACATTGGCGATTGGCTTGGTTGGTCAACAGGTAGGCCAGCAGATGTTTCTTCATAGACACCATGAAGTTGGCCAATGACTGGCTTTGCAGTCTCAAAACCGGATGGCTGACGCTTGATCGATCCTGCTAAACTACACTGTCGGTACAATGCCACACAGCTCGAGCAGGATGAGACCGGGTTTGGATTGGCAGGTTCAGTTCGTAAGATAAAACACTGTAGACGCAGCTCACAACAATGCTGACATGGAGCAGGCGGCCAATAAGCTCCGTTCTTCTCAAAGAACTCATTGATGACGAGATCAGAATGCATGTTAGAGTCGATCTGTCGAGTCAATGCTGTGCCATCCAGATGCGGTTGGCTGACGATCCCATCTGATCCATCGATCAATATCGATTCGCTTGGATTTGAGTATTCGCATGTCCAATCTTGGTCGAACTCAAAGTTCGAGAAGAAAGATTCGCCAATCCAGTCATCAAACGATGCATGAGTTGGTTCAGGATCGATTAAAGTCGAGCCATGGCTTTCCAATGATAGACGGCATGGCTGAGATTGAGCCGGTTCAACCAGAAACAATTCATCAAGAGATACACTCATGGCTTGTTCAAGATCAACGTCGTATACATTTCTCTCGACTTATCGAATAGATTGAAGAGCATCCTAAAAGACAATCGTCAAGTGGGTGGATAAATCGCTCAACTAGGGAATAGCCTAGCCAGTATAGGAAATACCTGAGCGGCGCCTTCTCATAACAGTGCGGATCAAGGAATATGGAACGATGACTGGCAGTCGAGAGTGGGTAGCTTGCTCTCTCGTGTTCTGTATACGCTACGTGCTGCATCCACAATAACCTCTTTACAAATACCTTACCAACTCAGAGAGTCGTGCGGTGACCCCCATATGGTATCGCGATCACATGTGGGCGTGATTGCGACCATGTCCCATGATATTTTCGGACAGGCTCCCCACAATCGTGGCTTCGAGCGACGAATGCTCGCTTACGCCGCACAGCCTGGACGACTGTTCGCACATCTCTACGGCCTTCGCAGGCTCAGTAGGCCGATTCTTCGCCCTTCAAGCCACAGCGGCTAGAGGTTTGCTCACAGCAGGAACAACCAGGACTACTCGTCCACTCGCCGGTCAAGTCATTGGGATACGTACAGTACGTCAGCAATGGCGGGTACGGACTGGAACACTGTTAACATGAACGGCCTCGTGTCGATTGGCACGCACTCTCTGTATCTTGGCGCTGCTGGACCAGCACGTTCCTTAGGTACGCCAGCCGTAATATTGGTCGCAGGTCTTGGGGATACGTGCGCAGGTTCTTCAGCCGTAGCACGACACATCTCCACGTTTGCACGTGTCTATACTTACGATCGCGCTGGAGTTGGGAATTCGGAATTGCCTCCTGATTTCAGTCTGGAGTCTAAGAGCTACACCAATATCGCGAAAGAACTGCGACGTCTTCTCGACACAGCAAACATTGAGCCTCCCTTCCTGCTTGTAATGCACTCTATGGGTGGCCTCCCAGGTCGTGAATTCCTGCATCTGTATCCGGAGGATGTGGCGGGCATGGTTTTCGTAGACACAATCACAGAAGACAACTACAAAACGCGCCCCAAGGAGCTGCCACTCGCTATGAGAAACATGTTCATGGATGTGGACAGATCTTTTCTGTGGAAAGGCCAGCACAAGCCCAACATGACCCCAGATGAGCTACAACAAGCTCTGGAGGATGAAGGTCTCGTTGACAATGCAATAGCCCAAGAGACACAAACCCGGCGAGAAACAGCAGCAATGGCAGAGCTCAGGAATCTCATTCCCTCGTCCGATGCCTTGGCTGAGAAATGCCAGTTTGAGAAGACTGCTCTTGGCGACAGGCCTGTCTCTGTCATCAAGGCTGACTTGCCCGGAGAATGGCGAATGAGCTTCGAGGCGGCTACAATGGCAGGTAGGGGTACGGCCGTAGAGAAGAAGCTCATCGGCGATTATTTGGCTACAGCAGACGCTACGCACCTGATGCTTCAATTCAAGCAGCTTCGATTAAGTCGCAACTCGAGAATGGTGGAAGCAAGGCACAGCTGGCATAATGTCTACTGGTATCAGCCGGAGCTGGTCGCTCGAGAGGTAAGGTGGTGCTTGGAAGAATTTGGCAAAACAATGGCACCATAATAGCATACCGCCTTCGGGCAAATGTTCGATACTCTCTTCTCTTCAACTCGGAAAGTGAGCCCGACTTCCCAATGGCTCACTATACCGCCTAGACGATCTGGCCCGTCCATTTTCTTCACCGGACACTAATGTCGACCCTATTTTCTAGCCGAGAGGCAACCCTATTCCTATAGGAATCGGCCGGCATATAGGAATAGAGTATACGAATAGATCATTCGAACGGGTGGCTTTATAGGAATGGACTTTACGTATGGGCCGGTTTGTACGAATGGAGTAATGGCGCGGTCGAACCGAAATGGCCAATGCTAGCGACGAATTTAGCCGTTCAAATGCAGCTGGGCCACGCCTGTAGGAAAGCTGCATAAAGCTTGGGCCATTCGACCGGTTTAGGCAGTAGCGCAAGCGGACAACATGTCATTCTCGAGGCAAAATACTACAGCATCTGTCTTGGGAGGGCGCGCATAGAAATTCAAATATAATTGCATTGGAACAAACTGTGATTAAGTATGATCTCGCTGTGTATAGACTGTGTGTTTCGCTGTCAAGCTGGAATTGACAAGTATCTCCTAAGGCACTGCAAAGCCTCTTGTTACCATGTCAGCAAATCGACGAACGACCTATCATAATCCCGATGCCAAAAAATGGCGAGCATCAGGGACCAATTTAGCAGACAAAGTGCACTCGTTCCACCAGAGTCTACCTGGATACGAATCAACTCCTTTGGTACGTCTAGACGCGATTGCCAGGGAAGTGGGAGTAGGTGAGGTGTACCTCAAGGACGAGGGCGGTAGGCTTGGACTGCCATCATTCAAAATCCTGGGTGCTTCGTGGGGTACGTTTAGAGCAGTCACGTCGAAGCTGGGATCACCGTTGGACATCAGTGTCGATGCCCTTAGGCGGGAGTTGGTCGGCAAAGACGTTAAGTTGTTCGCGGCGACGGAAGGCAATCATGGCCGTGCCGTGGCATTCATGGGCAAGCTTCTGTCTGTTCCTGTCCAAATCCACGTCCCTGCTTCAATGGATCCCAAGACCATTGAATTGATTGAGAGCGAGGGAGCCACGGCTGTCAAGGCTGCGACCGGGAGCTACGATGACGCTGTGGAAGACGCGAGGCGAGCGGCCGTCGACGTTGGAGGGTTACTGATTCAGGATTTCGCATTCCGGGACTATGAGGAAATACCACAGGTAAGTTGCGATGAAATTGCATTCTACTAATGATAGTAAAGGCTGCTAATTACAAGATCTAGTGGATTGTGGACGGCTACCATACGATGATTCGCGAGGTGCAAGACCAGTTGCAGGGCAAACATGTCGATCTCGCAATCGTTCCCGCTGGAGCTGGATCACTGGCGCAAGCTGTAGTCACCAACTATAAGTGCAATGATAACCCCTCAAGTGTCTTAGCAGTTGAATCGGATACCGCTGCATCACTTTGGAAGAGTCTAAGTCGGGGAGAGTTAACGACCGTTCAGACAAACCATACTATAATGGCTGGGCTTGATTGCGGTACGATCTCAAGCATTGCCTGGCCGATTCTAAAAGCAGGTGTCAGTGCCAGTTTGACGATATCCGACTGGGAGGCACACTGCGCTGTGCTAGATTTAAGAGCACACGGCATCTCCGCTGGACCTTGTGGTGCCTCGCCCTTAGCGGCATTGCGAAGGCTGACAGATGCTGATAAGGCGAAGCTCGGGCTGGACAAGACGTCTGTGATAGTGCTCCATTGCAGTGAGGGCACCAGAGACTATCACTTGCCTAGAGACGCGACTGTAGATGATCCGGTTGCCTTGGCCCATGTTCTAGTTCAGATTAACTCCTCTAATCCCGGAATGGGCACCGAGCCTGGTCCTGGGGAGACCGAAATCGCTCGATATGTCGTGGACTGGCTCGAACATCGCGATCTCGAGAGCCACTGGATCGAGTCTGTCAAAGGGAGACCTTCAATTGTTGGCGTGTGTCGTGGGTCAGGCACAGGTAAGAGTCTCATGTTCAATGGGCATATGGACACAGTGACCTTGATCGGCTACGATGACGACCCGCTAAGTGGTAAGATTGAGGATGGCCGACTATACGGACGCGGATCCGCAGACATGAAGGGTGGGTTGGCCTCGGCAATGTGTGCCCTCTCCAACTGCAAAGGACAAGCTCTGAGCGGAGATGTGCTCCTTGCAGCTGTAGCAGACGAGGAGGACAAAAGCATTGGTACAGGCGACATCCTCCGAGCCGGCTGGCGCGCGGATGCGGCAATCGTGACCGAACCTACAATGCACGACATCGTCCATGCCCACAAGGGATTCGTATGGCTGGACGTTGCCATCTATGGCGTCGCCGCTCACGGGTCGCGTGCTGATCTGGGAACCGATGCGATCGCGAAAGCCGGACACTTCCTGGTCGAGATTGATCGATACAACAAGAAGCTTGAACTTCGCCATCCAGACTCTCCCGTCGGACCGCCGACCATCCACGCGTCCGTCATCAAAGGCGGCGAGGAGGTCTCGTCGTACCCAGCGCTGTGCATCATTTCTCTCGAGTACCGATCCGTGCCAGGCCAAACCCCCGACTCTGTCAAGCAAGAGATGCAAGACGTCCTCGAAGAGATAAGGTCCCGGGTGGAGGATTTCAGCTTCGATCTGGAAGTCACCTTCTACCGGTCCCCTTTCATGACTTCACCGGATAGTGTCTTCGCCTCCGTGGTCAAGAACGCCGTTGGTAAGGTGCTCGGAAAGGAGCCTCGCTTCCAAGCGCACCCTTACTGGACTGATTGTGCACTGCTGGCGGACAGTGGCATCCAGGCTCTGCTTTGGGGACCTTGTGGCGAAGGCTTTCACGGGAAGGAGGAGTGGGTCGACGTGCAATCTGTGCGAGATGTGACTAGGGCACTAACGGATGTCGCGGCAGAGTTTTGTAAATAAAAACCCTTTTGTGGTTTGGGCAGTAGAAGTAGAGCCTGAGTTAATTGGCTGTTCTGTTGATAGATTGAGTGAATAGTGTGTGCTATGCGCTTTGGCATCCTCTTCGCTAGGACCGGGGAATAGTGGAAACGTAGAAACATATTGCTAGGATGGAAGGCAGTAATCCGCGAAGTCACCTCGCCATACCACCTAGTAACTAGGGGAAACGTGGAATGAGATCCTCATCCAATGAGATATGATTCTGATGTGCAAGTATCAACCGACATAAGAACTTCCACTTTTCATCTCGCCAAAGGGAGCATTGATTAATCACGTTGTGGATTGACAGCAGTACAGTGAAACAGTGAAAGACTGAATTGGAAGACGGATTTGAAAATCGACATGAAAACTTCGCATTGTTCCTTGCGGATGGAAATTTATCACGAAGACATTAAAGACGACAGTAACAGACTATGTGATCACACCAAAAGGGGGGCCAACATCAATCCATAGGCTGCGCATACCGATGACCAGCCAATTGTTGGGGTTAATATTTGAAAAACGCCGAAAGTCCGCTCCAGTTGCCCATAAGGGTAGTCCATCCCACCCAGATAAACAAGACGAAATCATATATCGTTCACTCAGATCTGATCGTTGATGTTGTAGATCGATATGTCCTGGCTCTCCTGCTGTTTGGAAGGAATCCGGGTTAGATGTCTCTCACCACTGCTTCTTCCTCTCGGGTGAAGCCCATCATGGTTTGTCTTTTGCCTCTTGGGAGAGCTAGAGGCATTGTCTAGACCATCGCCATTGTCTTCTCCCTCGTCTTCGCCATCCTCAAGATCCCTTGGAACGAGCTTTCCATCATCAGTGACCAGTAAGCCATTCGCCGCGATCTTGACTTCTTCCTCGCCAGCTGTGCCCTGTCTGACAGCTTCACGGGCCTTTTCCATCAACTTCAACTTCTTTGATTCACCACGAACTTGTTCCAAATGTTGGAAGTAGGCATCGCTGACTGGTGTAACATATTTGCCACAGAAGACGCCAATCTCGAACTCCTGGGTCTTGGGATCTCTTGGGCTGTCTTGCGCGCAAGCCTGCTTCAGGTCATCAAGACTTTGGTAGACGACATCGTCGGCACCAATGTGATCAGCGATGTCTCTACTCGTACGGTGATGCGCAACCAGCTCATTGGGTGATGCGAGGTCGATACCATAGATATGGGCGTTTGTGATAGGTGGCGCGCAAGATGAGAAGTAAACCCTTCTTGCACCCGCTTCACGAGCCATGACCACGATCTCTCGGGATGTTGTTCCACGGACAATACTGTCATCGACCAGAAGAACGTTCTTGTTCTTGAATTCGATTGGGATTGCGTTCAACTTGGCTCTCACACCGCGTTGTCTAGCCTTTTGTGAAGGCATGATAAACGTTCGGAAAATATAACGATTCTTGACAAAACCTTGGCAGTAGGGAATCTTCAGATGCTTGCTGACAGCATAGGCCGAAACTAGAGAGGTTTCCGGGATAGGAATGACAGCATCAATGGTCTTGAGGATCTCAGGACCAAGTTGCTTCTTGATGGTCTCAGCCAGGCGGTATCCCATGAGTTGCCTGGAGCGGTATACACTGATGCCGTCGATTATGCTCTCTGGACGGGCAAAGTAGACATATTCGAAGATGTCGGGAGCGTAGTTCTCCTGCTTCGCGACTTGTTTAAAGACTGGAGCCTTGCCTTTCTCGATGATGACAGCTTGACCAGGTTCGACGTCTTTAATATTGCTGTAGCCATTCTGGCTGAGAGCCACGGATTCTGATGCCATCATGTAATCCTTACCACCATTCGGCGCGTCCCTCTCGCCAAGAACCATAGGTCTAATGCCATAAGCATCCCTGAAGCCGATCAGACCGAATCCAGCAAGCATTGCGGTGCAAGCCCAACCACCCATGCAAAGCTTGTACATTCTCTCCAGAGCTGAGAAACAGTCTTCTGCATTGACTCGGGCCTTCTTTGTTTCGTTCAGCTCGTTTGCGAAAATGTTGAGCATAAGCTCACTGTCACTCTCGGTGTTGATGTGCCTGTGAGCATCCTTGTCGAGAAATTCCTTCAGCTCAGGCGCGTTGATCAGGTTTCCGTTGTGAGTAAAGGAAATACCGTATGGGGAGTTGACGTAGAAAGGTTGGGCCTCGGCATTCGCGCTGCTGCCAGCAGTGGGATACCTCAGATGGCCAAGACCCATGTAGCCTGGCAGGTTGTGCACGCGAGCTCCATCCTGGAAGACCTTCGATGCAAGTCCATTACCCTTGCATTGGTAGAATTTGCCTCCTTTTGAGCATGTACTGATACCACAAGCATCTTGACCACGATGTTGGAGGTAGTAAAGGGCCTGGTGAAGCTCTGGAGCAGCTTCTTCGGACTGATCGGCGAGGATGACGGCGATGATACCACACATGATGGAAGTCGGGTGGGTGGTTGAAAGTCTGGATACTACTTTTCACCTTTGCGAAAGTCAGCAAGTTGTCAAGGACGAGAATTGATAACCAGACGAGGCATTGGATGCGCGGAAATGTCAGAAACTGTAACAATTGCTCTACAGAGGCTTGAGGCCTTCAGTAGTCTAACATCTATTTATTTTTGCTTTTGATCATCACAGGAAGAAAGCGAACGAGAGCGACGCGTGCGTGACCTACCGGTTGGATGTGTTGAGATGTCAATGGTGGTGAGGACGGGAGCTTATGGTGGTCGTCGCTGCTCGTGAATGGTGAGAGGGCTGCAGTCTATTGCATGACGCTGACGCTGGCGATGCTGAACAGCCACAAGGACAGGCGAGCGCTCAAACGAATGACGAGCAAGGGAATACATTTTGGTATTCCAGGAGGGATGGAGGGACTGTCGCGGAAAGCGAAGAAAAAGTTTCTAATCCCACTAGACGGCGCTGCCGGCAGCTTCAGAGTGGGGCTCTGCCATCATTCTGCTGCACGTCGGGAACTCTTCGACAACTACAGACGAGACGAGACGGGACCAAACCAGAATTCGGGCGGGACGCGGAGGTGGAAGAAGCTACCATTCTTGGCGTCTGCCCCTCTCTACCACTGTATGCTTCCAAGGTTACGACGCTACCAACGGTATCTCTCTCCCATCCTCCATTTTTTCCCTTCAACGTCAACCTTTGCGCGAAGCAACGTGTATGTCGACATCGACAGTGTGGATGTCAGAGTCAACGCCAAGCTACGTGAATGCTAACGGCAGGAAACCCCCACCAAGTGTCGGCTCTGCTGATGTGGCATCGTCTGACATGTTATCACCTTGGACGTTACCGGTGACTATGAAAATGCAATCCCATAACGGTGATCCTGTTATGATTCGCATGTATGGTTACAGCCTACAGCAAACCATCTGGACAAGATTGTAACACATGTAGGTCTACAGTGTGGTTTCATCATCACCATGGTTGGTGCGACTGTTTGTCTATGTGACGCTCATCTCATCGACATGTTAATGGCTTCTTATACAGGAGGCAACATGAGGATGCCCCTACACGTTGTTTTATGGTCAATTAGGGGACAAACAACCATCATGTGAATCAAACTCGTCTAATTGTCTGCCTGAGGTTAAACTGAGCCCTGTTTACATATTGGATTTTCCCGTTTTCGCTCGTTTCACGTTGATTTTCGATCATATGATGGCTGCTTTCACATGAACCTCGCTGTGAGTGAAGGTTGGACACATTTGCCTAAGGTATCCAACTTTTGCAGTCACCTATTACTTTCACTTTCACTTATGTTCCAAGTCTTCCATAAAGACACAAACTTTTACGCTTTCTGATTTCTGATTTCCAACTTGGTCAAAAACCGATTGACAACACTCACAAGTTTCAGTATGGCTTCTCCTGCTAATAAAAGATCATTTCAACACTTCCTTGAAGATAATGGAACAGTGGACAATCCTTATACTATCGACGACATCGAAAACGACGAAGACATACGTGAACGGCGCGACCTGCAGCTAGCTGTTGAACGGCTACAGTTAGAGGGCGACGACCTGGAAGATGCTAACGATGACGATGAAGATTTCATCCGCATCATCAGTGCCGATGAATTCAACGCTAGTAGCTCTGCCTCAAAAGACCGGCTACAACACAAGACGATCACATGCCCTATTAGCGGTATCCAGTACAGCACTGGACAGACATGGGAGTGGGAAGAGGACTCGTTCATACGAATCCAAGGCTTCTGTCTCAAAACCGATCAAGTATACGCCCAAGGGACATTGTTTCGTCGCACTAAGACCTTCAAGGGAAGGTTACAGAAGAAACTAAATGAAGTCTACATGATCGTATCCATTGATCATAGTGGAAATGAGCTCCTCAAATCTGTCCCACTACATACACTACAGGTCCCACGAGAGCTGATAGTCACCAACAAGCCATTCCCAGCATTCAGCTTCAGAGTACTATCCGGTTACAATGACCGTCAAGTCGAGGAGATCGCGGAACAAGGGCCACTTGTCTGCCGGTGGAAGTATCTTGAAGAGGCAGATTCTTCTGGCAAGAAGATCATCCGAGCAGGCATACTACGCATCAGCCAAGGGGAGGCGATTACCGGGCATGCAGCAATGGACCTTCAGCTTAGACAGCAGTGGTGTGGAACTTCAGATACACATGGACCCACCGTACCTCGCCCAACCAAGCAGTACAAACATCGTGTGGATGTGGACCTCACTACCGATGATAGTGAAGAAGACAGGCCACTTCTGCCGGTGCCACAACGATCGACCACACAGGCGAGCAGAGATAGAGTGGCGCCATATACAATTGGTGATGTTTGTGCTGGCGCCGGTGGGATGGCCAGTGGTGGTGTAGCTGCCGGCCTCGAATACTCCTTCTTGCTCGATCATTGGCGTGATGCCTGTAAAACGCTCAGGGCAAACTTCAGAGGCATTGACGTCTTGCAATGTGACATCTTCGACTTCATTGCGAAGGCGACACAGAGGCGCGGACGGTTTGCAGTCGACATACTGCACCTGTCGCTACCCTGCCAATACTTCGCGCTATGCCATACCGTGCCCGGCAAGGACGACGAGCGCAACATAGCCTCGAACCTGTGCATCAGCCAGCTTCTGGAATGCTGCCGCCCGCGTATAGTCACGCTCGAGCAGTCGCCGGGCATCCTGCACAAGGACGGCGGTGTTTGGATGAACACGATGCTTGGCCAGTTCACGGACTCCGGCTATTCGTTACATTGGCGCAGCCTCAACCTTGCAGAGTGGGCGAATGCCAATGCACGCAAGCGTCTCATCTTGATTGCCGCGGCGCCGGGCGAGAAGCTGCCAGACTTCCCAGCACCCACCCACGGGATCGGCCTGAAGCCTTTCGTTACGGTCAGGCAGGCGCTTGACAAGCTGCGGTATCCGATCCCGCACAACATGGCTCAGTATACCGTCAAGCAGTCAGCGGCGTACGATGCTAACCAGCCGTTGAAGCATTGTATCACCTGCAACGGCGGAGAGTCAAACACGTACCCCACCGGCCGCAGGAGTTTCAATGGGGCTGAACTGGCCTTGCTGCAATCTTTCAGACCCCACCATAGGTTCATCGGCAATAAAACAAGCGTGACCAAGCAGATCGGCAACGCAGTTCCATCCTATTTCGCTGAAGCCCTGTACAAGGCGATCATCGAATCGTTACGACAGAGCGACAGGGAGGCTAGGGGGATCGATACCAAGGAGGTTGTGACGATTCCTTGAAGGTGTGAGCCAGTGAACTGTTGGGCTTGACTTTTGATACGTCATTGGATCTCAGGAATTCGAAGGTGGTCTTTGTGAGAACTGTTGGACTTCACGTCTACATCTTCAAGGAGGGCAAGATTATGGATGTGGAGGGAACGTGGCAACGGAATCTCGCCCTTTTGATTGCCTTGAGCCTCGAGAACCCAATAGCGATTTGTGTATGTACCTATCTAGGCATGCAAGAGTGGAACTCACGGTCAGAGGTGTCGTGGTTAGACGCTGGGGATCCAATTGTCGGCATCGTGACTAAGCATGGACAAACTGGCTACCTCCTATGGGAGAGTCTATTTGTACTCCTATGAGCAAAGACACGGGGACTGATGGCAGAGAGACGCCAATGAAGAATGGATTTTCATTTCGTGGCCATCGACCATTGGAGAAAAGTGCGCCCGGTTCATTCACATTTACATATAGATGACATACGACGAACGAAGGGGGAAAAGTTCTATGCTTTCCCCCTATGCCTTATAGGCCGACATTCCTTCCCCTCCCATCTCGCCTTGCTGTATGTGCCCTTCACTGATTCATTCTCCTTTTGCCACCTTGTGGGTCGTCGTCTCTTCTGGTCGTCATTCTACATTTCGGAAAGGGATATCAGCCCTGCTCAAACCATTTCCAGCCATGGCCGTGTACTGTAGGGCCCGATGCTTGAACAAAAAGCGTAAAAGAGGCCGAAAAGAGGGCCTTCGAAGAGATGTAATATATTTCCCCCTCAACTTTGCGTTATCTCTGCCTCAACAATCTGAATTTTCGGCTCCCTGTGATGGAATGCGTAGTCGTCAACACCTTTCAAGATGTCCATGTTGAGGCTGGAAGGATGGGGTTTTACATCCGCACAATCTCCTCGTGAGGGTAACTCTCACCAACCGGGCGAATCTCGTTCGATTGTGCGATCCCTAACCGCCCTTCCTCTCAGCCCCATTTGCGGGCAGCGGCTGGCCTCCACCACCGACATTCCCAGATACAGCGTCTGGTGATGTGATAGTGCCTGGTCTAACGGAGGATTTGGACTTTTTGTGACCTTTCTTCGTCCCAGTAGCTTGTTGCCAAGGATGACTGTGCTGCTGCTGCTTTGCCTGATGATGATATAGCAAGGGTTGCTGGGCCGGGACGTGGTCATTGTGACCATTTGCTGATGCTGTAGATGACGCTATGGCCGTACCAGCAGGTATTGTAGCGATGATCTCGTGATTCTTGTTCTTCGCATCGGCTTCCTTAGCTGCGGCAATCCTAGCTGTCATACCCGTGTCGCCGTTAGACTGTGGTGACTGCGTCTGACCGCTATGAAGGTTGTCAAACGCTCGCTGACCTGTTGGTGAAGGCGTACGCATTTCCACAACCGGTGAAAGCAATGGACCATGTGCAAGCGAAGGGTCCTGCTGTAGCATATGCTGATCACCGGTGCCGTTGATGGCCTTAAAGGACCCATTTCCATTTGGAGATAGACTCAAAAGTGGAGCAGGAACAGCATTTTTAAGGTACGGCTTTGAGCTAGGCGATCCGTTACTTGTCGACATTTGCAGATCTGCGTCCGACAGCGAAGGAGGTTGATTTTCATCAACTGTCGCAGGTCGCAGCGGCAGCGTGTTAGGCTGGATGTTCGGATCTAGGGGTGCTGCATTACTTTGGCGTGGATAGTCAAAACTGCCATTCAAAATCACAGGCGCAGATGATGCTTGCGGTGTGGGAGCAGCAGGCATGGTAGCCGACCCTGACCCGTTAACAATAATAGGCCCAGCAAAATCTGGCTCTGGCATAGGGACGACTGGCTCAGAAGAACACCCTTGCTGATCAAAACCTGGGAAAGCGTCGCCGGCCCCAGAAGGTTCAGTCGAGGTTGGTGTCTCCATTTCGGCTATAGTCGAATGACCTCGCCTATGGCCTAACGGTGAAGGTGACCTCGAATTATGTCGGCCATTCGAAGTGGGTGGCACAAGATCGAGATTGGTGCCTGTCCGCTGTCTCTGTGGAGGATTTTGTAGACTGAGATACGGCATCGATGCTTGTGAAGGCAGTGTGTTAGGACCGAATTGAGGAGACTGGTGATGGATATATCCGATGTATTCCTTCGGCATGGCACTATCTGCTGACTGCGCAGCGTGGATTGGTGGTCCCATCTGAGGGAATCCGAAAGCAGATGCTGCATATGGCCCAGATGATGAACGTACCGCAGGGTACATACCGTTCAAGGCGCCAGACACGTCAAATCCGGGATGTGCTTGTTGCTGAATTGAGAACATGTTCGGACCCGACCTCCCTGGCTGGGAATGGGAACGAACTGAAGCAGGCGAACCATCAGTGGCTGATGCCCTGTGAATGTCGCGGCGAAGTGATGGGACAGATGCCACGAGCGATGGAGATGATGGGTTGGTGTTGGAGCCATCACGTTGCTGTCGTGGCTGCATTGGGTATCTCGACGTGTAATGATGAATATAACCAGGTAGCAGTGGTGCAGTCTGGGGGGCATTGTTAAGATATCTCGAATTTGATAAACCGTTGGCATACTGTCGATGATCAGGCGATCCAGGAAGATCACCACCTTGTCCACGAGCTTGGCTGGGTGCACGTTGAGCTTGTTGTTGACTCAATTGGCCTTGTAGGAGTTGTGATTTCAGGGCATCCTGATGCATCTGCAAGGCCATATACTGTTGGTATAATTGATCGTGCAGATTGCCTTTGGTACCGAAGTAATCGCTTGGGGTCATTGTAACCGGTGGACTTTGAAGCCAGAAATTATGATTCCGTTGATTGTTGAATGAGGCACCACTAGAGGCTCGTCGATTACCACGTTGCGATTGATTTCTGTTGGGTTTGCGCGATCTAGTAGAACCATTCTCATTACTCGAACGACCAGATTGTGAAGCGCTCCTTGTCAAAGTTGGCTTGGGTTTGGGTGGTGGCCGCTGAAAGACAAATCTTTCCTCTGGTGGGAACTCGTATTGCTCACAGGCTTTTTCGATCTGGCACCCGTCTTCCAAAAGCTCAAAAGCTCTTCGAATCTCGGTATGAACTCCTGTCCATGAATATTCATCGGCCGAATTTCCGAGGTTGCGAGAGGTGTTGAAAGGCTCTTCAACACACAAGCGATGACGGCCCTCCTTGGTATCGATGCTGTTTGCTTCCCAGCCTTTCTCCGTCCTCGATAGCAAGCGACCTTCTCTTACAGAGACGACGTACTTGTCGTACTCGAACTCGAACCCATAATGTCGGAAAAAGTGAAAAAGAAGCTCTGCCAATGACTCCTTGTTCGCACTACCCCATCCCTTGAGTGATTCGACGTCATCAGCAAAATCTGATGGCTCGCCGTTTACAATGGATCGCTTTGCGCCATCCATCTTCTGTAATGAAGGCAGAACCGGTGGATTTCGTCGCTGCAGGAAGCTTAGGATCATGCAGATCCAAGTATAGGAACTGATCGTTCCTCCGGGTCCTTCGAATCTGTCAATGCTTGCCATCCTCCCAAAAAAAAAAAAAAAAAAGGCACGCAACACAACTCACCAGCGTCGTTCAAAATACGCCTTTTCGTCCAGTATTTGATGATCTTGGCGAGCGGCCTTACTCGATCATCAATCTGGACATAGGTCTTGATCATGCGCGTATTTTCCAATGCTAGAGGGTTATTGACGTTGACATCGCATGCTAATTGCAATTCTGGATCCCAACATTTCACGATCGGTACCTTTGCAACTGCTCTGCAAACCACCTTCTCCATCCCATCTGCGGCAAGTTAGCATTCGCAATGATGGTGAACTTCGCGAAACCACAAATTGGTGGGAATCAGGAGCAGGGCGATTAAACGTACGCTTATGCAGGCGCTTAGCCAATTCATGCATGTTTTCCAGCTCCTTGGTGTCGGTAGTGATACATATATCCACATCCGAGTCGCCCGAGCTGAGCAGATTCCCTGACGATCCAAACATATTGACTCTCGTATCATGTCCAGGCCATTCCTCATTCAATATTCGTTCCAATTTCTTACACAGCTGTATACGGCTATCCTCACTTTCTTGCGAGGGCAGTAACCGATCGTAAAGCTCACGCAGATCCCCATCCAGCTTTTCTTCCTCTTGCCGGCTCATTGCCTTCTTCGGCTCTTTCTGGGGAGGACCCAATTCCTGATCGCCTCCATCGACATATTTTATGCGTCGTTTGGGCAATTCTGGAGCGAATTCGAACCTGCATACGACCGGCGCACCTCCTGCAGGGCCTGTTGCCACTCCATGTCCATTTCCTCTTCTCTGGGCACCAGGAGCCCTACCGAGAGCATCTGAGGCGACAGACCGTGGGGAGTGGTTCAACCCACGGTGAGGAGAAGGAGATCGAGAAGAGAAGCGGGTGTCTCTAGGAGCTTGGTATGGAGTGGAGGGAACAGAGCTGGACTGCTGCGACTGGATGGATGGTCGAGGGGGATATTGGCGAGCGAACTTGTCATGCTGTGGTGTCGCCATGTCTCGCACCGGTAGATTGGTGGACGTAGGTCTGCCAGTGCCCTCGGCCGGCTTATCCTGTCTCACGAGCACAGGCTCACTAAGGGTCTGTTGAGGACGAGATTCAGGCTTCCCATTTGAGACCTGACCGAGTCGAGCAGTGTGTTGCGGCGAAAAGGACGATGTCTGTGCCGATGACGACACTGGTTGTGGTGCAGAGACCACTTCGGCGGTATAACTGTAGGCCAGGATCACGCTTGTACTCGGGGCAGCAGAATGCGCAATGAGGATGGGAGTCAAGGAGGGGGGCCGAATCAAGCGTCACTGACGGCTGCTGGAGAGTGAAGTGTATATACGGCGAGAGGAGAAGGGCTCGAGCGGTGCGGAATGTAGTCTGCACAGTGGGTGAGAAAGGCGAAACGGCTTTTCCAAGGGACGGGTCGAGGGACCGATCGAGGGGGTAGTGAGAGACAGATCCAAAGCGGTATGGAGGATGCAGCGTCAGGGAACGATGGAGGGAGAGAGAGAAGGCAGACGAGAGGAGAAGTATGAAGTGTAATGCAGTGCAGTGCAGTGCAGTGCGGTGCGGTGCGGTGCAGTAGAGTGCGGTGTCTATGGAGAGCGTAGTGTACCTAGTGTGCAAAGAGAGGGCACAGTGTATAGTAGTGTAGTGTGTGCAGCAGCAGCAGTGGTGGTGGTGGTGGTGGTGGTGGTGGTAGTAGTAGTAGCAGTGGACAGTCGCAGTGCAGTGCAGTGCAGTGCGTATATGGAGGAGTACAGTACAGTATAGCATATAGCGAGGTGGAGTGCGTACAAGTCTGCAGGTCATGATCGAATGGCCTTTCCCGTCTCTGGCCTTTGTCTACCACGTACCCATGTTGCCTCATTTCTCTTCCCTTCCCTTCATCACATCCTCAATCCCTCCTTCTTCTACTCACATTTGTTCTGTGTCTCTGGTTCCCTTTGGTCCAAGTCTTTGGCCCGCCAGGATTGCTTGTCTCGAAGGGCAAATAATAATGATCGTTATTACCATAATCGAAAGGACGCTTATTATGTAATCCGATCTTGACCCTGAAACCGGAATTCTATTGGACTAGGTTGATGCCCCAGGCTGCAAGGCCACAAGGCTGGCGTGGAATGAATGAATGATCATAAAGCTCTCAAAACCTTCACTCTGCAAGTCTTACCGGGTTTAATGAAGGTTATGCGTTGATAGATGATGGCTGAGAATCAGGTTCAACAGGGCGTACTATGTGTTATGATCTACAATGTTTTTCAGAGTCGTATGATGCTCATCTTCAGAACCCGTCTACAGCGCCGGGCGTGTAGGGAGGTAGAGCTGACTGACTTCGCTGTAAATTGGCCATTCGGGACATCCAGCGACGAGAATAGAATATAACAACTAGAGGGTATCGTCCTCATGTCACATCGCTCCTGATATCACTAATAGCAATATTGCTCCATGCCTCGGACGGTATTACGATTATGATATGCTTGTCGATTATCGGAAAACTACCGATTAGGGCAACAACAGCTGGCTTGGCATCTGTAAATATCGCTCTCACTTTTCCGCTTTGATCAAATGCAGATATATCTACCTAGCCTAACGCTTAATAACTACTCAGCTGGATACGTACCTAGGCATGCAAGTAAGTGATATATCGCCTTGATTATTATATACAGATCTCATCTCGTCCTTGATTGTCTTGTCTATCTGCAGCCTTGGGCTTTTTGAAAGCTGTCTTCGCATCCTCCTGTCGTGAGGTCACGCCATCATCATCACCATCGTCATCACAAACCATCGTATGGATACTGCCTACCTACAATTCCTTCCCAGTTGTGGCATATTGCATTCCTTCTGCTTTGGCATCGGCCGCTCTCTACGTCCCAAAGCAGGAATACCCCAATGTCCATCCCACATTGCTTACACTGATGGCTGTCGGATAAGCACCATGCTACTGACACTTGCAATGCTTACGTCCGGTTTGTAGCGAATCTGCATTTGCGGGCCAACACATGTCAATGAGCAGCGGTTCTAGATGGCATTCGGTATGCAGCCCGTCAGCTCGCTGCTTATATTTCCAGCAGATGCCTGCACACACCTGCTGGGTTACACTGGAATAACACACCACCCATCACACCCGACTGCACCACGGCACTGCCACATCCACTTCCGACACAGGCCAGCCGCATGGCACAACCCGATGACTGCAAACATCTAGAACCTGCACAATGCCTGCAGGCTCTCCCTCGTCTTGCCGCCGTATTCCTTCACCACACCGCTAATGCTTCTGAATTCGGGAATGCCAGCGTCGCCCATCGTCTCGAAGAGGAAACTTTCGGAAGTGGTGACAACGGCCCCCTCGTGTCGAAGCCTGTCCAGTGCTATGGGTATCTCTTGGGCGTTGCAGCTAGACACGGCATCCGCCAGCACATACACCTTATGACCCTCCCGCAGCAGGTCCAAAGTGGTCTGTGTAACGCAGATGTGTGCTTCGATCCCAACGATGGCTACAACGCCTTTCGTCTGTCCCTCCAGGCTCTCTACGAATGCCTGCCGGACTTCGGGTACGTACATAGAAAATGCGCTCTTGTCTACGTGCAATCGGGTCTTGACGCCTTCAGCACTGTCAAGACCCAGTTCCGGGCATGTGCCGCCCAGTTTTGATCGAAGCTGTGTCGTAGCGTAGACTGGTAGATCGAGCACCTGTGCTGCTTTCAACAGCTTCTGCGTGGTCTGTACCACCTTAGGGAATTCATAGATCGCATTCCGAAACTTTTCCTGTAAATCGCAGACGCTGTTGCAGTCAGCCATGGACAGGGTGTAGTTGAGGTCGACATATATATGCGTACAAGATCGCCGGACGAGCTGTGATCGCCTGTAAGCCGCTTCATTCCATAGACAAGGGGGCGGTCGATCATACCTAACCGTCTTGCAGGAGCCGCCATGGCATCAGCACGTACTACCACTGGGGCTTTCCGAGGTACCGAGCGGCTGCGAACCGGCTATTTCCAGTCGTGGGTAGTATCGCACGGGTGTCAAAGAAACGGAGAGATTGGTATTCGAATCACGCTGCACTATTCTGTACGGTGGTAGTAATGTTCAATACTCAAATAAACTGACCCGCTGTAAGATACAGGATCAGGATCTCGTAGCTAAGGTTCGAGGTTCCCTACCCCAGATCCTCGGCTATCGCGGAAGATGCCGGGAGTCAATCACGCACGTGAAACTCCGCCCGAGCCGCTTGGCCATGAGGCTCATGATAAGCCCATCCTACCGAGCGCGGCAGGGTGTCGCATACATCTAATCAACAAGTGGTAGGTATCAATATTCTTCGAAGACTGTACAGTAGTATTCGAGCAGCAACTTCTGTAGTCAGTATTCAACAACATCATCACCCCTCCTCAATACCTCCCACGATACGACAGACGCGATAAGCGTGTCAAGCAGTTTGCCCGCACGCGTCAATGTCATGACTAGTGGACGTTTGACACACGATCAGCTCGGACCCTCCTAAGCGATAAGATGGCATGCTGTGAGACCTCGCTCGAGACAGGTAGCCAAGTGATCATCATGATTCACCACGTCTGAAGTATCGTCGTCATCATCATCAACATCCTGTTCTCTCACCAATGCTGCTCGTCCAGTGCTGGCCTTGTGGGTGATCTTCGAGCCACCAATCTCCCCACAGCAAACACCAACAAGCCTATACCTCGAGTCACCAAAGCCGAATCCGCCATCAGGATTATGGACCGTCTACGGCAGTTATGGCGTTCTGAACAACCTTACGAACCGATTGATGATGATCAGCCGGAAGAGGCGGTAGATGGGGAAGAGCAGAACATAGGCGAATGGAGCCAGCCGAAAACACCAAAGTTCTCGTATGTCGATTATAGCATCTTCCTCCTGTTGGGGGTATCGATGCTCTGGGCGTGGAACATGTTCCTGGCGGCAGGACCATATTTCCAGTTCCGCTTCAGACACAATGCCTGGATATCGGAGAACTTTCAGGCTGCTGAGGTGTCGGTTTCCACCGTCACGAACCTAGTTTCTATGCTTGTTCTGACCAAGCTACAAACTGGCGCCTCATACCCTAAGCGTATCGTTGTGTCTTTGGTCATCAACATCGTTACATTCACGCTTTTGACATCATCTACCGCCATGAAAGCTGATGCCGGTGGATATTTCGGCTTCCTGATGGTCATGACCCTGTCTGCCAGCTTGGCGACTGGGTTCTGTCAGAATGGCGTGTTCGCCTACGTCTCTGGGTTTGGAGAACCTAGGTATACGCAAGCGATCATGACGGGTCAGGCGGTTGCTGGTGTGTTGCCGTGTATTGCGCAGATCGTCTCCGTACTCTCTGTTCGTCAGGGACACGAGCATCAGGGAACACCGCAGCCACCGACTCCAGGACCGCCACCAGTGTCTGCAAAAGCGGCCTTCGCCTATTTCCTCACAGCAACCGTGATTGCAGCAGCAACTGTGATAGCTTTCTTCTACCAACTGGGCCGTAATCGCCAACATGGTTTGGTCGCATCTAAGCCCAAACAGACTGCTAGCCCTATATCCGAGGATCGCGACCCTCTGAACTCGCAAGTAGACGAAGACAATGGTGAATCTACAAGCAAGTCAGTCCCAATGACTGTTCTGCTTCGCAAGCTGTTTTGGCTGGCAGGTGGTGTGTTTCTGACCTTCGCCATCACTCTCGCCTCTTACCCAGTATTTACCCAACGCATTGTCTCTGTGACGCCCCCAGGCGCAGATCAGCCTGCTTTGCTCCAGCCACCAGTTTTCATTCCATTAGCGTTCCTGATGTGGAACATTGGCGACCTTTTGGGAAGGCTTCTCACGGCTGTGCCGTCCCTTTCTCTGATCAGACGCCCTCGTCTGGTCTTCTTCCTCTCGCTCGCCCGTGCCGGCTGGATAGGGATGTACCATCTGTGCAACATCCGTGGCAGGGGTGCTGTCGTCCAGAGTGACTTTTTCTATCTCGTCGTCGTCCAAGTAGCCTTCGGCTTGACCAATGGCTTCCTCGGCAGCACCTGCATGATCGGCGCTGGAGAATGGGTCGACGAGCACGAGAGGGAGGCTGCTGGTGGTTTCATGGGCTTATGCCTCGTTGCTGGCCTAGCCGTCGGCAGTCTGGCCAGCTTTTTCGCTGCCAATATTTGAGTGCTTGGGTCCGACGTGTATGCTGTATGCCTAGCACCCGCTTTCTCCCTCAGAGCTTATTTATAAATATCTAAATCATCGTGAACTTGATCGTGAACAACCACCACATAACCACATACGATTCTGTTAACTCTATCAGTGATCAGCCCTAGATTCCAACCTCAGCATACTTCCGAGATTTCCTTTCGAGTTCTAGAATAGCCTTCGACCCGCAGGCGGTGAGCAATGTATGCAGGTGACTCGCACGGATGAGCGTTGCAGCGGTATCTGCAACGACTCTAATCGTTGCGTCAAGTCTGGTTTAGAACCCGGTCACCGCTGCTACACCGTTCACGCTGTGTTGCTATTTTGCAATGCATGCATGTGTTGTCGGAACGCGCAGGCCATCAACGCCTTTTCTGGTTTGCTTCGACATGTATACTGACGTCGCTTCCGCGTCCGGGTAGGGTTTAAGCATGCTCACTTCAGATCTGAATAATGGGAGAAGTCTTTGACCCAAGAGTCTTAACTGGTCAAAGTGATAGAATAACTAGATATGTAGCCAACCGGGAATGAAACATCCAAGACATGGAGCACGATCGCCAGCTGACGTACAGTCCCATCTTGACTAGCAGAGGGATGAATGTACGTGTTGTCCCGATGTACGAAAGGGATTGTCTTGAGCTCTATTGTAAGTATGTATTCGGATAGCCATTGTTATAGGCGATCCAGGGAATGCGGGTAGTCGATCGATGGTACTGCGTCTGTTGATCCTGGAGGCATATGCAGGAAAGGGCCTACATCGCTATGAACATCAAGTACCTGGATGCTGTACCTGGCATTGCAGACAGTGAGTCGCAGTTGGAGATCAGCGGTAAACGTGACCATGGGAGCGAGCGGGCGGATCGATGAGCTGTTCTATGGACTGTACCTGCTTGCTTTCGAGCATGGTAGGTACCTGACGGTTTTTCCGCCATGATCCTTCGCTTCCGTGCATGCTGTAGGTACGACCCGGTCGTCTATCGCTGCATCTGCTGTGTACTGCAACGTGTTGGATGCCCACACGCCACTCGACGTTTACACATTCCCTTCACCTCCTCTTCCCATGAAAGGGATTAGCGACCCTACGAGAACAGGCGAGAGGAAGCGAAGACGACGAGAACGATAAGCGATAAACGATAAACGACAACGGTTTAAGCAGAGTGAGAGTTGTTAACCCAAGAACCATACATGAATGGGCAAAATGTCACCGAGAGCCAGGTAAGGACAAGACGATCCTTACAGTTAAGATTGTCTCGCGATAGTCATGATATCTTCAACTGCTAGCTGGAATCTTCAACGGTATTTTGGGATCTCCTTTTTACCCGTCCACTAATATCACAAAAGCCCACTCACCATCCGTAGACGGGACCACAGTGAGTTGTCATTAGGTAGGAATGTTGCGTGAATCGTGCCATGCCCACGACACGCCATCGCCACGTTGCCGGGTGGCCAGACACGTGGTGAGGCATCGGTCACTCCTTCTTCCCACGCGAGATTGGGGCACTGGCATTTCCCATCCACTGCTTCTTTGCTTCTACTGTGCGGATTGCCCACTGCGCCGAGAGAAGGCTCCACCTGCCTAGCGATGCTTGATGG
The DNA here is from genome assembly GCA_018467035.1 of Scorias spongiosa. NCBI lineage: Eukaryota > Fungi > Ascomycota > Dothideomycetes > Capnodiales > Readerielliopsidaceae > Scorias > Scorias spongiosa. The sequence continues at coordinate 284,739 of JACSZZ010000001.1, forward strand.
ATCGGAAAAGAGGCCGCAGGAGGGAAGACACTTTCTGTCCTACTCAACATCCCGGGACTACTATATTCCACTGCGACACGTTCACCGTCACCATCCGACTGATCTATTGACGCACTGCGACGTGCCGATCACCCAGAGGTATCTCCGTGATAACATGGGAAACCCTCCGAGGCCAAAGTCAAAAGCACGGCAAGCCAAGGCAGTGTATCGTACCTCAGGTAGGGCAGGCTGTAGGGCAGGGCAAGGACAGGGCAAGGACAGGGCAGGGCGAGGCAGAGTAATCGGCGATATTCCTTGTTGTTTCTTCTAGAATAACCGGACCCTCGTCCACCGTAACCACTTGGCGACTGTCGTGATCCCCACATCTAATACTACAATACGGAATGACACCGCAGGGCGATGGCGATCAATACCCTTTGGATTGATAGCATGAGCTCGCGAGCCGGAGGTGTAGACGCTTGTAGGGCGGGCAGGCCGATGGAGGAAGAGCGGCGAGAGCCGAAGGGAGGTGGTGAAAGTGGGCGCGATATACCTCGGAAACAAATCGATCATGTCGAAAGGCTCACTGCGATCTTCTCATCTAAGAACCCCTTTTTTCCCTCTCAACCTAGGAGATACTGCGAGATACTGTATTTGCTGGGATTACAGTGTGGGATTACAGTGTGGAAATGCTTGGCTTTCGATGTGCCTTCCACATCTACATCCTCACCGAATCGCCGGGTTGCACAGTTAGCCAGGAGCTCAGCACGAATCGGAATCACTGGAAGGCACCAGGAAGCCATGTGCAGAGGTGTTGTACAGCAGAGCGCATGGCTTCGCATGATATGACGACGGAGACCTGGTGATGTAATGTGCCCCAACAGTAGGTATGCGTGCGCTTATGCTGGACCACGTGCAGTAGGGTATGACAGTACAATACTGCACCGTACCGTGGCGGTTCTACTGCAGGTAGCCAGGCACTCTCACATCAAAGAGAGACGCCCTAATGACGGGGATGGTTGTTGTTTGAACTTGCCCCCGTGATGTAGATCCACCGTGTTTCGTTGCGACTCGGCATTGGCGGTGGCCAAGTGTGAACTGTACAGTAGTACGGCAGTAGAGCTTACCGTCCACCGGATACTCTACCCTATAACATGAAGCGGTAGGGTTTCCCGAGACACGTGATCGATCTGGTGGCTACGATACCATCCATTGCACGAATTCAATGGAGGCACTGCTCATAGACTCAATGCGAGAACACAACGCCCCTGTGTGTCAAGGTAGGCATGTAAACAGACACTTGAGACAAAACTGGAAAAACTTGAGATGAACAGTAAATTAGACGTGGGATTACTGGAAGCGGCCTAGTGGATATAGGCAGACACGGCCCGGCAAATAGCCTAATTCGACCATCCTTCGCCTTGCTTTCTCTCCTGTTATGGCTAAGCAGCATACGTAGGATCTTTCTAGATTACCTAGGCTTCTTACTACATCGCCTGCTGGCGATATTATAGCACGCCTTGCATATCGGCACTAATTAGTCTCTAACGATGAAGAAGGAAATTGGATCAGGATCGCCATATCATCACGGGCTGACACGCTACGGTCCGCGCTCCAGTCCCGAAGAGCCAATGAGGTTGGTGGCGGCTCGAAGCGGCAGAAACTATATGTTATTGCAACCTTACAAATTATCACTATGATATTGGAGCCACAACCACAGTTAGAGACTCCACTTCTGGGCAAGACGGTACCTCCGAACACGCGTGTGTAGAAGAGTGATTTGGCAACTGAAAGGTCACCCTTGATCAAGGGGAAACCACCAAACAGGATTAACACTCCATCGCCGGAAACAGCGCCAATTCGGAGCGTGGCGACCACCGCTAGCGATAGTGGGTCTTGACTCTACTGGTGGAGCACAGTAGCGCAAGCCATCAACAGTTTAGCCTTCTCCTATACATGGTCGAAGTCTGTGTCAATGCTGGGTAACACCTGGACCAATCGTAAGCGCGCAGTGGCGAAGGCTAAAAAGCGTCAGGATTTTAGCTTAAAGGTACGCGGGCAGTAGATGGCTCGACCACAGGGTTACTCCATCAACTTACTCGCGTTGATTCCGCTTACTGTTACAGCGGCTTCAGAAGCAGGTGTGGTGGGGAGTTCCGTCCTCAGCCACGGTGGGATTGCAATGCCGCCGCCAACCTCTTATCGTACCAACAGAATCCATCAACTGTATTGGTGTGACCTAGCACCGCACAGCACAGCACAGCACAACATGGCAGGGCAGGGCAGGGCAGGGCATGATATTGCATTGCATGGATTGGCATGAACTGGCCCAGCGAAGACGTGCACGAGACAGTGCATGACAGGAACTCGATATGACATGATATGACAAGGCATAATGCTTATACGGCTTGCAGGTGGCGGAGGCAAATGCTCTGCCGTCTCCACAACACCCTGCCTGAAGTCGACGTTCACCAGCATCGATCTGCCTTTCAACGCTAAAGCCTCGGCAAAGAGAGAGTTTTTACCCTTGAGACTTGAGCCGGTTTACAGGCCACGAGAGCGGCTGGGGACCCATGTCTTCGTTTGCCCTGCTCGTGCAGCTGTCGTCCTTTAAACCCCCCACCTGGACTCAGACCGAAGAGTGGTAGTGCTATTGTTGTACCACTCTTACTATACAACCCTCGATAACGACGGGCTGAGAGTTACGACAGGATTTCCGGTCGCCCTTTATCTCTTGGCTGCTGCCACTGATTACAGCCATGGTGGGAGAATAGACCATATGAGTAGTGAAGGTGTGTAGATTAAGCAAGCCACGCTCGAAGCCACGAGCAACATGGCCGATGCGCACATTCATAGTAGCACACGGCCTAGATTGCCTGCAGAAATCCAGGTAGAATAGTAGTTCGTTCACTCCTTCGATCCTGCACGTTGGCAGCCACGTGTGGCCGGAGAGCAAACCCCTGGTTTCGACGACTGCAGATTCACGATGGTGACACAGGCTGGCATACTGTCCCCAAGCCTTCGTCGTCGTCCATTCCATCGACGGACGTCGACACAAACAGATCGTCTTCTGGTCAGCCTCCCCGTCACCCGCTGCATTACCTACATTAGATCATCCCAGTGTCGTCGATCAAATCCCTTATTGGTTTTGAAGGATCACGACCTCGCCATTCATGTGCCTCTCTCGCACCATCGTGTCGACTGTTCGATTTCGATTCTGCCTTCGCCGGTGTGTCTTAGCCCGGTATGCGCAATTGGTCTTCATGCCATCCTGCTTCTCATAGCTTTTCACTAGCATAACGTCTTTCGTCCGTGGCAATGACGACCGACCATAGAGAGAGCGATTCAACGAGACACTACCTGTCCGCTGCAACTGTACCTGTCCATGCTCGTGGACCATGCGTCATGCATCCCCTGTGTAGCTTATCCCTGAAGGTATTAGTCCGGTCATGCACACCGGATGCACCCTGGCTGCACGCTGCATATTCGCCCGCGCTTGTCTGGTAGTCTGCCAGACTACTACCGACCTTTCACTCGCTTTTCCTCTCGCTCAATCATGCTCCATCCACACGCCAACGACATCATGCAATATGCAAACAGGCAAAGAGGCAAGAGGCAAGAGGCGCGCCGGCACACGAGCCCGTATATCGACCACATATGCGGCCACTGTGGACAAGGTTGCCGTCCCATACCATCCTGTGCTATCCTATCCTATCCTATCCAGTCCAGTCCACTTCAGTACCGTCGTCCCATCCATTTGCTACCATCCCATCCCATCCCATCCCATCCATCCATCCATCCATCCATCCATCCCAATCGCCCCCCCTCTCAATCTACTGTACCAACCTGGGCGACGCTCCCCTGTCCGACTGTCGCTAACATACCCTCCACAAGCGCCATGCGTCTACCTTGTATCCTGAGTGAAACACAAAAATAAATCGAAATAATCACCGCCTTACTTGTAGCCATGCGTATCCACCTCTGGCTTGGACGACTCGCTGCCGGTCTGCTGTCCACGGTTCAATAACAATTGAAGGGATCCATTGGCTATGTGCGATGTCTTACGTCTGAACTCCTTCACGCCTTTTCCTTGTGTTGTTGGTGTCGTTGTTGTTGTTGTCTGACTCAAGTCTGCCGTCTCGCTACCTACTCTTCGGGTACCGCTTTACTAACTTTGGAACCTCCGAGCAACCCCTCTTGCCAGATTGCACGTACGTAAGAGGCGGACAGGGAATACCACGAACCCCGTTCACGGCATTGGTAGAGGGTTGTGTTAAGTCAGCGGCACAGGCAAACCCAAGCCGCATCCTCGACGTTCGACCCTGCCCTGCGTTTGAGAATTTCATGTCGGTCTATCACCCTGCCGTCCACAGTCCCGACCTCGACATCGACCACGCTTATACCCAGGTCCAGAAGCTTGTCTCAGTCGGTTTGGATGGTCGCGCAAACCGCGAGTCAAAGGCTAAGAGGAGTGTCGGCTTCAGGAAAAGCGTTAAGGAAATAAGTAGGTGCGACACATTACATCATGCCGGATATTTCAATCAACCTTATGCAAGGAATAATCGCAAGAGAAGGATGAGAGGGGCAGTGTCAGTCTGTGGGAATCACTAGGCAAATGTCACATGCTAAACCGCAAATGCATATATTGAGTGTTGCACTCCAGCTAACCACCTGAGTCGATGTTTCAGGTCCCAATCGCAACATTCTTTATCCACGAACCACAGGCTCTGAGACGCCTGAGTTCGCATACATCACGGGCAAACAACGAATCCCGAGCAACCCGCGACCACAACAGCACCAACAGAAGGATTTACAACAACAACAACATCGCTACGAGATCTCTAACCCGAAAACCCACTTTCGTCGTCGCTCGTCGCTCGCTGGGATCAAAGCACGCAGGCGATCCAGCATGGCCGCTTCGAAGACTCGGGATCCATCGCGAAGGGAGAGGACGTTCGTGGGCACCGAATGTGCTGCGTGTGAGGAGCCATTGGAGCATACCTTGAGAGGTGAGAAGATCTTGCAATTATCTTGCGGCCATGTCTCACACGAGGCTTGTCTGTATGAGTATATAAAGGAACTTGAGGCCCAGGAATGTCCGACATGCAATGCCGCTCTTGAGCTTGACAGCAGCAGGAATGGTGCGATCAATTTTCAGAACATAAGCCGCTTGTTACAATCCGCACAAGGAACCGTGCCTGAATCGCACCAGTCGTACAGAGAGAGTTCTACCACAACACCCGCTCCGTGGGAACAGGCTTCAACTCACCATCGTCAACGGTCAGACCCAGATCGCTCGATACACCAAACAGTCCGCTCAAAACCATCTGTCGTTGATACAGGGTCGCAACCTTTCTCCCCGCAGCGCGTACGCTATAATGACAACAACGGCAACATCGACTACAGCAGCATGAATCTGTCAGGACACGGTAGATTTCCAAGCGGCGATGCTGCCACTGCCAAGGCCAGCGAGTATGTTGACACAAATCGGATGTCGCATACTTCTTCAAGAAAGCATGACTACGACGTTCAATCCATGGAGACGAGAATAAGCCAGCCAAGGAACGTGGCGAAGAATCCCATTCCTGCTCCACTTGTGACGATCCGAAGTGAATTCCCTACTTTAAGCAAGTCACGCCAACAGCAGAGCCTTACATGTTTGATCACTGTTGAGGCGGTAGATGGCAAGTGGAAGCCGAATAGTGAAGAGATAAAGAGCCCACAGTCGATGGCTTCGAGCAATGCTTTCGCGAAAGCATACAGCGGTCATAAAAAGCCATCCCCTGTGAAAGTCAGACCACCGGTCGATAGCATTCACGAGCAGCAAGTCAATCTTGCCGCGTTGAAAGACGAACTCTTCAGGCGAGTCGACAACTGGCACGGTCTAGATTTCACTCGTTTCGGCCGGCTGGTACTCAACGGCAAGATGAAGGTTGGGAAAAATCGACAGGCTTGGCAGGAACTCGACTGTTACCTTTTCTCAGAAATGCTCATCTGTGTCAAGGAGAAGAAGGGCACGAATGCCAGCGGGCGAGCAGCACCGGCTGGTGAGACAAAGAGTCTACCGAGATGCACACTGAAAGGCTCAATCCTGATCAGGAGACATCTCAACCATGTCGAGGCAATGTCGGATCAAAACATACTTACCCTCAGCCTTACAGTTGAGGAGCTGCCCGCATTCCACCTTCACTTCCAAAGCCGTGATCAGCTGGAACATTGGCGGAGAGTGTTGGAAAACCTTGATACGCTAGACTTTCCAGCTCCTCCACAGCCACCACCTGTAGAGGATGATGCTGAACCTGCCGTAAGCGATGATGAAGTTGCTTCTACGTCCAAGGCGGGTGGCAGAGTTTCGTCAGTACACTCGTCGACGTATGGTGCGAGTAGGTCACATGCCACCGCGCCAACCGAGTATACTAATTCTCGTGCTGAAATGGCGGGCATGCAATTGAGCTCCTCTATTCATGTGCCGATCGACATCGTTGTCGTCATACCTGTTTCATCTTCAATGCAGGGCTTAAAGATCAATCTCCTGCGAGATTCATTGCGTTTTCTCGTTTCCAATCTACGCAAGCGGGATAGGATGGGTCTTGTTGCATTTGGCACCGGAACTGGCGGGATTCCATTAGTTGGGATGACCACCAAGTCATGGGCAGGTTGGCCTAAGGTGCTGGATTCTCTGAAACCGGTTGGGCAAAAGAGTGTGCGAGCTGATGTGGTTGAGGGAGCAAACGTTGCTATGGATCTCCTCATGCAACGGAAGACGAGCAACCCAATCTCGAGCATCCTTCTCATCAGCGACTCTGCCGTGGCCGATCAAGAGAGCGTCGACTTTGTGGTGTCGCGTGCAGAGGCTGCTAAGATTACAATTCACTCTTTCGGCCTTGGATTGACCCACCGACCGGATACAATGGTCGAGCTATCGACCCGCACAAAGGCCTCATACACCTACGTGAAGGACTGGATGATGCTGAGGGAGTGTGTGGCTGGCTGTCTGGGATCGCTCCAAACAATCTCCCACCAGAACGTGAAGCTGAGGTTGAAGCTTCCAGAGGGGTCGCCAGCGAAGTTTGTGAAGATCAGCGGCGCGCTGCAGACTACAAAGCGAGCCACGGGTCGTGACGCCGAAGCGTGCCTGGGAGACTTGCGCTTCGGAGACAAGCGCGACATTCTGGTTCAGCTGGCGATCGCATCGGACACGAGCTCGCCGGACACAATCCCTTCGGACCCCTGGGAGAACATCATCTCCGGCCTCGAGGCGCTTGGGGGTGGGCCGGACCAGGACGAGTCGAGGACGTTGTCTGTCGAGGAGCTCCCTCTGATCCAGGCCGACCTGGCGTGGGGAGATATCCTACGAGACGGTCTGCTCAGCCAGCTTCCTCGGCCATCACTGCTAGCGATCACCATGCTGCCTGCTCCTGCACCGAAGAGATATGCCTCGGGCCGTTACAGCCCGGCAATGGTGCGGCCTCTCACACCACCAATCCCTCCACACCCGTCCATCGTACAGCGGCGGATGGAGCTGCTCACGTCGGATATGCTGTCGCGTGGCCTGACGCTGATCTCGCGCAACCAGCATGACCGCGCCAGCCACCTGCTCACGGAGACGCGCAGCATCCTCAAAGGCCTGGGCAAGGGCGGCTTACCGCCTCTGCCTCCTCCCACCACCGCGCTGCCTCCGACGCCAAAGCAAGCCGACCGCACTTCCAGACCACTGCAAGCACAAGCGGCGAACGAGGAGACGTCCAGCCTGCCACTGCCACCGGATTCCGCCCGGTTCCTAAGCACGCCTTCTCCTCCGCTGCCGCCATTGCCCACGACTCCTACCCTCGGCAACCCTACGCTGCAAGCGCTGCCATCGCAATCACAGCCACAGCCGCAGCAGCCAGCTCCAGCCAACCCCAGCCCTCCATCACCCGCATCCGCGACCCTCCCGGTCGTCGCCACCGCGATTGGCCTGGACCAGACCACCATCACCGCGCTCGACGCCGAGCTGGAGGCGGCGCTGGAGTGGATCGACCACCCGGCCCAGTTCGCGCGCGACTCGCGCAAGTCGGTGCTGCAGGCGATCGGCGTCATCAGCTCGCAACGCTCCTGCTCGTTCCGCTCTCCCGTCGAAGCGCTGTGGGCCGCCAGGATACCGGGCGTGTGCATCCTCAGCGAATCCAGCCGAGAGTGGCGGGAGTGGGGCAACGGCACGAACGCAGGAGAGGAAGATGCGCTGATGGAGGAGTGAAGGAATCTCTTCCCCCCTTCTCCCGCCTCCCCACTACTCCATTCATACACTCACCCTACTACTACTCCTACTATTACTACACGATGCTGGTGTGCAATGTCGGCACGACCTCATCTTCATCTTTCGGTGGTGGGTTGAAACCCACACCACGAAACGAGACGCATCGCAACGCAACGCATCATCGCGAGAACAAAAGAACAGTTCTTGCTTCTGAACGAGGAAATCTTCATACACTCCCTCCATTTTTTGGTCACTTACAGCCTTTGTTTTGTGCGCCGAACACGTATACCCATAGTGCCGATTTCTCGAATCTGTCATCTGTCATGTCATGTCATCTGCTCTACTTTAGCGCATTGGAAATAAGAAAATTCTTTTTGTATCGTCAATGAAAGCCTTTTTCTTTTTTTTTGGCAAGAGTCTACACATACGCTGTATCACGGTTTCTCATATACGAAGCCTTCGTCCACGTCCTCGGTCCTTGAGGCAAGCTAGATGATGATGATGATGATGATGCGATTGGGCCTACCCCAGTCAGTCAATCTACGAAGCCCGCTGAATGTATTTCATAAAAAACCGCACGTATCGATGAAGTATGATAAGTCACCGATCACGCAATGCAACCGTTTCCATCTAGACGAGCCAGACGATGACAATGCAAAGCGGCGACATGTCCGTACACACGAAACGGGTCACGGTGTCTGGGACGACTGAGGAGAAGAGAGGGAGGGGGAAGAAGACATGTAAGCGCACCATGAGACCTCGACCGTCCAGGTGGAAGCGGCAGCGTAGAAGCGCCGATTCGGGACGCGAGGTCAATTGAGTGCGTTAGGGTTGTGGGTTTTCTATTGGAACGTCTCGGAGGAGAGAGAGAAGTTTAGCCCTCGCGCCGCCATGGAAGGAATTAGGCCGGACAAGGACAGGTGACAATTTCGTTCCGTTTTGGGGGGTTTGAGACTTGCGTCGAGAAGGAGGGAAAGGGGAAGGGAAAGAAATGAGATGGCGAGTGAGGATTGTCCTTCTTACTTTCTGCGTGTGAGACTCGTCTCGTGAGCGAGGTGTGTAGGGTCATTAGTTTGGTCGACAAGGGGCTGTTCCCTCGCCAGGTATGTACTAGTTGGTTAATAGGAAACAATGCTGAAACGAAAGGGAAACGCCATGATCATGCTATCATCCACCTGTGAAGTAGGTTAGCAAATGGGGATAAAATTGGGCGATATCGATCTGGTACGATCAGATCGACTGGGAGAAAACATTGAGTCGACATACCATGCACCGCCCAGAATCAAAATTAACACCAAAGCAGTTAAGATGCCGGCACCGGCCTTGTCACTGGTAGTGATCTGGTCGGGAGGCACGACTGGTCCACTGCCGCTGTTGGTGCCAGCGGCCGGGTTACCTCTGGAGGTTCCACCGGTGTCGTTGCTGACCGGGCCAGCGACGCTTTCGATGAGGTTGCATTGGATGGTCTCGAGAGCGCTCATCTGCTGGCCGGGCCCGTACAAGCCATCCCAGCCTTGGACGGTCCACTGGGTGCCACAAGTCACGCCGTCCGTCCCACCGGAACACGACTGGGCAGCGGCGACAGCAGAGGTGGCAAGTAACGGCATGATGATGTTGTGTGTCGAAGGCATGATCTTGGTGGTGGCAGACATCCAACGAGATAGATACGCTTTGAATGATACCTGGTCCTGGTCGCATGTCTTACTGGCCTCGCACGCTGCCTCAAACATCACACCGTCTTTGGTGAAATAGTTGCGCGTTGTGGCGTTGAGGATGTTGAAGACTCTGTCATTCCACATCTCCCGTTCTGCTCCTTCGGTCTATGAAACTACTCGTCAGTGATGGATGGCTTTTTAGGTGAGAGGTTGGTGAGAGGTTGCTTTCACTTACGTGATTCCACATGACGGCAGCACCGTACATCAAGATGCCGGAATTGTACGACCATTCCTGGTGGTTGATCTCGCTGCAGTTCTGGAGGTCGTTGGTGCCATCGTATACATTACCATTGTCACCAATGAGACCAAGCCCTTCTAGCCAGTCCCATGTGCTTACGGCCCACTGGTAGTAGGTTTCATTACCGGTGTAAGCGCCTAACCTGGCAGCGAGTTGGAAGAAGCAACCGTTGGAGATGCTGTTCTTGTAATTGTAGCCGTTATTCCACGGGAAGATCTGCCACTTGAGACCTCCATTGCAGGTTGAATTGTCCCACCGGAAAGCCTGCGAGTTGAAGACACCCTGGGCAAGCTCCAAATACTGTGGGTCTTCTGGGGGAGGGTCTGGGAATTTGACCTCTGCCGCCTCCATGACGGCCAGTGCCCAAAACCCTTGGTCATCGTTTCCCTCGGAACGGGTCTGGTTGGGAGGCATGAAGTTGACGGTGGGCGACGCCTGATGGACAATGGCCTGGATTACGTTGTCGTTGTAGGTGTCATCGCCAGTGAAGTACCAGTAATCGATGATTGCGCCAAACATCGCCCCAGCTTCCCACCAGTAGAAAGGCTGAGGTAATAACCCTGGGATCTGACCGGTCTCGTTGCCATTGTACCACTTCATCAGGCCGTAGGCGACCGTGCTGGCCACCTTCTTGATATCTTCCGGATCATCTATATTGAGCTCCAATCCAGCCGCATGATTCCGCTGCGATGATAGAAGCAGAAGCGCAGCAGAAGCTGTCTGTAGGAAAGGCAAGCGCATTCTAACGATATCTCTAGGATGTTGAACACGTCGATCAGTCTGAAGAGAGTAGAAAGACCCTACTCGACTTGCGATCACTCACAGGCAAGAGGGATATGCCTACATCTAGAGCACTGTCTTCCGCACACAGCCCCCTTCATACTTGTTTCCCCAGACCGTCGTCGTAAGTAGAGTCGTACTGAGACCCTTGGCACAGGTCTTGGTAGGAGGCAGTCCAGTGGCAGGTGGCGTGTGGCCGGAAGCGTACGCACAGGGCTGTCACGTTACGGTGCTGGGTACGGTACAGAGAGGGCACTTTTTTACAGGGGGATCAAAGCCAAGACCCGGCCTTGCTCTGTTTCTGCCTTACCTTACCAATGCCATGGCAACAATGCAATGCGGTTCGAGACATGAGGTACCTATGAGTGAAGGTGCGGCATTGCCTTTGGTGTCAGCCGTGGTAACAATGCTGTAGGGTAGGATAGTTGAGAATGCAGCCAACTGATACGGTGTACGGTGACCAGTAACAACAGCTGCGAGTGCAAGATGCCACAGCGGAAGGTAACATCAGCGATCATGCCGAACCAACACCGCTCAACACTGAAGAAGGTGAGTCCAACGTTGATCTCCCTCGCCCGCCTGCGTCCATCTTTTCGATGGTAGACGCTGTAGGTGCAGTCGAGAATATGCTGTCCACTCTGCGACCAGTGAGTACGGTACAGAAGACGGAGGTGGACGGAGCAAACGTCCCAAGGGAGACAAGACGACACGACAGCGCACGAAGCGAGACGAGACGAGACAAAACGATGAAAGTAGACAAGACCTTGGCGGACAAGAGAGAGATCAGCACGGTCTTGGCATTCAGTAGCGCGGGGCGGTCTAGAACAGCGTGATCGGGAGTCTCCGTTCCCGTCCACGTTCCCGTTCCCGTTGCCGAGTCTGGCTCTTGGCTTTGGTGTTGTCATTTTGGGGGTGGAATGAAGCTGGGAGGTGGGGTAAAGTTTCGAGAATTCCAAAAGCAGAATTCAGATTGGCAGATCTGTTGTTCGTGAATTGGTACCGAGCAGAGCTATAGGGCGATACTCTTTGCATACAAGCCGAGATCATATACGCGAGCGCATGACACGGCATGTATACAATAGACTAGCCGCAAGACAATGCAAAGGGTCGAATGACTCGCACTCGCACTCAGTGATGAGTTGGTGAATTACAAAAGTATCTATATACCATTTGCCATGCTGTTGACAGGCGCCGTCCGGTAGATGCAGTGGGTAAAAAGTTGACGAATCGATAACCAGTGAACTCGAGAATGCCCAGCCGATGGGCATGCCGATAGCAAAACCCAGTTTTTTTCTCGTTAAACGTATCACGTCATCTCCCAGTATAACTTTTTCTTTTTTAGAACCTCGACTGAAACCCACCCTCGTGAAGGCCGAATACTCCATTTGTCATCTCAGAGCCGCCTTTTTCGGTTTTTTCAATGTCCATGTAACCCGATAAACGCCATGCTGGCAAATCACGATCGTTTCAAAAGAGGAGGAAAGGGCGATATCAAAACTCAAAATTGGACTCGCGTGTCCGCTTCTCGAAATGTTCGGTTCATGTGGGATGATGAAGGAGAGAGGGAAAATAGCTGAAATTTGGACTTGGACTTTCTTTGGTTTGGTCCATCCTCACCTCTGTGGGATCTGATCGAAGGAATATGCCGTAGGGTAGTGCATGCTCGCGCTCAGGCCAAACGGGTCCGCATCCAGCATTGGATCGGTCGCATCAATGAGTTGAGCCATAGCGTTAAAGTCAGCACTATCCCCCCTTCCAGATGCGGTCGTCACGGACTGCTGCTGCTGTTGTTGCTGCGATTGCGCTTGTGAGACTTGAGAATATTGTGTCGATGGCGTCAATTGTCGATCTTGTTGTTGTTGTTGTTGCTGTTGCTGTTGCTGCTGCTGCTGTTGTTGTTGTTGCAGCGATTGTGGTGGAGAGACGCCTTGTTGGGGATGCTGGTAGTATTCGTTTGAGCCCTGAGCCAAGGCCGCTTGTTGGTCGAATGGTTCGTGTGACTGATCTGGGTCGGGATGAGCATTAGCTAGGTCGGTTCCGGCTTGTTCGAGCAGAGACGAGTATTGTTGAGTGTCGTATTCTTGTTCTGTACTGACGGAATCAATCTAGGACGAACAGAGCTCTATTAGGGAGATTGATTGAGGGGAGAACTTGCCGAGTTGATCTATGTGCTTCTGGAAAGGACTGCTGTAATATGACGCATCGGCCAGCGGGTCACCCGTAGGTTGGGCAAAGCCGGGAGCTCCACCGTAGAGGGAATGGTTGTTGATACCGACAATGTTACCGCCATGTTGTGTCGATGAAGCAGGCTGTCGCACATTGCCATAACGATACGATCGTGGAGAACCCTGCGTCTGCTGGCCACCTGACCCTTGACCTGGTTGTGGTGGCGGTGGTGGCGGTGGTTGTTGTGATCTTTGAAAGGAGAACTGCTGCTGTGGTTGTTGTGCGTTCATGGAGGTTGCAGGTGGGGTACTGCCCGCATGGAGATGTTGCTGCATGGCAACAGGTGATCGATGCGACATGGCAGTTGGAGAGGAGGCGTGAGAAGAGGGAGTGGGCTGTCCTTGCGGCGACGACGCGGACATGTTGACATCTTTGTTTATAAAGATGTGACCTGAACGTCGTGCATGCTGGCGCTGAATGGCAGCGCGTTGCAGACCCGACTGGGGTTGTGGCATCTGCAATCCGCCACCAGATTGCAAGAAGTTGGTGCCTAAGGTTGGGCTGCCAGTCTTCAGTTGAAGCTCGGACTGAACGTCAATACCTAAGCCGCAAAGACAGATCAGCAGCAGTTTAAAAGTGGGATATGCGAACAGACGTAATCACCTTTTTCCAAAAGTATCCTCTCCAGTAGTGAATTCTTGTATCGAAGCATCAGACATTCATCAGCGGCCGACCGGTGGCTCTGCTGCAGGCTGGCAAGGGCGTCATCGTTCTGCTTGATGGTCGCCTCTAACTGTTTGATATACTCGGTCCGCCGTTCTCGAAAAGCCGCCTGGGCTTGTCGATTGCGCTGCTTACGTTCCTCGGAGGTGGCGTAGATCTGGAGATATGGGGATGAGTATGTCAGCAATCAATGCGCCGATGGCTTGCTGGATGTGTGAGAGTGTTTCGGTAGATGGGTCTGAGGGACGGCGTTTGTCTGTGTGTCTGTGTGTCTGTGTTACACGCCAAGCGCAGCTCGCATTGCATTGGGATGCAAAGCGAACTTGCGACGCATCATGTTGCAGCACACCACACCGCACAGAAACGAAGGCGATGCATGGAGTCGCATGGAGTCGCATCGCATCGCATCACATCGCCTCTCCGGGAAGTGTTTTGCATGACACGGCGAGACATCACCTCGCATTGGGGGGGTCGATAAGAAGGAAGGAGGATATAACGTACAGGCTTCCTCCCTCCCTTGCGCTTCTGAGGAAGGGCGGACGATTGCTCGCCCTGAGCATCAGCAGGCGCAAGGTCAGGCTCTGGAGTGCTCTCGATGGAGCTGGGCGTGCGGTCTGCAGACTCAGGCGGATCTTCGTGGTCTAACTTGGTAGACGCAGCCATCATGATGTCGGGAGAGGCGAGACTGCTATCGCCCATCTGCAGGTACCCGCCAGACCGAGCAGGGCACAGTCAAGCGCTCAGATAGGGAAGGGCGCTAGGGCGAGGAGCCCAAGACAGGCGCAGGTCACCGCAAGGCGAGATGCGATGCCAGAGGCTCTGCCGACAATGCCAGACAAGGCAGGACAAGCCAGAGCAGACAGGGCCAGGTGGGGTAGGGCCAGGCGAAGTGTGCAAGGCAGGCAAGGCAATGCGATCGCTAGTAGACGAGAGATAGATAGAGGGACTGATAGCCTGGTAGATAGCCTGGTAGGTAGATAGATAGAGCGGGTGTTCGAGACTGATTGGGGGGGAGGGATGATAGACGAATCTGCGAGAGGAGTGACAAGATGCAGAGACACACGCACACACCCACACACACACACACACAGCTGGCTCAGCGATAAGAGAGTAAGAGTGGAAGGTATGAGCAGCAGATGGATGGCGACGGTGAGAATGGAAGGGAAATGGAAGAAGGTGAGGTAACAGGTTGGCTAATGGAAATGAGAACTGAGGGGGCCGCGGGCAGGTATGTAGTAGTCAGAGAAAACCCTTCCCTGCCCTGCCTTCGTCTGCTCAAGGTTTTTTTGCTCACAAGCCTAAAAGCTTCTGCTCTGCGCCGTGTTGCCTGCCTTTCGCCCGTTTGCCCTGCTCTGCTGTCTTGTATAGCATGGAGGTATACTACTGTAGCTTAGTATGCTACTGTAGCTACACTACGGCAGCTGTACTATTGTGGGTAGGGTATAGGTAGGTAGGTAGGTATGTTGGTACGGTGGTAGGCAGGGAGCTGGAGCAATACCAATCCATACCAACCTATGCCAACGCCCTATGTACTACAGTATACGTAGTGTCCCAAGCTGCTGTGCTGCACTGGTGGATTGTATGTGTGAGTGCCATGCAGCTCCCATCCTATACAGTGCTGCAATGTAACTAACCAACGTAGGTGGGTATCGACAAGGTATATTCCAACAATGCAGAGAATGTAAAGAAAAAAAAAATTCTCCCTGCTTGCCTGGTGGATGGCGTGTAGAAGAGCGAGAGGCACGATCTTCACCACTGCAGAGATGAAAGCCGTGGCCGACCTCGCTCCTGGGCAATGTTGGAGACTATGGTATAAGCCAGGTAGAGGCCTCCAACTTGCTACCTACTCTTCGTCTCACACTGTCCACTCGTTCGGATCACCCTACTGGACCCTGCCGTTTACTTGCTCGCCTATCGACCAAGTACAGTACGATGCATACGAACGGCCTCGCTCTTCTTTCCCGTTCTCTCATCAAACCTCCCCATTGCTGTACACACTCGGTCCTTGCGAACAGTCTGCTGGGTTATTGAGTATTTGCAGAGCTGTAATGCCGACTGCACTCATCTAACCAACAGAGTCGCATCATTCTGATCTCCATCATCATCATCAATATCATCATCAATATCATCATCATCATCATCACCCATCACAGCAGAAAAAGTGTAGTCGTCACCGAACATCGGCCATCAGCAAGGTCTGCGCGTGGTTGCAGGGATACTGTGACACTAGCGTGGTGCGTCATCTGCTGTCATTCGTCAGAGAAGGAATTAGCGTCTTGGTCCTCGTCTGTACTTACCGCTATCGGTATAACTCTGCCGCGTCTGGCCCGGCCATGCTCAGCATCTCCTCGGCTCGAGCCTGCCGTAGTCTTGGCGTCCTCCCAAACTGGCTCCTGCCGATCGTTCCATCTCTCTCCTTCATACTATCGGTACCTTATTACTGTATGCAGCATCCATATGGGCTCCTCTGCTTGCTTTGATGTTAATAGACAAGTGCGATTGGACACGATGACAGGCTTTCAAAGCTCTACATCTACTTCAGTACCTCGGCTCAATGCCGGCGGTCGCTCGGTGTCCGGTAGTGCCCTGTTCGGCATCTGTCACTGCCAGATCTGGCCCCAATGGAATATTGAGCGGCACGAGGTATAAAATCCGATCATTCATTTGCCGAAAAAGATCCTCCTTCGTCCACATCTGGCCAGGACCCGGCAAATACTTCTGGCCTGGTTCTTCCCGTCCCCACTGCAGCGAGTCAGGCCACGCTTCTAGCAGAACGCCAACAGCGAGAAGTGAGGGCTGGAATTGAATGCTGATCCTATGGCTTTTAGTAGACATGACCGACTTGGGTAGGTTTGGGCAATAGGGTCGCAAGTGCAACAGATGTGCTCTGCACTTACAAATGCTTGTCTCATGGCCCTGTTGCCTCAGGATCCAATTCACGCATGACCACCTCATTGATTGATTCAAACGCCGACACGATAGGGCGATTATGGTCTTCAGACACCTCACCTTGCACCTGAAACTATAAATGCATTACAACTTCACCTCATACCGCGTGTTGTGCTTGCGGTATAGGTATTTGCCCAATCAGGTGATGCTTAAAATCACCATGTGAAGTCGTCCCTACTCTACCTCTCACTTCTCCACGTCGACACTACCTCAAGATGTCACAACAGCAGTTAGCTAGGCAAGGGCTAGGTAAATGTGCAGGTAGGTGAGATCAGAGCTGTAGATTGAGCAAAACTACAGCAGGTCCAACATGATGTTCTATCTTCGAAGTAGTCCCCGTTCAACGACATGGATCCCTGCCCATCCTTAACAATTTCTCGTCACCTTCGAGTGGGTGCAATTCAATGGATTGTCGCTTGGTAGAGTGGGTGGACAGGTTGATTGTTCAGCTTCCATCCAAAGAGACGTAATGGACTACGGTGGGTTTGGCGCCTCATCGACATCAACCACAGCACCAGCATCAACGAATCCTTTGACAATTGCGCCCAACTGGGCACCCTCCATGGCCAGGCCTCTCTCGGACATTAGGGAACTCACCGAGCCAAGTCTCATCGATGCAGTCAACAGCCTGCATAGGCCTTCTTCTCTTCAGAAACAGGGCCTTCCCCAACGCCAGGACTCCAAAGCTGGCTCGATCAGGAAACAGAACTCTGTTAGACGTACTGGGTCTGCCAGGTTGACCGACTCGGCTCAGGCGCGGTCGAAGAATAGCCGTGGCAAGGAACATTTGGACATATCCTCATCCTACTCTAGCACGTCCGAGACCGAAAGCCCATACAGCATCCCGCCTTCCAGCGTCCCAAGACGGTCATCTTCCAAAAGTCGGGTGAGCCGAGCTGCGAGGAATTGTGCTCATAGACATTCTCACCGTCACAAGCGACAATCCTCATCGATCCAGATTTCACCACCTCAAGGCCATAGCAACAGAAAACATTCCACCGTTCCAAACCATGGCCCTAGTAAATCGCCCGTCAAGGCAGCAACGTCGCATCATGACTCGTTCTCTTCGGATTCGTCCCGCAAACCTCCTTCCAAGACCTTCATTCGCGCTCCTTACCCAGCTGATATCTTGGAGTTTCCCACTTTTCGACATTCCCGCATCAAGCTGGAAATCCACGTCTCGGCACCTCTCTTCGTCGGTGGTGGGAGCATTGAGGGTTTCGTCAGGCTCACTGTGGACAATAACGAACGTGGGAGACAGCGACCTGTGCTGAGTATCGGTGGATTGTCTATAGACTTAATGGGCTACGAGGAGTCGACTTCCAATCGCAAGGCCGCCTTCCTATCACTCGGCGCAGAGTTGATAGACTCTGTGCACAAGCCTCCTTCCAGCATGCTAGAACCCTTCAACCCAGTCATGCGGTCCCAAGATACAACGTTCTGGCCGCTTTTGCCTTCTACAACTATGATACCATTCCTTCTATCCCTTCCTCTCGATACTGGACCACCTCCTTTTCAATCAAAACACGCCAACATACGCTTCCTTCTGGTCGCAACAGCCGTAATTAAAGATGCCGGCAGACTATATCGCGTCAGGGTTTCACAAGACGTCAACGTTCTCAGCACCTACGACCCTGAAAAGGCTCTGACTTCTCTACCAAGCCCTCTGACAGCTAAAGATGAACTTCACCTCACGAAACACGGAACGGTGGAAACGCTCAAGTTGATTGCTGGGCTCCATCGGCAGGTTTGGGTTAGCGGTGGAAGCATCTTCACGGACATTCACGTTGCCAATATAACTCATAAGTCGGTGAAGCGTCTTGAATTCACCCTCGAGAGGGACATCCTCTGCTACAAACACACCGCTGCTTCTACTGCAGAAAGAAGTGCTGGTCAGGCTCGGATATTTGAGAGCAACGAACAGGCGACACTGGCAAGAGCAACAATGAGACAAGGGCATGACGGTTGGCCTGGTCTGGATCCATTCACTTCTGAGACTAGAACCTGTGCTCTAGAACTTCCAAGAGGTCATGCCACCGTCAGATGTGGCAAGTTCTTCGAAGTGCGCTTCTTTCTCAACGTGACAGCAAGTCTAAGTGCCACCGGTCACAAGTTTGTGACTGTGCAGCTACCAGTCATTCTCATTCACCTCAACTCTCTCGACGTACTTCCAAATGCAGTCGCGCAAGTGGCTGCTGCTATAGAAGAGAAGAAAAGTCAGGGGCACAAGCAAGCTCCTCTGCATCATGCGAGATCAAAGATCCGCTCTGAGCATGGCAGCCGTCGGCGAGCATCGCTCTCCTCGCCCGTGAAAGAAAAAGAGAACAGAAAGAAGTCATCCTTCAAACAAGGTCAAGTGTTTTCTGCGCCGAGAAAACAATCTCTCGAGAGGGTCAGACAAGAGAGAGAGGTGATAGACGATCTGTGTAAGCAGCTCGACTCATCACCAAGGAAATACAAGACCCAACTGGACAGCACTTTCGTCGTGAACAGATCTGGCAGTGCAGCATCTCACAGGCATGGGAATGTAGAAAAGCCTCCCGACAACAGCAGTCCTGCTTCGGGTGCGCTGGCATCTTTGAACTTCACCACGCCGCCATCGAATAGGAAAGCGCGAGATTTCGACGGCGCGTCAGACGACGAGTACCTGTCCGCGTTGAGGCGACAACTCAGGAGGTTCCGAAGCACCGATACTCTACGAAGCAGCGGCAAGCAGAGTTCCAAAGCCGGCACGAGCGAGAAGCCTCCCACCAACCCGTCGAGGAGAATCCAAAGCTCGCACGGCCAGGCACATCCACCGAAGGGCCCGCCGTCTACTACTACGCAGCAGCAGAATCCAACCGCAGAGCATCCTTCGCGCCCAAACACGAGCTGGAGTCTACGCGAGAAGGTCACCCAGGCGAAGATGGACCTGAGGCAGCCGAAGCGCAAGGTGAGCCAGGGTCTGAAGGACAGAGGGAGAGATCTCCTGGGCAAGGTTGGCATTGCCGCTGGTGATCAGACGCACCGTCAGCATCAGCATCGACATAGGTCCCCTTCCCGTGCCCGGGACTTGCCCTCCACCGGTCGAGACCTGGAGAAGGAGAGCTGGGGATGGATATGATCGATCGAGCTGCCGTGCTTTGTAGAATCAATGAAACGCTTTCAATTCCCGTCCGACTTCTCTCTTCATCTCTCTCACACACACACACACACACACACACACACACACACACACACACACACACACAACCCAATAGGCATTGGCTGGCTTTTGCTCGTCTGTGAGGTTCAGTGCCGACGTATTGTCGAATACATGTTTACTTTGCACCTTCTGTGCAGCTTGGGAATGAATGAGTGACCTCATGTAGATATCCGCATTCGGACAACTCTTCTCATTGCCGATGATTAAATTAGATTAGATTAGATGGATCAATTCATGTATTGCCCATTCCTAATTGAGGCTGACCTTGATGCAACCTATCTGTTGATATTTGATCGTTGATAGTATGGAGCAGGCCAGAATAAATTTTGAAGCTTCATGCTTTTGATGTCATCGATCAATAGTACCTACACAGAAACGATCACCTAGGTACTTACTTTAGGTGTGGCTTCTCTTGCTTGTTATTACATACATTGGATGAAAGCCACAAAACCAGACGAGAGCAGCACCTCACAAACCCCACCAAATGCCAAGCAAATACGGTCCGTGCACCACTGTCGAAATGGCATGCCCGAAAAGCTGTGCTGTGCACGGCGGGCCCTAGCGAGGGTAGGCAGCGCACAGCGATTCGCACACCCGCAATACACACACACACACTTCCCTTTCGCTCGCTCACTCACCACCCACCCTCCCCCCCCTTCCACCCGAAACCAACGATCGCAAGGAAAGGATGGGTCAATAGAAACAACACAATCCACGGCGACACCAGAAAGACCGATCAACAGAACAGCCACGCCAGGATGAGTCAGATCGCGAGCAAGGTACGCAAATGCAAGATCCCACGCAATTCACACTCTCCAATCCCCTCATTGCCATTGTGTCAATGTCGTGTCGCCTTGGGGGAAACATACCTGGGAATATACCTAATGCTGCTGTATACATGGCGATGTTGGGGGAGCTTACGAGGCTCGGACTCTGCTTGATCTGGTTTACTGATGTGTGTGTGCGTCTATACAGAACCTCTACGAGTTGCTGGGTATGTCAATATCCCTCACATGCGGTTGTACCGCCACTGTGATCTTCGAAGAGCTTTCGCATTCGCTTCTGTCCCGAAGACAGAGAAGGAGACCGAGATATGGAAGCTTTGGATAATGCTGTGTGACGGTTCTCGCTGACGTTACGTTCTTCCCTCGTAAAGGCAACGACCCAGAGCTCGACCCTAACAGGGAGCCGCAACCCCCAACCAAGGCCATCGACAAGGCCATCCCACGCACCGGCAAGCGTACTGAGGCACCCGCTAGGGACAGTGCCAGACCAGCTGCCGGTGGTCGTGGTGCCAGCAACGCGACTGCCGCTAGAGGCGACCAAGGTGCGTAACTCTCAGATGGGCTCAGTAGTGAAAGAGTAGGATGCAATCGAGGCGGAACATTTGGAATTGGGATGAGACATCTATCTCGTCGGACGCGACTGACCTGATTGAATTGCAGCCGCACCTCGCACCGACAAGCGCGACGATGGCTTCCGCCGTGACCGCCCAAGAGGTGATCGCCCAGCCGGTGACAGGAGCCGTGGTGGCCGGAGAGGCGGCCGTGGCGAGTTCAGGGGTGGCGCTAGGGGCGCCAACCGTGATGACCGCAAGAGCCACTCTGGTGTCGGGTAAGTTGATTCTTCTTTGCCATCGTTCTGAGAAGTTTTGTAGCTGACATCATGAAAGCGAACACGAGAAGCAAGCTGCTCACGGTTGGGGTGGCGAGACCGGCCAGGCTGAGTGGAACGACGAGAAGGCTGGTGATGCCATCGCCCAGGCTGAGGCCAAGAACGATGCTGGTCTGACCGGTGAAACCGACGGTGCCGACCCTGCTTTCGCCAGCGGACCCAACGAAGCCGGTGAGGCCGATGCTGCCGAGCCAGAAGACAACAGCAAGTCTTACGATGAATACCGTCGTGAGCTTGAGGAGAAGCGTCAACAACTGAGCGGCGAGACCCTCGCCATCCGCAAGCCAAACGAGGGCAGCAAGCAGAAGTTCCCTGAGGGCAAGGCCATCGAGCGCGTCCAGGACGACTACTACATCGGTGGTGGTGGTAAGGCCAAGCGTGAGAAGGAGCAGAAGCAGAAGGAATTTGTCTCTCTCGATTCTCAGTACTACGTTTCCGCTGAGCAGGAGCGTCCAAGTGGCGGCCGTGGCGGTCGTGGTGGCCGTGGTGGTCCTCGCGGTGGCAGATCCGAGAGGGGTCGTGGTGCTCCACGTGGTGGCCGTCCTGAGGGCGGTCGTGACGGTCCTCGTGGTGGTGCCCGTGGTGGTGCCCGTGGTGGCCCTCGTGGCGGTTTCAACGCCACCGACTCTTCCGCCTTCCCTGCCCTCGGCGCATAGAGGCAGCCAAATCTAGAGGAGGTCGAACTCGAGCTATCTGTTGGCTTGGTTCGGGATCAGCAGATTGGATCTGATTGATTTTTCCGAACCGTGCAATCATGATTGGCCCAAGAGTTTTTCGCCATCCCAAAACACGCGAGAATGGTCCCAGTGAGTTAGTCGTGCGGACAATACACCGCAACCTTGAGAGGCGTTTGCCTCCGCACAACAGAGCAGCGCGCCAAAAAAAGGAAAATTCATGGATATTCCACATGCTAAACACCGAATGATGATGCTTGTACGTGATCAGGATCGTGTCAGCTAACGTAACTCTTTGGCGAAAATGCCAGATTTCTTACTATATGCGTCTCGTTTTCAACGCCTTTACCATAAGAAGTATGTGCATCTACGTTCTTTTGCCAGGCCATTTCTTCCCGCCAATGGATGCGTCGTGCTTGTATTGTTGTCTGACATCTGCGCTGAGAGGGTTTGTCTTTTTTTTTATTGTCGATGTCCTACCCTCACATGTCGTATCCTATCCCATGACGTATCCCCATTTCTAGGTTGCTTTCCGCACGGGAATCCATCCCAGCCGCTGATCGCCCAAATCCATCCCGTCGTCTTTGCATCGCTCCTGCAAAGCCGGCGTCAGGGGAAAACTCTCTGGCGGATGCGTCCGTCTACTTGGTTGGCATAGCTGATCAGATAGACAATGACATCCAATTGCATCCTGCTTCTGTTGGAACCCTATGGACGATGGAGTTGGGTGCATGACAGAGAGAGGGCAGTTAGCTCCTATCTTTGATGCATATGTCAACCCTTTGACTCCTTCAAAATACTTAGCAAAGCACTGACAGTCGATCTTTCCTTATCGTCGTTGCTTCAGCTGTCTTCCTCTTCCTCTTCTTCTTCTTCCTCCTCCTCCTCCTCCTCCTCCTTCTCCTCCCCCTCTGGAGCCCTTCCCCACGCCCCATGTTGGTTGATCGACTGACCGACCGGGATGCGCCGCCTTTGTCTCAGGACTCAGCTGAATCTGCAATTACCGCAAGGGGAGCCTGGGTAATACAGGAGATCTCGGAACTCCCTTCATAGAGGCTCCTTTCCATTCACCGCCTTCTCGTCCCCAAGCATCGCCGTTCAAAGCATGTGAGTCGTGCTGTGGTACTAGATAGATCCTTGCTCCTACGCACCAGAATGCCTACGACTGCCCTTGCTGATTTAGTAGGTTAGTAAATGACACTGGAGGCTTCATGCTCGATGGATTCCCTTCCCGGCCCTACTTCGCATTCAATGCCCGTTTGGCAGAACAGATCGTGATTGTCGTCGAGTCGGTGTGGTTATCATGTGTCAACGACCTGTAGTACGAAGCAATAGCGACATGTGAATTTGGAAACATCGATAAGCATGGCGACGACGTCTCTCTGCTTCACATAAAAGTCGTGCTTGCTTCGCCCTCAAACCACAAACAACCTCGCCAGCCCAAGAGCTTGCAGACGTTCCGACACCAACACCTGTGCTCCAAATGGCTGTCAAAGAACACTTCGCCGCCAATGGAAATGCCAATGGCGCTCGCTCACCCCAAGCTTCAAGCTCTCCCAAGCCTGCCTTCCTGACAGATGTCGCCCTTCATCATCAACACTTGCAGAAGTTGCTAGGCTCGAAGGTGAATAAAGGAGACGCATCGTCGGGCCCCACTGGCATCGTCGTGATTAGTGGGAGTGAGTTGACGATCGCGGACGTGATTGCGGTCGCATGGTCGGTCCTCATGTTTGTCTTGTACTGACGAGGTTGCGGGTCGCTGATGAGGTCGTTCTAGCTACGATATTCCCGTGCAACTGTCAACCGACTTGGAGGTTATTCGTCGGGTTGAAGACAGCGTAAGGCTGTTGAACCGTCATTTAGATGAGGGCGAGGTCGTCTATGGTAAGCTATAAACATAATCTCGATTACGGCTATTTGCATGATCGCTTGGCTGATTGTGTTCGAAAAGGCATCAACACTGGCTACGGCGGCAGTGCAGATACAAGGAGCAATGATCTCGAGAATGCCCAGAGGGCCCTTATCCAACACCAGAACTCTGCCGTTGTAACCTCTGCAGACGTTGGCAAGCGCCATGCTCATCGGTCCAATACCTTGGACAGTCTCGGCAAGCACAGTCTACCGAGGACCGTTGTGAGAGGTGCCATGCTGACGAGGTGCAATTCCCTCATGCGTGGCCATTCAGCCGTGCGACTGTCCATCATCCAGAGCATTGCTACCCTACTCAATCACGACTTTGTTCCAATCATACCTCTTCGAGGTTCAATTTCTGCGTCAGGAGACTTGGCGCCGTTGTCCTACATTGCTGGTGTCTTGGAAGGGAATAGCGATATCTATCTTGATTGCCGGATCAATGATGATCGACGGGAAATAATCAATGCCAAAGAAGCCCTTGCTCGTGCAGGACTCCAACCTGCTGTAATGCTACCCAAAGAAGGCCTTGGTCTGATAAACGGTACCGCAGTCAGCTGCGCCGCTGCTTCATTGGCGTTGCATGAAACCCAATATCTAGCATTGGCATCTCAAGTCTTGACCGGAATGTGTACCGAGGCGCTTGAAGGATCTGCCGACAATTACCACCCTTTCATTTCACACACCAGGCCCCATCCAGGTCAATCTGAGGCTGCAAGGAACATTGCTGGATTCATTGAAGGCTCAAGTCTGTTGAAAAGCAAATCCAAATCCCACAGTGCCGGGTTGTATCAGGATAGATATGCCCTGAGAACCGCTCCTCAATGGATTGGCCCACAGCTGGAGGATCTCTCACTTGCAGCGCGACAAGTCAGCGTCGAGCTGAACTCGACCACTGACAACCCGCTGATTGACCTGGATGGTGACCACGTCCACCACGGTGGCAACTTCCAAGCGGTGTCTGTCACATCTGCCATGGAGAAGGCCCGGCTCGCTTTGCAGATGCTCGGTAAGCTCATGTTCGCGCAGAGCTCAGAACTCATCAATCCAGCGCTCAACAACAAACTCACTCCCAACCTGTGTTTCGACGACCCAGGTGTCTCGTTCACTCTCAAGGGGGTTGATATCAACATGGCGGCTTACATGTCCGAATTGGCGTACCTGGCCAATCCGGTAGGATCGCACGTGCAGTCTGCGGAGATGCACAACCAGGCTGTCAATTCGCTCGCGTTGATCTCTGCTCGTTATACCCTCGATGCTGCAGAGCTAGTCTCGCTCATGACTGCAGCGCATTTCTATGCGTCTTGCCAGGCCTTGGATTTGCTGGCGTTGTATCGACAGTACAGTGAGCGGATTGATAGAGAAGGCCGTGTATTGTTCGAAAGCATCTTCAAAGGCTCTGTGGCTGCGAATGCCTTTGAACCAACCTGGCAAACAGTTGCAGATGCAATTCAAGCTGCGCTGAACAATGCGAAATCTCAAGATGCCTCCCATCGTGGCCGTACCGTTGCAGACGCAACTTTGGTCCCACTCACCAAAGCCTTTGTGTCCAACCCGGCAGACGCCAGCAGTGGCCTTTTGTTATCGGCTCTGAACTCCTGGACAGCGCAGCTTGCAAGCATGGTGACGACCGCAATCCAAGAGACCCGTGTGAGCTTCGCCTCAACTTTATCCGACCCCCAGAGGGCAGCTACCATCTCATATCTTGGTCGCGGATCGGCCGTCATGTACCGCTACATCCGCTTTGACCTCGCCATCCCCATGCACAGAGGTCTAGTCGAGCATCCGGCCTATCCAGACACTGTCAGAGAAGGCATCAGTACCGCTGGACCGGACAAAGTCACCATTGGCACACGCATCAGTAAGATCTACGAAGCTCTGAGGAGTGGAGACTTGCATTCCGTGCTGCTCCACAGTCTGATCGACCTGTAGGCGACATCTTTCTTCTTTTCTCTTTCTTTCCTAGATCTCTAGAGGTTCGTGGTTTAAGTATACTCCAGCGATGAACCAAGGGGATGGGTCAAATTCTTGACCAGAGTCTTGAATCGCCGCGTTAACATGCTACATGCGGCTTGGCTTCCTGAGAGTATGTGAACAGCTCCATTTAATCATGCAATCCAATGGGACTCGATGTATTCCCAATACCCAATCTATTGTATAATCAGAAACCTACTCACTTGCTCTAGCCAAGAGCGGTACTCGACTATACTTACCATCCGTCTCTTCTAGACATCTTAGCAAATTTGTGAGGAATCCCGTTCGAGATCTAAGCGTCTGTGTTGAAGCGCTGAAGGTTTGAAAATTCGCGGCTAACCTTCGAGGTGATGAACAAACCACCACGGGGGCGATGATGCTCTATCACTGCCTATCTGATTTCAGTTCAATAAGGCATCAGGCTCATGAAAGGTTTCAATAGCCTTGAATGATTTCAGGACCTGAACAGGCTGTCACATTCACAGCTGTTGATGACTATCGTCGTTCAAGCTAGGGATTTCAGGAAACTAATCCAGGGTGGCATTCGTAGTGGATTAATACACCCCCAAAACCATGTACGGTTCAAAAGTAGGACTGGATGAGGCTGGTTGTGTGGCTGCCTGGTGTCTATGTACAATCCGCTTGAAAGACCGTGTGAACGCATGTACTACCCGTAGAATGCGATCGTGAGAGTTTCCAGCTGATACTTTAGCCCTGTTGGTTCTTAATTCGAATACGGTATTCTTAGATGTCCGATGATGATGATGTTGATGAGTATCTATTTGATCTGCCTCAGATTTGGAGTTGGAAGGTGACAATGTTTCTGTGGGCGGATTTTCTACACGTAACGACGGAATCAGAGCCGCCAGTGTCTACTTCGAGTGTGAGCCAATTTGCAGTTCAAGAGGCTGCTTAATCGGTTTCTTTTGAACTGTCAAGCCGTGAGGTATCTACTGGAGTGACTTTATTTATATAATTATATGGTCGTCTGCAGCTTTGAAGTTGCAGCAGTTTCTTGATTGCTTGCTTGCCTCTGCTTGACGTTCTTTAAAATTGTAGGAAGATAGTTGCTCTCCTTGAGTGGAATTGTCACATCATCCTTTCGCTGTCGGATGTGTATGCTTGAGTGACAGCCAGCAGCTTTAATCAAAAGTGCTTCCCGTTTAGGACACATCTGGCGTCACCAGCTCAACATCGCAGTCTCAGTATCAGGGTTGTTGCCAGTGCATCAGACCTGCTCCTTTTAGTAATTCTGGCCAAGTACTCGAGAGATATCCTTCTGATAGAGCAGAACTGGAGGAGGTCTGGGGTAGGCAGGTTGGCTTGATAGAGTGCAGTCAAATTTAGAACCACAGAGCTACCTGCAGTACCGGCATAATCTACTCTAACCTTATTGCGGGCGATGCATGATAAATAGCTGCTGCGGTTGATTGACTTTCTTGTGCGCTTCGCTCACACGAAATAGTTCATCGCAAACCTCGCGAATTATCTCAGATAGCGTGCTGTGACAGAGAAACCCCACAATGTTGACGATGCCAGTCACGCCGGCGTTCAACACTAATAGCGGGAATGAAGCTCCAAGCTGAGAACCATGAGCTCCGCAACCTAGAACACTATGTCATCGGTAACATGGAGGAGGAGCCAACTACAGCCCATCACAGTAGGCCACTGTTCCAGCCTGAACATGACAACGACGACATGAATGACGACGGTACGAACCTCGATACCAGCGTCCATGACAAGAATGACGACACCGAAGACGTCGACAGCCCAGCCGACCCGCAAGCTGACCTCCTCAATCGCCGTACTCTCCTCAAACTCGACTTCATCCTCTTACCGTTTCTCAGCCTCCTTTTTCTTCTCAACAGCCTAGACAAGTCCAACGTCGGAAATGCGGAAACGGCAGGGTTCACGCGTGATGCTGGGCTGGATGCCGCAGACATCAACGCCTCTATGGCCTGGTTCTTCTTCTTCTTCGTGACACTACAGCCAGTCGGCGCTGCGCTCGGTCGCAGATATGGTATGGCGCGTTACGTGCCTGCGTGTATGAGTCTCTGGGGCTTGTGTACGATCGGACATTGCTTTGTCAAGAGTAGGTGGCAGCTCATAATTCTGAGGATAGCAATCGCATGTTTGGAGTCTGGTTTCTACCCCACCAGTGTCGCATACTTGAGCATGTGGTACACCAGATTCGAATTTGGACGAAGACTAGGTTGGTTCTATGGGATGGGAGCAGTCGCTGGCGTGGTCGGTGGAGTGCTGAGTTGGGCCGTGTTCAGCACGTTTCCTGGACATAGCCGAGCTATGGAAAGCGATGAGGAGATGGATAGCAAGAGCTGGAAGAGTTGGCAGGTGCTGTTCCTGATCGAGGGCTGTGTGACGATGAGTGTGGCCCTCCTTGGCTTCTTTTGGCTTCCTCACAGTGCAGATACTGCCTGGTTCCTGAATTCTCGCGAAAGGGTCTGGGCTGAGAAACGTATATGGGAAGATCATGGAGGGCCTCAGACTACACACGATTCTGGGGTAGCAGATGGTCGTTCTGCGGCCCAACCAGGTGCTGCGAACATCACTGATGATCGAGACGATCAGCAGTTAGATGAGTACGACGATAACAGAGCGAGCCTTGGAACCTACCCTGACCAAGAAGCACATCACCGACTCTTACACCCTTCATCATCCAGTTCCCATGGTCGGCGCAATACAATGTCAACCATATTGAGCCAGCAGACCACATCTGCGACGAACGACGCCGGTTTGACTCGACATGACATCCTCTCTGCACTGCTGACGCCAAAGATCTGGGCTTTACTGGTCTGCAACATCCTCAGCGCAATTCCAAGCACAGCCTTTTCCGTCTTCCTGCCTATGGTGATCCACCAGCTCTCACCCCGTCTCTCGCTTTCTCCAGCATCTTCGAACCTGCTTACTGCACCGCCATTTGCCATCGGCGCTGTCACCCTTTTCGCATTTACGACCTGGTCTGATCGCTCTCGCACGCGTTTAGTGCCTATTCTCTCGTCTTTGGGCCTTCTACTTCTTGGCCTAACGTTGACCGTGATGGTGCCAATGGGAAATTATGTGCTGCGCTATGCCAGCTTATGTGTGCTGCTCAGTGGATCATTCATCGCGTCACCGTTGACGGTAGCGTGGATTGCGAACAACACTCCAGAACCTGGAAAGCGGGCGATATTACTGGGCATTAACGGGTGGGGTAACCTTGCTGGCGTGTTCGGCTCGCTACTATTCACACCTGGAGATGCGGATAGTGGGTATGTCCGGCCGTTCATAATCACTCTTGTATGTGTAATGGCAGCATTTGCTGGGTTCTTGCTGTTTAGAACCGCGCTCGTCAAAGAGAACAGGTGGCGAAACGAGGTGGTAGCATCATGGGATGTTGACAAGAGAAATAGAGAAGAAGTGTTTGGCGACGTAGATGATGACAGGATTGAAGGTCGCTGGTCAAGGAGAATTTGGATTGACAGTGGACTGCAAAGACTCACGACACGAGTTGGGCTTGAAGATGACGTGCGTAGGGGAGATGAAAGGATCACTTATAGATTTGGGCTATAAGCAGCTGGCTAGCCAACGATGTAGATCATGTTATATGCTACGCTGAAGATCTCTATCTGCATGACAAGACCTTCAAATACTTTTACAATCCACCCTCCCCACTCATAATATCATGCGTTCCCTCCCCACTGCCGTAAATATCGTCGAGGCCGTAGTCATTTCCCATCACTCTTTCAGGAAAGAGAAGCAGAGAGCTACTTGGCATGGCACTTGGTGGCTGTAGAAGCGCAAGCCATGAGATATGCACCCTTGTATCATAGTGTGATATTGACACACCTGATAAATATTAAGAGGTTGGAATAAACGTCCCCATCTCAGTTGCTCCCTGTGACTAATTCACTGGTTTTAGATAATATCTTCTCTTTGAAGTTGTAGCTTCGTTTACTTCTTGATGATAGTAATGATGTCTTCATCTCCAAGCTCATGAGAGAGACCAACCCTTTGCGGCTGATGCTTAACACTCCTGCCATAAACAATGGCGATCCTGAACTGGTCGACGATGGTCTTGTGGATAGCGTTACAGAAATCCTCGACAGTGCAAGCGGTGCTCCTCAAAACGACAGGCGCTGTATAATCTGGGAGCTTTCCCTTTGGTTTAGTGTAGACTCGTCTCAGATTGAGCTTATCCCACATTTGTTCCAACAGCTCATCGACGTTCCACCCATGCTCGGACGAAATCGGGCAAGCGTTCGGGATACGATAAAGCAAATCTAGTTCCTCGATGCTGATGGCGTCAATCTTGTTCAATGCGTAAATGACCGGGATATACGCGCGGCTCTTGGCTTCAATGACATCAATAAGGTCGTCAACAGTAGCGTCACATCGAATGGCAACGTCGGCATTCGCCATTCGATACTCGTTCAAGACCGCCTTGACCTCACCAATGTCAATATGAGTGAGGTTGACAGTTGAAGTGATCGAGATACCGCCCTTGTCCTTCTTCGTGATCTTGATGTTCGGTGGCTGCTTGTTGATGCGGATGCCAAACCCTTCAAGTTCGTTCTCAATGACACGCTTGTCGGTAAGGGGCTTGTTAACGTCCAGGACAATGAAGATAAGATGACATGTCTTCGCTACTGCAATGACTTGTCGACCTCTACCTTTACCATCCTTGGCGCCCTGAATAATACCCGGAAGATCGAGAATTTGGATCTTGGCACCATTGTAGATAATCTGACCAGGCACCGTTGTGAGGGTTGTGAATTCGTAGGCAGCAGCTTCTGAGTGCTGACCAGTGAGTCGGGACATTAATGTTGATTTTCCAACAGATGGGAAACCAATAAATCCTACTGAAGCCACACCAGTTCTGGCGACATCGAAACCAACACCACCACCACCGCCTCCTCCGCTGGGTGTGAGAAGCTCCTTTTTTAACTTTGCAAGCTTTGCCTTCAGTTGTCCAAGATGGAAAGAAGTGGCCTTGTTCTTTTGGGTCTTGGCCATTTCGGCCTCGATGTCCTTGATCTTGTCTACCGTGGTCGCCATGTTGGGCAAAAGTTGTTGGCCGAAGCTCCAGGTGCTAGATTTTCGTGTCTCTCTCTGTGTGGGTCCCGGTGATTCGTGATTGGCAGTCTCGAAGCTTCAATGTTCGCGAAGGCTGGGTGGTAGGGGATCTCCAACCGCCGATTTTCGCGCGTGTATTGAGGTTTGTAGTAGGCGAGATTGCCAGGTCAGAGGCGTAGCGTCTCTATCTTGTAAGAATTGAAGACCGGCGAGATAGTCCCTACGCACTGGTGGATACGGCGTTGGGTTTTGAGAGTGTTGAAAATGCAGTCGTGAGTGAGAGATATACCTCAGTGCGACAAAAGGCGAAAATGCGATGAAGCAAGAAACATTCAAAAGATGAAGTTCAAAATCCTCTAGCCAATGACGTGTGACGTGGGCTACGGGCTGGAAGCCTGATAAGATTCTTATCGCAGCCCACCAGTGTGGTGCCTCAGGCAGACACATTGACATTCTGTGTCGTCTCTCCAAGAGCACAATAGTTGTGCAGCTTCGACATATCATTCACGATCCATCGTGCCGCGATACGCCGGGGCTGTCACCTTGGGCTCACATATCTCACAACGCTGCCACGCTCCACTACATGAACCTTATGACCATTTGGACACTTGGACAAAGACTCACCAGTCAAGTGATAACACCAGGAACATGATAATCGGCGAAACATGCTGATTCGCACAGATGATCGGTGTGACGGTAGCAACCGAGCCAATGACGGGCTGGAATTGTGGCAGTCGCCGAAGTCCCCGACGTCCCCGAAATCCTGTGTTAGGAACACGCGGCTTATCTGATGCCAGTTCGGCGAATAGAAACCAATGCGGACGACATGTTCGACCTTACGCTCGTTGCTAATGGATGGCATTCCGAATTGCAATGGACTGTGAGACCATCCTGGCCTGTTGTCATTACACAAACGGATCCATCAACCTGCAGATATGTGGCTCTTATTTCAGAGTGGTAAGGCTACAAGTGGAGACCTTCCAGCAGTCCTCCTGCCATAAACTATTTTATTAAAGTTGCACTCATCTGCTCCTGTCTCAAGAACCTTTTTATTATGCTGCAATCCATATACCAGGATAATCAATACTCAGAGTTCCACATCAATAGCCTAATACCAGACCAAAACATCCGCCTACACCAACGTAAAACGAATATGGCTACTTTCATTGAACACATAACTCAGTCAACGATGGCATCCTCCGATCTGGACAAGGCTTCTCCACCACCAAGAGACTCGGCCCGTGGCAGCCCTGAGCTTGGTGATGGCTTCCAAAGACTCATCAACGAAATCAATACGATCCTCGGACCTAGCAATGGCATTGACAGTGACGACGTTGATGTTGAAGAGCTCAAGGCGGCCATGATGTCCTACGAATCCGATGAGACCGAATGGGAGAAGTTCGCCTTCGCCGACTACAGCCGCGGATATACACGCAATCTAGTCGACAACTGCAATGGCAAAAGCAATCTATTGGTTCTCGTCTGGACCCCTGGCAAATCTTCGCCCATTCACGACCATGCCAACGCTCACTGCGTCATGAAAATCCTCAAGGGTACACTGCAAGAAACCCTCTACGGCTGGCCCTGTGAGCACGATGGCAGTGGAGCATCAGCTGCCTCACATGACCTTACCACCACGGTCAGTTGCCCAGGCACCGAGCACCAATGTTCTCACGCTGCTTCTGGAGCGCTCGAGCCTCATGCGTTGAGCATTAAGAGGGATACCTTCTACCACAAACAGCAGGTCACATACATGAGCGATAAGCTGGGTCTACACAGAATTGGCAACCCTACCAATGAAGTCGCGGTTAGCTTGCACTTGTATACTGTAAGTCAATCTATCGTATCAAGCATAGTAGACCGAGCATGATATCTGACCTGAGTCTATAGCCACCCAATGCTGCCAAGCATGGCTGCCATATCTTCGACGAGTCCACTGGAAAGAAGAGCCATGTTCAACAATGTCACTTCTATTCCGAGTTTGGAATTAAGATGTAGTTGGCTCGGAGTCTTGACAGCCATTTGCTGAGTTGGCTTGTTATAGCCTTGCATTTTCACGCTCTTTGATTTATCTTCTTGGCGATGGCGTTTCCATAGTGTTTGCAGTGATACCCTCTTGTACTTATGCAATTCAAGCTGCCATTACAATAAGCTTCACCAATATCGGGTGCGCAATCTGCTGCTTCGCTTATTTCTGTTGATCTGAGCTACCAAATACACGGCTCTGCTTAAATTTCTGTGAGCTTGTGATGAGGTTACCACGAAATGGTCAAGGTTCAGACCCTCGCTCGCAAGATTGGCTTCGAAAATTGCTTTGGTCGTGATCCTTTCATGTCTAAGTACTTAATTCTCGTGGATGTTCATTTTCATTATTACATCTAGCAAAGCCCGACCAAGAAGCAATGGGGTATCTCTTACTCCAACACCCCCCAAACGCCGGTTCCCGAAACCTACATAATAAGAATGAAAGAGGCTCTTCGGTCAACACCCTTTCCCTTCACAAATTCCTAGCGCATGGCAAAAATAAGAAGTAACGTGGTGATCGAAGTATCAGACCGCTCGTGGTCTTACGAGTTTCCCACGCTCGCTACGCTTGCCTTTCTGCTCTGCGCTGCGGAGCCTGACATCATGCCTCTCGATCCTGGCACAGCGCTGCTTTTTCTTGACGGTACCACGCTATCCATCTCACCATTAGTTGTCGATACTGGAGGCTGTATAGCAGTGATGGGTGAATCGAAGAAGCCTCTGCCTCCACCACCGAAAAGTCCTCCTCCACCTCTCCCACCTGTAAGCGCCGAAGTAAGCATTCCTCTCATTCGATTGAGTTCGTACTTCTTCCGTAACGGGACATGAATGGCCTGATAAATCGGTGCGCCACCCCACGCTCTTGCTATGCCGCTCATAACCAACTCTTTCTCTTCCTCAGAATCCACAGGTCCCGTAGGCAAACCTTCGTCTTCCGGATTTGGTGCATTTGCATCGTACTGTGCTTTCTGTAATTTGGCCGCGTTTTTCCTCTGATACTCTGCTAGCAGGGTATCGTACGGTTTACTTCTGCCCGGAACGGAGCGCTTGGCACCCATACTGTGCGACTTGCAAGTAAGTGAACGAGCACACTGCCCACCCTGGGGTAGTTCCACACCGCACTGCTTCTCGACATCCACTGGCGCCTTCGGCCTTGGAGCCTTCTTGCCGTCTGCTTCTTTCTTCTTTTTCTTCTTAGAAGGTCCACCATCAGCTCCATCTCCCCCAGCACCGCCATCCTCCGCCTTCCGCTTCTTACTCGCTGTCAAACCGCCAGCCTTGCTTGTCGTCTTTCCTGCATCCTCGTCCTCATCGTCCGAGGCAGCAGCGTTGAGTTTCCTTGCTGCTGCGTCTCTTGCATCTTTTGCTTCCTTCTTCTTCCGTTGCTTCTCCTGCTTCTTGTTAAGGCACCCCTCAATATGCTTTGGCATCACGTGCTGGTTGACGGCTCTCTTGCAGTGGTTACATTTTAGGATATCCGGGCGGTCGCGCATAGGTCTACTCGTGGCGAAAGTCTCTGCAATGTTTGGCGGAACCTTGTTTACCCTGGGTACAGACTTTGGGATGATATTCTCCTTGTTGGACTTTGCTGCCGATTTGTTGATTTCGCTGTCCCAGTTTCCAGGCTTTTTGACCACAGGCAAGAGCTGCCGGGTGTCACTTTTGACAGTAACCTTTTTCGATCCATCTTCAAGCTCAGCGAAGAGATCCTTAATCGACATCGTGGTGGATGAATCTCAGGTTGGGTATGGTTGGTTGAGGTTGACAGCACGATGCTGTTCGGCGTGGGCTTTCGTTTATGTGCGTTTGCTGGGCATCGGAGAGAGACGCGCGATTTCTTTCGAGATTCGCAAGACGGTGATGGCGATGTCTGGTGACGACTTGGTCTACGGCAGTGGTCGTCCAGCAATAGTGACGTACCAAACGGTATTAACTATGACATGCGACCTCGGAGGTTTGTGATTGCCAAACGCGGTGGCTGTGAACTGCGACTATTGCGAGCTGCTTCCACCTATCAGCCATGCGGGCAGCCGTTAGCTTCCGCAACCTTACTTGCTACAATCGACCAATGGCGAAATTCACTACTTTATACCGTGGTTTCCTTGTGGAGTGATATACATCTAGGCGCCTTCATCACATGTTAAACCACCAGAGACAAATGGTGACTCTTTAAATCTAATCGTTTGCATCTCATCATGCGATGACCGCACAAGCATGTCTGCTGCACATATCGATCTTCAAGACCGTAACAAGATATTCCAAGAGCTAAAGCCAAAATGTGTGGATTTATCACAGAAAGCCCTCGCTTTTCAGACCTCTCGTGGCGACATCAATGCTTTGACTACATCGTTGGAGTCTTTGAGCACACTGTTAAGTGACATAGTGGCCCGGCATGGAGCTTTGGATGGAAAGCTGGCTGATTACATATTCTTCCCGCTTTCACAAGTATTAAAGTCGAGTCAAAGATTGAGCACACGATGTCTGGAGCTAAGCCTGCAATGTCTCTCTGTTCTGCTTCAGTATGGATGGAAAAGTCAAATTCAGCCTCCACTTGCGGCGCAGGTGATGATTTTATGCACACTCTTAGCTGAGGAAAAGCCCAGAAATCTAGGGATCACAGAGTCAACGGACGATCTTCGACGGCATGCTCTGTCATGTCTACTTCACCTCTTCCACTCACTGGAACCTTCCAGAGAGGGGAAGGCGACTCTGGTCAGCGATGCACAGGTACCGCAACTGGGCCAAACCGTCAGTGTCTTGTTAGAAGGTATTGAGACTGGGAGATCGACAGATACACAGCAACAGGCTGCAGCTGCACTGCGCTCGCTATGTATATGTGTCCAAGCGAGCAACGTGATGGCTGCATTCTTACCTGGTGTTGTCTCTAGCTTCACACGAATCCTCGTGCCGCAGACGAAAGCTCGCCGGCATCATGCTGTTTTGGTGATCTGCCTTGAAATACTCAGAGACCTTCTCAAGCAATTTATGAATGATGAGGCTTATAGTAAAGCTGGGGCAGATCGCCAATCCGAATCTTCTGCAAAAGGCTCGAATGATGCTATCCTCAACTCAGAATGGTATAAAAATGCCTCTGAACAAATGAAAGCTGCACTCTCAAACATTCTCAGGCTGCAATCGCACAGTCGTCCAGAGGTGAAAGAATCATTGGCAAGGCTTTGCCTCATGATATTACGAAGCTGCCAGTCTTCGATTTCCAACTCTTTGGAACTCGTCATGTCTACATTTCTATCGCTCTTGGCATCTGAGGGTGTTGATCCCGATACAGTGTTGTCTTTCGAGGTTGCCCTGAGCTCGGATGCTCCACTCTCTACATTGATGCAAGAGACTATCTATGAGCACTTGCAAGCATTGCCACGGATCATTCAGGGAGCAGATGAAGAAAAGAAGGAGCGGATGTTGAAAAAGATCAGCAATGCACTCTCGTTTCTCAATTCTGCCGATCAGAGCACGTTTGTGCTGCAGGAAGCCCTTTATAAATCTGTACAAGAGAGTGTCTACATTACTATGCAAGACACAAAGGTGAACTCAAAGACTGGAGCATCCATTGAACCCTTGCAGTCACTTGATCTGGCACTCCATGGCGGAAACTCAAAAGCCATCGAATACAAACCGGCGCTCATTCAAGTCCGAGCACAGGAAGCTATATTTGGTGGTATAGAGTGGCTCGTCGGAAAAGCTATGAGTATATCGCAGTCGACGACGTTCATGAATGACGCCATGCGGTCTTTACGACAGTCTCACGGCGAACATCAGATTGCACCTTTCTGGGTGGCTTACACAGCATTGCATGCGAAGATGCAATTTGAAAATCCGGTGGATGCATTCATGGACTTCGGAGATAGTGCAGATGCATCGCTCGATGACCTCGAAGAGCTCTACGCCCTTTCGCTATCAATCCTCAGTGCTAAGTCAGATGAACCTGAAGACACAAGATTGCAAGCACTCGCTCTCAGAACAGTTGCTCTTCGAGCCCAGAAAGCAGGAGAAGACTTTCGATACGAGTTAGTGGACGCTCTATACCCTGTCCTCCATGCGCTCGCAACGCCAAACGAGCAGCTACAGCAGGACAGTATAGTGACTATGAACATTCTAACACAGGCTTGCGGATACCAAGACGTACGTGACCTGATTGTTGACAACGTTGACTACCTCACCAATGCTGTAGCCTTGAAGTTGAATGCCTTCGACGTCTCACCACAAGCTCCACAGGTTCTGCTCATGATGATGCGGCTCGCTGGACCAAGCTTGTTACCCTATCTTGAAGACACTGTAGACAGTATCTTTGCAGTTCTGGAAGATTACCATGGATACGCGCTACTTGTGGAACTGTTGTTCAAGGTACTTTCTGTTCTCGCTGAAGAAGGTGCCAAAGCACCGCAGCTGAAAGCAATCGAGGGAAGCGAGCCTCTCAATGGGTCTATTTCTCAAGGGCTTGAAGAAAACAGCCATATCTCAATGCAAGATCTGGCAACTCTTTTACGAGAAAAACAAAGCGGCGAGGATTTGTTCATACCGGAAGCAGAGGACGAAAAGTCCAAGTCGCACCCCAAAAGAC
Source organism: Scorias spongiosa (assembly GCA_018467035.1). NCBI lineage: Eukaryota > Fungi > Ascomycota > Dothideomycetes > Capnodiales > Readerielliopsidaceae > Scorias > Scorias spongiosa. Next base: position 322,616 of record JACSZZ010000001.1, read on the forward strand.
CTTGGAGTGAACTGCAATCATTGGACAATGATAAAGAAGATAGACCAGATGAGGACGATCGCGATAGCGAAATGGATGTCCAACCTTTAGACGACGAACCGCCACCCCCACCGGCACCAAAAACATACAATCTCCTACTTAAGATTGCAGATCTCACACAGCATTTCCTTCCTTCGGCATCCCCATCTCTGAGAGCTTCCTTATTGAATCTTATTCGCACCACAGTGCCTGCTCTATCAAAACACGAATCCTCATTCTTGCCCCTAATCAACACTCTTTGGCCGGAAATCGTGTCTAGGCTCGACGATGGTGAACTGTACGTCCAAGCAACAGCGCTGGAGATCATTGGAGTGCTCTGTACGTATGCTGGAGAGTTCATGCGCAGTCGCATTCATCAAATGTGGCCGGAAATACTGGAGATATACCGTCATGTCGCACGGAATCTCTATGAATCGCATGCACCACACAGTGTCCATAAGCAGCAGCAGAGTCAAACACAACGGAAACAGCAAGAACAGGAGAACAAGCAGCTAGTGCCAGCGGGTACTGAATTCCAGAAATTAGTCAAGTTCGTTGAAGTATCACCTGCGGACTATAGTAACACAGCTGTGAGAGGTCTATGGGTGGCGATAATCGATATGTTAGTAGCGATTGCGGCTGAGGTTCCATTGCTGCCGCAGATGTTTGACAATATACTCGAGATGCTTGGGCCCGTCTTGAATGAACGAGATGATGTGCGTATGATCTTGGAAGGAAGGAATGCAGATGCAGTGTGGCTCGCCATGGTGAGAGCAGGACTGGAAAGTCTGCCACAGCAGAAGCCAAGCGAGCCTGTGGGCGTTGAGTGGAAATTCGTTACGATTAGTGTCTAGAGAACGTCACAGAGACATCCAATAAATGGGTAATCAATTCAGAATTGATGTGCATACATAGGTATTATCATAGGAGACAAAACAACCTTGTCGCAATAAGATCAGTCTCGTGATGACGTGACTCCCTGGGCCAGCGTTTACTTAGGTTTGCAGGTGATCAGACCTCGGGAGCTTCGGCCGACAACGTCTACCCTGGTTACTGTATCGATATTGCCTATCACAGTATCGGGTGTCGCAACGGAGCCTAACAACTGCTTGAAAGCAGGCAACATAAAACATGCGCATATGACTCTTTTCTCTGCCACCTATACCCATATCTACGAAGTTACCGAGACTTCTACAGCCTAATCGATTTCTTGGAAGCCTCCAACCCGCCGTATTAGTTCGCGCCGTCTTCCAGCTTCTGCACAGGTCTCGCAGAAACAAACAGAATCTCCCACGCTTTGGTGGGACATTATATGACCTGCGGCCGCCGCGAAGGTCATATACAAGCATGCCGCCAGGCTTACAACTCTCAATCCCAAATACCTCTATAGCGACGCCCGCAGACAGCAAGCCGTACACGCAGTATCATGTCGTGTTCCAACTACCACTGAGGAAGCACGAGACGAAGAAACGATATAACGATTTCGTCGAACTCAACAATGCCCTGACCCAACAAACAGGACAAGCGCCTCCAGTATCCCTACCAGGAAAGTCATGGTTTCGGCGAACGGTGAGTAGCGAAGCTCTGACCGAAGAGCGGAGACAAAGCCTCGCAAACTATCTGAGAAGCATCCTAGAGTCTGAAGATGGGCGATGGAGAAGTAGCAGTGCCTGGCGACAGTTTCTGAACCTCCCGGCAGGCGTGAGCACTCTGAGCGCGGACGGACAGTTGTCGACAGCCCCAAAGGGTCAGACAGGAAGAGCAGGCGTGGGTGCCGCAGCAGCAGACCCCAACACTTGGCTCGACGTGCATCGCGAACTAAAGTCCCAGATCCAACTTGCTCGGACGCAGCTGAAGCAGCGAGAACAAGCCACGACAGCTGTCAGCCAGCACTCGCTCTCGGCAGATACGAAGGCAACGCTAGTCAGGGCCGCCAGTAACATCTCGCAGCTGGAAGAGGGACTCAAGCGGATAAGCGATGCTAGCAGGGGCGACGATGCTGGCTGGGGAGGGAGTAAGAAGCTGGGCGAGGGCGAGATACGGCGAAGGAGGGATCTACTGGGTGCTGCTCGGAAAGAGGTGGAAGGGTTAGAGGGCGTGCTCAAAAGCGTCGCCACACGAACCGCAAAAGCTGCATCGTCATCCTCCGCCGCCCCGAATTCTGGCTCTGCAGTAGCAACAACAGCTGACAAGGAGGCTCTGTGGAAAGGGACATCCGCAACTGCACCTAAGCGCGGTGGGCGGGTACTTGGAGGACCACTGAAGGAGACGGAGAAGACAAGGGAGCTCGACAACAAGGGTGTGCTGCAGTTGCAGAAACAGATCATCCAGGATCAGGACGAGGACGTCATGGAACTGGGCAAGACGATCAACAAGTTGAAGGACATGGGCATCCTCATGAACGAGGAATTGGCTCTGCAGAACGAGATGCTCGGTCTGGTGGATAGCGATGTTGATCGGCTGCAGAGTAAAATCGATATTGGCAGGGCCAGGATCAAGAAGATTAGTTGAGAGATCGATGTGTTGCCATCGTGACCATCGTTCTACACCTGTCAAATTTGCTTTTGGTCCTTCTGGTCACAATCGACCAACTCTGGACGGCAGGCTACAAAATGCCGCCTGCATTCAAGCCATGCTTCAGTCGGCTTGTACCTCTTGACTGCATCATGATCAATCTCAACAACTCGGCGTTTGCGACAAACCCACGGATACTGTTGTGGATCATCTTTCGCAACCGCTCAATTGCATTACGCTCTTAATCTCTAGTGGCACCGCATCTTGGTCTGAGAGCATGTGACTCGGCCAGGTCAGGCTGGAGTTCACGAAGTCTGCATCGGGAGGTTATATGAATGCATTCGCAAGGCACCGGACATGTACAATAGCCTTCCTTACCTATACCCACATCTTCTGTACGAGACATAACAAGCGAGAGTTCATACCATGCCAATTGCCTGACCATTTCTTTTCCACACCTTCCCATCTTTCATGACAAAATCAACCTTTCTGATGGCGCCGATGTCTTCTCTCAAATCTCCTTTCAACGCAATGATATCAGCTGCGCATCCTTGCTCCCACCATCCGAATTTCCTCCCACACCAGTCGCCTCCGCATGCCTCCCACCCGTGCAAGGTTGCAGCAGTGAGCACTTCCTCCAAAGGCACGCCGGCCTCATACATCAACTCTATCTCTCGCGCATTCTGGCCATGGTCGATGGCGCCGATATCTCCACCACAGGCCAGCTTCACGCCCGCCTTGTACACGGCTAGCGTCTGCTTAAGGGTAGGCTGCATCTTGCTCCTGCCGGCAGCCATCTCTACGACCGCCAGGGTGGGGACGAAGATGACCTTGCCGTTCTCCTTCATGGCCTGCACAGCCTCATCGCTGCGCTCGTACCCATGTTCGATGGTGGTGACGCCTGCTCTGGCAGCTAAGATGACTGCCTCTGGGCTGCTCGCGTGCGCGGCGACTGGTGCCCTGGCCGTCCTCGCTTCATCCACTAAGACGTTCAGCTCTTCTTGAGTGAATAGAGGAAGATTCGGATTGCGCCGGCCGAGCACGAACCCAATCCCATCGCCTTCAGAATCTTCGTCTTCTCCTGGTGGATGAATGATGCCAGGACAACCTGGCCATGTGCTCTCCGGCCAGCGCAGCACTCTCTTCCTATAGTCGGCGTAGACTTTGATCACGTCCGCACCGGCGCCCAGCCTCCGTCGCACGCCGGCTCTGACGCCCCACGGCCCATCGCATGGGTCAGACATCCGTGGTACGCTGGCGCCTGGGCGATCGCCACTCTCGACTCGTAGCTCGTACCCACCGCTGGAAGCCAGACATTCTGTCGCGACGAACATGCGAGGCCCAGGAATGATCCCTCTGTTAATCGTGTCGCGGAAGTGCACATCTGAATCGCCTAGCCCTTCTGTCCCCAAATCTCGATAGGTCGTGTAGCCGGCCAGTAATGCGGTACGTGCATGGTTTGTCGCACGCACCACACGTTCGACAAAGGATTCGTCACGCTCTTGGTTGAGAGAGGGTGTTTTGGAGTATGCATGTAGGAAGATGTGGGTGTGTGCATCCACTAGACCTGGAATTACACATCGGTCACGGAGATCAATGTCTTCCTCATGCTTATCCAGAGTGTTGTTCACAAATGCTGCATCAAGGGCCGCATTCTCAGCCTCTGATCGTAAATAGACTTTCTTGATAAGACCTGTTGATCTGTTGATTTGAATTGATGTGTTGCGAACGAATGCTTTCGTCTTCGGATTGAATAATAGATCTGTGTGGACATTGAAGAGATTAGGGTCCCTTTTTGAAGTTGGATTCGTGATGTCGCTGCTGTTGTCCACATGAGCCCTTTCAGGTATCCTTCGGACCATCCTGTTGAATCTCGATCTCGGATTGTGCTATATGGTCACCTCTATCTGGATGTAGTTCTGATTTTTCGTGGTTCTTTTCCAGAAAAATAGGAATCGCCGTGGATGATCAGCGATCAATTGCTGAATAGATATTGCGAGTGATATGTTCGCGGAATCGCCCTTGTAATAAGACAATGGGTATGCTTGAGGATTATCGGGCGGCTGACGAGTGCAATCAATTTGCGACTTTGGATAACAAACAAAACTTCCCAGCCTCAGACAATGGTACTTCAAGTGTAAATGTATCTGCAGGGTTCTTCCAAGCAGGAGAGAGAGAAATCTGGACTAAATCTATCTGATTGACAGGAAAGCTAGGCATCTGGAGAGGGACCTATATATGTCGACCAACAACTAGTCCGAGGATTCAGTCCGATCTATTCCGTCCACGCCGACTAACACCGCCATCCAAATTGCACTTCACCAACAAACTCGAGTGCAATGCGTCTTGTTGTCCAACATTGCCGACTCATAGCTTCCTAGGATTCTCGAGCCTGCAAATCAATCTGATTTACGAAGATAAACCACAATACCTCATTTCACCTCCTTCAGCTGTAGCATCACGGCTAGCATTGTGATCCGGTTCACATCGTTCATGGCCACATGACAGATTCGAACATATATTCTGTTCGACGACGGTCTCGGCCTTGCACATGTGGCAGCGCCAGCGTTTGGTAGAGAGCCACGGCTCCCGAGGATGGCTGTTGGTCAGCAGGTTGGACGCCCATTGCCAGTGCGGCCGGCACAAAGGCCCGACAACAGGGACGGACAAGCGCGTTTTGGAGCGGTGGGAGGGAGACCTTTCAGGCTGGCTGCAAGCTGACTTGAATGATTTGCCTGAAGTCGCGGACGACGCATTGGAGCGCGTAGACGATGTTGGTGAGGGCGAAGGTGCAATTGAAGCTCGCCTCGCGCGATGAAAGCTAAGAGGCCCTCTTGGAAAACCGTGGCCTTGCGATTGCTGTTGAGCGGCCGGATGTGTGTCTTCTCCCACTGACTGGACACTGTCGGCGCGGGCCATGGTGGTTGGTGTGGGCTTATCCATAGATTTGGGTTTTGCATTTCTTTTTCCGTCACCAATTGCTTGGGTATTCGTAGCCAGCGGCCGAGAACGAGGATTTGAAGAACGAATTTCGTCTTCATCAGAAGACGGCAAAGGTCCTATAGGTCGACGGTAAGAAATGGCCTCCGGCCAGTTATTCTCCGATCCCTCTCGTTGGCATTTGTCGGTGGCTTCGCGAGCGTTGTCGAACACAGTGCTAACGTGGACACGCTCCTTCTTCCGAAGCCGAGATCTGTTGATCCTACTGCTTGGATCGGCGAAGTCGTTCATGCAGATGCCTTTGGCCTGTGATGCTGACACTTCGTGTCTATTTTGATTGTTACTGACAACACCGTCCGTTGCGATGTTGTTTCGTTTGCTTGGTCTATTCATCATCTCAAACTGCACACCTTCATGAGTGACGGTAGTGGTTGAGGCATTGGTGTCGCCTGGTCTAATGGTATCACTTGAGGCAGTGGACCAGGAATTCACGGATGGGACTGGACTATTTGACCTGCTGATATCTCTAGATAGATGCAATCCGCTGCCGGCCCTTTGTCCGGCTGTCAGCGCTGATCCAGCAGCTTCTGAGGCTGGCGGACTTGGTTGGGTGACTTTGATGGTGGGGATGTTCGACTTGGCGCTGGACCTGTTCCTGTATCTATGAAGTTTGGTAGACGATGGAGCTGAGCGATTGCCGCCTCCAAGAAGTCCTGCTATACCTTTCGTGCCGCGAGAGACGCGATCCAGCAGCTCCTGTGGAGGTGCTGGAGGCAGTGGCAAGCGTGCATTGTTCCCACTGTTGGCGTCAGAGTGCTCCACTGAGTGAGTCCTTACCACTAGGATTGACCTGTCGTTGTTTGCTTCACTACTGGCGCTGGGATTCGATGAAACCCTGCTAACAGAAGAACTGTTGTTCTCGCTCGGCGGCTGGCATGCTGGCTGTTTACCTAGCTTGTGAAGCAACTTGGACGTTGGGGCCATCGTGTCGGAGAGCTCGCTAGGCCGAGGAACCGCTTCGATTAGGGAAGGGCAGTAGATTTTACAACTCTCGAACGGCTCTGAGCAGCGTGGCTGTGGTAGAGTGTCTGATTTCTGATGTTGTGCTATTATGCGAATGCCAATATGGGCCTCTGATATTCGAGTAAATCCCTAGATTTAGTTGGTTGAGTGGGTTTCACATTTTTGCCAGAGCGGAAAAGATTCGGTCAATGAGAAGGACAATTTTCACAGAAGTTCCAGTGAAAGAGAACTCTTGAGGACTAAAGGTAGAGACCCAGTGAAAGTGAAGCACCTTGCTGCGCTGCTGCGCTGAAGTGAAAGCTCGTCGAAGTATGAGAGATTAGGACAGGGTATTAAAAGGTGACATTTTTCTGTTTCCATTGTAACAAGCTCGAGAAGCTTCACCTTCCTCATGGTACGATACCGTCCCATTTCTATGGGGACGCGTGTACTCCATGGTCGAGGCTGGTCGAAACTTTTCGTTACAGGATGGAGGATGGCCGGTTGGAACCAGCTTGCGATTTCCCAACCTGGGACCCGAACCAGTCTCCCAACTCATCCTCTTTACCAGCCAGTCACCATCTTCACACCGACCCAACCAGCCAGACCGTTCAAGGCAAACTGGCAAGGGAACCACCAAAGGCCAGCGACTCTGCCCCTTCCATCTTCCTTGTCCTCCCTGGTGTAGCCGACAGCGTACACTATTCTGGCAACAATCCAGGCTGCGGAGATGCCGATGGTCGCCCGAGGGTAGACGAGGCCAGAGATGAGCATGGAGATGGCGATGCCAGGCGCCGATTCGTTGTAGTTGCCGTGGGCTCGTTGCGCGCAGTTGTAGACCAGCATGGCCCTCTTCTTCTTCGGGTCTGTCTCGGCATCCATCGCCTCTTTGCTGGCCATCAGGTGTGGGTAGACGACACCGGCCGCCTTGCGAAGACGGACAGCGCGCAGGCCGTGCCAGAAGTTGAGCTGCGGGAGGCGAGATTGTGGTTAGTTGGGGCGGTGCTACTGGGTCGTGTTTGGTTTGGTGAGAGTTACCCAGAAAGTGCCGGCGGTAGCCATGACAACATAGCTGTTGCTGAGACGTTAGACAGGCATTCTTCTCGTCTGAACCATGGACGGCACGTCATCTGTTGGAAACAACTTGCCCGTATTCCTGAGGAACAGTGAAAGTCAAGGTCGAAGCCATGATGCTGTTATATCAATCGTTTGATGTTAAATGCTGCGTTTGTGGTTATAGAATAAAGGTAATCGAAGCTGGACTGGGACTGGAAAATGGACGGGATGGAAATGAGATAGCAGCAGTGGTGGAGATACGGTCTTCTCTATATAAAGCCTCTCCACCAGTTCTGTTGCCTACCTTCTGATAACGGCCCTGGCTAATGTAGGCAGCATCAATTCTACTGAACGGTCGCTGACTGAGAAAAGGGTCAACGGTATTGCGGTTGCTAAGAACGGCTGATGTTCAATGTTCCGGCTAGGGACCGGCGGGAGTGCCGACTACCGTGCGTTTACGTTCTCATAGTATTAATTATTGTACATGCTGTTCTTCCAGACGAGGAATGCTTCTTTCGACCCACAGTTTCATTGCATAAGTCCCTAGGGAACGTGCACCTATGTAGGTGATATGAGACCCATCTACAAGCTAGCATCTACAGAAGTGTTTATATGATGATATAACCAAACAACGACAGCTTCAATCACTGGCTGCACGTAGTCGGAGACCCGGTCGCTTGTCTCTTGTCGGAAGATCGACTGTCCGCAGCAATAGAACCGCCGCAACGTTATCAGTGATCATGACGGCAGCGGAGGTTATGTGAGAATATCCTCCGCGTGAGGCAGATGCAGTGCATGTCTAGAAAGTTCTCTTGTGGCCAGCTGTTCAAATAGCATTGGGATGTGCAACTCCAGACGCTGCATAATTACCGGTGAGAGCGAATAATTGTGCACATGATGTACAAAACACATATTGCCGATGACAAAGAATTTATTACTCGGCCGGTCATTTGCAACTGCCAGTGTCACCTTAACTTAGGGGTATCATCACAGGTGAACCAATCCCACACCCACGCATCCACAGCAATCTCTCAACCGGTACATGCAATGATCAATTCCATCCGTCCTTCTCTACGTAATTCGCAGGGAAAGATCCCACCGTACCTCTCAACTGGCCATCCCACCAATCGTCCTGGCTGCCTGTCTTGTTGACCACCTTGATTCTGTCGCCTGTCTTGAAGACAAGGTCACCCTCGCCTTGTCCCTCGAAATCATACAGCGCAACCACATACTGGTCCTGCTGACTTGCTAGGCGCTTCGGCTTGGCAACTGGAGGCGGTGGCTTCTTCTTACCCGCTGCGATCGAAGCTGCTGAAGATGCGATCGAAGCTTGCGAAGGTCTGCGCTGGCCATTACTGAAGTAATCGCTGCCAGTGTAGGACGTGTTCGATCGGGTTGGGGTAAGTCCGTATTGTTGACCCGGCGAGGTCGGGTATGGAGGTTGAGAGTTGACACCGTTCGCCGGACTCGTACCACCTGACGCATGTCCATTCGTACCATTGCTACCATTATATGAGTTTCCTCGGCCTGCGAGAGATGAGATGAGGCCGGTGTGCGAGGGGCTAAGTTGGGACGCTGCCTGCTGCGCACAGCCGTAGCCGTTCGCGCTGGGTATCGGTGATGTACCGTTGAATGATGGTATGCGAGCCTGCGCCTGATGGCTCATTTGGGGCTTGCTGTTGATGTTGATCTGAGGTGGCCCATAACCGTTCCCATAATCGGCAGGGCTCGTCCCTGGCCTAGGAGGCTTGACTGGTGCTTCTCCCTCTTCCCCCTCGTAGTTCGAACCGTTATGATTGGAGTACTGATCGGAAGCCGTAGATGGCGCTGGGAGAGCCTTCAAGTTCTGATTACTGGATTTACCAGACAGTATTGCTGGTCGTTGAGGCATTGAGATACCACTGCCTGGCTTACCGGGCATTTTCCCTGAAAACTTGCCTCGGATTCCCAACCCTGTCACCGAAGTTGGCTTCTCAGCAAGTGTCATACTCTGTTGTACGGCCTTTCCCTTGGAGAGCAATCTCATGCCTTCCTCCATCTCCAATCTCAGGCTTGTAAATTCCCTGTCCCACTCTGCAATGATCCTCTCCTCTGGTGGAGCAGGATTCGGAAATCCCATCTTTCTACACCATCCGTCCATGATTGTATACACCTGCCCGATCAATGTGGTCGTCAGCATGACCTGACTTGTGAGAAGGAGAGGTAGCATCCCCTTGATGGCTGCGCAGACTGGTGGTAGTGTGGTCCGGATCTGCTCTTCTGCTGTATCAAAGTCAATCCTGGCTTGGGCAAGATTGCTTTCATGTGCAGCCAGCGCTGCCTCCTCCTTCGCGCTCCTCGTCTCCTTCTTCCTAATATGGTCAGCCCTGCTGAGGTACCTCTCGTAGTCAAGCTTCATGTTTGTTCGATGCTTGATCGTGCCGCGTAGAGGCTTTATATGTAGCTTGGCATGTTCGACTGGCCGGATCAGTCTTGTCGTAATGAGCTCTACCTCGGTGTTGAGGTCGTTCTTCAATTCGAAGTATTCGTGCCGTAGTGACTGCGACTTCTGCAGGAACCTCTGAGGAGTCTCGGCCGGTGGTCGCTTCTGTTCGATATCCTCGGTCGTCTCGATAGGTTGGTAAAGCTCGTAGAGAGCACTGGCAAGGTCGAACTGGTATCTGAGGATGCCCTCCCATTGACTGCGGTAGACCTGAAAGTCTTGGATCAACTGTATCGAGCGAAAAATCGAAAAATCAGTCTTATGCGTCCAGTCTCGATTCACAGAAGGCGATGTGTGCATACCATATCCAACATTCCTTCGACCGACTTGAACTCATCCAGCACAGCGGCGGTATTGATGTCGTCTGCGGTTTTGTGCATCATCCCCCCAAACTTCCTCTGTATCGACTTCATGATTGCGTTTTCTGGCTGGACTGGCTGTGGATAGAGAACAATGCGTCGCAAGTTTGGCTTTGGAGACAGGAACGAATAAGCGGAAAGAGCGACGATACGTGAAAGATTACTCAAGGTAGTAATTTGAAGTGAGTGAGTGAACGTGAAAGGAGAAGACGGGTGCGGGAACGAGGCTGGCAAACAATAAAGCCAGAGTAACTGCTACAGCCACATGCAAACGCAGACCACGATGCAAGGCAAATGGATGTACAGTACAGCGTAGATGCAAATGCTCCACGCGCGTCAACCCCACTCGAACCAGCGTCGAATGTGTCACCCACTCACTCATCTTCTGCTCCTCCTCCCCTGTCTACTATATGGGCCACCAGTTAATTGTGGAGAAATCGTGAGTGTTGGTGGCTCGAAGGATGCGAACCGGTGAGGCTGAGCCCGTTTCGACACGATAACGGAACAAAAATCCTGAAACGAGACGAGACGAGACGAGAGTTGAAACAGCTTCGCAGTCCAGTATGTACAGTACAATACTGCTTTCGTCTGATCTTCGTCCAGGCTGTGCTGTTGATGCATTATAATTTTACTACACCCTGAACCATCCTGCTGCTCAGCCATCGTTTCACAATCCATCAGAAGACACAGCTATATCGAACGACAACGACATGGGAAGAATTTGTCGAATCACGGTCTCTATCTGACGACAAGGGTAGATTCAAGTCACAGATGCAGTGCCCTCCACGGGGAGATCAATTGATTTTGTACTTGCTACCCTCGACACCACCACAAGGGAATCCAGGCACCGTATGATTCTTTCTCGACTATGACCTCAACAGCAATCCTTAAAAAGGAACGGGTCTGCTTGGCAGGAATCCAACGGTAGGGCATTCCTAATCTAATACCAATCCAGCTGTGCCCTTAGCATCCTGTCCTACTATTCTTGGCTGCTGCGACTGCAAATACCTTCAGGTTGACCTGTGGTCTTCTAACAAGTTGCAATTCCCTTGCTGGGCATTGCGAATGCAGCCTTCCGTCTACATGGCATATACACGGCCTATCAGGATTACCGATCTTCTATTATACGAAGATCCACCGTGTCTCTGTCCTTGATACGTGTGGCAATGTCTGCTAGCAGCACATTTGACCGTGGCCGGAAAGCTGGCGACTCCGTTAATGCAGACGACTTGTCATTATGAAAAAACTATCGGCCACGAAGTTACACCATTACAGACCTCAATGGACGTGAACGTCCTTCCGTAGTGGTACAGTTCTGCTGTTCTACATTATTCTACTCTCGACCTCCCCGCACTTATCTCTCGTGGGCCGTGGAGGGCGGCAGACACGGTCTGTAGGAGGTTTGGTAACACAGGGCCTACTGCAGCTTCTCCACACTTCGAGAGGTCTCGTTCCCCGCAATGCGTCACTAAGCTTCATTCGCTTACATTCAATGGCTGATGAATCCCAAGTCTTCTGGCTGCAATGACCACGGCATGTTTCCAGAGGAACATGCACTTGGTGACTTTATTCTACCTGCATCCTCGGCTGTTGGCCATCATGGGCAGTTCAGAAGTTTACAGATAGATTTATCGTACATAATGAAGCCCAGTTCGATCTGCTCTTTTCCTCCAGAGCCTTTCCCATAGTCGAGTTGACCAGTGCAGCCAGAACCAACCTTCAAAATCATTTACAATGCCTCCTCGGCGCAAAATGAATGCTCTTTGCTACGATAGTCCCTTCAAAGTCTCGGTGCATGAAGTTGATGCCCCGGAGATCGAACACCCAGATGATATTATCGTCAGGGTGACAACAGCGGCAATATGCGGAAGCGATCTGCATATGTATGAGGGCCGCACAGCGGCGGCGCCAGGCATATGTTTTGGCCATGAGAATATGGGTACTGTGGTACAGGTCGGACGCGGCGTGACCTTACTTAAGCTGGGAGACAGGGTCGTGATGCCTTTCAATGTCGCTGATGGCCGTTGTAGGAACTGTGAGGAGGGTAAGACCGCCTTCTGCACGGGGGTGAATCCTGGCTTCGCAGGTGGAGCATATGGCTATGTAGCGATGGGCCCATATCAGGGAGGGCAGGCAGAATTGCTGCGTGTGCCTTATGCTGACTTCAACGCCTTACTCTTACCGCCCGGAGAAGATCATGAAGCGGATTTCGCTATGCTGGCGGATACCTTTCCGACCGGATGGCATGGCTTGGTTCTATCCGGATTCCAGCCTGGTGAGACTGTGGCAGTCTTCGGTGCTGGCCCAGTCGGCTTAATGGCTGCCTATTCTGGTATCATCAGAGGTGCGAGTAAGGTATTCGTTGTTGATCAAGTTCCAGAGAGGCTGGAGATGGCCGAAAAGATAGGCTGCATACCTGTCGATTTCACCAAAGGAGACCCTGTCGAGCAAATTATCAAGGCGAATGACGGTATGGTCGATCGAGCAGTCGATGCAGTAGGCTACCAAGCCGTTGACAAGAGCGGCAAGAAGGAACAACCGAACATCGTTCTGGATCAACTGATCATGGTCACTCGTCCGACCGGTGGACTTGGAATCCCAGGACTCTACGTTCCCGTAGATCCAGGTGCTCCCGACGCGCAATCCGGCAAAGGGCAAATCCTGTTGTCGTTTGGCAAGTTGTTCGAGAAAGGTCTCAGTCTCGGCACTGGCCAGTGCAATGTCAAGGCGTACAACAGATATTTGCGCGACTTGATCGTGAGTGGGAGGGCGAAACCGAGTTTTGTCGTTAGCCATGAGATTGCCCTTGAAGAAGCTCCCATAGCGTACGACATGTTTGATCGGAGAGCTGAGGGCGTCATCAAGGTGTTGCTGCATCCGAACAGTCTTTTCTGTTGATTGAAATCTGTGCCTTGCCAATATTTGGTCTGGTGGAGCTTTGAGCCAAAGTGTACGAGATGCTATTGCGGTAAGTGGTAATACACTTGTATGATAAGGTCACTTTACCTCGGTATGAATGTTTGAGGTGTTGTCATCCTGCTAATGGAAGTCTATTGATTTTCATGTTGTTGATCGCCGAAATTGGTATCAATAATGGCTACCTACTCAGCTTAGAGAGACTGACACACTGAATGTTCGATTTTGATCCGCTGTCAAGGAGCACCGATTGGTCAAAAAGCTTTCCCGGCCAAACCTCTAACTTTCTGCTTTCGCATCAAGACGGCGTTAATGTCATTAATATCATCACTACCGTTATGCCGCTGTGCCTTAGGTAATGGATCCCCGTCGCGGACATAACGGTGGATAGGTACCTGCAGGTGACCGGTCGAGGTATCTTGTCACGGACTTTAGACTGTATGTCCGTGGCTGCCATTGGCATTGATCAAACTCATGACGGCAGTGCAAGGTAGGTAGACACTCGTCAAGAAGACCATCTAGTAAACACTTACCAAAAGATGGATACTGTACATAAAGACAGCGTATCCTGCACACTCAGCCTGTTTCTTTACGACAAACGATATCTGTCAGCCAACATTCATCGCATAGCTAAACAGCTCTTATCAGCCTTGGGTACATCAAGGCGAAAGAAACGACTCAGCAACACACTATCTGGACAATGACCGTCAATCGTACACTATGGCAAGACAAGGCAGGCGTGCCGGCCGTCATACGGGAGAGTCCACTCACCTCCACTATTGAAGACCATCAAATATTGGTGAAGGCCCATGCGTGGGCAGCAAACCCGGCTGATCACATGGTTCAAGACATTGATTTACCTTTCATCAAATACCCTCGGATTTTGGGAGAAGATATTTCTGGGACTGTCCAGCTGGTCGGCGCTGTAGCAGCGTCTCAGTTCCAAGTTGGAGACCGAATCCTTGCACTCGCAACGACGCCGAACAATGAGGCCTTCCAGGACTACGTTGTCGTCGACCACGTCCTGGCTTGCAAAATACCGAATGGGCTTTCCTTCACAGACGCCTCGGTCTTTCCTCTCTGCTTGGCTACGGCTGCTTTTGGCCTCTACTCTCAAGACTTTCTTTCCTTGCCTCATCCTCAAATCGCCCCACCCAAGACTGAAAGCTCAATCTTCATCTGGGGCGGTAGTTCTGGTGTCGGTAGCAATGCAATCCAGTTGGCCAAGTTTTCAGGATTCAAGGTCATCACAACTTGCTCTGCACACAATTTCGACTTCATCAAGTCTCTGGGTGCGGACGAGGTATTCGACTATGCTAGTCCAACTGTGGTCGAGGATGTTGCCCACACAATCGACGAAGGTGTGTGTGTCGGGATATTCCATGCTGCTGGTGCCAACGTGATCCCTACCTGCCAAATCTCATATACATCCAAACAGAAGTTGTCGGTGATTTCCACGAATATCATCCCTCAGGATGGAGTCCCGGATGAGGTTGAGGCCAGGATGATGTACTCCACTGATGGGCATAATGCGTATCGAAAGCTTTTGCCGCCCATCTTGAAGTTTCTTTCAGAGGCTCTGGAAAAAGCCGTGTATGTGGTCGCGCCAACGGTAGAGATTGTGCCAACAAGGGGGTTGGAAGGCATACAGGAAGCACTGGACATCTTGAGGAAAGGCGTTTCCGCGAAAAAGCTCGTGATTGCTGCTGCTTAGCGGGAACGAAAAATTCGGGTCCTAGCAAACGGACAGAAGGTCTGACCTTACATGCCCAGAACTAAGGCCCGATTGTACCGTGCCGCCTGCATATGCGTGGACGTTAGACGGATCATTGAACGTCGAATCCAGCGGCCGAAGTTAGCAGAGACTTTCTCATTCCGAACGGTTCCATCGAGGAGCACCTCGTCAATGAAGGGTCTAGATTGATTTCAAATCCGAGTCCTCATGCACAGATGCATCCATCCACCCATAATGCTCATGGTGTGCCGAATACGGCCATTTCTCCCACGTGTGATCGATCGTAAGCCTTCAGCAAGGAAGGAACCCCTGACATATGGATCTTCCAAGACCCAAAAACTCTGCATGAAGTCTTCGGCACCCTTAACGTTCAGGGAATTGCGTTTCCATGCATGGAACTTCCACCATCCGCATACAAGCGCCCGATCTTGTGAAGTAACAGAATATTGATAACCCAGCGTGAGCACATGGCCGGCTGCCAGCGATCCGCACCTCTTACTGAGGGAACGTCACTCACGATCACGCCTATAAGCCACCGAACTCTTCTACAACACCCAAATCTTCACCACGCATCACACTGAAATTGAACACGACGAAAAGATCTTCGATTCAGGCTTTTACTGTAGTGGGATAATTCATTGAACGACTCAATGGCTTGTCGAAGTGGTTTGAAGAACGGCGTGCACGTGATCGCAGCCAAGAGAGCCAGACAATGGCTCAGTAAAAGAGCTATCAGACATTATAGTTGGCTTCTATATAGAATGCTTACACAGTACATCCGCACATTCAATCACACGACATAGCACGAGTCGCTTGCTTGTCATTGCGTGGTCTTGTGCTTTAAATTTATCGGGCATGCTTTATCTTTCAACCCATCTTTCCTGAGCAAAACTAACAAGATACTATATGATGCAACATTGGCCGGTCTCATCGCCCGGTCATTAGATGGTTGAGTAGGACCGGAATCGGTTCACAGTATCCTCTACAGGGCTTTGGATTCTCTGCACAATGACTTCAAATCGTGTATTGATAAAGCCAATCGGACGTGAACTAGAACAAAAAGCACATCATAGCATGTGTCCAGTCGTATAGTTCCTAAAGATATTAGTATAAACGGAAAGCGCATAGCTCGTCTAACCATCTGCGTCAAGCTCAGAGAGTACATTGCAGGGGTGCGTTTGATGATGATTCCAGGCATTGCAAGACTTACTGGCGCGAACGCCACCGTTGAGGTGGAGCCACATGGCAACAAAGTCAAATATTCGTGGGTGTGACGGGTTCGGTTGACCCGATGTTGGATGGCCTCGATCCTACGATGAACGACGACGCTTACCACGCTATTGAATTCCTTTAGCCTTGCCGCAGTCGTGGAGAAGCGCTCTGGACAGTAAGATATCCCATGAAGCAAACTATGATCTGCACCAGATGGTGTAGCTTTGTGGTGTCGAAGATTGGTTCTTTGTCCCCATGGAGCTTCGCACGCTTATTCTTCACAGCTGATCACTTCACCAAGTCATCAATTACATTCCATAAGTTGGCAATGCTTAACCACGACAAGGCCGCCTTTAGCAACATTCGAAGCGGTCTCAGAGGTTGTGATGAATGGCTGGTATGCAAGTCGCACGAGCAGGCTTGGATAAATCACGTCAGAGTAGATTTGACTGCTTCTGGTTGGTCGCATGTATGGTTGCTATCACATACAGACCTCCCATACATCATGGAGAGATGGGTATCACGGCTTCACGAATACCTAGCCTAGAGATTGCAACACCACACCCCCATCATCCAACACACTGGTCCTCAGACAGGGATGCAAGAATCATGCGGTTCTCATGCATCCTTAGTCCTGGAAGCCATCTCTTGAAGTCAGAAATGCGGCACAACATTAGCATTGATCTACGGGTATTCATCCAGTTTGAGAAGTGTCCTCCGTTAAACCACACATAGGCTAGGAGAATCGCCAACCGGCGAAGGAGACTGACCACATCGTTAAGGTTCGCCACCGTCGAGACAAGAGACCCTGGGGTCCGGAAGGCTCATGCTATTGAGCGGAAGCTGTAGGGTATCGAACTTTTCAGGGTGATCCGTTTTATGACACCTTCCAGCCGGTCCCGTTACCTTCCTAACCTAGACCCACCCTGTAGAGAGTTCATTCGCTATCTAGATGTCGCGTTCAATAAAGACATGGCGTGATTATTGGACCTCGAATCTTCCCTCGCGAAGCCATTGAGTATATAGGAGAGGGACTTGCTCACTTGTTGAACCAGCGTACAACGTAGCAGCATCCATCCTATCACAATGGACATCAAGGCGACCGGATCCTCGGGCGAGCCAATCACTTCCCCATATGAGCCGACTCATAACAAGCAGGCTTCGGTCGATGTCGCTTCGACGTACAGTGAAGATGATTTGAGCAAAAATCCTTTCCTCGACCCGAAGATTGAGGCATACTACCGTGTTGTTTACGAAAAGGCTCAATACGAGTGCCGTCATATTCTCGATCCAACTGCTGAATGGACGCCTGAGGAAGAGCGTAGGCTTGTTTGGAAGTTGGATTGGCATGTCTGCTTGTGGGCGTGTATCATGTTCTTCGCTCTGCAGGTGGACAGAGGCAATCTTTCGCAGGTTGTGTCAAGCTCTTTCTTGAAAGATCTGGGGATGACAAAAAACGATTACAATCTAGGTGAGCTCCCGATTTTGCTCTTACCTCATAGCTAGTCGAGCTGATGTTTTAAAACAGGCAACACGGTCTTTCGGGTCTCGTTCTTGCTTGCAGAAGTTCCTTCGCAACTGGTTTCAAAGGCAATCGGTCCCGACAGGTGGATCCCATTGCAAATGACGCTATGGTCAATTGTGGCATGCTCGCAAGCGGCACTTACCAGTAGATCCAGCTTTTTGGCCACTCGAAGTCTACTTGGTATTCTTGAGGGTGGCTTCATTCCGGACCTGGTCTTGTGGCTTTCATACTTTTATACATCATCTGAGTTGCCAGTACGCCTGAGCTTTTTCTGGACAGCTCTTGATGTCACTGGAATCATTACTTCGCTTTTGGCTTTTGCACTGCTGCACCTTGAAGGCGTGCGTGGCCTTGCAGGATGGAGATGGCTGTTCCTGATTGAAGGCCTGATCACTCTCTTGGTTGGGCTCGCTTCCTGGTTCTTGATGCCCGCTTCTGCTGTTGATACAAAGACATGGTATCGTCCGAAAGGATGGTTCAGCGACCGAGAGATCAGCATTGTTGTTAACAGAGTCCTCCGTGACGATCCCACCAAAGGAGACATGCACAACCGCCAAGCTATTACCCCTAAGAGGCTTTGGAAGTCTCTGATCGATTACGACCTATGGCCGGTGAGTTTCATCAAATCAGTGATATAGTAAGATATCCTAGCTGATCCAGATCCCAGCTCTACGCTCTTGGACTGATTGTGTACTGTCCAATGTCGACACCCAGCACATATTTGACGTTATCTCTCCGTGAACTTGGCTTCAACCCTGTATGTCTTGTCACAAGCCACTCCCACTCGACAATTGATCCACTGACTTACTTTCAATAGTTCACCACTAACCTCCTGGTCATTCCTTCAACTGCTGCTAGCATCCTGACCTTGATTGGGCTGACTTTGCTCAGCGAACGTGTCAAAGAAAAGACTTTCATATCAGCCATCCAGAACATTTGGGCACTGCCATGCCTCATTGCGCTGAGGTGGTGGCCAGGCGCAGGCAGTGATAGATGGGGAACTTTTGCGCTCATTACCGTCCTTCTGAGCTATCCATACTGCCACGCAATCCTCGTCGGCTGGTCATCTCGAAACGCAGGGTCAGTTCGCACCCGCTCAATCTCGGCTGCTTGTTACAACATGTGCGTCCAGCTTGGAAATGTCATCTCGGCAAACATCTATCGGGATGATGACGCACCCAAATACTATCGTGGAAACACGGTGCTCTTTGCTCTCAATGTCTTGGCCTTGGGGTTGTTCGCATTCACCAAATTATATTACATTGCTAGGAACAGGTATAAGGAGAAGAAGTGGAATGCTTTAACCGTGGACGAAAAGGAGGACTATGTCAAAAACACAACTGATCAAGGAAACAAGCGGTTGGATTTCAGGTTTGCCCACTAGCGAGGCATTACTCTTCATGTGCAGAGAACTTTCCATCATGGATAGAAATAGAACGATTAGACCCTTCTATGGCATCTCCGGATGCCCAAGACGCATTGAAATTCTTGGTGTACTAGCGTTGTTGACATGGAGGTGTTTAATGTACAGGAAAAGCACGTCTTTCGTTCTCTACGTTGTGCAGTTATCGCGTGTAAGGAATGTCGATGAGAGGTGAAGTTATTACCTAAGTTCGTGCTAGCATCAACTAAACCATGCATATTCCGACTTCATCCGCGAGATTGCCTATCATAGAAACCCCTCCTCCTACAACTATAGTAATGTATCTTTATACCACTGAAGCACAATATCTGATCAAACGATAACATGATTACCCGCGTCTATGGAGATGAGAGGATGTATCTCTATAGGGTAGTCTGCATTCGAGATGACGTTCCGGCTAGCTTTGAGACGCATAAGGGATACGACCCCGGATTGGACGACTGTGGTGCAATGCGTCCTCCCCATTTCGCAACCACTTGCGTATGCTCCCAATTTCAGTAGCAAGGGGTCAGCTCTGGTCGAAAGTTCAGCACCCCATCGTGAATTAAATCCCACCTTTCTACGGTGGTGGAGCTTGAGCTCAATTATGCTATTCATTCGCATCATCGCGTCACTGTCTTCGATACGTGTCCGCATACCGCATGCGTTGACCGCATGCGTTGACCAGTGAATGATTCGAAGACTTATCACAGCTCTACTTTTGGAGGGGCACTGGATATCCGTGGAGGGTCGTCTTCAGCTTGACACATTCTTGACGACATTTCTAACCATTAAGCTTGTGGGTGGCTCCAGACCGAACACGATGTGGACATTTCAAGAGGGCTGGACTGGAGTGGGAATTTACACCTAGTAGTTCTTCGGTAATGCTGTCATCTCATTTGTGCGTGTATAGGGCTATTGATACGATATCTAGGAGGATTGCACACGCCATTATCTCATACCCTCACACCCTCCTTCTTCAGACCCTCTTGTCTGCCGGTGCTCTGAGGGTCAAGGTATGGACGCTCGCCCAAGCTGACAGCACGCTGACCTGTTCTGTTGCCATCGTAATCGTACGTGGCAGTGTGGTAAGTACTGCGGTTGTCCCAGATTGCGACATCGTTGGGGTTCTGCCATCGCAACCGGACCTGGAGGTCGTGGTTTTCAGTGATGAGCTGCACAAACCATTTCTGAAGGTGCTCGCTCTCAGCCTCAGCGACCTCGTTAATGCGCTTTGAGTGGTGACCGACGGCAAAAACGCTCTTCCAGCCGGTGACTGGGTTGGTACGGACGACCGGGTGGATGGCCTTAAGTACCGAACCGACATTCTCTGGGCTGCCTCGCTCAGCACTGTAGAGTTCAAAACCATTCTTCTTCGCGCTCTCCTCGAAGCTCGCTCAGCACTGTAGAGTTCAAAACCATTCTTCTTCGCGCTCTCCTCGAAGAGCTCCTGGGCATAAGTGCCGGTAAGGCCCTCAAGGAATTTCTGGTATGCAGGCGAGATGCGGTCGTAGACCTCGTATCCGGATGCCCACAGAGTGTCACCACCAGTCTCTGGCAGCTCTGTTAGGCGCAGTATAGCATAATCACTGGGGACCGGTTCAAATGTGATATCACTGTGCCAACCCTCCTTGGCACTCTGCTTCTTCTCCTCAAATCTCGCGTACAGCGCCTTTGCCTGTTCGGATGAGATAACACTGATCTCGTCGTCCTTTCCACCCAGTTTGCGGCCGCTGTTAGAGACAGGATGGATGTGAAGGCCCGACTTCACTGGCTTGCCAGACAGCTCGCCGATCTTCTGGATCAGTTTCTTCTGAAGTTCGTTATCGAGATCGTCTTGCTTTCTGAAGAAAACAACGCCACGACGCGAGACTATTTCGATGGTAAGCACCCGTGCCAATACTGAATTTGTATGATACATACTTGTAATAGCGAGATCGCGAATGAGCTCGTCTGAGTTGGGTGCTTCAAGCCAGTCCTTGAGCTTGGCATCTGGGAATTCTCTCCCAATAACTGGAGTGACATCGAAGGATTTGTATTGATTAAGAGCACCACTGAGCTTCAGTGGGGTGTAACTCTCACGTTTTGATGCAGAGGTGCCAACAGCGTGGTCCTTTGATACAGTGAAGGTTGCTGTTGCGGTGGCCATTGTGAACTGAATTGTAATTTTTGAAATGTCTTGTCAGATCTTGGAACAGTTTGTCGTGAAGTTCTCGTGCGAGGCCCAGGTGCTTCTTATGCCTTCGTTCAAAGCGAGCACTTGATAAGACATGCTTGCGTGAAGCTGTTTCACAACAATGGTGCAAGATCACATCATTGCCCCTCCGTTATAGGAGGCTTTTTAAGGCTCTAGCACGCGGGGTTCCACAAATAGGAAGTCAAGTATTATCACAGGTAAGCACAGCAAATCGAGATTGTCTTCAGCGGTGTCTCAAATAGACGTAGACAAAGCTAGATCACAGAGAGAGCACATCTTGACAGCGCCCGAGTCGAAGAGAGACAGACTCACAGCAGAAAGTCCGTCCCCTAGAACTGTCAGGCCGGATCTGCTTAAAGCGTACTTCCAAAGTTATGACGGCGAACCTACATCTTGTTACGTCTCATGAACAACTGTGACATCTTTCTCATTGGCGACCGGTGTGGAATCTCATATCATACCCGACATGGCTGCTCTTGCCTATATGGGGAGGTTTTCATCAAGTCAATCCCGCAGTGCTGTGAACTTGCCAGAGGAAGAACTCATTCCCAAGTCCTACTAGAGGTCTAACACCAGGCTAAGCCTGATGTTGGGCCAATAAGACATAGGGGAGCGCTGCCAATAGCATCGAACAAGCAGCATGTAATGAGTTGCACTGAGTAGAGCCTGTTGAGACTCTATTTAATCTTTAAACAGTCCCTTGATATTGTTGCGAGGCCGTGCTACTCATTGAGATGCATCTGCTCAATCGTTCTACCACCGTAATGATGATATGAAACAAGGTATCTAGATACAGGTAGGTTATTATCAGCCCACCCAAGCTCAATTGAAAAGGCTAGTAGTCAGCTACACTAGTCGATCTTGAGAAGCTTTGACATATCGCCTTGGAGACCCGATGTAAATAAATAATAGATTAAAAATAGCTCAATGTCCAGACTGCAACAGAATAGTAGTAGCTGGAACGCCGCCTTTAGTTACTGGGCAAACGAATCTGCAAAACAGAGGAACCGAAAGCAGGCTAATTCCAATGAACGCTTGCCACATCATGCGATCAAGAGGCTGTGTAACAAGTTGTCGGTGTTGGCCCTTAAACTGGAAGTGAATCACATGCTAAATCGACGGTGGAGCGTGACGTGGAGCTTTCTCTGTCAATATGCAACGCGTTGATTCTCAATGTACAGTAATTCTGAACAGTGTGTTCTCTGTTCTAATCACTCTTCAAAAATGCTTCGACCACACTGATTACATACTACATATGGATCTTAAGTCAGCACATTGCGAGCAGCAGCATTTGTAGATCTCACATCTCAGCCGTATCAGATGCAGACAAGCAGAGCCACCCATCATTCCTTACAGCCTACAACGATATAGCAGGCATCGTGGAAGTCACGTAGAGGTCCTACATATCAGCAACATTGTGCTGTACAGGGTCCTAAGATTGTTGCTTTTGCTTTCCTAAAAGTCAATGACATGAGAGTGTCTTGAGTTGGAGGATTGATACTGTTTGCGATTGGGCGATTGTATTGATGTGCATGTTGAGAAGCATATACCCTGATGTTGTACTCGGATGTCAACTGAACCTGTGAGTGAAGATAAAGACGTAGCGAACCCTGTCTACCCCCTCGTCAGAAGCCCACAAAATCCTGTAACCAAGCCCAATACTTGCATATGTCTAAGCTAAACACTATTCGCCATGCCTTTCAAAACCTCTGCCAACCTGCCGGTACAGCCTAACGGCAGTACCGAAGAGTCATCGTCTGCGATAGCTCTAAAGGAGCTCTGGGAAACATTCAACACCGCATTAGAAGGTCTTCGAAAAGAAGAGAGCTTTCGCGGGCTCTTAGAGATGTACCAAGACTTGGAACATTTCCGGCAACGAACCCTTTCCAAAGATGAGGAAATACGAATCCTCAATCACAAACTTGAAGAACAGAAAGGATCCAGCGATAGCGCCGCTGCTAACTTTCTTGCAGTTCACCACAAAATACTATCGCAGCATGAAGAGAGCAAGCTAAACTTCGAGTCTAGGGTTGCAGAGCTACAAGGCGCAATGGCAGCAAAGAATACTGCGTATGAAACACTCGAGAAAGAAAAGAGAGCCAGTGAGGAGGATTATGCCGCTCAAGAGAAGATCCTCGAGGATAAAAGCCGGGAGCTTGAGAACGTGAGAAAGGAGGCTGAAGCTCGAGACAAGGAACTTCGTTATGTCACATCAGCATATACTCAATCCAAGAATGACATCAAGGGGCTTCAAAATCAAGTAAGCAAGCTTGAGAGCAGGAATTCCAACTTACAGTCTGCATTGACAACGACAACTTCAGAGCTCGAGTCTGAGAAGGCTCAACTTCGTGAGCTACGAGGCCTGGGAGTATCTCTGCAAAAGGGAGAGCTCGTGAGCATGTAAGCAACTGAAATCTTCATGAGAGCACTAGATGTTCTAACTATCGGCAGGAATCAGAAGTTTGAGTCACTCTGGCAGTTGGCACTGTCGATTGTTATAAGATACTTCAGGGTCAACTTACCAGAAGCAGATTACATGGTAGGTAATCAAGACCATGATCAAAATTGCGAGAGACTAAGTCTTTGGAAGGACCACGCAGTATGGAAGAGGCTTGGTGCTTTCGCCAGCAATATTCCTATTCCCAGAAAAGACTCATATGCTGCAAAGGACGTCCGTTGCGCGATAATACTCTCATTCCTCTTCCACTCCATAGATCGGATCATCTTCCAACCACAATACCTTTCACAAGGAGGGGACGACATGCGACATTTGTTACTGAGACAAGCCCTGAGGGATGAGCGACAAGAAGCTGCCTGTCGATCACTACTTTTAGCGGTCTTTCCAGATGAGCAAATAGAAAATGCCAACGACCGTGCCAAAGAGATGACCGAAGAATTTCTGGAATTTGTAGACGGTCTTTACACTCCAGAGCAGCACGAGTTCATTCGAAAAGACTTGCGGGAGTTCGCAAAATCGGCTTCAAATGTATGGAGCACGCTGCAAAAGACGGACTGCTGCTATGCGCCTTCAATGGACCTAATGAACGACGAACGCTACCAATGGCGAACCTTGACTCTAGGTAAGCGGAACGTGACAACAGATGATACCAAGAGCAAAGCTGTGATGGCCATCTTTCCTGGCCTCTTTGAAATGAAGCCAACCAAGACTGGCCAACCAAACCTAGTCATGCCAGGAATAGTGCTAAGAGCCTCGCAAATCGTCACTGCAGCACGAGAGGTGTCTGAAAGCGAAGGCTCTACGCCAGCATTCTGGGATAGATCGCAGGGGCAGTATCGAGCGAACAACCACCGCAGAGGTTCCAATGCATTGACCTTTTAGGTACGTGACGACAGGTCTCTCATTGATTTGATTCGTGTTACTGAGTATGAAATACCATTTCGCTCCAAAATTGAGCTGAACCATCTGATTATGCGATCTTTGTAAAAAGTCACACCAAGGGCCATCAATCTTCTGTAATACTCAATATCCTTTTTCTGCACAGCGACGAGTTACTTCAACGCCTCTAACGTGTCTATTTACACTTGCTTTGGGCACCCAAGCCTGAATAGCACGAGCAGCCGCAGCAAGTGAAAAAGAGTGAAACTGAATGTATCTTCGGTATCGGATGGCCAAGAAGGCATCGTGGAAGTAAGTGTCGGTGGTCCAATGGCATCCAATTGTATGTACTGAACGGCGTACGCAGGTTGGTTTGCATCACCTGGCAGGCCATTGGTGGTTAGGATAATATCTCGGGGAGCTCCGTTCTTACAAAGGTTCAAGGTTAACAGCAGAGATTTAGAGCAGGGGTTCGTTACTCAATGATTACATCATTCAAAATAGGCCATGCGCCGCATACTAGCAATGCTTGGTCTCGATGTCGCTCTTTTGAGATTGCCTGCGTCATGCGTATGGAAATGCCTTCTCTCCCATCTGTCAAGCATATTCCATTGGAGATTCTTACTTTCTCACAACATCGTCTTCCCGCGACCATGATATGACCAACTGAGGCCGGCATCGACGCTCACCTTATCAGCTTTGGCTCGCCAGACCCCCATATCTCCGACGGCCGATGCGGCTAATGCAGTAACTAGCTTACAGCAGTAAAGAGAGTGAGATAGGTAAGACCTGCAGATTTGCAGACAATCGCTGGGCCGAATCACTACTGGTTGTGGGTTACGGCTCTTCTAAACGCCATGTCACGTCGTCCCTCGACCGCCGGTGTCCCCACTTCGACACCTACCCGTTCGAAACCCACGCTGCTGCAACGTCAATCTTCGACCTTCCGATACTACACCTTTCCTCACGCTCCACCACGCAATGTCGGTCATGATCGAAATACGACCGGAAAGGACGATAACATGAAGAACGATGATGACCAGGAATCCGGCGTGATTCACTCTTCTTCAATGCCGTCATCCAGGAACCACTCGAGGGGCGCCGGTAGCGCAACGAAGAAAAATGGTCATGGGCAGGGTGAGGAGACGCCTCTGCCTACGCGACAGCTCGCTGTGCTCGCAGTGATTGCGTTGGCAGAGCAAACCGCATTGAACAGCATCAGCCCATATCTACCAGACATGGCCAGCACATTCCCAGAAGTAAAAGAGGGCGAGGTTGGGTTATATGTGGGCTTGATAGCGAGCGCTTTCGCCCTGGCACAGTTTGCAACCAACTTTCTTTGGGGCTGGCTGAGTGACCGAGTGGGTAGAAAGCCCATCGTTCTGACCGGTACTATTCTTACGGCAGCCTGCTTCGTCGCGTTTGGCTTCTGTCGCACCTTTTGGCAAGCTGTCATCGTACAGGCGGCTATGGGTTTGGTCAATGGCAACGCTGGCGTCATCAGTACTTGCCTTGGGGAGATAACAGACAGAAGCAACCAGAGTCGTGCTTTTACCTATCTGCCAGTGATTTATGGCTTGGGTGGCATTACTGGTCCTATCGTTGGTGGGCTCATGGTCTTTCAAAACAACCCTTTCGACCCGCAGAAGAAGAACCCATACCCATATTTGGCGCCGAACCTACTCTCTGCGGCAGTCCTAATTGTGGATTTCGTTATCACGAGCATCTTCTTGGAAGAGAGCTTACAGGGAGCGCGCAACCTCCCACCGCTGAAAGAGCGTGTTGGCAGTCTTTTCGCATGGATATGGCAATTTACCAGTGCACCTCGACCGACTTACATGCGTGCCAAGAATGGTCTATTCAAGTCTCACCGAAACCGCAACAAGGGAGGTTTAACTGAATCCAATGGTGGCGATGGTATACACTCTGGCGATGAAGATGACGATACCGAGACAACGACATCTTCAAGTAGCTCACACACGGACGAGGCTACCGGCCTGCTGGGGAATCATCCAACCCTTCCGGCTTCAAAGGTCTTCAATCGCGACACCATCCTGCTCATGATAACATTTTTGATCTTTCAATTGAGCAACATCTCTTTCAACAGCCTTTACCCAATCTTTGCGCAGGGTCCTGTACCGTCTGGACGCAATTTGGGTCCGGAAGAGATCGGCGTCTCGCTCGCTTTCGCTGGCGGTATCACCATCCTCTTCCAAATCGGCATCTTTGGCCGGTTGCGCGAGCGTGTTGGTAACAGGACCTCTTATCGCACTGGTCTTGCTGGCTTCGTGGTCGCTTTCCTACTCATGCCCTGGGTTGGATACAAGCAAGAGGGTGACTTGTCTAGCAAGATCTGGCTATGGACCGAGTTGGGCTTTGTGCTTATCGTGAAAACCGTAGCCGCAGTTGGAGGGCTGACATCTGCCTTGCTACTGATCACCAATTCTGCTCCTTCTCACGCCGTCCTTGGCACCCTCAACGGTCTTGCCCAGACCCTTTCTGCAGCGGGCAGAGCCGTCGGCCCCTTCATTTCTGGCAGTCTATACACTGCATCAACTCACGTCCAGCCCAAGGGTGAGGCGCTAGCTTTTGGGATCTTTGCTGGGATTGCTTTTGTCGGGTTCCTGTTGAGTATTGGTATACGAGGTGTAGAACTAGAAGCGCAGGGTTGGGACGAAGAAGAAGGCTCGAACAGTTCGAACGAAGACGATGACGAAGATGACGACGATATCCATATTGATGGGGAGGAGCGTCATGAGACCCAAAATCAACAGCGTAGAGGGTATGGAACCGGAAGCGGCTGATCGTTATTTCGGCATGAACTGCATATATCACCTTCATTGTACAACATCAAGATCTTGAATTGCTCCCTTGCTGCCGCTTTCTCCGTCACAACAGCGATCAACTCCAGCCGCTGAGATACAATGCAGATTTCTTTGTCAATGCATAAGGAATCTCTTTGAATTTGTGCTGGCGCAACGGCTAGCACATGCCATTAGATTGTTCCTGTGCCATCCAGCACACCGCTGGGCGGCCTGCGCATGACTGCCCGCAACAGCACAGCTTGAATTCTCTCATTGATCTTCAACATTACAATATGTTCGCCATACCCGACACCAGCCCAGCATTCAAGATTCGTAGAGATACACGGAAGGATTTGTGTGATAGGATCTAGATGCATTGATGCTTGCACCGAATTCCTTTGACGCTGTACTCTACTGCACTCATCTTATCCATCACCAGGCAGCAACCAAATGAAAATGGGGAAGGTGTCACGAGCTTGCCCAATCAGATAATTGGGGGCTTCGGAGCCGAAGTTGCTGGCTTAAATCCGACTTTGTACAGCATTGAAGGTTTGTATCGTCAAGCCTGAGCATTAACTTTACTCCTCGTCAGGAACTGCATTGTTCTGCCAAATAAGATGTGACGGCTCGGCGTTAAATCAAAGTACATTATGTACGGCCGAGAGGACAAGATGTATATAAAGAGATGCCATGAAGATGGTCAGGCCAAACGATCCTTACAGTTCTTCACAACCTCAAGCCTCTTGCACAGCACAGCGTACCTTTCAACATTTACTTGACGATCTTTTTCAACTTCCTTCAGACCATATCTGCAACTCAAAATGGCCACCCAAATTAGCCCACCAGTTGACCGAGAGCACGACAGCCGATGGACAGCAGTGGACAAGTACGCAGAGAAGCATCTTCTATTAAATGGGGACCTTCGTCTTCAGAAGGCTTTGGCAAATTGTGTTCGAATCTCAGACGCAGCTGGTTTAGCCACTCCCATTGCAGTATCCGCCCTGCAGGGCTCGTTTCTTGCGCTACAATGCCGGCTGCTCCGTGTTAAGAACGTCCTGGAGGTCGGCAGTCTTGGAGGCTATTCTGCGCTGTGGATGGCTAGTGCGAGCGAGGAGATCAAAGTCACTACTGTCGATATCGACGAAGCGTCAACCAGCAGTGTGACCCAGGCGGCCAAGGAGGCTTTCGAGAAGTATGGCTTCACTGGCGGAAAACGTATCGAGGCCATCAACGGCGCCGGTCTTGATATACTACCTGGGCTGGTGGAAGAGGTCCGTACCGGCAAGCGGGATAAGTTCGAGTGGGTCTTCATCGATGCCGACAAGTCAAACAATCTCGCTTATCTGGAGCTTGCCTTGGACATGTGTAAGCCAGGGGCTTGCATCGTGGTTGACAATATCGTCAGGAATGGGATGCTGGCGATGAGTGAAACAGAACTAAAGGAGCTTGGTGTTGACCAGGACCAGGAATATCTGTCTTCCATAGAAGGGTCCAAAAGAGTAGTCGAAGCTGTTGGGAGCCTGGAGAGGGTAGCCGAAAGCACGGTGCTGCAAGTAGTGAGCGATAAGGGTTATGATGGAATGTTGATGTGCATTGTGAAGTAGGTGCAGTTATAGTTTGCACCATAATTACCAGACTCATGAAAGTCAACTGTACGGCTTAAAGCTCTCAAACCAGCACCAAACCCGACGATGGCCGCAGGTCGTCCATCTACCACACTTTACACGGATATTTTTTAAATTTGCCAAGAATGTCGTGTGTGGAACTGAAGCGAGCTGTTTCCCATGTCTTGCATTGTTTTGACCATTCTTCTTGACGGGTGTTATTTGTCAGACGGAGAATCTGAACATTATCGGCACATCTTTTGAGTGTCACATGTTCGTTCCAAAAGAAAAAAGGCTCGTGTGTACCGTTACGCATTCCCATTATGTGAGTCCACGAGTATTGACAGTATTCATTAAGCGAGTCAATTGAAAATTTAAATGATATGTTTGCTGAGGTAGGAATTAGGTGTGCAAGATGATAGAGCAGATAGCAAAACTTTTGAAAAGCTTCGATGGTCCTATCAGGTTTGAGAAGTGAACGCGAATTATCCCTTACCTTTAACATCGGATGAAGCCGTTTGTCGCTTTCATCACCGTTTGTCGTTCTCGTACACGTCATTCGATTCGGTAGGAGTCTTCTCGTTTCAAATGAAGTTACGCCATGCATCCATTCATTCCTGAGGACCGCGTCCATGAGCTTTATAGTACTCACGGAGGATCAAGTCGGCAAGAGCACCTCCCATTACCGGGCCGATCAAGGTAATCCTTGGTTTCCAGCGCATGACACTCCAGATGCCGGAGACGGCGAAGCCGCAGCACACGCCAAAGGTGATATGCTTCCTCACCTCAATATCATCGCGAGTTCGTTCGAGGTCTGAGGCCCAACGAGGAATGAGATATCGATATTCGATCCCAGCAGCCTGACAAGCCAAGGTACCGGCAATGCCAACCACCGCTGCTCGGTTCATTGCGAGTAAAGTCTTGGGGTTGCGAAGAGGCGAAGCCTGTGCTGTCCATCCAAATGAATTGAGTTGGGATAGGTGAGCAAGTAAGCCGACACTGGCCACAACGCAGGCGACATCGGGTATGGCGGCATTGGCATCGATACGCTGCAGGACGTGTTCGTTCTCATTCTTCTTCGACTTGCGAGGTAGAGGGTGCCATGCGTTGTCTTGAGGCGTCTTATAGTTCCAGAATAGCAGATGTGGCGAAGCCATCACGGTTTCATGGTCGAGTCGCAAGCCTTTCCTCCCCGGTGGATCGCCAGCGTGCAAGTAGTATCAAAGTTTCGCTGTCGCCTGTGATCTGGTCGATAGATACAGAAACTTTGAACTCCTTCATCTTCATATCCCGGAATCTTTCCCTTGAATCATTGCATGGGCAAAGAGCTGAGGTTCGTTGTCTTGGCAATAGACTTGTTGTATGACATCATCACCGTCAGGAACAGGAAAGCTCGGAAGTCGATCTACCGTACCCCAGGATCGATCTGGAAGTCAATGGTTATTTTTTGGCCCATGGCTGAACACGGCGATCCGAACCAACGCGATCTGGAGCATGCCAGGTGGAGACGCGAGACGAAGCTTCCTGCTCCCTCTGCCGATATGGCGCCTTCTAAATGTCCTTCCACCCATCCCAATTGCTCGAATCCTTTTGTGGTCGAGCATTCTTACGTATCTAATAGGTTCTATTGTGGCTAGCAACGATGGCACCCAGATTCAAGAAAAGCAGTGGCGGTCATCACGCCCCGAGTGGAGGGTCGGGAGGCAGAGCTAGAGTGATGTATTGGCATCGTACGGATTTGCGACTACATGATTCTCCCGGTCTTCACGCAGCTCTCAACGACATCCCAAACATTGAAGCTTTCTGGCCAGTATGGTGCTGGGATCCTCACTACGTGTATCATGCGCGGGTAGGGCCTAACAGGTTTCAATTCCTGATCGATTGTCAAAATGACCTCAACCGCTCTTACCAGAGACTGAATTCGAAGCAAAAGCTCTGGGTACTGAGGGAGGGCGGTATGACTCTATTGCCGAAACTCATGAAGGCTTGGGGGGTCACACATCTGGTCTTTGAGAAGGACACAGACGCCTACGCAAAGGAGCGAGATGCCAAGGTCATGGAGGACGCCAAAAACGCAGGCGTCGAGGTTATCGTAAAGGTCGGCCGTACGTTGTGGGACCCGGATGAGCTCGTCAAGCAAAACGGTGGCAAGCCAACCATGAGCAGCACACAGCTGCAGGCGGCCGGAGCAAAGATAGGCGATGTGCAGAGACCTGTCCCGACACCTGAAAGCATCCCAGATCCAGGAGATACAGATCTATCGGGCGTCGAGCAAGAACAGCCTGAGCCGCACCCTGATTTCAATGAGCAATTTCGAGAAGGCAAGGAAAGCAGCTACGCCTCGGGACTTGCTGGCCCGAAGGGTGACTTCGCCGTTCCCACGTTACAGGAGCTTGGCCTAGACAAGCAGGCCACGTCTCCACACAAAGGCGGCGAGTCTGTCATACTGGCGAACTTGGACAAGATGTTTGAAGATGAAGACTACATTGCCACCTTCGAAAAGCCCAAGACCTCACCAGCTGCGTTCGAGCCTCAGAGCACACTGCTCACTTCACCTCACCTGCATTTCGGATCTTTGAGCTGTAGGTATCTTTACTGGAGAACGCAGGACCTTGTTGACAAGAGGAAAAAGGAAAAGAAGGCCACATCTGACCCTCCCGCAAGTCTTACCGGCCAGCTTCTCTTCAGGGATATGTATTTCGCCGCACAAGCTTCTTTGGGGTATTCTTTCTCCCAGACCTATAACAACTCCCATTGCAGATTCATACCATGGCATCTTCCTTCAAAGGTAAATACGGACAACAAATTGATCACTGGCGAGTACGAAGTCGACGACGCGCAAGCCGAGGAACAATTTCGCCGCTGGAGAGACGGCAGGACCGGGTTCCCATGGATAGATGCGATAATGAGGCAGCTGCGAATCGAAGGTTGGATTCACCATCTTGCACGACACAGCGTAGCTTGTTTTCTCACTCGAGGCGGCTGCTATGTTTCATGGGAGAGAGGTGCAGAAGTGTTTGAGGAGCTGCTGATCGACCATGAGACGGCGTGTAACGCTGGTAATTGGCAGTGGCTCAGTTGCACGGCTTTCTTCGCTCAGTTCTATCGATGTTATTCGCCGATAGCATTCGGTAAGAAATGGGACCCAAACGGTGACTATATCCGAAAGTACGTACCAGAGTTGGCAAAGTTGGACAAGAAGCACATATACGAACCCCACAAGGCTCCAATCGCGGACCAGAAAGCTGCTGGAGTTCTGGTGTCTGGTGATCGACTTTCTGGCGAGCAAGACGGACGCAAAATATACCCAAAACCAATGTTTGACTTCAACCAGCGAAGGGAGGTATGTATTCAAGGATTAAAAAGCGCTTACAAAGTCGGACTGTACGGCAATTCACCCGCTGTTCTGGACGGGACCTGGAAGTCACATTTCGACAACGCTGCTGAGGGTCCAACGGAAGGTGAACAAGGTGGGCCCGGGGGTCTTGTGGAATGGGAGGACGCTGAAGGCCACGAGCATGACAACCATAATGCACAAGAGATTAAAAGTGAAGGCTCAAAGGCAGAAGGTAAGAGCCCCAAATCACAGCGAGTGGGACACAAGAGGGAGGCAAGCCAATCAACATTAGATAGTTCGTTCCAGACGAAGAGCTCGAGAAAGACTTGACAGGGTGATATCTATTGTAATCGAGTATAATAACTGCTTTATCATCGTGAGAACTCTTTTGATTCGATCAACGCATTCCCCATTCCCCATTCCCCTTGCATCGGCCTATGATTGAACGCTACTGGGGCATCAGTAACCGGCTAGTCCAAAATGCTTCAACGCAACAGTATGGAACCACAATCGCCTATGCTAAATACGTATCTAATCATGATCTTGCGATGCAAGTATTGGGGAGGGGCGAAAGCAAGACGCAGGCAGGGATCAGCTTTGGCGCCGGCGTCCGTAACGATTAGCGATGCATTATTAAGTCCCCAACTGGCAAGCTTACGCCAGTCGTCTTTGTTCACGCTCAGCCCAGCGTTCTGCCAGCCGCAGACTAAAGTGCGTATCGGGTAGGCTTAGCATCCAGAACGGGCTGCGGTCCTGATGGAGTGGTAGGCCATCGATCGTAGCCCATGACTGTAGAGAAGGTACTGTATTGGGGGCGACTCCGGGCTCTTGGTA
This sequence comes from Scorias spongiosa, assembly GCA_018467035.1. NCBI lineage: Eukaryota > Fungi > Ascomycota > Dothideomycetes > Capnodiales > Readerielliopsidaceae > Scorias > Scorias spongiosa. The sequence goes on from JACSZZ010000001.1 coordinate 355,890, forward strand.
CCTCCTGCTCTGGCTTCGAACGCTACAATACCTCTTGCGACTGTGAGTACCGCAAGCCCTCGCTCCTCGGCTGGAGAGCTGAGCTTGTATACAGTAAAGTAGTATAGTAGCTACTGGGCATCGCTACCACTAAAGAACTAGAACAGAACCATTTCCTTCGTTCGTCTTGCTCATCTAACCGACCCGCGCTTCGCTTCGGTTCGCTTCCCATCCCATCCCTCCTGAGACCAAGCCGTGCCACACGCTCACGTCCAGTTCCCCCTCGTCACCCTCTAACGCCAACGCTATCGCCTGTCCCTCTCAATTGCTTGTTCTCATCCCTGGACGAGGCGGCGGCACCGATGGTCTGGCGTCCAGACGGCCATCACGCTTATGCGGCCAGCCGTAAGTGCGTTCCTATCCATCGACGAACCTCTGTTGGTCTCGTAGGTTTCGCCACCTAGAGTCTGACATCTATGGAGGATGCACTTGCTGAACGGAGTATCCACAACACGGCAGCGCTGGGGAGGGACCACATCCCGTTGTAACACCAGTCGTCAAGTGTTGCGTATACTTTGCAGTGCAATTCAGGATGAAGCCTGTTGTCGTAGAGCTTGTCCACTTGTGTAGCTGCACGTTCAGCATCTGGGAGCTATCGCTCGATCAACGGATTACCTGCTTCATGGACATCCAGAATAGGCGAGTGCACTACTTGTTGAATAACTTCGCCTTGGTTGACGCACATGCTCGTGATCAGATCGATTTTGAGATGACAGACACATTCATGTGTCGCTCACTTGCCATAGGTGATGCTAATAAGTATCTTCTTGTCTTGAAAGATCTGGAGAGGATATAGGCTCCATACCAAGTATATATCGACTGCCGCAACCCGATAGTTCCCTCAGAGAGATATTATGGTCTCGCAAGGTAGACCGCGCTAGTTATTGAATATTCGACGATTCAGCTCCTCAATTGGAACTTCCATTTTCTTACTGAATATAATGACTACGAGGGTGTCTGCTGTGCATAGACTAATATCTAGCTGGCGCAAGGTAATGTTCATCGTTGTTGTTCAATATCGCCTTGACGCCAATGATAATATGGGATTGACGGATCTGGTAATGCGTAATATGACCGCCACTTATGAGATTGTCTTTTAATCAGTGACTGTGTTATCTTGTTCAAAATCAGAGAGGCCAAGATGTAACCAAGAGACAAAGAGCTGCAATACAAGCCACATCTAACTCGGCATATGCCTCATTCAACGTTGAACAGTGATACCCGGTGAAGTCCTTGCATTCGAACGAAGACTATATGACTATCAGGCTGATTGGCCATTATTATTCCATGGCCATAGCGGTACGAATTCTCCGTCACTGCGAGCAGTAATCGATATCATATAGAAGACCAATACGTCTCTCGAGACTCGTACGCAGAATGTTGGGAAATCATTTCAACAGTCTGTTTAACAACTGATTTTACACGACGTGTCTTGAAGTCTTTTGATCGGTGAGAGACAGTTATGATAGAAGACTCATCAGCACTCGGCCTAAACACATGATCAATGATGAAGCAAAGTTGGTAATTTTATTTGGCTGACTGGGAAAGTGCATTGGAAAGTGCTCGAGCTGATTCACTTGCTCAGGGTCCCGGGGCTGCGTCAGTGGGGTGGCTTTGGTGCTCGCTACCAGCCCACTTCAAAGTCCACAATCGCTATGTTTCATCATTCTCTCTGGGTCTACATACTGCCTGCTTTTGACATATACAGACTGAACGACAACGTAGCTTATCCAGACCTATAGATCTCTCTCTGGCCATACCTGATCAGAGACATCACCCGTCACCAGCCACGCAGAGCGTTCTCGGCTTTTGGTCCCAGGCTTCCTATTACTACAGCGCCGAACCCACAAACACAACCCTTCCACGAAGTCAATACACCCTACCACCTCTTTCGACAAAATATGGCTGAGGCAGACGATGGGGCCTCGCCACGCGAGATGCTTATCGAAGCTTGCCGGCGCAACAACACGAGTTTGCTGGGTGAGGTCCTATCATCACCACCCTTATCCGACGATGCGAAAACCATTGCAAGCTTCCTCAACACAACGACCGACAGCTTAGGCAGTACAGCTTTGCACATCGGTGCACAGTACGGCAGCTACGAGATCCTAGACACCATCCTCGACCAGGAGGGCGTAGAAATCGATCATCAGGAGCCGCGGGAGGGAGATACATGCCTGCACAAGGCAGTGAGGTACACCAACGGCCTGAGCAAGGACGAGTGGGATGAGGGCAAGGCGATTGTCGAAATCTTGGTGGATGCCGGCTGCGATCCACGGATACGCAACAAGGCCAAGCTGAAGCCGGTGGATCTTGTCGATCCGAGGAACGAAGAGTTGAGACAGATATTGCAGACCGCTGAGTTTGCTATACTTGCTGGGGATGATGTCGTGGACGAGGATGCCGATGCTGGCGAGGGTGGTAGTGGAAGCGAAAGCGATTGATTATAGGAAGTGCTCGGAATATTGTGCGCGGTTCCAGGTTCCATGCATGATAAATATACATTGATGCGTGGAAATGTCTATAGAAGCATATAAAGGGTTTATGTGCAGTAGACACTGCCAAATAAGTAAATGCGATACTCGATCCAAGTTTTAAGATGCATCCTGTTTTTCGTCTCTCCTGAAGAAGCGGTTGAATTCGCATCGTACGAGGGGCTTGAGAAGTGCACACGAAATATAGAGTTCCATGCTGCTGTTCTCTTTGCTTCTTTTAGAATATGGGTAGTACCCAGCAAGTTCACAGGATGTATCTGGCGATAGCAGCATACAATCATCCCGGCGCGTTTTGTCAACATCTGCCTGTAGCATGCGCACCACCAGGCTTATCGATCGAAGCATGTGTCAGCCTGGTAGAGACCCTCATGGCTCGAGTCCTTTCAAATGCCAGCAGTGGTAGCGTGGCCGAGGTCTTTCATGTCGTAGATATGAGCCGAAATTACTTGATCTATATGGCTCATCTCTTTTCGGCCTCATTGATCATCAATCTTCAGTCGCAGGTGTCGGTCCACAGGGTAGCACCATTTTATCCATACAATGCTTCCTCGTTCTCTCGACGCACTGGCCCATTCCGATGCTCATATAGTGCAGTAGAGGTGGGTGGCCCTGGTATGAGGAGTATGTGTCGCGCATGATGTTGGACGTCCATTCATGCTTGGTCGTGTCCGCATGGCCGGTACCAACGTATTTGTTCTGCAGCGCTTCAAGCTGTTGTTGGGTGCGCAATTTATCGGCCTAGAATTGTGTCAGCTAGAATCTGTCGAGATCTCAATAGCTATGGCTCACCATTTTGCGATATGTCTATGTATGATATTGCTGATACATCGAACGCAGAATCGCAATCGTCAACCGCAAAGCCGACGACGGTCTTGGCGTCGACAATGTCACATGTCAATCGCGAACGCGACCGCAACGCGCTGTATCAAGCGATGCGCGTTCTCCTGGTCAGCAAATCTATAGCAATACTGTATGCCTCAATGAAATGTCGATCTAGAGGCTTAGGCGCGATAATCAATCTTACATCCTTCTCCAAACATGCCATTAATACAAGGGCGCAAGCGCCAACAGGTATGCGCAACACGAGACATTACGACATGGACCCAGTTCTAGCTGACACTGGATACGCAGCCTGCAGAAGACGAGAACCCAGAAAGCTCAACAGAACCAAGCCCAGAACCTGCTACTCAGCGGCGACGGACAGAAAATGAACCCGACACGGACGAGCGATACGGTGACGACGATGGAACGACCGACGACAATTCGCTCGACCAGATGGTGAAGAAGTTGGTGAGACTTGCGTTAGCCTGCGAATACCAACGACGGCCTATCAGGCGTGCAGACATCAGCGAAAAAGTTCTGGGCACTGTGGGATCGCGGCACTTTAAGGCGGTGTTCCATGCGGCGCAGATGAAGCTACATACGGTGTTCGGGATGACGATGGTGGAATTGCCTGCCAGGGAGAAGGTGACATTGCAACAGAAGCGTGCGGCTGCGGTGAAGGCTGCCTCTACGCAGGGCCAGAGCACCAAAACTGGCAGCGCTGCATGGGTGCTCACATCCACGCTACCCAGCGAATACCATAACCCAGAGATTCGCCTACCACCGGCAGCGCCAACGAATGAGGAAGATGGGAAATATACGGCAATATACAGCGTACTCGTCTCACTAGTCAGTCTCTCTGGAGGTCAGCTGCCAGATGCGAAGATGGAGCGGTATCTACAACGGTTAGGCATGCAGGACAACACTCCAATAGATGGTTACGACAAGACAGAGAAGTTGCTAAAGAGGTTGGAACGAGAACAGTATCTCGTTAAGATCAAGGAGTCTGGCGGCGGTCAGGAGCAAGACGTCTACTGGACAGTAGGGCCAAGAGGAAAAGTTGAAGTAGGCAATGACGGGGTAAGAGGTTTGGTAAAGGCGGTTTATGGAGTTGAAGAAGAAGACGAAGAGGAAGAGCTGGAAAAGAGGCTGAGGAGAAGTCTTGCTATACCAGAAGCAACATTGAATCACACCGATCCAGGTGGTCTCCTAGGCACTTCTGCAACACAACAAAGAAGACCCGGACGCCCCAGGCGGCGAGAGCAGGACAATCAGCCTGACGAGGATGATGACGATGGAAATGATGATGAAGACAGTGACTGATCAACATCACCCAGTGCTCGATCCGTGTCTCACCGATTGCACTGTAAACGTATGACTTTTGTTTCTCCGAAGATACCCCTGTTATAGCTCTGTCAACAATTGACCCTAGCGATGTTTTGCGCAAGCCTGCTTCAAAATCCGAAACAGTGAGGCGACCTGACAGGCATTGATCAGCCACATTTCTAAGTTCTGGCGATGATCAGCAGCGGGCACGCTCTCTACAGAGAGTCCTGAGCATGTTCGATGATCATGCCGTTATGACGCGGACGGTGGCTTGGCTTGCGTTAGCTTGTATCAAACGCCGATTGCATGTGCCAGGTCTGCTTCATGGATATGATGTAACTTGTTCCTGCCGCTCGACCTATGCTTCCACTCACAACCAAATCGTAGCTGATTGATACATATCATGAACCCCGTCCTGTGACCTCTCCCGATACCTTGATTTGACCTCCACCTCCTACGACAACTCTCTATTCCTCGTATCAAGCTGTGATATCTGGTGGGATTACCGCAACCGCTTGACCAAGAATCCAATCAACATGAGGAAGTTCATCAACAAAGCTAAGGCTGCTATTGATGAGCACATCGGCGATGGACCACCACAGGGCCATGTACAACCGCCTATCCAAGACCAGCCAGATCGTCCGTCAACAATCCAACCACCAACACCGGCAGATGTCGACCGCTATCGTTACCACCACGGCACCAATCTAGGCTCTGTGTTCATCCTCGAGAAATGGCTCACAAATTGCATGTTCGTAGAAAATACATCGGGCTCATCTGAATTGGCCGCTGCCCAGGCCAGGGTTAAGCATTACGGCATGGATGATGCTCGTGGGCGTTTCGAGCAGCATTGGCGAGAGTATGTGAGCGACTCTGATCTCGACTGGCTACGAGACGTTGCCAAGTGCACCACCGTTCGTCTGCCTATTGGATATTTCACGTTAGGACCAGCGTACTGCCAGGGCACCGCATTCAGAGAGGTAGGTGATGTCTACCAGAACGCATGGCAGGCAGTCAAAGATCTCATCGCGAGAGCACATGATCGAGGCATTGGCACACTGATCGACCTGCACGGTCTACCAGGAGGCGCCAATGCACAAGAGCATTCTGGCACCAACAGCGGGAAAGCAGAGTTCTGGAGATCAGGCTCGAGCCGTCAGCACGCTCTGCGATGCCTCTGCTTCATAGCACAGCAAGCCAAATCCATGCCTGGTGTGGCCGGCGTGCAAATAATCAATGAGGCAGAATGGGATGCGCACGGCATGTACGACTGGTACGCCGAGGTTTTGCACGAGCTGTCGAAGATCGACAACACCATGCCCATCTACATTTCCGATGCGTGGCAGCTGGGCCAGGCAATCAGCTGGAGCCAGGCTCGCAACCACCTGTCGGCGCCGAACACATGTCCTGTTGTCGTCGACACCCATCTCTACTGGGCCTTCTCTGATCAGGACAAGCAGAAGAGTCCGCAACACATCGCACACGAGGTGCAAGGCAAGCTGACGTTTGACGACGGCAGTGTTGTCGACCGTGGTGCAGCCAATGCTGTCGTCGGCGAGTACAGTTGCGTGTTGACCGAAGACTCATGGGCGAAGGGCGGCGATACACCCAAGGAGCAGCTGGTGCGGGAGTTCGGCAACGCCCAGAGCAGACGTTATCAGGACCGCGCCGGCGGCAGCTTCTTCTGGACCTACCGAATGGACTGGATGCCAGGCGGCGAATGGGGCTTCCGCAAAATGACAGAGGCCAACGCCATCGTCCCTCCCGCCTCTCTCACGTTGGAGGCTGGCGACATCGAGGGCCGTGTCTCGACTGCACGGTCGCAGCAGGACGAACGCAAGCAAAACACTGTCGGTGCGCATTGCCACTGGTGGGACACCAACCATCCAGGCAACTACGAGCACTGGAGGTTCGAACAGGGCTGGGATCTCGGATTTAACGATGCCTTGGCCTTCTTCCAGACGCGTTCACAGAGAGGCCTCAACGGCGGAGACAAGATCGGTATGCTCGACCTCTGGGTTTTAAAGAGATTGAGAGAAAGCGGACAAGGTGGTGGGTTTGTATGGGAGTTTGAGCAAGGGTTCAGACAGGGAGTCAGGGACTTCTACCAGAGCGTTGGTGTATGATCGTAGAAAGACAATGACGACACGAAGTCACGAATTATTCCTCGAGGAAGCATGATAGGTACGAGAGAGGCCAGCAGGCTTTGTCATTCAATCATAGATACTAGACTGGGGTAATCTTCCACCTGACAGACATATAATATGCTTTCCCGTGTAGTCACCGTTCCAATCGCTATCGAGATACGTCCCGCTGACGCCTACAACTTGCCCTTGACCGCCGAGTAGTTCTTGCTGGCCTGGTCCCAGTTGACGACATACCAGAAGGCCTTGATATAATCCGGCCGCCTGTTCTGGTATTTCAGGTAGTAAGCATGCTCCCAGACATCGAGACCGATGATGGGGACGCCGGAGGCACCACTGATAGCTTCACCCATGAGCGGCGAGTCCTGGTTGGCGGTGGTGACGACTGCAAGTTTACCATCACGAGGCTGGAAGACCAGCCAGGCCCACCCGGAACCGAACACCTTGGCAGCGGCGGCCTCGAACTCGGTGCGGAAGGCGTCGAAGCTGCCAAAGTTGGCGTCGATGGCATCTTTCAGCTCGCCAGACAGTGTGGTGCCTGTGGCCAAGTTACGCCAGAAGAAGGAGTGGTTGGAGTGGCCGCCGCCGGCGTTGCGGACGGCTACCTTCTTGCTGCTGGGGACCTTGTCCATCTGCGTCACGAGGGAGTCGACATCGAGCGTGTTCAGCTCGCCCTGGTCGGCCAGTGCATTGTTGAGGTTGGTGACGTAGGTCTGGTGGTGCTTCGTGTGGTGGATCTCCATCGTCTCCTTGTCGAAGTGAGGCTCGAGGGCATCATAGGCGTAGCCCAGAGGGGGGAGTGTGTAAGGCATGTTGGAGTTGTTGAGGCTGTTGCCGTTGTCTTTGGTGGTGGCAGGGGACGTGGATGGGTGTCTAGATGATGATGAAGATGATGAAGATGATGGAGATGAGGGTATCGAGCCCGATGACGAGAGAAGGAGAAAGTCTTGATATCGGAGAGCAACAAAGACGGCGAGACCACCAAGGAGGAAAGATGCAAGGGTGATAAGACGTGGCGACATGGGGGGCGGCGGTGGTGATAGTCAACTCTTGCCACTACTCTTGCTACTACTCTTGCTACTGATGTGAGGGAAGTGGGGTCTGACACTTCACCACACTTCACACCACTTCGATTTGGCCCGACCGTGCCAGAAATCGGCCTTGAGGAGGGGTAGTTCCACCCTGCACAAGCTGATGAAGTCTGCCGTTACGGAGCTGGGCTTGGCCCTGCGTGCTTATGAGCAGATTTCCCACTGTGACTTCAACCTATTAGTCAATCAGGCAAGCCTTCGGCTGAATTGTCAGGAGAGATGGGGTGGGGATCGTGCTGGTTTCTCAATAGCGGCAACTGGTGATTGGCGAGTGGGACGGATTGTTGGTTTTGGCCGTCCAGTGACTGGGCGAAGTCGCATATAAAAGAGCGGGTACGGCGTTCACGAACGCCGTAGCTTCCGGCCGGCACAAGCTGTGCTTAGATATTCAAACACGTAAGCACAGCGGCTGTCCACGAAAGCTGCCATCAATTTGGTGGAGATTCAGAGAATATTAACCATATATACATAGGTAGGTACCTGTACGATTCCCTTGCAGCTCGAGGTGGTTGCAGATGCCATCGTAAAATGTAGTGTAGACCTGTTAACGAGTTGGGTGTTTTATATCAGAAATACCCAAAGAACATGGCAGTTTTTGTGACACTTTCTATGACAGCTCTTTTTCCATTTGCTCTGGGCGGTCGTCGAAGATGTGAGGCGCCAATTCGTCGCAGCAATTCATAGGATGATAGACCCGTCGTGGTAATGTCCATCCTGTTGATCGGCAATCTGATCACTGCTTGTTCCTTTTGTGAGGATCCAATGAATTGAATGATCTCCCAGCCATACAAGTACTAGAGTTAAAGGCTGGTATTGATAATCGATAGGTGCAAGTGCATAGAAGAAAGAAATACCTCATGTGCGAATTGTACGCTCATCGAAGTTGGGGCTTTCCTGTCCTGGTCGTCGTGCAAGGTGAAGCATTCGTTTACAGGTCTCGGAATTCTTCATCAACCCATCTCCCATTCGCTTGGCAAACGACATTGTTGCGCATCCCTTCACAGACATCTCACCTTCACAGTGGACGTTAAGATGCCAAATAAAAAGGGTTTTTAACCCCATCGATTGTTTACGACTGGGCTTACGCAAGGAGCTGGGTGGCATTTATTCTGTGTATATTTTCCTCAATTACACAGCCAACTTCTAGCATCTCGAAACGATGATAGTAATGATCATGTTGCCATCTTCCGACGTTGGGACGCACATCGCTTGGAAATTTGCCCAAAGACCAGTTTTACAGTAAACTGACCTCCGTGTGTCGATGTCTATCGAGACCTTAACTGGAGCAGACCCGGTTGCTGCTCTTCGTCGGCAAAGGGTAGTTGAAAACAGCATATGACCTATTCTCGTGGGGCTGTCTTCAAGCATAACAATGCCGGCCATTGAGTTTTCAGGGTCACTGTGATCACCCTACAGAACGACGTCTCATCACAAGCGAACTCAAAGTGGGAACCTGGAAGGACAAACCTCACCTGGTAGAACACAGCGAACTGGATGATTCTTGAGACGAGAGAATTTAGAAGAGATAGCGTCAAAAAAGAACAAGAATAGATGGAACGCCAACAATGAGGTTCCAGCGTGATCTCTTCCATTTCCCCATGCTCCCCATTTCCTTCTCACCAGCTACTCGACGCAAACTGGAAACACCCTCCTCAACTTTAACCTCATGGTCCTGCAGCTTCTCGGCCAAAAGAATGCTCACCAATCCCGTTTTCCCCTCATGCTTTGAGGCGAGAATGGTAAAGCATCGGTCGCCAAAAGTGGGACCACTCATCGGTGTCGAGGAGCAAAAAGGTGCTGCGGAGTTAGACTGATTTGTTGGTCCATCTTCTGAATATAGATATCTCTCATTCTTCGCAAAACCCGTACCCATGCATGCGAAGCGTTTCTGCTTCCATCCTTGACAACGGATTCTGGAATGGAACTTCCCACTCATCTCTCCTTGAACTGATCCAAATCATGATCCAGACCAATTTCACAGAGACTTTCCTCTGAAGCTTTCTCACAGAGTCGTAACTTGCGGTTTAATGCACAATTGACAAAACAAGGCTGGGGAAAGATTCGTTAAAAATCAGGTAAGACATGCAATATTCGTGTATTCCAAGCAGTGTCTTTGACGAGGGGTGTGCGACGTATAACGGCCAGCTGGTGAGGCGTATCCAAACATTGAGCAGCGGACGTGCCCACCTGCACATTTCAGTTCTCATCACGCATCCATGGTGCCGAATACGCCCTCATCGACATCGGCATCTTGCGAGTGGTGTCTGTGAGATGGTGGGTCATCATCGGAATCGTCGTAATCGTCATCGTCGTCCTGCATCTCAACATCTTCCCTTGCGCGCGGATGCCCGAAGTTGGAGAAGGAATTCAGTGGCGCGCTTTGTAGGCTTTGGTATTTCGCAGGTAGGGGTGGGACCGGCGGAATATCAGGGGGTAATGAGGTCGGGCCATGCTTGGGTGTACCGTAGCTGCAGCTGAGCAGACCCACGGCAGCGGCAAGGTCAGCAGGATCCTCGTCTTTGTAGCTCTCGGCGATCGAGGTGTGTCCGGTGGTGGGTCTGTTGCTGGAAGAGCTCCACTGGCGGTAATGGCCAAAGGCATCACCAACGGCGTCGTAGTTGGCAGGCGCACTCTCGGAGAAAGTTGTGGATTGGTAGGAACGTGAATATGCGCTGCTGGAGAGGCTGAAGCGCTTCTTGTCGACTTCAGCATGAGGGGGTGGAGTTGTTTCTGCCGAGCTGAGCTCATCGTCCTCGCGCATGTCGGACGAGCCGGAAGCGGCAGGGGAGGACGATTTGTCGCTATCCGCATTCTCCTTGCTGTCGGTGTTCATCGCAACCAAGACCGAAGCAGCTTCGAGTAGCTGAACTTGCTGGTGCTTGGAGATCAGAAGTTTAGACGTGTACTGCCATTGAGGGGTATGCTCCCAGCTATTGAGCAAAGCGTTATTAGCATCTCATTCGTAAAGGGTTCCAGCTACCGCCTTGTGAAGAGGTCGTAACTCACAGATGTTTGTGCAGGCAACTGCCATGCTTGTATGCTTTTCCGCAATGCTCACATTTCAGCTCACCTGACGCATTCTTCTCTTTCTTGGTCAACGCAGTCCCCTCGCTAGCCCTACGCATCTTCAACTTGTCCTTGTCGAGTGGGGTAAATGAAGCCGGTGATGTGCCCTCGGCAACAGAACTGGCCAAGGCGCGTTGTCGTCCCGGATTTGGGATACTCTGTGGTAGGCTATTTGGCATTGACGGATAGCTGCCCTGATTGAGGGAGCTGAGCGCAGCTCTTGTGACGGAGGTACGGCGATTGAAGGCGATCGACCCGTCCGAGACGCCCTGCTCGACAGCGGCACCGATCGCGGCGGCATTGGCGGCTGGTGCGAACGAGGAGCTCTTTCGTCGACTGACACGGTGGTTAGAGCCGAGTGAAGCAGAGGTGATGGAACTGGAGTGCGTCCTGTTGTGAGGGTAGCGAGGCAGGCTGGACGGGGCGCCGATGCCGCTGGCTGTTCGGTGTTGGCTGGCCGGGCGAGACATTTCCTGAACGATGAAGAGCGCAATGGTCAGCAGTTGGAGAGTGCATGGAGGCTTTGAGCAATCATGCAGTCGTAGTTGGTGCACACCTTTGCTGCCGTCATCTTGTCCTTTACACTGGGCGCGAACCAGGCTATCTGGCAGAAAGGTGTTGGAGACGCTGATTTGGGTGTTGAGAGCCCGATAAGGCGCAAGCCGTCCTGGGCAGACAGTCCTTTACGTTTGTCTCGACAGTCGTGTTGTCTTGGTATTGGCAATTACAGTCAAAAGTATCCTTGGTGCTTAGGGGGGTGAGGGATATTGAAGGCAGGTAAGGTTACAGGTGCGGTGCTCTCAATCGTAGGTAGGCAAGTTGCAGCGGGTGCACAGCCACCCGAGGTCGGTCGGTCGGTCGCTCGCTTGCCGCTCGGCTTAAGTCAGTTGGGAAACGGCTGATTGGGATGGAGGTCGCAATCCAGTGTCGAAAGCAGTCCTCGATTCAAGCGAGTAGTGACGATGAATGTCCTGTGTCAAGGGGAGGAGATAGGGAAAGGATAGGGGTGGACGTTGGACAATTGACAAGAGGATAAGATGGGGGCAGGTCGAACAATTGACCAGGCACAAAAATGTGGGAGCTGCAGGCCCCGCTCTGGTCAGGTATACCACCAGTACCTGCGGTATAGGCAGGAGGGAATGGACGTCTCAGGGCTATTATTCAGTAGGTCTGGCTGGTATGTCGGGTGATCTACTGTGTAGTAGGCCTGCCGTTTGTGCCGTTAGCCTGTCTGTGTTACGATGCCTGTCGTTAGTCTGTATGGCAGTTATCGTGCTAGGCCTTGTTGTTGTTATTGTTGTTGTTGATGATGTCGGGGCCACTCGTTAGGGTTGATGCTCAAGTGTGGCTGTCGACCAATCCAGATGGGACACACAGCATGCGGTAGGTCAATGGGGCTGTAGGCAAACGGGAGAAGGGGGTGGGTGAAGAGGAGGGAGGGGAGGCTAACAAGGAGTGCAGGGGAAGATAAAACCACGCACATACGCACGCACATACGCAAAGCGGCGCAACGTACGACGGAATCAGGGCTGCAAATGGCGAGACATATTGAGACAGATAGACAGACATACGATATGAACCGATACGATGAGATCCGGTATGGTATGGTACGGTAAGGTACGGTACAAGACAGTCGAATCAGCACATCATTGCTAATCACTAGAGCCGCCCGAGAGCGAGAGGAGGGATACACACCATACAAGACGGAACAGGGAAGATGAAATGGGTCGGGATGGGATGGCAACACGCCTGGCCAACGGTCTCCAGACGAATCGAGAGACCAGACTGTCAGGTGGCTTGGACGATTGCATCAGTTCAGTGCGCTAGTTGATCGCGTGCATTACATTGGCATTACACGAACGCTTTGCTCTCCATCTCTTTATCGTGGAGGCGTCTCGTTACTGGAGATTCCAATTCGAGACGGACAGCCCTTCCTGATCAAACTGGTTCACGGAACTGGCGATGGGGGTACCAGGGCTTGCCTTCGCTTTCATTGTCTTCTTGGTTGGACGTCCACGTTGCCAAACGGCAATCAATCATATGCCTATCGTCGACTTCGCAGCATCCCACGTTCTAGCCTGTGCTAATCATTTAATTAGACGACAATGCGTCTGACAACGGCCAATGGATCGATTACGCGATCTGCATAGTACACCAATCAATGCGCTCTGTCTAGACGTCTCGATGTCGTTTCATATCGCTCTTCCCCTCAAATCTCGATCGGACGAACGAATGTGCTGGTTGTTCAGGCTTTGACAATCCAGACCAGGTTCTCTGTCATCCTTTACTTACCACACTCTAACAGAAAGTAGAGACGATTAACCAGCCCCAAGTCCGGCCAATGTGAACGCTTCCTTCCGGCTTGGTAGCCTCATCGCTTACTTATGGGTTCCAAAACCACTAGATCGAGCCTTGGAATGGCAGGCTACCTCAGAAAGATGCACGCATTCTCCATACTGTCCAAAAAAAAAAAAGTTGCCTATTGAACACTGTGCCATGCTGCGTCACGCAAAAAAGTCCACCAACACTATCAGTGTGGAGATGCTGCGGCGTGCCTCTCCGTTCTGTTATTTTATGCTTTCAGCTAACGAAGCCCGGACCTGGCCAATCCTCCATTCCCCTCTCCAACTTTCTTTCTCTACGAGGCGGCCCCTCATATAGCCATGCATGCTCCTTCTACCATATCCATGTGTGGATACCATCCACCGGAGCCAGCATTCCTTAGTAAGGAAAAGATGGACCCCTTCAGCTTTCCCCTCTGCGATCCAACCTTTGTTCCCTGACTATCAAGCATTCTGGACTTTTTTTTTCTGGTTCCAGGCAGTTCGCAACTTTACCGAATTGTACCTTACTGTGTGTGACTTGTGATCTCGATCCCTGCAATCCGAAAGCGGGAGACGCAAGACACGCGTTTCATCGGTCTCACACACAGATGAGGGAAATATCTGGTCATATGTCTTGCTACCTATGTGTGGAATGTTAGAACTGGTCATTCGGAGGGCGTACAAGGTTACGAATCAGGCAAAACGTTCTGTATGCTACATAAGGCATACACGGATGCAGTATGGGAGTGGGAAAGATTGGAGTTGGTGCTGGTGGCACGCGCCCCTCGCCGATCGTAACCTTGTCAGGGCAAGCAATCGGCTTGAATCGACACGCGATCGCATTGGCTAGTACCGTACGAGAGTTTGTATATATATAGAGCGTAGACGGCGTGGAGGTGGTGCATTCTTCGGCCCCAACGGTGACTTTGACGGCGTGTGCTTCTCTTTATCCCAAGAGATAAGACGAGATCACACAAGGCAAAGCGAGACGAGACGAGACGAGACGAGACGAAACGGGAGGATGACAGATAACGAATAGACTTGGGGGGGAGATTGATGCCTGAGGCTATCGATCAGCCGACCTCGGACTCGATGTCCAGCTTAGGTAATGCCAAACTCGGTCTTGCCGCCCTTGCTGTACTCGGAAGGTCTGCCGAGTGGCTGCATGTCATCAACGATCTGCGTCTTCCGAGGTTCTTCGCATATACTTTACCTAGTTTCGTTCATGCGGCTTTCCTATAAGGGTACTTCACATCCATGAGCCCATTACATAACACCTCATCGGTATGGAACTATGGATGGATGTCTGTCTATGGCTGACCTTTTAGAGAACAGTGGTATCTTCGTAACTCACATATTGTCCAGGCATACGAAGGAGCAAGAAACACAGGTAATCATAGTTAGAAAGCAAGCCTCGATGTGCCTTCAAATCCACTGATCACATGCACATTACCCTGTAAAAGGAAAACATCCACTTCGAAGTGTAATGGACCCTTCATCCGGCTCAACAGCAGCACACCACCCCTGTCCTAACAGGGTCTTTGAAGCATGATCTGCCCATCTGCTCGCGGCTAGACCCTACCTCAAACCGCACGCTTACATCGCGAACATTGCAAGTGGTTTGATGAAGTCCTGTCCAAGCGTGTGTGGCGAGAAATAGTCCTCTACAGGGTACTGCAAATGACAGTGTATGTGAAATGACACTGAGGGATGTGGCTTTGAATTTGTAGACATCAAGACATTAATATTCGTCATTAGTAGTTCTATGAATTACAATGCAATTGTTAGACAGAGACAAGAAAGTAACAAGAAGCTCGATATGACGAGCCCGTGTGCGCTAGAGGGTGCTGTGGTCGATGGTGATGCCGCTGCAGTTCCACTCGTAGATGTTGGTGTTACCGACGACGACGATGAGCTGCCGGGGCCGTTGCTGCTACCGCTGCTACCCTGTGGAGAGTTTGACGTGTCGGACCGGGTGGTTGTGCTGCCAGGACTGCCTCCAGTTCCTGTAGATGATGATCCACTAGCGCTGCTGCCTCCAGTGGCACCGCCATTGGCATCTACCTCCGAAAGCGTCACCACTGCATGACCATCAGAAGCCGTGACGACGATCCCTTTCCCAATCGCACTCGTACTTGTGCCGGTGCCCTGTAGGAAACTCATTATCATGTCACCGATGCCCTGGCCACCACTCGACGTCGCCGAGGTGGGGATCGCCCATGATGCACCGTTCACAACAATGCTATCACCGGAAGGCACGACCGAGTACGTTGTGCCGGAGATCTTCACAGCCGAGGCTCCAGGCGTTAAAGGCGTGCCGTCGATATAGTAAGGATTGGACGGCTGGCCGCCGTTTGCATTTGTCGTCGTCGCTGGGCTGCTTGTATGACCGCCGTCATTGGTCGAACCAGAAGGGCCTAAGTTCGACTTTGATAGAGATCCTGGTTGAGTGGAGACTGAGTTGTGGCCAGAATCAGAGCCTTGCGATGTGCTGCTTTCGTGAGCAGGTAGCTCGGTTGGTGTTTGTGTGGTTCCTGGCGAACCACCATGGCTGGTAGCTGTATTACCGTCCCCATCTGGACGGCGTGTGGGTACGCAAGCTTCCTGGCGTGGATTGCATGTGCTTGTCGGACCGGTAGGGCTGAGGACAGTCTGAGAAGTGGTCCCATCAACATCACGGTAAGTTAGAGTCACGTATGAGATTGCCGCAGTGGACAAGGCGGCGACACTGGAAAACACAGCTGGACCTGCGAGAACACCGTTGCAGTCGAAAAATGCTGCCTCGGACGGAAGGGCATGCTTCCAGAAATTGGCATATAAGCCTTCGTTATTGAATATTGGGGTGTAGTAGAGGCCTAGGGAATCGTCATGCTGGCGTTGGGCAGAGAGTGGAGTTATGTACTGCGTAGTAGTTGGGAAAGGGATCAACGTTCCATTGTTACCAGGCCGCAGGCAAGAAGACGTGCTGGAAAGCTGGCCGAACAGTGAATAGCCGCCGCTGAGCTCGGCGTAAGCGGTGGGATAGACTATTGTGGTTGGCGAGCCAGCAACAGTGATAGTGGCGATACGTGTGCCAGCTGAGTTCGTTTCCGGAGGCGTGTTGCCATCCTCATCCAGCTGGGTGACCGTCCTGGTCGTGCCGTTCCGCTCGTTGATGATTACCGATACTGTCGCCTCTATGGTTTGCGTGACTGACACAGACGACCAGTAGATCTCAGTTCCGCCGGCTTGCCATCGACATGATGCCGCACAAGTCCCAGTCGCTGCTCCAGCGGTGGGAGCTCCAGTCGGGCTCGGTGGTCCACTACCTGGGGTTGAAGATGCAGCTTCAAAGTGACATCCTCGTCAGCCCGAATTCCTTTCTGTAGCGAGATGAAGAAGTGAACATACAACTTATAGAGATTGCGGTAACAGCATTCCAACCCAGGGCCGTCACTACCAGTGAGAATGTGCGCCAACCAATCATAGTGTGGCCGGCTTTAGCAATCGGCTGTCCAGCAGTTGAGATAATGCAGGGTCTCCTCGTCACTACCTTCAAGCTGGCTCAATGCTAGGAAGTCGTCACTACAAAAGTGTCATATAAGCAACCTTTGAACATTCCAGTAACGAAAGTAAAGAACGACAGTGTGACACCCAAAGTCAGAAGACCGAAAGGAGTGACAGACTGGAGAACGAGCGAAGAAATGGTACATTAAAAGGACTGTTTCAGCCCTAAGTTCGTATTCAGCTAAGGTAGTGTAGGATTTGGCCCCTAAAGCTGAAGGTTTGTCTGGCTAGGTAAGTCCGTGGCTGTGACGGGTACCGCCATTGCTGTGTCTCCCTACCTAGTTTATTTCGAGCAACATTCTGTGCCAAGCTCGTGAAATGGGTAACATATAGATGACGAGGACCTCTCTCAAAAGCAGTAACTATCGCTCGTCGAAGTTCGCTCCACGAGGGCATCTTGCGAATGCCAGTAGATGGGTAGTTCCTGTGCCAAGCCAGAGAGATTGGGGTTGGGCAGATCAATGTGTGCTTGCTTGAGAGAATGATCCTAGAAATGCCAAAGCCAGCTCGTGCGACGCTACGGATTCGCAGATCGCACCCTTTGAGGTCAAGAATGGCTGTCGATACTTGCCACCCCAGCTTGCTCAGCCACGCAATAGTAGTTTTGCCTCTGAGTAGATATGTCCGCGGGCGAACCGGTCAATTGGTTGTTTGATGAAAGCGATGGAAGATTGTTACCTGACTTATCCGATCCAATATATATCGTCAAAGCAACATGGGACTGGCTTTGGCTTCGACATCTTTGTGTATTATGGATCCAATGGCCAGTTGTACAGTGTCAACCTTCATTAGACATACCTGTAAAGAAGCCGATTGATCAATATGCAGTTCAAGACGCATGCTGCTAACCTGCATCTTCACACTATGGATATATGTGACTGGGAGTATTCGTGTAGGAGAGACATTGCATCTCCCTCCAGCGTGCTGGCTCTACAGACGAGAACGAAGGTGGTTCGGAATGATGATTCAACGGTTTGCCAAGAGGAAATGGCGCAACATACACAGTCGATTTCATAGATTGAAGCTGAGGTATGGGGATTTCTGGGCTGGATTTGCCGGTTTTGGCAAGTATCACAAGTACTCGTGCAGGTTCACGTTCTGCTGTGACGGTTCGGCCGTCGCTCTTTTTGGACACAACATTGAAGGCATAGAGGGTCACTGACTAAGCCAAAAGAAGCAGTATTCGAGCGCTTTTTAGATTGCTTCGTCAACTTCATACACGATCACAATGGGCTGTGTCTACTCTATCCTTAACTGTGAGCAAGACTTATACTGTTTCAGTAAGAATCGAGCGCTTTTTGAACGCGTCAGTCTTGATATCGCACACTTGCGTGATGGAGTCATCCGGTCGTGAATGAATGTCCTCAGTTTGCAAAGCTTTACGTAGAGTATAAAGTGATGATGATTCGCTCACAAACCTGCCATATTTTCCACAACAGCAATCTCCCCTTCATCATTTATCAATATCTTCTCGAATCGCAATCAGATCACTCGTGATGCAACCAACCATCATAGCCTGGGCACTGATGCTAATTCCAGGAGGAATTGCTCATAAAGTCCAGGGGTGTTCTAAGTTTCCATCCACTCTGACCGAGTATTCAGCCCACTTCAAGGAGCCACAACCTCCACTGATATATGATAAATTCCAGGCCAACTTCATTCAGCATAAATGGTACCGGAGATCCCTTGATCACATCTGCCTGGCTGTTATTGACCCACTGGCAGGAACGAAAATCTGTCGCACATTACTACAGGTTACCTGATCAACTCTCCCTCTGGCAAGTTTGTTCGTGCTGATGAGGCATTCGATGGAAACCTTGCTTCGTCCTTCTTCGACTACTCGAACGTGACCGAGGATGGTCTGGTGAATAACATTTTGACGACGTATCAACCCAACGTCTCCCAGCCCGAAATCTGGACTGGCTATGTCAATTCGGACTTTCCACTGTTCGAGAAAGACATCCTGTCATCTGGCGCCGCTGTATTCACGGGCCTCGTACAAACGAGATTCTTGGAGCAAAAAGTGGCATCCGTAAGTTGACCTTTCCGAAGAGCAACACCTGCCCCTCTATCCCGCTGACGTGCACCTAGTGGAGCATCCTCTATCAAGGCGCAATTCCAACAACTATCTATGTCACTGACTGCAACGTCTTTGTTGGATACGAATATTTTGCTCCAGGGTTGAGAACCAGAGTGGTGACTGAGCTTTTCAATGTTCAAGTCTGATCTCTTTCGGCTGCTTTCACGCCAATTGCATAAGATGTGTTTCTCATCAATACAGCAATAGACAATATACCAGACACCATTGCTTTTCGAATACAAGCCAGTGGAAAGGAGTGGGAGGTACTGGATGAATAGCACTAAATGATCAATAGATAGGAGGTGAAATTTGTATATTGAGGTATCTAGCGTCCCTCAGGTAAAATTCAGCTATACAGCTAATAAAACAAGCTTTGAGGTCTTCTACATGCTTTAGCATCCTTCTAAGATTAGAGTGTACTCTCCTGATCTTGATACGCCCAATACTGTGAAAGATCAATACTGATCCTCTCAGCTACAATGAAACCTGACCACCAGATTTTGTTGAGGTAACGAACAATCTCAGAGCGCTGAAACGTATCAAATGCCCAAACGCCGGCCATACGTAAAGGAAACAAAAGCGATACCATGGAAGCCGACCCCCCTTTAACAATATCTTCACAGATGGCTAGTATGGTGTTAACACGCTCCTGAGATTGTGCAATTGACAGTGAAGGCACTTTCGTGCCAGTCCAACAAGGGTAGAAGGTATAGGTTTGGCAGAGAAACAGGTGTAAACCACAAATTGTGGCATGCGCGAGTCTACAGTAGACATCTGCCAGGTTCTCTTGGAGATTGAGTCGATGCACAAAAGTCATGATCAGCTCCTCAAGCCTCATGCCTTCCTTAGCGAGAGCTTCGATTCTGTCATTTTCTATGCCTGTGATCTTTGACATGGCTTCCATTTCTTCAAAGAAACTGTGTTAAGTCGGTCAGCTAAGCTTCAATCCTTAAAATTGTTCCAATAGGTACCTTTTGCTAAATGACGAGACTGCTAGCGTCAGCTTGAGAACTTCTGCATGCGGCTCAGTTTGGTCTGAGAGAGCCGTGAGCTCGTCATTCATCCAATATTGTCGAAGTAAGAATGTTCCGTCACCGAACAGAATCGCCCGATTTGCCTCGAGAAGGCGATAGACCTCCAAAAGCTTGCAAGGCAAATGGGACCCGTGGTTTGGCGGACTTGTAATATGAAATAATTTCGATATTCCAAACAGCATGTGTTTTGCAAATGCTTCCCCAGAAGCTTCAGTGAGAAGCTAGAAAAAATATTGACATCAGAGACTGACACGCGCTATCGGAAGGCTCCTGTGCTTACTTCAAAGATGGCGAGGAAGAGGACAGACCATATTATACACTCGTGAGCGGAACCATTTGTACTGTCAAGCTTGGCTTGTAGAGCTTTTAACGACTCTCCGTATAGCGTGAGGGCGGAGCGATACAGATGCTGTGGGTTCGACATCGACTGAACGGCACTCCGCCTGCTGACTTCAAGAGCCCCAATAGCGCTAGTGGTTAGCTTAAGAAGGGGTGACTCGTGTATGAGATGCAAGAGATCTTGCGGCACGCTTGACAACCCTTTGGTAAGACAGCTGCGGCGGATGAAGGAGATGAAGTTTTCGAAATACACGTCGTGCCTGGATCTCTGCAAATGTGCACCAGGTCTAGCCGAGGTCAAACGTTGATAGACTGATTCGACCACCGTCACGGTATTTCGATTTGGTGTCGTAGTGTCTGGAGGGTGACATTGTCGCTTAGTGCGGACGCAGTTCTCGCATGGAAATGGTCCGCTACACTACGGCTACTGGTTAGAGAATGGACATTTGGAGGCTTATTGGAACTTCGGTGCGATCCAATCACCTTGATCTTCCTTCTGCGACAGTTCTGGCAACGGCTGATGCGCTGCCTTCTATCTAGAGGCCCAATCTCGCGGCGAATAGGTGCGACCTCCATGCCACCATCTCGGATGTAAGTCGACGTGAAGCCTGAATCGACAGATTCTATGCGCCGCAAAATACCAAGTCGTGTTCTCAAAGATTGATTGATTGATTGATATATCATTTGTTGAGGCCGTCTAGGAGCCTAATGAGGCTACGTGGCCGTTATCTACTGCTATCTGTCCCCACAGATTGCTTGGCTTTTCCCCCCAGGGTGGTGTTCTGGAGGTGGCATGGGGTGGTTACCTTGTTGTGTCTCTAAGTGTGTGTTCTCAAAGAATGTAAGCGATCAGATGTGTTACGGAAAGAGGGATCTTCCCTGCCAAGAGCCTTACTAAGCTACCATGTACTATAAGTCGTCACTTCCATAGGTAGCTTAGAAGAAGAAAGCAAGTTTCTCCTTGATTTCATACTAATAAGATGATCGTGGTATCCACCAGTGATTACCACGTGATCTAGAGTCAATGATTTGGCCGCGCTGCTCTGTTTGGTTATGAGTCGTAGCCAATCTCTTGTTACGGGTTCCACCGTAATAGCTAATCTAAGACAGTTGGCTATCTACCTCCTAAGTCATAGAGTAATACACCCAGATTAGCTATTTTATATTTACGAAGTCAGACGATAGAGAGTACTTGGCATCTGCCCCGTCATTTCAGACAGATTCTTTCTATTTTCGAGCCCGGAGCCAGGGATCTGAGACGTGACAACCCTTCGACAAATGCAAAGCTCTTAATATCGAAGAATTCCCGCTGCTTATTCAGGATATATGGCGTCCAGCCTCCTTGGAGGAAAGCGACGATATCTCCGGAGTTTGCCTTACCGACGACGGTCCGGCCAAGAAACCCTCTTTTCGTTACGAAGATGCATTCTGTTTCGCACTGAGAGACGGTCGTCTTCCTAAGGTGCTCGTATGCAAACTTGAAAATCTTGTCAACATGGTCGAGATCGTTGGAGTGGGTTTCGCCAGACAACAGTAGTGGCATAAGCGCGAGGATAAGGTTGCCATACGCTCTTGGCATCTTGCTGGTATTAAGGTTCCCTTGACCCCTCTGATTTGCCATTAAGGAAGTCAAATATAACCATGCAAGGAACAATTGTTTTCCACTAGAGGGCCCCACCTGTGCAGGCATCTTTTTCTCGGAACTGAGTAACGACCATAGCATCTCAAGCATTCTCGGCCGATGATCCAGTGCTTGAGTGCTGCGCCGGCACAAGTGTTCCTTACCCTTCCACAAATGTGCCAGCCATGGTTTTGGGTAGCCTGGTATATCCTGCAGAATCGATTCTGCCTCCGTTAGCTCGGCCATAGTCTTCCGTAACATGTCGTCCGGGGAGCTGGCCTCGACCCATCCCTCATGATACGCAGGATATTCGCCTAGTATGCCGCCAGCCCCCTTTAACTTTACATCCAGCTCGTAGACTATCTTCATGATGTTCTCGATGTCGCCACACTCTCCAACCGTGTGGCTCCACACAACGGTGTCGAGCAAATGGGCATTGAGACATAAGCAATCACCTTCGATCTCGTAACTGCCATCTACCAGAAGACTGGTAGCGCGAGAGGCATCCTGTACGGCCAGCTCACAAGCTCCCGTAGTGTAGTCTGGTATCCACGAAGGTAGTCTTATGGCTCTTCGGCTTGGTATACACCATAACCCCAAGTGATAGAGATCGCGTCGTTGTTCAATACAAGCGCGTGCCGTCTGCCTCAACAGTTCGTTCACGGTAACGAGAGGTCTTTTCTGCTCGAACCAATCGATTGGTTGTTTAGTCACGGCGTAAGCTGCATAAACGTGATCCCGGATATCAAATTCTTTCGAATAGGCTAGAGCCACCAGCGCTCCAGCAAGCGTGGTGTGGTGTTCAGGGGTCCTCCATCGCTCTCGAGCATCAATAACGGTCTTCAACGGCCCTGTAAAGCTCTTCGGATCGTGAAACGGCTGAAAATGTATGATTGAACGTCCCACAAAGGCGGCGTGGAGGAGGGGCCAAGAAACGTAGTAGGGGCCTCGATCAATATGTACTTGTCGAACTTTAGCAACTTCTCTCTCAATCTAGGTACGTTCGAAGTAAGAGCTAGTGAAGAATGCGTCAATTTCGCACCATAGCGAGCGGTCTTTGAACTGGAAGATTGCCTCGTCTGTCAGCTCCGGGTATCGGTGTAATTCGGTCAATGTGGCACCTCGCGTACTACAGATTTCACACATGAAACCGCTTTCATTACTAGGAAATACGCTCGATGTTTCCGGTTGTTCAGTGATGATATAAGGTAAGAAGTTGTCATCTTCCATTTTACTAAGTGTATTGTGTTGGCGTGCAAGCAATGCAAGAGAATGCAGAATTTTGATGGCTTTTTCTGTCTCATCCGTTAAGTCTCCCAGCCACGTGAGTACCCTCTCTGCCTGCTCATATACGGTGTCCATGATATCTAATTGCTCGGCAATTTCGTCTTGATCTTCTTGATTCACACACATACCATCTGCCCATAAGACACGTGATCTGTGTTGCTCCCTCACTACCTACAGCGCGTGATAAAGATTTGTACTGACCTTCAAGCATCCTTCTGGAGTGCTTATCTTTGCAACCCTTTGCGAAGAGCCCCATTCGTACGATATTGCTTCATATTTGGGTGCCAGTAGTATTGGTGTGGTCAGAACGCTGCATACGACCTGTGCGTCCCGGCTGGCGGCTGGTGAGAGCTCGAAAAGACGGACATGGCCAGGCTTCAGTTTTCGGTATCGAACACCTCCTTTCATTGTTTAGATCGAAGTTCCAATAGGTACACGTAACGCTCCAATCCGCCCGAAATTTGGAGCAGCTCTATATAGAAGGCTAGGGGGCGCAGTAGAGGCGAAGCGAAGGCGAAGCAGATGCGAAGCATCTCTATACATTTGGAACGGCATAGGGTTAGACCTGCTCTTTTGAGTTCTCCATACCGTATTACATCAAAGTACTTATCTACTAATGTTGATTCTAGAACTGCTTTCGGATCCTCTCTATGTTATCTATAGCGTTGAATATAATAGGTTCAAATGGGGTATTTATCAAACTGTTAGTCAATTCATGCGCCACGAGCGACATTCAAGCTAAAATGCAATAGGAATGGCTTCTTGAAGCTTAACCCGGGTTACCAACTGATGTAAGCACTCAAGGACAGATTCTATCTGAATTGAGGAGGTCGCCTTTCCAACGGAGAAACTCTAGGAATGCAGGTATAATATCTAGAAGAATATCTGCAGCAGGAACCATATTCTCTATGTCGATAACCTCATTATTTGCCATCCGGGTCGATACTGAACTTCACAAGCACCAATTAGCAGGGTTAACCGCAGGAGACTGACTCCATTGGTGGCATCGGCACAAAAATCCAACAGCACAATGAATACCATGTATTGCTTTTCACGCTTTAGATATTTCTTAGAGGACTCGCTTTAAGTTCGTTAAATGAAGCTTCTAATGTCATAGACGAAAAAGGAAGAGAGACACGAGGTCAAGAGTTGCAGAGCGGCTCTGTAACAATGGAGCTGGCTCCCCTTACATAACCAAAGCCGCCTTAGGTAATACCCGTAGGAAGCCGGTGTCACACCACCACTTCACTCCTTACTCCAGCTTCAGAAGCGATATATATAAGGGGGCTGCGCCCTACCTACTAGACAGGAGGGAGGCAGGCATTATTGTTAAATACTACTATACCCTATTGTAGGACACTGTCACGCTTTCCAATACTCTCAAGTTGATTCTGTACTCCCTAGTAGGATAGACTTGACCCTTTCATAGTATAATACCTCGTAAGAAGAGGGGAAGCCCGGCAGATATGTCTAAAACAGGGGAACCATCGCAAGCACCTACAACGCAGACTACTGGAGATGATAGCACATTGGTCACCATTGACGCTACACCTGTCTCGCTAGAAGAGCGCATTGCGACCGCACAAGTAGAGCGGGATAGGCTCGTATAGGAGAAGCAGCTTGAAGCCCTACAAAAGGAGATTAGCACGTTACGAAGACGGAGCACTTAGGAGCCAATCTCTATAGAACTAAGTAGCACTACTCTATCTATAGTAGACAGCCAAAAGAGGCCAGCGTCTGAGTCGCTGTAAGGAAGCAGTACGAAAAGGAATTTACGCCTAAAGGAGCCACAAGTGTATAGTGGCCATAAACTGAAAGACTACCGAGATTTCGTGAGAGACTGCGAAATGGCGTTCTAGCTAACGCCTGAAAATTTCCCTACAGAGTCTAAGAAGGTGATGTGGGCAATGCAGTATCTTGCGGGAGACCTAAGAGAAGCATGGTGGACGCAATAGGAGCGCACTAGCCTCGCAGATGAGGTAACCTAGAAGCAATTTACGACGTTCCTTTTAGATCAACTCTTAGACCCTATTAACCGAACTCTCTATGCTTCTAGTAAGCTGTCTAAGGCTAGCCAGCGAACAGATCAAAACGTGAGAGCCTTTGCAACTTATCTTAATACCCTTAAGGAGCAACTACCTCCATACTTAGAAGAACATCGAGTACAGTATCTTTATTCAAAACTCCTTCTAGAATTGTAGATTGTAATTACCAATTATAATTAGATGCCTACTACTCGAGAGGGGTTGATCAGCTTAGCATCTATATTGGAGAATAACTTACGACGTAGTAGCGTGCGAACCCTGAAGAAGTTGGACCTAAAGAAGGAGAGAGTCACTAAAGGAAGGAAGTCCTTATGGAATAAATCAAATACTTAGGACAAGCCAACTTCCAAACCGCGTAAGAATCGTAAGATTGAAGACGTTGTTTGCTATAAATGCGAGCAGAAGGGACATTATGCTAACACTTGTACAAACCCTTCAACTAATAAAGACGGTAAACCGGCTACTACAGTCAATCGTATTCGCTTGGGAAAAGGCCGTGTCCTATAGAAAACAAGGCCCCTATGGGACGCAGGAGGGTCGAAGTCATACTAAGCATTGAGCGCCAATGTTTCCTAAGTTCAGAGATCACTGGAATTCATGAGACTAAGGCAACCTTTGACTTAGGGGCACATGTCAATTTAATTAGCCAAAATTTGGCCACTCTTTTGGAATTACCTAAGGAAGACGGAGAATTGCCCCATCTTACTTAGGTGAATCAAGAAAAGATACCTACCTTTACAGCATATAAGCTGAGCATGTAGATCGCAGATGACTGCGGAACGGTTCGTAAGACTGCTTACATAGCTTATAGAGCTGATATTACTTAACCTGAAGTCATATTAGGGAACCCCTTTTTAAAGTAAGAGGGGGTTATCCTAGACTTAGGACAGTAAGAGTGGAGATTTGGGCTTACTTCTTAAACCAACATTGAGCTAGTAGACCTAGCAGAAATGGACAAGGAAGGAGTATTAATTGCCTTTCTTGGCCTTCTACAGCAGGATGTTCACTCATTGATTATAGATGGACTAGCGGTCCCTCTCAAGAGCATAAAAAGCGAACAACAAGTGCTAGAAGAACTTCAACAATACTAAGATGTGTTCTTAGAAACTGCCGCTTCAATATTACCTCAAAACCGTACTACAGACCATAGTATCCACCTTGAAGAAGGCAAAGAACCTCCGTATGGACCTTTATATAACTTATTAGAGAATGAACTAACTATCCTACGGGAATACCTTGCCTCAGCCTTGGAGAAGGGGTGGATCAGACATAGCACGAGTCCGGCAGGAGCACCAATCTTGTTTGTACCAAAAAAGGATGGTAAGCTACGCCTATGTGTGGATTATAGGGGATTGAACAAAATCACCATTAAAGATAGGACCCCACTACCTTTAATTGGTAAGACCCTAGACCGCATGTGTGGCGCACGTTGGTATACTACCCTGGACCTTAAGGACGCCTACTATAGAATTCGCATCACTCTAGGGGACGAGTGGAAGACTGCATTCCGAACTCGTTATGGACATTACGAATATATGGTGTTGCCTTTTGGACTAACTAACGCTCCAGCTACCTTCTAAGCATATATTAACCGTGCCCTCACTAGTTTACTAGACACCATTTGTGTGGTATACCTAGATGATATTCTGATCTTCACTAGAAGCGAATCAATTGAGGAGCACTGGCGAGCAGTGCGCGCTGTACTTGATTGCTTGAGAACAGCACAATTATATGCTAACCTTAAAAAGTGTAGCTTTGCTAAAAAGCAAGTGGAGTTTTTAGGATTCATTGTCTCAACTACTAGGGTTTCAGTAGACCCTACTCGAGTAGAGACAATTAAGTCGTGGCCAATTCTATAAAACAGAAGGGAGTTGTAAGTCTTCTTAGGATTTGTAAACTTCTATCGTAGGTTCATCGAGGGATACTCGCACTAAGTGGCCCCAATGACAAATCTCCTAAAAGGAAATGAGGCCTTTACTTGGACTAAAGATGCCTAAACTGCATTTGATTTGATCAAAAAATGCTTTATAAGTGCGCCTGTCCTGCGGCACTTTGATGCGGCAAGGCCTATGCGCCTAGAGACAGATGCTTCACAATTTGCAATATTAGGTATCTTATCCCAGCAAGGTGATGATGGGCACTGGCATCCAGTTGCCTTCCATTCCCGAAAGCTACAAGAAATAGAAAGGAATTGGGAGACATATAATGTGGAATTGCTTGCAATCGTGCAGTCCTTCAAGGTATGGCGACATTACTTCGAAGGAGCTGCATATCCCATTACAGTCTACACTGACTATAATAACCTGCGAGGCATCACCACTGTAACCAAACTGAACCCGCGGCAAGCAAGGTGGGCGACCTACCTTGCTGCTTTTGATTTTGAAATGAAACATAGGCTAGGTAAAACCAACCCGGCTGATGGCCCTTTAAGAAGGCCAGATTATTGGACGCAGAATACTGCAATTACTAAACTGCTACTAACCCTCTAGAGGAAGTTGTCCCTAGCAGATGTACAAGGAATCCAGCTGCTAGAAAGGCCAGCTAGGAAAGTGCGGGTTGGATTGGCTAGTGAAGCAGGGAGATTCACGCCTGGGCAGAGCCCATGGAGCGCAGGAAGTCCTTAGAAGGATAGCGCATTCTACGGGTACTCCACCGCTGGTGCTACTGGATGCATACAGTACGTACCACGCTTGACGGCTAGAGTGCTGCTAGCTGCCAGCGAAACTGCATAGGGAGATAACTTAAAGTTACGAGATTTACTGCAATCACTTTAAAGACAAGATAAGTTCTGTTAAGAACGTGTAGCAGCTGACTCGCAGCTAAGACGCACTACCCGCAGCAGGGAGCCACCTACATGGAGTAGGGATGAACAAGGGCTTATACGTTTCAAAGGGCGAATATACGTGCCTCTAGAAGAGAGCATTCGCTAAGAGCTACTACAAAGACACCATGATGATCCAATGGCTGGACATTTTGGCGTAGCCAGAACGCATGAGCTGCTTAGTAGACTCTATTATTGGCCTAATATGGAAAATGATGTTAGAGCCTATACTAAGACTTGTTCAGTATGTCAAAAGGGTAAAGCACCTAGACATAGACCTTATAGAGAGTTACAATCCCTTCCAATTCCCTCTAATGTATTCGAAGAGTTAACAATGGATTTCATAACAGGATTACTATCAGCCAAGCTAGACAATAATGTCTATGATGCGATCTTGGTGATAGTAGACCGCTACTCAAAATATGCTCTCTATATCCCTATAAGGAAGGATTGGAATGCGATTGACTTCACAAATTCTTTCTTTAAAAATGTTGTGTATATCTAGGGAGTTCCTAAGGGAGTTGTCTCAGATAGAGGAAGTATCTTCACTTCCAAATTCTGGAGTGAGATTTGCTTCTAAACACAAGTAAAAAGAAGATTGTTAACATCGTATCATCCACAGACAGACGGCCAAACAGAAAGATAGAACTAGACCCTGGAACAATACCTCCGTATGTACTGCGTACATGAACCGCAGGATTGGATCAAGTACTTATCAATTGCTCAGTTCGCTTACAACAACTCTAAACACAACTCTATAGGACAAACTCTATTAATAGTAATGTTCGGCAAACACCCCTCGTTAGGGAATGCTCCTGAGGACACTCGCCTAGGAGGGGAGATACCAGCAGCTGTAGAGAGAATAAAGCATATGCGAACGATAAGAGAAACACTTACGAGTAAGGTAAAGGAAGCACAGGAGTATCAACAAAAGAATTATGATAAGCGACATACTCTAATAATGTTCAAGCAGGGTGATCTAGTACTGTTAAGCATAAAGAATCTTCCAATTGCAGTGACACCCCCCAAATTGAGAGACAAATACATAGGACCACTAAGGGTGAGAGAAGCAGTTGGGAAGTAGGCATATCGACTATGGCTCCCACCATCTTATTAGATTCATGATGTGTTTCATGTATCCCTACTGAAACCCTACCATAAGAGACTAGGCATAGAAGAATTGAATGTGACTGCACCTATCCTAGAAGAAGAAGAGGATGTGTGGCTAGTAGAGGATATTATCAAACATAGGAAACATAAAGGCAAAACACAGTATTTACTAAGATGGAAAGACTGGAGTCCTTAATAGGATTCCTAGGCTGAAGAAGAGGACCTTCGGAACATGGAAGGAGCCGTGCAATCCTACTGGAATAGGATCCATGATAGTAAGAGGAAGAGAGCTAGAGTTGAATAAGTTATAGAGAGGAGATTCATTATTGGATCGCATGTCCATCAGGACAACATAATAGCTACATAAGGAAATGGTGGCACAAGGTCATAGAGTGGAGAGAGAGCTGGTGGGGACAGAACCCCCATACTAGACACAACCACCTGTACAGTAGGTGGATCAACAGCAACCATCATCTACTCATCATCATCATCCCTAGAAGGGATGTGATCCTCACTCTAGTTATCATCATTGCCACTACCATCTTCTCCTTCTCCGTCCTCCATCTCCACATCAACATTATTAAGACTAATAGTAGGGGCTGCAGTCTAAGGACCAGCTAATGCAACATTGCGAGCATCACGGAAGGCTTGCCTATGGATAGGCAGTTCATTATGCATGCCTCGCTAAGTATGATTGCGCTTAGTAGGTGTTATGTCAAACACCAGATCCTGCAATCCATCCCCTTGTACAAATCCCTCACCATCACCTTCTTCATCGTCCTTAGAAGAGGAACTAGTATAGCTCGATCTAGAGCTACTGCTGCCAAAAGCAGCATCCCTTAAGGTTGGTCGCGCATTGCGCGCAGTATGAGAGCCAGTACGTCTGGCAGGTCTCCTACGAACGGAACTGCTAGGGTTGCCATTAGGGCCAACCCTAGAGGTTGGTGGAGTTGCTGGTGGTGCTGCTAGAGGAGGGGCTGGAGAGTCTAAGGCAACACCATTCTTATTATTATCCTACTCTTCACTGGCCACTATAGAACCTTCTGGTGTAGCGGCACCAGCCCTAAGTTGATTGTTGATGGCTGCAGCCAGTACAGTAGCAGCGCCATTCCCTCCACTATGAATAGCAGCAAGGCCGCTCTCCATGCCTATGCCACTCTCAGCCCTACTAAAGGGGCCTCTGCCAATCAAAACATCTAGTGGGGTGTAGGCAGGCATGTTAACACTATAGGCCTAGGCGGCACTAATAACACCTTGAACCTGAATAAGAGTTAGCTATGAACTAAGTATGATCAACATGGGACTTACAAGCTGGGAGATTTGGCCTAGTATAGCCTAGGTAGCTTCAGTCTGCAGCCTTGATTCATGAAGCTGTAGCCGCATCATGTCCACCTTACTTGTAGGTTTCTTTGTAGGGAGCCTAGACAAGAACCCTAAACGAGATCTGTTTGATTTCCATGCAGTGTGTTCATAGATGAATGTCCTTATAGCTCTTGCTAGTAGGACTCTAGTACGAATTACTTCAGGATTGCCCTTTAGAGGAGCAGCAGCAACCACTGTATTGGCATAGTTGTGGTGTAGGAGGAAAAGGTGCGCTACACGGCCTTAGAAGTTAATCTTAACCTGCGAGGCATTAGTAAGGATCAGAACCCGTTAATGTTAGAGACTCACTAGATGGCAGTTCGACCTGTTGCCATCCTAGCAATGCTTGCATCTCTTAGTGTGTGGCTTCTTATAGGAAGAAGCATGTTCATAGAAGTTGTAGGCACATCTAGTGTAGACATGGTGGATATCATTAAGCGAGGGTTCTGCGAGACAACCCTGAGGCTAGTCATAATCTTCCTCACCTCTCTAGCGTTTGGTGATGTACTTCGGCAAGGCGTAATTGACTATGTTGACTCTTATATAGTGAGAATGATCGAAAGATAAGCGAATAATGTACAAGGCACAGGATATGGAAGTGTTGTAAGCAATTAAGGATGTAACAACAATCAAATGTGTGGAAAAGAGAGTTGGTGTTGTGGAAGAAGTTGTTAACGATGCGCGATGTGAAGTCGCGTGTTATTGAACATGTTGTGGTGTTGCTGTTGACAACAGCCACGCGACACACCTACTACACAATACTGATTCTGGTGATGACAACAATTCACCCTCACAATAACATCACTGCCTTAGGCTAGCCACTGCCAAGCCTGATACTGCGGGCATACCTATACCTTAGCAACTAGGGACTTGTTGCCTTAGAGGGGGGCGTGTGTAACAATGGAGCTGGCTCCCCTTACATAACTAAAGCCGCCTTAGGTAATACCCGTAGGAAGCCGGTGTTACACCACCACTTCACTCCTTACTCCAGCTTTAGAAGCGACATATATGAGGGGGCTGCGCCCTACCTACTAGACAGGAGGGAGGCAGGCATTATTGTCAAATACTACTATACCCTATTGTAGGACACTGTCACGCTTTCCAATACTCTTAAGTTGATTCTGTACTCCCTGGTAGGATAGACTTGACCCTTTCATAGGCTCGCCACACGGGGTGGCTCGGGACGCAAGGATGGATGTTAATTACGATGACATTTCGCAGCACTGTATGAATTTACGCGTCGTAAAACGTGCCCATCGTCAATGAGTATGCAATAATAGTCGTGAGCCTGTGCTGCCGACAATTTAATTGGTTAAAAATTCATACAACTCACAGGTTTTATGTAATTTTTTGGCAGTGTAAGTGTAGCGATGACTGCCATCTTGCCTGGATCATTCAGCTTAGACCGTCCATGTTTCCTGCAGTATAGCGTTTGTTTTCTAAATAAGCCACGACATCGTGTAAGGTGTACTGAAGATAGCCGACGACGGCAGCTATAGTTTCTGCGGCATCATGAGCTTCATCCTGCTTCGTAACCTGAAGACAACTGCGATTACAGCAACAATGCAGGGTAAGATACCTAAGTTAACTATGTTGACATTCGTCCTACTTGTGTTGTGACACTAGTGTGCCCGTAATCGGATTCCGTGTTCCGTCCGAGCATGGTTCAGAAGATGATCGACCTCGTGTACCATGAAAGGTATCCATCCATGTAAACACACACTTGTTAGTCTCTCACCTTCACCCTTGGTGCTTTGTTCTCTCGTTCTTCCACTCTCCACCCAACAGAAGATATCACAGGAGGTGAGTATTGAGTATGCGCTGTTCTTTGTCGCGTTGGTTTCAGGAGCTGACAGGGATGATCTGCATGTCCCAAGCCTCGGTCCGTTCCAAGCGTACTTTGGACTAGATCATTGCACGGCAGACCTATTGCCATATATTTAGCTTGGTGGCAGAGCAGGCAAGGCGATGTGTCCCTTATTCCGACATGATCCCCGCCAAGGCCTCATTCCTCTATATCTTATTGTGATACTAGGCTTCAGAATCTCATCGTGTTCAATTCAAACCCATTCAGTATGATACCATTAGAACGCCTTGATTCCGCCCTTTCCCCTTGGAAGTACATGCAGGTTGGAGGGGCAGATGGCCCCCCATCCTGGTCTTCTGGTCTCAAGGTAGGGATTAGCTCGCGATTATTCTGGCGCTTGTTGCTTACAGTCACATTTTTACTGCTTGTGGCCGACCTCTTCCGTGCGCAGCCTGCACTTGGCAGGTTCACTGTTCCAGCAAAGCCTTTACCGACCGAGCAGGCGAGCTCGCAAATGCCTGGGGGCAATGAGATCGACTGGTCTCAATACGCCTACTGTCAGTATGTCACTAACGAGGAATACCTATGCAATTCGGTCATGATATTCGAATCTCTGGTGCGAGTCGGCGCAAAGGCTTCAAAAGTGATGATGTATCCCCAAGAATGGGATCCTGAAGGAGACACGCCACGCAGCAAGCTCCTACGCAAAGCTCGAGATGAGTATGGTGTGCAGCTATCGCCAATCGGAGTACAGCACTTCGAAGGGCAGTCCACCTGGGCTGACAGCTTCACAAAGCTTCTAGCATTCAACCAGACTCAATTCAAACGCGTCCTAAGCATAGACTCTGATGGGACTATACTACAGAGCATGGATGACCTGTTTCTGAGCCCTTCTGCGCCTGTCGCCATGCCTCGCGCCTACTGGTTGAAAGACAAATCGCTCTCCTCGCAGGTCGTACTCATTGAACCCTCGGAGGTTGAGTTCAATCGCGTGCTCGATGCCTTCAAAAATCGAGACACTGACGACTATGATATGGAGATTATGAACGACTTGTATAGCAAGAGTTGTATGATCTTGCCACATCGTCCATATAATATTCTCACTGGCGAATTCAGATCGCGCAACCACACAAATTATCTAGGATCAAAGGAAGAAGTCTGGGATGGTACAAAGATCTATAACGAGGCCAAGTTTGTACACTTCTCAGACTGGCCACTGCCAAAGCCATGGATCCCACATGACAAAGGCCAGGAAGAAGAAATCCAGCCGAAATGTCAGGACACAGAAACGGGTCAGGACTGCAGTGATCGCGATATATGGCTGGGCCTATACAAAGATTTCAACGAACGTCGTCAGGTATGTGATTAGAAGTGCTTCCTGTTCTAGACATATGCGCTAACACTCCTGTCCTAGCGAGTTTGCGAGACGGGATCTAAGATGCTCCGCAAAAAACGGTCCCCTGCCATACAAGGGCCCCAGACGCCATCTCGCTTTGAATTTGTCGTGTAAAGGTTTTCAGTGATGTACCGACGTGCTCTTCTCTATACAATGATATGGCGAATTGGGCGAAACGATCTGCACAAATCCTCTATTCTCCGCTCTCGACCTCATTCTGAAAGGCTCATCTCTTTGACGGCTTCGACACTTCATGAGCTCACATCGGTCTGGAAAGCTGGAGGGTCGACTACATCAACGCAGTTTAGCAAATTGCGCACAATATCAAATTGCCGCCATGTAGACACAGGTACTACGGCCGAGCCTTGTTGTACACGCAAGATGCATGGGTGGTACAAGCTCTAGCTGAGCGGTGCTGCCCGACAACTCACTCACGTGCGTGACCCAGCGTCGACAACTCTCCAGAGACAGCCGATATTACTGGCACCGATATTGCTGGCACCGATATTGCTGGCACCGACCTCAATTCGCCAACACTTTGAGCTATGGAGTTAGGGCCCGTGACAAGGTGTATGGCGCAGTCAACCAACGCACTTTGATAGTGCTAAGCTGCCTCGCTATGCCCATCTAGCCTCGGAGGTGTTGGAACGAGTGCGATGTACCTTATGTACAGTACTACCATCGACATCTGGACGCAAAGGCGCTGCGATCATGAACATCCAGCAGCTAAGAATCAGGATTGAGCTAGCATTGTAAATATAGCTTTCAAGACGGCAAGCGATGGCGATACATCACAATTTCTGTCGGCCGTAGCCACAACCGTCCACTGACCAGCACTTCTATAGTAGGAGCATATGCCTTTCGTGCTCCAACACGTCTTCATCATACCATCACACTACCGCTTTTACCAACCTTCGAGCCTTAAAAGAGCAGACGCAATTACAATACCTCTAATAGCCCTTAGCCTAGCGAGTTCCAGGAAAGATGCCACAGGTGGAAGGTAGATCATCGCCGCCAGCTCCCACCCTTGTACGGCTCGTTGCGGGTGTGCAGGAGATTTGATGGCGCCTTCATCAATTTCCCACTCGTACACAGCCCATTGAATCAACATTGGATACTTTACAGGTCAAGCAAATGATTGCTTGAGTTATATTCAGAAGTAAAATACAATCTCTGGGCATTTTCAATCGGCGATATAATCTCGTTAAGAACGCGGCTATACCAGTATCAAGAGCTAGTAGTATCTAGTTGAGATCAGCCCCCTAAATACTATGCAACCTGAAAAATACCGTACACGATATTATCTAATAAGAACGGGTACTATTCGCTACGGGTCCTTACCTAACTAGTGCAACTCGTGACCTCGCTCGGAATGCACGACATAAAAATGGCGGATAATCTCTAGTGGTCGATGCCCAACTTCGAAGACACGTCAAGTAGCAGCCTGAGAGTAACTGAACGAGACAAGAGAAAGTGTCCCAAGATCACTAGTGAGCTGAATGCCCTCCGCCCCATCATTAGGATAGACGAGAGCTGACAGCGCATATAAGCCGTCGTTTGCGAAGACCTCGACTGAGTTCCAGTCAACATAAACCGTCAACGTAATGCTATCAACGCTCGACGGCAGCACGCTCGTCCTCACAGCATCGTATGCGGCCCGGGCTGCGGCAGGCATACCGTTCGTAGCAGCACCGTCCTCATTCCGGACGATAAAGATTTGAGTCCTTTGGAAGTCATAGCCAACGGTGATCCCCGACCTGCTACTACCTTTGAGTGTGAGTCGGAACTCGTTGCCACTGGCGTCGCTCGTCTTCGCTACTGTCAGCGTGATGCTGTACACGCCGCCGGGCATGCTGGGAAGTGACGCCGTGCTTGGATCAGTGGTGATGATTTTCTCAGAAACGCTCGATCTGCTATGGAACAGGGCGCCGTATGAGCTGATAGGTAGGCTCGCTAATCTAGCTGTGCCATCTGCAACCGTCCGAAGCTGGAGTGTGCGCACCAAGCTGTTCTGGCCAGCCCAGTTGTCGTAGTAGGGCAGGTCGAGTGCGTAGCCCCAGTTGTTCATCCACGCAACTGCGTACCGGCTGGCATAAAGCTGATCCCCACTCAGACGAGCATCAGGCCAGCTGACAGTGGCGTAGAAGTCTGGCCCATCGTCCAGCCATTGCGGAGCGGCCGCAGCGGGTGTGAAGACTGAGCCATCCCAGACTCCAGTCCAGTAGGCCGTGCCCGTTGTACGGCCTGACCGGTAGCCGTTGGCACCTGTCGCGAGGACCCATGTGCGTTTGCTCGAATTTCCGTCTAGATCGAGCTGAAAGAAGTCAGGGCACTCTAGTACACCAAGGTCTTCGCTGGGAAAGAACCCAGAGACATAAGTCCACTGGAGTAGGTCGGCCGAGATGTAGAAGCCGATCTTGCTGCCCTCAGCGAGCAACATCAGCCACTTCGACAGACCTGCGTCCCAGATGATCTTTGGGTCCCGGAACGCTGGTTTTGCGACTGGGTTGGGGTTGGGCATGACAGGGTTGCCTGTGTATGTTGCAAAGGAGTACCCGTTGTCCTGGGAATAGAAGAGTGACTGCTGCTGAATACCATCTGCCATCTGGGTCAGGACGGCAACAACAGCACCCGCCCCAAAACCGGCTGTGTTGGCCGTATCAATGACAGCACTCCCAGTCTCGATGTCGCCGAGGTTGGCGCCATTGTCATTTGGCTTGTACTTCTCGATGACAACGCCTCTCGGAGTCCATTGGACCATATTTGCGCTGGTCGTATGGAACCATTCTGTTCCACCGCTTCCTGTCGGGTTAGTGAAGTTGAAGTTTGAATTGTAGAGATAGTATAGATGCCACTCGCCATTGGCGAAGAATGGGCGTTGCGGGTCGTTCATGAAGTTGGAGGGTGGAGTGTTGTGAAGATACGGGCGGTTGGATCCTTCCACTATCTGGGAGAAGCTAAATGCTGTCCACAAGAGACGGTGGATCTTTGGAATAAGTGACATTTTTTCGAGGATGTGGTCTTGAGAGCTTTCTAGAACTGATTGCGTGTTTTAAGACGTGAGAAGGGTAGCCTGGTCTGCCCATGGAAAGCACGCCAAACAGGAGAGTCAGCTATGATCGCAGGAATCAACCTTCTTATATACTCGATGTCTTCCTAGAAGTCTAAGCGAATGTCTCTAGCGCCGACCAGGAAGGACCAAATTGGAATAGAGTCTGGGGCATTTAATGCTAGATGCGTCAGGAGTGCATCGTATAGTCTCGAAGGTAGGTGGTCAGCAGGAGCGCTACATCCCAGGCAAGTGCTCAAATATGCATGTACACCATCAAGGTCCCTCGTGCCGGGAATCAATGCAGACACTGACAGACAAGCGAGTGCAAGGAGCGACATCAGGAGGTATAGCACGCCGTTATGGCTTGTCAGTAGCTGAACCAACAAGGCAGCGATCGGAGGCCTAGTTAAAATACCTGAAGAATGGATTCAGGGCTTGGAAAGAAGTTTCCGCAACTGCAAATTCTAGGTCTAAAATAGTACGACTGCAAGGCTCCTTTCATTGATAGCTTGGTAGTTGGTAGCCGATAGGAGGGCATATGGGGCAGCGGAAACCTCCAGTTAGAACTCTCCCTCTCTGAGGTGCAATATATGTCCTCTACAGATCTTTACCACACAGACTTGATGGGACGGATAGTGAGGTCGACCTGCCCTGTGTCACCTTCCGAGAAAAGCTGCACGTCCTGTGCATTGTCTGGTGGAAAGATTTGCGCCGTGAGGACGGATTCGCCCTGACCCCCAAAGACTTCTACAGAAGACCAATCTAGGAGAACCCTGAGTTTGACCTGATCCTTGCCGTCTCCCTCAAGGGGTGCGTAAAAGACACCTGAGAACGAGTCGCTGAATGAAGTGTCTCCTGAAGCCGTTCTATCCACATACAACTGCTTCGTGCGGAAATCGTAGCCAATTCGAGTGCGTGTCTGATTTAAGCCTGTCCTAACGTCGACTCCAAAGCGACGTGAAGCCTGACCAGGTCGGAACGTGACTTCTAGATCGAAGGCTTTCGATTGTACTGGTAGCTCCACGACTCCCTGTGGAACCTTCTTCCATGAACGCTTAAGTAGAGGCCGAGCAGTCTCAAGAGTCAGCAGAAGAGAATGCGGCTGTTGTACTAACTGTATCTTGCCGCCTACATTCTGGAGGCTCAGTTTGCGAGGTATGCTCATCGCACTACGCCACGGTGAGGTTGGTATGTCGGTGGCATACGCCCAGTCGTTCATCCAGCCAATCGCGATATGTTGGTTGGACGGGAGGCCATTCCACGGCACGGCGGCGTAGAAATCCGGACCCCAATCTGCCCAGTTAGCCTCAATGGGCAGATCCTCGTTTGTGAAGACTATTCGCCCTATATCTAGATGGCCCCATCCACCAGTAGCCGTGTCGACAATCTCAATTTTGGCGCTTTTGCCGAGCAGATCTGCGACGTTCCAGCTTCGCCATATTACGGAGCCGCCATTTACACCAGTGGTAGATCTAACGACTGCTCCTTCTACTATAAGATTGATTGCCGTCTGGTCCGGATGGTTGCAGCATCCAATCTGAAATTGAATGTAGTTGGCTGGAATTTCGAACTCGGCAGATGTGAGAGTACCCACATCGCCATCGCCCTTGCCCCATAATGTAAGAACCTGACCGTTGCTGGGTCCCTTTCCTATGAAATCCCCAGTAGCCGTCCAATTAGATGATTCGAAGCTTGGCTCGCCCCAATCTTCGAAAATGGTAGCATTGACTGGATTCTGGGGTGGGTATACGCTGTCAGAATCTGCTATGAACTTTGCGCCATCAAAATATCCAATGACATATTGGGTGCCAGAACCTTGAGGAATCGCGACGCCGCCTGGATTTATTCCCAGCATCAAGAGCCATTTGGAGGCAGATGGCTGCCCGTCAATAGCCAACTTGATCAGGCTTGGGCATTCCCATTGGCCGCCAACTGCATTCACAGGTCCAAATTCACTGCTGAAAGTCCAGTTTTTGAGATTGGACGAAGTGTATATCAGGACCTTGTGCTCCAGAGCTAGAGACGCTATCAGAACCCAGTGGTTGCCTGGGTCATACCAGAACACGAAAGGATCGCGAAAGTTCTGATATTGGTCTGCATACTGAGATGGAGGCTCGAGTATGACCGGGTTATCTTTGTACTCAGTCCAAGTCTTCCCGTCATCAATGCTGTAGGCGATAGATTGAGACTCCTGGCCACTGCGAACCGACTTGCCATTTGGGAGGGTAAGGTCTTGAGTGTAGTGAGATGTGTAAACGGCAATCAAAGCCGGCTTGAGAAGACTTCCCCAGCCCGAGGTACGCTGATAGTCAGTGACAGCACTGCCAGAATAATAGAACTCTGTCAATGGCCCGGACGGTGCATCGAAGGCGTCAAGGGCCAGTGGCTCATGCTTCCAATGCAATAAATCACGGCTAGTCGCATGGCCCCAGGATATGTTGCCCCAGACGTTGCCGGTGGGATTATGCTGATAGTACAAGTGGTACTTTCCGTTATGGAAGACAAGTCCATTGGGATCATTCATCCAGTGTTGAGCAGGGGTGAAGTGATACTGAGGTCTGTACTGCTCTCTATACGACTGGGCGTTGGCGGTGCATTGGAAAAGCACAGCGGCAATCGACGCTGCCGCCTGAGTGGTCTTGAGTAGAAATTGTAGGGCCATATTGGTCCCAAACGAAGCGATGTTGCTGGACTAACTGCTGCGAGATGGTCGAGGCCGGCTGGTAGTCCATATTTATATCTGCGCGATCAAAGCACACTTCGTCTCTCGTCTGGACGAACATGATTTTTGTTGGCCCTTCCATCGTTCCCCACTATGACTTGACTATGGAGATTGGACTGCCTTTCGTCCTTCCAGCGCTATAGAGAACGGTGTGGTCCGATGGAGCGTTCGCAAAACATCATGCAGCTCGGGCAGGTATTTTGGGCTAGCCCACCCAGACTGTGACTTTTGATGGAATTGTGGGTCATACACTTCAGGTCTCCATCACTTGAAGTGTAATCAACGGCCTTGGCACTTCACGAACTTGTCTTGGACCTCGGGAAGCCTTTGGGCGCTGTGGGGTCCCCGTGGCGAAACTGATAGACTAGAGGAAAGCAGCACGCACACTCCGCAATCCTTGACAGCGTGCTCTTCTCGAACCACACTAGAGCCCCACTCCAGGTTCTATTGCAATCCTGCATTGAAATCCTGCGTTATGGCTACTGTAGCGACAGTTGGTAGTAGTCATGCTAGTGCCGCAATGGAGGTTGTGGCATTGACTACATAGGTAGCTCTCGCAATGGGGAATACTGATTTTATGGCCATGAAATAAGTCCGTAGACGAGAAGGCTACCTTCCGCTCGCAAAGTGAGTTTTGTTTTCACGCTGGGCGCGACGTTTGTAGCCAGCATACACATCAATGCCGGCTCCTGTGGCTCCGTATTGTACGGTATGCGTGATTTTCAGGATTACTTGGACGCTTATCATGCTGCCAGGGATCATTCGTATTGACACTACTTATTAGCCACCTTGGCCATCATCAACATTCCCCGCAGTCACTGCTGTATACTGCAAGGATTGGGTGTGATGGCACCATGCTTGAATACCATGACCGCCGTACGCATAGCTGCTTATTACGACCCTTGTCATACTACTCGCTTTCCTGGTCATTGTCTCCATACCAGTGTCTGCATCATAGCCGTCAGCTGCAGTATTCAAGCCCAGAGCGAGTCTTCCATTAGAGCTGCATAACGACGTCCATGTGACCAACGGCCAATACAGCAGAGGCCACGTGATGCTTGCTTTAGCGACTTTGGTCTTGCTAGTAAAATCCTCCTGTGCCAACATCCTACCTCGACGCACTGCCGCACGACCAAGAATCAGCATTGTACAGGCTCCATAGTTTGATAGCGCGCAGTTCAACTTCTACCGAAGCCGGACTCCGTAAGAATCCCTCTCATAGCGTGAGAGAAGATTACGCTGTGAGTCAGAATTATCATGTCATACGATATATCGTGAAGAGAGCTGATCAGAATCAATACAATAACTGGAATGTACAATAGCAAGTATGATGAATACCTAACAGGACATGTTCAAGGTAAGTGGTACACAGTCTGCTTTTGTGCCAAGCCACGGGAGAAATGACGGAAGAAAAAGCGAGGAGTCTGTGACCATTTGACGAACCGTGGTGAATATTCCGTTCAGGCCTGTCCAATATGGAATATCCTGCTTGAGCAGCATAGCAAAGTAGAGTTTCTGAACATTGCGCCCGGCGAAATTCTGGGCTCGCAGCATACTTGCCTCAGCCGGCCCACTTGCTACGTGCCAACAATAATAAGTAGGAAAAACAGGCAACTTGAATACCTTCGTGTGCAATCATTCTCTATGTTTGGGCATGTGTTATAATATACACTCAAAAGCTGTCCGTGTCAACGGCAATTGGCACATTTGAAAGGCCACAACACGATGTGGAGGCAATCGCAGAGGGATGATGTCTTCAGCATTAACCAACACGCCTACACCATAAAGATGTGCTGCAATTTACAGTACAGTCACATAGCATACCACCGTAGCAAGCATATCCAAGTAATGCAACGATTAGAGTGCAAAAATTGCAAAAATGGACTTGCTGGGAATCGAACCCAGGACCCCATCCATACGAATGTCTGAACGAATTCAGATTCGAAATGCTAAGGATGTATTATACCACTAAACCACAAGCCCGATGTTGTGATTGAACACGTGACTGCTGAGTGTCAGCAATTGTATATAGAGTCTTATAGAAGCTTTTCCAGCAGAAATGCTGCACCGTCGTGCTGAGTCAGGCGTCGCATCGGAATCGATGTGACTAAATACAAAACCATTATACGAGAGCGACTTTGTGTTGGGCTAACGCATTTGAGGTGAAAACAATAAGTATGAGAAAGGGAGATTTAGCGATGCAACAGTGTGGTTAAGCTGCGCCATTGGGGTATCTTTAGCTACAATCCATATTGTGCTCCATGTGAGCCCCCCCACCGAAACCAAAGTAGACAAGTCAACAACAGGTGAAAGTACGTGTTCAAAGGACATGTTCAATATGGAGGCTGAATCATCCTCGCCGTCCTGGGTCTGGGGGTTTCATCGAGCTTGATGCTCGCCAAAATGGCCTTGACGTCTCTCTTCCCTCCGCCCAGCTTGTGCAACTGCTGCTGCTCAGGCCCGCTTGCCTCGCTGCCGAGGTCAACATCCCCCACGTCCATAATGCTCTCGCTAGCTGTGTCCTCCGCAACATCGTCACGTCCACCAGCTCTGGTGGGAGACTTAGGCAACCAGGTACTGGATGGGAAAGCTGGGGCCTCGTTTGTGAGAATACGCTTGAGGTCTTCGACTCGAGGTAACCTTGTGGCTGCGCTGGAGCTCGCGCTGCGGCCGATGCTGGATTCGCGACCCGGCGAGGTGTCCGCCACTCGAAGAAAGCGGCGGTGGTTACTGGTGTTGGCATCAAACATACTTGAAGCCAGTGCGCCGTTGCTGGGTGAGCGTCTTGATCTACGACTGAGGCTCTTGGCTGGTTGTAGATCCGGCGCCGCCGCTGTCTTGACGGCCGTCAGACAATCCTCCACCGTCCAATCGGGTTTTCCTGCCTCCAGCCTCGCCCAGGTGAGAATGGCGTCCTTGTAAGCTGTACGGACAGGACTTGCGCTGTGTTCCTCTGCTAGGTGTTCGGTGTTGGCCCATACGCTGGCTGACGTTTTCGATCGTCCTTCAAGCAGTGAAGTACCAAAGGCCCCATCCTCAGTGTTTGTTTCTTGAATTCGAGGCTTGTTTGCGCGTATGAAGGTATCTTTAACGGCATTCAGCGCTATCACCTTGGCCGGGTCAATGGAGAAGCTGCTGTTGTAATCCAATGTGGTAGATCTACCTCGCGAAGGAGTGCTGCTTCCGGATTTCTCATCTTCTGTTGCCATAGAAGACGGTCGAATACCGTTTGACATCATGGAACTACTCTCTTGTCCAGAAGATGGGGGTGGTCCACGAAGGCGAGCAAGAATGGCATTGGCGGTGTCGTTGATTTGATCCGTGTAGTACACATGAATGGCAAGGTTAGAGATGCATGCCTGTAGTTTGATCAAGAGAGTCTTCTGAAGTGCAGTGGGAGGCTTGGAAAGGCCAGCGAAAGCATCTGTCGCAGATGCGACCTCTGCGTGGTGTGTTTCACCTGCTCGACCAGATAGCTGGAGGCTCAGCACCTTTGCCACGTGTCGCAGAAGGCTGAGGAGTATATCCATGACGCTCAGACCGATCATATTGATATCCGACTTTAGCGTCTCATCGAGAATTGTTGCAAAGAGGAGATGTCGGGGAAGATCGGCTTCTGTCGCTAAAGGAAGACGAACAAGGGTTTCGGTCAGGGTTACGAGAACAATGAACCGATTTTGGACAGGCGTCCAATCTGAGATCATCTCAAGCAATTGACTTGCCCAGCTATCCTCTCCAACTGCCGTGCTTCCTTCATTGACGGTCTTCGATGCACCTTGACGCTGTCCAACGTTGGTATGATCACTGAAATATTGTAAAATGGCAGCAGAGGCAGACCGAACTTGAGCCCGTTGATCGGGTGAGAAGACTGCCTTCAAACAATCCAGCCCGAGGGTCGCGACGACACCCTCCATGAAGTCATCAGCATCGGCGACAGTACCTTCGGTAGTGCGTGGGTCGTTTTCTACACTTCCGGTGTCTGTCCGTACTGTAGCAAAGCTAGGTCTTGCTGCAGCCCTAGCAGCTTTTCTCTTCTCATCCTCCTCATTTTGGTGGCTTTGGTGCAACAGAGAAACCAGAAAAGCTCCGTTTGGGCCCTTAATGTTCGATACAACGGCTGGTATAGTGGAGCTCATTTGTCTTCCAGTATCAGACGAAAGGTTCTCAGCAGCCAAAACCGCCTTCAGTGCTTTCAAACCCGCTTCCCGCAATCGAAGGCTATCTTGTGTTGCCACTGTCTGTGTGCTTCTCCCTAGCTTCTTGGCTCGATCCTTGTGTGCAAAATTTGCCCATAGCGCGACTGTCTGCTCATAAGTCCTCCGATAGTCATGATCGATGTTCAGGGACGACTCATCGTGACGGTCACAAAATAGCTGCCACAAGCTGACACTGCTCTCGACGAGCGAGACATCAGTGGTATCGCTCAGGATGGCCTTGACAATACCAAGGACATGTGGCGCGATCAGGGCGAAGCCGCTGCCCTCGCCAATTGCCTTCTCTTTCAGGAACGCCTCTAGGATCTGCAGGGTGACTGTAATATTGGCGCTGCGCTGTTTGTACAAGTCGCTGGCAGTCTTTTTCTCGAGAAAAGGTCCGACCTTCTGGAGCTTACTCCGGCGGGTGGAAGCGTAGAATAGGAGATACGACAGCTCACTACCATTGGGTTTCGCATCTTCAGCGGCGTTCTTTGGTAGGCGAGGATAGCATTTCAGGATCAGCAGCTGATGCTTCGGCCGCGTCTTCTGACGCAGAGCGTCCATATGGCCAGGTAATCGCGACGCGACTCTGGCTGGCTGGATTGGGCGACTGGCTAGGGAACCGTCAAATTGAGGTGGAAAGCTGGTCGTGTGCTTATCCCTGTAGTCGCTATCAATGTCTGTAGATAGACAGAAGAAGCGAGAGACCGTAGTCTTTAACTGCGCCTAGCAGATTTCGACCAGCATCTTGTCGGTGGTTGCGGAAAGCTGTACAGATGCGGTTTGGGGTGTTGCGCGCAGCACGGTTGGGTGTTTTTTTTGCCTCGCAGCCTCCTCCTTGGTCCTGTGCTGATGATGGTGTTTATTGTCACAAGTATTCTCTTCGTGTCGTTAAACAGCAATACCCCTCTTCTGGGTATGTTGGATAAGATGTCGCGGACGATAGTAAGTGTTTGGTGGTATGTAAAGAGTAAAGTGACCAGTTCCCCGGTGGAGCGCTGTGGGCTGCAGTCCCCGTTCTGTAAGGTGACGTACTGTACTGCTGAGCCCGCCTGCGATTCACGTGTCACTGTGACTAGATACAATAGGATAGATACGATAGTGGAGAGCTTCACCATACGATGGCCTTGTTCGATATCG
The DNA here is from genome assembly GCA_018467035.1 of Scorias spongiosa. Classification (NCBI taxonomy): domain Eukaryota; kingdom Fungi; phylum Ascomycota; class Dothideomycetes; order Capnodiales; family Readerielliopsidaceae; genus Scorias; species Scorias spongiosa. Next base: position 400,755 of record JACSZZ010000001.1, read on the forward strand.
TGTACCTATTACGCAGTGGGCTGAAGTGCGTCGAAGTGTCAGGCATGCTTCACTAGTATTTCATGCTCCCTGATACGACCCACCTTTGAATACAATTATCATTATGCGCACCTTCGACCAGGCCAAAGACAGTTGGCAGGACCTGACGACTTACTCGTCCCTACGAGACCTCAAAGATGCTGTGAGGTTGGAAGGCAAATCTAGTGTGGTTGAGAGCGGATTGAGGTCTGCTTCTTGGAAGGTAGGCTAGACAGCGCAGGATTTTACCCAGGAATGACCTGCAATTCCCTCAACGACTGACAATCAACAATCTATATACAGGCTTTCCTGCTCTTTGAGAACGTTGATCTGCAAACATGGCCAAAGACACTTTCGAGCTCGAGATCGGCGTACAACTCATTCCGATCGCGCTTCCTTCAGCCACCTTCGAACCCTAGCGAGTTTGCCGATCCGCTGAGCGACGAGGCAGAGGTTGGTTGCACCCCTTCCGCCAGGCTACCTGCGTGCAAGTGCCAGCTTGTTCTGACCGTCGCTAAGACATGAAAGTCTCATTGGAAGGCCGTTCGCGCCGACGAGGAACTACGAGCGGAGATTCTGCAAGATGTCGAACGATGCATGCCCGAGATCCCATACTTCCAACAGCCGGACACCCAACGTATACTTCTTGATATCCTCTTCGTATTTTGCAAGTTGAACCCGGATGTGGGCTACCGACAGGGCATGCACGAGTTGCTGGCACCGGTACTTTGGGTTGTGGAGCACGATGCCATCCGATTGGGCGGCGAGAGCAAGATACTGGGAGAGGACAAGATCATTGACGTCGTCTTTGATGCCGAACATATCGAGCATGACGCTTTCGCCCTTTTTGCGCAGATAATGCAGAGCGCTAAGAACTTCTACGAGCAGACTACGCATGAAGGCGGTCAGAATCCGATAGTGTCCAGGAGCGACAGGATCATGAACGAGTTGCTACCGCTGGTCGATAGCGAGCTCGCTCAGCATCTGCAGAGGATTGACATCGTTCCTCAAGTTTTCCTCATACGATGGGTACGTCTACTTTTTGGACGAGAATTCTCCTTCCAAGAGACTCTATCTCTTTGGGATGCGATCCTGGCTGAGGACCCGAGCTTGCAAATTGTGGACTATGTCTGCGTGGCTATGCTGTTGAGGATACGATGGCAACTGTTGGACAGCGACTATAACACCGCTTTAACCATCCTCCTACGGTACCCTCAGATTGCCGATTACGAGGTGAATATCCCAGCCCAGACTTTCGCTTTGGATGGCTTGTACCTTCGTGAGCATATGACATTCGAGGGCGGGCAGTTCTTGATATACAAGTATACCGGGAGATCAGCTAATGCCGGCGGAGTTGCAAGACCATCGACCCCACCAGCTCTTCAAAGGAATATCACGACATTCTCAGGTCAAGCCAATGCGGCTGCGAGGGCCATGCTGGCTCAAAGGGCTCAGTTTTCGCCTCCCAAGATCCCAAGACAGGTCTCCAATATGGAAGCACTTCTGCAATCAAAAGCTAGGGAGTTGTACTCCAAAGGAGGGAAAGCAGTTAGAAACGCAGTCGATGAAGTTCATAAGAGAGCGCAGGAGATAAGAGAGACGCAGACTCCCGTACCGCCCGCGAGTTTCTACCGACACAGGGCAGCGAGATCCGGTTCGTCGAGTGGAAAATTGCTCGGGAGAATCAACGAATTGGAACGACGCAATAGGTCACTTGCGAAACTGCTTTCAGGCGCTGTTGACGAGCTCTGGGAACATCAGCGAAAGACGGCCGAGATGGCTGGCAATGAAGCTGTTGATGCGAGCGGGTCACATGCCTTCGGGAAAAGCGAGGTGGAAGACCTGAGCGTAGCGATAGCAAAGGTTCAGTTCGTCCAGGTCTATTTACAGGACTCTACACTACCACTCGCGGAAGAAGATGGCTCCACTGATCGTAAGGATGGGGATGTTCACCTTCCAGAGGTTGGAGAGAACCAGCAGAAAGCTGGGGAAACCAAGACGAACACGGATTTGCGACCGTCTGAAATGCCAGACCTCGAATCTCCTTTGAAGATCGAACAGCCTTCGCAAGATGGGGCCCTCGCTGACCCTTCAACGTTTGATGATATTGATGAGGACCCATTCGAGTTGGAGACCGAGCCAAGAACAACCGTTACGAAAGTGGAGAAGCATAGAAAGTATTCTCTGGCTAAGGCATCGTTGGAGCGGAACCTACTTTCTAAGAATGCTGGAAGTTCCAACACTGCACCAACAAATTCCTCTCAAGTTGCCCATATGGATGGAGCATCATCCTCTACATCGCTCAAAGATCTAGATGGAACAAGAGAGCCGACGTCAACAGAAGCAGATATAGAAAACGACGTGACACCGCCTCACAAGAGCGACTATCGTAAGACCAGAAGCTTCCTGTTCGGCGACAGCGAGGATGCGGACACTGTTGTGGTAAGCAAGCGCAGAGGAAGCGGGCATAAGCAGAAGAAGAAAGCCTCCAAACTGGGACATGTCGGCACAGACAACGACATTGGAGCACTGCCTCGGACTGAGAGCCCTGGAGAGGCGACTAGCGGTGGCAATGGTGGTCAAAAGGATGATCAGAGTTGAAGTATGCCGCCTTGCTGTCGTCCAGAGGGGTATACGATCGATAGACATATCATTCAGCAACTTCATATCGACTTCATCGACGATCGAGTCGTAGAGTATGTTTTCAAAACAGTCTGCCACCGGTGTAGGCGTAGGTAGAGCGATAGAAGATAAGACGTCATATTATTGGCGTAGCGAGTCGCAACGGTTGGGCCAGCCATTGCAAATTCAGCACTAGACAACTTGGTCGGTCCACACGGCTAGAATGCTCAAGCGACCTCTAGGAGATCACCATCTGATTTGATTTGACTATTCGTCCCAGCTCACTGATAACAACACAATCACGGACGGCTGGAGATTGGAAAGGCGTTGGTGATCATCTTCCTGGAAGCGATCAGCAGGCTAAAAGGGCCGGGAAAAGGATGGTGTTAGCAACGGGCCAACGGCAGGGTGGGGCCATCGAGTCCACCTCCTACATAGACATTGTGATCTTGCAGACATGAGCTCCAGAAACTCCCGAGGCGATGCCTTGTTTTTCTTCACTAACGGAAACACTCAATACGAAGCCAGCAAGCTGCAGAGGGCGAAAACAAAACACTGATCGGCAAGACAATGCAATACCTACCTAGGAGGTAGTCAATTAGGGCCCTCGGCTGTCTCCAAGCTATTATTAAGGACTCTTACCGTATAAGGTAAGACAGCCGGGAGCGCCATTTCTTCGGCCCGTCGGGAGCGCCGTCCCCGCATCCCTTGACTGCCGGGATCCAGCCTCAGGCCAACGCGGCTCTTGAGATGGGCCTCAGGCTCGGCTTCGCCCTCAGCTTCTCCTTCACCGCGTTGCTCACGACCGGATCACGATGCCGTTATTGGGTGCCTCAGGTACCTATCAGCTTTCTTCTCTCTCTGTCTCATCATCTTGGTCAGACCTTTCGTCCGATCTTCCGCCATCCTCCTCAGCTGTGGCTATTTGTTGTCGGTGTTACTGTGTCTCTGGTTGCTAATAAAGTCGTTTTGCCGGTCTGTACTCCTTACCCTGGCTCATTTGGGTAGAAGCGCGCTACCTACCTAGGTACCTATCTAGCCACCCGCCTAGGCTCGGGATTCTCGTGCTTGAGCTCTCCACAGAAGCCGCTGACCAGACCAGGGCACAAAGGACTCTACTGCACTGCATTTCCTCGACGCGCTCTTGTTCTCCCGCGGTGCGTTGTTGCTTCGCAGTGCGTTGCAACACAGTGCATTGCCCGCTCGGCACAGGTGTCCCATCATACCGCCAGTATTCTACCGTCCCGTCCTTTATGGACCGGCTTGGAACTTCCGCCTCTGCCCCCTGATCTACCGCGTTTTCGCCGCAGCCCTGCACTTGCATTAGTTGGTGGGCCAGGCCAGTGGAAGGGTTCTGGTGGGATTGATGCTGTCGAGGGGGCAGAGGCACTGACAACAGCAGAAGTCTTCCCACAGCCTGTCGTCTCGCATTGTCCAGCTATTCTACAGCCCTGAGCTGGTCGTACCAAGCACCGGAAGTGGCCCTGTGGAACACACAGCCCCCTACACTTGCCACCCCAGCCATGATGAGCGGAAGGTGGCAAGATAGCGTGCCGGTGGACTGGAGTGACAGAGCCTCACGACCAGAACCTCAGCGGCAGGAATCTTTTGGGAGCATAGGCAGGAACAGCAGCACAGTCGCTGGCAACACCGCCTCTCTCGCCCGGCGACCAAGCGATCTGAACATGCAGACCAATAACGAGCATGATCCTCCTCGCTCCCGCCGGCCTTCTGTCGCGACTACTGCCGGTAGTGTCGCCGGGAAGAAACGGTCCCTTCGGAATATGAAGAACTCTCAACGTCGGCCGGGTGGCCTGCCTGATGATTCTGCCTGGATTCATAGGGATAAGTTGGCTCAGATTGAGATACAAGAGATGGAAGAGGCGGGCATATATGTACCCGTCAAACCTTCGCACCGATCTCGCAGCGCTAGGCGTGGCTCCCCCGATCGAAGGAGCCCCGAAGCTCACAGCAGGACGCGTAGTAGGGACGAGTTGAACGAGAATAGCAGCAGCGGTGAGGAAGCCAACCATCCTGACTATCTACAATATCAAGAGCAGGACGGGACCAACGGGACCAACGTTGCGCATCATGCCAATCAAGATCTTGATCAAGGACTTGACGGAGAAGACCGCGGATACAGCCAAAGTTCGGATTACAACTACGCGCATGACACGACTGAAGAGCTTGGACGAGCGCGTTCGAGTAGTATACCGAGACCAGGCACTTCGAGGATACCTGTTTCGCGTCAGAGTCCAATGGCATTGCCACACGACGTGTTGGAGCGAGAGAAACCTTTGACCAGATCATCAGAAGGTAGCGGCACCTGGGATGAATTACAATACGCGCGCAAGACCAGAAGTGGCAGCATTGGCAGTCAAGTGCTGCTGGACGATCCAGATGCCGCGAGACCCTCAAGTTCTCATTTGTTGGAACAAGACTCATCAACCAAAGGCAAATCGCCGTCCAAATCCACAATTAAGTCACGGAAAACCTCTGGCTCGACAACAGGGAGGGGCGGGCGTACTGCACGAGGTACATCAAGCAGCCGAAGGCCAGGCTCAAGCTCGAATTCGCGTCCACCCACTAGCCAGAGAAGCTCTCCAGAAGGCGATCCACCCTGGCTGGCCAGCATGTACAAACCGGACCCACGATTACCACCAGACCAGCAAATGCTGCCGACTCACGCCAAGCGGCTTGCTCAGGAGCGTTGGGAGAGGGAAGGCAAGACTGGTTCAGTCTATGATACGGAGTTCAATTTGCTCAATGACGAGGATCCATCCCAGCCCAAAGCGCCAACCCTTTCTCAAGACCAGAACCACCTCGACCCGGCTACTGGGCCTGACAACCACAAGCGTCGCAGCCTCTCACCTCGTAAGAGAAGCCCTCTGCCTTCTCCGGCTCATAACGAACAAGGCAATACTTGGCCGCTTCCCAGCCCCGGTGCCAAGAGTGATGCCAAAAGTGATAACGCTTCTGTACGGCCTGGCACCAGTGGCGGTTACAAGATCACACCCACAATCGCTCCCAGTCCTCAGATCCAGTCTTCAAAGCCTGTGCAGAGCCCTCGCTCGTCGCAGCAACCGCAAGGAGCTGTCAGTAACCCCACTCCTAGAGTTCCTGACCTCGACGAAAAGGACGAGCCCAAGCAGAAGGGTTGCTGCTGTGTCATAATGTGATTGAAGCAGTACACCACATCTATAACTTGCATGGCATTTACATGCCCTTATTGGACAACAGTCTCAAACATCCTTTCTCAAAATGGAAGAACGCCTATCCTGACATACGTATGCACTTGGGATCCGGCTACAACAACCAACAATAGTGATTCGCAAAAGCCGCTTTCCAGTTTATCAACACCACTTAACCACACGACCTCTGCACCGAACGACTGCCACCAGTTCATGACCTCGATGGTAATCAGCGGAAAGGCAAAATCCGCCTCGACCATCTCGATCGCGCCACTACAAGACCGGCATCACGAAAAGCACTATCGGAAATAATTCACACCCACACACTCGCTCGCGTATTCGCTCTTTCGCAACCTTTTTCTTCTTTTGATGTTGTTCTTGAAGCGTTCTTTCTTGCTGTCCAAATGATTCCCCACTGCTGCGACATCCAATGGTCTTTTTCTCTCTTCCCTGGACCTCGCCGTTGGGTCCGAGGGATGTGCATTTACCTACTTCGCATGCGCTACCACCTCTTTCTAGCCTTGTTTATGGGGGAGTTCGTTCATAATATTCTGGCAAGCGTTCACCATCTCGCGTTGGACCCTCTACACCCAATCCTCGCTGTTGTAAATAAGACCTTACATAGCTTTTGGCCACCATTAAATGGTCAAACCATAACAGTATCACTTAACTGACGAACCACCTTATGATATTGACTCAAAGACTTGTGGAATATTACTGGCCTGCGCAGGCGAATATTATGGCCATGCCTTCGATTCCGTAATAGCAAAATGTATGAGCGAAGCAGCTTCCAAGAGGAAAGCCGAGGCCCGACCCGGACTGTCCAATAGGAACACGCCCGAAGCTCCATGTTCCATGTCTTGGCGGCCGCACCACAGCTGACCGAATTCGCGATTGTACCTATTCGAGGATTTCTCAAACGCCAAGGTAGAATTCTTGATTCTTTCTATACAATCCAACGAATCAACACATTGCGCTCTTTGAGGAACTTCGACATCTATTGAACCAGCAGTCAACAAAAGCCTTCAACATGGTACGTCATTCGCCTGGAACTCGAGCATGAGGAGAGAAAAAGGGTCGGAGAAAGAGAAAGAAGATATCGTGTGAGGGGCATTTTGTGCGCTGGTCCAATGGCTTCATGTTTGATGTCGTGATTTGGATCTAGAGGGCATGTGTGCAGCCACACATTCACGATAATTACCGTCGCCGTGACATCTGGGCCATCATCTGGGAACGCATTCGCGAATCGGCACGTTCGAATTCCAGCTAACATGTTTTCTTTTCTCACAGTCGGACGGAGAAGAGCAGATCCCCCAGGAAGAGGTCGCGGCCGCTGATGAGGTCGAGGTGCCCGCGGACGGTGACTCCGGCAGCATTTCCGTTCTTGACGCTCTCAAGGGTGTGCTCAAGATCGCCCTGATCCACGACGGTCTTGCCCGTGGTCTGCGTGAGGCCTCCAAGGCCCTTGACCGTCGCCAGGCCCACTTGGCCGTCCTCAACGAGTCCTGCGAGGAGGAGGCCTACAAGAAGCTTGTCGTCGCTCTCTGCGGCGAGCACAAGATCCCTCTCATCAAGGTTCCAGATGGCAAGCAGCTCGGTGAATGGGCTGGTCTGTGTAAGTCATCCAGTGCTGTAGGAATGTTTCACCATCAAAGAGAAAATCGCTGACCGAAGCTCTTCCGCATACAGGCCAGATCGACCGTGAGGGTAACGCCAGAAAGGTCGTCAACTGCTCTTGCGTCGTTGTCAAGGACTGGGGTGAGGAGTCCCAGGAGCGCAGCATCCTCCTGAACTACTTCCAGACCGAGCAGTAGACGCTCGCATAGCGCATGCAGCTAACCTGCTTTTGTCTTCTCCATCATACTCAACGCCATGGCTTCTCGCCCTCCCATCACACAGGGAGGTCTATTGGGGGTGAAGGAATGTGGTATGATCTAGAAGATTTGAGGGTTTGGGAAGCTCAGGATCTGATTGAATGCCCTTTTCCGCATTCATGCCGATCCCGATTTTCCGTCTCTCATCTGGGACAGGATTCTATACAATTCAAAAAGCATCTCTGTTACACCGGCCTGACTTCTCAACTTCCTCCACTCGTGACTTTGACTTATGTTTCAACTCAGAATCTGACCTGGTTTTTACTTGTGGCTCGATGAATGAGCTCTTCCTAAGTAGTAATGCTGTGATGTCGCTATACACGCCGTGAACTTCGAAGAAACAGTCTCAAGAGACCTCGGCACGCATTAGAGGTGGGCGTAGCGAGGTATTTCGCGCTGGATTATTCATCATCGATAAAAATAGTATGAGCACCTCCAAGTGCACTACCGAGTACGAACTTCGACGACTTGAATACGGAATTTTGTATGAACAGCTTACACCAACCACGACTTCAACTCTTGCATCCCAAGATGGCGTCTTTGTTTTGGCCAACTGATTTTGCCTGTCAAGGGCAAATCTGTAGCACTACTTTCAACCCTTGGCCGCGGCCAATGCCTCTTCCAAAGTCCTGACCGTCTTGTCCGTCCATTCACGAGGCTTTTCTACGATCAGTGGACTGTATCGGTTCCTTGTGCTCCCATCCTTCTCGAAGTCTCCACTTCTACCCTTGATCATCGGCAGCAACGCCAGGGGATAAAAAGCGGCCGACGGTATCTAGAGGATGATCATAAACACCGCTGAATTGCGCTTTTTCAAAGAAAAAGAAATGCGGACGTCGTGCTAGACCTTCGATCTACCTTCACTCCTTTCATAGAACACATGTTAAGCAGCAATGAACGCATCAGTTTCAACAGCCACCCTGGGCTCCAGTGCTTCGTCGGTATCACCCTGCAATTGGGCCCAGTTTGGGCGAGTCACTTTCGGTCAGTGACAATCATAGTGAAAATCATGTTGGCGCAGTATAACTCAGAAAGCTCAAACAGCGTTGATATGGACGTAATCGTTTGACCAAACACATCGGATATTGCATCTCTTGTACTGCTAGAACGATTGTTCAACCGCAAGGCAGTTTCATGCAACATATTGACAGCTATCCACTTTCGACCTTGTCGAGTAGGTTTCGTCAGAGCCTTTTCCGCAGGATGCGTGAAGATATGCTCCTTCAACACAGACACGACTCACGGCGCACAAGGTAGGAGTGGATGGCGGCGATTTGGACGGTGCGGATACAAGAGCCACACTTTGAGTAGTCGTGATTGCAGTCGTAATCACGCATTACGATGACATGCGCATACTGCCCATGATTCTTGAGGCATTGTACGCCTCGCAAAGCTATCGACAGTCGGCGGTAATATGGATGTTGGCATCGGACTCCGTTGAGATGCTCAATACTGCAGATTTACTTCCTCGAGTGGTGCCATATCTTCTGTACACTGGAGAGGCGCCGCACACGATCTTTGAACAACAATTCCTCTGATCCCTACTTCCAAGGTCAAGATAGAATAGACACTGAGCAATTAGCTGAAGGTTGTAAACACTTGATCGGAAAGGAGACCCGTACCCCGCACGCAGGGCAGGTGTAGATGGGCTCTACACATTTTGTGTGGGGTCTTTTGCGACCATTTTAAGCGGCATCTGCTGCCGTTTCTGGAAGCTTTTACACAGTCAAGCAATCTGTTTACCTAGGTAGGTACTGTAGCAATAAGAGAGGCGATTTCGGCGACTGAATATCGGCAATTGGGCCTTCTATATGTCACATATCTTGATGAAATATCCACGTGCTTCGTAGGCCAACAAATTACAGGTTTGGAAACCACAGAGTCGATCGCAGAGGCTCTTTTACTTCGTCAAGCTGGGACTAGTATCTCGCACAATATACTATCGAGAAGCGGATCAAGATGGCTCCCCTCAATGTGTGTATGGTAGGCACTGGTGAGTACACGACTGGCTTCGTGGGTGGTGGGGCCAGTGGCAGCGACAAGAAAGTAGGTGTGGTCGGCCTGACGCTCTTCGACCTCCGACGACGAGGCAAGGTAGGCCAGCTGTCGATGGTCGGCACGAGCGGTGGCAAATTCCCGGCGATTCGGGAGCATCTACACAAGAACATCACCCAAGCATACAATGGGCTCGACACCGGCTTCACCAGCTACCCAGATGACGACAAACGTGACCCAGAAGCATACAAGACGGCCATCGACGCCCTCAGCCCTGGAGACGCCATCACCATCTTCACGCCGGATCCCACCCACTACCCCATTGCGTTGTATGCTATCAGGCGAGGAATCCATGTCATGATCACCAAGCCGGCCGTCAAGACCCTCGAGGAACATCTGCATCTTCTGGAAGAGAGTCGCAAGCACAATGTTTTTGTCTACATAGAGCACCATAAGCGGTTCGATCCTGCATATGCGGACGCTCGCAACCGCGCTGTCACGGGCAGCCTGGGCGAGTTCAATTACTTCTACTCATACATGAGCCAACCGAAGTCGCAGCTGGAGACCTTCAGAGCCTGGGCTGGCAAGGACAGCGATATCTCTTATTACCTCAACTCGCATCACATTGATGTCTGCGAGAGCATGGTGCCGGAATACAGACCAGTTAAGGTGATGGCGAGCGCGAGTACAGGCATCGCCACAGACCTTGGTTGTTCTGCTGAGACAGAAGACACAATCACGTTGTTGGTGGACTGGACCAGGAAGGATGGGAGTGGTAGGCGAGCCACAGGCGTGTATACTGCCAGCTGGACTGCGCCACAGAAAGCTGGGTTGCATTCGAATCAGTATTTCCATTACATGGCAAGTAAGGGTGAAGTACGAGTCGATCAGGTGTGTGGCTTCTCGATAGTGTTCATTGGAGAATGGCCGTGTACTGACTTACTAGGCTAAACGAGGGTATGAGGTGACCGAGGACGAGAATGGTTTGACATGGTACAACCCTTTTTACATGAAGTAAGCCCTACAACAACACGAGAAGTTGCATCGATGTCCACGAGTGCTGACAGCTTACTAGATATGCACCAGACGAGGAGGGTAATTTCGCTGGCCAGGGTGGCTATGGCTATGTCAGTTTTGAAAAATTCATAGATGGTATTCAAGCCCTCAAAGACGGTCGGGCAACGCTCGATGACTTGGATCGACGAGGGCTACCGACCTTACGTAACACTGTTGCGACAGGTGCCATACTGGAGGCCGGCCGAGTCAGCCTTGACGAAAAGAGACCGGTTGAAATAGTCGAGAATGACGGAATTTGGACTTTGCTACGTTGAGGACGGCGGGAGCAGTGATGTGGTTGGCATCTTCTGTCTCTACCTTCAGAGTAATTCATTGAGGGATGAACGTTGGCTTGAGAGCCAAAAGTGTTGCATATAGGGCCCTATGACTGAACATACCTTTGTATGTCTTTCAGAGACAGCGCATTCTTCCCGTTGTTGTGATACGAAGACTCAATACTTGAACTCTTAGCAGTGTCTGTGTCTGTGTCTGTGTGACTTACCGTTGATCACAGCGGACGAAGGGAAGTCCACGCCCAGTTGCTGGTGTGCTGATGCCGGTACGCACAGAAATAGCCAGGATAAAAAGCAGTACCGTATGCAACTCTGCGTCTTGGTGTCGCAATCGGCGTAGGCCAGAAAGAGACAATGCGCCTCCACTGGCGCATAATCGATCTCATGTAGCGCGTTCACTTGCATGAGACAACCTCGGTGATCGCGCGGGCCGATTACGTCTGTTTGATGATATATCCTGCATTCCTGATTCTTTGATGTTCAGTCAAAAGTTTCCGATCTTTGGGAACATCGCCTCATATTCCACTCCATCTTCTATCGTTTCTATCGCCAGAAACCAGTGCAATATTTTCAATATGCTTATCCAGGCCGTCACCTTCCTGGGCTTTGTGAGCTCGGCCTTGTCACAAGTATCAGCCGCCTCCCAACCAGTGTACGACGACATTACGGACATCGATGTGCATGTCCAGGAATTGACAGCTGCAACCGCCGCCTACCAAGGTGGCCTACTCTCTCAAGCACCGCTGGCAATAGACTTCGTCCCAGTGCACCTGGCCACCCGCAAAGGCTACTACGACTCGCTGGCCTTGCCCAGCACAGTGTCAGAGACCGACGCTGCAGCAGTCATTGACCACGTCAACAAGACACTGTCGATCGATAATCCCAAGGCAGTCGACACGCTCATCTCGAAGAAGACACTGTTCGACGAATCTGGCTCGGATGTGTTCATCAGCGCCGGCCTGCAGTTGCTGCTGTCGGATCATCTCAGCTTCAGTGACGAAGTCTTGAAGCGAGTCCCGGCTGATCTGGTGGATGATGCGAACGAGGTGATAAACGTCATTACTGTTGCTCTGCAGAAGGGTATAGCTACGTTTTCGTGAGGTTGCATTAGGAGCGAGGCGGTAAAGCGCGAATTTGAACCCGCTCGGCACAGTCGAGGTGCTTTATGTGCTTAGCAGCAGTTAGGATCGAGATATTATCGATGATATACGGCTGAATAATAAGCATCGTCACAACAATCAACATACCATTTCCGTTTATTACTGCGTGGGTTTTGTGTGTTAGTGGCTCTACAAACCTGTGCAGACGGTTGTGAAATGTCCGTAGCAGGGCAAAATGAGGTCATTACCGCGTTTTGGGTGCCCGAGTCGAACGCGTCAACAGAGCCAATGCAGGTCACGAGACGCGTCGCGTGTCCCGCGCTTCGCGATGGGAAACCTCCAATTTGGGTAACATGAAGCATCATCACCTACAACAGGTCTAAGAATAATTCCTCTCAGAACTCTGCTAGACGAACTCGCCTTGACGAAACATACGGTGCTTCGCTTCACGTCCAGAATTGCACATCTGGTAGGCTATGCACGAATCATAATCCCTTCGACGTCCATGTCAACAGAAACGCGAACCCTCAGCAGCACCATCATTTGGACTGGAAAATGTACCTCCCACGATCTCAAATAAGCCAACTCTACGAACACCTGCTCAAGACAACCCATCCTCTGAGCCCTCCAGTACTCATTCTCACATCATTGACTGTGGACTCTCTATGTGCTACCCGAATCCTTACCGCACTCCTCAAACGCGACTACATCGCACACAAAGTCCAGCCAGTCTCTGGATATAGCGACCTTTCACGGGCAGGCCAGGAGCTCGTTCTGCCTCTCACGCGTCAGCATGGTGGTGACGGTGGTGTTGTGGTGTGTCTCGGCGTGGGAGGACTAGTAGATCTCGAGGAAGTGCTAGGCTTGGATGGTGGAGATGGAGAGACGGATATGAGTGGACATGGCGTTGATGTCTGGATGATCGACTCTCGCCGACCTTGGAACCTGGTCAATGTCTTTGGAACCATGACATTGGCAGACCCACATTCAGGAGAGGATAGCAGGCAGGTACGAGACATACCAGGCGTGGAGAAGAGTCGACTGCTCCCCAGCTATAGACATGGACATGGTGGCGTCATAGTTTGGGACGATGGGGATGTTGAGACGGAACTGTCTGCGGAGAAAGAAGCATATCTCGCGCTGCAAGACATGCCCGAGATCACGGAAGAAGACCTTGAGTTGGGCGGGGACAGTGATGATGACGAACAGCCCTCAAATATGTCGGAAAGTAGCCAGCTTAGTCGCAAACGCAAAGCCTCGTCAGATGGATCCGATATTGACGAGAGCGACGATGAGCCGCCCCAACAGCGACGACGAAGCAACAACAGCACACCCATACCCATGTCGCCCAGTCAAAACCCAATATCTGCTCAGTTGGATCCTTTTGACGGTGCCCCTCCAAGTTCTCAACCACAATCAACGGGAGCTGCAATACCATCTTCGCCTCCTAGAAACCCTTCGCAACGTCAACTGAGGCGGCAGTTACTGAAGTTACGTCGAAAGCATCAGGCGACTTTGGAAAAATACTACGCTCTTGGTACGTCCTACAGCGAACCAATAAGCAGCATGCTCTATTCACTGGCGTCAGAGCTTGGGCGAGAAGATAATGATCTTCTCTGGCTTGCTATTGTGGGTATAGGCAGCATTCAGCTCTCGCCATACAGTCGGGTATCTCGTTCTACTTCAGGATCAGGACGTAGAGTACTTGATCGACATGAGCAAATCCAAGAAATCTTACGAGACGAAGTCCGTCGTCTCAATCCTGTCCCTGAGCAAGAAATACAGAAAAGCCAAAGCGTGGAGGGCGCCATACCCACGCATGGTCGAAGTCCCACAGACACAGGGATCCGCTTATCTCCAGAGCCTAGGTTCCTTTTGATACGACACTGGAGCTTATACGAAAGCATGCTGCACTCTCCCTATCTGTCGACACGCCTACATATATGGTCCGATGCAGGAAAGAAGAGATTGCACAAGCTATTGGCCAAGATGGGCATCTCATTGCAGGAAGCCGGTAAAGGCTATGTGCACATGGACATGGAGCTAAAACGAAGTCTGCGAGAACGAATCCTCAAATTTGCTCCACAGTACAACCTCGAAGGGCTGGTCCCAGGTTCAGATGGTCGTAGCGGCAAGGAAGGTTGGGGATTTGTGAAGTCCTGGGGTTGGAAATCGACCTTGTCCGCCACAGATGTTGCGACTATAGTCAGTGCCATGTTGGAGATTGGTGTCGACGCCCATGGCATTCTACCTGCCAATGCATACGGCGCTGCTGGAGTCTCGAATCCGTCATTCAGTTCCCGGATGCAGGGGCTTCCGACACCACCACACAGCGACGATGACAGTGCCAACAAAGATACAGAGCAAGGTCCTGATTATACAACGCACCGCTTCTTCACCGCGTTCGATGCTCTCAACCCAACAACAACCTCATCAAGTCAAGGATTGTCCGTGCTCCTCGCTCACATCAAGACAGCAAAAACTCTACATCGTGCTATCCTACGAACAGGTAGCGCCCTGATAGGAAAGAAGCAAATCCGGCATCTACGCGCCTTTCGAATGGGTGTAGTGAAAGAGGGGCCTGATGTTCCGCTCTTCACCCACCCAGGTGCACTCGTAAAGCTCGCAGGCTGGATCAGCGAAGCCGTGACCGTCCTAGAATCGGAAAGAGGTCGAAAATCTTCGATAGCTGCAGATAACGCGCTCGTTCTAGCCTGTCTGGACGAATCGAGGAGTGTCTACATCGTCGTTGGTCTAGGTGGCGGTGGCAATGGGAAGAAAGTAAGGTCGAAAAAGGAGATTAAAGAACGAGAAGATCAGAAGAAGAGGAAAGAGGCTGCGAAAGTGGCCAAAAAGGCTGAGCGGAAGAGAATAGCAGAGGAGAGAAAGCGATTGCAGAGAGAACGAGACGAAGCAAACGGTATCCTCCACTCGGATGACGAGGATGAGGCCGCGTACTCAGATAGTACCGAGTCCGGCTCGTCATCATCGTCTGGGTCCGACAGCGACTCGGACGTTGACGATTTCGCCAAGCAGAGGCGCAAGGAGAGGGGCTACGGACTGAATAAGTTCGGTCAAGCTTTCCAAGAGGTTGTCGAGCAGACTGCTTCCCGAGTGAGGATCGACAGTTTCGAGCATTCGGTCGTAGAGGTCAAGAAGGAAGACCTGGCGGGTTTTCTGGAGGCGTTAAGTCTAAAGAGCGTCATTGGTTGAAAAGGGTGTTGCTGGCATTCACATGTCTTCACGTAGTGACGCTGGCCATCACCACATTGGCTCGTTCATTTTATTCAATTCCTGTCACCCGACCTGGGGCATGCATTCCTAACAACGTAGAGAATCGGCGCAAAACGCCGCTCGCCTGGCACGTTCGTAATACAAATACATGATATTAAGATTCAAGGCCGAGAGTCTGCGCTCGAATCCGGTGGACAGTCTTTTCCAATAATGCAGGCAGGCACATGTGAAGCTGCCCTCACTTACCTCCCTATCTCTTCCCAGTACTTATCAAGAGTGTCTTGCCTGATCTCCCATGCCCAGTGATGACACGTTTGATGCACAACTGGACTGACCTCGGGCGCATCCTCGTCCTCACCATCATCGAACACCGTTCGAACCCCCAGCTGTGCATATCGCTTGAGCAGCGTGCGCCGCCACCTGCCGGTCTCCCCAACACATTTCCTCCAACGACTGACTTGCCTGTCGTCGTCTGCACATCTTCTCCCACGGAAGAACCTGGTATACCACTGGAACCAGCCTCTCACGTCGTGTTCATGTGCTATCCACCCTGACGCCTCCCACTCCTCGATCGGCAGCCCGCAGCTCACCTTATACTTGTTCACGTCCGGGTCATACTCGGGATTGATCAAATACCTCTCCACAGGCAACGAGTCTATCCACGAAGAAGGAAGCTCCTTCCAATCGTCTACAACCGTAATGCCCAGCTTACGTGTGTACAATGGCCGATAATACGAACCGCCGAAGCATCCCTCGCGCAGAACCTCTTCAGGCGATTTGTTAGGGTTGAACGTGGGGAAGTCTGCAAATTGGAAGCTCCCGTCTTCAGAACGGGTGGGCAAGGGTGCTGTTTTTTCCCACTGCGTCCAGCTGGCTTGTATCTCTCCCACCTCCTGCTTCGGCAGGATGGTAGAGGCGACTAGCGGTGACTGCGACCGTGGGGGAACTGCAGCAGCTTGACTGGGAGCTTTTGACCTGGCAGTAGAGGCAACACGAGCATGGTCGAGAGAATTATCGTGGTCTCTATAACTAGGTTGTGGGGCTGATGCAATTCGTGCTGAGGCTCTGGTTGGAGGCGGTCTGTCTGTACGTGCAAGGACCCTGCGTCGCTTAGTGGTGGCCTTCGTGGGCTGTTGGTCATCACCAGTTCCGTCATCCAGTGTCCTCGGCCTCTTGGGGACGATGGGTTTGATATCGAGCTCAGCCAATAAAGCCTGGTTCTTCTTGATTTTCTCTAGGCGACGAGTTTCATACGCGCTCAACTGTTGCTGCTGCGCCGCCGCCGCCATCGCTATCGTGCAACGGCCAAGTTCCCAAGGCGCGAAGAGTGTTATCACATCCACTTCACGTGCGGTAGACAAGTACTTCACGAGCGACGAGCAAATAATGTTGAGTGATAAGTGGCATAAAGGCGGCAAGATAAACCATGTCGATGGCTCTCAGGTCCCTTGATCCTTGTTGACTTCGAGGTGTCTCGAGAGCGAGACCGAGGAGACTACGTCATCGTCTCCCTGGAGAACTCGAACAATAAGTTGCAAGGGCCCAGAACACGTGATTGCCGAGACCTTCACGTGAAATACGGGATTTTCCGACTGTCCGAAAGCGGCAATTCTCATCTTCAACCCTTTTCCGTCACCAAAACAGATGGAGGTTTGACGCACCGGTGATACGACGTCGATACTGGCGTCTCATGAGACAACCTTGGAATTGGCGCCGGAAGAAGATGCAAAGAATCAAACAATGCAGCCTAGTGTCGGTCTTTTTACGCCCGTGTCCACGCGAGGAAGGGTACGAGACCGATTGGCGCAGACGCCAGACCGGACGTGCATCAATCCCCAAACTCTCAACGTTCAAAAAAGTGAACCGCTGACGGATACCGCTATACGCCATCACATGTCAGATCTTACCCAATTAGAAAATCCGCTGCTTTCGTCCGGTTCTTTGATGTTCACAGGCATGGCCAGTACAACATGCCCTACTTACAAGGTATACTTTTTGAGACGATGGCCGTGATCCAACCACCTTACCTCAGCCCCTTCAACAGCATGATCTCACCCACTCCCAAGCCACCTTCGGACGTTATCATCATTCATGTGTAGAGCTGTACCGTAACTACAACTGGATAGGCTGCTGCTCCTTTCTTGATCCAGCAGTCCTTCTCACTCCCAGCTGCCAGAGTTAAATCCTCTTCTCCAGTCCCGCATCAAAACCCGACCTGTCCCTGATCTTGTTTGCTCTGCCTCTGCCACTATAGTCTTATATGGTCGAGGTCGCTATGGACCCGCAAGCATCTCCAACTCCGTTATCTCGCTCCAAACTTGGCGGCGAGAAAACGGAGCTTGGCTACTCGTCCAGTTCTGAACCCGCCTCTTACTTCTACACGATTCTTCCGCCCATTGTCCAGAAGAGGGTCCCACGTATAAGATCTCTCCGACGTGCCGCTACTCTGTACAGCAGTGGTGGCAGCAACAATGGCAACAAGCAATCATCTACACCAAGCCAATCCAAATACTCGAACGACGTCAGCGCCGGCTCGATCACCCCTCCGCCCTCGTACCGCACCAGCCTTTTGAGCTTCGCCCGCTCCCTGCCAGTTTCACAATCACCACCGCTGGACGAAGATGATGAGATGACAGTAGCGGGTAGCCGTAATCCGGACGACGTCTTTGCTCTGGGTACCACAGCTGGAAGACCCATCTCAAGTTCGTCTAGTGGCTCAACAACACCGCCATACACATCCATGGCCGACGAAGCGGACGCCAACGGGATACAGTGGAAATTTGCAAACCAGGGCTACAACCTGCTGTGCCTTGCTGCAGAAGAGTCACGGTCGTTGACTTCGTCTCCTTCATTCGGCCGCCGGCTTTACATAGATGCCACAAGCTATCTCATTCGAGGTCTCCCGGCCACTCTGACCCTAGAAGAGCAGTCGACACTGCGCGCTGCCCTACCCGAGACCCTGAGTCCGACGCTCATCACATCCGATCCTCGCCTAGCCCTCCCGTCGAACGAACAACCCTCTACCTCAACGTCTACATCACTCCGACATTCTCCCGAGCAGCCGGAAGAACCACAGAGCGATGCACCCTCGCTCATCCACCGCGCCACCGCCCAGACTATAGTCTTTATCTTTATCGCCCTCAACTTCCTCCTACCCTACATTCAGCTTCTTGCGCGCCAGGTATACCAATACGACCGCAAGCACCACGTTTCCGACCGCCTGTTGGCGAAAGGTCTGGTCGTAGCAGATGGTCTTGGCAAGCAGACCTTCACTCTCGCCCGCACTGTCGGCGCTATGAATGACGGTCTCGTGGCGGACCGCATGCGCGACCTCAGCCTCTGGTGGGTGCGAGGCGTTGCCGGAGGTGTTTACCAGGGCTTTGGCGAGGGTTTGGAGGTGCTGGGTCTGGTCGATCTACCTGCTGGAAACAGACCCCCTCCCGCCAAGGGCAAGGTTATAGCTGAGGAGGATGAGCGTGATGATGATGAGGTGGAGAATGAGGTTGTGAAAGTTGAAGTTGAAGTCGAAGAGACCCAGCCTGTGCGCGTGCAGGAGAGAGGTTGGATATGGCGATAGACCTGGCCATGGAATGGCCCAGGTTTCTTTCATCCATCGGACGCGGGTTACAGATGTTTGCTTCTCTGTATGACTTGATATTGATTTTCACCGTTCGACAGTAGAGAGATCCTCTTAGAGACATAACGATTAATGAATGAATAATACCGCCAATACGAGACCAACAAAACACATGGACAGTCTGCGTTTCCTGCTGTCTAAGCCGAATACTTCTGACGGTACAATGTCATCCTTGGTAGTGAAAATATT
Source organism: Scorias spongiosa (assembly GCA_018467035.1). NCBI lineage: Eukaryota > Fungi > Ascomycota > Dothideomycetes > Capnodiales > Readerielliopsidaceae > Scorias > Scorias spongiosa. The sequence continues at coordinate 419,964 of JACSZZ010000001.1, forward strand.
GAGATCGGGACAGTCACAGATCGGTTCTGGTTCTTCGTCTCAATCTCCTCATACATAGCCATTACCGTGTGATCGGATTACAGCGTACACTCCACCGCGCAAAGTCTGTCTGTACAGCTAGCAACCAGCAAAACCTAATGGTATCATATACTTTTGGTACTATTATCCAAAGCAAACACTCCCATTTCGCCCATTCCCTCCTTTCTTTCCTCCTTTTGAAATCCTTCCCCTCCCAAACGCCGTTTACTTGTCGTTCCAGTCACTCTGTGACTCTCCAGCTCATCCTCCATTGTTCCCGAAGAAGAAACCATCGAACAGATCGACATTCCCAGCACTTCCAACCTCAAAACCCCCAGATCCGTCAAACCCACCGTTTCCGAGACCTCCACCTCCACCACCTGCGTTTCCACCGCCTCCAGCACCACCCGTACCGAAGCCCAGGTCAAACAGCTCGTTGGTGCCGCCGTATAGTGTGTTGTTGGGATGTGTAGGGTCGGCGACTGGGAAGGTTGTTCCGAGCCAATCCATGTCCATATCGAACGAGAAATCCTGGTTGGAGACGTTACTGGCGTAGGATTGCTGCTGCTGATGGTACGGTTGGCTAGGAACATGATGTGGTGAGGGAGACAAGAAAGGTGGATGTTGGTGGTGGTGCTGCTGCTGCTGTGAGTAGGCGGGAATTTTGTCCATGCTCGACGCCGGGGAACTTAGCCAGGGGGATGATGGTTGTTGTTGCTGCTGCTGCTGTTGCTGCTGGGTTTGCGGGTCTTCGATGCTTGGCTGCGGTCGTCGGTGCGTAGTCGGCATCTGAGGCTGCATTTGCTGAGGACGTGTATAGGGTCGGTTATCAATCTCTTCGTCGGAAAATAAGTCTTTGAGATTCATGTCGAATTTTGGTGGTGGGCGTCTTGATGGGTTAACAGCTGCTGGTTTGGGTGTCTTCTGTCGCAAGCTGTGCTGTTGTTGAGAGCGGTGGTGGTGCTGCTGCTGCTGCTGCTGCTGCCGCTGCTGCTGTCGTTGGTGCTGATATTGCTGCTGCTGTTGTTGTTGCCTCTGCTGTTGCTGCTGCTGTTGCTGCTGCGGTGGACTCAGGCTGCTGTGACTACCCTGTGGCGATTTAAGGCTTGCGATGCGAGCGAAGTAACTACCTGGGTAGTTGATAGGCTGAGTTCCAAGACTGGATGCGTTGCCAAAGCCAGTGGTGCTCATGCACATCGAAATGGTAGCCTTGCTCATCCGCACGAATGCATCACGGCACGCCTCAGCCGGAGGACATTTCTCGATCAAATCAGTCAGGACCGAAGTTGCGGCAAGGATGGTAAAGTCGACGTCATCTAGCGTGAGTTGTGATCGAACAGTGGTGGAGTGCCAAACAGCGTAGAGGAAGGAAATACCTAGTTTTTCATGTCAGCCAACCGCGCGAGATTTTGAATCTCGATGAGCACCATGATCAAAACTTACCACTCATGAACAGATGGTGTGTTGCAAGGAAGGTATAGTTGACAAGTTTGAGTCGATGAAGCTGTCGGTAAATCTTCAATACCGTCTGACCCGCCTGTGCCACCTTGAGAAAGACAGTCTCTTCGTCTTCTTTGAAATCCAGACTGCTCGTCCCAGGACTATGCACGTCGTCACCTGCAGACGAACCCAGTTCGCTTGCCAGCGCAGGCGGAGCCGATAACGATTGTCTATACAGCATAATGACGGCCTGCCAGTAGTTGAGTTCAAGAAAGAGGGTGTTGAAAGACACGCCTGTCTCTTGCTGTTTGGGGGCCGACTCTTTCCACTCCCATAAACGGCGATCTACATCAACGCGCCAGTCCGAGAAGTCTCTGAATCGCTCCAAGAAGGGAGAGGACAAGTTGGTGTACATGTACGCGTTATCTCGGTTCGCACCCATCATGCGCGCCTGCTGCGCCTGCCGGTGTTGCAGCACATGCAGAATCTCTGACTGTAGTAGACGGAGGCGGAAGTAGTGATGCGCCACTAGTTTGTAGGTGGGCACCTCCTCGTCGCCTACAGGCTTGAGGAAGCCGGCTGTGGTGATGTTGCGATCATCTAACAGACACGGGAATTCCGTCGTCACGACCTGGTCGGTAATGCCAAAGGGTCGACCCACACACGTTGAGACCAGCCTGTCTAGTGAGTACACGCTCCACCATAAGCGCCGGCGAAGATCCCGAGTATATTGCTTGCGGCCGGTGGCGCTCGGCGTCGTAGCATCAGGCGCAACATAGTTATCCAACTCTGGATCTATCTCTTCAAAGTGCAGGCCTAAGTCGATACTCAGTCGCACGGCGACACCAATGATATACCACAGACCTGGCGCGACTGGTCGCAGTAATGCTAGTCCCGCGAGTAGCAACACTGCTTGTAGCACCTCTAAGCCACCACCAATTCCTTCCGTGGCAGGAGAAGACCCGAGAAAACTTTCAAGATGCACGATCGCAGAAGAGTGGTAATTCTCGGGTTGTTGCTTCTTTGCCATCATGCGCAGGCGCTTCTTGTTCGGCGCATCACTGTTATCTGATCGTTCATCTCCATCACTGTTGTTCAGAGACTCATTGATGATGCCACTACCGATGGCGAAAACAATGTTCAGCATATAAAGCTCTCTCGGCGATCGCTTGTCATTTTCCAACCCATAAACTCTGTCGAACATAGCCATAAACTCTGTCCGATGCAATATGGGAATCTGTGGGTTCGCGTGCTCGAAGTATAACTCAACTAGCCCAATGGCTACATCTTTTTCCGGAAAGGGCGCAGGTTTTATGCTGGGTTTTGTGTGCAACCCAAAAAACGAATCTCTCATCGAACTACCTCCGCTGGCAGTCTCTGCGGCGGCATTCCTGTGCGAGTTTGGCGTAGCACGATCAGATGAGTGTGAACCACCAACTGAACTCTTGACAGCGGCGAATACCACCCTGGCAAAGGAGATTCCAGATGTCGATCCTAGAAAGCGAGAATCTGAAGCGCCCTGGAACGACACCATGCCTATGTTAGATACCAGCTTGTCGAGCTTGTCTCTACTTTCTTGCTGATGTTGAAGCGCAGGGTCGAGATTGGTGTTGGTCTCATCGGCGTTTGACTTGCTATCTTTGGTGTCGCCAGCTTGGCTCGACAGTGACATTTTGGCCGTGGGTGTGATGTGCGTAGCAGTGGGAACGTCCGCCCTGCTATGTGGCGAATTCTCGTCCATTTCGGCGGCAGCACCGTCCTGAAGGGGTGGAAAGGGGACATTGAAACCGGGCTTTATGTCGTCGCTGACAGAGAAGTTCTCCTCAGGAGGCTTGTACTCGACACCATGGCCTTGTAAGACTGATTCAAGATAGTGGACGCGGCTTTCCAGGAAGTAGACATAACTGCGCGGAATCTCTCGTTTGCTGACTGGATCAAAACCTACACACTTTGAGTTGCTCTTTTCGCAATTCGAGCATCGTGGGAGCTTTTGATCGCAGCGATTCTTGCGATGCCGACACCGATTACATGCTGAAACATTCCTAAAATTGGAGCTGTTGTTGCCATTTGAGGAAGGGAGGTTGGAAATAGGCGATTCCACCTTATGTACGGCGTCGGCATTGCTTCCGGTGATATCAAGACCTTCGGTGCTGCTTCCCTTCACTGTATCTCCCAGCGGTTTGACCTCGTCGTCGCCGTCGTCATCATCGTCATCGACGACTCGTTCTCGCTTCCCTAGGGTATTCGTGTTGCTGCTACTGCTGCCGAGCTTGGCTTTGTTGTCGCTATCGTTATTCCCACCGCCACCACTGCCACCAATATCCTTGCGATGGTGGTGGCGATTGTGGTTGAAGGCGCTCATGCTCACAGTCGTCTTAATGGCGAGAACATCAGCGACGGCATCTTTTGCCGAGGCAGACACCACTGCGAACGCGCCTCTCGTCCTGGCACAAACTGAGCACGAGAAAGATACTTATTAGTAATGGAAAGGGTCCCAGCACAAGGAGTCAATGGCAAACGCAAGAAAGAAAAATAGTTCGGCTACAGAGCGACGCGTTGGAAGGCTGATCAATTCACCTGTGAGTGGATGGTAGGGCAACGCGGAGGGGAGAGCGGCGAGGTCCGACGGGGCAAAAGTTCCGACCTTATATGATGCGCCAAAGACGAGACGGAAGGACTACATGCAAACCCTCCGACGAGAACCACCGCAGACGAGCAAACCATCCCACGTCTTTCGCACGTAGATTGGACAAAGATGGGTAGATATCTATCTATTGGTCTTGACTCTTCTCATACGCCTCTTGTCTTGCGTGTCACTCCCACAGTGCGCGGATCTATCAGCCAGGCCTGCCCGTCCGAGGCACGGCAAATTGCATGGGTCCGTCTTATCTCTCCCCGTCAGATAGCCGGGCGCGTTATAATTGCTTTAGGAAACAGGCTCACTAATGATAAGTGAAAACACTGCTGGAGATGGGGCTGCTTGGCCATCCCAGAGAGTCGTTTACGTATGTGGAGTGCATCTTCGCGGAATGTAGATGCATGTGTGTCGGAGGTAGACTTATGACACATGCCATTTCCCATGATGGGAACCAGGCGTGTGGTAGAAGCTTGACATGAAGTACGACGTCATCTGTCAACCAGAGCATATACTACCTGGTAGGTAGGTCTAGTGGCAGGCTTGTTTCAGCTTTGTGGTGTACTTCCACAGGGCTGGAATGATAAGCTTTCGAGGGGCACCACAGCATCTAGAAGGACGAGAAATCGTTCTAGAATCACTCACTTCAGGGTTGAAATTTTTGAAACAGAACAAGGCTTCACACGGTACGATCCAGCAGGCGGACAATCGCCTGCCTTCCCAAATCCATCGAATGATGATCAGGAAATGATTGATTCAAAGAAAAACTCCAGTTTGGCGCATTGTGCTGCCATGGGTATCATGGGTATGTGTGTCGCGCGAGTGATGGTATGGAAGACCAGTGCTCCCCCAAGTTTCTCCCTTTCCGCGCTCCCAAAATAAAAAATAAAAAAAATAGAACGCAATCGCCCAGATAGCCTCCCAGATGATGTTTAACCCCCTGTTTGACCATTCCCGTGACTAGGCGGTCAGGCAGGCGCCACGTATCTCATTCGAGATCACTGCCCCCGTTTTGTCAGTGTCCGCAAAGCCTAGGTGGGAAATGCAGCCGTGTGATCCCTGTACCCTCGACCGAAAGAGAAACGAGCAGAAAGTCCAGTAAATAAAACGCAAAAAGACAATGCTGATCAGATAGCCTCCCCCAATCGTGTAGATATGTTCGCCAGATATTACATTATAGAATAGAAAACGAGAGGATCCGGTTATTGTGCGTTTCGGCTTGATAGGTTGGATGTCGAAGTGGAACGGAGCAGGTCCGTAGAAGAACCTGATCTCTGAGCAGAAGCCAGGGTGAAAGCGTCCTCGCCATCTGTGAGCGTGGGGGAATTGAACAGATCGTCATCGGCGGCCGGCGCCTCAGTGCTGCTCCATGCCTTTTCGGAAGTGAAATCATCCCGTCGCGGCTCAACCAACATGAGGCTGATAACAGCGCCCGCGCTGGCAATGCAAGCATTCGTCCACCATGGCAATCCTAGCATGCCGACAGAGAGGCCAGCCGACTGCAGAATGCCGGATACGGTAGGGCCGAAGGCACGGCACAAACTCGCGGCTGAGGCGGCCACACCGTTCAGTGTGCCTAGGACTTTGGTTGATTTCGCGGAGGCCGAAAGCATGATCTGGAAGGAAGGGTAAGCGAAGGCTTGCGCAGTCACTTTCCAAACCAACATTATGTAGATGCATGGCATTCTCAGCGCCGAAGGGACCAGAGTTATATACGGCACCAGGAGATATAAGACAGGGTAGGAGAGAGCCGTCAGTCGGAAAGTCAATAGCGGACCAAGTTTCTTGTTGACGATGGGGAAAACGACCATAGTGGCGAACATTTGTATGGCCGCCTGAGAGGACAGAATTGCGCCAATCAGCTTTGTTGAAAGAGCAAGGCCGCTTGTGAATTGGAAGGGTAGTTTCGCAGGCTGCTGAGCTTCCGGCATGCTGAACAATACCGGCAATAGCTGTTCTGCGGAGATGGTGTGACTGGTTGATAGGTCAGCTTGATGTCCCTCTAGCATACCTTTTCGCTTAACATCAGACTTTGGGTACTTACTATGCCAGAATACCATATCCAATGATGTTCAACAGCACCTGTCTGGTGAATGCGCTTTTCAGTGAAGCGTTGCGCTTTGCGCCCAAATCCTGTTGGGCCTCCTCGGCAGCATGAAAATCGACTAGATCATTATGCGCAGATCCATCAATTGAGTTGTATGCAGGCGGTGGAATATCGGCATCGCCAGATCGCCTTGGGCAAAGCTCGGGCGATGAGGCCGTGGACTGATAATCCGGTGGGTCATCCTCATGAATGAGGACGAAAGTTTCCTCGGGATAACCAGCTTTATCGCTCGATATGTGGTCAGCTTTCCTGGCCCTGCAGCAGTTCAGCAACCATTGACCCAATTCCAGACCCCAGTCGCGGCGTCCCTTCATGTCTTCATGGGTTTCCTCGAGGAACAGAATACCGATGGTCATGCCGACCAGTACGATGGCGGCACAGACCAGGTTGGGGAGAAGGTAAGGGAAGGCCTCAAAGATAGTACCAGGCGAGAAGAGGGCTGGATAGTTGCGGACTGGCTCAGCAAGACCACCTCCGACCATGGCGCCGACGATTGAACCTAAGCACCAGATCGATGGAATCAAGGCATAAGCTCGGGCCTGATGAGCTTCTACCGTAACAATCTCTGCTACGGTGGTCTGGATAACGCCGATGTTGCCATTAAGCAGGCCACCAACGGCGCGGGCAAACAGCGCGGTGACAAGATTGGGTGAAAAGCCGAAGATGATCATGCTGACTCCTGTACCGGCCAGACCAGACAACAAAATAGGCTTTCGACCGAGCCTGTCACTCATACGACCCCAAAGAGAGCCGGTCAAGAATTCCGCAAATGCGAAGACAGAAGTGACTAAGCCTGCGTAGAGAGCGATTTGCTTGTCGTTAGAAGTGATGTGAAAAGACTCGATCATATAATAGATGTAAGGGAAGATCGACATGAAAGCTATCGGTTCGCATATCCTACAGCAGACTTTGAAAATCGTCAGTTTGGTTGATTCAATGGTAACTGAAACATAACAAGACTTACGGAGGATGCATATTTGAGCGTAAGGAAAAGCTTTGCCGTCGGCTTTCCGGTCGAAGCAACGAAAGGGCGACATGACCGATATTGATGAGCGAACCTCGAGCCAGACTCAGAGGTCTTCTCGAGAGGATATGCAATGGATGGAATAGCCGCTGCCGCTGCAGACAAATGTTATGAGTCGATCGCTCGTAGGTGATGAATGTTGTTGAACATTCACAGCGGTCAACAATGGTCCTTTAATGTGGTGAATCCTCGTTGTCGAAGGTGGGAGGCGTCGACTATCACCACTTATACAATGCTGGCAAGTGACAATTGGCAGTAAGAGGCGAGGGTGTCAATAGAGACAGGTGTTGTAAGAAGGAGTAGTTTGCCAGAGAAAATGCGGTTCGATTGTGTTATAGCCAGATGGATGTCTCGAGAGAGGTGGTGTGCCGAGAAAGGTGTAGTGTTGGTGGCGATGGAGGAGGGCAGTTAAATGACCGATCGGACTGGGTTGCACACCTACAAGTATTAGAGCAGGAGGTGTGTGGACAGGCAAGGAGTCGCAGGCCAGCAGGATGTGTAGGATCGGTCGGTGAGAGGGAGTTTGAAGGTGAGAGTGTGAGAGAGAGGGCCTCGTGAGAGAATTGATCTGTGGGATTGCGTGTGTATGCAGGCAAAGATGTACAGTGGGTTTTGGTTGTTACAAGGTAGGTGAGAAAGGAGATCATGCGCCTTCGCATTCACAGCACAATCGTAGGGAATGATGAATCCAACAACGTTTGGGCGGTGTCCCGCTGACAGCATCAGCACATCACAGCAGTAACAGCAGCATCATCAGAGCGACATTGCGGTCAAACGTGTCGCGGTGGCACGGTAGGGCAGCAATAGGCTATGGATCTATGGTATAGGCGTGGTTTAGCCTTGCGGCCCATTGCATAGCACAGTGGTCTAATTAGAAGCCCATGGCAGTAGTGGCCGTGGCCGCCTTCGAATCCGACCCGTGGCCAGGGCGGAGGGAAGGGAGGGGAGGCTACGGTACGTAACGTTTAGCAAAGTTCGGGACCGGTATAGTGTAGTGTGTGTTGAACATACAGACCGGTAGGGCGGAAGACGGCAACGGTCGATGGTCACAGGCGAAACGAGGCGAGAGGGACAAGACGAGTCCGAAAAAAGATCAGACGCAAAGGGACAACGACGAGGAGTCGAGCATGGGAGGCCCCTGACTGCCGGATGCAACAGTTAAAAGTCTGTCTGTGGTGGAGTGCAGCTACATCAGATGGGGATGGATGGGTAGATGGACGAAAGGTGGTCAGGTCATGCCAGGTCTGGTCTATCTTGGATCTGGGACGGCGAGGCGGAGTGTGCGAGCCGAGATGGGCGACGATGGGACCGTTTCATTGGGATTGGATCTGTCTGGTTTGGCTTGGAGGGATCATGCCATGGATCGTATCGCATTGCATCCAATACAGCACATACGTTGGTCAGAAAGACGCAGCCTCTCTAACCGACGCCAACTACAATCACAGGCACAGGCACACAACGATCAATTTTTCCTCCGCAAGTTCTACGACAGAGTTGACGAGTGGTGGGACGAGGATGGGAGACAAGCATGCAAGACGATCGACTTGACACATGTGGGCGTGTATTTAGTTCACGCCAATCGTACATTAGCGGCGGAAGGGGAGAGGGATGGTCGTCTGGTGCGGACATACTGCAAGTAATTAAAATGCGCTTCTGTCGAATCCAATTCGTGTGATGTCTCTGAAAGAAGCGGAACGTGATTGCATGGGGCGGATGGAATGGGAAAAGGTATAATGCGATTGGTCTGCTACCGGCAGATGGCTAGGACGTGATGGGATTGGAAGGGATTGGAGGGGACGATGAGACGGGCAGAAAGGGGACTTTCTCCCACATCATCATCACCATCAACCATCACCACCACCACCACCTCCTCCTCCTCCACCACCATCATGATCAGACTCACTGTGGTCACAATCATCAGCATCGTCATCGTCGACCTCGGGAAGGGCTACTGCACGATGAAAACCCCCTAGTGCCAGTTGAACATCCCTGTCGCCTTTCGCTTGATACGTCCACCTGCCGCCCTACGAACGGACTCCTGCAATGCCATCCCCTAGCGAGACCAGCCCGTCCAGTTTCATGGAACAGCCACCCATTGGACGGGGACGACGGTATCGGCTCTAGTACTGGAAGAGCCGGCGTTAGTCTCCAATCAGTCGACAAAGCAGACAGGGGGGGAGGGCAAAGCTCGAGTTGACCATGGAGGGACTAAATGTGCGGTGGTCCGTAAATCAAATCACCAGCTTAGTTCTGGACGGATCCTTGCTCAGGGGCTGCTTCTACGGTGCGTCGACGCCGCATGCCATTCCCACACCCCCTCAAACACACCCACACGCCCAAACCGACCCGTTCGGACACTCGGACACCCGGGCAGGCAGCGCGCAGACACATCACATTTTCATGCAGTCTTTCAGCCCTACAGCGAGGTCTTGATGCCAGCCGGCCCTCATCTGACGCAGGCACGGCACAGCATGGCACAGCACATTTGGGAGCTTCTGCATGCGCAGGCTGCATATGCGACCGTGATGATGGTCCGCAGTGTGTATAGTACATGCCGCACGCAACTGATCTGCCCCATATCCACGCTGCTGGGGTTGCCATGTCACCGTTGCTGTTTGTTGTAGATTTCATGTAGGTGGCTATGCAAGCACGCTTGGATCGGGAACTTCGAGTGTCTTTTCGTGGCAAATGCTAGGAAACGTTCGACCATCTCAAACATGGATCGACTATGCCACTGGACGTCCGTTTGCAAGTCAAGACCGCACACGGCCTGCCAGTCTGTGCAAGGGTGAACAGGTGTGGCACAAGGCAATAAGTGCTGCGCTATGCTCGTTTGCAGTCCATCTTTGTCTGTTCTTAGGCTTGGCCACTTGGATACCGAGGCATAGACAAGGAATGCTGGACTTCATCACTGCCTTCTCCGAAACCGCGAACGGGCGATGAGAGGGGAAGGAGGAATGAATGGTCAGGATACCTGTCCGAGTCCGTTGGTGATTTGGGATTGGCGGTGAATTGTTGGCCATCCAGCATCACCAGCATCAGCACCAGCATCAGTGCCCGCATCAGCATCAGCGCGCTATCGTCATCATCATCATCGACATCCTTCTCCTCAGAGTCGTAGTCTTGGCCCGTCTATAGTTGGAAGGGCAGCAGGGAAGTGGCCAAGGCTAGCAGAAGATGGGCATTAGCGTAAGCAAAGGCAATTCCGAGCCTAACCGCCCCCCTACGTTGCTAGATCCTCCTTGGGTCGCGGGGGGAAGAGGTGTAGTCTGTATAGCCTGTACAGAGGATGGTTAGGTCCCAGACATTCCAGACGCACGTTTTGGGATTTCTCCTCACCATCCTTCCACCTTTGATGCGGTGAGTCGGGAGAGGAGGATGGCTGTAAGGAGGGGCAATCGAAAGTACCCCGTCATCTCATCTCCATAGCCTGTACAACCCCTGGCCTCTCGTTGGTGAGGAGTTGCCGGTTGGTTGTCCTTTGGAAGCTGGGCTGTCTACCACTAAGCTTGCCCTATTCATCACACACAAAACTTCTCTACACCCTCTTGCACTGTTCGCCACCAACATATCACCGCGGATCTCAAGCAAGAAAACAATGCCGTGCATTGATTACTACTGCTTGCTCCAGACCTGGCCTTCGTGTTTCTATGGCACATCTCATTTCCCTCGTCCACGGCCTGTCTTGGCTTGACCTGCCCGGCCACCCTTGATCAATCGTCACACGCGGTGTGTGATGCCGATCACCCATCCGATATCATCCTGTGCAAAGTGCTGTCCCCAAGACGAAGGTGACTACCAGGCTAGACCGCTATTGTGAGTTTGAATTTAGCCCATGGGATGCAGCAGACAGAGAGGTCAGGTTAAGTATACTGTACGTACAGTACATCACGGCGACGTGTAGTGTGGCTCGCTACATGTAACACCAACACCGCCTCTGTTGGGTTGCAATATGGGGGAGAAAACGCGAGAGAGCGACAGAGAGAAAAATCCCGGATCGCCCAACGGCTGGCTAGGGCGCCTTGCTAAATTATCGCAAACCCTAGCAGCCCACAGCCTAGGGTGTCAACCGGCCGGCAAACCAGAGGCCCATCGTTGTAAGGTAATCAGGCGTAGCAGAGCAGAAGACCTGTGCCATGCAGCCTACTGTATCGTATGCTTCTGGTAACCACACGCCACCTCAACAGAGAAGCTTCTACATCGCTCGTAGGTCCACAATACAATCCCGAGCGCTGGAACCCGTCCTTCGCCTCCTGGGCGGTGGAGCCCTAGTCTGCTGCACCATTCAGCCACCCTTTCTGGAGCTATTGCCCAAGGGGTCGAGGTGCAGCAGCAGGATTCGGCACTTGCAGGCCGTCCACGCGATGCCAAGTTGCGTCGGGCTCATCGTCTCAGCTCCTCTTCGTCTGTCTGGCTGCCGCACTTCTCTTTTTCCGGCAGGCAAGGGCAAGGCCAGGCCAGGCCAGGCCAGGCCAAGGGAGGGAATGGCAGGCCAGTCGAGGATGAGTGATGGCGCTACCGCAGGGCTGTAACATTGCGAAATGACGGTCCACGGCAACGTGATGAGGCATGCTGGGTATCGCCTGTCTTCGCTCGCTCGATGGCTTACAGCCTCGCCTGGTTTGACCGCGGGAAGTCTTGGAGGCCTTGTGTTTACGGTCTGCTTTGAACGTTGGCCTACCATGCTTGTTGTGTGCCGGGATCAGCTGCGGTCTTGCACACAACGCATCATCAGTGCATTGTAATGCCAGTGGCAGTTTCAATGCCGACAGGAGCCGATGGAATCTACACTGTATTGTTCGAGCCAGCAGCGTGGAAATGCAGTTCAGCCCCCCTTTTCCAGAAACGGCCCGACGATTGTCACCATCACAGCCTCATCTTGCCATCTGTAGATAGGATCCTGACTGTCCTGTCACAAAAGGCCAATGCGGCCTTCGAGAAAACTCTGCTGCCCTGTGCATCGCGACCGCCTCCAGGTAATGGCAAACGGCATTGTGGCGGCGCTTAATCGACTGGAGCGATGCTATGCTGTGTGCACGAATCATGCATCCACGGCATAGTAACTGGGATGTCTATGGGGATTCGTACTACCAGCTATCTTCCTCATGATCTGGTAGGTATGTTCGATAGTAGATGATGAAGAGTGTGACCTCTAGAGTCAGATATGTCATGGACCAGGGTGTCCATGACCCTCAACTCCCGTGCATACTACCATACCGTCGTACACCCACACCGACAGTCTGGTCGGAAACCGCTGCCTCGCGTCCAAACGACTGGTCACTGGACGATCTGTCCTACGGCGTCTTACTGGTACTGCCATCACACCCGGCTGTGATTGTCCTACGTCATGTCTATCTCCCTCCCTGTGCCCTTTCTCCCCTAGCCTGCCCCTTTCTTTCCAGGAAATGGAGATCACAAACCACTGCTGCCCTGCCAGAATCGGTTCGCTGTGTAATGCTGAGGCAGTTTGTCTACGCACAATCCTTGTGCACAGTTGCCCTCATTTCTGTATTGTCAGACAAGCGCGCGCGCCTATGTAGATCGGTCTCCTAATCTTAGCAAACAGCGCGCTTGAGGTTTCATAAAGGTAAGACCGAGCGAGAAGCATGTGAGAAGAACGAAAGGTGGTGTGGTGCCTTTTCTTCTCTCTCAGCGACATGCATACCTGCCTGTTGTCAACAGGCCGACCAAGTAGCCAGTCACGATCACCGCAATAGACTGTCACACTCAGAAAGAATCCCCATAATACTGTGATTGCAAGAGGTCTGCTCATTCTCCCCCGTTCTGCAAACACTCTAGCCTGGAACGGTAAGAAACCAGGTTCGGCATTGGGATGTCTCAGGACATCACATCGTATCGTATCACATAGTATCGTATTGTATCGTGTTGTGTCATTATGTTTCCAAGTCTCATCTTGTATTGTCCCGACCAACGTCAAGAACATCTCTATTTTTGACTCCTTGCCTGACTTGGAGAGCATACAATCAATCTATGCGCTGTACAACCTTCGGGTCGGCAGTCCTGAACCACTCTCTCCTAACTTCTTGCCCTCGTCGATCCTATGTCTCTGCAGCCTGGCCGTAGGGCTTATTGTCTGCGAGAACTGTGAGGCACTGTGGCAGGTTTGCTGCCAAGTGCTGTAGGTGCCGCAGGTGCCGCGACATGACTGGGTTTTACAAAGCTGACAGAACTTATTCTGCCTGTTGTCCAGCACCTGCATCTCTGATATTGTTGTCAAGGTGGAGGATGTCCCGCAGTCCAGCATGGTCATTCGCCTACCCCTACCCTGCCTTCATTTAAGTGGATACCGCAGCGAGAAGCACGCACGCGCCTTCTGCATCCATCGAATAGGATGTCTCTGCAAGCGGTGTCGTGCTTTGCAGAACGCTTGCATAGACCGGAAGAATTGCCTTCTTGTCGCATTGTGGGATAACAAGCGGAGCACAGTGGATGCCCTCATGATCCGGTCAGACGGTCGCTGTTGGTTGAGTACCAAGACTTCGCTTAAACCGCAGACTTCGCTTAGAGTGCACCATTGTCTTCAGCCGTGAAGGGCCTTGAAGCACCTCCGCCAACTGAAGTCATTGTTTTGCGTGCCGCATACCATACAGCCTACCATCGCTTCGCAAATACACCCACTATGGACGGGAGTAATGTCCACTAAGCTAGGTGAAGCGTGCCGCCTTCAAGCGGTAAATCGAAGGAGACGTGCCTATGCAGATGTGACTGATCTTGCATTCAACGTGCCGTCAAAGTGAATGCTAGCAGAAATGTGGACGGCTCTTCCGTCCTATCTATTATTCACCCAAAATGCAGCCGCCTGGCATGGTGGTTCATCTCGACAATGTTGCTAAAGACACGGTGATTCGGTCATGCCATCTGTATTACCATTTGCCCATCACCTGTAACATCAGCTTGGCCGGTGTTGCCGTGCCGTGTTCTGAATCATTCCAAGCATATTCACTGGCCAATTAGGTACTCGTGTGACTGTTCTTGTTATGCAAAGACTTTTACTGAGCCTTTAATCATCAACCTCGTCATCGAGGTAGACGATAAGAGAGGGTTGGGGAAGGGTGTAGGTAATCTGTGTGATTCGCAGCTCTGCCTCGGCCGATTCTCCGAGAGTATGCTGTACCTAGGTTTCTTTCTCGGAGATGCAAGTCTTCAAGCCGTCTAGGTAGGGAAGGGGTCGCGACCGGACTCACGACTGCGGGCTTACCAACCAGCGTCGTGCATGGTCTATCCGTGTCATAGGTCGCCTTCCCACCTATCTCTTCGTGTATGTTGGTTTTTCACAAGAGCCGAGCAAATGGAAACCGCTGTCAGACTAGGGGAATGATAGTGGTAGTACTGGTTGGAACAAACCCCATATCTGCCAACAATGATGCAGAAAGACGCTGGCAGCCCTGACTACTGCCCCTTGTAATTAGTGCGTTGATCAGTCCGGGTCATTTGTTCCGTATGCAAGGCAACCCGGCGACGGCGAAAAAAAGGCAGCAACAACAGTAGCAGCGGCAGAGAAGGATCGGATTATGTACATATTGCAGCAAATCAGATGCATATTCTGTCCACGCATGTCAGTCTGTAGCACAATGATTTCCGTCCACCAACTGGCGCGGATACCAGGAGCCCGATGCGAACTCATTAATGGGTCAGCTGCCTTGCGGATTCGCGTCGGTTATGCCTCCTGACTTTCCTGCATCCATCTGACACTATAGGCTGGGGTTTTCGTCTGGCCATTCTTGTGAAATGTCAGCTTGATCCAATCTCTAGATGGGCCAAGGTTGTCGAGGTGATTTAAGCCATCAGCAAAAAAAGGGAAACTAGAGCGAGTGCTTGCCTACCTCGGCAGACATCAACCAGTCAATCAACAATCGCATCTCAAATTGACTTCATCTTTGAACCCCTCGACGCCGATTACACCCTACCTGCTGGTACAGTCCTCTATCATCTGACCTTGCCACCACCTACCCGCCTGTGCAGCTGCGGTGCGTCTGGAGAAATGTCGCAGCTGCTGCGATGCGACGCCTTTGTCAGACACAAGCTTGCAGTCGACTTGTAAGATCCAATGCTACGGAAAGCTGGAAAGGCGTACAGAGTCTTGATGAGCTGATACTAATTTTCCTGCTTTTTTTTCCTGCCTTGAAGCGCCAGTCTGAAGCATACATGTCCACGGGGAGTATACGTGGCACCGGATCCGGTCAGTCCATTCTTGTGGACTGGAGTGTTATTCGCCAGCAGAGGTAGGTCTCTCCGCTCTTGGCTCTGCACCTCACATTTGGTAGTCTGTTCAATTCCAATCCCAAATGTATGGAGGAAGGGAGCAGACTACCTTGTAGCATTCTGTTTTCGTACCAGTGCCACGGTCAGTCGTTGAGTGTCAAGGGACGCTCACACCTGGCGCCTTTCCTTTCGCCCAGATTTGTGAGGGTGAAGGGAGAGGTGTAAGGATGTGGTCGTTCGTGTGTGCAACAAACAGGCCCGTATTCCAACGCCATATTTCGCTTCCAGATCGCGTTTAGCAACAGCTTCCCAAACACTGCGCCAGTTGTGTCCTTCACTAGCGACGTCTTCCATCCCCTCGTTACACCCCTCACCACCTACACCTATACCGGTCAAGACTCTTCTGGCTCGCCAGAGACCGTTAGCGCGGCTGACCCGGCTCGTCTGCCTCCTGGAGGTGTCAGCCTACGGCATGGCTTTCCAGAATGGTTTGATGGCTCTTCTAGAGACGATGGTGTTCAAGCGGCATCGTTGAGGGTCGGAGAACCTGGAACAAAGAACTCTACCGTCCAAGAGAACATGCAAGCTCTACCTGACCCAAACAGCGAAGCGGAGAGAGAGCCGAAGGACATTGTAAACGAAGTTAAGGAGGTACCGTCCGCAACGAGACCTATATCGCAGCCGCGGCAGCAACCACCACCTCACATTGCTGAAGTATTACATTATCTTCGAGTCATATTCACGTCAGAAGATGTGCTGGATACTATTCCCCTCGAGTCTGCCGCAAACAATGGCGCATGGCATGCATGGAGAGCCTTCCGTGCGAGGCAACAGGGCGGCCAGACTTCTTCACCTGTACGTAGAGGACCTCCCACACCAAACGAGAGCAAGGTCACAGCATTCAGACCTTATCAACAACAACCAGGAGGTGCGAGGCGGCCAGGGGACTGGAATTGGCAAGGTGTTTGGGAGGATCGTGTGAGGAAGAA
The DNA here is from genome assembly GCA_018467035.1 of Scorias spongiosa. Lineage (NCBI taxonomy): Eukaryota > Fungi > Ascomycota > Dothideomycetes > Capnodiales > Readerielliopsidaceae > Scorias > Scorias spongiosa. The sequence continues at coordinate 436,400 of JACSZZ010000001.1, forward strand.
CATTCAGAATAGCATCACTGAGCAGGCGCTATACGGTGGCGGCGATGGTGATCCCGTGAGTAACTCCCACTTCGATTATATGTTGAAACAGCGCCGCTCAGACGTTACCTTGATCTGTCTACGGATTGGCTGACTTAATACAACACTACAGATTGGATTCTTGAAGATGGATCGGGATGCTGTGAAAGCCATCACTCTCTTGGAGGTTTAACAGAACTGACTAACCACTTAGATTCCATGGGTAGTAATAGTAGTAACTACCGTGCTGTGCTGATAAAGATTTTCTAAATCTTGACACGACATTCTATGTTGTATTGCGACTGCTTCGCTTCAGCTTCGATCGGCACAGGTATAGAAGGTGGTGTTGGCTCGAGGGGTCTCATGGCAAGTTAAGCCCAATAAACTCTTTCCATGATTTCTTGTTCCATTCGCTTTTTTTATTTCAATTTTGCGGCCATTACATCGGAATTCAAACATTAGGTTGCAGTGGGTGTTGTAACCATAAAGTCAACAGCACGCCCATCAGTCAGTGGAAATGACTGGACACAACGAGGTATGATGACGGCGAGTACATGCAACTGGCATGCTGATCTGTGTTCAGAACGCAAGGCCACATGAAGATATCAATCTTGACGTTCCCTGCTGTCCCAGCGCTAGCACAAACGGCTATCTCGTTCCTGATCAGCAAGACGCCAACGCATCACTTGGAAAGGTGTCACTTCTGTCACCCAGTAGGAAGCCACATCTGCTTTCGCAGCGTGACCACTCTGCATGTGCTCATGTGCAGAACACGCCACTGAAAGTGCGCAAGACTCGGGAGAATCTTCGCGAGCTAGAGCTGAAACCTCTCCCACCGCTCAAGGGTTCCGCCCACAACCACGCCAGGTCTTCCGGAGGGGTTAGCGATACGGCTTACACGGCAGACGAGCAGTTTGCTTCCATCCCACACTGGAAGGATGGCGGTCCCGGACCCGTGATGCCAGCCTGGCGGATGTGTGACCAGCCATGCGTCGACACCAACCAACAACACAGCAGGCCAGGCGAGCCCGTACAACGACACCTATCCGTGGGCAGGTCGATGTTTGCCAAGGTCAGGCAAGGCCTCTCCGTAAGATCCAGGAGCTCCCAGACGATCCGGCCGGTCGACTCGCAAGCTAGTCTGGCCCGCAAGTGGTCTGGCAGGCGTAAGACCAGTGTCGAGACCGATCGCCAAACGCAGTACTACGATGCACTCCAAGAGACGAGCGAGTGTACTGCACCCTCTCCATCGGCTGGCTCAAGCACGGAAAACCAATCCAGTGTTAGGACGAGCGATCTTTTGAGATCTTTCCCCAGACCGGTCTGCGATATTGTCGCTGACAAGAGGGCTACGGATCGAGGCGGCAACGCTCTTTTTGTGCCATTTATTGAATTGGCAGTTGCTGCCGATGCTTCCTTCGTCGATGCAGCTAAAGACCAGGATGTCTGGGTACGTATAGAGGCGTCTGTTAAGGTTGAACAAGTGTCAACACTACAGCATGGCGGCACAAGGGAGGGAGGACCCGTCGGATTGGATGTGATTATGCTTGTTGATGTGTGTGTTGGTAGCGACACAGCCATCCTCTTGTCCCAGTGCTTTGACGCTCTAGCCAGAGAGCTACTCAAGCCTGGTGATCGCCTTGTTTGCTTCGCCATCCGCAACAAGCAGCGGCACGGCGCGCGAGATGCAGCGAACTTTGCGGCGACGCAGATCCATGGGCTGCAACCAATAGATGTGAACTTGATCTCGTCGAGTGTGCAGCAAATGATATCCGGCAAGTTCCCTGGTTGGTTCGAGGACGGCATGGACGTGCATGATCTCGTTCTAGCCGCTGAGGCGCAGGGCTTGCGTACCTCTTCATCACATGTGTTCGTCCTCGCTCCTGCACCATCACGTCTTGCGTCTCGCATCGGAGAAGTCGTACACCTACCTGTACACCAGATTGCTCTAGGCATAAGCGAAGATAAGGAAAGATTCTACCGTGATCACTCCCAGCCAGCCTGGATGCTACACTACGCCATCGATAATGTCGGCGAGTTGCAGAAGACTCTCTCCAACATGTCCAAGCAGCTGCATGGAGGTGGAGTTGTTAGGGCCATCCCCACCATGCGCATACGCCTGAAGCCAGCACGAAATTGTATGGTTCGGGATGTTGTGGGCCATAGATCGGCGACGGACCTCAGGCCTGGCACGAGGCGTGAGATATTCATGCGGCTGAGGGTGCCGGTCCGATGCAGCCGACAGGGCACGAGCGCAGATCTTCCTGACGACGTTGGCGGTAGTGGAGACGGGGCGGAGCAAGAGTCGTTGTTCGATGAACTGGAGAGCCTAGTAGGTACTCTGGCTGTACCCATCCTGTACGTCGAGGCGAGGTACAGCCACACGCTCCTTCACGCTGCTGATCCTGGTACGACTGTGACCTCCCGCACGAGCTTTTCTCTTCGACGGCCGCGGCTTGATTGCCGGTGGAGTCTAGGGTCACTTGGGGCAGATCGTGGCAACACAGTTACAGACCGCCTGTATGCCCAACTGGCCGCCTTCATAGCGGCACAACGGCCAGCAAGTGAGGCGATCCAGCTGATAAAACGCTACTGCACTAGGCCAGACCATGGCGTTACGAAGGCGGTCGACGATATCTGTGCCCTATTGGCACGACGCACGTCCTCCCCCTCCAGACAGCCGTCCGTAACCGTCACCAAGCCCAACTCCTCCGACAGCGACCCATCTGACCATGAAGGGGCATTGCTACCGAATGGCACGTCAGAGAGCATGACAACAGCCTTCTCCACTGGCTCATCCCCGTCCATGTCCACGACTAAGGGTAGATTCCTTCAAACCCCACGTTGCATCGCCACCCAACCACATCACTCACGGACCCAAATCCACAAACGGTTGCCAATCAATGTAGACCTAAACGCCCCCGATGTACCCAATGTTCCAGGGCGAGGGCCATCTCCTGTCCTTACCACTCCCATTCCCCTTTCTCCTCTTTCTACGCGAACCTTCCTATCCCCTGCAACCTGGATGATAGGCCCAGAAAGATCGACCAGGTTGAAAGCAGCCACCCGTGGTCCGTATGATCCGAGCCGGCCGGACCAGAACAGCGGCAAACTGGATCGGGAGCAGCCTCGGCCGCAACTTCAGCTTTGTAACAACGGCACGAAATACCATGCCGACGGTAATCAAAACACCCGCGATGCAGCCCGCCAGATCTGGCACCACATCCGGCAGTCTTCTCAGTCAAATCGGCAAACGGTTTTCCCGGGCCAAGTTGCCGGTCAGGATGAGAACCTGGCACCAGGAGAAAAGATGAAAGGACTGGGGCATCCTGACCCTACGGCGTATACTGGGTACAACAATTTCAAGGATGAACAAAATAGACCGAGTGACGGTTTCGATGCCAGCCTAGTCGAGATCCGACAGAGAGCCCTCGCTAACAAGCGCAGCATCGGTGCCGATACTCTCAAAGGATGGAGATGGGACCGTGTACTTTCCGCACGCCGAAGGTCTGTCTCGACCTCTTCTTGCACTACCGACTCTACGGCAGAAGTTCCTTGGCTTTGAGTCACGAATTGCGATAGGCGGTGGTGTCAAGCAGCATTTAGGCGCAGCGACAATTTGCAAACACCGTGATGTTTTGTCATTTTAGTCCGCCTTGGAACAGCCACACCACAGATAATTGGGCATACAGACTCACCGTCTTGTGTTGTGTATTGTGGATCAGTAGCCGCTCGGCAAACCGAGCGTTTTGCACATTGGTAATCATGACCGAAATTATCTTATCCCGTCTGGGTACTCTGTTGCTTCACGGTGATTGCACCCGCATGTTTAGCACACTGAGCTCCCCCTCAGGGTTCATGCAGGAAGGCTATGTCCTGTGCGGCAAAGGAGAGAATGGGAAAGCTTGTAAACTAGATGCCCTCTCCAAGGTCATCAATGTCTGTGGTTCGAGGGTGGGTTATTGTCTTCCGGTTGACGGTTAACCGAAATGTGGCTCTTTATTCGGATCGACAATTACTGCAAGCAAACAGGCATCGATGCTGTATATGATTCCCAACGGCACCACTTAAAGCTCCTGTGAAGCTGAGCAGGATCCTCTTCTTCTGTCGTTACTGGAGGGCACAACATGTGTATTGGCGTGAGGGTTCAAGTGTTGGGAAAGAGAGGTGAACGGTTGGTATCTTGCTTTACGCGATGTCGTACACGCTCTCTCGGTTTCATTTCGTCACAGTACCCTTGTTAGCCTAGCGTCTCTTCGCCCAGCTACGCGACCTCGCCAGTGGCATAAGTGGCGATCACACCCGTCGCACTAAATGTGCAGCGAGTTTGTTGTCACCTTTGTTTCACCGGATCTATCTTCATGGATGTCGAATGATCGAAGTTACTTAGCCAATTCGCACTTAATGTCGTTCAGTGGAGCGAGTGACCGAGGCGGTGGGCACTTCCATTGCAATGGATACCACTTCTGCACGTAGACCAGGGGATACCTTGAAGAAAGGGTGGATATGCGTTGTCCTCTACCCCTTCTTTCTCGACCGCCAGGTAGTCGTCGGGTGGGTCGTGTGACTACCTATAGGTGACTTCCACAAAGCGATTGTTCCCACAAAGCCGACTTTCAGCTCAAGCATTGTCTGACCGCCCGGTGTCGTGAGGGCACACGGTACGCTTTTGCTGAGAAGACGTGACGCAAGAACGCTCCATATCGGTGTGCTTCTGGGTATGTAAAAGCGGTTGCACGAGTGATGATCTAGCTCAGCGATGTGGATGGCACGTTGCCCAGCCATCGGCTATCTATTCACAATTTGGAACGTGGACAGTAGAGTGGGGAATGCATACGATGGACAATGCTGGACAACAAGACTAGATGCGGTACCAATTTTTGATGTTCTGGTGAGTACACCCAAGAAGACGAGATTGTGTGCGCAATGGAGGCAGACATGTGTGGTCAACCGACGAGAGTTTGAACGGGCGAGAGACTGGTGAGCATCTATGCCATGAATTATTTCCGTTCATCGTTACAAATGCTGGGTGGCAATGAGGTGAAACCAAATGATGTCCTTCAAACCGAAAGGGAGGATCATACGAATAGGCTTTTCGAGGTGATCTCGCCCAAATGATTGCCACACTGATCACCTCGAAGCACCTTCCGTACTTGATCAACGATATTAATAATGCAAGCTTCTATCCAACGATGCAATCAACATTTACCCTTCCAGCCTGTACCTACCCTCCAGATCCTCGCAGCGATAAGTAATATAGCAGCAATGAGCGTGGTCGTACCCGCCCAGATTTGAGCACCAAAGAAGCTGCCTCCACTCGCGGCTTGGATAGCACCACCAATTGGCGGACCGGTGAGGGCAAAGATGGAGATGCAGGAGAAAGCCATGCCCAACCTAGTACCGACCATGTTCAAGTCCGCTGTCAGACTGGCGATGGTAGTCGGCATCAGACACTGAAAGGTACCGGTCAGGATACCATAGAAGCACGTGAAGAGGTACAAGCCCGGTACAGAATCCACTGCCACCCAGCAGTAGGCCACCACAGCTAAGGCGAGAATGGTCGGCGCCATGATGTTCAGAGGTCCGATTTTGTCGGCGAAATATGGCGGTATTACACGCGCTGGGATACCAACACCGTTGATGATGATCACTAGAATCGAAGCTGATGAGAAGGGCAGACCTAATTCTTCCGTGCCAAACGACGCTAGCTGAGGGTGGCAATGTCAGTTAGGTTGCAGAATATTTTTTTTTTTTTTTACAAAAAACAGGATGCACTCACGTAGTAATAGGTAAAATATACCGCCCAGAAGACAAAAACTAATCCCACCACGCAACAGACATACACTGGTTCTCTGAAGGCCTTCCAATCTATAATCGGCCCAGACGGACGTGGAGGAAGTCTAGGTCTCATGAAGGCGAAAACGACGAGAAGACCGGTGAGATTGATGAAGCCCAGTACACGTGTAGTCCAAGCAAAGCCTATTCTCGGAAGGAGTTCTCTCACCACGATGGGATAAACGATGCCACCTACAGAATTGCCGGTTGTTGCAAGACCAATCGCAAGAGCTCTCTTGTTTGAGAAATACGTCGCAAGTAGGCCGATCGAAGGACAAAAGAAGATGCCACCCCCAAGCCCGGTGAGAAACCCTTGGGTCAACAACAAATGCCAGAACTGAGTGGAAATGCTCATGAGAAAGATACCCAGCAGTTGTAAAATGGCGCCTACGACAAAGGTAGGGACGAAAAGTCCAGCGTCAAGCATTCTTCCACTGAATGCGCCGATGAAAAAGGTCAGGAAAACCTGCACTGAGCCAATCCACGAGATCGTTGATGCTGATACTGGTAGGGTCTCGGTGTAGTTGGCCTGGAAGGAGCCAAAGCTGTTTGTGTAGCCCCAAGTGCAAAACAGAGCCAGCCATCCCATGGCCACCTGTGTCCAAGCCTTCAAGCCGCCTGGGGAGTTCTGTTGAGCAGGCTGTCACGGATCGATGGTGTTGAGGCGATACATACCATCTGGAGGCGGTGGCGGGTCTGGTATTGACCGTGTGGTCATGCGAGATGCGACTTTCGAGAGGGCATTGCTGGCGGTACGTTTGATCTCGCTTGAGACAACTCTCGTGCAGGGTACCTTCTCCTCAAAATTGTCTCTTTGATTCTCGACATCCTCGTCCTGTGTTGAGGCTCGCTCAATGCCTTCGATCTCGTCCCCAGGCCAGGAGCTCGACTTACGCATTCCATCCATGCTTGGCTTGGTTGTCATATCATCCGACGGGTTCGTATGTTGCTCGTCTGAGTCGAAAGATTCTCGGTAAGTCGTGTGATGGGAAGACGATGGTACATCCTGGGATGACCGTTGGCCAAGTTGAATTGGGTTCATAATGCCCCAAGACTGGACCTATCTCGAGAACATTGAAGTAAGAGGTGCTCAACATCAGAGCAGGTGACAGACTGCTTGGTCACCTCTGCAATATATGTCTTCTCCACATCTGCACAAGCATCAATCTGCACGATGTAAATTGCTCGACTCATCATTATGCCGAGGATGCCAAAGGGCGTCTCAATCTGCGCCCTACAACACGGCTCTGGGGCAGAATACATCGGGATATGAAAGGCCGATACCCAATGTCCTGCCCTATCGGGCTACGACGATAAACCAGCTGCCGATAGCCGGTCAGAAAACCCACTCTTATCAAAGAAAAGGATTTGGACGAGCAGTGTTGAGATTCCGTCCGTTTACTATGGAACAATTTTGAATAACATTGATGAATAGCTGTATAGGCGTTTGAAAAGGTATGAGGACTTTGTCTCGATCTACTTAACGATGCAATCACATCTAAATAGAGTATGCTTGGCGACATGTATGCTTCATCGCAACGTTGATGCCCTTCGTTTGCCTTGTGGACCCATTGGTGGTCCGACAATGGCTTGGGAGGAGCTCCAACATTTGTGGCCTTCGTTCGCGTTACGGACCTATTGGAGGACCAAAAATGGTCTGGGAGCAGCTCCAACGGTATGGAATTTCTCTACTCGACGGTTTTACCCAACTTTTCCCTCTCTTCCAACCTCTCTATCCGTTGGCCAATGGCGAAGCCTCGATCGAGACGGATCTCCTTCCTCCAAACGACGACCTCGAGCATTCTCTTTCCTTTCGTCCCGATCCTATCCTGGCTCCTCAGCCCATCGTCGTTCACGTCGAAATAGAGAGCCCATAGACCATCGCCATCCTCCTCTTGCACAGCGATGAAGCCTTCCCAGCCCTCGAATGTAAGCCTCCTGTCGATTTTGGTCGCATCCCAAGGGCCACATCGGTTGGGGTCTGAGTCTGCGCGTACGCCGTACTTGACCTCGTTCGTTTGGCGGTCGACGTAGACCCAGTTGAGGAAGTTGTCGTCGTTGATCGTAGTCACCATGCCCTCGCCGCGCGCGAACCCGCCCTTGCGCCAGAGCTGCTCTTTGTCGCCAGGATATCGGAGGAAGTAGCCCGTGTAGGGGAATAGACGGTCCGCTGGACTCGTGTTCGAGCGCACGTCAACCCATAGCTTATTGTCCCTCAGAACGACCGGCGCGTCTGCGAACGTCGCCGTGTACTCGTTGCGCCGCAGCAGCGTCACAGCAAGGTTGTGCTTTCGACCGCGGTACTCGTCTCGTGCATTCTCTTTCTGACCCTGTCGCACTGCCTCCGTTGTGCCAATGATTGCTGGACAAGCGGCTACAGCGGTGAGAATTCCCAACACCATCACGAATATGGGGATTCGGTGTTGTAAGGATTGGTTGGTTGGGATGATACAGGATGTGGATCAGCCGACAAGACCTGGTATGGGCAAGTGACCTTGTCTTTGGCGCAGGTAAATTTGCTCAACAGGTGAGAGCTGCATGGCTACAAGACAATCTTACTGACGTATCTTAGTCGTAAATCATATACAGAGCACCTTCATGTCGTGCTCCAGACTCGGAAACTTGAAGGTTCAATACGAACTGGCATTGCTTCAGACAGTCTTGCAGCTCTTAAATTAGATGCCAAGCTTTAACCTTACAGCTCGAGACGCTCTCTAATACAACATGCACTTTCATGGCTATTCATAAGTCCCAATCGCATAATACATAGAGACTCGCTCCATACATCGCTTTTCGTAGACAAGACCTCAGACATATCATAGCAGACCAATCGTGATATCACCCTTCACACGCGCAGTCAGGTGAACCTCGACCTCCAGGTCCAGCTCTATCCTGATTCTCAAGCTGCTCTTGTCATCATCCTTCTTGCCACCACTTTCACCAGGCGCAACGCTACCGAGGGTGTTTTTGAGAGTGCCGGCTGGTTGTTCGGTGAGCTGATTTGTAGGCAAGGCGTCGCCAGCATTGGCAAGATCGGCGGATTCGGCGGCAGGTTTGCGGTTGCCCAGCTCTTGGGTCGCTGAGTCTGGTCTTTGAACCGTGTCAGAACTATGAACACCCCTTACACGTGCCTACCAAGAGGACTATTCAGGTGCGACCTACCCAGCCATTTTGTTGGGAGTTGAGGCACCTATTTTCGAGCTGTCGGTAGGACCGTAGGACTGAGGATTCAAGAGTCAGAAGGTGATGGAGAGGTGTTCATAGAAGATTACCCTTGCGACCTCGCTTGTTTAATAGAGACAGCTGGCGGCAGGTCGCAAACCTGGCGAGCCACAGAGCGATCAAGATGCCTTGCAGTAGCTTCGATGTCTCCTAAAGCTGCGCTCAGCCAACCGTACGTATCTACACTACATAGCGATCAAGACATCTTGCCGCATCGGCCGGACATGGGTCTTCGGGCGTGAGGGGGTGATGCCGATCAGGCTTAAGAGTATCACCCAGCTCCACTGAATTCTGAAGATGCGCCAGTGAGCCAGGACCAAGGAACGTCGATCGTATGGTGCTGGGCCTTTAATCGAATCGCCAGTGTGTTCTCCCCAAATGGAAAGCTGATCAAGCGAACAATGCTTTCGAATATACCGTCCCTACGTCAATTGGATGAAGTCCATGCCGCCGTCTGTACTTTAGTTCGGTGATGAGCTGCACTAGGACCCAATAAGCCATTGGGTGACGACGATGATGATGAAGGTAATGATGAGATCTACATGGCTGTCTAGGCGGGGGCGTTAAGAGATTAGCTTTTAGACTTTACCAACCCCAACTTATCCAAGCGGAGGTCTCCAGGTGGCTGGAGTTTGGCACAATGCCTTGTAATTGAGGAGAGGCGCAACAAAGTCGTCATGTGTCATGATCTATCTTGCCCTCGCCAATCTGGACCTCTTTGACTAAACGAGTTTGTGATCTCTCCATGCCAGCAATTTGAACAAGAAAGTTGACGGAGAGGAACTCACGTTCGCGCGCCAGAGCTGGCAGTGTAGGTTTCCATGATATGTACCCTGGTCGTCGGATGGGCGCACAGAGTTTCACATATTCTTGGAAGGAGGTCAACCTTACCGTGCGAGCTGAAGGGGGGTAGTCTGTTAAGGGATGTTGCCCTAGTCGATTGCAGTTCGCCGTGTATCTTTTAGCTAGTAGATCTGCCGTCCCGTACCCAGTTGTTCTATGGGCCAAGAGAATGGGTGTCGTTCAATATGTTCAGTGAGAATGGAGAATCCGCGCTGCAGATTTCACGAGGTTGACAGACCATGCAACTCGATCAGGAGGAGTACATACATGAGGGACGTGGTGGTGGTGGTGGTGGTGGTGGTGGTGGTGCGATCTGCCTGCCAAACGTCACAATGTCGGCTATTGAGCAAACAGCATCTCGAAGGGCTTCAATCAGGCTGATGCTGGGTAGAGGAGATTATTAGGTAAAAAAGCATTCTGACTAACCTGCCTGAAGCAGTGATACTTCCGTATATTTCATTAGCTTCTCACGCAAACCAGTCGAGTATGTATATAGCCAGTTCTTGCACCCGCTCCCGTTCATCATCACCATCCCTTGGCCAAATGACAGGCGGCGACGATTTATCCATTTATCGTTGGATTCGCTTAAGCCGCTCGCTTCGCTTTACTGTAAGCTTTCAGCTTTTGGAAATTTCGACACTGTTTGTATATGCTGAAGGAAGCCAACGGCATTGTATTTTTTCTTACCCATCGATGAGGTATCAGTTCCACGCTGGGCTGGCATGTCAGGCTTTGAAGTAGCATATACACGCGGTTCTTGATACGCACCATGTGAAAAGCGGGTAGCGGTTTGGTATGGCCATAGCGATATGCGTAGTAGTGGTTGTAACGGAGAGGCCGCCGTAGCTGATCAAGGTAATGGACTCGGTGGAAACCTTGGTTTTGAACTGGGAACGTATCTTTTTCAACCTTCAAGATTCGGGAGACTTCACGGAGTTACTGGATTATATCCTAGGTCTTGTTTCATTCTTTTGTCGACTAGAATGACCGAGTGGTCTTCTTGAGACAGGCCATCCCAGACAGCGTCGGCGTTGGGAGATGAATAGCCACGAATTATGGGCATATCTGCAAATGTACGACCATCCATGCAACGAGAATATCTAGACAGATTGACGGGCTCGGATATTAGCCTTGAGGAAGTTTGAAGAACACTAAGATGAGATGGGGTTCAGAAAACAACATACCATCAGTCAGGACACCCACCACTCAACTCAGCGATGTCCATAACTAAACTTCATTGCGATAGAAACGACCGGCATTGACTTCAGTGCAATCATCAATCGTTCTGGCCTTGGGCGATGACCCCCGGCCTCGGTAAGGAACGGATCAGTGGCCTCGCCGTTACTAGTGAAGCTGTCTAATACATCAGTTCATACTGCGGTAATTCTGGCAGGACATCATATGTGGAGTATGCAGCTTTTCTTATAGTTAGGTGATTCTTCACTCTTCTAACCAAAGAAAATAAGGCACGATGAACGTGAGTATGCAGTGTGGGCCATATATCCTATAAGATTGACGACCGAAACTTGAGCCAACCTGGATTTCTCGTTTCTCATAATAGGTCTACTTGGATCATGGATAGCCGTTACTGCTCACGACGTTCTCTTGCAAAAGCGTCTGAGGCCAACGAGAGCGAGGATTTGATGGATCAAGACCCATTATTGATACCCAACCACAATCAGCGCCTAGGCACATGCTATGACTTGGAATTGCTCTAACCAGCGTTGTTTTCAACGTCTTGTTTGTGGCGATCATACTTGGCCAAAGCAGGCCGCCAGTCACCGAGATAGATCGCTTCCTCCACTCAAGGTCGATCGTATTGTGAGTGGCCTGTACTACTGTGGGCAATAATCTTGAGTGAAGAGCGAGAGCTTCGGGCGATGCCTTTGTTACTGACAAAGACGTACTGCTACCGCACCTGGCTAGAATCGTCTCAATCGAGTTGACGTCGTTTTTCAAAGCGGCCTAGGCAATGGCACAATGGCTCATCAAGGACGTCCCAATGAAACTAGTTCGTCGTCCTTCTGTTAACAACGTCAGCCCATGAGACGGCAAAGGTGACAAGTGGATAACTCTGTGCGACCTTCCAGCTGTCGGGCATATTTCGCTTGTTCGTTAAAGAAGCATGACCTACGGTCAACCGAACATTATCAATAGCCGGCGATTCGGACCACTAAATCTTCTCACTCTCGGTCTTTCATCAGATACAATACTTGATAGGTGAATCCCGTTGCTCTACATGGCTCCTGAGGCCATAGGTGAAGATGTGCTGACCGTAACCATTCCTTGGAACAAAGAATGTAATCAGTTCAGGTGATGAGAGATTGAATGAAGACTGGTATGTACAGTGACTTATAGACCTTTGTCCACTGCCCATGCTGCCTACAATCATGCGATCACTGTATCCGGTTGCGTCAATCCTTCGTGAGTAGGTATCAACAAAGTCGCTGGATAAGCCGTGATGAACTTGGAGATTTGGCGCGTTCAAAACAGAATACCAGTGCCAGAGATCTGTAGCACTGATCAATCAAGTCAACCAATCCAATTGAATCAAAGCCAAGTGGGCTCTGTGCCAATACACAAGCAATGTTCACAAAGTTTTGCAATCTACAGAGCCACAGCTGGGTAGAGAGATGAATGAGTTGCTATTCGCTGCAACATGGGGACTTAAGCCGCCGCACTTCTGCGAGGGTATCGATCTCGAGACTCGCGTAGCATTCATGCAACAACGTGTCAGCGACAATTGGCATTTTCGGCCAGCTAGGAGGTGGTGCAATATTCATCGATCCACTCTGAATAGGCACTGTTCCCATGCATTAAGGTTGAGGTCTCACTGGGCCACCTTCGGCGCACGCGGCAAAGACTCGACTGGGCTGCAACTGGTGGAACACTTGTATCATATCGGGAATAGCTTTAGCGGCCCGCTCCTGCTCCATCATTCTGGACATCCCGTGTGGTCCACAATTCCCCAATCCCGCCGTACGTCTGCAGCCTCTCTTTGCGTACACGACACCGAAGTCTACGGTCGTTGCAAGGACTCACGTAGCAAGTTGTGTCAGAGTGATGCTCATAGTCTTGCATAGTGGCCATTTCAACTCCAAAGCTGCTTTCAAAACGCGCGAGGGATTCCAGATGCTTTGGGTCTCGGTCCTGCATGACACCAAGGAAGATGTACCCGCTTTTTATATCTGACTTCTTTCATTGCTTCAAAGGGCCTGGGCTAGTTCATTTGATAAGACTCGATTTGAATCCAGCAGTTCGGGTTCATGCCTAACATTGAGGTACGACTTCGACGAAGTTGCGTAGATTCTGCTCACCACCAAAGTCAGGACCGCAGAAAGCCTTCCAGCTTCCCATAGAAGCCAACTTATTGGACCAACACAGAGCTAGTTATGCCAGGAAGGATCTCAATGGCAACTTCTTGTTCCTTTCTTTGACAGGGCTAAGTACAGCTAACTGCTATCGTAGACTTGATAAACTATCTTGACCGGATTAAGATCCACGGACGCTGCAGATTACGTCTTATGGTATAGCTCCCACTGCGAGTAGGCGGATACATTTGTCGTTCAAGAACATGCGCATGTTATTGCGCGTATGTGCGTCTGGGGGCCCATCCCAACAACTGTGTAAGATGAGTGGACGGCAATGATATAAAAAGGTCTAGGAATTCTGTTCAGTTCTCAGTCTTCTTCTGGTAATCCCCATCGGCATCCATACAATTAGCACATTCCACCAGACCATCGAAAATACTCTCCTACGACATGCAGTTGACCGGAATTTCGATCCTTACCGTCTCTTTGCTAGCGCCTGCTGCCCTGGCGCTTCCTGGAGTATGGCGATGAACTACCCTATTATCTATGGGATTCTTGAAATGACTAACCAACGATTACCAGTCTCCCAAAGGCATTATAAAGGGCGCCAACTTGTACTCCCTCCGTAGCAACAAACCCGAATTGTATGCGCGACAAGTTCCCAGTGGAGACGTAACTGAGGAGGAAACGACCGAAGTTTATGTACGACAAGTCCCCAGTGGAGACACGGCTGAAGTAGAAACGACCGAGCTATATGCGCGACAAGTTCCCAGCGGAGACACGATCGAGGAGGAAACGGCCGAGGTGTGTGCACGACAAGTCCCCAGTGGGGACACGACTGAGGTGAGCACTGCTTGAACCGACCTAAAAACCTTCAAATTACTATCGTTTGCAGTAACTTCCCACTGACACGGTTTTATAGTTAGAATAAAGAGGCTTCTCAAGAAGTGTGATTATCAGAGGGGGACTGAGACCGTCGATTGCTATTCTTTGAGAGAAAATTGGGATTAAGCCTTCTCTGCAAATCCTTCATTCCAGTTGAAAGGGAATTGAGCTATCAACATTCACCACTACTGAGCTAGCTAGCTAGCACTTCAACCAGGCCGGCAAGAACTGTAACGTTGGCCCTTTATCTATGGGACGTTAAGCTCCCTGCTTCTCAACACAACCTCTCCATCAACCACTCTTGCACGCTTCTCTCAAGCAGATCAATTGGTGATCGCCTCATGTTAGCGATCTCTCGAATCAGAAAGGTGACCAGGAGGAACCTACGTTCGCATGCTAGATTTTGCAGTGCAGATTTCCACAAACTGACAGCCTGGTCGTCGGATCGGCGGAGGGAGTCTCATGTGTACTTTGAGAGAAGTTCAATCTCACCGTGTGAGTGGAAGGGAGTTCGATAACAAAACCCCGTCATTGCGGGCTAGAGAGAGAGTGAGAGAAATAAACCTAGTCTGGGGATCCTTCATCGTCACGCCATGAGATCCACTCTCGACAAGTAGTATGTAGAGACGCAACCGGGCCTTCCTTTCCGCGCTCGGATCCTACATCCTGCCGAAGAATCAAGGCAGATCTCTGATTGTTACTGTAAAGCATGTGTGCCCAAACCAGCACAAAACTGACTCGTAGGTTTGAGTGCGTGTGTTGGGGATCTGGCAGAAGTTAACGACGACGATTCGCACGACGGTGAGGTTTGTCGACGAGTCTCTCTGCCTTGGACATGTGGGATCTTGCAGGTCAAAAACCTCGTAGCTAGAAGTAGCATGATTTGCCTCTTCAGAATCCACGCTCAACAGTGTCCATACCATCATATTGACTATATACAAAGACTCATGACCTCTGTTCACTCCCTGGTCATATGCTGCCCTCCAATGAGAGAAAGTTGGGCGCTTATGTAATACTATTAGTGATATATCAACTGTCTATACACGTGTATCGCTGAGGGATTGCATTGATGGTGGCCGAGAGAGTCGTGACCACACAATCTATTTTGAAACAGTGTCTGGGGAATAATCACAACTTAGTGGCCACTATATTGCCGCACAGACGGCGTGATCGGTCAGACATACTGTAGTAGGAAGGGGATGTGATGCGTTCAGACATCAGTATGTGAAAAAACGGGAGATCAACTGTGTAATGTCATAAGAGGTCATGATTTAGAGCCAAAGGCGAATGTATCGGATCTAACCTAACGTCCATCGTGCAAATTTATATCATTCATATTATGCAACTTGACCAGCGCTCGAGAAGTCCTGCTTACTCGGCAATAGGGCAGAGATCGTAGTTCCCGTTGGCATTGTTGCCCCACCAGTTGGGGAAAGGAATTGCGGTGCCACCAGCACCAAACACGGCGAAAGATAGGATGAACAAGATCAACCAGCTGCCACCGTCAAAAGCACTGGCAATGAGGTAGGAGTAGTCCTTGAAAATGCGTGGGTAGTAGTTCCTGACGTAGAACTGGGTGAAGAATCCGGTGGCAAGTTGGCTCCAGATGACGCAGGTCTGCGATTGGTTGTATGGAATGTAACCGGCGAATTGGATGAACTGAGGGAAGTTGATTTGATAGAGGGAGAAGCCACGGATCTTGGGCACAAACTGGAAACGAATGTGGTCAGTAAGGTGCGCTTTACGTGAATTGAGATGGGATTCCAACTCACTTGTACGACGATGCGGTGGACAACAACTACGGCAGCTCCAATTGCGAGACCGATTGGCACCATTGCGTAGGGAGCGCCGACCTTGTAAAGGTACTTGGAAAGAGCCCAAGAGGTTGCGTTGGTGTTGTATGACTGAAGCTGCACACCACTCCAGGAGGCGTTGCCATTAGTGTTTGCCAACAAGTCCTTCTTGCCAGCGATGATGGAAATCATGACACCGTAGTTGATAAAGCCTCCCAGAATGGTCGCGTAGAGCTGGGTGAGAAACATGACCCGGGGTGGAACCTTGACTATAAGCGAGATGTTAGCAACTCTGACTTTGAAGCAACTTTCGAAGTGCGGCGCAACTTACGATATTCACCCATCTTCAAGTCGTTACTCAGCTGCACTGCATCCGAAATCACATTGTGCGACCATGCAGCAAAGTACATGTTGCCGACCGGGCGACCGGGGATCAATAAACCCGCAATCATCTTGGACAGATTATTCGTTGCGATACCGTTACCAAATTTGGCATACAAGATTGTGCTCTAAGCCAGCGTCAGTATAACGTCCCATTCCTTCAAATAGCGCCGGGGTGTGACTTACGAAGGGAGAAATGATGCTTCCCACAATAAGTGAGACGATGTATGCCCAGACTGGAAGGTTGATACCCTCCTTGACGACAACTACAATACCAAGGACAAAAGCAACGACGAGGACGGCAACATACCACCACCATGGTGTCTCTTTGTAGTGCTTTGCCATGTGCTCGTGGTGACGATCGAAACCCTGATTCTTGCTGGCGCTTCGGAAAGAGTTGACAACATCTTTACCCCAGAAGAGAATACAGTGAGCGATCAAGGCGCCAATCTGGAGGACCGGTCAGTCGCTGCTTGAAGAAATCGAGGATCTTCCATCTCTGTAGTCAGGTACTTACGGCTGCGTTAGCCATGAACATGGCGTAGGCAAAACTGCCAGATAGTCTTGGTGGGCCAACAGCAGCAAGGGCGTTCTCATCGAGGACACCATTGATGAATACCTCGTCGATGGGGTATGCTGTCCCGTTCTCCATCCGGAGACGAGTTGACATGAATGGCTGAGACTTCGCGTCCCAACCATTACCGTAATAAATTCCAATCATCACAACATAGCAGACGATGAAGCCCGCAAGAGAGTGAGCCTGGAGAATCAATGGAAGGGAGGTGTTGAAAGAGGTGATCTGCAAAAGTTATGTGTCAGCGGTTGCGCCTCTTTCGGAGATATTGCCCGTCTTACATATTGCCAGTCAAAGGAAAAGCTGAAAAGACCGAGGCCCTCGTTGTTCAAAGATCCACCGAAAATGTTAGTGAGGACAGCTGCCTTCTCGCCAGTGGCGTGCATCGCCGCCAAACATGGGACCGAAACAGAGTTCAGCCAAGGCCAGATGTAGGCGGGAAACCACTCATAACAAGACATTCCAGCAAAACTGTACCAAAAGACTCGAAGAGGCTTAGAATTCTTCAGGTCTGCCCAGTGGAGCGATTGCAGAGTCTTGACGGTAGGAATTGTGCTCCAATAGACAGAGTCGACATGCCAAACTGCGAAAGGACGCATGATGCCACAAAGTCCGTAACCAAATAGACCGATCGAAATAACACTCAGAATGACAGTGCCGGCGTTGAGAGGAACATTGTAAAAGAGGTTGCCTGCTGCGAAGACCTCAATGGCGACACTGGCTTGGGAAGCAGAGGTAGCGCAAATGGCTGCTACGGCGTGCTCCTTCAATCCCCACTTCCCGTAGTTGAAGAATGAAACCACTCTGATCCACATGGGCACTGGACCTTGACCACCCTTGGCTCTCCAGCGAGCTTCGAATTTGTCACCTCGAGGAAGTAGATTAGCCCAAGCTTTTCCCATGAAATAGGCGATGAGAGTGATGAAAGTTCCGCCAATGGTGGCAGTTGTTGGTTTCCACTAATGTAGAGTCAGCAAATGTGGTTTTTCGAGCCTATGAAGATTAGACGCTAGATACCATGTAGATCTGGTTCATTGTTGCTTGGAAAGCTGAGAGAGCTGTGCCAATAACCATGCTTCGAAACGTCAACGCCGTATCGAAATCATCTCGCATTGGCAGGAGATGGTTGGCCGCATCTTCACCAGTGATGATGACAACGTCATCACTGTTGACATCGCTGTCGGCCTCGTCTGTGTGATAGTACACACCGTCCTTTCCCAGTTCACCATTATCAATCACTGTTCCGGTCTTCTCGTTCACTTCAGGCTCGCTGGGAGGGGTGATGGCACCGCTTCCCTCGAAAGGAAAGCGCTCCTCTGCGACAATCGAGTCTGACGTTGGGGCAGTCATTGCTGTGAGCAATTGCGATGGCAATGGGTTGGCTGACTAGAACCATCATGCAAATATGGCCATGCCACTCGTTGTACTTATATATCATGCTCCAGACATCTACCCTTGTCTCGACTGGCTACACTTTTCGCCAACGTACGAGACACGCGATACATACCCAGAGTTATGCGATTGCGTGCCGTCGGCTTCCCTTCATAAAGGGTTTAGTCGTCCAGTTGGTTGCTGCATTTGTTCCACTATGATAACCGAAATCATGCAGATAAACTCTGACACCTTCTGTTTTCAGCATAGTGTAGATTCTTTAGTCTGGCTCCAAAGCAACTCTTTTAGCTGGAACGGTCTGTAATAAAATAAAAGTTTGATACTTTGGTGATTCAAGAAGACGAGGACAAATCCCAAGCGCATCGCAACAACAGATACAAAAATGTTCTTCGAGACTGGTAACCATGATCGAATCTTGAACGTTCATAGAAGAACAAAGCTTGTTCGAGTCTCGAGAGCTTAAAGCGGTCCAGTCCGAAGCCTCAAGCGCTCGAAGAGTTAGGGCCCGGCTAAGGAAGCCGAGCCAATTCTCCATGCAACCTTGTGATTCTGGGCGCTGATCACGAAATACCGTCCTGCGCCAATGGTGTTCTGGAAGAGCCAATAGACGATTTCACATACGGTATTAGAACGGCAGCGCAACCTCCTAGACTGGTTACTAGGACGGAAGAGGGAGCATTACCTTTGCCTTGCGCATATGTGGCGACGGGAGGTGTGAGAAGGATCATGCCAAGGTAGGACATTTCAACGACAGGAGGAACGCTGCAAGCGGTGGGTAAATGCCCAGATGCGTCTGGGCCTTGGCCTGTAGAAGGTTTGAAGCTGCACGAAGGAGGGTAAGATGGTCAGCCAATAAGTGCAACAGACATGCGTGTTATCGACATGAGCAAGGCCGACCCTAGCCAGCTTCAAGATAACGTGCTGATATTGGTTAAGCCGAGTGAGCTGAGTTGACCTTCTAACCACGCTGGCCGGCAGTCTCGGCAGGGTGTCATATCCACAGAATTGCTTCACTCCTACGCCTGAATGCAACCATACATCCAAGGAAAGGAGAGAGACCGAGCCGTGTGAAGTATGAACTCCTCTTACAGCCTGGTTGAAGGCGACCCAATTTACGGATATGGCGCCGCAATCACAACTCACCCATCCTTTGCGACCATGGCGTCCCATATCGCGCATAACCACCCCCACGGATGGCGGCTGGCACGCGACATGTTGTGATTGTCTCCACGAACAGAAGGTGGCGAATCCAGAATGGCTTTGGCTTTGATCTGAAGGTGTCCTCGAATTGACCCACGTTCATCGGTTGGAGGGGCGGCAACAAGTCCCTAGTACTATCCTCTCATGAGAAGCTGATGGGGTTCTTGAGGATCCCACTTCGTTGTGTCCCTCCGCTCCCTCACGTTCCCTCGAGTGTCCCTATCTTCCCGAATAAGCAGTCAGGTGTGCTCACATCTCGTCACGGAGAAGCGCCACACCTGAAGATAAGGTCGAGCAGGCGTCCAGACATTCATCGCTATGCGGCTGGCAGAATCAGTGTAGTGGGTGCGAAACATCGCAAGACATTGTACATTTAAAGCGTCATCACGATATGCGATGGGGGAGTGGACGTCTTTATAGATACTTCTCTTCTGCGACAGGCCAGGCAACAGCGGTGACTCTTTGCGACAAGCACTGGTCCAAGATCAGCAAGCGGAGGGTGAAACAGGAAGCTTTGCCGATCATTTTAGCCATATGCGGCCACCGCGGATGCACACAGCCCCAGACCAACTGCTACAATCATACATATAATGGCTCAGTCCTGTTTCAGATGCTACCATCAATGCTCCCGATGGCATACGAAATTGTTGAACGTGGGTCCTTGTAGCCCTCGATTATGGTTATGAACATTGGTTCGTGGCCACGACCTGCGCGCCTGCATGTCATATTACCAGGGCATTTGCACCTGAACTAATCCCAATCCTCCTGAGCCTCGTTGCTCTATATACAAAGGCTCACCATCACTAAAAGTTTGTGCCATGCTCGAATTCCCGGATACATTGTCCTGATTCAGAAGTCTGTCTGGTTGGTTACAGGGGAAGACCGTGCAGATCGGTAGGTTAGGATGTGCGACATGTCTTGATGTGACATCTTGTTGCAAAATAGACTTTTGCCGCGTGGAGTGCAGCATTCAAGTCAGGTTATGAAAGGTTTCAGATGTGTTGATGCCATGATGAAACGGAGTTGGCTTTTCAGATCATGCTTCGGTGTATTTCTTACGTTGTCCCATTGACGATTCGATTCTGCCTGGTTATGGCGTCGACATGAGAACCTTCTTCGTCTGAAGTGGTCATGCACGTCAGGGTGCTGTTCTGTTTAGAATTGAATTTTGGCAGCTTAGTATGCCATTGCGTAGGACTGTGCCTAAGAAAAGGGTTGTTGGTTTTAGAAGACCAATGTTAAAGCTCGGTTGATATGACAGATAGAGGAACATCGTCATTCGAACCGACAGCATATATAGTGGCTTAAAACTCAATGGTAGACGCCCATTGGTTGAAAAGACGCTCGAATTTGGCTCCAGCTGCAGCCCTGTATTCTTCGCTGACTTCATGTTCTGGTAGTCTGGGACCGACATCAGGAAAAACCCAGCGAGGTGGCTTGTCCTGTTGTAGAGTGGAAGGTTTGGTTCCGGAAGCCAATGATGCAGGTGCCTTTGGTGTGAACTTCTCTGATACGGGTTGTTCAGGTTGCTTCTGCACTGGCTTTATCTGCTCCGTTTGCACAGACGGCTGGAACTTAGGTGCTGGTGCTGATGCTGGTGTAGGTGCTGGCACTGGTGGCTGCGACTTAGCCGCAGATTCTTCAAGGGCCGAGGCTTGGTCGAAAGCATTCGTACGAACGGGGGCATCCCAATCGACCTCGATTTCATCATCGCTGTCGATATCAGGCAATCCGTACTTTCCTTCAGGATCTCCTGGATTTCTTGCAGGGATCACCAGCAGGTCATCCACCTTGACCCGCTTTCGACGGTGACCTACCAGTTCCTGTACATCATTATCACGGTTTAGCTCTTCCATCTCTTTCTTCAATCGATCTTGCTCCTTCTTCAGCATCTCGAGCTTCTGCAATTTCGCCAAACGAGCATCTGCGTTGGTCTCCTTCGGCTTCTGCACATTTTCCCAGGCTCGAGGTCTCATTGGAGTGGCGACGCGAGCTTCCTGAGCGGCGCGCCTGTCTCGCACAGATGTTCGACCTGGTGTTTTGGTATCTATGGCAGAGGATTGAAGGCCGTTCGTGAGGATTTGAGGTGTCTTCAGACCGGATGGTACGGTGGTAGATGTGGTGGCGGCTGTGACGGTATTGCTACCATTTGACTTGGGTTGGGAGAGAGATTCTGTATTGACTTCACCGACTTTGCGTTTGGGAGGTCGGCTGGGTGTAGCTTCTACAACGAAACTGGCGTCTGTACGCTCAGTGACCTCAGTGACGGCTGAAAGAGTTGATCGGTTGGGGATGCCGTATTTGACTGAGGGGGCATAGAATCGTGATGGAGGCTGTTCTGTGCGAGAACGCTTCTGCGAGTACGTCTGTGCTTCAATCTCCTCGGTAGGGGCACTTCTTTTGCGAGACCAAGGGCTTCTGAAGATGCCACCCACGCTTTGCACGAGTGAGCGCCAGGCAGGTGCTTTCGGCGTTGAGCGTACTGGTGTATCGGTATGAGAGCTGGAGCTGATGGCTGCAGAGAGGTTGGATTAGCTTCATTTGAGTTCAATCACAGTTCGTCACGCGGATGATACTTACTGATTGCTGAACTTGTGGGTTTGTCCTCGCTTTCCTCGTTTGTGAAAATTTCCTTGGTAGACTCTACAGTCACGTCACCTGGTCAACGATTAGCGACGGGCCGAACAAAGCACTCTGTTGCTATGGACGCACCATCGATATTGTCGCCCTTGGCAACGGTTATTGTGTCAACAGACTCCAGCTCGACAGTGTTTGAATCTGCGCGTGATGGTTCTGGGTCTGCTGCGAAAGTATGAATGAGTGAATAGGTAGTGACTTGATGCAGTGAAAAGTGGGTAATTTACGAACCTCGAACAGGTGTGCTGTGCTGCTCTTTCCCAGCGATGGGAGAACTTAGAGGAATCTCGGGGGTGGAAGGTAGAGGGGTGGAAGCCTGTAGTCGTTGCGCAAACATGTAGTCGCGAAGCCGGTTGCCGTTCCTCTTGCGAGCGGCATCGCGCTCACGGATGGCATCTGCCAGCTGCTCATCCCTCTCCTCAAGTTTACGCTGCATCTCCCTACGGTCTCGCGCGGAGACAGCAATTACTTCTTCGCATTGCGCGCGTGTCAGTTTTTGAATTCGATAATGTTCACCGTCGCTCCAGATCTGGAACCATGCCACCTCAGGGTTGAACGGAGGGGCTTCCAAGGCTGTTTCTGCTATGGAGGCAAGTCTTGGTTTCGCGTCTCTTGTAAATCCACTCTTGGGGATTTTGCTTCTGGGTTTGGGTTGTGTGGTACCTCGCTTTTTCCTGATGCTGCCATTGTTCTCTGATGCGACAGAAGAAGCCCTTGAGCTGGCCCTCGTGCTTGCTCTAGTGCTCCTTATGCGCTGCTCCAGATCGTTCTCCTTGTTCTGGACAAGTGAGTCTGTTCCATGCTGAGTGCGTGATCGTGTTGTACGGCGAGGGATTGAAGATGCAGGGGTGGCCTTTTTTGGAGGCATGATGGATCGTGAAGAGCAATGATGGCCTCCTTGAAGTGGAATGGAATTTGGTCTCGTGAAAAGGTGGAGCTGCTTGTTATTGGGCTGGACAGAGTACAAGAGTAAGTAGTGAGCCAAAGCGTCATACGAAGTGAGTATCAGTCGCAATAGACGAGACGTTGCGAACACATAAAAGTGAGTTGAATGAGGTCAAGTAAACAGTAAGTATCCTCGGACTTTGAGGGCGTAAATCTAGAGAAATCCTAGAGCGCGTCACCGCGCTAGTTCGAGGCTGTAAGGCCCGAGCCGCCCCCAGTCGCGCTACTTATCAATCTGCGGTTCGGGACGCGTCCAGGAACATGCGACGACTATTCTGTACGACGAAGCACAACATGAGTTCGCAAACATATTGTCATAGGCTGGCAATGTTTATACCGCGTACAGCTAATGCTAACCTTACCTTCGTGTGATAGATATATGATTGTTGAAGGTTACAAAAGTGGTGAGGCGTAATACAACAACGTTATGCCGACTGCTGCTTCATCCATCAAGTCAGCCATGAAACACTGACGGTGAGGTAGAAGCGTTGTCATGATCCGACTTGTCCACGCACTTTACAACTATAGTACTCGAGGGCTGTTATCAAGGAGATGGAACAGCATGTAGTGGGACCGCCGTCAATGTGTAAAGTCCAGTGCCATGCCAATGTAGGACTGACATCCGCCGAACCTTTATAATCCTGGAGTCCGAGATCACCGCCGGGAATATAATCTTGTGATGACATAGAGCGCCCAGAGGATAGTCCTAGAGACACAGACGCAAACGAAAGCTTAGAGCGTGCACTTAGACAGGTGTAGGTCGTGATCAATGATAGCATCCAGAGTTGGTCTTAGCAGTTGATCAACGAGCATGCCCATGTCTTGTCTCTTGCTGAACTGAACATAAAACTTAGAAGTGAACTTTAGGACATAGAATAAAAGAGCGCATAAGTGTTCCCAGGCTTGCTCACAGCCCATCTCAACCTAGCTGTATTTGTTGACTAAGATAGCAAAGCACATAATGCAATACATTTAAAGGAGCGTAACCTAGAAGCTTCGTGAAACAAACTTTAGAAAACGGATTCAATAAGCTGCACGATCATGAGCACTTACGTTCAATAGGTGAAAGATTATATAGATCTGGCGTTTATAGCCATACCTTAGTTTTCCCTAAGTAAAGTGTTCCAATTCCAGGTTAAGAAAATTAGCAATAGGATTTAGCGTGCCGGCATAGATTAGAAGAAACTCCACATTGAGCCACTACTGGCGAGCGAAAGATATACCACAAATATTAACATGTTCATCGTAAAAATATAGGAAATGGTTTGCTGGAGCCGTTTCAACACAGAATGATGTTGGCAGTGTCTATAGCGGTTGAGAGTCACACGCAAGTCTCGGTGTTTAACGTCGCTTTACTCTGGAATACGGTCATCTTCGAAGCTAGCAGTTGTATTTGTTGTGTCTCTCGTCAGACTGTGGCGAGAAACTGAGAAGAGCTTCATTACACCTACATTGAATATGTTGGAGTGTCCTCGTCGGTCAAGGTCCTACTGCAATCTCGACTTTAAAGATTGCACTTTGGCAGTTTACTTGGATGAAGTTGTCCCCGTTTTGGTCAGTCGAATAGGGACAGAGTCATTTAGGACTGGATGGGAGTAGTACGAGATTCGGAAATCGACCGATCACTTGCGTCACGGTTTGATGTGATAAAAGGCAGTCGTATCCTCACTCGGCGCAGTTGTGGCGGTTGAGTGCAAACGCTTGACTTCTCGCTGCCAATGCTGGAGGTAATTCGGCCAATCATTTCGCCATACCACGAATGCAATCGGTCTAGACAATGGTAATTCAACCCGAAGACTTGGCTGCTCAAACATTTGGCATGTATTGTCTTTGGCACAAGTCAATGTTTGATATCATGTCCGTATCAGATTTGAGCATGGCAAACTGTCATTGGAGTCGTCTCTTACGTTTGCAACACGCGCATTAGGCGACCAGCCTGATTCATGATCGCAATAGGATTGCCACCGTCGGAAGCCGAGAGCTGTGTTTGCAGCGGTCAAATTCACCATAGATTCCAAAATTCTTGTGCTTTCGGATGCCAACATCACTGTGCAACCTTGTGAGGGCTGTGAAGCTACGCGACGAGAAGAAGAACAGACCTGGCTAGATCAGTGTCGAAACAAATGTGCAATACCAAACGGGTGCATGCATTGGTCAAATGCGACCTCGCATGTGTACCGATTCGAAGGAACACTTGTGCGTTGCAGATTGTCACGCTATTGAATGGTCTGAGATGTCCAATTTGATTCTCTTACTTGTTCACTCAGCTTTCAGGCCATGGCATTCAAAGTAGATATAGATGCGATTGTGTTATGGGAAGGAATGGGATCATACATTCGCGACGTCTGATATAGAGATGGCTGGTTTGAGATCTCCATGCATGAAACACATCCGCAAGGCTGTCAGCAGCTCATCAGGCCAGCTAAAGAAAAAGCGTTATATAGTAACATGAAATGGTAAATTGTCTACTTAGGTACTAAGCATAGACTTGATGAACATGTCCCTCTTGGTGGTATTGATGCGGCACCGGTGTGCTCAAAAATCATCGGATGTCAACCTTTGGCGCATTGTGAGGGTAGGAAGGGGCTCCTGCCTGCCAAGATAAGTACAACAGGCAACGGCAACACAAACCCGTGAACAGCTTCGTAAGTAAGGCAATCCCGTGTGAGATACGGCCTCACGATTGTCTCGTATCATTCGACTTGTCTTTCATTGTTGGGCTCCTCTCGCTCAGCTCATGGCAAGGAGCTGTTCTCGGCAAGAACCACCAACACTAACGCTGCGCCATGAATCCCATTCGAGTCAGATCAGGCTGGCAGCGCAACACGAGCCTGGTCTGCTCGAAGTCATGCCGAGCCGGTCGTAGGGGCTGACATGCACGGAATCCTAGCCAGGCTCGCGAGATGATATATATACCGTACAATGCCAAGCCATACACAAAGCCAGTGGATAAAGGTGTCTCAGTGAGACGAGGGAGATCGGGAGCGTTATCGTTTCTTTGACAGCCATGCGTGAGGCTGAGAGAGCTCATTGACAACCCTGGCTGCTACATCCTGGCAACTTCCAGTAGTAGGCATGTCCCCCGACGATCACACGAGTGCGAGTTTCCCCCTGACAATCAGCTATCTCTCTCCAGAACAGATCAACAGGATCGTCGCCAAGATATGCATCAGCAACAGATGCTGGAGAGCGACAGCCGGCCAGCCGGCGCACGTCGGTCGAGGCGCATGAACATGAACACAGACAACGTGGTAGAAGACTTGGCACGCGAGCAGACGAACGCCCATCTACTCAGTCCCCTGTCTCACTCCATCGTCCAGTGGATACACGGCGCATCGCGATCCCCATCAGCGCTAACAAAGCGGAGGTTGCGAAGTGGGGGACCATCCGCTAGACGACAACGTGTGGCGAGGGAATGGCGTGGCGTTTATCACAGTCGAAGCCAATGGGGGCAGAAGGTCGAAGGCGAGAACGGAAAGAGCAACGAGCGCGACGACTGTATACATTCGACAATGAGGACGACAGATGCAAGGATTGACCGATATGCTGTCGTAGACGTCTCTTGGCAAATGTTGGAATCTCCTTTTTGAGGTGATGAGATGGTTGGACGGGTGACGACAGCACGACTAGAGGATCGGGAAGGGCAACGCTGTGGATTGCTGCAAGGGTTCTCGATGTGATGGCGGGAGAACCGTTTGGTCCAGTGCGTCCAACCCGGTCTCATCCCATCAAAGTGGTAGGTCGCTTGGAGAGATGAAGAAGAGCTATCTACGATGGACGCGCAAACGCCCATGCGCACACGTCACGTCCTGCCACTGGTGGAGACGCGGACAGTGGGTACAATTTGCTTTGATGGGCGCCAAATGCTGGCTTTCAACCGTTGGGGAGTATGTGTCTACATCAAAGGTCTGAGTACCGCTCACCACGGCGATATCAGCGAATGATAGAGAGTCGGAACTTGGGGTCAGTATACATGTGTGAGGTAGTGTAAGTACGTCGTGTGGTGAATGCTGCTATTGAAGACAGAACCAGCATTGAAACATACAGTAGTATAAAACAAAAAAAAAATCAGGAGAAGTACAGCACAGACAAGATCGCCAAGAATGGTAGCGAGACAAACCAAAAGTGTGTATCGTACCCTATCCATTAAAAAAACCAGGTATTATCATACATAGGTAGTATAGAGCAAGTGGAGAATGAGCCCCCTTCCTTTCCCCAGGTTCTGTTGCGTGTACTTGATTCGCTTCGCTAAGGTTCGTCTCACCAGCGCCAGCAGTACAGTCTAGTGCAGTGCAGTGCAGTGTAGTAGAGTACAGTACAAGTACAGTACAGTACGGGAGTGTACAGGATCGACTTTGATGCAAATGCTGGACAGACGACTGCCGCTGCCACTGCCACTGCCTTCTGTGCTATCTCTTGAGTACTGCTGTCAGTCTATCCGTCTTTCTTTCTTGACATATAGGATTTCATATCTTTCTCTATTTGTATACTGTTCCTTCTCGCCTCATAGCCCAGTTCTCTCTCTCGCTCTCTTTGTATCCACCTTGTCGTCTATACTTGTTTGTTTTATATCTGGGCAACCCGCCACTCCTGCGTACCGTTGACCATCCACTGACGACACTTTCCGAATCCGACCTTCGCATTAAAACGCTCGCTACATAGGTCTGGCAAGCTCCATTATCCCAATCGACAACCAGCAAGGTTCCAATCGGAAGCCCAATTGAATCTCCACAATCACTTCTACCTCACTTCTACCTCACTTCTACCTCACTTCCAACTCATTCCAAGCCACAATGGCCGCTTTCCAACCATACACTCCAAAACCCGTCACGGACATCTTCACCCAGGACACAGACATCAACAGGAGAGAATGTAGACGTGTGGTGCCGATGAAGGTGCTCGCTCTGGGTCTCGGCCGTACCGGAACAGCATGTAAGTCACGAGCGAAAGCACCCTACCCATCAATGCCAACGGCAAGTCATCTAACCTTCTCATGTATAGCCCTCAGAACAGCACTCAAGGAATTGGGATTTGATGATTGCTACCACATGATGTCCGCTTCGGTGGAGAACCCTCCAGACTGTCTGATGTGGCAGGATGCACTGGCCAGCAAATACGACGGCGTGGGCCACTTCGGGCGAGAGCAGTGGGACCAGCTGTTCGGACACTGCCAGGCAGTCTGCGACTGGCCGGCGGTGGCGTTTGCAAAGGAACTGATCGAGGCCTACCCGGAAGCGAAGGTGCTATTGACGACGCGAGATGTCGACAGCTGGCACGCGAGCACGATGAAGACGGTTCACTGGCGCGCCACCGAGCCAGAACTCAAGGCGGTAGCGCGCTTCGACTGGGCCGCGGGCCTGTACCAGCCCATGCTTTCCAAATTCTGGACTGAATTCTGGGAGGGCGATTTCGAGAAGAACGGCAAGCGGCGGTTCCAGGAATACTACGACGAGGTCCGCTCGCTCGTCCCGGCAGAAAACCTGCTCGAGTACAAGATGGGCGAGGGCTGGAAGCCGCTGTGTGAGTTTCTGGAGGTGCCTGTGCCAGAGGGCAAGAAGTTCCCACGCACCAACGACACAGATGGCTTCGTGGGTCGCTGCCGCAGACGCAACCGCATGCAGATGTGCAACGTCGCCCTTCGCGCCGTCGTCGTCACCGGCACCTTCGCTGGCATTGCCTTCGCCACCACCGCCACCATTCGCAGGCTCACCGGTAGGAGGGGCGGTCTACTGTGGTGAATGTGACTTGTGCTATTTCACATTTTCTTTACCTTGACGATATGGAGTTTCTATAGCTTTAAAAAGGCACGAGTCGCGACCAAGGCACTGTTTGGAGTTCTGGGAAGAGTGGGATGATGAACAGGGTTCATGGGCTAGGTTCTAGGCGTTACAGGCACGGTCGTTTCTGAGATTCCCTATAATCGCCACTGTTTTTGATATATATATATATGTATATCGCACTATCAATGATTGGATGGTCTCCCAGGCATATACATGGATGGACATGTCGGTCGGGAAAGAGGACCGAAGCATATGCCTATCGAGCTTCACAGCTTCCCTAGAAAGGAAAAATCCAGCACCGTCTCTATTTTGAAAACGTACAGCCTCAATTGCGGCTACACAAAACGCCAGCCGGTTTCTGCAAGTGTCCGTAGTTGACCGTCGCAGCCGGGTATGGCTTGTGCATATGCGTACACTGCACGGGCAAATATGACAACGCATTTGAATTGACAGGAATTCCAAACAGGATCAGAAATTTACAATCGGTTTGCAGCAACGTGGCACTGGTTGAAACATAGACTGAGAATAGAGATAAGGTACGTGGCCTAGTGTGGAGATGACACGGTGCGTAGGTGTGGTACCTAACCTACCTGGAGATTGTCATCGTCATCGTCATAGCTTGTCCGTTCATCTGCCGTCGTCGACGCCGTCGTAATCAACTGAGCCATTGCATTGCCGCAACATCTACCGTCATTCATTTCGTCGCCGTCGCTGTCGTCGTCGTTGTCGTTGTCGTTGTCGCCGTCATCGCAGTCATCGTTGTCTCCATCGTCTTCTCCATCGTCGGTGTGGTCGACAAGGGCGAGCTCGATTCGCAATGGTGACCGCACTGGGGCGTGAGCGGGTCCATTCATGATGCGTAGGTGGGCCGGGGCATTCCTCCCCAGGATCCATCGTTGGAATATGTCTTCGGTACGACATCAGAACACCGCTCTATCTAGTCGCGAAGTTGTAGTTCTGGCGCTGTATACCGTAGCTGGATTCGACCAATCAGGCTGAGAGGTGGGATGTAGATCAGGCCGACAATTCCATGCCATCTCATGCCATCTCATGCCATCGCATCCCATGTCGTCTCGTCTCGTCTCGTCCCATGTCATCTCACTCCGAGCCGTCCGCTCCTCCGCTCCGCCCCTTATCGCAGCCCCTGACTGCTTGCAGACGAAGCTGAGGCGAGCATGGATTGATTGATCGATTGAGTGATTGATAGACAGGGCAACCAGATACCGCAGACGGGACGTGCTGGCGTGCGGGTGTCGTGGTGTAACGGAGGCAGGACCGACACCCGAAAGGAAGCGCAGCCGGTGGAGCGTACGTACGTCGCGTCTTGGCACAACAGCCACCATCCGCCTTGGCAAGGCTTGGCACCCCAAGCGCCGGTTTCCTCTTCTGGCGATGTATCGAGGTGCACCGCACCACACTACACTACGCTACGCTACTGCAGTTCTAATGTGTACCTGAGGCAAGTCAAGTCAGGCATCAAGGCAGAATCTCCGGCTCTCTCTCTGTAGGTAATACTGCTCCGAACGTCCGTCTGATATTAGACCAGACGACAGCGGACATGACGAGGCGACGTGAGGCGACGTGCACGAGGCTGGAATAGAAAACGACATCGTCCTGTTCTTTAATTATATTTGTCGTGCTTCTCAATCTCCTTATTTCTTCCCATTCGACCTTCACTTCCCGTCAATCTCTCCTGCCTGATCATTGATCTGCCAAGATCTCCTGGGTGCAAGGAGAGGAAACGCCTGTCGGCCCCTCTGGCTCTATACATCCATACCTACCGATCTAGAGGTGTCTATCTACCTACATACATACATACAGACAGGACCTATCGCTCGCGCTGCTCCTACTCTGCGGCGATCGCCAAGTCAATCGACCATCATTGTCGTCGAACGAGGCAGTCTTCACACACGCCGTGGCCATTCGCCTGTTCGATTGCTTATCAATAATCCCTGCGCTGGCCGCCGTTCTGAAGATATATCCAGTTTTAATTGCTCCTTTGTCTCGCAACACCCACCCCCTTCGACAACCATCATCGCTGTGATACTTCGTCACCTACTGCTGATCTAAGCGAGATATCAGTCTCACAATTCTTGCCACTGGGTCTTGGCCGATTCTCCCTTGCCGCTTGGTCGTGTCATTGTTTTGTTTGCATGATACATCCGACTTCGTCTGACTCTCCTCCTCAAAACTAAGACGAATTCAGCCGCCTACTGGAGTCGCCGAGCTTGGATCTTGCTCGGCTGGCGCTGGATTGCTGTCGAACCTCCTCAAGCCCGCATTCCCAGCAATGCGCTGCTCGCGATTTGCGAGTTGTCGATTATGGAGGGCCGTCGTTGGATTAATGGCCGTTTCATCGGTAGTTGCGCAACTCGATAACGAGACAAGTCCGACTTCACAATTCAAATCGGTATGTACTTGTCAGATCCTCTCAGAATCTCCATCAGCGTTGCATTTCCAATAGCAATTCGCGAATATGGACCTACTTTCTAACTTAGTTTCCACCAAAGCGCCCTGATCTCCATGCACCAATAATAACTCTCGAAATCGTGCGGCCAGAACTCATCACCCCAGGTTATATCTTCCTCGCCCCATATCGAAACATCGATCCTGGGCCGTACATCTATGACAGCTTCGGGAACCTCATCTGGTCAGGTGCTGGCGAAAGCGGGCCGACGACTGCACATACTCCCCGAGTATGTCAGTACAAGGGTTCCGATCACTTGTGTTATTTCACTGGAGAGCAACACCAGGGTTTCTCTCGTGGGCATGGCGTCATCATGAACCAGAACTACCGAGTTGTGAAGACGATCGACAGCTCTGGAGCTGGAGCCAGCAGCGACATGCACGAATTCAAGATGACACCTTTTTCAAACGGTACTACCGTTCTAATGACCGTTTATCAACCGCGCCAGTACGATCTGACCCTTGATGATCGCTGGAATCTCGAAAGGGGAATCGGTTGGATCGTCGAAGGTGTTTTACAGGAAGTCGACATCGAGACCGGAAAGGTCATCTTCGAGTGGAGGTCATTGGATCACGTTGACCCTAGTTTGAGCTGGACTCTTCCCGGCAGTACTGATACCTCTGGTGACGGCCTACACGAACAAACTCCTTGGGACTACTTCCACATCAACTCTATCGATAAGAATGTTGAAGGAGACTACCTGATATCGGCTCGTCATGTCAGCGCCATATACAAGCTATCTGGCATTGATGGCAGCATACTATGGCAGATGGGTGGAAACAAACCAACATTCCAACAGACAAATTTCGTCTTCTCTTATCAGCATCATGCTAGATGGGTGTCTGAAAACGAAACTCATACCGTATTGTCATTTTACGATAACGGGAGCAACACTTACAACCGTACTTCCGACTACTCACACGGTTGGATTGTCATGATTGACCACGTCGCCAATACTGCTACGAAAATTAAAGAATGGGGTGCTCCAGAAGAAGAGGGTGGAATCTCATCTGGCTCTCAGGGCAATATGCAGCTCCTACCCAACGGTGGCTGTCACATTGGTTGGGGTGAACACGCCTACTTCTCAGAACATACTGCGGATGGATTGGCAGTTCTGTATGGGAAACTTGCCGATCGCGCTTCAAACGTCATGATTTACAGGTCTAACAAGTTCAATTGGACCGCACAGCCCTTGACCAAACCGGCGTTGTGGACGTTCAGCAAGAATGGTATGACAGATCTGGGCTTCTGGGTGTCGTGGAACGGCGCTACCGAGGTGGCCAGTTGGAATTTCTTCACCTCAAATAGCTCTAACGGGCCGTTCGATCTCGTCGGCAACGAGGCTAAGAACGGATTCGAGACTGCATTTACAGTAAATGAAGCTAAAATGTGGTCCTTCGCTCAGGCGTTAGATGCAGCCGGCAATGTGTTGGAAGACAGCATGATCGCTCGAACATTCGTGCCAGGTCCTCATCTAGTCGAATATTGCGACGAATCAGGTTGTGACTACAATTCGCCGGTGGAAGATGGCCACAGAGTGGCGTACGAGGCAGAAGATGCTCTTCCGGAAGAATACTTCTCCAGCAATCGTGGCTATAACACAAGCCATTACTACATGGATGGCGTCGCCAACTCAAGCCAGACCATCATCAACCCGATCGCCTCTACTGATTGGGAGTCTAATCCCAATAACGTCCCCAGTGGCTCCCCCTTACGTGACTCGACCCACCCGGCAATCATCTTCATCCTTGGCCTATTTGTTGGCTTTCTTTGCACCTTGGTCTTCGTTTTCCTCTGGTCTAGCGGTGCTCTCGAGAACGTCAGCGACAAAGTCTCCAACGCCTTTGTCGATGATCATTCCTCACCTAGAGGGAAAAAGGCCTTCCGGTCGAAATTTCTCGGCAAATATCAGAAGATCGACGAAAAAGAGTTGGATGATCTCGACAGTAGTGCGAGCTCCTCCAGCTTACGGAGTACAGGTGTTGCCATGGCGTGATGTTGTTTTGCTCTTTCTTTTCTGCCCCTATATACCCTGCATTCATTCCTACAAAACTGGACTTCTGGTGCAGCGAAATCTGGCGTTTGACGGTTCTGTACAGAGCCTGGTTTGCTTATGTGTATGGATTTGGTACAAGCATTCACCGGCATCTGCATGTTGTAAATACTATCGCCATTTCAGTTCCTGTGATGCAGTCAGGAGATCCATTTTAACATAGAATCCAAGCATTTTACACTTCAATCTGTAGTCTCCTCGTTAGACGGCTAGCGTTGAAGGCCTCGCTCTCACACACTCTCTCAATCCGATTCCTCCAAATTTCGTCGTCAGATCCATCCGCGTAGCCCTCACCACCGGCACTTCCGAACAATGAAATGCCGCAGAAATCCGGACCACGTTCAAAATCGTCCAGATGCACGTCAAGCCGCCGCCGCCGCCGCCGCCATCGGCGCACATGGGGGACAGGGAGGTGTCATTGCCAGGCCATCGGTCCACCCTCCCGCCGCGCGGTGGTTACCCTTTTCATCGCCCACACAGTGGAGATGGGCGAGAGGAGTTCGCTTAGGTCACTTTTTTTTTGCAGCGTACGCACTCATCCACGCCACGGCTTGCATGCTGCAATTCTTGGCTCTGACAGCAAGGGATTGCGTCCTTGCCCTCTTCTCGTTCTCCCGCCTCGGCTCCTCTGCTTCCGGCCGATTTCACCACCTTTCCGCTTCTTGCGTCCTGCTGTGATACAGGGCTGGTGGATGTCACAGTGACTTGTCACAGCGAGCGAGCAAGCAAGCAAGCAGGCCGCGCGCCAGAGATCCTTTCAGACACATAGCTCGATACTCACCACACGCCTTTCAGACGACGACGACGACGACGACGACGACGTTGCAACTGGAAGGGGCCTGACCTGACCTGATCAGACCTGACTTGATCTGACTAGCCGTCGAAGAATCCGCCCTTGAGAACCACGCTAATCTCGGCCACGTTCTGTACCTGTTCGTCTGCGCTCATCTGCACTCGTCATAGTCGCTGTCTAGGGACCTGCATACGATATCGGACAAAAGCTGACCCGAACTTTTACTCTTTGCTTATCTTCTTGGTCGTGTTCTTTTTTCGCTAGCGGACATCCCTTCTTGGATGTAGAAAGTATACAGTATATATAACGCTCCTTCCTTCCCCCACCCCCCTCCAAGTCGAGCCGAAAATGGAAGGGTCGCACCCGCATGCGCGACACAGCTCCATCTCCACCACCGCCAACACCCACGCCCGCAAGGTGTCCGATTCACTGCGGCAACGCCATGGTTCGGACTCGATGCCTCGTCGTTCCCTCGCCGAGCGGAGGATTGCAAGCCTGAAGGGCATCGGTACGGAACCGGCCTCCAGGACTTTTCACGACGGTGCCGGCAGTCGCAACGATGTCGAAGACGATGTCCCCTTCTCCGCATCGACGGCTCCCTACTCGCCAGCCGCGGTCGAGAAGGGCTATCTGGACGTGATGGGCGGCGATTCTTCGACTTCGCCTTCTTCTGACTCCAGGCAAAACCTGAACCCCTCACGTCTACGAGATCTACCCTCTGGAGCATCCACGCCAGCCCTGGACGATGTCACGCGGCAGGGCGATCCGATCGCCAAGTACCCGCCACCGCCGCCTACATGGGCGAACATGCCCAACAAGGACCAGCTGGCCATCCTGGCCGCCTCGCGCTTCGTCGACTTCTTCCAGATGGCCGCCATCCAGACTTACATGGTGCATCAGCTGAAGTCGTTCGACCCTTCGCTGCCGGACAGCTCCATTTCGCACCAGGCAGGTGTGTTGCAGGGCGCCTTCACCGCCGCTCAGATATTCACCAGCATCCTCTGGGGCAGGGCCGCCGACCGCCCTTCCGTTGGCCGCAAGCTGGTCCTCAACATCGGCCTCATCGGCACGGGTTTCGGCTGCATCGGTGTCGGGTTCAGCACCAGCTTCGCCCAAGCCGTCTTCTGGAGAGTCTTGAGCGGTGCAATCAATGGAACCGTCGGCTCGGCCAGGACCATGGTTGCCGAAGGCACCCCCAAACCCTGGCATCCCCGTGCCTTCCTGCTGCTACCTGCCGCTTTCAACGTCGCCAATGTGCTTGGCCCAATATTGGGTGGTTTGCTTGTTGACCCCGTTCAGGGTTTCCCTCTTTTGTTCGGCGAGAACAGCACTTTTGGTGGCCCGAACGGCGTGCAGTGGATGAGGAAGTATCCTTTCGCCGTTGCTAACCTACTCAGCACCATCATTCTCTTCGCCGAGGCGATTCTGGTGCATTTCTACTTGAAGGAGACACTAAAGGGGAAGAAGCCATTCAAGTTCCAACCGATCGAGACAATCAAGTCTCTCTTTGGTCAGGTCTCTTTTGGATCCAGGAACAGAGGCTACAAGACATTGCAAAATCTTCAGAGTCAAGGTCTTATGGCTGAGACAGATCGCTCGTCATTAGAGTTGGATCGTCTTGACACCCAAGGCAACGCTACCGAAACCAAACCCATCCAGCGCCTCCCATTCCGCCTCATTTGGACCTCTAACGTCATCTGGGTGCTGGCCAGCATCGCCATCTTCGACTTCCACATGGGAGCCTTTGCTAACTTATGGATTCTCTTCCTCGCCACACCGCGTGAATTCGACCCAGAAGCAGAATCGACGACTCCTCGCCGAGCAACAACACAACGAAGTGTCTTCAAGTTCAAAGCCGGCCTCAACTTCCCTCCTCCCACCATCGGTCTAGCAATGGCCATCATCGGCTTCATCGGCGTGGCGCTTCAATTCCTACTCTACCCATGGGCGAACGGACGGTGGGGCCTGATGCGATGTTTCCGGGCGTCACTGTTCCTGTTCCCAGTTGCATACGTGCTGGCGCCGTACATCGCACTGCTGCCGTCGACCGCCGCCTCAACCATGGACCCGGCCTCTGGCGCAACGGTATGGTTTGGGATAGCGGGCGTGTTGGCGCTGCAGGTGACGGCCCGGACATTCGCGCTGCCAGCATCGATCATCCTGCTGAACAATTCGTCACCGCACCCATCCGTTCTGGCGACGATACACGGTCTCGGCCAGGCCTGCTCTGCCACCTTCCGCACGCTCGGCCCCATCCTCGCCGGCTATTGGTATGGCGTTTGGCTCGAGCGCGGCGTCGTTGGTATGCCCTGGTGGATTGTCGCCGCCGTTGCCGCCCTCGGCTGCGGTGCCAGCTTCCGCGTCCGCAACGGCTCCGGCCATGAGCTCTTCCTCCCTGGCGAAGAGATCGAGATGAAGGAGGCTGAATCGTCTGCTGATTCTACCGATCGCAGGTAGCTATGTATAACACGAAAGTTATGTTTCGCATTTCTATTTTTTCGACATACACACTGACTCACTGGTTTCATTCTGCATCGTAATACGTCTCAGGGTGTGTCAATTGAACATACCTTTCCACTCGCACTATCCTTTCTCGTGAATGGTGTCCAGTGACATGGTACATGCTTTTTTTTTTTTTTTTTTGGAAGTGAATCTTTCCGCGGACGCTTTTGAATCTGGTCGTATTTATCTCGCTATCATCAATCTATACAATGACGGTAGCGCCTAATGACTACTTGTTCATCTTGATCAAGCATGATAGACAGCCGGAGTAGGCATTCGCACGGCTATGTAAGCAGAGGGAGGGAGGTAGAGATTCTGTATCCGCAACGCTACTTAATTACTTCCTACCAAGCAAGTGTCACCGCCGGCCCATTCTTCGTTGTGAAGATCGTACCTTCAGCACTCTCGAGATAGAACTCGCGCCTGGAAAGTATGTAACCGACCCGCATGGAATCTGCCGTCGTGTGAGGTTGGGCATATGAGGGTTATTGGCACAATACAACATGAGCTCTGCTTGCAGAGCACGCGTGGAGAGAAGTAACGGTGCTGAGCCACACGAGCATTGCAGGTGGACGAGATGCGGGAGCCATGCTCGAAGAATTGCCCGTCGACAGTTTCCCACGGTTGGAAAGCTACCCGAGTAAAGGCCTAGCAGTCGCGCATACTCTCGGAAATCTTTCTCGAGAGAAGAATGGAAAGGGGGGTTTGGTTTGATTGCCTGGCTAGCTGGCTATGTGATGGCTATGTAGCAACCTGTCGTGAAACATGGCTCCGAGTTTTCATTTGGGGGGAGGAAAGGAGAGGGTAGACGCCGGACATATTGTCGTTGGATATGAACCGCGGCTCGTCCTGGAAAGCACAGCCTTTCGGCTTGTTCTTTCGATCTCTCTCCCTCCCTCTCTCTCTTCTTATTGAAATCCCCATCCATCCCCTCATGTCCTATGTAGTCATCCACGTGAACAAAAGAAAAATAAAAAAAAAATAAAAACAAAGGCAATCAGGTAACGTAGGAAGAGCACGTTACCACAATCTGACGAGATGAGAAAGAAGTACCCGCCTCCTCTTGATTCAATGGATGAGAAAGAGACAGGAGCATCCCTTTGATTCTGCAGGCCGGATTGAGCACGGCATTCCCATGTGAAGGATAGAAGAAAAAAAACTCCTTCATAACGCCGTCGTGATTCGATTAATCCATTTTTAATCGCAGATCTTTCCTTCTACAGTCTTTTCTTTCTTCCGACATCTTCACCAGTTCCCGATCTTTGAAAATTCGTTTCCCAGTTTGTGCAAGTCAGAGCTGAAATGGTGTGTGTGCAGTAAGATTCCCTCTAGACTATCCCAACATCAACCTAACGACCCCAACCTGGTCCGCCGTTGTCGAGGAACGCTCGCATTCGGTTGGAGGCGTTCGCGTTGTTGTCTTCGCCACCGGCTGAAGAGGTAGCATCCTCACCGCCCTTGCTGCCAGTGGCGTTGTATTGTACTGCACCGAAAGTGATGCCATTATTCATGTTTGGCCTGGGTGAGGTGTTACGTAGACCTCCAAATGAGTGAACCGATAGCGAGTCCTCCCCATTCGAAGGTGGTCGAGTTCCTATCGGTGGGGGAGGATTCTGCTGACGCCCAATACCGGCGGCTCTAGCGGCGGACTCGCGACGAGGCTGGAAAGCTGGTGGAAGCCATGTGTTGGCCGCTGGCGAAGATGAACCCACAGAAGTGTTACCATGATTCATGCCAGTTGGCTGGCCATGGTGAGGGTTTGGAAAGCCAGAACCGAAAACAGGAGGTACTGGAGAAGGCTGTTGGTGGTGCTGTGGTTGATGAGACTGGGGGCTGCTGCCGATGGACATCCCACCAAATTGGCCAAACATATTGAAGAGATCAGGGTTGTATCCAGGCGGTTGTCTATGACCTAGACCAGCGCCGCCATTGTTACTGCCACCGTGCTGTTGACTGTTGGCACCGCCACCATAGATTGAGCTGTAATCCTGACGGACGTGGCTTGGTAAATTCTGTGGCTGATACTGAGCTGGATGATGATTTTGATCAAATGCAGTGGACTGCATTCCGCCACTGCCACCCTGAGCATTGGGAAAGCTGTTGGGTACGCCCGGGATTGATGGATAGTTCGGGTCATAGGTGCTGAAGTCCAGAGCATAAGGACGCACAGCACCGTGTGGGTCAGGGTCTGCAGCGAATTGGCTGTTGAATTGGTTGTTGACGATCGCGCCAGGGCCAATACCATATGGCATCTGTCCAGTCGCAGCTGGAGAGAAAGATGCAGGGTTGACAGCGCTGAGCCAGATTCTGGTCTTGTAGATTCTATACAGCTCTGTGATCAAAGTCTGGAAATTGATGTAGTGATCGGCGTAATAGTAGAAGATGATCTTGTTGAAGTCCCTGCACAGAATTTGTCAGCACACATGATGATGGCTTTGACTCTAGCCTGCAGTCTTACCATTGCCATTCGGCGTCCAGAATCTCCATATCCAAACGGCAGAGATTGACCTTGGCTTGGCAGCTCCTCTTTGCTTTGGCTTCATTGCCTTCTTTCTCCATCAACATTCGAATCTCACTTGGTGTGGCAATACGTTTTATGGCCTTTGGCTTCAAGTTAAAGATGTCTTCTTTGTTCAACATCGGGCCGCCATTAGCTCCAGGAAGAGGGTATGGTCTCGAAGGCAAACCTTCGGCAGCGGTACCGGCAGGAGCGCGAGTGCCTCCAACTGTGCCGCTTTCCGCTTGATTGTTATTGTTAGGACCAGGCGCGTTCGGATTGACAGCGCCTTGCTGGTTGTTCATGCTGAACATCATGAGCCACTTGTATTGTTCCTCAGCATACTTACGCTTGTAGATCCTGGCTTCCTCGGGCGTGACTCTAGCATGCTGGACCATTCCGAGATCTTGTCCTCGATCAGCTTCAACGATAACCATGTCTCCTTCGCTGACATCCAATCCTGTGTTGTCAAGTAGATAGAAACACTCTACGCGCGCACATTTGAAACTGACAATGTATAGCAGTTTCCTCGGCGTACGGCTGTTGGGATTGACCTGTGGCAAGGGGCGTGGGGTACGCTCGTGAGGCTCCAGAGTGATGGTCGGAACATGGTATTGTGCTGGTAGTCCGTAACGGTCAGCGTTATCTTGGGCGAGGGCGGAGGTGTGTTGTAGAGCAACAGGTCTACCGTTCGGGTCGATTTGGAAATTGCCTTCATCGTCATTTAGTATGGCTCTGTAGTGACGACGAACGAATGGTGCGTAGGTATTTGGGGCAAGACGGGAAGGGAAATAAGGCTTTCTGATCGTCATTTGCAAGGTTTTGAGGGGTTTGAAATGTGTTGGGGGATTTATGCTGAGGGGAAACTAGATCCGGATTGTAGCAGTGTTGAGGCTATCGCCAGTGGGTTCTTGGTGGGTTTCCAGGCAATAAGAGCAGCCTGTCGCAATGATTTTTGACTTGATGCGACAAACCCCCAAAGCGCCAGCAAGTGGCTCCTTGATATTGTCTTATTGTAACAGGGAGACCGTATTATTTCGACCTCCTTATGTCCTTATATTGTCACCAGAGCGTGCCGCTTTGATGCTGTCTCCAGAGCAAGTGTGTGGTCTTCAACGCGACAACTTTCGGTCTGCTGCAGTAACCTATATATCTTGCTTGGTGATGAAGGACGATGAGGTTTGGTGTAGATGGTTTGGCAAAGAGCCTTTGCCTCTTTCAAACACTGGATATAGTTGTTTCCGTAGCAAGAGGTGAGGGAAAATCTGAGGATGAGGGCAAGGGAACAAACAGTGAAGCGGAACAGTCAAGTGAAGTTAAACAGCACGAGATTTGTAGGAATCACAAGCAACGTACCTTCATCTATGGTGCTGACACGCGCAAGGTCACGCGATCCATGTGGAATATCTCCCAATGAAGTCGTCAATTGCTGTTCACCAGCCAGTGAACCCCTTCGTGTGGGGATATCTGCAAGAGAGTGTCTGCGTGACTCTGTAACACCAGGAAGATCATCCCAGCCGAGAGATGTATGCCATTGAGGACGCTTAAGTGGGGGTTCTAATGACAGCACTTTTGTTAGCCATGGGATGGGTCTCATATAAGATGCCTAGGCAGGTTGAAGGACTGCATTGATATCAAGCACGAGACAATTAAAACATACCATAGTTCGAACCCTGGGGACCGCTGTCGAGCCTGTTTATGTATTTTCCTATGGAAGCAGCATGGTCATAATAATCCACGCCTTCCCTGACGTTACTGCTGCCGTAATTGATACCGTAGCCAGAAGGGAAGGTAGAAGTTCGGTGTAAAGTGTTCAATCCTTGTGAATGGGACATGGATTCAGTCAAGGTCTCTCCAAAATCACTCTCTGAATCCGAATCCAGGTCTGCCTCTTCAGCCAGCAAGCCAAGAGGGAGCACAGAAGGTTGACCACTGGGGACCAGACCAGGCAGAGGTTTCGGTGGAGCCTCCTGCTGTCCATGGGAATGCGACATTGATCGTCCGGACTTTTGAGTGGGCTGTAGCGGCATATTTGTGAAGGCAGGCTGCCCGGATCCATCGCTGTTGACGGGCGAAGGCGTGCTTACTGACCGCACCGCCGCGGTAGGGCCTCCAGCCCTCACTTTCGAACTACCACGAACGCCGTACATTGCCTGTGCAGCATTTGCGGTGCCAGAAAAGCTCCCTCGAGGACCCTGTGCCCAGATGTTGCCTGGAAGTCCTGGGACGTTACTGTCTCGTCTGGGTGGCAAGCTTCCAAATGAGCTGGCTGGCCAGGGTCCTTCATCTCCAGAGGAAACCATCGATTCGGAATCGGGTGTGTCTCTACGTAAAGGCTGTTGACGATCAGCATAGGTAAACAAGCGCCTCTCAGAGCCGATCGGATATACGTCGACGGAGATGCTACCAGGGGCACGAGCACCACTTACGTTCATTATTGGAACACGTTAAAAGCAAACAATTCAGCAACAAGCCAACACCTATTATCTAACATGACAGATTAGTTGAAGATCTCCGAATATGGTGTCCTTGGTAGAGTAGACAAGGCGCAACACTCTTTTTACAAAACACTGAGGGTAATTGGCCAATGAAAGACAGGCAGCGACAGGAGTAAGAAGTGGGCCAGGCCGAACAGCCAAGGAGGCCAGTACGGCTCTCAGGAACAAGCAGCAGAACGGCAAGAGGCCAGATCAAGAGGAAAATACATATTCCCTGCAGCTCCAGTCTTAGAAGGCGGTCTGGCTCTGGCAAACAGGTAAACCAGACGTTTGGCAAAACCCCCAGTATACATAAGGTGGCCAAGGCTTTGAAGCTCCAGGAAAGCGAAAGTCGGTCTGACTGATGACACCAACCCCTTGATGGCCTACTGCTGCTGGTGATTTGATGCAGGAGTAAGGGAAAATCCATGTGATGCCGGTACACCATATGCGTTGTCCATGCAACTGCTTGTCTTCGTGTGCATGGCAGGTGAAGCCCAGGGTTGATGGCGAATAGCGGCCAGAGATACCTGCGTGGAATAGTAG
The DNA here is from genome assembly GCA_018467035.1 of Scorias spongiosa. Taxonomy (NCBI): domain Eukaryota; kingdom Fungi; phylum Ascomycota; class Dothideomycetes; order Capnodiales; family Readerielliopsidaceae; genus Scorias; species Scorias spongiosa. The sequence goes on from JACSZZ010000001.1 coordinate 478,551, forward strand.
GCTACTATTCTGCCAATCGGCTATCATGTCTTGCTCTCTAAGGATCTGGTTCATCGGAAATTAGGTGCATCTCAAAAGTGGCATATAGGAAACGTGCCATTTGAGCCCAAGATCGATGGTGAGAAATGCCAGTACTTGCACTCAGAAGATTCTCACACATGCGAAGTGCGTGTCCTGGATGAAATTCCACAACTTAGGCAGAGAACGGATGCGTCAAAAAGATGACGACATTTGAGACCAAGAGATGGTAAACGCTCCACCAAGTTTGATAACCGTTCAGCTGGTTGAAGCTCGAAGCGAACTGAGAAATGCCAGCATTTGAGAGGTACAACGACGAGGCTTGAAAGGCCATCCATGACAGCGTCGTTACATGACCCTCCAAAACAGGCTGGCACGCCACCGCCATCGAGAGTGAGAATGTGTTTGCTCGAGTTGCCGTTTGCCATAGGGTCGGTGTGTTGTTCTTCTTTCCAATGGCAGGATGCTTTATCGGCCATGTATGTCGTGGTTTAAGTCGCTTTTTACCTTGAGAATCAGGTCTCAAAATACGGCTGGAGCAGCTGAAGTTGCCATACGGTGATACAGGTACTCCAATTGAGCATTTCAAGTCCAGATATCTCACAGCTGATTTACGTCCCAGATGCGGCATCTGCCGCTCACAAGCGAAATGTTGCTCCTACCGGCTGCTGCTACCACTGCTGCTGCTGCGGTTGTTTTTGCTGCTGGTGCTTCTACAGCCCTCTCATGGCTCAAAGCACAAACAAAAGCACAAAACCAGGGCGATTGTGAATGTCAGAAGAGAGACCAAACATACCTAGAAAATCCTTTTTTTAAGTCGTGATGTCGTCCGTCTAGTCTATGATTTCGGATGCAATACTGCGCACATGGAAAAGTCAGCATTCATGATCAAATTCAGCATCTGCAAGACCGCTTAGAAGCCTTCGACACTCACATGAGACAGTTCCGTAATTATATACTACATTTCCGAAGGGTCAGATTGTTCGGAACGGAAGATCTAGCTCTCGACCAGTCAGCATTCATGTCGAGGTATAGAGCACCGTGGGATTGCAGGAGCGATGCCGTACCTGGCGACTCGACTACACGCATTCCCAACTCCAGGCAGGGAACACAATCAAATCGAGGTCCAGAGACAGGTCGGAATGGGTGGTTGAAGCAGTGAGTTGGGCCGTAGTATCAGAAATCAAGAGGTCCAGTTCAAAGCCAGCTGTCACATAATCCGATGCAGAAAAAGCCGGATAAAGTCAGCCGTTGCGGTGGCGATGGCGATTGTGGATATAGGTGGGCGGTACGGCGGCGATGTGGAATACTATGAGCAGAGACCTGATGGTGGTGAAATTGCCGTGGAGATCCAGACGAACGAAGCAGACGACGGTGGTGTCGACGGTGATGGTGATGGACAAGAGAAGGGATGTCGTGTTGTGTGTTGTGTTGGTGGAGTCGAGCCTGGCTCGTTGGCTGGTTGGCTGGTTGGCCGGCTGGCTACCGAGATACACTGACGTTACTCGCGTGCGGAGACGTTGCGCGCTGGTGAATGTGGAGACGAGGAACAAGCCATGCGAAGTAGACGAAGGACAAGTCGTGAATTCGAGAGGCTACAGCGACCACGTATTGCGACGACGACGACGAAGACGACGACGACAACGGCGACGACAACGACGATGGCAACTGATGTGAGGCGAGCGACAAGAGACAATCCCTAACCAGAAGCTGACCAGATCGAAATCTACATTCTTACCTACACCATCCCCGGCTCAGAACAGCCCAGCCCAGCCAATCCATCTCATCCATCTCATCCACCTCGTCTATCCACTGATCTTCTCCGCCCTGGTCAACCGATACAAACCCATTTTCCGGCTGTGGCTAGGCTTGGCCTTCTGCTCCTGGCTGTCTGTTTGCGGTACCATCCGACGCTTTTGTGTGTGCGAAGTTGCGTCGGAGATTTGCTGAAGGCGACCGCAAGAACTGCGTCAGTACTGTATGTCCTGTTGGTGCGTCCTGCTATGCCCTTCATACGCGTGCAGCGGTCAGCGACAGATAAGCCATGCTCCATTCCACATACATCGATCGCCCTGCTCACGGCTACGCAACAGATCGCCAACTGTCCTGCGATGTACAGTATTCAACGCCAATGCGGACGGGGAGATGACACTAGGCTCCGCAGCAGCAGGGAGAGGGTCTATTGGGAATGGTGATGCAGGGCTCGGAAAGGGCCAAGATGGTTCGACACAAACAATACCACTCGACTTCCACTTGAAGGGATACGGTGGTAGTTTCTCCCCCTCCCTACTCCATCCCCTCCCCCTGCCGGATTGCTCTGTCACTTTGTCAATCCATCACTACCAGGTCTAGTCTGGCCTGGTTCGTATCAGTTGTAACTTGTGGGGTACAGCACCTCGCCACCCCTCTGCACCGCTAAGGCATCGAGATGGGACATGAGTGACTTCGGCACGTGAATGCAGCCAAATCCTCTGCAGCGTTCTCGTACTACCAAATGTTTCGTACAGGATAACGTCTATTCCCTCCTTGACGTTGTGGCCCATGTCGTTTCCTGGTCTGAATAGTAGAGACGGAATCACTCCCGGGAGGTTTGACCACTGGTTACATCGCCCAGGCCCTACGAAACGGCTCTTGACCATAACACAAAGCAGCGTAATCACACTCTGCTCTATGTCGGTCGAGCAGGCGTAGAAGCAACAGCTCTTTCAACAAAGCAGAAAGGACAGGATGTGAGGGGCAGAGTGCATACGGCTGGCTGTGGATGCGGAGACGCACCCCTTTCCTCAGCCCAACCCCAATTCATCCAGCAGATTCAAAAGAGCATACCCTTGCATGGTATTCGATCACCAACCGTTACAAGATTGGCATGACCGAAGAACTGAGGTATGCTGATAGCCTCGCTGTTAAAAGCAGAAACGGCCTCTCGATGTGTCTGCTTTCCCACGCGGAAACCGAATACCCCTCTTTTTGCAGCCCAACATGTCCTTGTCACGCGAGCACTCTCTACCCTCGCAAGTGCTTTTGTTAGCTATAGTCAGTCGTAGGATCAATCCGCCTTTGATGTTGTGCGTGATTGTCCATGAGAGCAACCACAACAAGGCACGGAATAGCGGTGCAGTCAAGAGCTCTTGCTACGGCATGACATGGATCGTCCGGCTTTCGTCTGGTCTTTGGTGAGCCGACAGCGGCTCTCTACCGGGTTTATAGTACTGCAGGTAACCTGATGACTTTGCTCGCCAACTTAATTCACTGCAATCATACGTGGTCTTCGCACGGCACCCCTCATGCCCCAGTTAAAATAGCTTGAGTGTGGAGTCACAAGCACATTCCAACCAGACGATCACCCTTATCCTTTCCCTTCTCTCGATTGGCTGAGCTTCGGTAGGATAGAAGATCATCTTCGCACGTGCTGGATCGTAACCACCTCCAACCTCACCGAGGCCGTTTGTCTCATGCCCCGCACGATGTTCTTGAGCAATCAACAAAAGCTCTCCCGATGTGTGGCGTTTGCCTGATAGATGCCCTTGCTTGCGAGCTTCAGGGAGATAGGCTGGTCGATAGCAGATGTAGCATACCGACGCTGTGGGACCTTGTGGGACGATCGACGTGGCGGTATTGATGCGATACAATACAAATATATTATAGGTTGGCATTAGCAACAGCAAGCAGACATGCATGGAAATACCAGAATGGAATACACCACGTGAGTCCTGGCACATGATCCCGGAATCGACAATCCTGTTGCCGGTAGTTATGTTTCTAACGAGCTGAGGCTTGCATTCAACGCAGGATATCCATCAGCCACAGAAGCCATCGACCCGATAATATCCAACCTTAACTTCACTGTCGCTAGCTGTAAGCAGGACACCAGCAAAGACGCATCAGGCGAACGTCCCACCAGTAACTCTACGCATACTTTCAACTTCATCATCCCTGAGTACGAATTCCCAACCTGACTTTGATGGATCATGCAAGTCTTTACGGTATCCGTAGGTGTTGGTGAACGTCCATCCTCTACCGACAAATTTACTTGGAGGTTGCGGTACATACTGCCAAGTGAGCCAACATAACGCAGATGTCGAGCTGACTGCCTCTACTCGAGCCTCCTTCACCAAGAACATCTGGTGGCCAAGATTAGATCGTATGACTTCACGGATTTCGCTGTCAATCAGCTTTGCTGCTTCCTCCTGGTTCTAATAGTCTGTCAATTGAATGATCATAGTGGCCCTTTGAGGTGCAACGTCTCTCTTGAACCTACTTCAAATCGCGAGATCTGACCATTTGTGAAGAAGGTGAAACCGTTCCGATAGCATCTCGCCACAGCTTGTGAAGTCGTGGTGATATCGTCCGTGATTTCAGATCTTGGGGTGCTGAAAAGTAGGGCATATTGCTGCGCGAATTGGCGCGCCTCAGCTTCCAGAGATTCTGCCATGGCGAGATGCTAAAGATTCTCGCCAGTCTCGGAGCATCACTAGCAATGGTATCGCAATGGCTGGAATGCGTAACGGATAGCTGACTCATCGACTAGTAATCATTGAAATGCAAAATTGATGATGTAATCGAGCTGGAATAGTCGCAGTGTGTGATTTATACTCTCTGCTTGCGAAACACAACAGTGACAATACTCTGTCCCGTTTTGCCACCAAAAGCGAAAGTTGGGTACTGAGCCTCGGTGAAAAACTCAAGCTGACCTTGTGGAGGAGCCAGCCAATTGATGAGTTCCGGCTTGGTCCAATTGCAAGACGTCAACACCAAGAAGTAACCAGGCTTGATAAGGGGAACGACTTTGTCGCGATATGTTTCACAAGGGTTTGCTACATCGCCAGTGCGATCCATAAGTGAAATGGCATCAAATGTGCCTTTATCGAGAACGACTTCGAACCCGTTACCCAGCCAGTCGCCAGGAGGTGATTTGAGAAGGTCCCACTGCTCGAATCTAAGGGACTGCTCTTCGGGAATGTCGCCCTCCTGAGTCCGTTGGATGGCGATTTTCCTTGCCAATTCTACACTTGCTTCGCTGTAATCGACACCGACCAGCTCGCCCGACCAATTCTCGTCGTCCTCATCGTCCTCTTCGAGAAGTGAGAATAGCATGTGCCCATTTCCAGTTCCTAAGTCCAAGAACCTCGAGCACGATTCGTCTGATTCACTGGCATGGCGTTTGAGGAATCCGTCCTCAGCAAGAGATGCTAGCTGACGCAGAACTGTGGGCTCGGCATTACTCTCTTCGAACCAAATAGTTCCCTCATCATTTTCATCAGCGTCATAATTGTTAAGTTCTCGTTCGTAGACATGATCCCAGCTGTGATCCGATTTTTTTGTGTTAGTAACAAGGGCCGACCGGTCGTGGTGTAACAGCCACGTACTATTCCTTGTTTCCCAACTCGCTGGGGTCGAGATGTCTCCCGGTTTCACTGTCGTCCGCCATTTCTACCAATGATATGTCGGATGTTGGAGAGTAGGAAAGCTCAGTAAATTTCGTGAGGCATCTATGTGCGTGAAGGGAGAATACCGCTCCGCGCATCTTTCATACTTATGTCAGCTGTCGAATCACTACGAACGACTTTACTGACCCATCTTCGGTTGTGCTCAGATGGCAATCGTGAACTTTTGTCTGGTACTCTTCAGATCCCATCAATCTCCAATTGGCGATGGTTAGCCTCAACAAACCCGATTCTGCATTATGGCTATATCCAACGTTTGCGACAGGGTTGTGGCATACCAAAAATGGCACCATACCCGCACTGGTCGAAGCTGTCGAGACTGTCTGCTGATTCATTCACTCGGAATGCAAGGACAGTGGTGCTGTAATGGTTTTCAAAGCTACGTGTTGCATCGAACCTTCGATGGTAAATTTCTCGGACAGTCGGGCGAATCGCTCAGGGTGTGAACTTTCGACGAAAAACACCATGCCGCAGCCACTCTGATACATGCATGCATGCATGCAATGATATCGCCCGACCCGTCCAGGTGAACTATCGGGATTGGTCCAAAGCCAGGTCTCTTGATATCCATCCTGCCGCACACCCCTGTTGTATATCGTGGTCCATCTTGCGAGGGCCTGAGAACCATTAATGAGTGCTGTGGCAATTGCAGGAAATCATCAAACTCTCTCATCCTGCACCAGATAAAAGCTGGCGGCAAGAAGACGAATCATGATCAGAAGATAAGGTAGATGTGCGGCGTGACCATTCCATCTTCGAGTTTATTAGTAGATCGAATGATCCTTGGTCAACGGAACATCATCATCGCAACGACCATTTCTCGTATCAATTCTCATGCCAGTTCTCATACCAATTCTCATACGTCAAATCATGTTCACACCGACTGCAAACATCTTTGTAGAGACCGATATTGGAAGGTCACAACTGCCGATTAGACTTTTGGAGTTTCACGGGATCCGTCTCGAAACAAAGGCGAATAAATTACCGCCACATATTGATGGAGTGCGTCGAAAGCTTTTACACTTTCCTTACTCAATTGCGCCTCATTTTGGGACTTCGTTGCTGGAGGAAGCTGCTCGGTGCCGAGATCATTATTCAGCGTCCTCGACATGGAACATTGGCGACTGGACATTAAGTCCTACTACTCATCTGCGCTCGACTGGCACCATGATCAGTGGTGAAGATATGCAGCAAGCATCGGCAATCGTTAGAGAGGTCGAGAAAGCTTCGAGGGAAGGCTGGTCTAAGACACAATGGACGTACCTATGGCGAATCAACCTCTTCCTTAAATATTCGGACCCTGGGAATGAGGAATCTGCGCATAGGTAATGAAGCAAATCATGTTTGATTTCACACCAATCTGCTAACTAGTTTGTATAGGCGACTTTTCGAAAAATGGTCTCTGTGCGTATAGAGACAATCATTGACAGGGTCTGATCATTCAACTGACAGTTTTTGGCAGGGAAGAGGATGTTCAGTGGGGCTTTCAACGAACAGAATCTAACAAAACACTTCCTCAAAAGCTCAAGTTTGCACCTCCACGACCTTCCTTCACCTATGCTTTCCCAATACTCACACCTTCCGATGCTCTACCGGTCGGATATGAAGCCGACGACTGCGCAACGAACTTTTCATTCTCGGTTCTCCAACATCTCAGCAAAAATGAGGATCTGACATCGGCACCTAGAAGTAAGCATGTGTTTGGAAACTCATGGCAAGGCTTGCTGCCTTCTGAGCTATCCTGCTTTCCTTTTGCGGTTGTCGAAGTTGCGTCCCATTTAAGCTTAAATGGCGAAAATGCTCAGGAGACCTGCTACTGTGATGCTGCGAACAGTGCCGCCACTGCTTTAGGGATACAGCGATCGCTGTTTAAAAAAGCATACCCAGGAAAGCGTGTGGATCAGCCGCCTGTGATTGCCATCACCTGCGTTGGGCCTGAGGTACGGATATGGTTGGCTTACGTGCACCCGCCAGACGAGGATGGGATTAATACGGTGAGCAAATGTCTAAGCTGTTTCCAGTACCAGAATCTTGAGCTGATAAATTACAGAGCATCATCTGTATATGGGCAACCAATTTAAGGACCAGATGGGGTGTACTCTCGACTCGTTCAATCATTCTAAATATGCATACGTGGGCTTCACGAATTGTGAGGCCGCAATTGTCGATGTGTATAACACAGCTCCGCATGGAATCGCAGGCCTTATGGCAGGGTATTCACGAAATACTCGCAAAATACGGCCCGCTCAGCGATGAATTTCAGCAAGAGGCAAAGAAGGTTTTCAGTATGGATGACAACACAGCACGGTTGAAATCACAATCCACTCCGCCGAGAACCGCAAAAGTAGCGACCAAATAACTTACAACGCTAGGGTCCAACATTCACTATGTAACTTCCAGGAAGACAATGAGCATGCAGCGACAACGCCAACGTAAACGCCCACGTCAACGCGAACAATAACTGGGGCTGATTCTCATGTGCCAGCTCCAACGCTCTCATGGTTCACCTGGGCTTGGAAGGTGATTAGAACGCCGGCTACCACCTTCAATCAAAAGGAACGGCCCCTTTCAGTTCGCAGCTCAACAGCCGCTTTGGGTTGCATTGAGGGATTGAAGCATCTCATGCCCGATTTTGATGGGGAAATCTTTCCTACTTTATTCGAAGCAGTAGTCCATCGGCTACAGCCCTCCCCTAAGCTTTGCCTCTACCCCTTGCAAATAACGCACCCGATGTCGATGCATCTTCAGAGGGTTTGTGCCCACACATTTGCCCTATTATACTAAGGATTGATTGTCGATTATCAAAAAGCCATGTGATCGGATCTCTCCCTCCAGTCGGACATCAAGGTCAAGCTGATCGAGGCTTTCCAAGGCTTCACGAAGAAACCCAATTCCCGATCGGCTCCTGGCTGTGCTAGCTGCGGTGGCGAGTTGAAGCAGAACGGTTCATTACGGACGTTTCGATGGTAGATGATTGTCGCAACGTGAAGTACCTTACACGGCATAAGTTTGCAGAGCGCATACTGTACATCCCAAACTGTGTCCAAGGTGACTGACCAGTCACGCACCGTCTCTACGAGGGGCCAGAACAAAGAGAGAGAGAGTGTGTGTGTGTGTTAGTGAGTGAGGTCGTTTGCATGCTCATCGTCGTAGACTTCAGCCAGCAATCAGCGAAGAGTACAGGGATGGTAAAGTGGTTCCTATGGGAAGTTGGAGATCACATGACAGGAAGCTTCAAGATTCCATTTCGCTTCTTGTATATCGAAATTATGAAGACATCTGGTAGTAATACCACGGAATTGCACCCCTTCTTTAGACGAGAGCCGTGGTCAGCTTATCTGTCTCAATTCGCCTCGACATAAAGCGATGACTAGGCGCTGTGGTAATAACGGTCAATTTCAAACATTCTCGGTTATAGAGGGAAAAGCTAGACCTGACGTTCGGGATTTGAGCGTGTGGATACCAGCGAGGACAGACGTATTATGGAAAGGAAATTCGAAAGCAAAGATCATCATGGTCAGGTGCAGTCACGTGCTGTTACACTCTTTGGTCATCTATCTAGTTGTAGAGAAAAAAAAAGGCTCCGATCGAGCAAGTCCTGTGCAATTGCCAGGAACAGCACGGTGGTAAATGGGGCTTTATATGAGATGCGTACAATGCTGCGCGAAACAGCCTAGATGGAGATGATCGCTCTATGCTGGGGTGGTGTATGTCCGACACATGCAGAATGGAGGAAGTTTAAGATGGTATGTGGCCAAAATGTAGGAAGCGTATCCGATGTTGAAAGGAAGACGGAGGGCGAGAGATGATCGAAGTGGGAGACAAGCATCTCTACCCAAATGGGAAGCCACCAGGGAAACCACCAGCCCTGGAGGAACCGCCAGGGGCGCCACCGGCGAAGCTGAAGCCGCCTCTACCACCGCCACCACCACCGTTCATCATGTTGAACAGCATCTCCGGGTCGATTTGGACGCCGCCGCCGCCCATACCGCCCATACCTCCCATGCCACCCATGCCACCCATGCCACCGTGGAAACCACCGCCACCGAAGCCGTCGGCGGGGTCCATGAGGTCGACGCCGGAATCGTAGTGCTGGCGCTTCTGGGGATCGATGAGAGTCTCGTAGGACTCACTGATGTCCTTGAACCTGTTCTCTGCGTCCGGGTCGTTGCGGTTCTTGTCTGGGTGATGCTTCACGGCAAGCTTCTTGTACGCCCTCTTGATCTCATGATCGCCGGCGTCCTTCTCGACGCCCAGGATCTTGTAATAGTCCTTGCGCTTGCTCTTCTTCAGCTCCAGCTCTGCGTTGCGCACCTCTCTCTGGATGCCTGGGTCTTCTGGGTTCGTTTCGGCGATAGTCTTGTATGCGCGCACCGCCTCCTCCCAGTCACCGCCCTCTCCAAGTGCCTTGGCCCTAGTCTTCCTGGCCTTGATGTATGAAGGGTCTAATTTGATAGCCTTGTCACAGTCTGCAATCGCAGACGACCAGTCCTTCAATTTGCTGTGACACATCGCACGGTTGTTGAGAATTTTAGAGTTTGTGCCCTTATTCAGGGGGTCGATCTCCAGTGCTTGTGAGTAGACATCTACGGCCTGCTGATAGCGACCAGCCTTGAAATGTGCGTTACCCTCCTCCTTCGTCTTGTCAAGTTTCTGTACCATCCTGAGGTACTTGACAGCATCCTTGTAGTCTGGATCACACGAGATAGCCTGTCTGAAGTGCTGAATAGCCTTGTCGTTCTCACCCTGGGCGTACAGGGCGCGACCTCTCAAAACCAGCGCATCAGGGTCTTGGTTGTTAATCCTTAAGAGACCCATAGCGATGTTTTGTGCATCTCCCAAGCTGTTGACATTTCCCATCTTGAGGTAAGCTTCACCACGCATCAGCCTCCATCGCCTAGGTGGCTGAACAGCGAAACCGAGACCCTTCTCGGCCTGATCGAGTGCAATCCTGGCCATGCTTCCAGCGCTATCTCCTCGCAAGCTCTCTTCTGCCTGGTTGAGGAAGTTTTCCATTTGGAGAGCCGGTGCTTTGTCCTTAGCAGACGCCGCAGGCTGTATCCGGTCATAGACACTCAAGGCCTCTTTCGGTCTCCCTAGAGCAGTATACACCTTGGCTAATCTTTGCAGGATCTTTGCGTTGCCCGGATCGATCTCATCCGCCAATTTGCAATCTTCCAGAGCTAGCGCCCAGCTGTTATCTGCCATATATGCGGCTGCTCTGTTGGACAGGTAGGTGGACGACGAAGGGTCGGCTTCGATGGCTGTGAGCATGCGAAGTTAGCAACAATCATCCCAGTAGATCTTCTATCCGACGCCTTCCCTCCAAAAACCTCAGATCAATAGCAATCGGAAATTCGGAAACAACTGGTCAAAGCACCTACCCTTTCCGTATTCTTGGATGGCCTGCTTGTACTGCTTGTTCTTGTAGAACTGATTCCCGCTTTGCTTGAAGCCCTCGGCCTCGTCCTTCTTCCTGCTCTCGCCATTGGAATCGGGCGGTGGTGGGCTCTTGTGTTGTGGCGGTTGCGGTGGCGTCTCCTCTGTGGGCTTGGGAGTAGAGGCAGCTCCATCGGTGGTGCCGTTAGCTGTAGGAGTCTGTGGCGCAGGAGTGGTCTCCATTGGGTCCGAGTCGCCGGTGTCACGTGGGCTAGCCATTGCGGCGAAGACGGAGTGGTAGTGGGGGTTGCTGCTGTTGGAGAGACGGCTCAACCTACGCAGTTCCTCGGGCGGTAGGTTGAGAGGGTGGGAGTCTATCGAGGCCTTGCGGCTGGATGAGGAGCGTTTGTGAAAAGCGCTGGTGACGCTGGACTTGGTGTTCCTAGGCGAGGCGGTGCGCTCTTTGGCCTTCTCCTTCTCCTTCTCCTTAGTCTTCGACTTGGACTGTTTCTTCTCTGGCGAAGAGGAGGTGGGGGTGCCTGGAGTCGATGCGACGGCGGTGTTGGTGGGAATGGGAATAGGCGAGCCTCCAAAGCTTGAGGAATGCCGGTGGAGAGGTGGCGGCGGTGGGGTCGAGGTATCCGAGGACAGGGAAGAGCGTGGCAGATTACTTGCAGTGGAAGCAGAGTTTGGTTGATAGTGAGCGTTGGAGCTTGCGTCGTTGCCGACGGCAGGCGAGGAGGGACGTTGCTGTTGCTGCGGCGGCACTTGGACTGAGGATTTTCGCTTCGCAAACGGGTTGATGGAGGGCATCTGCTGTGAAGCAACAGACCTGAGAAGAAGGGAAAAAAGTTCGCCCAACCCGTCCCGTATCTCTGAAAGAGGAAAACAGAGACGTCAGACTTTCAACCAGTACAAGGGTAGAACCTTGCAGCGAATTGGAATTTAGGGTGGGAGGGACTGGTGGGAGTGGTATTGTAAGGGTTTTTCTTGGGCTGCCCTTTTCCTTTGTGTCCTATTCCAGTTCCTCTTTTTTTTTTTAGTGGGTAGCAATCCTCCCGCAAGAAGGCGTCAAGAAGATGGATATCTCACAATTCCTCTTCACGCGCACAATGATCTGTCCTAAGATGAGAGGTGAGAAGATGGCATCCACTGTTCTATTTAGTCCAGGAAGGGATTAGGTCATCATTATCGAGGATCCCACGGTGCGACTGTATCTACCTGCTGGGGGGGGGCGTTGTACTGTAGTAGACAAGTTTGGTGGGCAGATTGTAGCGCCAAGATTGCTAATGGATGAACATTCGAGAATCTCTTCCCCTACCCATGGAGGCAGCACGGTCCATTGGCAGGGCAGATACGGTGTCAGCAAGCACCCAAGTGGATCCCAATGGGGTTCGGTTGGCAGATTACCATCTAGAGACAGAGGGGAAAGATGATTTGCGGGATGTTTGCCCCTTAATACGGTAAGACGATACTGTGCACAGTAGGACGACAGATGCCATTTGAGTCGGGTACATTGGACAGGAAAGTGAAGCAGGGACACACGTTTGTTGTATCGTACATACATTAATCCAACTCCAACAGCAGAGCTCGTGAGCCTGTTTCCGTGAAGGGTTGATTAAAGTTTCTCCTAATCCGCCGTGACATGAGTGGTGAGGTCGCGAGTGATGCAAAGAATCTCGACAACGAATAAAAGTAAACATTTGAAGAATCTCCAGAAAGAGACAAGACCGATCACCAGGATTCAAAGTCAAAGTCGAAGTCATTGCCTCCCTGGCCGCCTGCTCGAACGCAAAGAACGCATCAAAGGCGGGCAAAAATGCATTCGTCGGTCGATGAAGACGAACAAAACAGAACTTTTTCCCCTATAGAAGAGAGCCTTCCACTATCATTCCCTACCAGATCTGTGTGACCGTCTTTTTTGTCTCTATCATCGTCGGAGGCGGTCATCATCTTTCTGTCTTCACATGTCTAAAACGAAGGAGCAGCAAGATATCTCTTACTGTCCAGCTTTGCCTTGCCTCCTCTTAGGGTTGGCAGTCTTCTTTTTCGGTGTGCTCTGCTTGGAGCCTGTTTCACCGTTGATGTATTTGAGCAACTCGTCGACGCTCTTCTTGTCTGGGTCAGTCAAACGCTCGGTCTGTCTAGAGGCGGCCTGTTCGTTGGCAGTCTCTTGGGAGACCGCAGGTCGCGTCCCACCGATGCCCTGTAACCTCGAGCCCCTCACATTGCCTCGGGTCAGGAGGACACGGCGGTTCTGGAGCAGGTTGGCTTGCTTGGCCTGGCCGACGGCTGATGCCGTCAGGGTCTCGAGCCAAGTCTCAGCCTCCTTTGTGTTGACGTTTTCAGCGCCGAGCTCTGTCTTGAAGATGGTGTAGCTCTCACGCATGCATTTGACAGCTTCCTTGCCTTCCCTGTCCAGTGCCAAAGCCTGGGCGAGTTGGAAGAGCAGGGTGGCGGTGTTGACACTACCGCTGGCGCTGAGATCGAGGGAGCGACAGATCCGCAGACTCTCTTCGAACCAAAGTCTGCTGTCGTGGAAGAGTTTGAGACTCTGCAACATAACAGCAGCGTTGTTGAGAGTTGTGATGCTGTCAGGGTGGACATTACTGCCGTAAATGACCTTCCACAACTCAAGAGCATGCTTCACGTAGACAAGCGCCTGCTTGGTGTCGCCGGTTGCGTGCTCAAACAACGACAGGTTCAAATATGCCAGAAGGGTCTCGGCATGGTCGACACCGAGGGTCCTCTCAGCGACTATCACCGCCTTCTTGGCCAGTTCTAACGCAGATGGTTTCTCATCCAAGCTGTAAAACAGAGTGGACAGCGAATTGTAAACGGCGGCCATGTGAGGGTGAAGCGGGCCATAGATCTGCTCGTGAAGACTCAAGCTCTCAAGCAAAAGCTCCTGTCCGAGTTCCTTCTGGTCCTGCTGGATGGACATCCTACCAGCGTCAAGGGCCTCCTCAGCGAGAACACTCTTTGGACTGGCCTCCTTGATGATTGGCACAACGTTGAGGACATCCTCTGCCTGGAAGGTGGCAGGTGGAAGTTGTGGGCGAAGGGTGGCAGGGTTTGGCGAGGCATCACGGCCAGACTTCTTCTTGTTGCTGTTCTTCTTCTTGCTACCGCTGTGGCCCTCGTTGCCGGAACCATCCGACTGGGCATGTGCACCATTGGTCTGTGGTAGAGCAAGGGAATCAGCCGCAGCCTTGGGTTGCAAAGTCTGAGTGCTGGAGAAGCGGTAATCACGGGCAGCTACTTGCCAACCCAGCTTGAGGTTGACTTCACGCAGCATCTGAACCCGTCTCTCTGGGTTGACCAAGGCCTCCTTAGCTCCAATCTTGTAGCGGAACCTGAGCGCTACTTCCCTCTTGATTTGGGCAGTAAGCCTCTCAGGTGTGAGGGCTGTGAAGGTGAGCTTCACATCAGGGTAGAGGGCCTTGAGGTCCTCGGGCACATAGGCCTGTGGCTTGGCATTGAACTCGCCTCCTAGGAAGCAGTTGAGGATGTGGCTGATGCAGCTCTGAGCGAACACGACAGGGAGACTCTTGAGGTAAGAGTTGGAGACGTGCTTGAAGGCTCTCGCGACCATCTCTTGAACACCCAACTCCTTCAGAGCCTGCATCCTCTTGTCCTCCGGCTTCTCGGACGCGGCCTTGGTGAGCTTCCCGAGGTAGCGCATGTTCACGCCACGCTTGTGGAGCAGGGAAGTCAAACTCTGTCCATCCATAGGGAAACCGGCATCGCCTTCCTGAAGGTCATGCAAGAGGGTTGGGATGACGGTAGCAGTAAGGAATTCGCAAACCTCCTCTACAGCCTTCTCATCCTTGGCATACTGGGCCTTCTCCTCTTTGCTCGCTGAATCTGGTAGAGGGTACGCGCCAATATCAGGGTTCAAAGAGAAGGTGAAGCCAGAAACGTCAATAGTCTCCTGCTCCTTAGGCTTCGCAGCATCTGCCTCACCCTCACCGTCCTTCTGTTCGCTGTTTTCCTTGGCCTCTGCCGCCGCCTTCCTCTTCTTCTCCAATTCTTTAGCGATGTATTCCCTGACCTTCGAGACTCGGTAGGTGTCTACCAACTCTGGCCTCAGAGTAGCCATCCTGTGTGGGTAATCTTCCTCGTCTTCCTCCTCATCGTCAAGCCATGAGATGTCAATAGGTGTGGTACGGTAGAGGTCGAGGATGTACTTCCTGCCATCTGTGCCGATCAAACCCTTGGTCTCGACTGAAGCCTCGAGGTCATGCCTCTTGTCGTTCTTGTCATAAGCCGAGTGGGGCTTGATGTGGAGGGCTTTGCTGAGCTGGGCAAAAGGCTCCTTGAAGGACTCATGCTGTGCGATGGAATCGAAGCCAACGTGGTCTTCGTCGTCAGAGTCCGAGTCTGAATCAGACTCTTCCTTTTCTGCTCCGTTGGCGGCAGCACCTGCTGGGAGCGGCTCTGCACGCACACCACCATAGTCGATGGTTGGCTCACCTTCAGGACGTTGCCTAAAGATGCCTGGGATAATGCTCTGACCAACAACACGCCTGCCAAGGTAATCGACGATAACGGTTCCGGCAGTGTGCAGATCCTGGAGACCCTCCTTCTTCTGCTCCTTGCCATCTTCGCCCTCTGGAGGGGAAACGCTGGCGCCCAGAAGAAGCTGGTTGACGGTACGCACACCACGCACGTCCTTCCCGACAGCAACACGAGCGGCCTCGTCGCCTCCCTCAGCAGCAAAAGTACCAACGCCATCAGCACCGTAAGAGTAGAAGACGTTGCCGCTGACGAAGATCTGAGCTTCTGTGGCTTCTGTGGGGTTCAAGCTCTGGACTTCACCACGTGCCACGAGCACAGCACCCTTGATGGCCTGCTCGTTGAACTCGCTGTACAGCTTGGCGGTCAGGCGTTCCCTGAAGATCCTATCCTGGATGGTAGAGGTGGGAAGCTCACGTGTGGACGCGAGCTCCTCATTCCAGTCGCGCAGAGAATCCTGGCTGTCAGCGCCGGACAGCAGGAAAGCCTCTTGTGTCCTGGTCAGGTCAACCAGGTGCTTCTGGGTTGCTTGCTGAGAAACCAGCCAAGGCGCAGCTGGGAGGGAGTTGCTAAGTTGGTAAGAGGTGAGGGGGTCACGCTGGCCGTTGAATTCCTGCAATTGCCTGAAGGCGGTAGAGAAGGCTGAGGAGATCTTGGGGAGGAGGACGAGCAGGGAGTGAGCAAAGGCGCCCTTCGGCGGGCTCTTCGGTGATGGGTTGAACTTGTCGTTGGAGGAGTTGTTCACGTAGAAACCGGTCACGTGAGAGGTGACGTGGAACTGCTCCCCCTCCAGCGTCTGGATGAGGAGGTACAGCAGGTGTCCGCGCATGCGCAGGTGCTGTGGAGGGTGGTTCCAGGCGCTGAGACTCAGACCCTTGACTGTCCTAGGAGGAGCCTCCTTGTTGATGGGGAGGATGTTTGACACGTCTCCGACCGAGTTGAAGTCGTAATCCGCAACGGGGTTGGCCTCAGCAGGCGATGCGGCAGCGTCTGGTTTCGCCTTTTCCGTCGCCTTCTCAGCCGGTGGTGCGGCGAGGGTGTCGAACAGGCTGGTGCCAGCCTCCACGCCCTGGACGATGTCTGTCCGGTCACCCGAGGCACCGATCAGCTCGCGCACACGCAGGATGTGCATGCGGGCCTGTTGCTCGGTGTAGGGATCCTCCTTCATGAGCAATTCCACACTGCCACCCGCGGCCTCCTCCACCAAGCCTGGCACCTCGCTGAGCTCGACGAAGTCATTGATCCTCTTTCCGTTGTACTCGAGATGGAAGCACGTGTATTGCCAACCGTCTGGGGTGTCGACGATGCTCTGGCGGATATCCTGCACCTGCTCTTGCGGCGAGACCGTGATCTGCATCTGGCCTGGGGCATGCGGGAGGGTTATGACGAGCTGGAAGACGTTCTCGGGAGGTACGACCTCGGCGTTCTTGTCCTCGTCGGACGAGGTGTGTTCCTTCGGGGAGCCATTGGCGACGGCATCGGCGGTCGTTGTAGCAGGAGTTGGAGATGAAGCTTGAGCTTGAGCTGGAGCTGGAGCTGTTGAACAACATACGCATTAGATACCGACAAAGCCATGACCTCGAATTTCCTTGTCTCCACCCTGATCCATTGCCCTCCAACCAGAGGTCCCGCTCTTGGTCATTGTCATCGAAACCGATCACCAGCTGGGAACATACCGTCTACTGCCGCATTGTTGCCAGCCATGCTCGAAAACAGATCACTTTTAAATCAAACGTGATCGATATACCGGCCAATGCGAAGTCCCAAAGGGAGGAAGAAAAACAACAAATGAGGCCGTAAGAAAAAGGCAAACGAAGAGGTGTTGAAGGAATTGAATCCGGATCGGCAGGGTAAGAGCAGAAAGAATTAAGAGTGTATTGAAACAGCGGTGATGGAAGGATGGAAAGGCGAGTCCCTCAAGATAGACTAGATTCGGGAAAGAATGAAGTTAGAGAGGAACCCAAGCCCTGTGTGGTGTGGAGGGTATGCAGTAGCAGTAGTAGTAGTAGTAGTAGTAGCAGTAGGAGGAGCAGTAATAGTAGTAATACTGAATGTGACAGGCCAGAGACAATTTACAGGACAGGACGGGACGAGACGAGACGAGTCAAGACGACAACGACGACGACGACGACGACGGGAGTTATGGCGGTCTAGAGCGCCAGAGCGAATAATAACGTAATATACGAATTTACAAGTCGGCAGACTCGAGATGTGAGAAATGATGACCCTTGGAAGTGGGAGAGAGTCCGCGAAAAACCGAGCTCCGAAAAAGTTGAAAAATCACCCAAAAGTTTCCCCCCCATGAAATGGTCGAGTGACCAGTGACCAGTGATGATCGCCAGAGACTTTCCAATGTCCAACTTTTTTTCCCCTTCCGCCGCCGGCTGCTGGCAGCTCCGCATCCGCCACTTTTCCGCTTTCGGTGCTATTCCCTCCTATTCCGACTCTTGCCGAGGAGGTCCCTGTTTCTCAGAGGCATTGGTGAGGTTAAGGGGTGATCGGTGGATGGATTGTGGATAGTCATCATGTGTTCACAGAGTCGAAGTGGGCGATGATAGAATAAAGGGAATGTTTGATCAATTAGTGCCGAGTATCCTTCATGTGTCTGCAGGTTCAAATGAGGGAATCCATCGAAATACTTCTACATATACAAGGCTTAGATTGGAGCCAAACTCATCCGCCAACACAAGACCTCCCAAGCGTCTTTCGTAGTCGTTGGTAAGAATACAACACGGGTAGATAGGTGTATGGATACAACAAGGGCATGAGGTTAAACAAAAACACAAGCACAACATCTCAATCATCACCAGCACCATCTTCCTGTTCTTCAGCCTCCTCGATCTCTTCACGACAAGGATCGGCCTTGAAAGTCATAGAACCGGTCTCTCTGCCCTTGGTGTCGAAGGTGTCGATTCTATACTTGGAGCCCTTGGACCACAGATCCTTGAGAGTGAGCTCCTTGGTCCTGCCGAGGGATTCGATGTCGCTGATGCGCTGGAGGGTGGCGGCGAGGAATTCGTCGAAGCCGGGGCGGGCGCAGACCTCGCGGAAGGCATTCATCATCGGGACGCTGTCGGCGCGGACCATGGCATTGGAGTCGATTGTGAAGATGTTGAGATTGTCGTAGCTCTGGATGAAGTCGACGCGGGTCATGATGTAGTAGGCCTCGTGCAGAGGCAGCTGGGGCAGCAGGTGGCCGCGGATGGGGTCATAGACCGCGTCCATCTCCTTCTCCTTGTCCACCAGCGCCTTTGCCAGCACCATGGCTGCGCTGGCGTACTTCTGCTGGTCCATCACGTCGTCGTCCATCTCCATGCCCAGGATCCAGCACTTGTTGAGGAACCATGTCTTCTCCGTCGCGCAGATCCGCTCGCACATCTCCAGCATATCGTTACTCTTCGCCACCCGGCTCAGGTACGCCAACCGCCCACCGACCTTGTCGTACACTTTCTCCAGTATGGCTGGCTCGGGCGATTCACCACGGAAGCGAACCCTGTAATTGCGAAGCGCATCGATGGCGCGGCTTTTGTTGAGGTCCAGGATAGGCACGACCAGCATGCGGGTGGCGTACTGCTTGAGCCGTTCATATACCCAGTAATCATCGCTGTTGAAGATGACCGTGACCAGATTCGAGGCAGCCCACTGTTCGGCCCGTTGCTGGACCAATTCGAGGATGTCCTTGCCAGCCTCGTCATCACGGACGAGATGGGTAGAATTGATGATGAGAACCAAAGGTCGACCCTTCTCGGCCCTTCTGTTCATGGCGACCTTTTCAAGCTTGTTAAACGCTCTCTCGACATCTAACAGGGCAGAGGCATCACGAGGGCCACGAATAGAGAACAACGAGCCGATGTTGTCCTCGTGGAATTCAAAATCCAAAGCCTTTCCAAGTCTGATTCTGAAAATTTCCGGGTCCGAGTGGGCTTCGAACATGGCACAACCTTCGCCATCGATCTTGGCCATAGCCTCAATGAGCATGCTGGACTTGCCCGTGCCTTTCTCGCCTACTAGCAGGTAGTACTGTCCCTTGAGCCGGCCTGCGACGATGGCGTCGATGAGTTCCTGTTCCTCTCGCATGACCCAATGCTCGCGTTCCTGTTGTTCGTGTTCATGATGCTCGGCATCATGGCTGGCATGGGTGGCGCCTCTGGCGGCGATATCCAAGACGGGATCTCCCGGTTTGAACGCATTCTCCATCTTCTGGAGCACCATGTATTTGTAGTAACGCGTGTAACCGTACCCAACCATACTTCAGGTGGAAAAACCCGTCAGTCAACAAACAACCTCAAGCGCAAACCCAAGCCAAATCCAAATCACCAAAACTCACCCAAGAATGGCAACCGAAGCAAAGGTCGTCAGAGCAGCCTCCATCATCTTGAAAGCCGTAGATGGGTCCCCGTTCTTGCCACCCTTTCCAGCACCTTTCTTCTCGTTGCCGCCGCCGCCGCCACCACCACCACCGCTACCGCCATCCTCTGCGTCCTGCTGCCCGGCGACCTGCACGGAAGGGCCTACATTGGGATCGACGGGCGTGGCGTAGCGACGCACACGAGCACCGTTCAAGCAAGTCAGAGCAGTCGCGCGAGCAGGCCGGAACCGACGGCCATGGCTGGACCTGCCGAGCGAAGTATACCCGCTACTCCAGACGGCAAGATCAGATGCAGGGCCTGCGTGTTTTCTCAAGGTGTGCAACCTCCTAGTCGCAGCAGCAGCAGCAGTGGCGGTGGCATTGGTGTATGGTGAAAAAGCCGGTAGGTTGCGTGGCAGACAGCGAGCGAGCATCTCGTTTTGTGTCGATCAAGAAGTAGAATGCCCTGATTTGACCTGGTTTGGCTCGACTTGGACTTGCAGAGACGTGCTTCTTGCTTCTGATATAATGAAACGGCTTTATTTGATCGTTAATTTCAACAAAACATAACACTAGTATTGCGCATCAAGGGTTTTGAAGAGGAATAAAAAGAGAGGGATTGAACAACGAGAGAAATACAAAAAGAGCGACGAAGACGATGTTCGAGTTTGGTGGATTACTAGGTGATTATTGTGGTGACGAGACTCGAAAGCGGTAATCGAACAGAGGTGAAGTCGTCCGAGGTCCCTGGTGCTTGGGTGGCTTGTTCGATATATGCCACGTACGGTAAGGAGGCAACCAGCGTGGCGGAGCAGAACCTTGGCAGGGCTGAGCTTGGCGTGCAGTCCTACGCTCGGAGGTACGCCACGGGTCCTGATCTGAATATCAGAGAGGACGTCACACTGCAATACCAATCATAAAACATTAAACAATGGAACGACGGTTGATAGAAACGAAGGGATAGTCGTCCAGTAAATGGAATACGTAGATACGAGCCAACTTTTACCATATCCCTTTAATATGTACATACCAGACGGATACCATGAGAGCATTCAGCCAGATCGAGTTGCGCCAGAACCGTAACAAGGGTAGGTAACACAGCGAACTTTTTTTTTTCAAGTACCACTCACAGTGCTTTGGATGGAGACGACACTCTCTCCAAGGTTCTCACCAGCTGGATCGATGGGGCCAGGACCGTGTGTGATGACGGCCTCTCTAGCGACGCGGTAGAGGGCTTGGATGTCGGTCCAGAGCCTGAACTGGTGAAGACCCTGGCCGACGAGGGCCTCGAGACCTTCGACATTGACCCAGTCGTTGTCCTGAGCGGTCTGCATGTTCTGGGTGAATGCTGGTTTGTAGGCCATCTCCAGGTAGACCCTGGGGATCTGGATGTCCTTGTCCTCCTTAGGGCTGGGAGGCAGGCTGAACATGGTGTGGATGGTATCGTTCAGTTCCTTCTCGAGCTCGATGTCGCCTGGGATGGTGCCGACTGCTACAGCCGGGGTCTGGTGGGCAGGGATCTTCTTTGCTTCCGCAACATTGCGGATGATCTTGATGTTGAAGTCCGCATCGAACGCCTCGACAACCTTGCTGAGCCTTGTCTCGTCACGACCGACGAGGTAGATGGGGGAGTAACCCATGTTCTTGAGCGCATAGACGGCGGCGCGAGAGGTGCCTCCACCACCGATGACCATACCAGCCTCGATCTCGACCGTACGTTCAGAGTTGGCACCACCGTGACGCAGTGCCAGAATGATTCCCTGCCAGTCGGTGTTGTGACCTCTAAGGAAGTATTTGCCGTCCTCGCCACGAACCTTGACGATGGTGTTAATGGCGCCGATGGTCTTAGCAGCAGGGTGTACGGCATCCAGCAGTGGCTCAACATCCATCTTCAGAGGGATGGTTACACTGGCACCGCCAAATGTTGGTGAGTTGATATACTTCCTGATGACTTCGACATCATCCGTCTCGGTAATGGTGTACTCGTGAGGAAGACCAACATGACGGAACAGCGTATTGTGCAGGGCTGGGCTACGAGAATGCATCACAGGCTTGCCGAAGATGGTAAAGTTCTTCTTCTCGATCGAGCCGAGGATGCTTAGAACTTCGCGAACGCTGGTTGCCGTGAGTTGTCCAGGGGCAGCTTTGTACGGAAGAGCAGGATGGCTGACTGGGGTCATGAAGTCGTTGTTCACTCTACTTAGCTTGCCAGCATTGCCCATGTTGATACCGATGAAAGGCAGCCATGGGTTTTCCTTCTGAACACGGACCTTGAATGCTTTGAGATTGTCATTGTCTTCGTCATCGTTCGCGAAACCACAGAGCTTGACGACGTCAGCATGCTTCTTAGCCTGTTCGTAGTAAGGCTTCCAATCATCCCCGCCGTCAGCCCACGAGAGGTGGCGGTGAGGGTCGTGGTGCGACATGATAATGGTGACCATCTTCCTGTGACTGAGCACGAAATCCTTAACGGTCGAATTCGCGGTAATTTCAAGGTCAACAAAATCACAGCCCATCCTCAAGGCGACCTGGTACAGCTCAAGCGCTTGCTTCGGATCATCATTAGGGAAATTGCCACCTTGGAGCTTTGTCCTCAAGGTGAAGAGGATGGGTAGAGTAGTAGACGCTCTCAGCAACGCAATTTGGTCAACTAGAAAGTCAGGGGTGGCGTGTCCACCAGTGCGAGGATCGACGAGGAGATCAGCACGTAGCTCAACGACATCACTACCGACAGCCACCTTGGGCAAAATCTCAGCCAAGTCTTCAGTCTTCGGAGTAGTCAGGGAGATGAAGAAGCTGTGCTGCTTGTCCTGCAGATGCTTGAACGCGTTCTTCCTGCCCGCGACGGTGTCCAAAAAGCGACCGAAATCATCTAGGGGACTTCCCCAACCAGCTACAGTCTTGGAGGTGTTAAATGGTTGCCAGTGATAGTGGAGATTACTGCACTCTTCGTACCAAGGCTTTCTTCTCTCCCAGACGCTCATAATGGAATCTACTATGTAAGCCGGACGAGTCTTATCGCGCATCAGGAAGTCCATTACGTGTGGAACATCTCTGCTGACAAGCAAGACCATGCCATCCTTCTGCCACTCTTTGAGCAGCTCACGAGCTTCTGGAGTCTCGACGACACCACCACCTGTTGCGAAGACGTGACCATGCGATTTTTCCTTCATGACTTTCTTCAGAAGTTCTAGTTCCTTACGACGGAAGCCCGCCCAATCATTATCCTTAAGCATTTCCGGAATCGTCATGCCAACCTCCTCTTCGAGAAGAGTGTCTAGGTCCTGGAATTTCCAGCCGAGGATCTTGCTGGCCCAACCGCCGGTGGTTGTCTTGCCAGCGCCGCGCATGCCGATGATGAAGAGAGACTTCTTGACTTCACCGTAGGTCAGAATTCTGCCACCACCGTTAGCCATTGTGGTACTCTTTGTGGCATGACCGTTAACGGAAGAAGTCACCTCTGGATCAACACCCTCAAATTCAGCTCCAAAGACCAGACGTAGCTGATCCCACCAACCTGGCCAGGTCTTACCGGTGCATTCCTTCTGGTCGATTTCCGTCCCGTTGGGTGTGATAGCTGCCAGTACCGAAAAACTCATTGCAATCCTGTGGTCATCGTAAGAGTGAATAGCAGTCTTGGGTTGTTCGATGTCGAGGCCGCGTCCGTCAATCTCAATCCCGTCGTCCAACTCCCGGGCAGTCACGCCGAACTTAGCGAGCTCAACGCGCATAGCTTCGATGCGGTTGCATTCCTTCTCTCTCTGGTTGGCGATGCCGACAATCTTGGTCGTTGAACCAGGCTTGGCGACAGCAGCAAGCACCGAAGCAGTGAGGAAGGCGTCGGTCATAGGCTCCATGTCGACTTGTG
This sequence comes from Scorias spongiosa, assembly GCA_018467035.1. Lineage (NCBI taxonomy): Eukaryota > Fungi > Ascomycota > Dothideomycetes > Capnodiales > Readerielliopsidaceae > Scorias > Scorias spongiosa. The sequence goes on from JACSZZ010000001.1 coordinate 502,126, forward strand.
GGATTGCGACAAGTCCACCTTTGGGAGGACCGGTGACAGTGGTGGAGGTGGCGGTCTGCTCGACCTTGCAGCCCATAGGCTTGAGGACCTCCACGGCGAAACGTGCATCACCTTGGAGGGAAGAGGAACCAATGTTTGGAACAGTAACGGTGGTTCCGGTGATGGCAGCCAACGCCAGCGGGTACGTTGCGCTGCTGGCATCGCTTTCAACATCGTAGGTGGCAGGGTTCTTGTAGGCCTGCTTGGGGATGTGGTAGACGTTTGTCTCAGTAGTTGATTTAGTGACCTTAACACCAAAGTCGGCCATCATGGTGATGGTCATATCGATGTAGGTTTGCGAGATGACCTTGTCACCGACCAGCTTGAGAGTGACAGGCTTCTTGGCGTAAGGAGCACAGATTAGGATGCTGCTGACGTACTGGCTGGAGACCTTAGCAGTGAGCTCGATCTCACCACCCTCGAAGCCACCAGCGGCAGCGATGCTGAGAGGAAGCGACTGGCTGTTGGGCAGGCCAAGGTAGTCGACGCTGACACCATTGCTACGGAGAGCATCGATCAAAGGACCTTGTGGTCTCTCCTTCATACGAGCGTTGCCAGTAAGGATAGTGGCCTTGGCAGTCTCGGTTGGCTTAGCCAGGCTCAGAGCAGTGGTCAAGAAGCGGCTGGCTGTGCCGGCATTACCGATGTAGATGTCCTTGTCGCTTGCCTTCAGATCACCACCGTTGCCGTCGACGACCAGGACCTGGTCATCCTCTTCGTAGGTGAATTTTGCACCACCGAGCTGAGCAATAGCAGCCAGCATGAATGCGGTGTCATCGCTGTAGAGCAAGTTTCTGATCTTGACCTTTCCACTACCCAATGCGGCCATCAGCAGCACACGGTTGGAGATGGACTTGCTACCAGGTGGGGTGCACGAGACCTTCTCTTCCTTGACAGGAAGAGGCTTCACAAGGATGGAAGGCGACAGGATGACCTTCAGGTCCTTGTCAGAAACGGTAGATGCCTTGGGCTCGTAACACTTGCCAACGCGGCTGAGAAGGACGATCTTCTTCTTGCTGCCAACGTTCTTCTTGTCGACGGCCATAATCTTGATGACATCATCGACAGGGCAGACCTTGGAGGTCAGGTTGGTGATGAGCTTGTCATCGAGAGTTGTTGGCAGGTTGTAGGAGGCGATACACTTGGTGATACGGGCGACGGCACTGTCTGAGAGCACACCGAGGTAGCGAGCGAGCTCAGCCTCCTTGACCATACCAACAGCAACGGCCTCACCGTGGAGGACCTCTGGGGTCAGGATGGCCTCGTAAGCGTGACCGATGGAGTGACCGAAGTTGAGCAGGTTCCTCAACCCACCCTCCTTCTCGTCAGAGCTGACAACCTCTGCCTTGACTCTGGCACTACCCAGGACGATACGCTTGAAGACATCGGCAATGGCCTCGAAACGACCAGGGCCGACCGGCTTGTCGAGGGCGCCCATGATGGCCTCAGAGTTGCCCTCGAGTCTCTCGAACTCTTCAGCATCCCAGATGGCGGCGGTCTTGACGACCTCGGCCATACCGTTGCAGACCTGTCGCTTAGGCAAGGTCTCGAGCATCTTGAGGTCGATGTAGATTCTCTCGGGCTGGTGGAAGGCACCGATCAGGTTCTTTCCGGATGGCACGTCAATGGCAGTCTTGCCACCGATGGCACTGTCAACCATGCTGAGCAAAGAGGTGGGGATCTGGCAGAAGCGGACGCCTCTCATGTAGGTGGCAGCGACATAGCCGATCATGTCACCTACAACACCACCACCGAGAGCGAGCACGATAGTGTCACGCACGCAGCCCTTGCTCAGCATCCAGTCTTCGACCTCTGCCTTTGTCTGCCTGCTCTTGCTGGTCTCGCCGGGCTTGATGCGGTCGTAGATGAGGAGGCGGGCATCGTCCTCAGTAAGACCCCTCTTCTCCCTCTCAGCTTCGAAGAGGGACTTGAAGGTTGGAACATAGTGAAGTGCAGCCAGGTTGGTGTCGCAGATGAGGACATAAGTGCTGCTCTGAAGGTTGTCGAAGAGATCTGGAACTATGTAGGACTCGAAGAGACCATAGTCGACGATGATGCTGTCCTTACCCAGGATGCGGACCTTCTGGGCAGTGGTGGAGCCATTGGATTCAGGCATGGCAGCAGTAGGCTGGTGTCGAGAGGTGGATTCCCTCTCTCTCTTCTCTTCGATGCGATGTAGTGGAATGTGGAATGTGGTGTTGAGATGGGGATCTTGTTTGTGCAAGACGAGTTTAGCTGATCAACTGTTCAGAGACGAAAGAGTCTGCCTTATCGGCGAGAACGGCTTCCAAGGAATGAAGACCTGTGATGTCCCACTTGCGCAGTTTTGACATAAGAGTACTCCTCTCTTTACGCAGACATAACTGATGTTGGTGCTGGAGTTGCTGCGGCGTGTTGTAGTTGTGACTGGAAGAACGGCGGTAGTGGGTTGATAGAGAGAGAGCAGGAGGGGAAGCAGAAAGCCCTGCTGCAGAGGAGGAGGGGACAGATATACAGACGAAGCAGAAATGAAGTCAGTCAGACAGCATTGGAGAAATTCATCACGAGTCACCATACAAAAACGCTCTCGCGCATATTCACGCCCACACACAACGAGAGAGAATTAGGGGGGGGAGGGTGACTAACCAGACCCCTGCACCGTAATGGTATCACGCTCGTACCTCCGCGATAGCAGCAAAGTGTCCAGAGAGTGTCCAGAGGTTGAGGTCGAGAGCGGGGCTTAGGGTTAGGGTCTGCCATTGGTAAGCGTAAGCATCTGTCACTGTGGTGGTGGTGGTGTTTGCTTGGCGACACCATCCCCGTTGCGGTCGTGTACCCTACTGCGTACTGAGCCACACTCTCCACTCTCTACGCTTTGTGCTGTCCACTGAGAAACGACACAGCATCATCTGCTGCCAGATGATTCCCGTGGTATTCCATACGTCGTCTGGAGTTTCCAATTCACCAGCCCAGACGTCGAGCAGGAACCAAACCCACATCGCAGACACATCCCCACCATCATCAGCACCATCATCACCCGAGCCCAAGCTGTTTACTATCACCACCGAGCCAGCTACTTCGACATCTCACCCGATTCCAAAGTGCAGATCAATGTCATACCGTTAGCGTTGGACTGCCAGCCTGCCAGCCTAGCCAGCCTAGCCCAAGGTGACGGGCGCTGTGGGATACATGCTCTCTTGTGTAGTCAGCACCAGCATAGTGTCGTCGTGTCGTCGTATCGTCGACAGGTGGATGGGCGATCGAATGAACAAGCCGCCTGAGTGACACCTGTCCTGGATGAATCCAAATCTCCACTTTGCACGAAATGGATTCTGTCCCGGCCAGACGATACGTCTACAACTCTATGCCTACGTCCGAACTTACGTCTCCAGTTGTCATCCGCTTTCAAGTAATGGCAGATCCCAATGCACACCTTATCTGGCTTTGTAACAGATTACCTACGTGTTGTACCTGTCTGTCTATCCCAGTGGCCTCTTACATACACAGTGTGCGTATGCGTGTTTTGTCAATTCTTACGACAGCAGTGGGGGCGGAAGCAAATCCGGGTCGTTGCCCTTACTATCTACCTACGTACCTAATTCTGCTCAGATACCTACGCATGCGTGACATATATAGGTCGACATTTAGGTAGGTAATATTCCCGCCTGGTTCTCCACAGCTCAACCGTTTGGTAAATCAGCAAAGCTGTCATGTCATCAAACGTCTATCTATCATTGCTGACTAGGTTGGAGTGGGCTGGACGGGATTGGACTGGACTGTGATGGTGGGATTGCCTATTTCTCTTGACCTAGAATAGCATGATCTGACATCCTGATCGATCGACGTAACTATTGATGCTGGTGCTGCCGTTGTGCTTGTGGTTGGGATTGTCGCTGGTACCAACAGCTGTGGCCAGTACTACTAGTGGTGAGTAGAAAGGAGGGTTCTCAAGCAGAGACGGAACGAGGGACATGTCAGGTACGTCACCGAGACAAAGAAAGGTGGAAATGAAGGACAAGTAGCCGAACAAAAGGACTGCACGTCGTTGTTGCTGTTGCTATTGCTCTTGCTATCGCTGTTGTGTTGGACATAAACCTCGTACGCGCGACTCGCTCTGCGACTGACACCCACTCGTCCATTACTCTCACCACCCGGTGAGAAGGGATATATGTACAGCATGCTACCCAGAGGGTGGTGGCAGTGGTGGTGATGGAGCGACTGGCGAATAGATAGCCAGGCAAGCGAGATGGAAACAGACGAACCCTTTGGCTAAAGACCGTCCTCAATAGCAATCACCAACTGAACGCCTCCTCGAAGAAATCGATTTCTGTACTCTCTAGATGCGCTCTGCAAGCGCTCCTGACGTCGTCTGCTAGACTGCCAGTGCCACAGACGCTGACCGCCATCGCTCCAATCTGTCTCTCCTGCTCTTTGGCCACCAGGGCACCAACGTCTGGCTTACCCGGGAACATTTGCACGCTGGATGATGGGGAATGGATCTCTTTGGTGCTGCGTGGCCTTGTGACAAAGAGTTGGATCCTCAGAATGTCGCGTCTACGGTCCATACCAAGGATCTGCGTCATCCACGGACGAATCCATTCTAGGTGCTCTGGTGATTGGATGATCCAGACCAGTGTGACCTTTCGTGTGGCTGCCGTGCCATTGGCATAACCTGCCACCAGATCACGGATGTGTGGCACTTGGTGGGATATGCCAATGCCTGCAGCGAACAGCATGACTGAGCCATACGACTGGAAGCACTGACCGCCATATGGACCCTCGACGAAGGCAGTAGTAACAAACCTACCAGACGCCGATGTTTCGGCCTTGCGCCACAGCTTATCCGTGAAACCTGTTCGACGGCGAACAATGAGGGACATTGTTGTTGTCTTTCTAGCTGAGAAGATATCTTGACGAGAGGTAGGCAATATCGATTTCTCATCGCCCACACTGTTCTCCTCTTCGCTCCAGGCGACTGAGAACGGGTGACTTGTCCAGAGACCAACCGTTGGCATGTACAAGTAGAGATGCTGACCGGGCCGGAACCTCCACGGCTTGGCGACTCGCAGCGTCACACGTACACAATCACCAGGCAAGGCCTCCACTTCAGCCTTGGTACCACCGTTGCCGGTGTTGTGTCGGATGAGGGAGATGAAACGGGTCGTTCGCTCTATGATCCAGAGGACTAGACCACCGAGCAGCATATACCGGAATGATAGGCCGTCGAGATGAATCCACAATATACCGCAGACCGCAGCTGCCATGATCATGTGGACGTGGAGAAAGGTCTCATAAAAGGCATGACGGATGATTCCCGGCGAGTGGAGCAACATGAAGAGTAGGATACAGATGGCCGAACCTCCACTCCAGATCATGGGTCCACTGAAGGCAGCCCATACTGCCGCCCAAGTATGCTTGGCGTGGACCTTCTCAAACATCCAGAAGAGACCATGAGTAAGACCCTCTAGGACGGCAATGCGACCGATCCAGCGGTGAATCAAATTGTAGGTGTCGAAACTGATCCCAAGCAGGAAGATCAATGGATTGTTCCGACCAGCCAGAAGAAAGAGCGGGATCAAATTCATGCTAGCCAGGATACCAAACCGCTTCACAGCTTGATTGAGGAAGTTGGCTCCGTCCTCCCAGTCGATCTTGTAGGTGACAAAGACGACATTCATGATGAGATAGCCGAAAAGGAACAGCGACTGGAACCTGGAAGGTAGGGTTGTGACACTGACAGCAGCCGACAGTTTGAATTCACGGTTATGTCTCTTCCTCCAGAAAGGCGCAAGGATCAGGTTCTTCTTCAGCCACGCAAATCTCTCATCTGGAATTGCAAAATATCTTTGCTTGTCGTCGGTGCTGGAGTTGTTGCTCAGATTGGCAATTCTCCGAATGTGTCGCGTGAGGGTGAGTGCCCAACGGTAGACAAGCATAGCCACCATGAGAGCGATCCAGGTCCACAGCATGTAATGCCATACTTTGTTGTTCTGGATGTCATCGGCGGTGATGGGGTAACTGTCGTCGGCAAGCGCTACAGGCAGAGTCGCTGCAAGTAGGGCGAGGGTGTTGAGAGACATGATGTGTTGATTGTATAACAAAGACGCGTTTGCAAGCGATGTAGGAAGCGTGAGTCGGAAGCTTCTACACCACGTTCGATGGCGATGCGCGTTGCAGGTTAGCCGTGTCCAGCACAGCACAGAATGGTACGTGTCGAGAAGACAAAGATTGGGCCAGTACAATTTCGAAGTTCTAGCGAGCGTGTTGTGTCGATTCAGATAAGGCCCAGTGGGATTCGACAAGGAACGTGGTGTGTTCTATTGCAAAAGGCTTTCGAGAAGACAGCGTATCGACCGGCGACCGCTATCAAGTCGAGAGATGCAGCAAGACGTTGACGGAGTGAGCGTAGGTTATTTGTGCTGGCAAGAAAACGACGATTGTGCGTCAATAAACAGGCATTGGCGAAGGTGTGGTTTGGTATAAGGGTGTTATTGAACTGGTGAAGATTGTCGACGGTGGTCAATGGGAAGTGAATGTACGTGTCGGACTCGTCGTCAGGTGGTGGAAGGTAGGTAGGTAGGTTGTCAGGCGATCGACCTTCACCTGCCGGCGTAACAGATGGTCTGGCAAGAGTCTTGACACTGGAGGAGAAGGAAAGCAGACAGAAACAGGTGACACAAGGCTGTGACGACTCAACTGGATGAGGGAGTGTATGTTTGGTTCCAGGTGCAGCGTGATCCAGAGCAGTCCACTCTGTCGATACGGGTGGCAGTTGGGATGTTTAGATTACAAGTGGAGCAGAATCCGAGTCTTGGATTTCTTAGCTTCGACTAGAGACAGCCATGATGGCAGGGAATGTATTTTTACGAGACGATTAACAGTGTGAATTGCTACGTGTGGATCGTCATGCGTTTCGAGCATCTCCTCTCTGACCTGTTCGACTCGCTGACTTTGTTCTCCGATAGGTTTCTGTATCGCAGAGGCTTCACGAGAGGTTCTGCATCGAAACAATTAATTGGTCGGGACAGCGGTTGTAGAGAGGGATACCGTCGTCACGGTGCCACCCACACACACCCCCTTGGACATGTATGGTTCCGTTCCAGAAGCGAGCCCAACCGATGTCTGGGGTCCTCGATCCGAGGTAAAATGGGTGGCTGGCAATGGTGATGCGACGACAGTGGCAATGGTGAACAACACAGTACGAGGCGAAGCGCGCGCGAGACAGGGGAAGCAGAAAAGGGGTTACTGTATCTTAGCAGACGCTAGTTAGATGGAGAGGGACGACGGCTGACATTGATTGGCTCAGTGACTCGATCCCCCCCCCAGGGCTGTGAAACGGGCAATGCATTGACTCCCCTCGTGTCAGTGGAGGTTGGTGATGGCATGCTGAGTAGGTAGTCATAGCCATAAGGCGATGGTGATTGAGCTGACTGAGTATGTGAAGGGATCAGTGGCCGTTCTATATTTGAATAGACACTCTGTATTTACGCTTTGTTAGTGATCAATAAAGGTGAGGTTGCAATAGAGTGGCTTGTCTTGGCATAGTCACGTGTGATTCGCCTCTATTGCTTTGTTCGCTCAGGCACACGACATATTGCCTTTATTACCTACATATCAATGCTCACATCACAACCGATACAGTACGTCTCGACTAATGTGCCCATGGGGAGTACGTTGAACCCCTGCATGATGCCGTGAAGCATATGATATGCCGATGGGCTGCAGCTGGGCTCCTGTTAGCGTTGGGTGACTTCGTGTTCATGTAGGCTTTCGCGCATGCATGGGGCAAACCATCTGGCCATGACAATGCCCTCATCTAGTCGGTGATGGAGAGTGGCGGTCCAGGTCTTGGCGTTAAGGTGTGCATGATGCACGAATAGCCCTCCCATGGCGCTGTTCTTCAACTGACCAGTCGTAAGGGTATTGGTCCTTTGAAGACCAGGTGGTCTCAATTAAGTGGCCGTTCCCTACGAAAGATACAATGCCTGTCCTTTTTGGAGTCTTCACTTTGTTACAACTGCACAAGACTTGAGGATTTTGGCAGGATCTGTTTGGTGCTTTTCATCACCCGGTGGCATCTTATTTGGCCTACGACTGAATTGCATACATCAACTCTTGCCGAAATTGATTCATCTGACACAATGCTACTATCCCTCCCTTGTCTTTAATTCTACCGATCGATTTAAAGAAACAAAAGTAAATCGGTCATATTTCTCTAAAGCCAGTCTACCGAAACTCTATTGTGAATCAATCTGCTGCAGCGCCGGACAAAGGTACAGCCAAATAAAAAGGACCAGCTTCGAACTACGTGGTTGAAGTGCAATGTATGCATACATTCCCTACCCAGCTACCCATCAAGCCTCAACCGTCCTCTTCCACTCAACATATCTTTCAGAGCCGGATAAACCACCGGCCATGAGAAGATCGAATGCCTCTTTGCCTTTCTCCGAGCTATCTGAAGAGCGAAGCTTGTACGGCCACTTTCCCACGATTGTATGAGAGCGCTTCATCTCTGCTCTGGCTGATCGCTGGGTGTTGTCGAAGTCTTCAAACTTCATGTAGCTGGCGAAGTGTCAGCGAAACATCCGTCATGAGGAGACAAGCCTTTCCCTCCTACTCTCGCTTTCGACATACCGGTTAAACAAAGCATCCATGTCACGAAACAGTGGGAGTGCTGACGATAACATGACGAAGCCTGGGTCGGTTTTACTGCTGATTGGACCATTGAGCTTCAGATACTCGAGGGGCTTGGAGACCCTTTCTGGTCTCAAAGAGTCCCGCAGCTTATATCCATGATTATAACTCTCTTCCACTGCATTGAGGTATAAAGTCAGTAGCGTTGCACGAGGGTTTACATCGGGGGTCTGCAAAAGCGGGACCAAAGTCTTCACGGTGGTATCTGTACCAAGGTATCCGCCATCAGTGATATTGGAGACCTACTGTCGTGATTAGCTGGAGCGAAATCAAAACACGTCTGTCAAGGTCGTAACGAGTTCCCACCTCGATCCTGGCGAGACTGGCCGCCTCTATGCGCGCCGGCAACTGACCTGCGTCAGTATTGTAAAGGAAAAATTCAGCCCTGCGATTGGACGACAAAGTCGAAGATAATTGAGCGAGGAAGGCCTGGCATGAGATCCTGATGTAGTAGTAAAGTTTACCGTAAACATCATGATGTGCGGCTCCCGCGTTCGTCTGAAAGACTCTCTCAAGGCCCCATCCATCCAGTGGATCAGCAGAGTCTAACATGGGCCATATGGGGGTCGTGAAGAACGTCCTGGGGCATGATTCGACATCAAGTCAGCAAATTGAGCGAGCTAATGGGGGAACAAAAGCTGCAATTATGACGGACTGCAACATGGCACATACGGGTTTGGAATGACAAACGCTTCCCTGGAGTTTCCGAAAGGAAGCAGAATACCCTCGGTCCTGAATCTATACATACAGACGCGGTGACCGGGCGATTTCGTCAACATGCTGCGATCGCGGTAGTCCTGTCTCTCCGGAGCCAAAGTCACATTGGATCGGATCTGGCGGGCCTTTTCCACCGTCAAACCAGCTGGAACCTCCAGGAAGGATGGCAGCAAGTCCCAGCAGCCCTTGGTGAGTTCCACACGTAGACTGATACTTCCGAATTTCCAGGTCTTGCCTAGAACTGTACTAGCAGGTCGACCAGCGGTCTTCGCGACCACATCGTCGAGATAGGGTTTGATACGACTGGTCAAGAAGTCGAAATCACACTGTCTAATTAAAGAGGAGTACCAGATATGAATGATGAGCTCTGAGGTGAGGACTTCATCTGGAGCGACCAGAGCACAGAGCAAGATAATCAGGTTCCGGGCGACGATATCAAAATCCCAGTCGTTGATGTAGATCATCAACGGGCCCTTGTATGCAGGTGGAACCGAAGCGACCGTCTTCACGACATTTCTTATATCACCAGACGCTGATCACAGATCTTACATTCAGCATCCCATCATGTCACTACCGAGTGATGGGTGACGGCGTTTTCAGGGGGACTCACCTCCGAATAGCAGGCGCAGATCACCGTTCCACTCCAGGCCCTCGTTGTCTTCAAGTTTGAGGATGTCAAGGGCAGGCATGTTTCCCCAGAGGAACTTTTTCGTCCCGAACGACATCGAAGGTTCCAGTGCAAGAATAAAGGCTGGAATACGCCTTTCAGTCACCCACGCTGGCTGCCATGAGCTCTTTGACAAGGCACATTTGCAGAATTGTTTATGTTTCTGCCAATGGTTCTTCTGACAATCCTTTCCGCAATACTGGCCAGTTCTGTCAGCTCAGGCTCGAAAGCAGCGTTGGATCAATTGGTATGGGAGGGCGATCGTGGCTTACCATGACGAGGAAACACGCCTGACATGCTAATAAGTTACCCGGCTGTTGACAACCGGCACACAACAACCACTCGGAAGGTACATCGGTAATATCAGACATTGCGATCACTCTTGTTCGCGTGTGGGACAGTTGGACTTTGGAAAGAAGATATGAAAGATATGAAAGATATGAGGGGGAATGCTGAAGGATAATCCTTTCGAGAAAAAGGACAAGTCCATGATCGGTTCTCGCGAAACCCTTATGAGTTACATGGTCGACCTATTGTATCCTCTGCGATGTAGCCACCGTGGCTTGGAAGCGGGATTGCGATGAATCGAATCTGGGCGCTTAACGAGCCGGCCGGCCTCCTACCTGTTCTCGTTGACGGTGATGGCTTAGCTACCGCCTCAGCCTTGTTTTGCAAGGATATGAAGTGACGTGGAGACAATCTATTCGCCGGACAAGAGTGCGTTTTGCAGTCAAACCATATGGGAAGATTGTGGTCCTGCTGATCATTGTAGGCATAAACAGAAAAGAAGCAAAAAGGGTCGATTTTTTCCAATGTCAAACGAGAGCAAATAGCAAGAATCTGGATCAGGAAACCAATTCAAAGTCATCAGCCTGCACAACATGAGACGTAGTGTTCTCGTATCTCTGTGTGCTTGCAGCGACAGACGCGTCTTCACAACAATGGATATGTCCCCAAGCTGGGCAGGAGACTCACCTCATATGTTCGAAAGGCGTCTGTGGTGACGAACGAAGATGTATGATGCAGAAGTCAGAATGTGAATGAATGTAAACGTACAGGTGTCAAGCAGAGCATTAATCCTTATTCATCATGACGATCATCTACGTAGACATTGTAAGTGTAGCGGCAGGCGAATATGGAGATCCTAATGAACCCATGCTCGGAAATGAGAGAGCAATATCACTTTCCAGTTTCAGGCTTCCTCGGCCCAAGGAACAAAAGCCTCGTGATCATGATACACCGTTACACCATCTCTCATCCCAAGAAGCTAGTTATGAGTAGAAACAACACGACACTCGCATCAATGCCCATTGATTCTCCTCCAAGCCTCTTTCTCAACCTCAGCAGCCTTGTTACCAGCCGAAGCCGCCCAGCTCTTGACCGTGTCCCAAACTCCCTCACCAGCCTCACCAGAGTCGGCACGAGCTGCATCGCCGACATGGCCAGCACCGCCGATGAAGCCTCCCGGTCTCACGCCGCCGAAGCCCTCGCCGGCGAGCTGCATGTCGAGGCTGGCTCTCTGGGCAGGGGTCATTTCCTGGGCAAAGACGTTCTGCTGGTAGGGCGAGGCGACGGAGGTGGAGGTTGAATGGGTAGGGGCGAGGTTCTGGGCCGGGGGAGGGATCTGGGCCAGGACGGTGGTGAAAGGGGTGGACGAGGACCTGCTGGTCGCGTCGACAGGCTCGCCGGCTTTGGGAGGCGGAGGGATCGAAGGCTGGGCTGTGGTAGTTGGCGGCACGGGCACGGCGCCGGGTTGTGGTGGTGGAGGACCGGCTGCTGGCCCCCCAGAGTGAACACCAGCAGGCTGTTGCGGCTGTGTGCGTGAGGGCTGCGGCGGCAGGTATGGGGTCGGCGCGGGCACGGCGGGCGCGCCTGGTCTTGCTTGAGGGTATGTTGGACTATTTGCGACTCCTGGTGCTGGTGCTGTGGTTTGATCACCGCTGGAAATAGGCGCGCCTCCTGGAGACCCGTTGTCTGCGCTGGTCTTCGGCGTGACGCCTAGCGAAGCCTTCTTTGGAGTGATAGGGTCATCAATGTGGACTGGGATTGGAGGCATTGCGAAGCAGAATTTTGAACTTCACGAGTTCTTGTTTGACGAGATAGAGTCCAGTTGATGTACAGGATGCTCTGGGTAGAAGTTTACGTGGTAGGTTGAAAGGTTGGTTAGGTGGTTAGGTACCTGCCCTGATTAAATCAAGGGTGCAAGACTTCTTGCTTTATGACATTGTCACTGTCCCGGTCGCACAGCTTTCGTTTATAGTGCGTTCCTGATAGACCGCGTCAGATAGACCCGACGATCCAGTGATTGACCTACTGCATTCACCATCGAGGACGTGTGGCATGCAGATCCAAAGGGATAGGAGATGTTGTTTACTATACTGGGCTCCCTGGCCAGGTACCCTCATTCTAGAGGTGACGTAGGTCTGGATGTGGCTTATCAGACGGGGAAAGCTTGGACCCCCATGCCAACTGACCGATAGACAGATCTTATCAGCCGTCGTGCTTACCTACCACCGTACGTACTTACCACGGCAACTGACTACACTCCGCAGCTCTTTAAGCCAACACGAGACGGAGACGAGACTGAAACAATAGATGTTGGAAACGAGACGAAATTGTAGTGAACGAAAAGCCAACTCCATTTCTAATACAGGGAAGAGTGTGGCCAGGCTACACTCACGGGATAATACAGGTCGCTCGCGAGATTTACCATTGGTAAAAGCACACACCCAGGATCCTCCCTCACAAATTATGGAGGGAGATGTCCCAGCTCCACTCTCCAACATATCTTCTCTCTTGTAGCAATCTTCATAGGCATGCTGCATATTGACATCCCCATAACCCCTTTTGATGCTCGATCTTGACAGTCGCGTGGAGTTTGCGACATTTAACCAGAGCCACCCTTGAAGGCCTTTCCGAAGAGGAGGAGCTGGACCTGGTCGTAGATGGACAGGACACCAGCACCGGCAACACCACGGAGGATGTTGGCACCAGCACCCTTGAACAGGGACTTGACACCCTCGCGGGCGATGATCTGGCGACCAGCATCGATGGAGGACTTGTACTTGACGGCCTTTGTATATTGTCAGTTGATGTATCAGAATTTCGCGGCTTTGCAGTAGTAAACTTACCTCGCCGGAAGTCATCATCATACGACGACGGATGGTGTCGAGAGGGTAAGAGGCGATACCGGCAGCGGTGGTGACGGTCCAGCCGAGGAGGAAAGAGGCAAGGAAGTTGCCCTCAAGAGCGCCAACAAGGAGGACTGGCTTGATGGAGTCGTAGAGACCGAAGTACAGACCACGGTAGACAATGATACCAGTGACTGATGGGGCGAAACCACGGTAGAGACCGGCAATACCGTCGGAGGCGAGGGTCTTCTTGTAGACGTCCACCAGTCCGTTGAACTGGCGCTCACCACCCTTACCAGCGGACTTGGCGTCGTTGGCAAGACGGGTACGGGCGTAGTCAAGGGAGTAGACGAAGAGGAGGGAAGTGGCACCAGCGGCCTGTACACGTTATCGTTAGAAGCTGCGCATTGATAGCGGGTACTGCACAGGAGAAACTTACACCACCGGAGGCAAGGTTACCAGCCATCCACATCCAGTAGCCATCACGCTCCTTCTTGAAAGCGAACATGGACTTGTAGGTGTCACGGAAGGCGAAGTTCAGCGCCTGGGTTGGGAAGTAACGGACGACGTTGGCAGTGTTGCCACGCCACAGGGAAGCGACACCCTCATCGGCAGCGACACGCTTGAAGCAGTCGCTGATACCCTCGTATCTGCGGTCAAGACGGCCAGCCTTGATCATCTCCTCCTATTGTAGCAATTCTTGTTAGCTGAACCATTCATGCATGCTACATGCTCAGCCGTTTTATGGCCACGCAGATCGTAGAGGTTTGGATTGAGCGGTGACGGTTTTCCTTACCTGGTTCTGGATGAGAAGCTTGACACGCTCGATAGGAGCGGCAGCAGTCTTCGAGACGGCGGCGGAGATACCACCCACTGAAGAGATTGTCAGCCATGTCCAGCTAGCGCGATTATCGCTGGTGTGTGCAATTCCAAGCTCTTATCACAATGTCGCAGTTGAGCAGATTGACTGCTGGCATTGAACAGTACGGCATTGGAGGTATTCTGGAGGGGAAACATACTCAAGAAGTCGACAACGAAGCCGGGCATCCCGAAGCTAAGAGATTGTCAGCTCAACGAACTTGTGAGATTGCTGTGGCTCCCAAGGCACGGTTCCATCGGCGCCATCGAAACACAGCCGAATATCATGGCGAAATGCATTTCAGCAGTCCATTGGACATGCTACAAAGCTATTCAAACCGTTTCGCAATGGATATCGATGGCGCCAATGGAAAACCGCAAGCACCAAAAAAAAAGTCGATAGCTGGCCGCAGCAGCGCAGATGGGGGAAAACGAAGATACATACACGCTCTTCTCGGCCTGGTTGACATCGCCCTTGGCCATTTTGAAGGAGTATGTGAGGTTGTGGTGAGTGGAGTTGATGAAGGTGAGGAGATGGGTTGGATGGAGAAGCAAGAGAGGTGTCAGTGAGAGAGAAGGAAGAAAGACAAGGGAGGCTTAAAAGAGCAGCTTTCGATTCCCGCCGGGGCTTGGGGGGGGAGGGAGGAGGAGATGGGAAAGGGAGAACTCGGCCGCGCCTTTCCTCGTTCTGCTGCGTTCCCGCCGCTCGGGCCACCGGGCACACCTGGTTTACCTGGTTGCGCTTCGCCTTGGGGTCTATTGGGGCGGAAATTCCCGGGCGATTTTTTTTTACCGCATCTCACTTTCGAGGTACGTTACAGTCAATCTGCCTTATGGTTATAGGGGCAGCAGGGGAACAGTTGCCAGGGACGTGGGATGGTCAAGCTCTGCTACACGTATCCATCACGGTTGTCTTCCTGACGTGAATGGACATATGCCTGCCATCCAGAAGGTAATGAATATCCAATGCCTCAATGCAGCACCATTGCTGCACGTGACTTTGTCCCTGCTACACCGTTCCAATGCCTACCCAATGCAATGTACCTATAGTGTGGCCTAGCGCCGTTGAGATGACAACCGGCATTCAATCCGTAATGAAGAAACCGCCGCTCGCCATAGCAGCCGCACAAAGACCCCCTACTGCACAATCCAGACAGTATACAGTAGCAGTTGCTTCCACCCTAGCCCCATCCCGGTACCTGTGCACGTGAAGGACAAGAAGGGGGCAGATCCTCTCTCTCTCTCTCACATCATGACCGTGACAGTGCCTGCCTCGTCGTCGCCTGCGTCTGCGTCCCCTCCATCGCTTCCCATCCCCATCTGGCTGGACTGCGACACAGGGCACGACGATGCCTTCGCCATCCTGCTTGCGGCACACCATCCGCATGCGAGACTGCTGGGTATCAGCACGGTGTACGGCAATGCACCGCTGTCCCACACCACGCGCAATACCAGAGCCGTGCTGAAGGCGATTGGCAAAGACGCCGATGTGCCCGTGTACGAGGGTGCTGCCAGGCCCTTCTGTCGTCCACCGGCCGCTGCTCCTGACATTCACGGCGAGACTGGCCTGGATGGCACCACCTGCCTTCCCGAACCCACCGTGCCTGTCAAGAGCGACAAGACGGCGACGAGGGCAATGTATGAGGCATTGATCGCGCAACCCAAGGGTACCGCTTGGATCGTGCCTACCGGTTGTCTGACCAACGTCGCCCTGCTCTTCGCTACCTATCCTGACCTAGAAGATCACATCGCTGGTATCAGCCTCATGGGCGGCGCCATCGGTGGTGGCTTCTCGTCGGCACCCATGGGTATGCGACAGGGCGAGGGTGAGAGGTTCGGCAACTGGACTCCCTGGGCAGAGTTTAACATCTATCTCGATCCTGAAAGCGCCGCGGCTGTCTTCCACAATCCTGTATTGGCTGGCAAGACCACGATAGCAGCGCTAGATCTGACCCATCAGTTCCTGGGTACGAAAGAGGTGCAGAAGAGTCTGTTATATGGGAGTGGGAACAGTGATAACAGTTCGAGTGATCCCCCATCTCTCGTTCGAAAGCTCTTCCTAGAGATCATGACGTTCTTTGCGAAGACGTATGCCGACGTGTTCGGTCTCGTGGAGGGTCCTCCTCTGCACGACCCTCTTGCCGTTGTTGCTGCATTTTCTCCGCAACTATTTGATGATGCTGACGGTGAGCGGTTTGATGTTCGCATCGTCACTGAAGGCGAGCACGGCGCGTCTGATTATGTCAGGAGCGGCAAATCGCAATGTGGCAGGACCATAGCGACACCTGTGGTTAAAGGTGAGGCAGGTGTCAGGATACCACGTGGACTAGACAAGGTTGCCATCTGGCAGTTGATCGATCAATGCTTGAGTCTTGCTGAGAAGGCTTCCTCTAGTAATTGATCAACCGTCGATATGATAGTAATATAGATCTACATCGGTGGTTTAGAAATTAGAGACAGAAATAGAGCCGCATTTAGAGCTGACCTGCCACTTTGACCTGCACGTATGTTCTGGCGATGGCGGCCTGCATGCTGTACCGCCTGAGTATTTTTTTCACAACCAAATGGAACAGAATATTATGTGTTCGTGTATTTGCTAGGTCATGAACATACACATGCCATGGATCCATCACGTCACTTCTTTAAATACTTTGGCTCGTGGTTTGTGTGGCTCCTTATAATGTATGAAAGAAGTGCGAGCGAGACTGAAGGTTCTACCAAGTACACCCGCATTGGCGAGTGTTCTCGTCAGGGCGTTTCTTCAGATGGCAACACCAGCACGCAATAGACCGTCAGTGGGAGAATCCATATGCGCATGACAGTGAATCGCATTCCATATGGCCACCTTCAATCGTTAATTATTAGACAGAATCCGTGTTGAAGGCATAAGCACAAGCCATCGGCAGACGTCCGTTAGTTTCCGCGCAACATGCCCGAAAGAGGAAGGCACTCACTACAGCTGAAGTATCACAGTGAAGAATGAAATGATTGACAAGCCAGTTGGCATGTACTTAGATGACGATGTTGCTCGTTGACTGCATTTAGATCATTCGACCTCACCGTCGTCAAGGCGTCCTTCAAGAGCTTCGTGCATCACCTCTCTCTTGGAGGCAATAGCCGCTACACCGTGATCTTCAACACGACTCTCTTTCTCAACAACGATCCACCATAGTTCCTCTACATCCTCAATGAAAACCATTCACTGCTTTTTCGGTTGAGTCCTCGATTCGGAAAAGTATGGAATATTTTGCCATGGTGAGATCGTTGCGCGCCCAGTGTGGAATCGCGTCGTCCCAAAATTGCACATGGGACACACTTTTCCTCCCAAGTCGATTTACGTGTTGGAATAACAACCAAGCGATGCCTACCAGGCACCGATGTTAGTCGAATCATCTACTGTTTCTTGTTATTCTTCCTTTCAAGAGCATCACCTACCATTGCCATTTGGGCTAGCCAGCAATGCCTGGCCTTTGAAGTCATCCATTGTGAAAGCCCCGCCCGGTTGCTCCGAGTTAGGCACAGTCCCATGATTGAAGTCGACCACTAGCCGGTTGATCATCGGGTCAGTCACGGAATTTTCTAGGTCTGGGATCATAACGTATTCTAGCTTTTTAACATAATCTTGCAAGCCCTTGGTCCTCACTAGATGCATATATTCGAGCCAGACAATGTCGCTGAGGGACCTGAGCGGCACCACTTCGCCTGAAAACCCAGGTTCTAGTCGAGCCATGCAGGCTGGATTGTAAGTCGAGTGGAAGATCAAGATGCCTTCTTTGATGTTATACGAAACGTCATACTGGCCCCAAGTTTTCTCCTCGTTGGATCAGCCGCTGCTCCCTCGCAAACTCAATCAGGCCAAATTGGACTTACTTGGTACGTCTTGACGTTGTTAGGAGGAAGGCTTCCTGAGGGGTGCGGCTCAGTGTCGGCCTCTCTTACTTGAGAGTCTCGCGAGTGAACCCATGACACTCGGAAGGTGTCGCTTGCCTTGAAGTCCATCGCGTCCAGCAGATGGTTGAATTTTGGGCTGATGGTGAAAGGTAACTCAAGTCGTTGCCAACCGTATTCTCCTAACAGGTGATAATCGTTTTCAGTCCAGCGAGTTTCCGGCTCCTCGTCGTCGCCAGGTCCCATCCAGCAGAGGAGCTTCTCGCCTTTGTCCGAATATCTCCACACCTCCTCAAGACTCATGATTGAAGGGTTTGGTACGCGTTTGTCAAAACGAAAGTTTTGATTGTTGAAAGCAACAGCGTTCCCTGGCGCAGCTGTCGACGCGTTCTGGTCAGTGGCGATGCCATTAACTAATGGAAGGAGATATAAAAAGGCCCTCATATTGGATATGAGCGTCGCTGTCGATATCGCCTTCTAACAATCGTTGTTGTCGTACTGATGGACTTTACGCAACTGATACTTGCACGCTGCGCCTTGACCGTTCATTAAAATGTTTGAGGAAAAGCATACGTGACAGGGACCGAAGACACATGCTCACCGAGCTCATGCTTACCAAAGAGCAGGGAGGTGCAGCCCCTGGCATATCGAGAGTCATTCAATCGGCTTCGCTAGCTCCCGCTCTTTGATGCCTTGTCAAGGCAGGCAGGAACGACCGGTGGTGAATTGTCCCCGTCGCGAATCTGGAAGGTGCGCGGCTCGATCAACCTCTCTTAGTCATAACATTCCATTGTTTGACTTGTCACTCACTAACTAACATCGATACCAATGCCACGACCATCACCATTATGCCAACATCCCGCGGTGTCACGGTGGCCTTGCAGTCGCAATATAACGGCACCGCCATCGTAGAATTCCCTGTCCCGGAACACTGTCTACTTTCGTACCCTAACTCGCCTCGACCCTGGAACGCATCCACTGACACCTTCATTGAGACCAACTCCGCCTCGCAGTTTTGGATCAATTACAGCTGCACGCCACCTCCAACTGGCACTCTCTCGGCTACTAGGTATTACTACTTCAAGCTCTTTGTACGAGATCGCTGCATACTGAGCTGGGGTGTCGGCGAGGCAGACGGCTGGAAGGGCAAGGTGATGTATATCCTATCCGATGGTGGGACAGACTTTCACGGCAGGCGACTCATCACGGAGAAGAGGGCTTTGCAGTTCCCCAAGAAGGGCGCCCATGAAGGAGGCTCCTTTCAGATCAAGGTGTATAGAAGCAACGCCCGCAGACGAGAAAAACCGCGGTTGCAGATACCAAAAGCCGTCGTTCCAGGCTCGGGCGATGTTACGTAGGTCTTGATGTCTTCCATCGTTTCGACTATGCCATTCACTAACCGATTTCGACCGAATACACAGCACCAGCAGGATTGGCGAGGCAGAGAAGTCTCACCCTCAGAGGATGTACTCGTTCGCGCTGCTTGATCCCATTGATGAGCCGCTCGTCACCTTCACTTTCTATCATCGCTCACGTGGTGAGTTCGTCGTCTGCAGCTAACCGAGAGCATTTCTTTGGATATTATACTGACGTGGAATGTAGAGCAACTGGTCCATCTTGGTGTGCTTGAAGACCGTCCTGAGTTGACTCGAAAGACTACTCAGCCAACCACATCATCTCCACCCAAAGCTGGCCGTACGAACGCAACGACGACCTCTTTTGGGGATGTTTTGTAACCAGATGGGGAAAATCATGCAGACGCAGAATCCCAGGTCGACCGTCTGAAGTTCTCGACTCTGAAGATGCCGCCGCCTACGCCGTCATATCGTGGATTGATCAGGAATGTCGGAATGTAAGGTGGATATTGCCACCCCAGCAATGGTGGCAACATTGTCGAAGGTGAAATCGAATTCGACAATATCTGGGTGATGCACGATCGAACGGAATTTTCGTTTTGAAGTATGAGATGGTATGATGGGTGATACACGTAATTTTAAGCTTTGCAAGTATGTGGTGGAACGTCTCTCCATGCTTGCAGAGATCTCTGGCTAAAATTGGATTGATTTTGGCATGCGCTCAGTATCGGCTCTCTCTCGCATGCCTGGACCTCTTAAATCTGATGTTCCATTAAACCATTTGTTCATCGCAGATAAAGTGTTCTCATTGCGACGATCACGTCCCAAGGCCACAGAGACATTCACAGTCTGGAACAGCGCAGACATTATGCTTCTGAAACCATGCCCTGGCATGATGAGCATGGTAACCGTGACTGCAGCTGACACAAAAGGTCAGCAGCCTGGCCATGATCTCCTCACCTTGCTGTTCCTTGTGCATATCGTGCGATCTCAAGGGGTCAGGCGTGCCAAGCCATTTAAGACAGATAGCGCATCGGGGGAGATGCCTTCCACAAGATGGGCAAACGGTGCCAGCATTGAAGGCTGGACCTTGAGATTGCTTGGGAGCCCGCCCATACTGACGTTGCAGTTGTTGTGTAGTGTCTGATTTGCCAGATAGGGACCTTCCATCCGTCCTGGCGATGTCGGCATGGCAGTGTAGACATCTGATCCTGATCTGGTTCGGCTTCGGCTCCACCAGCGTCCTGCCCTCTCTCGTGGTTGCCATGCGATTGTGCTGGACGGTAAATTTGGCGCGTTCCACAAAGCACCTCCACTGCTGCATTTGCAGGAAATACGTCTCCTTCCACATCTGCCAGCGCTGGTCATCCACGTATTTCGGGTTGGTGAATGCGGATGCCAGAACCGCCGTTTGTAGGTCGTTTGTTTTTGTGATATGGTTTTGAAGGAGGTTCATCACTTGCTCGCCTAGACCCGTTAAGAGTGCGCCTTCCAGGTTCCCATTATGCACACATCGAGCGGTCTCAGACTCGATGAAGCCGGAAAGCTCAGAGTCTTCTAGATATTTCAGTCCCAGGCACATTCGATAGCCTAGGTCAAGATAGTTCAGCTTCATTACATCTCGCCAATTGCCGGTGGTGAGAAACGTTAACAGTGCCTTGAGCGCTGGGTCGTCTGTGTCTGCTGCCATCCATTCACACATTTCTCGTTGGTCATCATTGATGCTGTCTGCTGCTAGGAGAGCATTCAAGCCTGTGTTCGGTATGGTCTTGCTACGGATCAGGCTCCTTAGGAAATCCAATGCCATACGTTTGTCGTCATGCAAGACGGCCTGTACGATCGCCTGGTAGTAGAGTCCGCGATCTATCATTTCCTGGCATTCTTGTCGCAGAGCTGCTTCCGTAAATTGCCATCCGCAGATGACTAAACATAGCTGACGCTGCTCTTGCCTCTTGGTCTTCGCGCCGACAAAAGGTGGTAACTCCAGTGTTTTGTTTAGACTGAGAATTGCATCTAAGACAGTGCCGTGTTTGGTTGAAAGCAGCCGTCTCGGACACTTGCCGAGTTTTTGGCGCCAGATACTTGCGACCCCAAGAAAACTGAAATCCGTATTTTCACTAACCATGTTGTCGTCTTTGGCTAGCTGTTGAAGTCTGCCCACTGTCTGCCAGAATCGCTCCAGTTTGACATCGCCGGCAATGATCTCCATGTTCTTTTGGCAGTCGAACAGATATCCCTGTCTGCAACGATCGCGAGCCAATGTTGATGATGCAAGAAGTTCGGTCACTGGTTTGGAGGACGGTGGCAACGGTCTTACGCGCTCAGACCGGCCAGCTTCCAACGCTCTTTGACGTTCTATCAATCGAAAGTCAGCCGAAGTCACATAACCGTCTTTTTGAAATGTCGAAGTAGCAGGCCCGAAACGTAGTTCACTGGCCTCGGTCACCGTCATCTTGTTATGACTGGTAAGTCCAAGATCTGAACGTCCAGTGATTATTGCGGCCGGCTTGGAATTCGGCACACCCACCACGCCGACACTTCGGTCGGGCCGTAGCGTCAAGACTGGCTGTGCATGATCACAGTCGAAATCTCTTGCCCAATCAAAGGCTACAATCCTCTTACTGGCGTCTCTGCGATGGAAAGGGTCGTGCCACGGTCGCTCAAGACTACGGGACTGCGAAACATATCTGTTGCAGGGCCACGCAGTACCTCCCAGAGGATTATTGGGTACGTAACCCATCGTCTCCTGCACAGAAGAATTGCGAGACTCTGCCATGTCAACGACCTTGAGCTCGCCAGTGCTTGAACACATTCCCAACCGGCCTCGACGTTGACCAGAATACCTCACACTCCAGACCGTTGTCTTGATCGCGTTATTGACTGCTGGACGAAACTCAAATACAGCACTTGATGAAGCTCCTGTATTCAATCCAGTGGCGCTTGCGGAAGTTGCTTGACTTCCGTGCAGCCATCGCTTGTCCCAGACGACGACAGAAGGATCATCTGTTGACCCAGTGGATGCAAAGTAGTTCTCGTCCATAGGGTCAATGGAGATATTGTTGACGCACTTAGTAGCGGCTTGAAGAGAAGGCGATGTTGTGGAACCATCTCTCAGATCGTACAGTCTGATGAAAGTCCTCTGTGCTGCTGCGATGATCTCTTGTGGCTGCGAAGGGAAAAATCTTACACTAGATACGACTTCAGCCGCACACAATCGCCGCACTGGTTCTTGTGCAGAAGCATCGTTAGCATCGTATATGTTCAGGCAGACATCAGACCGGATCTTCTCCAGCGCTACTGCGAGCCAGTTCTGCGTGCTAATCGCGATTGAGTTGCACCTTCGCTGCTGTCGGATCTTCCAAGTGTGAACGAGCCCGGAAGCTCTCTCATCGCTACCGAGCCTCACCAGACTTGCATTCCCGGAGACCAAGCCGAGAGCGACAACATCTTCATCCTTTTTTGAGTGATCGAAGGCGCCAAAGTTCGGTAGCTTGCTAGCCCTGGCGATTGGCTTGTAGGATATTCCATGTGTGCTGATGGACTGAAATTCGTTCAATGTTAGTTTACTATCTGCGGCATCGACCAAAAGAAAGCGCTGCCTGGCATGATTTGAATGTATTGACCATCGAACTGCGGCTTCCATTGATCTTGTGGCAGCTGACTTTGCAGCTCTATCAGATGTAAGCTTTTACACCATTCCTGGTCAGGCTTAGAAACGTCTACGGAAGGGAAACATTTCAGTGATATTCAATAATAGAGCCAGGTTTGTACAATGTTGAGTTGATTGATGTGATTCTATATGAATGTGCATGCTTTCAACACATTACAGACATGAAGTCGTGCGACGAGATCGCATCTTTCCAAATCCGGCTAGCCTCGGCATTCTATAAACCTTCAGCTCGATAATTTATGCTACTTCTTGCTGGATTTTCGGCTTCATATCTAGGACTTCTTGTTAGCGGAAAATTAGCTCAACAAGATGGCAAGCAAAAGAGCCGCGCCAGATACTAATGATGACACTCCACGAGCAAAGCCTGACTATGCGGCAAATAAACGCCGCAAGCCCAATACCGAACGAAGCGGCCGGTCCTTCAAGAAGGCTCATACTGTGAACGAGACAAAGTCCAAAATCCGATCGCTACGTCGCCTATTAGAACGCAATGATAATCTCCCAGCAGACATTCGAGTGGAAAAGGAGCGCGCACTGCAGACAGCAGAGTTCGAACTTCGCCAGTCCGAACGTGCAAAGCAGCGAAGCGACATCATTGGAAAATTCCACAAGATCAGATTCTTCGACCGTCAAAAGGCTATTAAAAGGCTTAAACGAGCGAAGAAGGAGGAAGCTGCCTGTGAAGATGAAGATCTCAAGGAGAAGCTCGCACACGAGGTGAAAGAATGCGAAGTCGATGTGAATTATTCCATCTACTACCCTCTTGAGGTCGCATATGTACCGCTGTTCCCATCGAAGAAGAGGGGGAGGGATAGTGAAGACAGAGAAGTAAATGACGAAGGGTCAGCTAAAGCAGAGCGACAAGGGGACAAAGACATGAGGGACAAAGTGCGGCAGTGTATGCAGGATGGCACATTACATGCTCTGCGCAACGGCAGGCTCGCACAGATGGCCGAAGCGGACGGTGATGAGAATTCAGCAGATGCAGATGGGATCGGAGATACGAAACCAAGCAAGTCAGCATCAAAACCTTCTCGCAAGCAGCAGAAACCAGCAGCGGCCGAAAGTGACGATGAAGGGAGCGATGGAGGATTCTTCGAGTAATTGGTCAAGCACATCTTATGGTTTACGACGTTCGATCGTCGGAAGCTGCTACCAACTGATGTCAAGAATTACGCCTAGAGGCTTCCCCTATTCAAAAGGAACACTCTGTCACAGTCACGATATTCTGATACGTTGCATCCTATGACGTTCTGGGATCAGAGATTATGGCTGGGTCCTTTCTGCAGAGTCTACACCAAGTATTAGCAGAGCATCATAACCGCGTGCTATGGCTGGTTTCCAAGACTTGTTCTGCAATGCGTGTCACAAAAACACCTATGCCCACCCATACGGCTTGTGATCCCGTCATCTCAGCGGTACTCAGTGATTGTCAGAACAGCTTCCATCCATGGGATCACATACATGCTATGTCTGCCACTATCACCCGGTCAATCTAGTGGTAGCGCCGTCAAATAGCATACAGCGGCGAGCTGATTGGAATTGCTCCACGATATTCAATGGCAAGATATTGCCTTCAAAGTACAATGGCTGAAGCCGTTATGTCAAATTCATTTGGAAAAGCTACGAAGGGACGTCGAAAGTTGGATATATTGACATATTGAACAAGAAAGCAGAGGTATTGAGTAGGTCAAAGAAAGGGTAGTTGTATGTTCAGCAATGGCAAGTGAGAATGCACGACGTTCCCATCGTTTGGAATTGAGCGATATTGTCCCGAGCACACTCTTGGAGTGTCCAACTACCTAATATTACTTCTGGTGGTGCAAATGGCTAAACCATTGCCGCTCACAGACACATTAAAGATTTTGTGGCAGCTCCCAAAGAAAAGAAATAATCACGATTGCGCAAACTTGAGCAAAGTCTCGTTCACTTCGTCAGCATTCATACTCGGAAGGGCATGCGAAGCGCCCTTGAACTCCTTCAGCGTTCCATTCTTGACCAATTTGACAGCCTTACGTCCTGCGCCATCGATCGGTACGATCTGATCATCGTCACCGTGGAGGACCAAGATCGGGACCTCTATACTCTTCAAATCCTGTGTGAAATCCGTTTCGGAAAAGGCCTTGATGCAGTCGTAGGTGTTCTTGAACCCGGCCGTCATGCCCTGCAGCCACCACGACTGGATCTTGCCCTGGCTGGCCTTGACGTTCGGCCGATTGAAGCCGAAGAACGGACCGGATGGAACATCGAGGAAGAACTGAGCCCGGTCTCGGAGCATACTTTCGCGGAAGGAGTTCAAGACCTGCCTGGGCACGCCTTCGGGGTTTTCTGGCGTCTGCATCAACAGCGGCGGCACGGAGGAGATGAGCACGGCCTTGGCGACCCGGCTCGATCCATGCCGGCCGAGGAAGCGAGCGACCTCGCCACCTCCCGTGGAGTGGCCAACCATGATGGCGTTCTTGATGTCCAGGTGCTCGAAGAGCTCGTGCAGATCGTCGGCGTAGGTGTCCATCTCGTTGCCGTCCCAGGGCTGGCTCGACCGGCCGTGGCCCCGACGATCGTGGGCAATGACCCGGTAACCTTGGTTTCCCAAGAAAAACATCTGGCTCTCCCAATCGTCCGAGCTCAGCGGCCAGCCATGAGAGAACACAAAGGGCTGGCCGGTCTTGGAACCCCAATCTTTGTAATAGATCTGGGTGCCGTCTTTCACGGTAATATAAGTCATCTTGGATTGTGTTTGGGGTGTTTCGTCTATTCGTACCAAAGTAGACGAACAGAGGGATTATTTGTACAGTCGAAACTGTACTGGAATGCCTTCGACTGACGGGAGCCTCTCATAAATAGATTCCCTGAAGAGGGGCTCTTGTTGTTCTTCTCGCATGAAGCCGGACTTGCCCCACTTGAAGCTTCAATCTTGGACCGCATGGTCTGGGTGAGCTACGGTGGTACTCGAGGACTTGTCTTTCTCATGCTGCATGCGTCTGGACCGAGGCGATTGCAGCTCTCCACGTCCGGCCGCGTGGGTACCTCACTCCAGGTTGCTTAATCGGGGAAAATTGACGTACGATGTTCTTTTGAGATGAGAAGCTATTCACCAATCAATCTGCCGACGCACC
Organism: Scorias spongiosa; assembly: GCA_018467035.1. Lineage (NCBI taxonomy): Eukaryota > Fungi > Ascomycota > Dothideomycetes > Capnodiales > Readerielliopsidaceae > Scorias > Scorias spongiosa. Next base: position 528,240 of record JACSZZ010000001.1, read on the forward strand.
GAAGAAAACACAATTTGACCAGTCAGTGATGGGTCTTGTGGTGCACCATCTCTTCAGACAGGACATAATGCTATATCATGACCATGTCACGGCAGGCTTCACTACAAAGCAACACAACAAGGCAAGAGTCACCGAGTGCATGTTGAGACGAAGGGAAGGAAATTGGCAAGTACAGAATGATCGACCCAGTGAGGATCAAGAATCTCGAACGATCGAGTGTAGATATACGGAGCTCAACACGGGTGAGCAGATAGGCGGACAGATAGCTAGCTAGCAATTGGGGAGGGGGCTGGAACAATTCTTCCGGCTCTTGTTTGTATTGTGAAATCAAATGAGGGGAGAAGACCTCAACAACGCGTGAAAAGCTCCACCGACCCGACTCCAAAGTTGATAAGAATCCAAAAACGCCAGACCCACAAGTGTGGGCGCATCCCTGAAGGCTGAAATGGCAAAAGGAAGTTGAAGATGGATTGCCCGATCGAGCAGATACGCATACTCAAAAAGGCATGAGAAGGAGAGTGGTGGTTTAATCGAAGGCGAGGGGAGGTGTTTTGTGCCGGCGGCTGTGAGAAGAGGCGCTCCTTGTACTCTCAACAAACAGGATGATCCTCAAAGAGCGAGCGCAGGAACTCGAATGTAGCATAACTCGTGGCCAAGATTGAGAACTTGGAAAAGCAAGGGAATTTCGTAGGATAGTTCCATGCCATCACTCGACGTAGCCGGCGATGAAGTCAACGCTCCCACTCACCGAATGCAAATTGACATTGCTGTTCCCGTATCCTTTGTGAGCGATGAGCTTGTTGCGGCCTGGAAGACGTTCGTCAATATCGACGTGGAGACCGTTGCCTCGGGCTTTGAGAGAGCCACTAATTGACTCGCCTTCGACCTTGCCGGACCACTGATCGGAATAGCGCAGCCTCATGGAAGCTGAGGTAGAGGTGTGCTGAGAGTTGAGGCGAGCAAGTACGCCTGTGTTGGAGCTGCCGCTGGCACGTACTGTCACGGGGTCATGTCTTTCCCGAGACCAGGGCCAGATGCTATCGGTGGAGAAGCTGTCAAGCAGCTCAAGTTCCGTGGTACCAGATCGTGAGGTTGTCTTGAGGCTAGCGGTCTGCTGGCCGATATCGAAGGGGAGAATTTGAAGATGCATGGACGAGGAAACCGTCTCAAAAGTGGCCTCCGTGGAGATGGGGTAGAGGCCTCTGACGGTACCGGATATGCTGGAGACGTGGGTTTTGTAATCTCTCTCTGGCACCGTGTTCCAGTGGGTCATGACAGCGTTGATGCTACCAGATCTGGACTTGATTTGGAACGTTGCCGGCTTCGGCCGCTTCTCATCCACAGGTCTTGGAGCGAATTTCACATCGATGCTACCTGAAATGCTGGCGATATCGAGGAGATCAGCCAAGGCGTAATGGCCCTTGATCGATCCTGACGTAGTGGCGATATGAGTTATGCGAGAGTGCCAGTAGGTCAGATTGATCGTGCCTTTCGCTGCCGCGAGGAACGACACATTTCTGATCAGCAGGCCACCATCCCAATCTAGTCCGTCAGCATGCTTGAATAACGAACCCGCTTGGGCTATGTTGAGGTTGAGGCTGCTGACTTCAAAATTCTCAAGCACGAGCCCCCTTCGAATATGGACCTTGACAGCAACGTCAAGACACGGTCGCCCATCCTCCACCTCGCCTGTGTGCTGGAAAGAAGGCTCGCGTATTTCAAGAGCAGCCTTGCTCGTTATAACATCAAATTGGTCAATCCGCCAAGGTGCTGTAGTAGCCATCTGGGTGATGACGATGATATCAATGTTGGGATTGGCATTAGGATCCATAGGAACGATTGTTATACTTCCAGAGACACCACCACCTATGTGTATCGAAGGCTCGATTAGCTCCATTATGGTGAAATTTGGCCGGTTTAGGTCTGCGAGCGTGAATTGATCAATGCTCAACAGGCTATAATGCACGAACTTGCAGTATTCAGTGTCTGGATGCTGTAGGAATGGGTCACGCGGTGGAGCCTCCACAGGGTTGTTGCCGTGTGGACTTTTGACTGGCTGTTTCTGGTCTGGTGCACCCTATTGAATGATAATGTCAGTAAACGGTAGTCATGGCTTTAAAAGGACGACAACCTTACCTGTCGTGAACCATTCTTGCTCGCAGAGTAACTCACTTGAGCAATCAACAAGACCAGCAGAATGATAGCGAACGCGAGCACCGCATGGCACATGACTCTGACGCTGCAGCAGAACCTGGCAAGTCCACGCCTCTTGCGCCGCTCCGGTCGACGATATCCATTTCTCCAGCCTGGTTGTTCTGGATCTGCTGGAGTCGATGCACGACCATAGCGGCCCCGTCCCTGTGAGTACCGGCGGCCATCCTGCATACTCTGTGATACGAACCTGCCAAGAAGCGGGCCACGTTCGCCTTCCTGTCCATGGCTATGACCGAAGGGAAAGTTCGATCCAGAACGACGGCCTCGGCGGCCCTGGTGCTCTTCGCCCTCTCCGTGACCCTCCTGGCCGTAGCCATGCTGGTGTTCATGATGATGATGGTGGTGATGGCGGTGCGGATGATAATGCTGGGAATGAGCATCTTCAGCCGCCGGTTGAAAGCTCCCATAGTTAGCTTGCCTGTACGCATCCGTAGGCGCTCTCTCTCCACCAGCTGAGCCGTCTACGGATGGGCCACTGGCATGACCTTGACCATCCCGTTGTCCAGCAATCACGTCGTCGTAGCTCGGCGGCGCCGGCCTGTTGTCCAAAATCGGCAAGTTCTCATTGTTTCCCCAACGGACTGGGGATCTGGAGCGCGGCGTGGTCGGCGTAAGGATGGAGCTGACGTTGGATCCGGCGGAGGAGGGTCTCGAAGGCGGGTCGGGTGGGCTTGTAACGTTGCTCGTGGCTGCAGCTTCGGCCCCTGCTGAGTTCGAACCGACGCCGGCGCCAGCACTCACGTCTACATTGCGGTGCGCGGGCGAGGCCAGAGCGCGTTGTGTCTGGGCCGCTTCTCTTGATTTCACATCGACAGCGGCGGCGCTCATGGCGTGCGCCGGCGTATTCACCCGCAGTCCAGCTCCTCCTCGCGCTGCGTCGTCCCCCTGTAGGCTGTGCTCCCCTGTAGTCTCGTTCGTAGATCCTGAACCGTTCCCCCCAACAATATCCCCAAATTGGTCGTGTGCGCGGTCGGCCGTGTCGGCCATTGCCTGCCGGACTGATGCGCTTGATACAGCCGGCGACAGGTGACGATGGATGCGGTCGATATTCGATTTCAGACGGCGGTGGCGAGCGGGCAACACTCAACTCTCAGCCCAAGGATTCCTAGCGAGGTCTGTGGTAAGAAGGAGGGAGAGTTGTGGATCGTAGACGCAGACACAGATACTAGTGACGGATGACTCGCTGCAGCTAACATTCTACGGTACATACAAAAGCAGTGCATCTACTGGAACACGAGCGACGAGGTCACGAGAGGAAGACTGTAGCGAAGCGCATCCTGGTCCCTTCAGCCTGGCCCAGTCACCATGGGCTATCTCTGCAGGATTCCTTTGCCGTCTTTCTACCTCCTAGCACATTATCGCTATCGGTCCACTTACACCGGACATCCATGTTGCAGTTGCGGGGGAGGTTGCAATTGAACTCCGTAGCTGCTGGATGCGGTGCCTCTTAGGGAATAGTTTGCGGTGCTCGGAATAAAAGTGGATACTGCTTTGGCGCTGTAAGGATCTAAATGCCTTATCAATGGACAAAGTGAGTATGGGCTAGTAGCTACATATAGTTATGTGCATGGCTTCTTCTGGGAAATCTCAAAAGCAATATCATAATTGTAAATGATCGAAAGCAGATGCAGCTTCGCAAGACATGGGTGTAGAAGTGCAACAAATCAGGAAATTGTCGAATATGAATGCTGAATGGACGAGTACGCTGCCGCGCAATGAATGTCGGTATTAACAATGGCCGTCGTACAAGTCGTGACGATGTGCACCGTTTGTAAACCACTCGGAAGGTGTAAAATGTCAACCCTTTACCTCCCTACCTTCAGCGAACTCTGCAGCGAGTCCACTAGCAGTGTCAGTCGCGATACCACGTCTTAGAGGCTGAAGACCATAGGGACTACTCCCTCCACTGATTCCTGCACCGTTCCTCTCCACTAGGGGAACATTCAGCACGGGGTCTACCATATCGCCAGCTGGTGGGGTCTTCGCCCTCAATGGACTGGTCTGTGTGGGCGCGTTCAGAAGGCCAGTGTCGCTGCTGTCGATCTTCTCATATCCGTCTTGCAAGTCGGCAATGTCGCCTGCTGGAGGGGTCATGATGCCAACTCCTATAGGACTGATTGGGATTGGAGACGCAATGGTCTCTTCTGTCAAAGTAGCAGCAGTACTGGGCATGTCTCGGCGTGGGATAGGTCGTTCGAAGCGCAGAGGGCGATCGTTTGGGCCGACTAGCGAAGATCTACGCAGTGTTTCCAATTGGAATGTCGGATTCTACGAGACCAGTCAGGAAGAGCCAACAGTTAGCCTGCCAAGTTTGTGATTGTGATGCGACCCTCATGAGCGTGGACGCTAAGATTTCAAAGCAGTATAAAAGACATCAAAAGTGCGTGACGAAAATTGTAGCACAAAGCTCGCAAGCTGCGAAACAACAACGCAAGAAATCCAAGAACAGCTGACTGATAAAAAACACGGTTGCAGATTGGGGCATGATGCATGTGGTATCATGGAAATGATCTCTCCTCCGATTCTCTACAGGCTCAACTCGCGACATCTCGAGTTCAGCTGCAGATTCAGCATTCATAAAACTAACCACTTACCCAATTGGTTTGGTCTGGCACCCCTTCGGCAGCTGGCAGATTGCCATCGTCGTCTCGTTCACCGCCCCAGAACGTATTTCTTCGTATAGGTGCAGGTGTGACAGGAAGGCTTGGTCTTTCAAGCGCAGTGGGAAAATCTGTCACCAGCAGTGACTCTCGACGTCTCGTAACAGCTGCAACAAGGTCTTCAGGGTCGGGTTCATTAGTCGTATAGATCGCATTATCTTGTTCCGAACCGAGAGCAGGTGATACAGGAGTGGCGTTTGGGGATACAGGATCGTTGCGAATGACCTGGGTTTTGCCTTTCTTACGAAGAGCACGAACATAGTCCTCGATCCCTTCAATCTCGTCCCAAGCGTTTTTATTGACAGCACCAAAGGCCTGCCAAGATGTCTGATCGTTGAGCTTGATAACGGGAGGGCTGGTTGTAGCCTTTTTCGGATCCGCCGAAACCTCAAATTCGTCGGCACCAAACTCCAGTTCCGATGGCGACTCGCTTGTGGGTGGCGATGGCTTCTCGTCCTCGATGAAGCGCCTTGTTGGCTTGACGTCTTGTCGTTCTTCCCATGGGAATATGGGCTTCGGCTTGGCCTGTGGTTTTGGCGGTTCATCAGGTACTTTGTACCACATATCCTTTGGCGCCTCAGGATAGACTTCTGGAGGTCGGAAAGGTTCAGGGTCGGTATTGAATTCATACTGATTGGTTGGGAAATTTGCTGCCTCGGGCTTCGAAGAGACTGGTGGCGCGTATCTCGTAGCATCCCAGTCCGCAACGGGAGCAGAGAACTTTCGCTGCTGCACAGTTGGGACAGGCTCCACATGACCCTGTTGGATTTCTTCCGCTGGTTCAGCCTTTTCCGTGAAAGGCGTTTCAGTCGTCGTAGCTAGACCTTCTGGTGGGGGTCTGGAATCCGACTGATGGGTGGGGTCAGCAGCGTCCTGTGCAGGTTCATCGACTTCTTGTGGCACTGAGGGTGCAAATCTGATTCCAGACTCGGCATATTCTAGAGGATGCACACCGAAATGTCTATCATATACACTCCACCATTTCCCAATGAGTTCTCGATAGGCGTTACTGTTCCCACCGCCATCTCGGCTAATCTGCCAGGGCTTTCGATCTCCAATGAAGTGAAGCAAGCTAATGTTACGCTTGAAATATCGATAAGCTGGCTCGTATTGATAACCACTGCTGGGAGTGCAGTTATAGGTGAAAGGAATTTTCCTCCAATCCCTGTGCTCGAAAGCCTGGTTCAACAAGCCTTGATCTGCGCCGTCGAAACTGTCGCCACTGGCAGCTTGTGTCTTCAATGCCTGGTATTCGCCCATGCTTGGCTTCAACACCATAACACCAGTGTTGAAGATATCTGGCCAACCCACATCGCTGACCGCAGCCAAATCCGCCCCGCCCAGATCTTGACCAAATAGCTCGTCAGGTGCTCTCAGAGCAACGACGTCCGCATCGAGGTAGACAATACGCCGGAATTGCACCTGGCGCCATAGGTTGATCTTGGTGAACGTGAAGACGAGGTCTGGACGGCCCATGAGGTAAAGGCCTGCCGGATTGGGCGTCGGGATTCGTTCAACAGGCAGGACATAGTCGTAGAGTTCGCGTAGCTCACTGATGGTGCTACTCTTCAAGGCGTCGAGGGCAACTAAGCAGGCAAGCTTGTATTTTGTCCCTGTATCGCGAAGGCTATGGGCCAAAACTGCAGCACCCGGCAAGTAGCTGTCTGTCAACACGAGGGTGCAGTATACATCCTCCAAACCTGCCATTGTATCGTCGCAAAGCGACTTCCGCCAGGCGATCACACGAACCAGTGCTGCGCTATCCTGAGCAATGTATCTCAAGCCTGGAGACTATGTGAAGTGGTCACAAGTGAGGAAGGCCAATGGTGTGGCTGGGGGTGGAGTACGGTGGAGCCGGCTAGGGAGACGCTGTTGAATCTTGCATACAGAATTGCACTGTCTTTGTCATGGCAGGTATCAATGGTCTCACCAAGCGTGAATGATGCTGTTTTTCCAGATTAACACAAAGAGGTCGAGAACGAAAAGATGAAGAGAGGGCGAAGGTTGAAGACATGCAACACGCAGGACGAAGGGAGGAGCTGTGGATGAGGTCACGACGAATGACGGCGAATAGCTGGAGCTGCCCAGTCCTGTGATCTCTGCCGCAAGGATCTAGGACCCTTAGGTACTTAGGTAGGTACTGTAGCTCTCTTATCACAGCGGTGCATCTTGAGCCGAGGCATTGACGCCCTACCTGATTAAGCGATTGGCCTCAGTTGCACCGCCAGACGAGGGGCCCCGCGCTGCATCTCACATGCTACACTTGTTACCTAAGATGCTAGTCGACCGTTGACACTTATTAATTAGCCACTTGACTTCACTTCAGCGACACAGTGATGAGGGTCGCATCTAGTCACACAGACGTATGGCGATATGACGATCCCCACAACGGAGTCTGTCCACAATTGCACGATCGTGCGTGGTGTAGGATAAGAGCTGTGGTTGTTACTTACCGATCCAATCTGTCCATCTAGGATATCAGTCTCCAGCACTCAGTGCACACTTTGGACGAACATCGATCAACCCAGACCGCAGGTGGCACATCTCCCCGTTGTCAGAATGTAATTGTATTGAATGCACGAATACTCATATTGGTGGGATCCTCGGAGAGCTGCTCAATCGTACTTCAGGGCTTGTCGCTGTATAGGTATGATCTATCAGGTATCAAGGCATCAACTTCAACCTCAGACTTTCACTCGGGTAAGTCTTCACCACTCTCGATGCAAAGCTCCTCCATGTCCTCTCATATGACAGTGAGGCACTCAAAATCTGTTTCCAAGGTCACAGGTTGGCAATATCTCTTCGTATTCCTTGCCTTCTACATATTGCAACAACGAACGCCAGACAGATCTATCAGGGAAGATGCCATACCTTCTCATTTGGTTTCTTGCCTTACTTCGCAATCTTATGCACCGTCCCTCGACTATCAAAGCACCGCCATCGCCATCGGCCGACCTTGTCATCAGATCTCTACAAAATGTCGCTTCGACATCGCCTGTCTCACCCATCATGCTCGGCTGGTCCGGGATGGCAGAAAGTCAGTCGCTCATGGAAGGGCACACAAGCACTGGTGGACATCGCAGCAGTAGCTTTTTGTTATCTGCCATTTTTCTCGTCACTTTACTTTTTGTCAGCGATGTCTTTATGAAGCTGATCAGACGTCTTGAAGGACGTATGTCGAATGACGCTCATCAACGCTGGGACCGAAGCGCGCTTCTTCACTACTCAGAGTATGCAAACAAGCTGAGGGACCCGTTACATATCAGCAACATAGTCTCAACAGGTGCAATGAACTCGCTGAACTTCTGTTTCGACGACCCACAGGGACCGCACACAGGCAACGCGACCTGCCCTTATGCCAGGCCTATTGCGAACAGTTGTGAGAGTCAGGATGCCAAATGTGAGCCCATAGCGAATTCTCAAGAGACGGACATGACTACTCTTCAGTGTCAGATCCATAATCTCGAAGAGAAACTGCAAGAACAACGACACTTAGCATCACAAACCAGCATAGAACTCACAGTTAGTAGAGCCGAACTTTCTCTCGTCAAATCGGAGGTGGTCAGTCTGCAGACGAGGATCAACTCCATGAAACGAGAGCATGGAAAGTCAAACCTCAAGGCCGAGCAACAAATCCTGGTACTCAAATCACGAGCGGATGACGCCGAAGTGAAAGTGTCAATGCTTGACGCTGTCAAAGCTGAACTCGAAGAGGCAAAGCTACAGCTTGAGGAATCAGCCAAGCACGGTGAGCTGGCGGTTGCCATGATCCATCAAAGGGATGCTAGAATTGCAGCCCTAGCTGCCGACCGAGCGCGTAGAGAGGGCTGCGAAACCTGCGACGACTTTATATTGAACGCTTCGATGTCGCAACGCAAATGTATTTCCACACAGAGTCCTTGCTGATATGGGAAGGAATGGTGCTTTACCATCATCAGTACAAGAGTCCGAAAGAAAGTCCATTTGCTACTAGAAGCACGTCTCTAGGGAAGAGTAGATGCCTTGCGCCGCAGCAGACCATCTGATATTTGTTAGCATTTCACACAGTAGCAGAGTGGGTAATCTATCCGCCATGTATTGCATTACTCTCCTTCTCATTTAGAACCGTGCAAGCTACCCATTTATCAGTCAGATTACTGATGATTGTTCAAAAGTTTTTCACACACTCCATGAGTAAATTGAGTATATGTGTAGTCGGAAAACCATATCACTGTCGGAATGGCATGCAGGTATCAACAACAGATCTCTGAATCCAAGATGTCACGTATGTAGTATTTGCTCCAAGCGAATGTCTGACGGTTCATCAAATGTATCGACGTCAGACTCTTGGAGGGCCAAATTAGCTTATAGCGCTGCGACTTTGCATGGACAGGAGAAATCGCAAAAACATAGCAACCTTAATGGGCTGGAATGAGTTTGAATATTTGGGTGACATCTAGCTTGATGAGGATATTATCGTCCAGTCAGGAATGTCCCTCGATAGCGTGGCTTTCCAATGGCATTTTAAGTAAAAGCCTTTCCAAAAGATCGTCATGGAGCTTCAGATCTTAGGTAAGTAATCATTACGTTGACGAGGTCACACCGTAACAAACCTAGGTATGGACGTGAGATATGAAAGTAGAGGTGAGCGTCGGAGCCAGGCCAGGGTTCAAGGGCGAATAAGCTTCCAGAAGCGGACCACCCGCTAGCTCCCGCGCAACATGGAGGTCGCCAGAACTACTTGGGGAGGAATGAACGACTAGACCGAGCGACGTGATCTGCACCTGCACGTCATTTCAATATCGCAGCCGTGGCAAGGTCTTCTATAATACACTCTCGACAGCGAATGTCAATCTGAAAATCGATGTGCACACCTTCCGAAAATTACGAGGAAATCTCCATAAAAGATCATGCCCAAAGAACGTTCGGTCAACCCGGTTCAAGCGCAGAAAAAGGCCGACAAGCAAAAGCAACTTTCCAAGCAGAAGAAACAGGTTCAGACCCAGCGCAATGAAAAGCTCGCGCGCCGAAACCCAGAACGTCTGCAGCGGCAGATTGATGAGCTGAAGGAGCTCGAGTCGCGTGGGGTGCTGAGACCCAAGGATCGTGAAGATCTCGCGCAATTGGAGAAAGATGTCCGCGCTATCAGGCGAGCGAGAGAAGCGCTCGGTGATTCGGCACCGACATTCAGGAAAAGTGAAGAGGGTGGAGCAGTGAGAGGGGGGAGACATGGCGAAAGCGGGAGGGATGGTCAAAGGCATGGACAGTCCCAGAACCTGGGCAAACGCAGACGTGGATCAGACCAGGCACATCGCGACGAAGAGAGTGATAGCGGTGGGGATACCGATCCCGAAGTTCGTGCGATTCCAATGCCGAGGGATACGCCACCACCCATCCCACGCGAATTCTTCACCGATGGCTCACAACGCCGTGGAGCGAGCGAGCTGGGGAATGGGCCAAGGAGGCCTCACGAACTACCACAGAAACCTGCTCGTCAGGCTCAAACGACATACTCCAGCGCGCCACAGCTCAGGGATCTTAAGAAGGAGGCGGTAAAGTTCTTACCTTCCGCTGTCGCGCAACAAAAACGCAGAGTGAAAGGGGAGGGCGGCGCAAAGCTGCTGGAGCCAGAAGAGGCAGAAAGATTGGAGAAGGCTGGTTACTACCAATCGACCCATGCAGAGAGCACGCCGGCTGGAGAGGCGAAACAGCAGACGGTCTATACGACTGCAAGAGCGAATGGGGGAGAGGGTGACGTGGATATCGACGAGGAGATGAGGAAGTATGAGGCGGAGATCAATGGGATATACAATGGAGATGAGGATGAAACTACGCCCGCCGGTCCCGGGAGAGTGCAGGTGGAAGATGTCGATGATGAGGGGGATTGAATGCTGGCCGCCTCTAGAACTGGCCACTTCGTGGCCAGACCTGTCTACTCGGGTTCCAACATGAGACCAATCCCTGTCTGTTCACACTCCTGCTTGAACATATCCGCGCATTGTTGATACCCATCCGACCTCATTGTCATCCGATCTGATCAAACAGCTGCTTGGTAGTCGGATAACATGAACCCAGCTTCTACGACGGGTATATCAACAGGGACTTTCGAACTGCCTAAAAACCTGCCCACATAGACAAGAATCTATCTTGGAAAGCCGACCACTAGGCTGCACATCCGTCTGCCGAAAAGCAATGCTGCGACCGAGACAAAGCCCAAACGAGCTGGCTGATCTTGGAACCGAGACTTCGCCAAAGTGGGGTCATTCGTCGTTCAGTCCTGTGCATAGATTCCATGTCGGCTCTGCAAATTGCGAGTCTGTCAACCTTGGCCTTCTCGTCAACTATATACTCACACTAGGATCGGGAAGCGAGGCATCAGGCGGATTATGTCGCACCAAGGTGCCAGCTTTTATGCAAAAGTTATTGGATTACGTTGTATCACGATATAAAACGTCAAGCTTCCAGCATACCCTGGCCACGATCAAAAAGTCGTGCAAGGAACACTTATCTAGCGCCAGCACATTTACAATCTCTATCTGATCCCAGTAGTCTTGCAGTACGTCCACTTGCGTGCAGTCAATTACCTCAAATGCCTGTCCCACACCGCACAGCACTTACAAACCCTGGTTCGCATCTCATGAGTCAGTTGCACCAGCAGACATATCAACCCACGAGGGCTTCCCGTCCAAGACAGCTCAGAGGCGGCACAGACTTGTCAGGGTTTCACAAAATCGAACCGACCCTGATCTCCACAGTTCTAGATCGTGGGGTGGGTTGCAAGATCGCTGCAAAGCCTACTGAATCTGGGCCGGCTTCGTAACTAATAAATCGTTGACGATCGCGGATGGGGCCTTCTGCAATGGATGAAGACTTCTTACCTCCTTCTTGATGTGTTTCATCAATCAAGGATGGAGGGGAGCCTGTACCCGAGGTTTCATTGATACTTGCGGTACATGAAGGTTCGCCACACCTCCAGAATGTCACTTCGGCGTCAAACTACAGTAGTAGTTCCACCCTACTCTAGCATACCTAATAATAAGGCTCGAGAATGCCCAGCAGAACACGAGATGAGATTGTCTTGGATGGAGAGAAACGCCAGCAGTGTGACCAGAAACAAGGGGCCGAATCCCTAAAAGACTGAACTGTGGGGAGGACAAACACATGGCGAGCTGAGGGCCCGAACGACACTGTGCCATCATCCGGGATCCCTTCAGATACCAAGCTACTTCTGACGGATATTCCCCCTGGGGGCGCTTTGGTCGTGCGTCTACCGATGCGCTCGCTACTCGGTTGTCTTTGTGCAATGTCGAGCTGGATGGAATATAACAACCCGCGACCGTTCTGTCGCTACAATGCTTACGAATCTGTTCGTCCTCCTTCATGCCTCGACGACAGTGAGAAGAATACCACACCACCTGGAGGTGCAAGAGAGGTGATAGAAGCCAGGACTATCTACTCATTTCTTCCTCTAGGTAGAGCGTATATGCTGAAGTGAAGCCTGGGAAGCGACCATCTACGCCTCTATCCCTCAACAATTCTGTGAGAGTTTCTACCGCAGTTCGCAATCATGTTCGCCACGTCACACACGTTGTTGGCGTCGCTTCTGCTTCCGCTCGTGCTCTCAGCAACGACAGGCAAGACCCAAGTCGCCATCACAGCCCAATCGTACACAATGACAGCGGTGCTGTCCTATGGCGAAGTCGTGATGCAGGATGAGTCGACGACGGCGACCATTGACCCGGGCCAAACGTCAGAGTTTGGTGGAGTGCCAATCAGCGCAGTGCCGGAACGCACAGCTATTGTATTGGATGGCAGCCAGACCTTCGTCTTCACCGTTGTGAAGAACCATTCGGCGTTGAAGACGGTCACGACGACCGTCGTCGCGGAGTCGACGCCACTCGCCGCGTCGTCTGCGGGCGTCACCTCGCTCAGCATGGCCGGCGGCACAGGAGGTGCTGCACTCCCGTATGCCGTCATCACTGGTGACGACAATGGCGCCATCACAGTGACACCCGTCAGCAGCTCGTACATGTTGAAAGCATCGGCGTCGTCGACCATCATTGGCGCTGGGGATGCTGCCTCGTTTGCTGGCGCTACCATCAGTGCCTTGTCGAACACGGTCGGCGTCGTTGCTAATTCATTCACTTTCACTCTGAGCAAGCCGACTTCTACCCTAGCTTCAGGTACACTGGCTGTGGCAACAGTGACGGTGACATCAAACCCAATGTCGACCTCCAAATCGAAATCGAAGTCAAAATCGATATCTAAAATCAAGACCAAGACCAAGACCAAGTCAAAAACCACCTCAAGAACAAGGTCGACGTCAACATCAACGACGCCGGACTCTCGACTGGTTTCAATTCTGAAATTACTGCCCCCTTCGTCGCTCTCTCCAACATCACCGTCAGAATCCTGTACCCTTAGCAGTGCATCTGAGTACCGACCAACTTCCACCAGCACACAGACGGTCTGCACCCTCCCCTCTGCCACATATAGACTAGCACGTCGCAGCAACCATGGAGACGAGGCAAACCAAACCTCTCGAACTTTGACTTCGTTGGTAAGCTCTACGAGCACTGTTTCCGCGCAACCGAGCAGCCCAGTCAGCACAGGCAATGCAGCAGCGGGAACGTTCACCAGGGGAGACCTCTCGGCCATGGGATGGCTGACAAGCAGCTTTGGGATGTTGATGTTGGCTTTTGGACTTTGATGACAGAATCTCCCTCGGGAAGTGAAGACATGCAGGCGTGTTGTGACTTTCATAGCAGTTAAATCGAAATCCCTTACACCTTATATTGTGATACATGCTATATTCGTTACGGTTCGTTAATCTTTCGCCGGAATGGGGAGCTTCCTCATTCGCCCTATGTGATTGCTCATTCTTCTTCGCTAACCTCTTCCTCTTCATCTCCAGCCATGGCAAGCTCTAGCTGTTTCTCTAAGTCGTCCTCGTCATCTTCCTCCACATCCTGTGAAGCATGTTGTGTGTGGGCTGTAGCGACTGACTTCCTTTGAGCAGAAACGCCGTCATCACCGTTGGTGGTCCTCTGTGAAAATGATTGTTCTTGATCTTCAACATCTGCTTCTGCATCTGCATCTTCGTCCCCATCCATGTCGATTGCGCTGCCGTGATGTTGGCTCTCTGGACTTTCACTTCCGCCCAACTCGAACTCGTAGAGATTTTCTTCTCTCGCAGGCGAAACGATCCGGCTTGCAGGACTGCTGGCTGCCGATCGCAGGCTGACTGGTCCGTCACCAAAACGACCGCCAAAGGCGAGGGCCATAGCCGACCGGTTAGCCTTAGGTGGAGGAGCTTTGCCATCGTCATCGTCTTCGAGTATCAGATCTCCCGAATCATCCGGCTCATCAAAAGAGCCCTTGCGGGTTGATGCCTTACGCTCCACTCGGATTTTAGGCAGGGGATCCTGGCGCGTCGTTGACTTGGTGGTCGGCCTCCTTGGCACCTCGATTTGAGATTCATCTGCTTCGTCTTCCTCGACTTTTGATTTCGCTTTGGCCGGCTGTGTCGCCTTTGCGCGCTTGGCTGGAGCCGCAACTTTGCTTGCCGCTGCGACCTTCCGTTTCTTCTGTGTAGACGCGGATGTAGCATTTCTCTTCGCTGAGCTAGCTTGTAACGCTGGTGATGACAATCGAACTGGGGCAAGATATGGTGTCCCAGTGGTACTGCGAGTTGTTTCCTTGGGTTGAGATGATTCAATTTCCTTCATGAGATGTCGAAAGTCAAACGGATTGCCAGGATCCTCTTGATCATCGTCCATTTCTGCGGCCTCTCCGTACAGATCATCTTCTCCGTCTTCACCGTTTTCCAATCTGAAGTGCGGATAAGTTTCTGCAAGTTCTGCTGCATCACTTGTTTGAGGTGTACTTGTAATGTTGAATTGGCTCAAGGTATCCAATTTTTCGATTACCCACTCTCTTTCCTTTCCCTCTCCATGGCAAACCAGAACATATCCATCGTCATCTTCTGCAGTTGTACCGTCATATGTGTATGCTTCACCTCCAATCGTCCACGACAAATGACTGCTTCCATCACTCTTTGGTGTGATTTGAGCGGCACCCGACTGACCAGTCAGGGCAGGAATATGATTGTACCTCACACTGCTCCATCTCTGTGCATCCTTCGTTTGCGTCACGCTGCTACCAAGCCTGATCGGGTAGCTACCTGACTGTCGAAGATCCAGTTGCGTTGATGCAGTGACGGCGGTCATAGCGAGAACTGATTTAGGCGCAGGGATGACCTGAAGTAAGGGCAAAGAGAAACCAGGCCAGCCGTGAGGGCATATATAGGCACCCGGTGGTTCTTTGTCTCATAACTGTGCAACAAACATGGTAACAAAGCCGGAAAGCACATCGAAAGACAGAGGGATGGTCGTAGTAGTAGTCGCCGCAAGTCAGGCACTCAGGCACAAGCGCTGGTCTCGGGGCTATTTCCGAGCGGTTGCACGTGAGAGTGGGGCTGACAGGGTCTGGCCAGGATTGAGCGAAGGGCCGAGCCTTAGATCGTAATGACAAAGCCAGCCAGGTATCTTTCAGCCCACCCACAGATAAGATCACTCTGTAGGAATGAAGCGATCAAACAACTCATCATTTACGGTTGGGATATCCGTCGAATTGAGCATACGTTTAAGGATTGGATTGGATTGTAATGGATTGATGGATTGATGGATTGATGGATTGATGGATTGATGGATGGATGGATGGATGGATGGATGGATGGATGGATGGATGGATAGATGGATGGGTTAGTTACAGGTTCAATAATAGATTGAACCGCTATCGCTAGAGTGTGGGAACAAAAGATATGCATAGACGACTTCTTGAACCCAAAAAGAATCCAAGTCATCTTCCTCAATTCATTAGTAGGCAGTTATCGGTTGGGAAGCAGAGACCCCTAACTGATTCTTCCTCTCGTCACCAGGCTTCACTTTTTTTGACCAACCCCAGACGATGCATCTGCCGACTTGACTTGAGGGCGTCTCAGGTGTGAAAGGGTCAATCTCCCTGGAAACGTGAACGTCGATTGGTTCATGGTGTTTCACCGAGTTGACATACGACATTGTGACTTCTGTGAGATGGTGAGGCTGCCGATCCTGGCAGTCGTCTCAACAACCAGGACAGCCAGTGATATGTATGTGTAATAGTAAGGGCATTGCGACTTGAACCACCTACGTACGTGGATGCTCCTCACTATTGTGCGTGAGAGATAGCGTGTACCTTCAATAGCAAGGACCTGGCCAGATTGTGGATTCAAGGGACAACTTGTCCAGAATTCTGGTCTGCAAGTTCTGTGCGCTTTGGCACATCAACATCGATAGCCGCATAATGGAGCAATTCTCAACCCGATATCTTAGCGGAACTCCTTGCACAAAGTCCAAGGTCACCGTGTCTGTTTGGAAACAATCGGTATAGCTATTCTTAAGCGCATAGTTGACGCCAGCATAGTGGCGACTGTATCTGCGCTCCGCCCTCCGATTCCCTGCACGTGTTCTCGACTAGGTTTCAGCAGAACACTGAGCCACGTAGACGGGTCCCAATATCAGTCCTAAACCTTGCAGTCATGATCGAGCATTTAATTGTGCAAGGGGAAACCGCCCTTTGTTCTGCAGTTTCAACAGAATGCAGCAGGATCTGTTCGCATCAAGCGCTATTGATTTGCGTTATAGTACCAGCTCAGCAATTCCTCATTCACCTAAAGGGTCGGCGACAGGAAGTTTGGCTCTTTCTGGAATAGCTAGGCTGGCGCCCACGCCCTTCTCAATGTCTTCATAAAGCTTCTCACGCTTGGCTTCTTCATCCTTGAGTTTCTGCGCCTCTTTCATCTCATTCTCAGCGTTGTTGCCATAGTAGTTTCCAGCACCACCACGGCCAGAATATCCTTGAGGCCCGTTGTCTCTATTTCCAGCGTCGCCAATCTTGGGAGGGGCACTGGAATCAGAAAATGTGCCTTTGGAGAAGAGCTCACGCGGACTGTACCAATTTCCCGCACCGCCTCTACCAGAGTGAGAGTACAGCTGATCTTGTTGCGGCTTGGTTTCAGGCAGCTCGGGTTCTTGAGTGTCTGCGGCTATGTAGCGGTTAGACTCGAGATCAATATTGTCCTGGTTGGCTGTGCCAGATTGTTGTGTGAGGGTCGCTTGCTGGATATTGCCAGCGCCCCCTCTTCCGTACGCCATTTCGACTCTGTACTGGGCTCTGTACTGGTAGAAGAGAGAGGGAAAAGTTCCACAAGCGATTCAGAAAAAGTCACAATAAAGCTGCATGTCTTTCTGGCACAAGGGCAGAAGCTGCCTGAACGCTTGATATCAAGTATGCCTCGGAGATCGGTCTCTACGTCACTACGTCAATTTCAACATTGCATCAGTACCTATACTGCGGAGTTTTCTAATACCTACGGCAATCATGTCGTCGAGTCCCGTCATGTATTCCTGTATTATTTTGCGCATTGGTTCTGTTGGACAGATGACTTAGTTGCTCTCTCATATCGATCTATATACTGCTCCAATCCATTGCCGTAATGAGCGTAACACGTTAACGCAACGATATTTGTACCCCAGTGTTGAGGCTGACATAAGTTTTGGCGTTTATCGCGAGTTGAACTTTTGTACTACCTCATCAATAATTATTACAGACGAAGACGAATGTGGCCTCATTCCTCATCAAGAAAGCACGTCTCACAGCAATGAGCGGCAGTCATGGCTGCAAAGTGCCATCAACACAGCTGTTGCGCTTTCTCAGGTCGCAACTTAAGACCCAACATGCAGGCGCAACCTTCCATCGAACCCCTGCTATATCATCGGTCTCGACAATCCACTTGAACTCACCACCATCGTGCTCTTACCAATCTCGCAAATTCGCTACATCGTCAAGTCTGTCTAGGGATTGGTTCTGGAGTCGGATACGGTCATCTCGCCACCCACCCAAGCAACCTCTAAAAGCGAATGACCTTCCGCGACTTGGAGGTTTTCTGGACGACAGTGGGTTGGGCGGGAGGATTATCAAGCCGTCAAACGAGCTCAAACTTCGATGTACAGAGTTTGATGAACACGGCAATGTCACTCTGGTGAACGGGGAGTTCAGAAAGAGCGAGTTGATTCAAAAATACAATCTCCTTCCGCGGGATCTCAGGAAGATCGATAGCAGTGTACTGCCCAGTGTGCTCGTGCGCAAGAACGCCATATTGGTCAACCTCTTACATATACGCTGTCTCATCAAGTGGGATCGGGTTCTTGTGTTCGATGTCTATGGCTCGACCAACAGCTATGCGCAGAGCTTATTCATGTATGATCTGGAAGGCAAACTCAGGCAGAAGTTGACCGGGTTGTCTGGTGCTTCATTGAAAGCTGAAACCCTACCATACGAGTTCCGCGCACTCGAAGCCGTCTTGATATCGGTCACCACAGCGCTTGAGAGTGAATTCGATGGGGTGCGAGAGCCCGTTGTGACCATTCTGCGAGAGTTGGAGGAGGACATCACCCGAGACAAACTTCGCCACCTGCTGGTCTACTCCAAGAAACTCGGCACCTTCGAACAAAAGGCTCGATTGGTTCGCGATGCCATCGAAGATCTACTGGAAGCGGATGATGATCTCGCAATGATGTATCTCTCAGAAAAAGCTAGCGGTGTAGAGCGGGAAGAAGAAAACCACGAGGAAGTCGAGTTATTGTTGGAGTCATACCATAAAGTCGCTGATGAGATCGTTCAAGTGTCTTCTAACCTTGTCAGTTCAATTCGAAATACCGAAGAAATCATCAAGGCAATCCTGGATGCCAACCGTAACTCTCTGATGATGCTCGAGCTCAAGTTCTCGATCGGCACGCTAGGACTTGGTATTGGCACCTTCGTGGCCGCTCTTTATGGTATGAACCTGAAGAATTTCATAGAAGAGAGTGACTTCGGTTTCTGGGGTGTCTCTGCTACGTGTACAGTGTTTACGATCGTCTCTGTCGTTTATGGATTGAGGAAGTTGCGCAAAATCCAGCGTTTATCAATGTGGGGTGAAGGCTCTTCTCTGGATGGTTCGAAAAAGACGCGAAGTGCGAAAGGCTCATGGCGTGAAATCGACTCTAAAGGATCCGCTGGTGGTGGTCGAGACTTCAGTGGCGGAGAACGTTTTGAACGGCTGCTAAAAGCTGGGACCTCGACTGGTAATTTGCCACATCCAGGTGAAAGTGTTGGTCTAACATCCTCGGAACTTATGGCAGCACGCACTCAGTGGGCGAACCAGGCTTCAAAACAGGCATCGAAACAAGCATCGAAACGCATATCAAACCCCGCAAGGGTCAGTGATTCCGATGGGATTTCTGGTCCGCCTTACGATGGAAACGCACGTGGCTAACATCGACCGTGTATTTTGCTACAAAATGTTTCTGACTTTCTCGACTCAACTATTTCAAGCATTGTACGAACTAATTTTCTGGGTTTTAGCGAGGTGTTTGGGACGAATACATGCTCTTCCGTTCGTGGATGTCGAGCCTTCTTGTCAGCGAACCTCAATTATTTACTCCAATCTACCAATATTATCTGAGCCATCGGAACATCAACTGAGGCAGCCATGGCGCTTCTGTTTCCTTTCCATTCCAACCCGTTTTCATGCTGTCTATATAACGGCATCTGTGTCTCTTGTACGACCTCAGATAGACCAATCCTCTGCGTTCGTCTTGACGTTTGATTGCTACAACTATCTATCAAGCCAGACTACAGGGTTCTTGATATCGGACGAAATGGATCGCGCTGCCCCTACATCTGATTCTCAAAGGAATGGAGCTCTACCGACTGGCACGTTGTCTTCAGCGCGCATTTATGTTGAGCTAGCAGACCTTCCCTGCTCTGTCTCCCTCTTCATGTCTCTTCCCTGTGGCGATGCCAGTCACGCCTATGAAGGACGATCAGTTGAATGCTCACTTCAGAGCGACGAAAGAGGTCTTCTAGTGTTCGATGGCGGCCTGGCAGCAGTGATCCACAAAGGAAACGACGTGGAATGGCCGTGCATGGCGTTTTGGGGGTCACAATTCGCGCAGCAAGCAGCAACACTACACGATGACTGGTTTGACCGGTATCGTCCCCAGCCAGACGAACAAATTGCCGATAACACATCTGCGTCGCGTGGGTCAAGCGAAAGGACGAAAGTGAGGGTCATGCTCCTCAAAGTAAGTAAACTGAATATACCAGGAATCTTTCTCCTCGACGCATCCTGACAAAATGCACCAGCCAGCGGCCATTTCATCTCGACTTTTCGAAACGGCTTCCTCGGAGTCAATAACTTTGCTGAGGGTGCCACGACGTGGACGTGCTAGACTAAGACTGTCTAGGCGACAGAGATGTCTGACGGCTCCACAACACTCAGACGGAAGACCGTCGCAGCAGGCACTTGTCACTGAGTTGCAGAACTCAGAACCAGACGCGGACCAAAAGCAGAGCTTGGATGGAGAAGATGGAATTAATGCTCCAGATCACCAGCAGCTCTCCTCAGATCGGCCTTCCTACTCCTCTTATAAGCGCAGGGAGAACAGCGAGGAGCAGACATGGTGGTGCTCCATGATGTGATATCAGCATTAGAGGATACCTTCTGGCAGAGAAGATTGTCAACGAGGATCCATATAGCCACCTCGTCAGCTACGCTGATCGTGTTCGCTGCCGGAGGTGACGGGTGTTTGTTCCAGCTCTTTCTTTGGGGCCTTGCGCTTGCCTTTGCCCAAAAGCAAAGGGGAGGTGTCCACATTCGCAGCCGGTGGTGGATCGGGTGCGGCCAGTGGATTCTCCACTTCCTCAGACAAGTAGTTCTCAGGGTCCTCGACATATTGCTTGCCATCTGCGATCTTGCCCAAGGGAGTGCTAGGTTTGGCAGTCGTACGCTTGGCGCCGGCGCCGGCGCCGGCGCGGAGGTGGCGACCCAGACCCATTTCGACAAAGAGACGCTTGTTGATCGAAGGATTGTTGGTGGTAGTTGAAAGACGAGAAAGCAGGAGGAGTGGTTTCCCATAGTGGATGGTCACGCGTCAAGCTTGCGAAGAACCTGCGGATCTCCTGCGCCTGGTACAACAGACGGTATGCTGATTTATGGCACTCAAAGAAAGATGCCAACCGCCACTGGAAGTCAGACTAGAAACGTCGTAAGACAACAGGCAAGCACGAAAACGACATCCCAACTCCAAGTTATCACCCTTTGGAGCGGAAGCCCTCATGTCTTACATATCAATGTAGGGTAACGCGATGAGTTTTGATTGAAGTGCCATCTTCTACTCCTTCTGATGAACAAGCGTTTACGTCGAGAATCAGTTGGGAAGAGTTCAGGCTTAGGTTCGTCCACGTGTCAGAAGAAAATAGGGTCAATCCATTAGTTTGCAACCGCAATCGGTTTTCAAAAGATGATGAAATATTTCAGAGCCAATCTCATTGCCCGATTAGTTATGATCGCTAAAGACTTTTTACCTGAGCCGTGCATTTTCGTATTCCTTAACCGTCCCACCAGAAATGCATACCACTTGCGACGACAATCCAAATCCTCAAAGAAGTCACAGTCCCGGTCGATTCCAAAATGATTTGTGCCATCCGACGGCCAGCTAGTGACTCAGCCCACCCAATCCACCCTTCTCCAGCAATTCCGCCCTCTTCTTAAGCGCATCGGCTTGGAACGATCTGAAGGCGCCTTCGATCCTCTCAAAGCTCTCTCTGTCTTTGAGAATGCCTCTCCTCGCGCTGAAGGTGCCGCTCAGCAGGCCCAGCTCTCCACCGAAGAAGATGCCGCCGGCGCCGAGGAAGCTGTAGGTGAGGATGTCGCCTGCGAAGCTCGGCTTGAGCATCGGCGTGACGTCGGGCAGCGCGTGGGTGCTCCCATCGGCCAGCACGACCGAGACGGGCTTCTGAGCTGCGTTGGCCTTGAATGCGTTGAAGACAGCGGTGCGGTTGGCGCGCAGCCGGAAGGCGAGGTACAGGCCCAGACCCAGGCCCACGGCTGAGCCTAGCGAGGTGTATGTGCTCACCGTCCGAGCAGCGCCTAGCAGTGCGTCCCGGTCTGACTGGGTGAGGCTGAGCGTTGCAAGTCCGTCAGTTAGTGATGTTGGAGTATACAAGGAAGACCTGGCGCAAGGGAGATATACTCATGCTGTAAATGGTGCTCGGCCAAGTCGCCGAGATCATGGCCCAAGTTCTTGCGAGCCAATGCGAGAGAGTCTGAATACATTTTGGCTATGGTGAAGTCAAGAGTGAGAGATTTGAAGCGGTGGTGAGAAGAGCGGCGGAGTATTGAGTGTTTACATCTGGTGGAGTTTGCCAGGCACGCGACTCTGCACTGCTGGTACGGTGGATGGTATGATGGTATGATGTAACAGTTGATCCAAGCTCCAATGCCCCGACTTTCTCCGCACGCGCTATTTGCGGGGCGACTAGCTTCCAGAAACGGTGACTGCCAGAGCTTCATGTGAAAGACAAGTTACCCAAGCCAAGGTAGGCCATGCTGCAAGTCGATGAATATCCCCAAGAGGTATCACATCTGCTATTGTCTGCCTTGGAATCGAAGTGGTTTATCAAGTAGTCCGCTGTTGATTTGTCTGTGAGAGGCGCACACTCTCAGTTTCCGAGCCTCCTGAAGATTGAAGGTTTTTCTTGTGGCCAACCACGACTTCTTTCTGGGAGATCAACAACAACTACCCAAGCTTTGAAGCAACGTATAGGTGGAGAGATTCAGATTTTTGATGGATTCGAGACGGTATAGCCTGCGCCTCAAAAGCTAGAAATTTAGACTTGCATTACCTAGTCCAATAGCGTTATGAGATCCGATACTTAGAGATCGCTGAAAACCGAAGACTTACGCTATGGTAAGACATTGCCAATGTAGTTATGTTGGATAGCGACGAACACACTCGGCTACTTGTTTGTCCCATTCAAGAGAGCGTAGTATCTTAAAGTTGGCTCTGCAAATTACGGTCTCTGGAGCATTTGATCAACGAGTTTGGAAGGTCGAAATAGCGTACACGTAAGACGTTTTCTATCCTTGTCGGCTAATAAAGCTTATTCGCGCTACGTATGCTGTTGTATACGGCGATGAAACTGGAGTTGTAGGGGACAAATTTGCCATTGCCGCGCACGGTCGAACGCCTCCAGCAGCCAGTCAGTGAAAAGTTCAAGACATACCGAACGCTTACAATTGGATCTGACTGGTTACGTTCACGCCATCTAGTTCAAATCACCGTCATGATCCGAGGATGGCCCATCTGAAGTCATTTAGCCTGCCACTACGCAAATACATCCAGAGAATACTCTGAACATGTAGGCAGGACCACTAATTGTCGTTGTATGTTTACTTGCATGCTTCGTGAACGAGACAAACGGCTCTTGGGTTGTAAACCACGCAGCAATGCAGCCGATTAGAAGCGCCAACCGTCAGCGCCTCGGACTCAATGCATCAAGGACAAGCAAGCCGTTCTTTGACCGTCGGTCGGTAAAGCGATGACTGCTGCTTGTTAGTCCAGTCGTGGACAACGTGTGGTAGACAACCCGAGACTTTATCACGAATAATCTCTTGTTTTACCGAGCGAGCCTTTCCAGTACTGTACGATAACACTTGGTATGAAGCGCTACCTTCTTCAGCATGTGGAATGTAAGCTTACTTCGACGGGTAGTAGATGTCCTCTTGCCCTGCTCTGTATTCCATATAGAGTGACAGCTTCATTGTGTCTTCTAATCGTACGTTCGTCCTGGCCAGGACTATGAAGGCGCATGAGGAGTATCGCGTTGTGTTTGTCTACCAGAAGCGTCATCGGGCCAGACGGGCCGTGCCGCCAAAGCCAGCCCAAATTTGAGCTCACGCCCGAAGCGATGATGGATGTAGCAAACCATCGACCCTTACTAATAACCTGACTGAGCTGTTTAGATACTCGAAAGGGAAGTATCCGTATGCGCTGGAGCGTGTTCGGAGAGCGCTTGCGGTTTTAGGTTTAGCAACGTAACGTCGGTTGGTGCTGATGCCTAGATCGTGGCTCGCTACTAGGTGAGGAGAGTCGGATTATGGCCCGATTCGGGTTGATACAGTAAATCAGCGATAAGCCTATACTCAATGAGACTACGATCGTTTACGGGCTTTCACTCTCTCACGCATGCTACATCTAATATAAAATCAGACTCTCTGCATTGCTTCTTGTCTCTTGACGACGCTTACCTGCTGTCTAGGCCAAAGTTGATTTTGAACGGGCAAACATCCCTCGTAGGCTGTTCGAGCACGGTACAATCTGAGATCCCAAGATTGACCAACCGATTCGCCACCTCGGATCGAGACTTCATCGCCAGAACCTCTCGTTTCACACGATGGCAGAGACAAAGCCGACGAGACAAGCATGCCCTGGATCCTGTCACTGCGGATTCACAAAGTTCATCATCTGGCTCACTCTTCCACATCCGTTCTCGGAGGCTAATCCACCGCAACCTTACCAGCAAGAGGTCTACCGCTGTAATTGCGTCACATGCTACAAACTGAACCACTTCCACGTCCACCCAGCCAATCCTCGGCACGACTTCGTGCTTCTTTCACCGCTTGACCCAGATCGCGAATTGAGCCTCTATCAATGCAACAGCAGGGAACGGAAGTTCTACTTCTGTCCCAAATGTGGAGTGCGATGCCTTACGTTCGGTGGCGAAGGCGAGATCGATGCCGTGGATTTCAGAGAGTTAGGCGAGGACAGAGATGGCAAGAGAGAGGTCTGGCGTGCGAAGTGGAGCGGTGTGGACGATATGGTGACCTATGTTTCAGTCAATGGGACTACGATTGATTACAGAGAGGATTTCGATCTGCGTGTTCTTACTGAGGAGAAGAGGGTGAGGTATTTCGATGATCGCAGCGAGCCTGAGGAGAAGAAGTTGAAGGAGAGTTGGGACAGGCCTCATTATGGTGGGTGTTATTGACAGGTTGAAAAGGGTAGGAGGATCATTGATGACGAGCACATTGACGAGCATGAAACGCTGTACAGAGTACCAGGCGAGTAGCGCACGAGCATGATGATAAGCATGTATAACCTCGCTGTACGAGGAGGCGGATGGAGTAGCTTGGGGGGAGTAGTGTTTATTGAATTTGATTGACGTCGACTCGCAGTATGCTCGAGTCCACTTCCTCGAAGTAGGATTGCAGAAGTGGCTCCTGGTCTTTCAATACACCCAACACTGCATCTAACTGCCTCAAGTAGATGGCAGCGTGTGGTACTACCTCATGCGTATGGAGTGGAGTATATTCCGATGAGATGCACCGCAGTGGCTAATGCGCTTTAGATGGGGGAGAAGCATTGGAAGGGCTGACAACGCCCACACCAAAGCAACGTGGGCGACTAACCGAAACGGGCACCTGGAAAAAGGACCAGAGTCAGAGGGCGTTGTGTGGGATTACCTGAGTATAAAAACAACGAATCAGTCACAGACCGATGTAGAAAAGTGATCGAGGGGCTAGCAGTAGCGGGGAATAAAGGCAACTACAACTCCTTCTGCTTAACGCCTGTCGTAAGGCACTGTTTGCAAAGGCAAAAGCAACGATTCACCAGCTGATGAAGGAACGAGTCTCTGCACATGACTAGTTGAATAGTATTGTAATGCCGACTTTGACCCTCCACACTCTTTGTGGTGATATTGTAATGTGAATGTTGAAAGCCACATTTTCCGTATGGTATCAGCCTGTAGAAAATTTTGTCCTGTCTTCCTCTATCACCTGCCTCATTTTTGTTTGTAAATACGATATGCATTGAAATCAACGCGACTGATCCCGTACATAACTCGTGATAGGTCGAACTCGAACGACAAATATGAAGGACTGCGTTTTGGACAAGCGATTGCATCATGAAATGGTCCACTCAGCCCAGAAGTCAGGGCTGATGTTAAGCTGACCGAGTTGAGTGCTCTGCCAATTGGTAGAATCGACCAACTGACCAGCAATCGTCCAGTTCCTGAGCTGCATTTCGAACTTCAACTTTTCCTGGCCGGGAGTGTAGTTGTTTTCTGCGTCACTGATGTTCGTCCCTACAAGGCTGGCTCCGATCTGGACAGTGTCGTCATGCAGCAGATTGTCGAATCTGACGTTCTCGATCGTCAGATCGTAGTTCTGGAGGGGTGCAATTCGCAGCAGCGCAGGACAGTCACCCTCACAGGTGAGGTCTGAGATGACGGCCGAGATGGTCCGTGTCTCGTTGACGATCTTTGGGTCGGCGTAGTATGGCGAGGCTCCGATTATGGCGGAGGGAACACCAGTCTCGCTCTGGTAGTAGCGCGCGTGGATTACCTTGACCCCTTGGACTGTAACGTTGGAGACCTCACGCGGTTGCCAGCCCATTTGTATGACGGGATCGTTGAGGACCTTCCAGATCGTGACATCTTGCACGAGGGCGTTGCTGTGGTAAAGCTTGATACCATCATCGTTGACGTGCCAGAAGCAGTCCTTGACAGTTCCAGCGTAGATCTGTGGGCCATCGGTTTGGAAATAGAACGCCCCAACCTGCTTATAATCCGAAATCTCACTCAACACCTTGTTATCTTCTGGATTTGGCGTCACAATCCTGGGGAAGAGATCGACACTGTTGAAGGGTGGCGCGTTTGTCGTTGGCCCAAGCAATAGCCATTTTTGACCATCATCGACAGTGTAATGAGACAGCATTCTGAGACTTGTCACGTCATCCTTGATAGCTACATAGTCCTTTGCCTTGTTGGCGGTGTAGACATAGTTTTCGCCAGACAAGACACCGTGGCCAATTGTATAGAAGTCCTTCGATGTCGTATACTCGATGGCGCCCTTGATATAGGTACCCGGCTCCATGTACACGTAGTGTGTGTTTGCATCCAACTTGATGTGGCTTTTACCCAGGATGCCATCCTTCTCCACCCAGTGGACACCAGCTTTGAAATATAGGGTTGGCGAAGCCCCGATGGTTCCGTCGATGATTCTGCCAGGCTCGAGGACCTGCGTGTCTGGAGACGTCTTGGACGGGACTAGAGATTCACAGATAGGCGGGCTTGCAAAGATGACGAGTGCATTTCTTGGCTCTCGACTGACAAGGAGGCCACCGGAAGTGACATATTCGTTGCCGTCGGTGCGGTACTCATAAATGTCGTTCTGGAACTCGACTGAGAATCTTCGGCCGCTGGGATCAAAGGGGACTTTAATGACGACAGTGTCGTCGTTTGGGCTGCTCAGCTCGTAAGGGATGTCGGATGGTCTGATCACAACATTTGACGTCGGACCAAGTTTGGAGCCATCCCTAGAGGTGATGCGAACATCGACGGCCTCACTGTACTCGAACTGAGTCCAAGCCATGTTGATCTTTTCCTCGACCTCGATGGTAATGCCATCAGCCTCGGTGTACTGTTCCTGAGGATTGGCTGGATCATACAACATGCCGTTTCCATTCCTTGGGATGGACTCGTATACGAACGACCGTTTCCAGTCACCCAGTCCGTGGAGGCTGACTGAAATATCATAACTGCCCGCCCGGCGAACCTGGTTGGCTGCAACTGGCCCATCGGTGCTGGTGCTGTAGTTATCGTGCCACCACGTGTTGAGAGACAATTGAGCATTTGTTCCCGTAGGCCAAGCCAGCGAGCCAATTGCTTGCAGCAAGACTGCTAACGCGAGAGAAGAAGACTTGCACATATTCAGAGAAGGTTCAAGGGTCGTGTTGATAGATTGACACAAGAACCTACAACGACCACGGACACGGTCTTCATTTTATAGCATATGAGTGAAGCGAGGCAAACACTCAAATCCATAGCTAACGACATTCATGTTGCAACAACCCAGAATGACATATGCGTTCCACGGGCTTATTTTCGGGGGACGTGCGAAGGATCATCGACATGAGCTTCGTTTACTACAATGCAGCCCCCAGTAACCCTACCTGCAGGCGTGTGGAGGCAACGAGGGGCAGGCTCATATGCAGGCCGGGGTATGAACTCATGATTGGAAGATGAACTCTTCGCTTCCATGAGCGTCACCTTAATACGGTATGATAAATGGGGACATCTGTTGCAGTACGCCAACCCAGTCTTGGCGTCTGACGCACGTCTATCGTCTTCTAAAGGCTTGTGGGATCGATTTGAATGTCGAGTCTTATCCTTGTCCCCTCACAGGTCGAGGTCGGAGGTGTTGCATAAAACAGTGGAATTGCCGTACCTCTCCTTTGGTTCCTGATTTTTCTCTGGTTGCCGCCGCTAACACTGGGCTGACGGCCTCCCGGAAGGCGCACAGACTTTGTTTGAAGAACAAGAGGATGATATTTGTCTCGCTGCTTGCCAAGCTTGGATCAGCGGCCTCCAGGACATGCTTCAAGGCCCTGAATTCGAGGAGATAGAGACAATGGGTGTAGGCAAGACAACTCGAAATGAAACGTAGAGGTGCAGAGAACAGCAGTTGACGTTGTTGTTGTTGCAGGAGAGTACGGCATTTTAGTGGCCTGGTGGATGAGAGGCGAATGGCCCTAGTGCGAAAGCTGGGGTCGGAATTGACGGTCCGAACCTTTCCCCAAGGGGCAAGAAGCCGATACTTTTTTGTTGTAAGCGTACTCTGAAGATACCTTATGCTTGCAATCGAGTCGCCAAGACGACCACGATCACGACTGCAACGACATCTCTCATCGACCCCTCTCGAGGTCAGCTTGCTTCGTATTCCAAGTTGCCCCCACCTGTCCAGGGACCCCAAGACATATGCCCGCCTGCAAATAGGTAATCTCATCATGAGCTGAGCGTGGCACGTCTCGGAAACCCTTTACCAATCGGATCACAAACGTGCATTGCTCCACCACTCCCTTTGATCCTGTATCTGGCCATGTCGCATATGTTTCCCCATCGATGAAGGAAATCCTTGGCTTCAAGCTGGGAAGCTGGCTACCAGAGGGTAGGTGCAAATGCACCGGCGGCACCGGGAAGATGCTTTGATGTCATCAAATCGCACATCGGTAGCACACTTGTGAACTCATGCGCATCAGCAGGCTATGGGATGCGGTTGGGTCCCGCTGGGCAAGATCAGCGATGTAAAGGCAGTGGGAGCCGCTAATGACTGGAAGAGAATACTTGCTGTCCTTGCTTCGATGAGGGTGGTGTCGAGCCCGTGCTTAGCAATACATTTATCAAGGTCAGCACGTAGGCAACTGTAAAATCCCCCTACCTAATCATGTGAGGGGGGAGGAATGGAGAATCATTAGGCTTACATCTTACCATGAACACCTCACGTTGACATACCCATACCGACTTCCACTTCAGTTGGTGGAGGGTTCTACCGACAAGACCTCGATACTGTATGGGGAATGAAGAGATCCATCTGACATGGGTCTCGAAAGAAAGCATTGGAACACACATTGCACTATAGGCAAGAGGGTAAATGAGGTAAGTTATTGAATACAACAATATGTTCGCATGAGTCGTGAATGTTTGTCCTAAAGACATCTAAGCAAGGTCGAAACGGTCAAGGTTCGAGACCTTAACCCAGGTGGCGACAAAGTCCTTAACGAACTTGGCCTGGGCGTCAGCGCTGCCGTAGACTTCGGCAGTAGCGCGAAGCTCAGGGTGCGAACCGATGACAAGGTCGGCACGGGTGGCGGTCCACTTCTGGCCGGTCTTGCGCTGGACACCCTCGAACAGCTCCTCGCCGGCATCGGTTGGGCTCCAGGAGATGTATGGGTCGAGGACGGTGGCGAAGAAGTCGTTGGTGAGCTTGCCAGGGGTGCTGGTAAGGACACCGGCGGCAGAGCCATCCCAGTTGGCGTTCAACGCACGAAGACCTCCGAGAAGGACGGTAGCCTCTGGGACGGTGAGGTTGAGCTGGTTGGCCTTGTCCACGAAGAATTGCTCAGTGCGGACACGTCGAGTGCCGTGGCCGTAGTTGCGGAATGGGTCGGCAAATGGCTCGAGGTGCGAGAATGACTCGATGTCGGTCTGTTCTTGAGAAGCATCGGTACGGCCAGGTGCGAATGGGACTGAAGCACCAGATGCCTTCTCAAGGGCGGCAGCACCGGCAAGGACGATCACGTCAGCAAGAGAGACCTTGCGACCGCCTGGGGCTGCGCTGTTGAATGAGCTCTGAACCTTCTCCAGGGCTGGAAGAACCTCTGAGAGCTCAGCTGGGTTGTTGATCTAGATCATAGCAAGTCAGAACTGTACATACTGTAGACAGGATGATATGTGTGCTTACCTTCCAGCTCTTCTGAGGCTCGAGGCGAATGCGAGCACCGTTGGCACCACCACGCTTGTCACCACCACGGAAGGTGCTTGCACTTGCCCATGCAACTCTGATGAGCTTAGAGTTGTCAATGCCGAGGTCGAGGATGCTCTTCTTGAGCTGTGCAACGTCTTCCTCGTTGATGAGGGCGTGCTCGGCCTTTGGCACTGGGTCCTCCCAGAGAAGGATCTCTGATGGGATCTCGGGACCGAGCCAGCGGCTGCGAGGGCCCATGTCACGGTGCAGGAGCTTGAACCAGGCACGAACGAAAGCATCGTGGAACTCCTGGGGGTTCTCGAGGAAACGACGAGAGATCTTGTCGTAGGCGCTGTCATATCTCAGGGACAGATCGGTAGTCAACATAGTTGGCAGGTGCTTCTTCTCCGAGTCGTAAGCATCGGGAATGATCTTGTCAGTGGTCTTGGCTTGCCACTGGTTGGCACCAGCCGG
The DNA here is from genome assembly GCA_018467035.1 of Scorias spongiosa. Classification (NCBI taxonomy): domain Eukaryota; kingdom Fungi; phylum Ascomycota; class Dothideomycetes; order Capnodiales; family Readerielliopsidaceae; genus Scorias; species Scorias spongiosa. The sequence goes on from JACSZZ010000001.1 coordinate 558,738, forward strand.
GCTCTTGACCAACTCCCAGTCGTACTTGTACAAGTACTCGAGGTAGCTGTTGCCTATAGCGAGAACATGTTAGCGATGCACAAGCAAGCTGTGACTAGTTCAAGAAGCGACTCACTCCACTTGGTTGGGGTCTTAGTCCAAGTGACCTCAAGACCGCTGGTGATGGTGTCTGGGCCCTTGCCGGACTTGAACTTGCTGTTCCAGCCGAGACCTTGCTGGTGGATAGGAGCAGCGTTGGGCTCGGACTCGACGTGGTCAGAAGGACCAGCACCGTGAGTCTTGCCGAAAGAGTGACCACCGGCAATAAGAGCAACGGTCTCCTCGTCGTTCATGGCCATACGACCGAAAGTGGTGCGGATGTCCCTGGCAGCAGCAACAGGGTCTGGGACACCGTCTGGACCCTCTGGGTTGACGTAGATCAGACCCATGTGGGCGGCAGCGAGAGGATCTTCGAGATCACGGCTGTGGATGTCCTTGTGGTCGACCTTGTGCTCGTCCGAGTCCACGACGCCGTTAGCGGCCAGGCCAGCCTGACCGTGAGAGTAACGGACCTCGTTGCCGAGCCAAGTGGTCTCACCACCCCAGTAGACGGACTCATCGGCCTGCCATTGGTCAGGACGACCACCAGCGAAACCGAATGGCTTCACGCCCATAGACTCGAGAGCGACTGGAGAGGCAGTCAGTAAATTGGAATCGGATCGATTCACGCGGATGCAAACGTACCGTTTCCAGTAAGGAGGAACAGATCAGCCCAGGAGATCTTGCTGCCATACTTCTGCTTGATAGGCCACAACAGACGGCGGGCCTTGTCCAAGCTGACGTTGTCGGGCCAGCTGTTCAATGGGGCGAAACGCTGCTGGCCACCACTGTTTCAGGGTGTGTCAGTTTCTGGAACAATGAAGCTGGAGAAGGTCACACGGGACTGCTTACCCGCCACCACCACGGCCGTCGTGGACACGGTAGGTACCGGCACTGTGCCATGCCATTCGGATGAAGAGACCACCATAGTGACCGAAGTCAGCTGGCCAGTAGTCCTGGCTGTCGGTCTGATATCCAGTCAGTATTCAATTCGCTTGTATACCTTGTGCTTGCTAGCTCTTATCGGATTTCATTCTTACCATCAAGTCGTGGAGGTCCTTCTTCAGTCCGAAGTAGTCCAGGCTCTTGAAGGCTTCGGCGTAGTCGAAGTCCTTGCCATATGGGTCGGTAGGAGCGCCGTGCTGGCGGAGGATGTTGAGCCTGAGCTCATCTGGCCACCAGTCGCGGTTCTAGAGGTCACACAAGTCAGCATATGTAGGTAAAGGGAAAGAAGTTGGCAGCAGTAGAGGGGCAGTCATACCTGAGTGCCACCACCACCAGTGTTGGCGAGTTTCACAGGGCACTGCTTGGGCTGCTCGTCTGGCCTGCTCATGATGGGCGAGATGTGAATGTGTCGATATGTGCACTTCTATCTGTCCCTACAGAAGAGGAGGAGAAGGAGTGTGAGAGAGAGAATGGGGGGGGGATGGAGGGAGAGGTCTAGAAGTAAGCTTCATCAGGGTCGGGAGATGGCATATATACCTTTGGCGTACCTACCTGCGTCTCCTACAGCGTGTAGCATCCATGTGGGTTGTGCAGCACGTTACCGTATGTAGGTATGTCGATACGATTATTGCGGATATCGTCATTACTGTTCCTAGTGTCGCTGTCGGGAGAAATCACAGTACCAGCAGATGGGTAGGGTACTGGATACAGCGGGCTGGTGTACAGGATCGTCGCTGGGAGGTGCCTTACCTAGGTATGGAGTGCAGCAGGGTAGTGTAGCTCGCTGCCCGGGCGGTGCTCGGTGCCAGTCCATACGCTTCTGTAAGGTTATTTTCCCTGCCTATTTACGTACCTCGATTCCTGGGCGAGCTGGGCAGATCATGGCGTGCCGCCAATGGGTGGCTGTTTTGGCCGTTACTGCCCCTGGTAGCAGCCTGTGAAGCAGCACCCTGTGAAGACCGCCTCTTTACGACTGTGATCATGAGGACCGTAGCGATGGTGGTCTACAGCGGTCTACAGGACACGGCGACGTGCATGTGCTGCCTCGTGGAATGAAGCAGGCATTGCTACCACCGTAGGATGGGGAGGTCGTTGCATGTGGAGCGATTGCAAAACCCTGGACGTCGCATTACTGACGGGTACAGCAAAACTGCCCAGATAGGCATTATCACTGCGGGCCGCGTTCGTAACGTTATCTGATTCGGTTTCCGGCAGATAGCGATACCCCCACCTACCAGATGCAGTAAGAGACGCTCTCCTGGTAGGGCAGACGGACCCTGGCGTTGCGGGGTCTCTTGTTTCTCTCTGTCTCTCTCACTGTCTCTGTCTCTCTGTCTCTCGGGCTCTTTCTTGCCAACTTCCATGCCCCTCCTGGCCCCTCTCCAGCCTATAGCTGAGCCCATAGGATAGGCAGAATGGCCTTTTTTACACATCATCCGCTAGCTGGGTACGTACCCTCCAAGAAGCCAATGGCAGAGCGTAGGATCGTGATTAGCATTACGGCAGAGTGTTGGTTTGCCGCTGAGCTCGCTGGCTAGACACGTCAATGGCTTGCTTTTGAAATTGGACCCGATTCTGGCCTTCCATTGTTTGTCCATACAGATATGGCAACGTTGTCAATTCAAGCCGGCTGGCTGGTTTCCATTCCCGTTGCTCGCACTTACTTTTGTCTCCTAGGACCCTTACCACTAGTGTATATCAAGATCACAGTGGTCTATGATAAGATTGATAATGGGATGAGACAATTGGGCTCGATCCATCCACAAGTGATGGGCCGATCACCCTGCATTCGATCGATATTCAGATGATCTCCTCAGGTGGGTATCAGATGGCATCATCTACTATCTTTCATATTATTGATCAGGGCAAGCTGGAGGATGATCCACCTATCATGGCCGTTGTGACCTGCGGGTATGCTACAGTGTGGCCAATCAATGAAACACGCATTCGGGTTATCAATCACACAACATCTAGGCACAAGAGATACTGGGTAGGTATGAAACTGGCTGATGTCGTCGTACTGTGGGTCTGCAGGGCCGCAGCATCATCATCGTCCTGTTCGATCGCCTTGCGGTCGGAACTACCTCTTACAGTAGCGTGGAGAAGCAGCACCGCAGGGCATGTATGGAAACGTGAAAGCGGGCTCGCTGTAGCTGTACCGTATTTGGCCATTTCAGCACGAGCAGCGAGCAGCGAGCCGTGCTCAATAGAGAGTTACATAGAGAGTTACCGAGGAAGGGGGCAGTGCTCCCATAGGTGGTAAACACTTCCAGAATAATCTAGGTATTCAGCGCTCCGACCAAGCAGGGCAGGGATATTACAAGGTTATGTAATGATGCCAATGCATTGATAATTAGCTAACTTTAGGTGCTTAACTTCCTTTAATCCATCGTCTCTTCTGGACTACCACCACCACGTCTACTTTAGATCTGTTGATGGATAAGTACAGCCGGGCATATCCTGTAGGCACCTCTTCATCGCCGTCGAACTTGTCCGCTATGCGATGTAGACTTTCCAATGCTGCTAGATCGCCAACCGCTTCTCATGTCGCTCGGCGACCTGATTGAAAGATCGAAGTAAGAGAGAGCAGGTTCAAGCAAGCGCCACTTGCCGAACTTTGCCGTGAAATGCCTCTCAAACTTTCAGCATCGTTCATCTCTTGTAGTGGAAAGCCCATTAGGCGAACTGCAGTCCCATTGTCAAGAAGTCGAATGGAACTCACGAGACAGTTGATACCTTGTGGTGTGACCATTGTTAGCTTATTCAGAAAACCAGATATTGGGATCATGCATCTGAATCCATGTGACTATCACTGACCTGAAGCCTTAAAATTCAAATCCTGGGATACTGCGGCGACGTTACTCAACACTTGCACCCATCGATGGCGATTGAAACTCATTGACTTGGCATACATTCTTCCAGAGAGCAAGACAAGAAGCTTCGAATTGGCCGTGACGATAAGGAACACTGTATCTGGTGGATGCGGACTCTCTTCCGAACATACTTAACAGCGACGACCTTATTAGCGATGCTGGAGCTACTGAATGCTGGATGCGCCTCAACATCCAGGCCTTTCTTAGGCTTAGTGTCCACTCTTGCAGTATTCAAAATGCAATGCAGGCCTTGATGGTGACTACGGAAGAAGAGCTGCCTCGCTCTTCATGGAGTCGTTAGAGAAAAGCTAGCTTTGGAAATATCTGCTTTTGACAGTGGTTCCCATACGTGGCATGCCGCATTGGTCGTTCGCATCTTGGTAGGTTGGGTCAATTTCCAATCAGGAGCAGCTTGCTCGTTCGAAGCAGACTTATATGTGCTTTCAGTCTGGAGCGGCTTCAGTATGCAAAATTGGCAGCTTTCCTTCAACCAAATCGTCAGAGCCGTCTCGATCAACACTGCAGTCTTCATCGCTATGCGTTGACGCAGATACATGCCGGCACTGTTGTCAATCGACGGTATCTAAAGACACGGATTTGGTTCACATAATCGCTGCTTTCAAAAGAACTTACCAACAACTCGTTGATTCAAAGTCAAGAGACGGATAGCACCGTGTTCATTTGGCTCCGATTTGTTCGACAGTCGATCTCCTGTGTCTGCCGGAAGAGAATACTTGACGAGTATCGGTTCGATTGACTCCCGCACTCTACATCTGCGCTCCACATGATAAGGCTTCATCGATAAATAGCCAACAGCTTCAGTGAATCCAGACCGGCCTCAAAATTCACTCTACAACACGTCCAGATCATGACCTCATCGTCGCGCCTCAACGCACGGTCACGCACGTCGCGCCTTCCTCATGTGTTCATTGGCACCTCAGGCAGCAAGACACGCACAGTGAAACTTGAGGATAAACATCTCTCCTTTCCAATTCAACTGACTTCCTCGACACTCACTCTACCCTCAGCGGTACCCTCTTCTTTCTCACGCTCTCACACTCAAACTTTCTTCTCCCCCATCGCAACCCCATTAAACAAGATTATCACAATCAGACAAGATTATCACAATCAAACAAGCTTATCACAAACCGCAGACGCGATCATGGAACTCGCTCACTCGAAGCCGGAAGGTGTAGAGAGACGCTGTTGCATGATCTGTGACGAAGACTCCAACGATCCCACCAACGACAGCTTCCTCATCAGGGCTTGTCGCAAGTGTGATCGTGATATCTGTGCCGGTTGCCTTCGCAAGATGTTTAATGACCCTGGAAGCATGCCTCCTCGCTGCTGCACCGTCATTCAACCATGGGTGGTGGCAGACGTGTTAAGCGAAAGTGAAATGGCAAGCTTCAGGCTCCGCTTCGAAGAGTGGCTGACCATCCGCCGGATCTACTGTCCTGTGCTTACTTGCTCTGCCTTCATATCGTACAGACACCTGGACAAGTTCAACATTGAGGTGAGGCTCAAGGCTGCCGACAAGAATGGACATGAGACAGTGGTTTTGGTGGAGAAGCCAAAGTCGTTCCGTCATCGATTCATGCGTCTTCTTGGACTTTCTTCTTTGGCAGTGAAGAAACAGACCCAAGAGGCAAGTACTGACGAAGCTCGCAAGAGTCACATTGACCTCGATTCTAATGATCCTATCGATCACGAAGCCGAAGGAAAGGTTAGTGAGCGTTCCCGCGAACCACCAGAAACTTGACACTGACGCTGATCTTTCAGGCTACCCACCAAGTGCAGATACTACCAAAGGTCTTTGGATGTCCAGAGTGCCACATCGCCATCTGCTTTGAGTGCAGGAAGGTTGAGCATACCGGGAAGCCATGTGAAGTGGACGAAGGGTCTGAGGAGGAATTGATATTGACTCGATTTGGTTACAAACGTTGCCCTAAATGCCGCCATGGGGTGAAGAAGATGTTTGGTTGCTCAAACATGGTGTGTCATTGTGGAGCCCGCTGGTGCTGGAACTGTGAGTTCTCTCACGAGAGTTGCATCTGCAACGACTCTGAGCGCGATGAGGAACATGATGAGGTAAGTCTTGATTCTGAGAGTGAAATCCATGGAGCAGAAGCAGCGACAGCAGTTGCAGAAGGTCTAGCAGTCGTCAATGGCCCCTGCAACAACGATGACGATGACGACGACGATACGATTGAGGACGACGACGGGTTGGAGAGGCAGCTCTATAGGTGCGACGGAACCATCCTCGCAACTACAACAACTACGACCACTACTACAGCCGCCACTGACTCGACGGCCAACATCATGACCACCATCTCGACCGCATCTGGTGGACCAATCAACCTCGATGCGGGTGGACGCCGCCGCTGGGACAGGGAAGAGTACAACTTTGGCGAGGACCCGGGCCGAGACCCATTCCTGCAAATGCGCAACTGCCCTCATGCCTTCGGTGTGCAAGATTTCCATCCCGAGCGCGATGCTTACTATCGTGGCAACGCGGCTGCATTGGAGTGCAACATGTGCTTCGCCAAATTGAGAGATGCCGCTTACGACCGTCCAAATCACGAGAACATGCCGGCCCCAGTCATCCGTGAGGGTGGTCCTTGGGAGAATGCCTGGCGCCAGCATGAGCAACAGCTGCGCCAACAGCAGCAAGAGGGTCTCGGCGTTCCTCCACACGCCCTTGAATGTGAGATCTGCAACATGATGTTCTGTACTGCTTGCTGGATCAAAACTCGCAACAAGGCGTGAATCTGGCCCTGTGAAGTTTGCTCATTCACTAAGCCGAACATCATGCACGTTTGCATTTACAGCTGCTTACAATTCACATCTCCACCACGCATTTACACACATGTATATGCTTGTGTGCACATCCACGATTTTCACTCACAACAATTTCATTGACGATTTTATATACGATCTTGCCTACGATTTCCACGTACTTACGTTATTTACACGTTTAAGTACTTACGGCTTGACGCACTTACGTTGTTTACGCGTTGGTGCATTGCTGCATATATGCGATTGCTCATGTTGTGCTTTGCTTATCTTGAGCATTGCCACTTATGCGACTGCGTATCTTCGCATTATACGCCAACACATAGCGTATATCTACACGTCGCTAGCATTTACGCCTCCTAGGCGATTTTGCTTACAAAAACAATTGCGAATAATAACGACTGATTTCGAATGGGGTTTGACAAACGGAAAGCCGCTATAGGATGCGGCATAATAATTTGAATAAGATCTTGAGGGAGCAGTTGAATTCCGTTTATGCTGGATGCATTCTACATAGGAACGAAACAGATAGGGGGAAAACTTCATGTTGTAATGTAAAGAGCACTAATGAACACTTTGTTTCCCTCTACTAATTACTCTCACTCTTACGTTTTGATACTCTTATACACACTGTCGCAGCCTCACGCCGTATTATCATTACCTATGTTGCTGGCGAAATCTGAATGACGATGACGACATCTAACTGTATGCCTATAGAGCCGTACTGGGTAGGTAGGTATTTATTACCGCCCTAGAGTCTAGATATAACATCTGCCGAGACAACGGGTGATGGAGACATGCCTAGACAATCAATAATCTATGATTGCCACGCGTCAGTAGGAGGAGGTTAGAAGAGGGGGGGGTTGTAGAGCGGAATGCCCAGACAAGACCAAGACTGCCCAGATGGGCGGAGCGGACTGTCAGAGTAAAAGTATCGAGGCTGGTCAGCTGACTTCTATCTGGAAGACCCTCATACTGACCTCGGGAAGGGGGAGATAGAATGTATGACGTGATCAGCAGCTCACGGGTACCTGCCAAGACTACAGTATGGTATGGAGAGGTATACAGTATCTCAGCGAGGCAGTGCAGGCGTATCCGGCGTATCAGTGGTATCAGCGTATCGAGCAGGTCCGGTACTGCGTAGCCGGGTAGGGGAGAAAGATCCGTGCCAAGACAGCCTCAGACGCACCCCATCCGGCCGAAGGGGGGTTGAGATTGCCGCTTCACGCAGCCCGGAGAGCGTTCACGTGAGAGCACAGCAGACGGCAGCAGCCGCGGTGGGACCGGTTGGGTATCGTCGCCAAGCCTCGCCAAGCCGCCTGACCCGAGCCAACGTGTCTGGTGTGCAGCCAATCAGCGGTCTGGCACGCAGCGCACGGCTCAGCCTGGGCACCGATCTTGGTGGCCCCCCTCATCTCCCCATCGGCGTCGCCCAGGTCCCGAAGTAGCCAAGACCCGGAGGCACATGCCAAGCCACGGGCGGATGGGGTCTTGGCATGCGAAGTTGAAGCGAGGCGGTTTTTTTTTGGGGGTGTGTGTGTCAGGGAAAGGAGGGAGAGGGAAGGAGGAGGAGGGAAAGTGTGGGAGAGAGTGAGGATGAGAGAAGGATAGAAAGCCAGACAGTTGAAGTAGGAGGATGGGAGAAAAAGTCTCGGCACCCTGCGGAGTCTTGGCCTCCGCCGGCCAGCAGTAGCACGGTAAGGTTGGTTAGCCTTTGTCCAGCGTAGATGTACGAGTGCAGTGTTGGCTATTGGGGTAGGTTGTGTGTCGTGGCTATGATGATGATGATGATGATGATGATGATGATAGACGCTGGCTGCTGGTGGTGGTGGTAGTGGTGGTGATAGTGATAATGGTGGTGATAGTGATAGTGGTACTGTTGGTGTTGGTGAAGTTGGTGGCCATGGATATGGATAGTAGTAGTACCTAGTAGTAGGAATAGTAGCAGCAGCAGCAGCAGCAGTAGCAGCAGTAGTAATAGTAGTAGTCGATAGTTGTCCAGCCCTTTGTCACTGGTGTCCCCGACTGTGTGCTGCTATATGCCCTGGCCTTGCCATGCCATGCCCTGGCCTGGCCTGCCATGTCATGTCATGTCCCACTACTTCGACTGCGACTACTCCGGCTGCTACTTGACTACTGATACTGCCACTGCCCGCCCGCCCACGCCCGCCTGCCTGAGGTGTTAAGTTTGACCTCGCCGCCCCCAAGAAATTTCTCGGCATTCTCCCCTCTCCCTCTCTGCTCTCTGTCTGCGACATCCACCCCCCTCCCAGCTACGCCTATACTATACTATACCATACTATACCATACTGCCACACCAACGACACCCTCGACGCGCTGTCCTGCGCGTCCTTCTTTGCCTTCATTGCATTCGTGTCGTGTTGCTACACTTCACCTCCCGACCAGAGTCTGTGTCGTGACTCTCCTCACGCTTTAAACTCCCCAATCCAAAAGTCGGGCATTCGTCCTTGCCAAGAGCCATAGAGCTAGCAATGGAACAGAGCCAGGCCCAGACTGTTGCCCAGGCCGTTCAGGCCGCAACTCAGCAACAGCAACAGCAGCAGCAGCAGCAGCAACATCACCATCACCAGCAACAACCGAACCTTCAGCACGTCGCCCATGCGTCGCCGCCTGTCCAGCCTCCCCAGCCAGTGCAGGCCTCATCTTCAGACAACCTCACATGCCAGTGGCAAGGCTGTGGCGAACGGTGCGACACTGCCGAAGCGTTATATGTGAGTGTCATGAGCTGCTTCGCCTACCGGCAATGCCTCGTTCCACCAAAGTGCTAACCCGCCGCGCAGGACCACGTCTGCGAACGCCATGTCGGTCGCAAATCCACAAACAATCTCAACCTGACTTGCCAGTGGGGTGCGTGCCGCACCACCACTGTCAAGCGTGATCACATCACCTCTCACATCAGGGTCCATGTCCCGCTCAAGCCACACAAGTGTGACTTCTGTGGCAAGGCATTCAAGCGACCCCAGGATCTGAAGAAGCATGTCAAGACGCATGCTGATGACAGCGTCCTGATGAACTCACCAAACCCAAGCCAGAATGCCAGGGCCGGTCTGCAGAACGGTGGTGTCAGTGTTGGTCTGGGTGCCGCCGGCGGTCTTGGGCCGCAGAACGGCAAGCGTAAGTATCATGACACGCTCACGCGTTCACTAGACGCTGACTGGCACGCTGCAGCCGGTTACTATCCAGCTGGACAGGACGGGCATGTTGGCAACCCTTACCAGTATCAGACCGGCCTTGGCCAGGCTCCTGGTGTTGGAGGTGCTCCTTACGCTACTGGCCAGACTGGACAGTACGCTGGTTATGGTTCTGTCAACTATCCAAACAGCGCTGCTATGGTTGATCTTCAGAGCATGGACACTCGTAGGAGGGCTATCGAGGCCCTGAATGATTTCCTTGGCGATATCAAACGCCGGGCCATCAACCCTTCAGAATACTACGACGTCGGCCAGAGACTGCAGGGAAATGCCCTACCTTTGCCTATCCCTAACGGTAATGGCTACAACACTGGCTACAACAGCCACGGCATCGGTGGAGCTGGTGCAGGTGGCGGTAGCTACAACAACATGAGCGCCGCCAGTCTGTTGGAATCGTTCAATCAGGGTGGTATGGGTGGTGGAAACGGTGGCATGGGTGGGCCTATGGTCCAGCAGGGCTACTCACTCCCTCTACCCAACGCCCGTACCAAGACCGACCTTCAAGACATCGATCGCTTCCTCGAGCAACTTCAACATACAGTCTACGAGACCAGTACACAGGCATCTGCAGCAGGCATTCAACAACCTGGCGTCCACACCCAGTTCGCACATGACTACAACTTCGGCAACGTCCGTTCCAGCCACAGCCCTACCGACTTCTCTCAACTTAGCTCCAGTAATGGCATGAACGCAGGTGCTGTCAGCAGCAGTGCTAACGGCAACAACATTCCCGCCTTCGACACTCCTGCCCTCACCCCAGCTGCTTCAGTGTCTTCATACAGCTCGGCACAGTCACCCATGAGCAGCCACAGTAGATCCAGCCTCAGCAGTGCGATCTACCCCAGCCTACCATCGGTGACTGGCATGTCTGACCTCGGATCTGGCTACCCATCTACCACCTCGGCTCCAGCTTCCGGCCTCGCATCAGGCTTCGAGGGTCTCGGTGATTCTCGTAGATATAGCGGTGGCAGGCTGCAACGCCAGGCACCAGAGCAACCGAGCGAGGATTCAGAGATGAAGGATGCCGCAGACGATGATGGCAGTCGCACACCGAAGGCCTCTGACGCTCGACCTTCGAGCAAGGGCAACAGTAGTATTGATCCTGCCCTTCGAGGTGAGGACGAGCGAGCTACCTCAGCAGAGGCGGCCTCCACTCCAGCTGCCAACAGCGACAGCACCTCGACAGAGGACAAGAAACAGGAAGATTGGGTAGAGAACATGCGCATCATCGAGGCCTTGAGGAAGTGGGTCGGCGAGAGAATCAAGAACCACGAGTACGACGACGAGAACGCCGTCTCACAGCAACCTCCTGCAGAGCCTTCGGAAGAGGACGCTAAGATGATCGAGACGGCCAAGATGGCCGAGAAGATGGCCGACGTCGCCGCCGACAACGCCAGGACAGACGCCCAGATCGCCGCTGCGGCCGCCGCTGCTGCTGCTGCCGCTGATGCATCCGACGTCAAGTACCCCACCTTGCCTCAGGCAGTCTGATGTCGGTCTCTAGTATACTCGTCTCTCTGCATGTTGTATCTCTGTTACCGGTCAAGTGGAAAGGCAGGTAGACGGATCGTGGAGCGGAATGGAAGAGAAAGCCCCAGGCTTATTGGGGGTGTTTTGTTTTTTTTTTTTTTTCGACTGGGCTGGTGATGGGATTGGCGTTCGTTTCTCTTTCTCTCTCTCTTCCTCTTTATTTGCCATATACGCCCGTTAATGATATCACACACACACACATACACACATACGCGCACACACTGCATGCGCAGATGGAAAAGAACTTGTCTATATGCCCATCGAAGAACGCCGAGATCAAGTCATGCTTTGATTAAGTATCCACGATCATGTCTATACAAAAAGAATAGTATGCATGTTGGTATGGGTATGAGTATGGGCAAGCCAACGGCGTCAGCAGGTGTACCTACCTACCTAATCCATAGTACCTCCTACCTACGCAAAGGGAATTTACAAGGTAGGTAGATTTCATTAGCTGTGCCCTGTCTTATCTCCCTCCCTCTCCCCCTCTACCGAGGTAGGTAGCCTCTCTCTCTCAGGTCGGACGTGATAGCGCCAGCTACTGGTAGGCGTGAGTGAAGCACAGAGAGAAGGAGAAAGAGAGAGAGAGAGAGAGAGAGGTCAAGACTTTTTTTTTTTCAAAGTCGAATTGGCGCGCCGTTGCCTAATTGGATGAGACCAGCTTCATTACCTAGGTACCTACATATTCGAAGGGTTGCATTTTTTGGAAGTTTGTGATTGTGCTCCACGAGGGGAAAAGTTCGTCATTTACTACGGCACCTTCGCGAGACATGGGATCTACGAAGCGAAACGTTTCACGACACGATATGGAGGATGACACCCACAAGCCAAAAAGCACAGGGAACAGAGACAATCTGACAAGGGAAGATTTTTCGTTCGTTTGGGGCTTTCGCTCACTTTCAATCATTCATTTTCCGTGACATGAGGGCTTGGTTGGAAAGCGTCGGTGGTAGTAGTAAGTAGAAGGGTAGGATATAAAGAACCGTGATGCAGAACAGGAGGGAGTAGCGCCATGCGTCTTTTTGTTTCGCAGACCCAGACTTGCATGTCATAGCGGAAAAGCGAATAGAGAATGGGGTTGTAGGGAAGGAAATCTACTAGAACTCCCCAGTTGGCTGAGCCTCCTCTGTGGCAGCAGGCGCCTCCTGACCCTCCTGCTGAGCAGCGGCTTGCTGCTGGGCGGCCTGGGCCTGAGCGGCCTTGGCGCCGTAGTCCTGAGAGCTTGGGGCAGTGATGGGCTGCTCGTCCTTTGGCTCGATGATGGTGACGGAGTCTGGCAGACCCTTGCCGCCAGCCTTCTCGCCGGTTGGGTCGTTAGGGCTGCTGCTGGCGCGCATGATCTTGACCTTGATACCCAACACACCCTGTCTGAGGAGAACGTGACGAGTGGCGGAGTCGATGAAGTCCATGGCTGGGCGACCGGAGTGGATCATGAAGCCGTCGGTGAACTTCATGCTCTTGGCACGGGCGGCTCTCAGCTTGCCGGAAACGACAACCTCGCAACCCTTGGCGCCGGACTCCATGATGAAGCGCAGCACACCGTAGCAAGCACGACGGACGGCGAGACCGTTGAGGAGCTTGTATCGGAGAGATTCACACTGAGCGACAGCGGAGAGACCACGAGACTGGACCTTGGCGGCGTAGAGAGAGACAGAGTCCGGGGGGAATCTGTAACGGTGGGTGATGAGGGAGGTAAGCTGTAATTGCTGTTAGTTGCTGCCTTGAGATTGTACTCATATCGCTTTTGACTGACCTCACGGATCCTCCTGCCCTGCTCACCGAGAACCTCCTGGGTGTGTGTGGCACGGATGATGATGTCGGTGACGGTTGGGGTCACGCGGACCTCGACACCAGAGTAACCCTCCTCAGCGAGCTCACGCTGGAAGAACTCGTTCAACTCGGCGTAGAAAACACCGTCGGCGATGAACTTTCTGCGCTTAGAGCTGTGAAACGTCTTAGTTGTGTGATCTCTGCTGTTATTGCATCTGTCCTTTTGACTTACACATTGACGCCGCTCAGGGCCTGGGCTGGGGCTTGAGCTGCCATATTTGCGACCTGAAAGAATGCTATGTTGGGTCAGCGTGCATTCAATCGGAATTTCTCCTAATCCTGCCATGATTGTATCCAAAAACTGCTTGCTTGCTTGCTCTTCGATCGGTCGTCCGAGAGAGAACATTTATCCTGCAACTCGCATTTCTAGAACTGCAATCTGCGGCTCTCTGTCGCAGGTAATGTCGAGAATCCAGGTACTTCAAGTGTTCGGTAATGGTGCTCGTGCAAATGTTGGAAAGAATCGAGATCTTCACCCTTTAAAGTGTTGAGATACGCAAACGCCGTTTTATCCCTTCAATGCCCTTCCTTAACATCGTTGCGCACACAGTTGGCCATCGATAGTTGAGGTTCCTTTTCCTTTTCCAAAGTCGCATTGAATCGGTACCGTGAAGAGCAAGCAAGTATGCAGATAGTATGATCCTCTCTTTTTCTGACACTCACCTCTTTCTTTGATGTGTCGGTTAACTGGTAGGTTGTCGAGGTCGCAAAGGGCGAGGATGTTGCAACGAAAGTCTCCAGTAACATCAATCAAATTGCCCGCGCTTCGAATTTGCGTCAGGTGGGCGTGAAATTCCGGCCTTGGCATTTGATTGGATTTGTGGCAGGTGTCGAGCTGTGTTGCCATAAGTCGAGGTCTGCGGGCTTACCGTGTTGGATTATCAGCCACTTGGGTAGACAACTGTGCTCAGTAGGTAGGTGAGTATTCTAAAGTATCCATTGGCGATTGATGCCATGTTTTAATTCCAGAGAGGTCACTATCCTACAGTATGTAAATGTGATAGAGGCAATCTGTAGCCATTAGAAACAATTATGCTGCACACTTCGCCTATCTCAATCAGTTACTATCTGTGTTGGACTTGTTCGATGGCTACAAGTCAATATAGATTTGAGTTTGAGCATCCTCTCCAATTTCATTGATACCAATCAATGCGTGATGGCCACCAACAGATGCTCTAGGCTGCATGCCACTCTGCAGTCTTACATTTTTGGAATTCGCTTGTGGCGATGGTATTACCAGCTTGACCACGTATGGATAACAGTACGTGTTGCTGGTTGATGAACGCTGGCGGTCTTCTGATGTTTGCATATGATGAGCCTATGCGGACACTTATGTAGATACCAATCTGCCATGCTGGCAGAATGGTATCTACGCCAATGTTCGGCACCGGAAGACTGCATCCCATCTTCGGTCTGGTAGCATAGAGAAGATCAACGAAGCCTTCGCTTCATTCGCAGTAGACCTTAGTATAGCCGTATTCCTCATCTGGCGGCTTAAAGAGACGTCAATTAATTAACGCTGAACACGGCCTGTGAGTAGCTGATGGAGGAGGTGGTCCCGTCCAAGCCATCAGACTTTCAATGAAGCAGTCGCGGCCTCGAACCCCTCCCTGACCATGGTGTCGACGACTTCAGGGATAATTATCTCCTTGCGAAATCTCTCCTCCTGTAACAGTTCCAGGGCTTTGAGGGTGGGGCCTGGATATCTGAGGGCAGATGTCAGCGATGGGGGATCCTCGAGCTGTGTGATGAGAAGCGACGCACGAGAGATACTTTATATATCTGTCCTGGCTGAAGTATTGTAGATACTTGAGATACTCGAGGAACTCAGGCTTGTCGAGGTATTTGTGCACAGCGAGATGATTCAGGTAGAACGGGTTCGACAGCATCTGGACGAACTCCAGCTCTAGCTCGAAGCGCGTGTGGCCACCATAGCGCTGATTGGCTGCAGGAAGGGCATCTTTTGGCGTGGGTTGAGCCATCGGAACTCTCGAGGCAGAGGTCCTGATCGATAGATGGTGTAATGTTGTTTGTGTAGACCATAGAGTTGTGAATGAAGCGAGCTGGAGCGCGGCTGAACCCGTGGTACCTTCCTAATTTGGTACGTGGTCTTCCCATTTGGGCTTGTCTACCTGCCGAAGGTGGCATTTAAAAGTAGGACGAAAGATCGATACTTTCCCCTAGTGGCTGATAATCATTAGAGACTTCACATACAAAGGAACGATGTACGAGCATTTCTTTCACGTGTTACTACGACTGGCAGGTTCTGTGACTGCAGCTTGTGCGCCAAACCTTGAGAACATGTGCATGACGCTAGAAGGACAGAAGGGCAGAAGGGCGGACTCAAGTTGTGGCGTCGATACGCCGACAGAATGTCTTGCTCTGTCTTGAATAATGTCACCCCTCTTGGATTACCTTACGTTGAGTCGCAATGGCTTCTATTCAAACTATTCCTCGGTTGCACGCTATGTCTGAGAAACGACTGTAGGCCTCTCGCCGATGCTTCTGGTTAAACAAACCCGAATTCGGCGCAGCCACAATACAGTCGTACGGTCTATTGTATCTTTGTTAAAGCCATAGATATCGCAGCGAAGCTCTTGATTCTATTGCTCTATCATGTCTGGATGATCATGCTTCGAATCAATATAATCAGAAAGTGTTTCGCAAAGTGGTTGTAGTTGACTTGAACATTGGTCTGCGCCTAGCTTCATTCTTAGAAGCTTATTTCAATCAATCGGCCTTACGATATCGTCGATGTAGGGTGAAACAAGCAGTCGACGCCATAGGACTCTGAACGCTCCAGCCAGCTTGCGATGAATGGGTGTACTGCAATCAAAAATCTATCTTGCAACCAAGGGTCTTCGTGTTTACCGTGTATCAAGACCTCGACGCAGGCTGGAAGATGGAAGATGGAGAAAGTTTCAAAATTCAATATGATATCCCTTACCAAGCTGCCAGCTTTGCGTAGGTCGAGCTGAATTTCATGTAGGGCCTAGCTTTCAACCCTGATACGCGGGCAAGTGGTGGTTCCAATTATAGCATGCCAAAGACATCTCCATCAGCTGACTAGACTGAGATGGATGTAATATAAGAGAGAGAGAGAGACCTTGTCGTCAGCTGACAGAACAGACATCTGGGCTGACAATATCGACAATGTTGGACAGTGCGAGTAAGATTCATCGGACAGCGCTTGGTCTTCAAGGCTTTCGATGACCAACTCGAGCCCAGATGACATGAAGCGCATGCTGTAATTGTGGTCAGAGAGAAATGCTTCCAGCACCGAGACTAGAAGGGAGCCGAGTGTGAAGAGCCGAGTGTGAAGAGGGAGGTCCGGGTAAAGCCAGGGAGCGGCCCGTCGGCAAGCAATAACAACAACAACAACAACAACAACAACAACACTGCAGACTATTCTTGGATTGTGACTTGAGTTCTCAACCCAATTCCGGACAATAGCGAGTTGGTGCCAAGGATGGCCAGACGAATACCTGGGCTACCCATTAGATGGCTGGAAACAGTGACCGCATGACTTGGGCTACTGACCAAAAGCCGACTCTTGGCGGAGCAGCCGACTGAGACAAGATGGGGGGGAATTCACTGTTCTCGCCTGACAGCATTGGTTGTCTTGGCCCAACTGGGCAATTACCACGTAAACAGCGTTGATCGTTCAGGGGTTGATGAGGAACGGTGGTGATGCGTGTATGGTGAAATGGCGAATGCCCCATTCACGACTATTCCACACACGCGTTCTCTTCGTTCTGTCCCTGCACACATCATCACTGCTTTCCCATACAGACGGGCATCTAGCATCTGGCGAGAAAAGCGGAAAACTCTGCCGTGCTGCCAGCAAGTTGGTTAGCAACACAAGACAGCCATGCAAACACGCCAAGTGACTACAGACAGGAGACAGATACAGCCACCTGCCGAATGCCTGGTAGCGTATGTAGTGCATGCGTACTGTACTGGATGGATGAACCGCGCAAGCCTCGTGCAGTCGAGGACGGTCCATCCCCACCATATATCCACATCCATCCACGCAACGGTAAAGTACCAGGATTCCCATCCACTACCCTACCCTAGACACGCGCCTCTCCTGGACCCTGACGACTGCACAATGTGAGGATGACCCGCTCGGTCCAGTATGGTGGTAGTGTACTGTACTGTAATGCAGTGTACCTGGTAGTCTAGTGTGGTGGTGACGAAGGCGATGGCGAGGGCGGTGGTATGGTAGGTAATACGGTAACGATGGTGAGCAATCATCCACCTACTCGGCTATGTTATTCCATAGTTACCAACTCCGTTACCAACCCTTCTTGCCTCCCTTTTCCAACCACACTTTACCGAGTCTTCTACATCCTTTCCACCCATATTGGCCGTCTAGCTTAGCATTCAACCTCCACTACCACGTCTCCATCAAACGTCTACGGGCATCGAAACATTCCACAAGCTACCCTTGTCTTCTGCCAGACTCAGCAAGGTGTTGGTTTTTGTGGTTGCGCAGAGAGCCAGCCAGCCGAGTGAGCCAGTTCCCCGGCCAATCGAGAGCAGCTGTTCGGTGTCACACCCGCGCGCCTTTCCCTTTGCCTTTGCTGGGCCGAAAACACTCTCCCTCACTGGACAAACATTCTCTCTTCTCCCCACTGACACATTTACACGCGCTCTCTCTTTCTCTCTCTCCCTCTCTCGCATCTTCACAACAACATAGCAACACTTCGCATCATCTCCTTGCGACAGGCCAATCCCACCAGTCTGCCCCAGCCTCGCCAACCCAAACCCAACACTACCTGCGTGTCGCAACTTCTTCTCCTCCGTCCAGCTCTACGGCCACCTCCGCCTTCCTGGCAGGCTCGACATCGCCTACCAGCAATACAACGATAACAACGACATCCTGATGGCCATGGCCGGAACAGCAATGGCTGGTGAGTGATCGCCTCTCTATCCTTTCCAGTCCTGCGACACCCCCCAAGCATGCGTGTACACCTCGACTCCTGTTTCAGAGCCCTGTCGATCTTCTACATACATACATGCCTATCTACCTCCCTACTTGCCTACTGGCCGCCATACATGCCTACATAGATATACCGCCTCACCGCAGTGTTGCTTCAAACAAATCTCCCCGCCATGTTCTGTCTTCCTCTCCTGTCTCTCTGCTGACACTTGGCTGTTCTTTGTCTTCCAGACCGCCAGCCTTCACCAGCGGCTTTCAGCAGCAACAATCCGTTCCGTCGTGTCACCGCCTCTCCAGCAGTATCGTCTTCGGTGCCAGTGTCTTTCGATCAGTCGCAATCGTACAACCAACGTCCCATCATGTCCAACAATCCCTTCCTCGACCCGCCTCCGCGACCACAGCAGTACCAGCCGCCGCAAACCAAGAGTGGTCCTGACATGGCTGCTGACATATTTGTGAGTCCTCACACCTACATCCCCACACCATGCGACGGCGACATGGCAAAGAGCTACAGGCTTCTCGCTTTTGGGATATGTCAATTTTCGAAAAATCATACCCCTGTCCGATGTTATACGCCCTGCGCTTACCCCATATGGCTTGTGGAACCCTATTTTCTCTATCTATCTGATACTGCGGCCTCTCAACCTTTCCCTTGTCACCAACCGTCTCTTCGTCGATATTAGCCATCCTTGATCACAATGGCGTCAATGGATCGCTGGCAGCGTTTTATCGAAGTCCTGACTGACAAATTGCCTCTACAGAATGAAATGTCTCTTCTGGATGGTCCAATTCCAAGCGGTATGTCCTTGTTTCTAACTTTTGTGCGGGAATTTGACTGATTATTTATCTAGACCAAGGAATTATCGCTCCAGCTCAGCGCTCGGGTACTTTGCCAATTCAGAAACCTGCAACCCGCGACAGATCTCTAGTAGCTACAACTCGTTCATCGACTAGCCCTCACAAAGGCCCACTACAGAAGGCACGTCCACGAGGTGCTTCAGAGAGCTCTGTCATGGATAGAGAACGAGATCTTCGACGTGGACGAGAACGCGCCGAACGTGCTGAGCGCCCACAACGTACCGAATCCGAAGAGAGAAGACGGCGCGAGAGACGTAAGGAAAGAGAAGAGAGACACCGACGTGAGAAGGAAAAGCTTAAGAAAGGCGAAAAGCCTGCCAAGGGCCCTCGTGGACTCGACATCATAGATAAGCTGGATGTGACTGGTATCTACGGTCAAGGACGTGAGTGTTCCTGTGCTGTATCCCATCATATCATACTAATCACCTTGCAGTGTTCCACCATGACGGTCCATTCGACGCCTGTAACCCGCACCGCAACAAGGCCAAGTACCGCAATGCTCCAATGCAAGCCTTCCCAACTGATTCCATGAATATGCGCCTGGGAGGTTCTGGACCACTGAACAAAACTCTGAACCTCGACCTGATCCACGGCCGTGGCGAAGAAAGTTTCGAAGCGTACAGCAGCGCTCGCAAGAACGAACCCCAGTATTTCGACGCGAAACAGAAAGCCGATCCAGTACACGGTGAGGAAACCGCCGGCCTTGGAACTTCCACTTTCTTAGAAGGTGCGCCAGTTAGCAGGCGTGAAATTCAGCGCCGCGAGTCGAACGAACCTCAATCTGGGGATATCATGGGTATTGGTGGTCTCCAGCGCAAGAAGTCACTTGTTCAACGCTTGCGAGGTGGCTCGCAAGCCAGACGACGTGCAGGTTCCAATGCCGACGATTTCCGCAGCCCAGATGCATTATACCAAAACCCTGAAGCCGTCTTCGATGCGAGCCCACCTCCAAACAAGAAAGCCATTAGTGCTGGCGGACCTGTCCGCACCAAATACACAAAGGAAAACGAGATCAACCCCTTCGACAACGACTATGAAGCAGCCTACGAAAAGAAAAGCGCTCAGATTAAAGAGCAGGAATTGGGTGTAGGTAGATCGAGAGCCACCAGTTCACCGAGGGGAAACATTCTTCAACGCAGCATCACCGCCGATTCCACACCTGGTGGCAAGATCGACAGGAGCAGTGATGAGCAGGAGCGTCAGGGTCGTAGCGGCGTATCTACAGGTGGTCTCTTGAGCAGGATGCGCTCTTTGAAGGGTGGGCCACGCAAGCCTCGTTATGACCGCCACGTATCTTGAGTTGGACAGCACCCACCCCAAGACACCTTGAATATGCTATCGACTTCTCTGCTGGTAAGAGTTTGGCTAGCATCATGACTTACCACACGGCGACGGACGTCTTATTTTTGGAGTTCATTTTGTCTCTTACTTGGGTTGGGAAATCGGGTTCGGGAATTGGGTTGAATTTCACAACATCAGCAACAGCAAGATACCTTTGGTCCCCAGCACCTTTTCTTCTTTTCTTCTTTTCTTCTGCAAATTGGATGTCAGTCTCGAGCGAAGCCCTCCCTTCACACAACAGGGGGTCGGTTCGACGGGCAAACCCTATCAATCGCTGACGCAGAACGCTCTGTCGTCTTCTGTTTCTTATGTCCAGTACCGACTGCTACTACTACTTCTTCTCTCTTAACTCTAGGCAGAACCATAAAAACATGTAGCCAACAGAAAGTAGTGTAGACAAACCCATGGAACTCGATCTCGTCATCGAACTCTGTAAATTGTTGAACTAGATGAAGAATGTCTTGGTTCGGAAAGTCACTTCTGATTTCGTCTTGTCGCTAGTTTTCCATTCGTAACAATATCCTTGGGTATCTCAACGCAGAAGTGTGAAACAAAACACATCAATATACATTCCCCCAGAACGGACCTCCTCCATATTCCCGTTGCCATCTCCCGCTCTAGACTTCGCACACTGCTCCCCGATTCTCGCCTTCACAATCGCTCTCCCCAAGGAAAGCCCCTCAGTTCTCTCTCCACTCAGCAGCGCACCGCACGCACTTGTAGAAGCTCGTCATCGGCTCATCCGCACTGCGGATCTGCACCTGTCGGAAATACGCCTCCTGCGAGTCGCAATCGCCTCTGACGCACCGTGCTGTAGCGATGAAAAGAAGAGTTGACACATGGTTAGCCCAAGCAGTCTGAAAAGACGTACAACAACAACAACAACCGAAGAGCGAAAAAAAGCGACAAGCTGTAGAGCCGCAAAGAAGTTTGTTGGGGGGGTTTGTTTTTTTCTCTTCTTTTTTTGGCGTCGAGGAAGCAAGGAAGGAAGGAAAGAAGGAAGGGGAAAAGAAAACAAGGGTTTGCTTACTGCCCGTCTTGTCGACGTTCTTCCAGCTGTCCGCTCCCCCAAGGATCTCCTCGATCTTGCCGTGCTCCATGTCCTTGCGCTCGTAGTACCGCCTGTCCAGCACCATCTGGTACGGACACGTCCGGCACTGGAACCTGTTCAAGCCTGCATACCGGTCCGCCTCGCTGTCTGGAAGCTGGTGCGCTGGGATCGCCGTTATGATGAGCATGTTGGAGCACGACGGGCAGACTGGATCCAGAGGTCAGCAGTTTGATCCCCATTTTTTTTCTCTCTTTCTTTATTTTCCTTCTCTTATCGTTTCGTTCAGGTATGATTTTGGTTTTTTTCCCATTTTTCTTTTTGGGTTGCCGTGCTTGCCACTTACAGAGCAGCATTTTTGCTTTATTTTGATCTCAGACTTCCTCGCACTTGACGGCTGCAGATTGGGAACGAGCTTTCTCGCTGCTCTGTGAAGAAGGTTTGCTTGAAACCGACGATCTATAGCGGTGCTGTTTATTGCTGTATCGTTGGCTGTTTTCGTTGCATCTCACTGGTCAAATT
Organism: Scorias spongiosa; assembly: GCA_018467035.1. Classification (NCBI taxonomy): domain Eukaryota; kingdom Fungi; phylum Ascomycota; class Dothideomycetes; order Capnodiales; family Readerielliopsidaceae; genus Scorias; species Scorias spongiosa. The sequence continues at coordinate 580,716 of JACSZZ010000001.1, forward strand.
CTTGCGGTTTTGATATGTCACATGAAATCGGCTGTCTTGATTGCTTAAGTAAGCATCAAGAAACACAGTGGTACTTACCGGCTACTCCCGACTCCTCTCGTACAGAGGTATCTGTCTCCTCGAGTGTTTCCTCGATTAATGCCAGTCCTGATATGCAGCAACATCCTAACGAGAATTGCGATATTGATGATATAGGCATTATAGAATTTCTGTCTTTGTTGGATTGTAATAACATCGTTTCAGGGAAGAGCAATCTTGAGTGTCTCTGGATGAAAGTCCCTTGGCCCACTATCTATTCACGGTATTGACTTGTGCATGAAACTTATTTGGGATGCCAAAAAGGGACTTGTTTGAATCATTGATCTTTACTGTGCTTGTATTGATTGGGTATAATAATCACCCTCTGGTAAACCTTTCGAAAAAAAAAATCTATCATTACCCCCGTCATAATATGTACAGACAGTAGAAGGGACCTCCAGTCATATGCGAGAAGAGAGCATATCGGCTCAGACCATGTCTCTCGGGTTCCATGCCTCTCCCTCTCTTCCGCTAGGTGAGGGGGCTCTGTCGTAATTTTGTCCATTCCAACGAGGTGGTGAGCTTACACGTCGGCCACCTGGCGAAGGTGTCCTCTTTGCGTTCGCCGTCTCAGTCATGAGGTACGTTCTTTGCGAGTCGTAATCCGGCGGCGAGCCTGCAGGTGGCTGATAGACACCGTACGCTCCATCCTGCGAATAGGCTTGAGCCTCTTCGGCAGACTGCCGCCCGGCGGTTTGGCTGTAGTAAGGCTGGCTGGGGCGGGAGAGCGACTCCATGCCGTCCAGGGTCTGGTACCTGCCCTGGTTGCGGAGCGACTTGATACCTTCGCCTGCGGCGCTGACCACGAACCCGATTGGTCCATGACCTCGTGCATTGCGGAAAGGATTGCCACCGCTGGCCTTCTGCGCGTTCTTCTGAGCCTTGGCGTCCGCTCTCGCCTCAGACCATTCCGTGAATTTGCCCGTCCGCTTGAGGTGAGCAGCCATGGGGAAGATCATGATCACTCCATGGATGAGGTCGTAAGGGTTTAAGGAGTCAAGTACAGCCTTCCAGATAGGCAGGCGACGGTGGCCCGGCTTGGCAGTAGAGGAGTATTCCGTGCTGCTGTACGCATACCAAAACCCAGCCGAGAAGAAGATCATCTCACAGCAGAGGACGAGGGCTGGAATGCCGTACAGCAGGTCGTCATAGGAGAAGGTGTTGCTGGGCTTCATGACGTTGTTCTCGAGTAGGATGTTAAAGATCCACGTCTGCACAAAGCTGATGAACACAATGATCTTGAAGCACCCCAGTTTTGCCAGACCTCGTCTAGCCTTCATGATTGTCTTCACCCTTCCGTACACGCGAAAGACACTGAGGACTGCAGCACCAACTCCCACACTATTGATGATTTCCGCCCACAAGTGTCCGTACTTGGGGCTCAGCGATTGCGAGCAGTAAGTTCCCGCCGCGATCGTGCCGACAGTGATGATTGTGGCTAGGAGTTGCGTCAAAGGGAATTGGAACACCATAATCCATGATATCCTGGGCCAGTCGAAGCCGGCATGCGTCTCCTCCGCTGCTCGCACTGCGTCGAACTGCTCATCACCAAACGTACTGCCAGGCGCTGCGAATTGAAGGTACAGTAGATAAAGTGAGCAGATGCAGAACGCTTCGTACATTGCTGGGATCGTGTCGAGATACTCCGCGATGGCATAGTCGTAGATCTCGAAGAATGACACCAGGGCGAAAACGACACTTAAAAATGTGATTCGGATGATCTGTCGCTGCTCATCCGGGACTCTGTATCTCCTCAGGTGAAGGACTATGAGTGATACTGAGGTGAGGGTAGTGATGCCTAATGATGCCAGTGCAATCCATATCATAGTCTGATGTGCTGATCCCCTTTTGTCATAGTCATAGGCCTCAGACGGCACCGGACACGAAGAGTCGTGACCCATTGTTGCCTCACGATGTCAAGAGGTTGGTGGATGGATTAGAGTGGAGGGAGTAGAGCTTGAAATGACTTGTATGTTTGAATGGGACGATGATGATTTTCAGCGATGGAGAGCAAGGAAAACGCAACCAACATATATCCTACCTCTCCATATACTATACCAGCGGCACCATCGACTCCTTCGTTCTGTCCCTGGGTAAGGTGATTGTGAGGATCCTACGACAAGGTCGATCAGCTCAGCCCCCATGTTGGCAGTGCTGCGACCATGCGGGAATCGTAGGCAGTTAGCTGGCCATGTCAAAGACACCAATGCGTGCCATTGGTCTCCTTCCTGCCCTATCCCGCAATACCCTGCATTGCACGCTCCCGAGACGTGGGTGGCTGCGATAGGCGCATACGTCGTACCTGTAGTACCGGCGCAACGACTGCCGTGTTGGGACTAGTCGTACTATGCAGCATCTACAGTCACTTCGAATCACCCCGTTCTTGGTGATGATCTTTGTCGGAACGCAACACGATAGGCTCAAAACCCTTAGCTCGGTATACTAGAAGACAGTCAGTACCCACCTGACATACTTACCTGGGGATGCGGTTGTCATAGGCGGGTGTCTGTTTTTATTATTAGTTTCCATCGGTTTGGTCGCGACGGCCATATCATTCTTCTCCATTATTCAGTCCGATAGATAGCTGTTGGACGAGACCTGTGCCAAACAGGGACTTAGAGTTGCAATTTCCTGCGCTCCTTAGTCTCATCAGAGGGACAGACAACAGGGTTGCAAGTTGCAAGGGGTGCACAATGAAGTTGGCACAGATAGGAGCTGAAAAGCCGAAGGAGGAGAGAGGTTCAACCGCATTGGCCAAGGCCTTCAAGCTCTGCTAAGCTTTCCGAGTGGACAAGTTGAACGTACAGTAGGTGGTACTTCTCGTTGTGATGTTGGCCCGTCTGAATTTCCTGCGAGCTCTCAATGGTGGTAAGCAAAATGGCCGATCGGCCAGGCGAGGTTCGAATGTGGTAGTCGTCGCGACCTCAGCCCTGTGCAGCTTGCAGTCGCCGCTAACAAGGTTCTTCGTCTCCACGTCGGCTGCTCAGCCGGAAGAGACGTTGCTGATTCAGAGAGACCCTAGTCATGGCTGTGCATGTGAAGTTCGTGGTGTTCGCGAAAGGCTCTACACATTGCCATCCTCCTTTCGAATGCCGCTGTTGTACAAACACTTGGAAGTATCCTTTCAATCGTAAAGGTTCTGTCGGAGGAGGGCGACGAAGTCTGTTCAGCCTGCTTTGCTTCCTTGCCCCCTCTTCCAAGGATTTGGCGGTTCGTCGAGCACACATGCGGCAATTCGAAGGATTCGACGCGGTTGGAGGATGCACCGTCGAATGTCAATCCCTACCCAACCAACTCCTGCTGTCACCCAATCCTACGCCCTTGATTCGCGTGCACTGTCTGATGCCTACAGTACACACTAGAGTGATTGTCCCTCCAATTTGGGGCGAGTGACAGTGGCACGTATGTGTGGGCTGTGTTGCATGGAGGGTGGACACCCTGAAGTACAGGCCAGCCCTCGTCATCGGCCGTCTTCCCCAAGACTTCTTCCTCTTTTTAGTTCTCGCCGTACTGTTCTTGCACATGTTCGAGAGCGTTGAGATTGCTTCTATCTTCATTGGTAGTGGGTACTCGGCTGTCTACCAGATGTAAAGCTTCTACCTTCAAGACTTCCATTCATACTGCGACTTCTAGGTTTCCACTGGCTTCTTATCACCATGTTCCTCACCAATGCAGCAATACTCGCTGCGCTTAAGATCAAGGAGGAAAGACAGAAGAAACAAGAGGGTGAGCTAGACGTAGAACCTCATGTAAATTCGACAATTTGCTAAAGTGGAATGCTTCTAGAGCGACAAGGTAAACTTTTGATTGGCAGTAGCGAAGCCGCTCGTAATGCCTTCGCGAATGGGGACAGGACAACTTCAAGCCGTAGCGTGCCGGGCGCGCAACGAATCAGCACGAAACTAAGATTTGAAGACCCTGACCATATCATTGCGAGCCCAGATTCGACAGGGACATCATCTCCCTACGAACCTGAGAGGACTGCGACTGATCTACTTTCTCCAACTACGCCGTCGACATTGGCACAACAGCAAACTCGTAGTAGGAGCACAAGTATGGCCTCACAACCACCTGGCTACTCTGAGTATCCACTTTCACCTTCAGCGACCTCCGGATCACGATCACTGGCGCTAGCTCCGCACAGTTCCACCAGCGCACTCACGCCAGTTCGATCACCGAGGGCAAGCGAAGATCCTTTTGCGAGTCGAAGCTCTACCACCGACTCTGACAGTCTATCTGTCATTACCGACGGCTCCAAAGGTTTGCAGGTTCTAAGAGTCAAGACTAGTGGCAGTAGTTTGGATTCCGGTTTCCCATATCACCCGGCCCTCTTCGACCTGAGAGTGCGACCAGACGAATGGGAGCGTTTCACATATCAGGTGGTAGAGTGTACAAAGCTTGGTGCAGGTGACCACGCGAAGATGTGGTCGGCTGCCACCGCCACGGCTCTAACAGGTGCAGTTGCAACCAGTATCTGGGTGGGACGGACAATGAAGCGATCTTTGCGGGAGAAAAAGGTCAAGTCTGCATTGCTGGACATGAGTGACGGTGGATTGGGCGACCTTCTGGAGCGCTGGAATGATAGCTACTTCAAGGAGAAAGGGCTCTTTGCTCACCTTGAGCTCAGCGAGCACGCCATGAAGAATCCGAGTCAGCAAAGCAAGGCCATTCGGAAACACCGTGTTCTCTATTGGGATCGCGAAGAGCGTGAGCGGGTGAAAGAAGAGAGGAAGTATGTCATAGTTCTCTCGAAGCTAGACCAGGATATTGCGCCTCCTGCAGAAGCTGTCCACGAGCTTGCAGATGAAGGCCCCAAGCTTGCAGAACTCAGCGGCAGTGTCGCTGTACCAGAATTACCTGGAAGCAATCAACATGCCGGATCGCCTTCTGGTGCAGTGGCGAATGATTTCAAGCAAGACCCACAAGAACCTCCCCAAGGCTATGTCGAACTACCGGCCACTGAGATTGCGGAGATCGATTCCACGCCGATCGAGAATATGTCGAAAGTCGACTTGGAGGACTCATATTCCACCTGGTCTGCTCAAAGCCTCCGGCCACCTCCTCTAGTCTTTACCCCAGCAGATGAAAAACCCCAGAAAGAGTATGAATAACAGATGGGGATGGTGTGCTGCTCGAAAGCAACTCACTCGTCAACAGAACACATCCAGAAGTGATGTCACTCAAAGGATCCAAACGCCGGTGAATGTTGATCTCAGACATGTCTCGCGTGTGTTGCAAGATGACAGCTCGCACTGAACCCGATAGGGTTGACGAGAGGCTGCTAATGACAGCTCGACTCTTTTGGATCTGTTTGGAGTACATAGACTTCGCAGAGATGCTGACCATCCCATTAGCTGCTGGTACGGCATCACCACTCTTACGGGCTCAATGGCCCAGTCAATGATCGACATTTTGTGGTAATCTCCCGCCAGCCAGTGACGGCAGTTTAGATCTCAGCTCTACGGTGGCGGTCATGCCAATCAATACCGATGATCAATATTGATGAACAATCATCACCTATATGGAGGAGCCACCGATATGCCGCCAGTCCCTTGCCAGCACGTATAGTTCCGTGCGATCTGAAACTCGCAAGCGGTCTGGAATCTAACTTGAGAGTCGGAATGAGTAGTTCGATGGCTCACGGAAGTGGTTGAAATGAAAGCCAAGCCATAAGAGAGAAATCCTGGAAGAATTGATGATAAGATTGATGAGGCATGGATGGGTTGGGTTGGATTGGATTGGATGAGAGTAATGATGTGTTGAATGCCGGCTCTATGAATGTATAAGACTGGGTATCAACACCGCTTAATCGCTAGATACATTTGACGTAACGCCCCCTTCGCGAATGCAGTACAAACAGAAATCACTGTTTTGCCATAGCTTCTGTTTTCTCCACTCTCTCTTCAATGAGCTTATTGAATTCCTTCCTGATTTCGATGGGTCCAACATGGCCGAGGCCCTCGTGAAAGCTCGTGGTGACGCCGCCAGCTTCGCCACCGAGCTCCTCTAGCAGCATTTCCGCATGCACGAAGTCAATCATTCTATCCCTGGTGCCGTGGAAGATCAGGATGCGGTCCCTGCCGACGACGTCTCCAAGCTTTGCCAGCTGCACAGCGGACTTGTGATGCCAACCGGCAGCTGTTAGCTGGGCAAGAAAGCCGGTGCGGGTGAACTTTCCAGATTCCAATCGCTTATAGATCTCACCAGCGGCAAAACGATCGCCGTTGGTTGGAAAGCTCTGGATCACCGCCTCTGTGTCATCAGGACGGGCCAACCAAGCCTCGCTGTAGCAGTCGGCCTTGACCTTGGCGATCTGTTGATCAATCCCCTTTGGCCGCAGCAGGTTGATTCTGTTCCGGAGGTTTTCAAAATAGGGAAGGGTCCTGACAATCCTGGGAGCGGTTGATATCAGGTTGAGACTGCAGACGCGTTCAGGGATCAGCAGCCCCAGTTCCTGGGAGATCATGCCCCCCATGCTGATACCGATCACGTGCACAGAGCGCGGTGCCGTCCAACCTACGTGGTCGAGCAACTCGACACAGTCCCGCGCCATCTCGGAGGTGCTGTAACGCATGAAAGGCACATCGCTGTCTCCCATGCCACGGTTGTCGAAGATCAGACAAGAATACTTGTCCGCCTGCAGATGTCCGAAGTCCTTGGTCTGGCGTTGCCACGCCTGTCGGAATCCGCCAAGTCCCATGATGAATAAAAGCTTGCGAGGGCCATGACCGTGGATTTCATACGCGAGATTGAACGGTCCGCCTCGGCCTTTGCCAACAGATACTTTAGAGTGTGCGTCTGCCTTTAGGTCCCAGTTTGTGTGCGGGAATTCTGGGTGTTGCTTGATCTCTGCAACGGTAAGGACAGCCATGTATATGAATAGCGTCGATTGGATTGTATGGGATAACTGGGAATTGGGAGCAAAATACAATTGGAAGGAAAGGTTGAGCAGTTGAAATGGAGAGGGGAAAATAACGATGTAACTTCAGGTGCACAAAGATTGTGAAGACGGGTGGGCTTGACGTTTGTCTCAGGCCGGTCTCTCCCCATATCTAGGTAGGTAGGTACCCTCAGCCAGTCGAATGATAGTGAGGGCGTGATTCTGGCCGATACGGGCTGATAAGATAAGATAGTGTAGCATTATTGGCCTCTACATCTCATGAAACAGCAAGGTCGTTTGGAATGATAAGACTTATAGCATTATGGGTTAGTTATGATAAACAGGCCGGCTCCAGAACTGCCTGATACCGCTGATACGTAAATTGATACATTCAGCATCGACTTGACGACCCTGTGTGAACACAATGATGAGATTCCGGGGGTGAGCATGGAAGCTTAGAAACGTGTCAGGTTAAGTTGAAAAGACTGCACTTTCTTGCCGAGAAAATCATAGGATGCAAAAAGCAAGCCATGTGGTGCCACAAGAGCAAACAGACTATCTGAGAGAATTGTCCCTTCGGACACTCAAGAAGGTCAAGCTCCAAAGCTGTACAATGTCGCTCTCGGTCGGACTACTGCCGGCCGGCGGCGGGAGGGCACCAAGGGCGATGTACTGGAAACTAGCGTTTTGGTAAACCCAACTCCAGACCTCACTGCTCAGGTAATCACTGTTCTTCTCGATCAGATCCCAGAGGTGGTTGTACGCTGCCTTCACATTGGCCAGGACTGGATCATTGTGGCAGAAGTCTGGGACCAGACTGGAACCGCTGCAGCGTCCTAGCTGCCGCTGTAGACCGGCTGCCATCATTGCAAGTTGCCAGCTCCAAACTACCGTGCCGTGATAGGCATTGTTGGTCCAGTTGGCCGCATACACGGGATCGCCGCCGTATGCGGGATTTGCCACGATCATACCTACGGGTATGCTGAGACCTATGGGGAAGGGGGCACGAATGTTATTTGCAGATTGGTTGAGAAAAGAGGTCAATTGCGACTGGTTAGTGGTGTTGAGGAGGTAGTGGCGAAAACAGTTGTCAGTATTCATGACCTTTACTAGCTGTTGGTCGTTGTTTCCGTTCAATGCAAGACCGTGATAGACTACGTCGCTGGTGATGTTCGATGCGTGAGACGAGAATCCATAGCCTGAAGACTTCGTATAGTTTGTGACCAGTTGCTTGGCTTCCGATTGAGGAACAACCACGGCGAAGAAGCAGAGACTCTCATCTTCCCAGACTTTGGCATATTGTGCAGCTAGCGTTTTCCATTTTGGATGTTTAGGGAAGAAGCCTGCTTCGCTGAGCGCAACGATCGAGCGTAGCGCTGCTGGAACTAATGCCGTGTTGACGTCGTAAGGGATACGACCTCCACCAATGCCATATGTGCTGTCCCTCCACTCACCCACCACCTCCCCCTCTTTCAAATGAATAAGATTCGCACGTTTCTGCCCACCGGGCGATGCGAAGGGTGCAGATGTCCTCATGATTTTCGCCGCTGTTAGGTATGCCATCTCAGCATAGGTAGTTCCCTTAGAGAGTGCATTGAAAGATGAGGTTTTATTGAAGAATGCCTCTTTTCGAGAACGTCCAGTTGCAGTTTTCACGAAGTAGTTTTCGAGAACGATCGGTAGGTAGTAGTCAGTATCGATCATCTTGTAATCACAACCAGGCTCAGTTGAATTCGCCCCATAGATCCCCATCTTCTCGTTGAGATAGGTGGCGTAATCACCTATGGTTTCTTCGTGACATGCACTTCCATCCTCGTTCGTTACATTTACCCTTTCCAGAACAGCAGAGATAACAGCCTCAATTGCACCGCCCCTGCCTTCACTAAGGATCGGCTGCATCAGTAGAAGGGATATCATAGAGTCACGGCCGAAATATGTTAGAAACCTCCATGCACCAGCCAGCAACTTTTCAGAGTACGAGAGGAACGAGAGAGATTTCATCTGATTCGGTGTTTGGTTCGTTAAGTTATAGGCATTTGAACGCAGCACCTCAGTCTGATTTAACTGCGTGAGCTGTGGGTAATCGAAAGAGGCAGAAAAGTTATAAGTGCCAGGCTCGAAGTTTAGACTGCCGTTTGTCAAGCTTATAGCCGAAGTTTTGTCATGGGGAACGAAGCTTATATTGGTTGATGTAACATTATCGAGCCACAGCCTTGACAGGTGAGCACTTCCTCTCTGACCCAACTGAATACTGATCGCTTCTTGGATAGCAGGAACGAGAATTGATGGACCCTCGGTGAAATCTCGGATCGTCCTAATGCTACCAAGAATAGCCAGGCTCAAGTACGCAGAAGAGTTAAGATTGAGTAGCGTGTGAATGCCCACGGTAGGATTATTGCTCGAGACAGCACTGGATGGTCCGTACGTACCATGAAGAGGAAATTTTCCAGTGCCGTTCATAAGCTTGATTGCCAGAGATCCATTGACGCCGTTCTTGGGCGCGAAGAATGTTGCAACCCCAGAATTACCGGCAGGCCATGCTACGATTAACCTCGGTGCAACAATTGTAAGGTTGCTATCTGATAAAGGACTGGTGACTACGACTTGATTTGCACCATGGCAATCAGAATAGAAATAGTTTTCGTAAGGCAGGTCGGTGAGATGAAGTGTGGTCGCATTCTGGTCACACTCAGACCCCACCGAACGGGTGACTTTGATATCGATCGCGTCTAAGAGAGGGATTATCCCGAGTAGTAGGATAGACAATAAAATGTCTCGAACAGCCATTGGGTCTGTGTGTTGCAAAGTTCCTTAGATACTGCCACATGCAGAGCTGAGTGCAGAAAGGCAAGCCAGGCTCCAAATGAACTCTACGACCCGTTTACAAAAGTAAACCTATAAATCTCTCTGCATGAGGGGGTGGCATAATGCATTTACCACTGTACCTAGTCTTGCTAGGTAGGTAGGTACAGATAGTTAGTGAGAGGTGCGGGGATTATACTGCCGTGGATGACATCGATAGTAGGTATGGTGATGGACAGTTTTGTACCCAGTGGATAGCAAGTAGTATGCATACTGGTACGATTTAATGCCGGCGTGCTTCGCCCAGTATAGGATCACCATTCCACGGCCTATGTTGAGGCTGTGATTGTCATGTCTGGCCAACATTGGTCCATTCAAGGATCCAAGGCTTGGAACGCTTCAAACCTTTCTCAATGTTACAGAGAGTCGATTTCGTTCAGGACTTGTTGTATATATCATCAGTTGTGGCACACAGACAGACCAAACGAAAGATGTCATGATTGACATCATATCGGAATATCATGCTGATCCCAAGTATTCCACTTCATTACCGAGGCGAGGGCGTTGGTGTGTAGTTGGATTGATCAGGAGAGGTCTGTCGCTAGCGCGCATGAGGTAGTTGGTCAATCTCAACATCCATATCCTAAACGGGCCCCGGTCAGTATCGGCTTATGCGATTAAAATAACTCGAATAACCAAGAGGGGTGTTACTTGAATACCTGGGCAGAGATCGTATCATCACGAAGAGCTTCCCTCTGATCCAGCTTTGAATGTCCCCATTTTCATTCCTTTAAGAACTTGCTTGCATAATGCCATCTCTCATGAAATATATATGATGAGATTTGTGGTAGCAGAGATGTAGATGACGCGGATGGAGATGCGACGTTACAGATACTGCACACCGGTAATTACTACAGAGCACAAGTATGCTGGCATACTTGCATCGACAGCATTTGTTCGAGATTATAGCCGCTCATCACACCTCAGTCATCTTGTCATCGATGCAACACCGTCTGCACATAGACCGGAATAGAAAGTACGTGTAATGTATGTGGCGACGTCGTCATCAAAGGTTCTTGACACGGAATATCCATGCATTGAAGGTAAGAGATTTGTAGATCGGCATCTCAAGTTCATTATACTACTGAAGTGATAGCCGATAGAGTCGATTCTCATCTAGAAGTCTATCTTAGATATTGATAGCATGACCCATACCTAACACCTGTGGAAGTGATGGAATCTTTTAAATTCCCATAGCAACTGGCTGAAAACACTGGCACACAGCGTTGAGCGTTCGGCAGGGTCTTGTCTTCTGTGTGACACCAACCTCGAATCTACTTTTCGTCCTCTAGAAGTCAAGTCTTGTACTTGGTTTGAAGTATCCAGCTATCTACGAGCATGAGACAAGATACGAAATATGAAGAAGGGTGTCCAAGCTGGTTGGATGTTGTGGTTCCCCAACATTTATAGAGGCGGGTACATGGCATCTTTCTTTTGAATGTACTCGAAACCAAGACATGCTCCTCTACATGCGCAGACAAGAGGCTGGTGGCCGTATCGTACGAATTACGAGTTTGACATATGGTTCATTGTGAATCTTCCGCTACGAAATAGCATATCTATCTCGCCAGTCTACGAACATGATGAGACGACGGGAGATCCCGCAAGCATGACATCTGGGGCAACCTGACCTGAACACCCGTCCATAGCTGCGGCCAAGCGGTCACTTGTGCTTCAACTGCGTATCTGGAGTTTGAGACATCATATATTCTACTTTACGACTTAATTGTTCATGCTGTGAATCTCAGCCCTGGAGCGCGAGTTAAATCGTTCTCTCCTTTTCATTTCGGCCCCTCGATATGCCTTGAAGTAGGAAACGATCTACCCTACCCTACCTCCGTCCCGTTCGAGTCCACAACATACACTCGATCTACCCTTACGGAACATCAGCTTCCTGACGACGATGGCTTCCACATTTGCGCCTTCCTCCTCGTCCATGCCATACCGTGGCAGCTCTGGGGGGTACCGAGCAACTCCATCGACATCTTCACAACCTGCTGGCACCTTCTTACCAGGCACCAAGGTGCAAGTGGGATCCCACAGAGTAATTGTGGAAAAGTACCTTTCTGAAGGAGGATTTGCGCATGTGTATGTTGTAAGGGTTCCTCGCGACAACAATAAACATGAATTGGCTGTACTCAAACGGGTCGCGGTACCTGATAAGGATCATTTGGCCAACATGAGGACTGAAGTGGAGACCATGAAGAAGTTGAAGGGTCATAAGCACATCGTCACATATTTCGACTCACATGCCAATCAGCTGCAAGGTGGTGGATTTGAGGTCTTCATGCTCATGGAGTATTGTGCTGGGGGAGGTCTGATCGACTTCATGAACACCCGTCTTCAACATCGTCTGACAGAGCCAGAGATTCTGAAGATATTCGGAGATGTCTCTGAGGGTGTCGCTACTATGCATTATCTCAAACCACCCTTACTACACAGAGATCTCAAGGTCGAGAATGTCCTGATCAACAAGGCAAAAGATGACATGCCATGCTATAAAGTATGCGACTTCGGCTCCGCTGCCCCACCACGTCCAGCAGCCAAGACGGTGGAAGAAGGCAGATTAATTGAAGAGGACGTACAGAAACACACTACAATGCAGTACAGGAGTCCTGAGATGATTGATGTCTACCGAAAGCAGCCAATTGACGAAAAGGCGGATATTTGGGCCCTCGGGGTGTTGCTCTACAAATTATGCTATTACACTACACCATTCGAGGAGGTCGGACAGATGGCAATCCTGAATGCATCTTTCAAATATCCGCATTATCCAGCTTTCACTGATAACATCAAGAAGCTGATCGCGTGGATGCTCAGAGAGGATCCCCAAAAACGACCAAATATATACCAGGTCATTAAGGAGGTCTACACAATGAGAGGAGTGTCAGGGCCGCTTCCAATCAAGGATATATACTCGAACCGCACGCAATCCGAGTCTAGAAGAAACGAGCAACTGCCATCCCGTTCACCCGATGTCACATCACCGCGAACCATTGGCTTGAGTAAGGCGGCGCCTCAGCGACAGGAGGAACGACTGCCGGAAATCACACCTATGAGAAGAGGCAGACCTACGGCAGTTGCAGCTCAGATCCCGTCTGCCGCTGCTCATGATGCAAAGCAAAAGCAAATAGGTACAAAACCTTCGCCCTCACCGGCTCATGGAGACCCATTCGCTGCTCTCGATTCTCAAAACCACGATGTTCGGTCAGGTGCAGTCGATGAGCTCAGCAAAAGGTTCCCAAGCCTGGATGAATTCTCGATTGCCCACGATGGGGGGAGGGAGTTCTCCTTCGGCAAAAAAGAGACGCTCCCGAATTCTAAGTCCTCGGTTGAGCCGAAGAACAATTTATCTGCCAGGGTTACCAATGCGCTCGCAGATGAAGCGTTCAGTGTGCAGCCAAATGCCACAGCCGAGACCACTACAGCGTCAAGGTCTGTGAGTCAACGTCAATCAGTGCGAACATCTCCTCAGAAGCCAGAACCCATCTCTCATTCTCGCAATCAGGGATCCACTAGTGTCGAAAGTCTAGCATTGCCGCAGCCAACAACATTCAAGTCTAGTGTGTCGTACACATCGACAGGGACCAACCCATCTCCACCACCCATAGTCAATAGATATCCAGAGCCTAGTAATCGTCCGATTTGGAGAGTACCAAAACCAAACGATACCCGCTCGACCTCTCAGCCACGGGCGTCAGCTGAAGCCGAAGCGGCAGCGTCTCAACTACAACCGAGTCTCCCACCTTCTCAACGACCTGGTCTACTTGAAATGCATCGTTCCAAGTCACAAACGGCAACTCAAATGGCTAGAGGTCTCGTTCAGAGCTCTCGGCCAAGTTTAGAGGGCGGACGGCCAGCTCTCCAGGAGCTTGGAATCTCTGGTGCCGGCACTGGGCTGGGCCGAGCCGTTAGTTCATCTCATGCTCGACAACGGCCGTCCAGTGCGTATCTATCTTCGAATCTAGACTTTCTCAAGGATGCAGAAGCAAGTCGAAAACGCGCGAGCATGGAACTCCAGCGTCCTTCAATGGAGGTGAGACGGTTCAGCAGACAGTTGACTGGCGAACAGGATGATGCACAGATAGGAAGTGAACTTTCGTACCTGCGAAGTAATGAAGAAGGTGTCCCTGAGCCGCAGAGGAGTGCAATTGGCAAAAAGGCTCACCATAAGAAAATGTCGTCTATTAGCGGATCTATTAGTGGAGCCAAAAACCTTATCAGTGGTCGCTTTGGTGAGGCATTCAAGAGGTTTGAAGGCACTGAGAAACCGAGCAGCGACCTTCGACACCTCGAATTAGATCCTGCACCATTTATAACGCCAGATCCAACCAACAACGATGAGGAACCAAGACTACTTTCTCCAATTGCAGGCTCTGAAGCGGCCCTGAGCCGAAGGAGTGATCAAGAGTCCGTTGCGGCAGGAGACGAAATCGAGGATCTACCCCCTGACGTGAAACGAGAAATCGAACGACGGCAGATTCTTGAAGAAGAGAAACGAATAGCCGCTTTAGCAGAATCATACAAGGACCGTGTCACTGGTGGCGAGGATGCGGAAAATCTAGCCACGCGAGCAAGAACAATTCAGAGTCGAGTCCAGAATCTCCTTGCGGAAGGGCAGAAAAGCCCGGTGCGAAAGCCTACGGCTGAGGGTTACGGCCGTTACACAGATGCCAGCCTGAAGGCAAAGGGAGAGCCTGGGCCAGATGCCACAACACAACCTCTGAAGCAGCAAGCTTCGCATGAAGCGTCCACACCTCGTGTGTCTTCCGCACCGCGAGACTTTGTTCGTTCCACGGAGATGAAGCACCCCATAATAGCTGGATCTACAGCATCCGCTCCTCCAGCGCAGGAAAGCTTGCAGAGGAGGGTTGTTTCGAGACCAAGTGCTCCTCCAAAACCCAAGGCGCTTCGCACAGGTGGCCAGTGGCCACCTGTGAAACAGCGAGATGGACAAGACGCCAGCCAGCTTCGCTCAACTGGACTGCAGGCTTTACTGGCAAAGGATTTGGAAGGCGTTCCTGACTATCCATCTCAAAGTACTGCCGAAGGACGAGCCGCAAGTCTGCCCACCCAGCCAGTGCTGGCCACAAGTGGAGGCGGCCAGGATGTCGATTTTGAGGATTTCAGCAAGCGTTACCCCAGCCTGAGCGGGATTGAAATGGTGGAGACAGAGATTGGAGGTGAGCACCTCCCCCATGGTGGGACGGTCAGAGAAATATAGAGAGCCGGGATGCTATAGATGTGTGTAGCTAGATGTGATGAACTATCTATCTGTTGACGGGTATGTACCCATGAATGAAGACCATGTCCTCTACACACCACCGGCTGCACCTCTTGGTCAATGTCAACCGCCTTTTTGGCGAAAATCGTCCATGCTGGCATACCCTGTCTATACAATATACCACCCTGTGTTTTGTGTCACCACCTGTCCGTTATTGGCTTCGATGGAGTTGGGATTGGGTATTGCATAGTATTGGCATTTCTTTATTCTAACTGGTGAGATGTGTTATGCAGTTCCTTCATCTACAACCAAAACACCTACCATTCTCGAAATGAATACCTAAATCGCTGTCCCCCCAAAGCCATTTAATAATTCGAGTTCATAATGTTTGTCGGTAAGACCGCGTTCAATGCCAAATGATTGGCAAGACTTGAAATGGCTGAAGTTCGAGCTCAGCACACGTAGCCAGCCCCACGAACCTCAAAGATGCGGACTTTCAGCCCCTCGGCCAAGCTGGAAGTGCAGGTGGAGAATGACATTCTCGCGCTCACACTACGTCGCAACACAGCACAGTACCTGCACAGTCAGTCAATAAACCGCTACGAAAAGACCTACAGTCTCAATCTTCTCCGTTTCGCCTGTACGTAAGTACCTGTGACCTGCAGCAGACCCTGTCAGTCACTACGCTGGACGCTGATCACCGCCGGGCAAAAGTGAGTCTGGGACGACGACGCACCCTGTCGAAAACCATCGTCATCACCCTACCCTGCCGCACTGGACAATTGGAACTATTCAACCATCGCTGCTTTTCAACAAGTGAGACTCTCATTGCGCGCCCTACTGCGTAAAGGTACTATTCCTGCCCTCGCACGTAGATCTCTATCCACATACACACCCGCACCGTGGCTTCTCAAACGTACATCGACCAGCTGCCTGCCAGCCTGAGACAGTTTGCGCCACAGCGGTTTCTCGATCAGGTGCAGACCAAGCTTGCCGACCTCCAAGGCTATCTTCACGGCGCGACCGCCGGTGTCGGTGCCGGCGCCACCGCAAACAGAGCAGCAGGGTCAACGGGGCCGCTTGGAGATCTCAGTGATCAGCAAACACTCGCCCTCACTTTCTTCACCACTGCCTGTCTGGTGTTGTTCGCCTTCCTAGCAAGGATGTCGTGGACTTCACGCCTGTCGCTGGGTCGCTTCTCGCCCTTCACCCGCACGCCTCCAAACCGCACTGAAGTCAGCGATTCGGACTTCAGCTACATCACCAGCGATGACCTCAAACAGCACGAGCGAGAGCAGCAACAGCGTCGGAGTAGAGACCGAGATCGGGAGACGGATACTGCTCGGGAGATTGATCTCGGTCCCTCACGTGATACCGACAGGATCGTACTGAGACACAAACGTGAGAGCTACGCCGTGCATTTTCCGGCGTACAGCATTGCCAAAGGCGAACTCTCGATCGGCGATGTTCGTGCTGTCGCTGCTAAGAAGCTGGGAGGTGATTTGAGGAGGGTCAAGTTGATATACCGTGGGAAGAACCTCAAGGACGACTCGCACACTTGCAGATCAGAGGGACTGAGGGAAGGTGTTGAACTGATGTGTCTAGTCGGTGAGGCAGCCGCCGGCTCAGACAGTGACGATTCGGACTCAGAAGAGGCCGGCGTGACGCCAGACGGCGGCGATGACGATGAGGGGCGCCGCCGCCGCCGCAACCGCAACAAGAACAAGAAGCGGCGGGAGAAGAAGAAGGAGGAGAAGCGCGAGTCTGGGGAATCAACACCGACCAGATCTGAGCACCTGCCATCCGCCAACCTGCGCCCACCGCCGTCAGGCAGTCGTTCGCACTCACCTTCTTCGTCGCGCGCGCCGACCGGCGGCTCCAACACGCCGCTGACGCCCATTGCCAAGCTGAACGCCCTACGTGAGACTCTGCAGACCTGGGCCGCGCAGTGCGATGAGTTCCGCAGAAATCCTCCCGCCGACCCGGCCAAGAAGGACTACGAGCACAAGCGCCTCGGCGAGACCGTCCTCACTCAGGTCCTGCTCAAGCTGGACGCCGTCGAGACTGAGGGCGATGAAGAGGCCAGAAAGCGCAGGAAGGAACTCGTCCGTGAGGCCCAGGCGGTGCTCAAGTCGATCGATGAGGTCGTCGGTGTGAAATCCTCGGCTCAATCTTGATACACTAGTAGACCTGCTTTGAGGAACTTTGTAGTACTACGTCTACGATAAACGGCCCTTCCTGGGTGCTATTTTACAGATCCTTGACAGTTTGTCTAGATAACCACGCGTTTGTCAAGTTCGGCATACGTACTGTACGAGCAAGTGATCATTGACGACCCACCTTCTGATTGCGTTCGTTGGTTCTGGGATGCATTGTGTATCACGGTATTGCGGATTTGCAGCATGCTGTAACTGATGCTAGATATCTAGGCTACTGTGCGATAGAATGCATCGACATCGCTAGCAAATTTAAATCAGACCACTATCCAGCTTTAAGTCGACATTTGGCATTTTTCATTTCAGATAGGGACCTTCATGTATCGGCGGACTCTGGAGGCTTTGGAGGCTGAAATGTATTCCATACTGATGGCAGGCGTCATAACAGACAAACGATCATCCGTCCACTTGAGACGATTTCATCTCTCTTTAATGATCCATGTACGCTCGTCTCTCGTGTTGAGCAGTGTGACTGCAAGCAAGTAAGTCTGAACAGGTAGGATCACGCCCTTTCTCCATGTAACGGACACAGTTGCGTGCATTGTAGCGATACCCAAACTGGTCGTGCCTTGGTCCTGTGGAATTCGCTTGATTCGTGTCAGGATGAGTGAGTGCGGTGGTGAGGTTGTGGACAGTCTGTAGGCATGCTATGTGGTGCTTGTTCTCCTCAAGATGTTGTCGTATCAACCAATGTCTCGACAGCGCAGTGGGTGTTGATATAAGCGTGGTTATTGGACTGCACCGTTGGGTATCGCATGTCAGATAGGTGTATTGGGTGTTCCAACGTCTTCAACTCCTCCAGCAGTCCATTACGAAACCCTTCGCGTGGGAAGAGCCTGTACCATATCAGACCGGCATATCCACAATCGGTTTAACAAACACCGCCTCTAATCAGCATCCTCGTTGGCCATCCTCGCAGAGATTATCCTGACATCTTCGGTAGGTCGGTCCTCACTGTCTGTCCTAACCATGCCCATCCTGCGTACGACCTGCATGCCGCTGCGCACTCGGCCGAAGATGGTATGCTTGCCGTCCAACCACGGTGTCGGCGCTAGGGTGATGAAGAACTGGCTGCCATTGGTATTTGGCCCGCTGTTGGCCATGCTCAGTACGCCGGCACCCGTGTGCTTGAGCTCTGGCGAGATCTCGTCTTCGAATTTCTCGCCGTAGATGGATGCGCCGCCACGGCCGGTGCCGGTCGGGTCGCCGCCCTGGATCATGAAGTCCTTTATCACGCGGCTGCGCGCGTTCGCTGCTGGTCAGTCTGGTGTATTCCGCGAATAGAGCTTCATGTGGCTTCATTCGAGCTGGGCGATTGCTGGATCAATGTGACGTACTGGAAGACGACGCCATTGAAGTAGTTCCTCCCAGCCAGCGTGCTGAAGTTCTGACACGTCCGCGGCGCATGGTCGGTGTACAGCTCCACCGTTATGGGACCCATCGATGTCTCTAGCAGCACGGCTTGAGACATGTTGAAGGCGGCGGTGACGTTATGGCGGGATTCGGTTGGTATGTGCAAATTGTTGGCAATGCTGAAGTGGTTTTCGCCATGACGTGAGCTGGTCGGAGCTGGGTAAGGAGCGTAACTTTATTGGACAGAACATGAAACTGACTAAAGGACGTCGCCGCTATACTATCCTATACGATCCCGCCAATCACGTTCTGATCACATCGAGCTTTGAAGGGTTAGGGTTTGGGTTCAAATGTTCCCTTGAACAGCCTTTTAGCACATGTCCTCTTTCCACAAGACAAAATAGCCGATTGAAGCATAGTAGACTACTGTGTCTCGTGGTATCAGCATAAAAAAAGTTTGGATTGCGCAATCGTTGTGGCAACCCGTAGCAGTCTAGAAGGCAGAATGAACTTAATGACCTCAATGACAGCTGTAGCTCGAGGGTCTAGCCTGCGCAGGCGTATATATTCATACATCCTACAGCGACATGTCTACAAAACAGCTACAGAAGCAGAATATTGCGTACGGGAGGTAGCCCGGGGACAAAGAAATGGGGCCACTGCTACAAATTCCCTGGAGGCTTTTGCCTTGCCAGGTTCCCGCGATGTGGCTGAGACAACACCTACCTACCTTAGGTATCAGCCCACTGAACGTTTGTCTGTCTCTCTTCCCAGCCCTTCCTTGCTGAAGACAGCTGTAGCGGCAGTCGTTCCACAAGTAGCAGACAGGTATGACCTGTAATTTACACCTCAAAATCAGAGGACTCTCGTACCTTGCTGTTCATACTTGCTTGCTTGTCGGTTGCCCCACCTTTGCAGGATGGGGATTGTATGACAATAGGACGATGGTGGATAAGACTTCAGAAGAGATGGGCCGGACCAGAGGTTCATCCTGAGTGGTCTAATGCAGAAAGGAACTTTAGTCAGGAACGGGATAGAGCTCGGGCTGCATGTCTCAGCGCTAAACGGAGGGATTTTCTATTTTATCTCCGTCTTCCCTGTGGATAAAAAATTATTATAGGTGTTGCCAATATAGATAGTGAAGCCAATCTAATGGTTGACAAATGACGGGCTGTAGAGACAGTGCTGTTCTGCAGTATGCATGAGCTGGCAATACTGTACAGTATTGTGTCTATAGAAAGAGAGCAGGACGCTTATACCATACTGGCGGCGCATTGGCGTAACTCTTTGTAGCGACATTGGCACCCGGATGCAGCCAAACCCGAGGCGGGATTCTTCTGTCAAGAAAGGGTGGCGAAAAGGGGGTAGGTCGATCGAAACAGGTGATCCAGCTCGTATTTTGAGCATCTGCAGGCTAATGTAGGTGCTGTCATCCTGCCGTGTTCCAAGAAACTTGCCCGCACAGGGTTGTCCTGTCTCCACAGTCTGTACACATACGGCGTGGAGCTTGCTCTGCCGTGGATGGTGACGATCGACACTGGTAGGTAATATCTGCATCTGGACAGACCGTGGCCACAAGACATACTATGGGAGGAGACCAGATGGCCATGCCTGGCGAGGCCGGTCATTCTGCTGAAGGATCTTGATGGGGGCAGTGTTGTCAACGTGCGATGTCGAGATGTTGAGTCGAGACGTACCAACGAGCATTGGGAGCTGGAAGCGCAGGCCTACCCAGCAACATCAATACCTCACACGATGATGATGTTGAAGATGGTGATGGTGACAGCATTGCCACATGCTACAACGCCTCCCGCATCTCCATACCTTATTATGGATCGGACGAGTCCAGCTATCACAGGGTATCTCAACGGGCAAAGCAAGCCGACGACGGGGAGCAAATCGAAGAGATAACCATAGTCATGGTGGAATAGAGTTTGGTTGATCGTTATTTGTCGTGTCGCTGCTACTCCCGATGTAGACAGAGACGGCCAGGACAATCCAGACGGTCCAGTGCTTTGCTTCCTCAGGCACTCACTGATTACTACTCCGATTTCACCTTTTCGTCTTGTCTCGTCCTGTCTTGTTGGCCTCGTCGTTGCCTTCATCACCATTTCCATCTTCATCTTCACCTTCAACGCCGTCAACATCGCCCTCACCTTTGACGACAATCTTCATCGTCATCATCTTCTTCACCTTTTCACCCGTTTGTTCGTTTTCTTCCCTGTCTTCCTCGACTTTCGCTCGCTACCTCAACATTCGTTCGCGCTCGACTCTAGCACGACCTGCTGCGCTCGCCCGACCGTAACGACAAACCCTGTTGCACCATACTGTACATCAAGCTTTCACGGCAACACCGCAGCACTGAGCCGCTCCATTCCGCATCACACACTCGCGCGCATACATACAATAGACACTTCGTCTCGCCCTCGACCTGCCAGACCCATCACGGTGTCACTTGCAGGCCAAGTGCGCATTGCATTCACTTTCCACTACTCGACGTCAACTCCAGAATCTCGACCGACATACAGATAGGCAGGCAGCTCATAACGCACCTCCACCTTTTCAACAGTGGGCCTCTTTCTTTGTTGCAGTCTCACGCCTCACCCAAAGGCACCTCCAGACGTCGCCAGGACCTGCTGTAGCTGCTACATTCCTGACACCCCTCCTCCGCTTATACCCCCCGGAAACGGTGACCCGCCTGTCTGGTCCTGTTCGAAAACACTCATAACCATTCCTCATACATTGACCCACCCCCGGGCCACGCCAACTGCCACTCGCTTGGCTTGTCTATTGCTTGTCTTGTTTGTCTGCCGCCTTTCCTTTCGCCCTGCTTGTCTTCTTCGCGCGAATGATGAAGCGTCGCAACCTATTCCTACCGAGATCTTTGATCTTGAGCGGCATCTCATTCGCAGCTTTCACAGGTGTTGCGTCGGGCCTCGGCCAGACTTATTGCTCGAATCAAAACACAGGGGCCGATTATCAAGCTGGTACGCTAATCCGCGTTCACTGATCTTCATCTATACACGGACTTTTGTGACTGATTTTGAACAGTGGTCGATACCTACAATTCCAATGGTGCTTGCTATTCACAATGCTCGTCCCAATACGCCTTCGCCATCGTGCAATGGAAGAGCTGTTGGTGCTCGAATTATGTCCCTGCCGATCAGGATGACTTGTCTCAGTGCGATCAGAGTTGTCCAGGTTATCCCGATGACGAGTGCGGAAACCAGGACAAGAATCTTTTCGGCTATATAAAGCTTCCAAATTCTCCTTTAGGGACCGCTGGCGGCTCAAGTTCACAAGCGTCAAGCACCTCGAGTCCACAATCTTCAACATCCACCTCGACACCCCAGCCGGTAAGTTCACAGCCGTTCCAGTTTTGTTGAGCATCTTTCCTTTCTCATTCCTACTCCACATTGGCGGTCACGTCTCCTTATTGGTTGCGATATCCATGACAGAGCGGATCTTGACAGATGAGCTAGACATCATCAATACCCTCTACATCGCCATCTCCATCGTCTTCATCCACAAATCCACCGACGAGCTTCGTGAGTGAAACTGTCTTCGAGACGGTTACTCAGTCTGCAAGTGTCAGTCTGGTTTTGTCTGTCACTATTCCTGTACGCAAGCCTATTGTCCCAGGATCCTGAGACGACCATTGTTTCTGTTACTTTTCCTCTATTGTGATGAAAGTCTTGGCTGACTATTTGTTCCTAGACCCCATCCTCAACCAGTACCACTTCAAGCACTACATCCTCGCCGAGTCCCTCAACCAGCTCTTCCTCCGATGCAGCACCAGTACCTGTCTCCAGCACATCCTCATCTTCATCTACTATCGCTCCCGATCCTCAAACATCTGCAACAACACCTGTTACCAGTGTTATTACCATCACTAGCTCTGGTGCTGTCGTTACCCAAACTGTTACCTCCGCACCACTTGTTGGATCATCTTCTCCAGATGGGAATGAAATTCCAATTCAAAAGAAGGGCTTGTCAGGAGGCGCAATCGCTGGAGCCGTTATTGGCGTCATAGCCGGTATTGCGCTGTTACTTATTGGCGCTTTCTTCCTTTGGCGTCGAAAGCAGGCCAAGGATGATACACCCGATAACACACCTGGTGGCACGAGAAATCCTACACGCACAACTAGTGTTCTCAGTAGGAAAGGACTTCTCGCTCGCTCAGGGACCGGCCGAAATGATATGAGAGAGAGTGAATGGGATCGGCCGTTGTATGTCAACACCGGAACCGGCAACACTAGCAGACAGTCGGCATTCTACGGTCTTGGCGCATCCTCCGGCGCTGCTGGAGTTAGTCCTTCCAGCCCTCTCGATAGCAGAAGCGAGGGAAGTGATCGAAGGAATAGTAGACCGCTGATCTACGACCAGCGCTTAAACCCATCAGCTCTGTGGGCTCATCAAGATGCGAATGGTAGTCGTATCTCCATGCAGGACAATCACGACTTTAGCCGACCATTGGCCGTTACCAATCCTGACCCAAGGAACAGCTTCGACTCGCGCCTCAGCCGTACTGGGTGAACTCGACTCGATTTTTTAAATGTCTCATAAGCGAAACTTTACGAATCTCACTTTCACGGACACGACTTCCCGGATAGAGGCACCTGGACATAGCCCATGCTCAGACGCCGACATGATAATAAATTGACCAGCCCAATTACTTATGGTCTGTCCAAACTGGCCTTCTTTGGAAGCTCGATGGTCTCTATTCGACTTCAATCATTTACTGATGCATTGTTGATAGCGTGGCGTTCTCTTCACACGTTCTATTGAGGTGGTTAGATGTACATCTTACGTCGAACGACATTTCCGACTTGAACTCGACATTGCGTTGGGTTACCATGCGTGCAGATACGTTTCGCTGTCTATTCTCAACTAGAAAACGACGCACGTACGTGCGAGCAGAGTCAAGTCTCGGAACTTCCGACAAGGACCAGTTGCTTCTTATCAGATTTCTTCAAATTCACACCAATGTGTTTCAATGCGAAACCAACTGCAGATGACATTGATGACGCCTTGGTTGGCCCATCATCGCCGTCATCTTAGTTAATCATTCCTTGTGCTAATTGGTATACCCTACCTAATCTCTGTCGATATAGGACGTGCAATGAACATATTTTTACGCGAGCATTTATTCTGCCTTCACTTAGCAAATATTTCTCCTTGGGTGATCCCGTGACACCTATCCTCGTTCTTCCATGCCCGTCCACGACCAAGGTGTTCCATCAGATACATCCCAAGTAATGGAAGCAATGCGAGACCTCAATCCAACTACAGGTGACCAGAATGCTAGCTCGAAAGACTAGGGCCTCCTACTGATAGATTTCTCTGGTGTACGTGACCCACAGCTTTGAACGTGACTTCTCTCTGTCGTTTGCTAGACATGACACCTTTGACTGGAACACTTATTCGCCGGATCCCACTACTTCCAATGGGTCATTTGGTTGAAGTAGGAGTCGGTCGGGATCAGATTTCACGACTTGCCAAGCGAGACATTTTACAAGATCAACCACCTTGGGCAACCAAGACACAGGAAGCAAAGTTGACGTCAAAATGGCCTGGTCAAGCGTGAACGCGAACAAGCCACTGCCCAGTACACCACCATCGCCTACTTCCCAAGACGTGCCGATCGAGTTCTCTATCAGGCACACTCCACCTGCCAACGGGGTATCTCAGAGTGGTGTCATGGGTCCAGATTCGCCATCGGCGAGTCTTAGATCTCTGATTGCTATGTTTGAAAATGCCGAAAGCCTTGAAAGCGGCGAGGCTTTCAATGCTGAAGAGTTGGTGGGCACCAATAAACCCAGCAAGACGAGTGAAGAGGTTGGAGCAGAAGACGACATCCATGCACAGCTTTCTACCAAGCCACTTCCTCCCAGGCCAAAACCTATGAAAGTCGCGCCTGTAATCGACCCGCCTCTATATCCCATCACGCCAGGTGTCAAGACTCGCCATGTCGACATTTTCCAAGCTGTGGCAGCGGCTGGGGGTGGCCAGTGCGGCATGAGCAATATGGGTGAAGCCAATACAAGCTCAGGTGGGCAGGTTGACACCGAGCGGCCTTCTACCCACGGGAAGCTTGGGCTCTCTTCTGTCCTGCCGCGTCGCCACGTCCCTCGCACCGAACCCTCGCCGCGGTCCAACGGTCGTCATCGCGGGCATACGCTGTCGCTGGTTGAATTTCTCAAAGCAGGACCACCAGCCGCTGGCGCAGACGAAGAAGATCCAGCAGCACCGTCTGGTACGAGACGTGGCAATGGTCGGGGAAGCCTGACAGGCACATACACGGCACACGTCGATGCGGTGCCTCCGCCAGGCGTCGTGGTGAAGCGGCAGAAGGGCAAGCGGGTGCGGTACGGGCGCAAGCACTCGTTGCGCCAGCCAGCGACCCAGATCGCGTGTGCCGTCGGCGCCGTCGCCGTCACCGGCTGGACCGCCATCTTCGTCGAGCTGCTCGGCCTCATCGACGGCGACGGCCTGCCGGGTACCACTGTCGCCTGGATCGTGCTTGCTGTTGCCGTCGCTTACGTTCTCCTCGCCGCTAGGCTCGTCCTTGTCGGCTCGCGCTGGCTCGCGCCTATGTTGCCCGTCGCCTGGGCCGTCGGCACCATCGTCGCCGCCAGCTTGATCGCCATGGTCGTCTTTGGAATCGTCATTGGCGTGCGTAGAAGCTGAGATTGGTTCTGTCGAAGTCGTTACATAAGCAAAATACCCTGTATTCAGACGGGATGGTGAGGTGGAGACGTGTATATTGAGGATTTGATTGTGCAATATCTGATTTACGAGTGGGAGCTATAGCTTACGGAAAGGCTTGATGTCTTGACATTCAGTAGTGAACTTGGCTAGCTGGTAGCATTGGGGGCATCTGAACTAAGATCGTCACCCGCCTTTTCACCCGCCTTCTCACGCTCCTTCTTACGCCGCTCTCTGGCACTGTTCTTGACCTCTTCCCACTTGGCATGGTATTTCTTGATCTGCTCCCTCTGCTTTGCAATCAGCGCTTCGTGCTGCTGCTTCTCCATCAACTGCGCCTCGATTCGATGTTCCATCATTTTCAGCTTCTCGCGCGTGCCATCGTCAGGATGGGCGCCGCTGCGGATGCTGAGCATGCTTTGATTCAGCGCCTCCATATTGGCGTCCTGGGCGTGTCGCTCGAAGTCGGCAAGTCTCTGCGCCAGTTGCTCCAGCGTGGTCTTCAGAGTCGTGTTCTCCAGCTCTAGCTCCTCGCTGGTGCGCGTCTTGCCGAAGGACAGTCGTCGCTGAAGCGATGCTTGTCGGCTGTGTCGAGGTGAGCTTGGCCCTGGTAGCTCCCTCGCATCAACGAAGGCTTCTTCGTCTTCTTCGTCAATGCCAGTCAACTGTTGCTGCTGCTGTTGCTGTTGCTTCGCGATGTCTGCGTAAGAAAATGTACCGCCCCCTTTTTGCACAACGTAAAAACTCTCCGCGGGGCCAAAAAAGTTGCCTTGGCTGCCTTGCTGTCGGTGAGTCTCTTCAATAGCGTTCAATGCTGCCTTGGAGAAGATCTTGCTGACATCAGGGTCGTTATTCGCCTTGACTGTTTTAGACGGTTTCTTGGTTGGAGCAGGTTCTGGGGGTTTATCTTCCTGGACAAGAGGAAGGCCTGCATACGCTAAGACTGACGAGAGCTTCGACATCGTACCAGTAGTGACATTGCTATAGAATCTCGCGAACCCTTCATCGTCCTCGTTTTTACGCGCAGCTCTCACCCGGCTCAATTGAGCTTGACTGCTCACTATCGAAGGCGGAATACCAGTCACTGTAGATGGGCTTCCTGCCTGGGTAGACTCAGGTGATCCTGGTTTCGCCCTCGCTTGAGTAGCTGCCGTAGAAGGAGATGCTCGATTTACTGCTGGGATGCCTCTCCTGCTGGCAATATCTCGTGCCAGAGAAGGTGATGATTCTCTGGTGCGACGTTCCAATTTCGTGGCCGCAAGGGCAAGCGAGGTCGGGTTCGTAGCGACCGTGTTTGAGGATGATTCAGACTTGACATCACTTTGCAAGACTGAAGATTCTCTTTTAGCAGCGACTGTAGCGGCTGTTGCTGCTTCCTTCACGCCGTCGTCTGTTCGCACGATCGCAGCGAGCTTTTTATGTTGCTCCTCTAGCAAGGCGAGGATGCGAAGAGCTTGGCTATCGCTGGTAGACTTTGATGCTCGTTCAAAATCTGCTGCTGCCAGCTGATGTTCCATCGATGCTTGCCTCCAGTTGACTTTCTTGGTTTCCTCTGCAGCCTTTCTTGCATGGGCATGAGCCTGGTTGATCGGTGTTAGTTCGACGGATCACACGAGACCAGGACTATTCAAACGTACCGTTACCATGGGAGAATTCTCCGCCATCGTACATGAATACGAGGTTGTTATGTTGGAGCAGGTAGGTAGCTAGCTACCGGGAAGATCATCGAGAGACGAAGGCAAGGCAATCCGATAGCATACAGAGATGGAGTACCTAGCGCAAGGCAACTCAATCACACATGTGACGGAACATGCCGTCAGCCGAGGCGTCCAGAGGTATTATAATCTAATCGATAAGATAATGCAGACCGACGTACTTCACTCCGGTACCTACCTATGTAATGCGATTGTGGATGCCTGATCCATAAGGCAGAGAGACACGATAAGTGATGTGATAGCTTGCTGCTTGATACGCCTGACCTGCTAGAGATTGAGGTCAACTCAACTCCCCCTCACAGCACCGTCCATTCATTCATATGCCTTTCCGTATGCCTTTGAATGTACGGCCCTCTACTTGCGATCTTCTCCAGTAATATTGGCGACTTATCTTGAGAACTGCATTGCTGCGTCAAGAACGCAGTCCTGTGACTGGTGACCTCATCAGCTGCCGTACATTGACCGAACTGGGAGGCCTTGCTATCTATGCAGCCAATGGGTCGCATCTTCATCAACGATAATTGCACCTAGAAGTGAACTATTGGCACGGATCGAGCTTGATTGACGACATGCTGGAAATTGCTGCCGAGTGACAGTTGCCTAGAGATTCACGTATAATAGGGAGACCAAATGGCCACCTCAGAACAGGCGGCGCCCTCGCCTAGATCGCCATTTTCCCTACTGAAGCGTGGCAAACGGACAGATTCCTCGTCTGTATCAATCGCTAGTAGCTCTAGCGAGATCGATGATAAGTCTATCAACGGAAGCAGACTTCTGGCGCCGAGCGATAATAATCTGGACAATACCAAAGGTCGTGGACGGACGTCATCAGATGGTGGCGGCCGCAGCAGCTTCGACGAGCGATTGAGATTTGCTGCTCTGAAAGGGTTACGGCGCAGCTCGAGACAGCAGAACTCAACCAAAAGCAACCGCACTCCTGAGATCAGTCCAAGTAGATTGGATGGTGACGATACTCTCCAACGCAACCCTTCTTATGTTTCCTCCCACGCGGACGGGAGCAGTCAAAGCAGCCTACTTACAGACGACGTGCCTGAGGACGAGAGGTAAGTGAACATGAGAACGATCCCCCAACGTCTGAACTCAAGCATCATCATTGGTTTGCAATGGATATCGCAGCTCTTCCAACCCATCCAATCCCCTATCTCCTTTCTCTCGCAAACGCAACGCCAAAGCAACCCCTCCACCTGGAGCGACAGCGGGTCATTCCGCTTGCATCCGTCTCCAACGAACGCACGTACCGCCGTCTCTTCGTGGACGCGCAGCATCGCAGGGTCTGAGGGTCTCTGGGGTATCTCCTTCTTTCAACCAGATGGGTTGTCGTCCTCAACCGCGAAGACTGCTGCGTACCCATTATCGAACAGTCGCAGAAGAGCCTCTTTCTTGTAGTCTGCTACCGTTGTCTTTACCTCACCCCACCCAATTACGCTGTTTCGGGGAATGTGGAGAAGCTGGCCTGCGCTTGAACTGCATCTGGGCTTGTGCCTGTGTCACTAACTGCCGTCGTATTGCAGGAAGCCTAGCCGACCTACTATTACACCCCATGATTCGCATTCAGGACTCTTGACCCTCTCATCGCCGCTGATACATGCTCACACAAGCCCAGACACCTCTGCGTCCGACCGACCAATCATTGACGACCAAGTTCGGTCCGCCACTAAGTCTCTGCCTGAAGTTCCTCAGATTGTAGAGCCTTTGTCTTCGACTGGCACGGATCAGCTTCCGTCTCTGGACATTACGACGGATCCGTCCAGAAGTCGGTCGGAAGTCATTCCTGCTCTATCTATCAGAGGTTCGAATCACAACACCGCAGCGATTGATACCATCAAAAGCCAAGACCTCGTTGGCCTTAACTCTTCTAAACCGACCAGTCGCAGAAATAGCGTTGATCCAAACTCTGTGGAACATCGTGAATCTAGGGAGCTGTGGCGCAACCAGACAGAGCGTAAACCGGGTACTTCTTCATATCAGAAGGAGGAAAGAGCTAGCAAACAAGACGGTCCACCGATCCCCGAAACCCCAAAAGTCGCACGTCGGCCACTACGAATCAATCCTGATTCCATACCGAAAACTCCTCCCAACACTGTACAGCCCCCAACTACACTCGTGACCCCACCGACACCCACTATCGGCAATCTGAACGAACCGAACCGTCCTGTTGGAAGTCCTGTAATATCCTCCCCGGCAACACGCGGCATTGCAACCCCAGATAGCTCCAGAAACCGGCGAGGTCAGCCAGGTTCTACACTATCCGGCAGGTTCTCACTTAATTCCCCCTTGACGCCGACTGCAGAGGAATTGAAGACGCCGGGGGGAACTCTTACTTCACCACAAGCTACTGGCTTCTTCTCCAACTTCTTCACTGCTGCTCAGAGAGCTGCGACCCAGTTGACCGATACTATTGGGACTGCGCAAAACCAGAAAAGCAAGGGGATTACGGCTACAGATGGTGCATTGGATAAATCTGAAGTCATTCCCGGTATCGATGCGAAATCTGACGTAGACGAAAACCGACGTGAGCCAGCGGTGGAGACATTAGGTAAAGGAAATCTGAGTCTCAGTCATCTCGGCATAAGCGAAGGTAAAGAGGTTACCCCAATGAACTCGACCACTTCGCTGTCGCAGACAGTGACACAAGTTTCACGCGAAAACCTTCAGAAGAAAGAAGAAGAGGACGCTGCTGCCAGGGCTGTCTCTGCCGCTTATGAACAGCCAGTAGAGAAGGTTATACAGCAAGCAATTGGTGGCAGGCCTCTCTCCATTGCATCAACGGAAAGGTTGGGTCACAATGGGGAAGCGGTTCCTGCAAGAACAGGAGACACAGAGGGGTCTGGAGACATTCGACGGCAAGGTAGCGTTCGTAGCAGGTTCAGCGGGAGGAGGCGACACAGAGCAAGTTCCGCCACAACCGGGGGTACGATCGGTAACAGTGTTGCAGCAGGGATCAATTCTTCATTCGTTGGGCTTAGCAATGCTACGAGTTCAGGTCCGGGACACCGATTGACTGGCTTTGCTGTTGCAAGCAGCAAGCGTAACAAAGACTTCCACCAACTCTTCCGAAGTGTTCCGGAAGACGACTATCTGATTGAGGACTACAGCGCTGCTCTACAGAGGGATATCCTATTACACGGCAGGTTGTACGTCTCAGAGTGTCATATCTGCTTCTCGAGTAACATCCTTGGTTGGGTGACGAACTTGGTCATCAGTTTTGACGAGGTGGTCTCAATAGAGAAGAAGAACACCGCCGTCATCTTCCCCAACGCTTTAATCATATCAACACAACATGCCAAGAATACGTTCGCCAGCTTCGTTGCCAGAGATAGCACGTATGAGCTCTTGGTTGGGATCTGGAAAATCAACCATCCGAACTTGAAGAGCTCTTTGAATGGTGTCGCTCTTGACGATGCCACGACGGGTGACAAGACGGAGAAGGCGGAATCTGTCGCTTCAGATGATGGTTCAGATTCGGCATCCGATGAAGTATATGATGAAGACGAGGACGAAGACGAGATGACAGAGTTTGTCGACGATCCCGATGCTGCAGGATCCCCACCACCCAGCGAATATGGGGGTGCAACCCTTAGCAGGAAACCATCTGCCATCCAGCTAAATGGTCATCCGCAAACGAATGGCGTACCCTCCAAGGGCGGAGATGAAGCTGAAGCGACCACTACAAACGGTGCGAGTGGAGCTGACTTCCCTGGCCCCGCTACACACGCGCCAACGGAATGTAACGATACTTCAGAACACTTTGACCGGCCACTGGCAGATGCCATCATACCGGCGCCCCTGGGTAAAGTGTTTTCTATTATGTTTGGACCGGCTTCTGGGGCTTTCATGAAGAAGTGGCTCGTCGAAGACCAAAAATCACGAGAACTCGACTATCCTGACGACAAAATCGGCCTCGACAATAACCACAAGAATGTATCCTTCTCATATATAAAGCCACTCAATGCTCCTGTTGGACCCAGGCAGACGAAGTGCATCACGCAAAACACACTAGAACATTTTGATCTGGAGAAGTACATTACAGTTTCGTGTAGCACCCAGACACCTGATGTACCGAGTGGGAATATCTTTACTGTGAAAACTAGATATTGCTTGATGTGGGCACCGGGAAACAGTACCAGGATGCTTGCCAATTGCTCCATCGAGTGGTCTGGCAAATCCTGGTTGAAATGTGAGTTCCTGTAAAGTTTGATCTACACGCAAGTACATATGCTAACCAATCACAGCGGCTATTGAGAAAGGCGCGCAAGATGGCCAGACACAGTATGCGAAGGACATAGTCGCCGCACTCAAAGCGGCAGTCACATCCAAAGCACCCGCGGCAAAGGTTGGGCATAGAAAGGGGAAAAAGAAGAGCCGGAAACATGCGTCAGATCCTGACGAAGAGTTGAAGGACCGCCGCATCTCGGTCGTGGCGGTACAACAAAATGACTGGGGTGTTTTTGAAATCATCCGCCCAATCTTGGGACCATTGCTGGACATAATACGACCCATCTTTTCGCCCCAAGTCATCATCGCCCTGCTGGCGATTACCATTCTCGTGCAATGGCTACGAGGCCCTAAGAGTAGCGGTGTCAGCGGTGTGAGGATGTCTGGCTTGAGCTCTGGTGATAAACTCGCTGTGTACGAGGACATCTGGAGGAGAGAGGAGAGCGATCTCTGGGACTGGTTAGAAGACCGGGTCGGGCTGGAGGGGATGTATGCGCCTTCATTTTCAGCTGGCGGTACTAGCCAGAAGCAATCCGAACGGCAGAAGGTCTTAGCGGCGAAGACCATGGGTAAGAAGCTCGAAAACGAGCGCATGCAAGCGCGCGATCTCGACGACGCGATCAGGACGACCGAACAGAAATTACAGGTTCTGAAGGAGGCGGTCAGGAACCGTCGCGACAAGGCAAAGGGTTGAACCGAAGGTTCTCCCCTTTCTCCCTCCCTTTGTTGTTTTCTTTGCATCTTTGAAGGTCTTGCTGCCGTATCTACTTGGCGCAGTATATATTTGCGACCCGCTCACGACTTCTGTGAAGTCTCTCTTATGTATCGACTGGGAAACTGTATATTCTATACATAGCAATGTACTTTCTACATCAACCGATGAAACGGTCATCTAGAATATCTGCTGATCGGCAAGTTCTTACTTGTTAGTTGCGGCTTGAAGCAGATTAGCCGGCATGGTATTAATCTTGACCATTGTCCGCGTAAGGAGTTGGCTTTCAAAATCGAACGATCTGTGGCAGGATATGGCCGTGGCACAACCCACCCATAGGTTTCTTATCCTCTCTTCTAGGTGGGGGAAATCATCGATCATTCGGCAAGTATAGTTAGCTGAGATTGGTCCGTCTATAACCACCGCATCGATCGCTTGTATTACACCGTCTCTACACGTAACTAACTTTCACACCCATCCCGACAGTCTGGCGCACCTTGCCCCAGGCGCCTTCCAGCGCTCTGCGCAGCTTGATCCGCAGGTCCCGGCGCACTAGGACGAGCAGGAACGCGAGCAGGAACATCACCAGGCGCAGCAGGGCAGCGGTCGAGTTGATCGTCAGGCCGTGGCTCGCAGTCATCAGCATCTTGTGCAGGTTGCCGAGCAGGTTGGTCGCGCGGTCGATGACCGTCGGCGAGCCTCTGGTCGGAATCGGCCTCCTGGGTGGCGGGCGCCGGTTTTGTGAGGGCGTCTGGTGCGAAGCCGATGAGGTGGAGGATCGTCGTGCCGGCACTCTGCCTGAGCCATTCGATGTGGCCATGGAAGGTGGTGTGGGCTGCTTGTTGGGTGATGGCGACTGCGATGACGAGTTCTGTTGTCTTGATTGCTGGAGCTTCTTCTCTGCCGCCGCCGCTTCCTGTTGCTGCTGTAGTCGTGCTCTCTCCGCAGCCTCCCTTTCCTCTTCCTCCTTGCGGGCCTGCTCCATTTCCCTCTGCTGTTGTTCTACCAGAGCGCGCTCCTTCTCTGCCTGTCCATCCTTCTCATCGACGAGTTGCTGCAGTGCGGTTTGGAAAGCCTCTCTGCGATCCTCGTCGAGCGCGTCGCACTGGTCGATGAATGAGCGCGCATACTCCCACTCGGCATTGGCAGGCAAAACGTGCAATGTATACAGCTCGAGGATCTTCAAACGCGATTGCAGACCCTTGGGCCCATCGTGATAGTCTGCTGCCGACAAGTAGGCCTCCAAGCGTTGCTGCGTCACGCGCTGATCGTGCATATGCTCGATCAGGAGGGTGGCCAGGTTGATGACTACATCCGGGTCGACCTCACCCTCATTACCTCCGTATCCACGAACCACGATCTCCTCCCACACCTTCCCATCCCGCACTTTCACAGCCAGTGCCTTCCATCTGCCGGATCCGAACTGCGTGCGGCCTTCTTCAGCCCCTAGATCGATGATCGCGTGTAGAAGGCTGAGGTAGAACACCCAGACTTTCGTCCTTGTCCCACGCGAGCTCTGCGCGACAGGCGCATCGTCGGGTAGATCGCCATTCTGGTCGTTGTTGTGTTCGGGATCGAATGTACTGCTTCCGTCGGCCAGGCCGTTGATCGGATTGGCTGCGCTTGATCGTCGCGGACTGATGATGGGCTCTAGAACATCCAGAGACTCCTTGAAGCGCTTGGTGAGGTACAGCTGAGTTGCTTCTTTGTATGAGCGTACGATGAAGGAATTAGAGGAACGAGAATGTGACAGGCTGGATAGCGAGCTCGAGAGGTATTGGGAATCGTTTAGCTCCTGCTCCACCATGGTAGTGCCGGCGTGTGACATCCCGCCGGAGAACTGGAATGCTAGCTTGGTGAATTATCGAGACGATGATAATCACACGTGCAGCCTGTGAATGACAGGGTGGCAATGGAATAACGATATCAAGACCTATGTCTCGTTGATCGCTAGGGCTGTAGATAGATAGAGAAGTCTGGTGGCAGGAAGCAGCCGAGGTTCATACGACGCTAGGGCGAAGAAAGCGTCAATCGCGACGTAATTAATTGCGGCTTTAATAGACCGAAATAGGAAGTGTGACTGGCAGAGGTGATCATCGCTGTTTAATTGTGTTTGTTATTTGCCTCATCATTTTGAGAAGACATCAGTACTCTAGCGCGCAAATCTGATCGCCGAATGTTCTGACCGAAACGTCCGTTGATTTGGTCTCGTGCGCAATGCAGAGACACATGATAAGGCCTTGCTCCATCCTCCAAACGTTGCCAACATCGTGACTTCGAGTACGCTCTGCGAACGACAAGTCGTTGTTGCTTGGTTCGCAACAGCCAACACAAAATCGTCGTTGGGGACAGTTTAGTTCGACGCAGGAACGCTGCTTTACCGACCTTGCTGCTCGCTCATTCCTGGGATCATGGCTTATGAGTCTTCGTAGCTTCCTAAAGGTATGTACCATCATCTGCTCTCGCGAAACGAAAAACGTATATTCACTCAAACAGATCAACACAGGGACGGTTCCACGTAAACGTTTCAACATGGATGTCGACAAAACTTCCTTCTATCCGCTACTTTTGGGCATTCTCAAGGACATCAGTAACGCCCATTTTGTCACCTTCGACCTTGAACTCTCTGGCGTGTGCAGTAAATCGCCCAGTGGTGGTGGGAAAGGTCCTGGACGACCGTCATTGCAAGAACGCTATGCTGAAACAAAGCAAGCTGCCGAACGGTATGAGATCCTACAGATCGGTCTGACTTGCGTCATTCAGGATGTTGAATCCGGCAAGTACTCGTTGAAACCCTACAACTTCTGCATCAACCCCATCATCGAGGAGAAAGGCATCGATATCGAGCGGATCTTCAGTTATCAATCCGGTGCGGTGGAATTTCTCTTGAAAACAGGCTTTAATATGGCCAAACCTTTCACGGACGGCGTCCCATACATGTCACGACCGGAAACTCGCATCGCTCGGGAAAGGTATGAAAAGCGAAACGACAAAAACGACATTGCAGATATCCAAATCAAAGCATCTGATGTCGAGATGCTGGCCTTCTTAGCCAAGACCCGCAAAACTATCACTTCCTGGCTGAACGATAAAAGACCTCACGCACCAGAATATGTCAACATAAGTGAGGATGTCCCACCCGGAGTAGCTCCTCCAGAAATGAGTCGGTTTAAGAAGCGACTCGTTCACCAGTTGGTCAGGGCCGAGTTTCCCAACCTCACCACCATAAGTCGTCGCAATTTCATCCAGATCGTGCGCTTCAACCAGCAACGTGAAGACAAGATAGCAGCAGAGAGGAGGCAGGTGCTTGAGGCGAAACTGAATCGACAGAAAGGATTTGGTTGGATTGTAGAAGCGCTTCTGGGAGGTGACCTCTCCGGTATCGATCTGATGGACTGCGCCCGAGATCCTGAGACAGGTAGGTCGGTCTTCGTGGACTTGGACGAAACCAAGGCCACGATGGCATACGCACAGTCACGAATCACCAAACGGCCCAGAGTGATTGTGGGACACAACTGCTTTCTCGATCTTGTGTATATATACAAGCACTTCATCGACGACCTACCCCCAACAGTGGAGGAGTTTGCGGATAAACTGCACCAGCTCTGGCCTACTATTGTGGATACCAAATATATGGCAACCCATAATTGTGGAGACATAAATCCTGCCTCATCTTTGGAGGAGATCAGCGAAGCCCTGAAGAAAAGAGCCACACCTCCTTTGGAACTCGACGAAGCTCACGAGAAGTATGCCGAGGGAGTCGAACTACTCCATGAAGCCGGTTATGACAGCTACCTGACGGCTCAGGTAGCCATCAGGCTTAGTAGCAAGCTGGAGTCCGAGGGTGCTTATATCGACATTGATACTGATGAATCTGGCGAAGGCGGCGTCGAGCTACCCGTTGTTTCAGACAACAACCACAATGGCTCGGCGCAAGTAAGGTCAAGCGAGGAGATCGTTGAAGCTGTCCAGAATATTAGCATTGAGGGCAAAAGACACAAAACTCGCTCTTCACCTGGTAAGCAAGCGGCATACATTGATGGCGAAAAAGTGATTGGTACTATTGCAGACGGAAACGCTAGCGATGAGGCTTCAGATGCTTTCATTGAAGGAGGTGTTCCACAGTTCCAAAGCGACTTCTGGCGTGTTTACGGCAATAAACTCCGAGTATTTGGTACAGATGAAGGGGTCTGCTTGTTGGATTCAAGTGCGAGAAGGGAGGTTGAGCTCAAGGATTGAAATCAATGTACTCTTAGATCCTCTGGCTAGCTTCTGAGCAGCAGCAGATCGCTCATTCGTGACCATGAACAGTAACACCATGGCCGAAAAACTAAAATTTTGAAGACCTGCTCATGGTCCTAAACTGCTAAAATACTGCGTAGCTGAATCTTTTGACCTGTTACATCCAAATCGCCCACGTCATACTTGAATACCTAAGCTATCCTGTTTAGGCAGGTGCACGACATTCATGACATTCCTTTGATTGAACAAGAACATCCTTTCTATGTTTGCACCTTAGCTGTTACGATGCAGTACTATTTGATCACTACTACGAACTCATTTAGGGTATTGTTGCTTGTCTCTTGATGGCAGCGCCATATCCTCCCGAGTACACCGAAGCTGTCACACAAAAACAATAGTTTTGATTAGGTTCATCAAACCCTTTGATGATTAGCTTGGAAACGAATCTACCCTTCGAATCTGTAGAGATATTAAGCTTAGATTGTTGTGAGTCGGCACAAAAGCATGGCCGAGATCTTGGATCAGACCAGCCACGAACGTAAAGCTGTCATTGGGGATGAGCAAAACTTCTGGTTATACTCTTCACATCATGGATATGACCTCACACATCCTACCACGCCGACTGGTCCGCTTATACAGCCACGAATAGCTATAAACACGACGAGCGCTCGCATCACAATCGATCCCTCCAAGACAGCGCTGGTGATCATCGACATGCAGAACTTCTTCTTGTCGCCAGCCTTTGGTCGCAAAGTAGGCGGACCTGGACACCAGGCAAGCGACAAGCTCGCAAAGTCTGCAATTCCAGCCGCGAGGAAGGCTGGCGTACAGGTAGTCTGGTTGAATTGGGGCTTGACAGAGGACGACATACGGACAATGCCGCCGAGCGTGAAGAAGGCTTTCGGCTTCCAGACTTACATCGAAGGCGAGGCAGCTGATGGCCAGCTAGTGGCAAGTGGTAAGGATGCGAGGATCTACAAAGGCGTGGGGAATGACTGTGGCACCATCGAAGACCCTCAAACTGGTGAGAAGATACAGGCTGGGCGTCTACTGATGCGTGATGAATGGAATACAGCGCTCTACGCTCCACTACACGACCTCTGGAGACAGGGCAGCAAGCTGGATCGGAAGCCAGACGTGTGGATCCATAAGGACCGCATGAGTGGTCTGTGGGGCTCCTCTACCCTCGCATCAGAGTTCTTCGATCGGGAGGGTATCAGGACGTTGTTGTTTGCCGGCGTCAATACAGATCAATGTGTGAGCGGAACTCTCACAGATGGCTTCAATAAGGGCTATGATTGTGTGCTTTTGAGCGACGGTTGCGGCACCACCAGCCCTGATTTTGCAAAGAAGGCTGTCGAATACAATGGCGCAAAATCGTGGGGGTTTGTATCGACCTGTGATGCGTTCGCAAAAGGAGTGGAAAGCATGGGGCGATACGAGGATTGAATAAATCTCTGCGCCTCAAAGAACAATTGATCTACGGACAACAATGCAAGATCATCTTGTGTAGCTGGAACTGAAGATGTATCGACGGCCGTCAAATTGTATATGAGTCTCAATTCGTAAAATTTATTTAGAATTCATGATGATGCTTTTGAGACATCGATATCATCATGTTTGGTTGGGGGGTTTCTCAATCGCTATATAGCTGATTTCCACGGTTCGAAGGCCATTTTTTGAATTAGTACCGCAATTCGCCAGTGCTATTAATGTGACGTGGCTGTGGTGCATGCCGTGAACATCCATATTTCAACGAGGCATTCGCAGACTGAAGGCCATCTACCACCTAGTCTAGTAACTTTATAGAAGTAAACAGAGCGATAAGACTTATCGATAGCCCTCACTTAGTGATGATAAGATTCACAAGCCTATAGGATAGGTACCTAAGATCACTGACGGCACACCCCGCACCGCCACATTGTTACAAGCCTTGACGCCTGAGGCATAGGAGTTGCTTCCCCTCGGCAGAATGATGTACCATCTTTTAATTTGTGATACCTTTGATTATACACTTACTTCCTGCTTCTTAGTTTACTCATCAAAGCACCTTCGCCGACATGCCTGAAAGCATCGACCCGCAAGCAAAGCCTGTGAATGGCACATCCGAACCTCCATCACCAACGAGCAACCGTAGTGGTTGGGACGGCAAGCTTCGCGTAAACAAGCAGGCAACGCTGGTCAATCCAGAGGCGCTGGAAGATCCCGACTACTCTGATGATGACGCGCCGCCCGTGCAGGAGATCGCTGCCGACGACGATCTGCTCGATAACGAAGATCCAGAGATAGAGGCACGTGCGACCGACATAGGCAGAGATGCCCGTCCGACCCAAGCAATGGGAGCAACTAGGCTGACAAGGAGAAAGTAGGAGATCGATCTCCAACACTCTCGGATATCTTCAATACCGGCCCTGCGACTCAATCGATTCAAGAACCTTCGAAAACTGGGGCTCAGACAGAACAGCATCACCAGGATCGAATTACCCGCCGAATTACGCTCCACCCTCGAGGAATTGGAGCTGTATGACAACCTTATAAAGCACATCGATGGGTTAGACGATTTCGCAAATCTACAGAGCCTGGATCTCAGTTACAACAAGCTCAAGCACATCAAACATCTCCAGAATCTCAAGAAGCTCACGCATGTCTATTTCGTTCAGAACCGGTTATCAAAGATAGAAGGCCTCGACGAGCTAACAGAGCTGACGTACCTAGAATTAGGTGCAAACAGAATTAAAGAGATTGATGGGCTGGACAATCTGGTCAAGTTGGAGCAGCTCTGGCTTGGTCAAAACAGGATCACAGAACTGAAAGGGCTCGGCCATCTCAGCAATCTTCGTACACTCAGTATTCAAGCCAACCGGCTAACTTCTCTCGAGGGTGTTGAGACCATGCCAAACTTGACCGAACTATACGTGAGCGACAACAAGATACCGTCACTCGAACCTCTGAAACAAAACACGAAACTAGAGATTCTCGATTTTCAGTCGAACCCAATCTCTTCCTTGGCTG
This sequence comes from Scorias spongiosa, assembly GCA_018467035.1. NCBI lineage: Eukaryota > Fungi > Ascomycota > Dothideomycetes > Capnodiales > Readerielliopsidaceae > Scorias > Scorias spongiosa. Next base: position 619,954 of record JACSZZ010000001.1, read on the forward strand.
GGATTGAAGGCTTAACCCTATTGGAGAATGTCTGGGCTTCGAACTGCGAGATCGATGATTTCCGAGAAGTCGAGAGGGCTTTGAAAGACAAGCAGCACCTTGAAGAGATATATCTCGAAGGCAACCCGTTGCAACGGCAGAACGCTGTCCTGTATAGGAACAAAGTCAGATTGAGTCTGCCACAGGTTTCCAAGATCGATGCGAGTAAGTCTGATCAGCTCCTTTGCCGAGTCATCATATAGCTTGGCTTATTTACTAACCACTTTGCACAGCATACGTAAAAGCTTCGTGAGATAACTTCTTCGAGTTGGACTTCAAGAGAGAAATGCAGCTTTATATTAGCACGGCGTGTCAGGTGTTAAATAGTAGGATCTTGGGACTGGATTGAACTTGCTCACAAAGATTTGGGAAATATGTCGAAGGGCAGACGTCGGAACTTCACTCATCGCTGTCTCATCAGAGCTAGTGAGGGGAGGATGAAATGCCATTCTTATAACGTCACGTCGTCACGATCATTCGCCTTCACTGTCCGAACCATCCCTGCCGCCGTTGAGATATTTCGCCAGTCTGCCCTTCACCGGCTGCGCGAAGGGATTTCGCATTCTCAACTCCTCCTCGTCGCTCCAGCTCGGCTCTTCACCCTCCTCGGCCCATTGCTCATCGTCACTGCCAGCACCGGCCCTGTAGCCGTACGCTCCCCTGCCGAACTCATCGTCCGACTCCATCTCGTCCTCTGGGTAGTCTGCGCCGTAGTAATCCTCCGCATTCTCATCGTCCTCGTCGCTATTGTAGTCCCCCCGCTCCTCGGCCTCGTCGGCCTCGTTTATGTACGTCTCCCACAGCGGTTGGTCCTCGTCCGTGATGACCAGGTATCCCACATTGCCCAGCTCGTGCTCGTGCAATGCCGTCGTCACCGTCCGCACGCCTGCACCCACGCCATTGGCGTCGTTCGGTACAAGGTAATACGTGTCGTAGACGTACATCGATTCGTCGTCTTCCTCTGTTGGGTCGGCGGCGACAGTGTCGACGTCCATAGCATCGTCCGTGGCCGGCTCTTCCTTCCGCTCCGCATTCGCAGGAGGTGTAGTAGTGATCCCTCTCCCCACGCTTCCACCGCCACCACTCGTGCGTGACTGATGCAGTGCCTTACTCCTACCAGGCGACAGCTTCGGCACAGCCATGACCCGCTCCCTCTTCGGCTCGCGAGCAAGGGCGTCTAGGGCGAACTCGTGCAGGTTGCTGGCCAGGTCTTGAATTTTGCCATGGTCCTGGACTTGGGCGGCGGTAGCAGCTTTGGCAGCAGCCGCAGCACCAGCTCCTTGGACTCTCCCACCTCTTCCAGGCCGCTTCTGCGCTCTTTCCACCGAACCAGCAGCAGCGTCGGCGCCGCCACCGTTGACGCCACCGTCTCGCTGGCCGCTGCCAGCAAACCCGGAAACCGAACCTCTAGCATTCCGCCTAGCCTCGACGAACACTGCAATCCCCCCTTCCCGCTCTTCAGCGCCTACCCGTCTCTTCTTTCCCCCATCGTTTTCTGCGCCGGACGCTGGCCGCTTGAGGTGGAAAGTACGGCGCTGGGCTGGGAGTGAGGACGCGGAAGGGCCTCGAGCCGGATGGGCAGGCGCCGGCTTGCCATCCTGGACGTAGTCTCTCAGCTCTTGCAAGAGCTTCTGGTCCGCTTCGCCTGAGAGCTCGGTGCTGGCACCTGCGCCATGTGGCTGTTGCTGGTTCTGCTGTGGGAAGGTCGTCGAGGGCCAGGCTTTGGACGATGGCAGGGAAGGGGTCTGGCGGATGTACCGGGAGGTCTCGTGCAGCTTGCTCGTGGCTATGCGCTTGGCCTGGGGCTGTTGCTCCTGCTGGACGATGAGTGAATCTGGCGGCAGTTCGTCCCAGCGTCGTTTCAACTGGACCCTCTGTGGGGCAGACATGATTCGATCGACGGGTGATTTCGATGTGAATTGTCGTAAATCAAATCTATGGCGAGGCGAAAACTGTCGGTATGTACAGGCGATAGATGTTCCACGTCACACTGAGACTACACCACTACCTGGTCTCGTATATCTATCCTGCTCTTTAGCCTGAGGTTCGAACTTCGGAACCGCACTTTCCGCTTTTGGCTTCGTCGTATTTTGGCACGCTCCTAATGTGATAAGTACTATGCGAGATTGGTTGTCTATACCAGAATTCAAAACATGGCCTTCATCAACTGAGCTCATCGAAGACTTTTGTTTGAACTCGGTTCATTCTATAGGCCCGTTCACTAATCACACACTTGATGAACATCTCACGATCCTGTGCCAACGAAGGGTCTATCCCAAAAGTGATTGGTTTGTTCAGTTATGTACAGGCTTGGCCGTCATGAAGGCGGTGCCACGTCGGAGCTATGGACATTTATTTCATCAGATCGTAGTCTGAAACTTTTTGTGGTTGTCAGACAGATTTAAAATGGTGGGCCACCGTGGTGGAATCCACCGGGACCGCCAGGACCGCCTGGGGGACCAAAGCCTGGAGGGCCCCAGTGAGGTGGGTGGTGGGCTGGTGGGCCGTGAGGTGGGCCGTGAGGTGGGTTGCCACTTCCGGAAGCGCTGCTAAGGCAGACCTTCAAGGTGCTCTCCCAAGCTGGGGCGGTGGTGCACGACTCGATGCCGGTGATCGAGACGGTGGTGCCAGCGTAGTTCAGAGAGGCGGAAGTGCAGGCCTTGCCATCGAGGGTGATGCTGACGCCAGATGGGGCGGCAGAGATACCGGCGACGGTAACGTTGGCCAGCTGGCCGACGGCGGAGTAGCTGCCAGTGGTGGTGGCAGTAAGGCAGCTGTCAGCGTAGGAGAACTACATTGGTATGTTAGCTTTGGGTTTTCTTGATTTCTGGAGTAGTCAGATACATACGTCGACGATCTTGGTCTCCTCTGGCTCGAGGCTGAAGCCATCGTCAAGGTACAGAGTACCAGTGGCGGCACCGTTGACATCAGGGGCAACGAGGATGTTGTAAGAGGCGTTCTTGGTCTCGCCAGTGGTGTACTTTGGCTCTTGTAGAGCGAGCACGCTGCCACCACGGACGTGGACGTTGATGTAGTCGATTGGTGCCGACAGAGTAACGTTCTCGCCAGCTGGCACATCAACCTCAGCCAGAGTGTACCAGTCAAACCACCTAGTACCCTTCTGGATACCAGGGAAGACACCCTTGACGTAGTCAACGTTGGGCTCAAGAACAGGGGTCACGAGAATGCTAGGGCCCAGCATGAACTGAGCGTAAGTGCCACGGAGAGAGTAGTCCTCTGGGAACTCCCAAGCCAGGGCACGCACAACAGCCAGACCTTCGGTGTGGGCGTAGTACATCAGGGTGTACAGGTAAGTGAGCATGCTGTAGCGGATGCTCATGGCGTTACGTGCTGCGGAAGCGGTCGACTCCCAGCGGTAGGCTTCCTGTCCAATGGCAGCCTTGATGTTGTGGTTACGGTACATAGGGTAGAAAGCGCTCAGCGACATCCCTAAAACGAAGTCAGTAAGTAAACTCGCGATTGGGGCTTTATCAATATGGGCAGGACTCACATCGAGAGCAGAGATCGTAGTCGGTGTTGCCGGCGAAACCGCAAGTGTCTGGGCCGAACATAGGAATACCAGCCATCATGTGGGTCAGAGCCTGAGAGATGGACAGGAACATGCTACCCCAGGTGGAGGTGTTGTCACCTACGACTCGTCAGTACAAGGTTTGAACAAATACGCTGACGCTGGGCGGGATGTTCTTACCTCCCCAGTGACCAGCGACACGGCCAGTGCCAACGAAGGTGCTACGGCCGATGGTGAATGGACGCCTGCCAGGGAAGATCTCCAACAAGGCGTGGTAGGTGGCGTTCGAGATCTGCAGACCGAAAAGGTTGTGCATCGCATACTCGGTGGTGTTAGCAGCGTCATTGTGAGTAGCGTTGGGGGTGATGGCACCCTTAGGCAGAGCGTGGCCAGCAAGAACGTGGTTGATGACGTAAGGTGGATAGTTCAGGTTCCTCACACCGGGAGTTGGCTCGGTTCTGCCTTGAGTGGTGGTCGTGGCAGGAATCAGAACTGGGTGGAGAGAGTTGTAGGTCTCTTGAGCGGCAGCGGCGGAACTGGCAGAAGCGGCCTCAGTTGCGTTGGTGATGTTGAAGCCCTCTGGGTACCTGTACTCGGCCTGACCAGGGTCACCTGGAAGAAGGAACGGTGGGTGGGCAGGGTTCATGTCCAGGTTGCCATAGCCACAAGAACTTGAACAGAAAGAACCTGCTTCACTCAGATCAATCCAGATACCATCGAAAGGAGTGATACCGTGCCAGGTAAGAGTCTGGTTAGTCCACCAAGCCTGGGAGGCTGGAAGAAGCCAATCGGCCCAGGTGCTATGAAGCATCGTTAGTACGAGCAGCCTACGAGACATGGCTTCACTTCAACACATACCTGAAACCTGGCCAGTTGGAACCGTAGAATGGGCCACCAGTGGTTGGGTCCTTGATCCAGATGCCAGCTTCGTAACCCAATTCCCAGGTAGGGTATGGGTCGCTGTCGTTCGAAGGGTTTGGAACATAGATGTTGCTGTCGACGATAGGAACGTAGTACTGTCCGTTGGCGTGCAGGCTCTCGATGAACTCAGCGAACTCGACAGCGGGGTATGTAACCTCGTTGTTGTAGAAGTCACGGTACAGATCGTAGATGTCAAGATCGTTCCAGAGGACTTCCATTGGAATGTTGAAAGCACGGTAAGTGTCAACAACGTCCTTGACGACGGAGATGTTCTCGTAGCCCCAACGCATCTGGTGGAAACCGTGGGTCCAGTACATCTCCATCTTAGGCAGACCAGAGCAACCCTTCTGGTACTGGCTGATGGTTGTCAAGGCGCTTGAGCTGCCATCCTCGTTCTGACCGCTAAGGAAGTAGAGGTCGATTGAGCCACCGATGGTGCGGTAGGTGATGGACTCGTTTCTCAGAAGCCACTCCTGGCCGTGCGCTTTGCATCTGTTAGTGAATGATTCCAATGAAGCTCTTCCTCAGCTGAAGACCTACCATTGCGAGCGTAGACACCGTGAGCGGTGGTCTTGTTGCCATCAGCGTTGTACCTAGTCTCTTGGTAGAAAGGATGAGTGCCGTAGGCGTTGTAGTCGACAGTGTTTCCAGCATCGACGTTGTAGAAAACCTGGGTGTAGTTGTTTCCGAGCAGGAAGTCGTGGGTGTTCTCGGTCAGACCGTAAACGTTGTAGTCCTGTGGCGCAGCTTAAGTTAGCACACGGCAAGAAACGAGCAGAGGAATGCCTGGACGTACCTTGACCATGCTAGTCTTGACCTCAATGAACTGATCCTCAAACACGATGATAGTGCCATAGGTAGAGAAGAGCTCCTCACCAGTCGACACACGGTTGACCTTGAACTGGAAGCTGGGCTCGTTGATCCAGGTCAGCTCCAGATCGCTGGAGGCCTTGGTGGTGGTGCCATCCCAAGCAGGCTGGGGGACAACATCGGTGTTGAGCAGGTACTCAGTGGAGTTGCTCTCGGAAAGGTAGGCTGGGTAGATCCTCAGGCTCAACCGGTCCTTGGTCTGGTACTGAACCTCGAGCTTGAGGTCGTCAATGTCATTGCCGAAAGCCTGGCAGTGTGGACCAGCCAGAGTCAGGTCAGCAGTGAAGCCAGAAGCCGACTCGTCAACGCTCGACGCCTTGTAACCAGGGCAAGCCTGTGGATCTGGGGCAGTCGGGTCGTGGATGGTCGGGGTCAAGCTTGGTGCAGCATTGACCTGAGGCTGAAGAGTGGGCAAGATCCTCGTGGGGTAAGGAGTTGTTGTCGTTTGAGCTTTATGGAAGAAGAATGTTAGGCAAGGTCCAAACACCCAATGCTTTCAGTACCTGTACTGACCTGCAGCAAGGCTTGCGAGCCCTGACAGCGCTCCAGCAACGGAAGCCGCGAGTCTCATCTTCTCTGTATTGACGAGGCAAGAGCAGAGATGAGGGATGGAAGAGCGATTCGAGGCGAACTCTTGGGCTTCCAATGCATCCTTTTCAATCTTTCCCGAACGAAGCGAACATAATCGTGATCATGAGCGTGGCCATGAGTACATGTCGGCCATTGGTCAGCTTCCTACGTTAGCAGGCTCGCTGCAGGTTCGAAGCTTGAAGCTCGAGCATTGACGTTCCTCTTGACCAGTGTAGGATTTTGCTTCCTGCGTGCTGGCTGCAAGGATTCGATTCGCATCGCATCGCACCGCATCGCCTCCTTGGCCAACAGGTAATCCAGAAGATTCGCGCGCTACTGTAGCAAGAAAGCCAATGCGCCGAACGGCCAAGCACCAGTGAGGGCCCCAGTACCTCCTAAAGCAAGAGCCGAAGTCGTCGAGGAACAGGAGATGGTGATGTCAATCCGCACAACGTCGGACCCCTCCAAAGAGCCCCAAAGGGCACCAAGGGATTCCCAAGGGCTCCCGAGGAAAGGATCGCTGGAGGAGCATTGCTTGCTAGAGGTAAGATCAACACAGCCGTGCATGGCTGCGAGGGAATATGGATTACCATTGAGAATCGGTAGACTACGTCGGCCGTATGCCGGCAGGTATGGAGTTCAAGACCCGCAGTTTGGTGAGCGATCCACCCGCCGCCTCCACACCCCCGTCTCACCCTACTGGCGACTTGCCCAGAGCAGTAGGCGGTTCTGCGCCAGTGCGGGGAATGGGTGCGATTGTGGAAAGGTCCGATCCTTCCCCAAACCTTCCGCTCACCCCCGAATGCCATGGGGGCGCTGCCCGAGCACTGGGGGAGGAGGGGTAAAGGAGGGTCAGCGTGAGGGTGAGCGTGAGTTTCAGCGACAGAGCACCGACTTTCTCGCCGCCGCCTCCGCCGCCAATCTCGCTCCCTTGGAAATCGGCGAGCATCAGAGCGGTACCTGGGCTTTGGCTCTCGTGGGTCATGCTATGCTATGCTACGCTATGCTGCGCCATGCCACGCCTGGGCATTGATGATGATGATGATAATGATGATGATGATGATGGATGATGATTATGATGATGTCGATTGACTGCGTGGGTCAGAGCTCTAGGTCGCTCGCCTCTTTCGACGAAGGATTACGCGAGCTCCGCTTGGCAGAGGGCAGACTTCACCTATCGAGGGAATGCCAATGTTAGGAAGTTGCTGCAGGAAGGTGGACAATCAGCATCGATCAAGACTAGACCGCGTCACTTCGCGCGAGAATAATGCCGACCACTGCCTGCCTACCTAGCTCACTGCACGCATGCACGTCTAGCGTACCCAGATAGCAATAGGGTTTCCTGACGTCGAACCACGTTGAGAAAGTGTCAGTCTGAAGAGACCGGAGTACAGCGTACCTACGCTAAGGGGAGAGACCTGTGGCCTGATGTTTGCTTGGCTGACATACCGGCATTGCATGAAGCTCTAACTAGGAATCAGGTACAGGCTCCGAGATGCCGATGCGAAGGAAGGAGCAAGATCTCCACCTAGCAGCGCACGTTTGGATCTGAAGGAGTAGCAAAGCTGAGAATGCTTTGTTTTTGATATGATTAATCGATCCGAGCGGCTCTATTCATCTTCCCATAGCGAATCGCCGTTGTTTGGTGCAGTAGAGTATATGCAGCATAACTATTATGGAGCAGTATGGAGACCATCTACCGCTAATCATTCGTCACGTAGGATGTGTCCGGGCCTAGTAGCATTGAACGCGAGACGAATGCCACACCAGCCAACAAAGACTAAACATGGGTATCGTTCGCTGCCCTCTCAAAGGGCATTATCATCGGAAGCAAGTTCGAAACAGATTGGGCCTTTCTCACCCTATCATGAAAGATCGTGATGGCCTGCCTGCATGGTCCTGGTGTCCGACAAGAAGAAGCAAAAACGAAAGAAAGAAAAAAAAAAAAAGAGGAGAATTTATGCGAGAGTATGAGGGAAGTCGAGATCAGACAGCGTGGGGTTTGAAAGAGGATGGTGGAGCCCGTTCCGTATCAACGGAAAGCGTTCGGACCGAAAAGAGGATTCCATTCGTTCCCACCGAAGAGGTCCTGAATGTTTATGTTCGACATGTCTTGACCGAGTATTGGCTGGGCGTTCGGCCAAGGACCTCCGCCTGCCATCGCGATGGGATCCATCGCACTACTGCTCATCTGTGGGCCTTGGGTGAAGCTCATGGCAGATGTAGGTATGCGCATACCTTGCTGTGACTGCGATCGATCCTGTTGTGGTTGTTGTTGTGGTTGTTGTTGTTGTTGCTGTTGCTGGTGTTGCTGATGTTGAACTCCTGGACCCTGTTCGAAGTAAGGCGGCAGGGGGAAGAACTGAGCCTCCATGTTGTCTTCGGCGAACGGCGATCTCGCGCTGGGTGATACACCCAGAGACGTGGATCCGGCACCGTCACTGAAAGCCTGTTCTATGTATGGGTTGGTCTTGGCGAACTGCTGGTTGTTCTCGAAGGTGGTCAAGGGCTGTTGTGGATAATTGAAAGGCTCATCAGTGGGGGGGAAGATGCCCGCAGAGAATGCCTGCAGGCCAGGACTGCAGAAGTTCGATCCAATTTGGAACGACTGCATGCCGGCGGTAGAAGGCAGCGAGCTGCTGGCACTGGAATGGGTGTGTTGCAACCCGCCATTCTCGAGCCCGCTCGCGGGCGGCGTGTGGTGACCGAAGGAGGATGTGCCTGACGATGCCCATGGGGAGCTGTCAGCCGGTGAGTCCAAGACCCCGGACAGACGTGCGGAATTCTGAGGGAACGTGCTCGAGCGCTTCTGGAGTCCGTTGGGGGAATCTTGTCCAGCCGAAGAAGTGGAGACGTCAGGGTGGCTGCGACTGGCTTGGGGAGTGAAAACGGCGCTGTGCCGCTTTGGTTGGCTCTCGTGCTGTCGCTTCTTGGACACTGCAGGATTGGGCTTTCCATTGCGGAGCCATTCTGGCAAGCGGCTAAAAACAGTCCCCAAGGTTGTGCTACATCGATCAGCAGCGAGGCTCTGCTTCGAAAGAGCCGCTAAAACATTTCGACCTTCCAACGCATCCTTTATCACACCTTCCGTAGCGCTATTGTCTGGATTCTCGGCTGCGAAGTAGATCAAAGAAAGAATGGAAAAGAATGCTGTATATATGACGAACCAGTAGGCGCCGTTCAACAGGCCTTTCTGCTTCATCTGGGCCGTGATATGTATGATATTCCTTGATACGTTGACGTAAGATGCTGCACATGCATATGCCCTCTGATCCACCAGATCGGGTCTCTTCTCTGCAGCGACGAAATGCAGGAATGGACGATACAGCATGACTTGAGTGTGGGCGTAAGCTAACCGAAGCAGCTGTTGCACTCTCGCATATCTGTCCGGTGCTGGACACGGATTCAAGATTGGAGGGAGAGTCTTCTTCCAAGTCTCGAGATCGCTTTCGATCTCGCGGATGGCCGAGAAAGGTACCGTATAAGACTTGTCCGGGAAGCCTTGTTGACTTTGCACCTTGATTGGGTAGATTTTGCGCACTACTTTCTGCAATATCTGCACCAGACGCGTGTGAGCGTTGAAAGCAGTCATGAGCGACACCGTGTTGGGCGGCATTGGCAAGATGCCATCCAGAGTCAGATATTCATCGTCGACCTCTGCAGGGAAATCCTGGTCAATGTCGTCGTCGCTGAGGGTCTGCGGCAGCCCCAGCAGAGCACCAACATAGATATCCATCTTGCGAACAGTCCAGAAGAGTCTCTTCCGCAGCTCTGCCTCGATGGGATTGAAGTCGCCATCGAACGAACGATGCAGACCCATACGTAGAGCCGAACGCAGGGCAACACCGACATAAGCATAGCACTGTGACATCTTGGCCGACGACTGTAAGAATAAAATCATGAAGATCACGGCTTGGAGAGAGGGCAGATCTCGCACGTCAGCAATATCCATCAACTGCCGCGAATGACGGAAGTACTCGAACCCTTTCTGGATTGCATTTTCATACCCATCGCGATCCAGTCGCTGACCTTCTGTACTGAATAGCGTTCCAAGAGCCATCGAGCTGTAGAAGACCGGTAGAAAGCGGTTCTCTTCGTTCGTGTACTGATCAGAAGGCATGGAGTAGATGCGATCGATCATAGCCCAATAAGACGGTTTGTGAAGGATGCGCAGAAGGGCGGCTGCGTCATTGACAGCGTTGCGGCAGAATTCTTTAGCGACGTCCTTGGGTGGTAGGTCGACATTGTGGACGGGCGACTCGACGTTATGTTCGGCAAGCGAGCGTGGAGAATCGAATACATGGGAAATCGGGCGACCGTGAGGAAAGTTGGAGGTGGTAGGATCTGGACCGAGCACATCACCCAACTGATCACGCATCCTACGAACGAAGGCAAAGCCAGACGAGTGACCGTGGTAATCCCAATTCCCCTGCTCGTCCATTTCCATGTTGGCGACAGCGCGGACCATCGACTCCAGGTTGGTATCGGATTTGTTCTGCTCACGTGGTGGAGGTAACGGCCGAGCTCTGGTCTCTGTCACGTCTGACTCTGTAGTAGCAGAGGAAGACGAGGGACCAGCGGTGGCGGCGCCCGGATTCCCCTTACCCGGTGCACCAGGTATCCAGCCCTGCTGGACTGCGGCATCAATGCCTGGATCGTTCAGGTCGAGGTTAGGGATCAGGATGTGCAACAACGTCTCTGCTCTGTGGACTCTATGTTCGAGGTTCTCGACATATTGCGGCGCCGGATTGCGTCGACGGTTGGAGGGCTGGTCATAGGTACATTCTACGTCAAGGTCAGTCGCCGTAGACAGGTATGCGGAAAGATTGCGGTCGACACCAACCGTAACTATAGACCGTGCAATGAGTGCAGGGCTGCTTGCCGTCACACTGCCAAGAATCAGCTGAGTGAAGATTGACTCGGTCGTGTTTCCCCCGAAACATACCTTGATCTTCTTCCGTCTGCACTCGTCGCAAGCACGTGTTACCCTGCGTCGTTTCTGAAGGTGGTTGGGCGGTCTGACCGAGTTGGGTTTGCCAGCTGCAGCATTGGAGAGGGCTGAGGGCGAGGTGGTGGAGAATTCGTTCTTGATGAGCGATTCGTCCTGGGAGTCGACGTCATCGCCGCTCCCTGCGACACCTTCATATTCGTCTGGGGAATTATCATTCATCGCGGCCAGCGCGGCTTTTAAAGGCCAAAATGAGAGGTGCTGTGGCACAATGTCCTTCCAGGGACAGGAGTTGACAAGCAGATCAGAAGACGTGTGTGTGTCGGTGGGAACCTGTCGAGAGATTTGTAGATTGATGAATTGAGAACATCCCACGCAGCCAGCTGACAGTGGACAAGCGCAATCTAACTCTCAGAGCTAGGGAGCAGGACGATGCATTAAAAGAGAGAGAGCAACATTAACGTAAAGGTGCCGGTCCAAAGCGTCGAGGGCAGTGCAGTCTGGGAAAGGCAGGACGATTGGGTGGATGGGAAGATATTGTGGAAAGCGGTTGCAATGCAGTCGGGAAAATCTTGGGCGGGCGACAAGATTCGTCTTGGCTAGGAAACAATGCCAGAGGACACACACCCACAGAGAGAGGGTGTGTGTGTGTGTGAGAGGGAGAGAGAGTGTGTGTGAGAGGCACCCGGTCAGTCAATGACACAGGGCTTAGACTGTGGCGGGTGTTGTAATCTGGGTTCGGTATCGTCTTGTCTGGGATGGGATGGCTAAGGCAGGGAAGGGTAGGGTTGGGTTGGGTAGGGATGCTAGTAGGCTGGGACGGGATGGGGTTGTGGATGACGACGTGGGACTGGATATGGATGTGGATGTCAATGTGGATGTCAATGTGGATGAGCCCGGATCTGTCTTTGCTGGTTGGCCGCGGATGGGGTGGCAGTGGTGGTGATTGTGGCTGTACAAACAGTACGGGAACAGGTCCAGGTTCAGTCACGAGATGGAAATGATCAATGGGAGGTAATGTAGAAGGGGAGTAGAAGGGGTGTGGTAGGCAATGCAATCTGTCAATTCATCAATTCATCATTTGATGCAGGGCGGCGGCCGCAGGTGTGGGGAGCGGTCACAGGCCACAGGGAAATGACGTTACTTCACACACGCCGCGGCGTTCAGTCTGTCTGTATACGGTACGATGGGATAGGATACATGGATCCAAGGGACACGCTATCGAGGACGGAATCTTAGGAGACATTACAGACGGCTTGTGATGTCTACGCCTTCTCACCATACCGTCGTATAGTGTTGTTGCTCATCAAGTAACAGTAGTCTCTACGCTGGGTCCTTCCGTGGCTACTGTGAGTGGGAAGGCACGTCACTCGAAGGTAGGCGATAAACACAAAATGCCCAGCTGCTGCCGCTGATGACGGCATCACAGGCCAGACTTGTCCAGCGTGAACACAACCTCCTCTTCATCCTCCCTCCTCTGAACCCACGAGTGATGATCACAGCGGATAACAGTTGGGGCCAAACCACCGTACGGGCCAGCACTACTGCATGGGATGAGATGAGAACCAGGAGGACGGGAGAGAAGAATTGATCGATTCAAAGCGGAATGAATTCCTTTCTTGCTCGGCATTCCAGTCCATCCCACCTCCACAAGGTTCCATACCACAAGACCGATAGGCGATGGAAGAGCTTGGCTATTACCGGATTGGATTGGGGCTGAAAAGAACCCTAAGGTACTCTGCACAGTGCCAGGCCGGAGTATCGTCCATCACCCGGATCGACGTTGTTCTTTTCCCCTCCTGCTTCGACAGTCGACGAAGGCAAGATATGTTGCGGTGTTTCCAAGTCCTAGGAGATCGAGGCAAGGTTTGTTGATTGTGTGCCGCATGCGCAGAAAGGGACAACCGAAGTCCTTATTACCGGATGGGAAGTGTTGCATTTCCGTCTTGTTGCAAGCACGTCGGCTGGCTGCGTTGTCATCTGCCCAGCATGACGTCAAGAGCTCCACGACACTCTGGGAGATATCCAGACCGGGCGTATGCTGGTTACCAGATTGGAAATCATACCGATAAAGACGCTGATATATAGAATGCGCTTAGCCGAAGATCGTAGGTGATTACCATCTCATAATAAGCTGCGTCCATAAACAGCGTGACAGTACGTATCGACTTACCTTTTCTGGTAGAGTGATGGAAGGAGCTTAGCGACTGTATCTGCACATAGCCCTGGTTTAGCCTTTCACTAGCCTGATAGCCACGCAGCAGGTGGAAGCCACTCGGCGCATGGCCGTTGCTTGGCTCACACCCTCTTCGGCATCTCTCTTCCGATTAGCCGCGATTTCCCCATTGGGCTTCCATCTGGACCCTCTCGGGACTATGACTGAGCCTCATTGAATCATCTACAGAAACGAAATACCTCCCTCATCTTTTGTCGTGTGTGTGGGTAGGCGAAGACCTCCATTGCATTTGTCGTCTTGTCTTGTCGTGCTTGCTTTATTTCGGTTTACTGTTGCCAAAAATATGCGTCCACACTTTGGACTCTATGCATGTGGATGCAACATGACCCCATTCCTGTTGACAAGATGGTCCAGTCAGCAATACGGAGGTACTTTCACTCTTACTGAAGGCACGCACCCAAATCACCTGCTCGTTCGGCTAGGCTATGATTGCCAAACCACCTATTAATACCAATACTGCACATATGCCAGCCACCACCACCGTCGATATTGATATCTCTACCAATGTTGGGAACTGTGTGCTGCAAATGTGCTTTGACAAATCCCCCTCTGGTAGGTCTGGTAGGAGGAGATTCGTCACCTACCTACGTATGTCGCTGACGTCTCCCCCCATCCTTCACCGCGAACGAGTTGCGGTACTAGACGTTGACAATATACCTACTGTATCTACGCCAGTGGCTAGGAAGTGCGGGCAAAACTGCCTGCAGATGGTCATGATGTACCGGGTAGCACGGGCATTGCGGTGGCTGCGAACCTCGGTTTTGTGAACCATCAATCACCAGTTGTCTCTGCGGTGCAAGACAGTCGAGGTGTTTGACGCTTCCCGTCTGCATTACACTAGCGCAGATGTATACTCGTGAGGCGTCGATACTGGCTCTTGCTTAGACCGTTCTCATACTTTGACAATCTTTCAAGCAGTTTTTCTAAGGTTGCTTGTCCCAATATTGCACGCCTACATTCGGTATATGCACTTGTCCACGACCACAGTCATAGTGGTCGCATGAGGTGGCAGTTTTGTAGTATTTCCGTCGCATGTCTGTAGTCACTATGTCTTCCATGCATCTGATCGACGCTGCACATGTCAACTGCGAACTCTCTATCAGGAGCCTACGGGCCCTACAGACCGCCGACAATGAAGCTACTCGTGGCAGCCCGCGTCCAAATGAGTACGTCTCCTGACTACGTCCACATGGGGCTGGTCCAAAGAATACACCTCGTGTGGCTTCTTCCCCGATCTCTTTTGAGTGTCAGTCAGTTCGTAGAAAGGGAGGGGGTAGGAGCATCACAACACTCTGCTGGGCTTTCCCATGGAGGGCACCGTTGCAGATTAGTCAAAAGGGACAATGGCGAGCATTGGGTATGCATCCCAAATCACTGGCAATGATTGATCTTCTGTAAATGAGGAAACCTCGACTAGACTGGTTGAGTCGCTGTCTTTCGTCCTTCCATCTCATACTCGGTCTATGCGAGCGGAACGATCTAGTTGAAGCCTCAAATGCTGAACCTTACAATCCTCGTGTGGGTGCGAAATCATCCAACCACTAAGCACAAGACGAGGCTGGAGAGGCACCTTAGTCGTGCCAGAGGTATAGGCAGAACAAGCCACACTTTCTAAGCCGAGTAGTATCCATACCTGGGTAGTCAGCAACTACCTTTATTAGAATAGCTAGAGTGGTCAATAAGCAACCATAAGGCAAAATAGCATACCTCTCAACAAGGTAGACTGGACAGTGTAGGCGAGGCAACAAGGCAAACACCGAAGCCATGCAGCAATTGATGCGGCTGGCAACGGGAGATGCCGCTGACAGCTCTAAAGTTCCATTCAAACTTCACACGGGGGTGCGGGCAGCAATCTCTGGTCCACATCACGTGACTATAGCGGGAATCAAATTCGTTGTTGTGGGAGAGAAAATCCGTGCGGGATAGTTCGGGGGCCGTGCCCAGATATACCGACGCTCTCAGCAGCAAGCGGTGCGCACGTCTTGGCGCGCACTCGAAATCCACAATTCGGGCTTTGAAGACCTTCAAGGTGACTTCGACTCTAACGGGCAGCTCTAGGACATCAACCAAACGACGACGACGCCCGTCACCCTACTAACCACAGCAGCGTCACCTACAGAGAGGAGTCAAGATGTCTTCCTTCGAGCCGGTGGTACGTTTACATTTGAATCCGCAAACCCGCCGCCGCCGCCGCGCACAATCTTGAAGAGCATGGGCAGAAAAAAAAGGAAAGAAGGCTTCTGGGAATCACGACACTTTTGGCGAGGCGGTTGGGGACGGCGTCTTGTGGGATGATCATGAGGAAATTTGAGGAACGTCTTGCTAATGCGTCTCCTCACCAACAGATCATCATCGATGCAAAGGGCCACCTTCTCGGACGTCTGGCTTCGATCGTGGCCAAGCAACTTCTCAATGGCCAGAAGATCGTAGTCGTGCGCTGCGAGGCCCTCAACATCTCCGGCGAGTTCTTCAGAGCTAAGCGTATGTCTCTCTCCCTCGACTGGACACTCCCGATGCATGGCATCGCTCGCACACATTCCAGATCACAAACCCAACCCGCATTCAACGACTGACTCGTTTTTTCCCCCCGTATCTAGTGAAGTACCAGGCTTTCCTTCGCAAGCAGACCCGTTTCAACGCTGCCCGCGGTGGTCCATGGCACTTCCGTGCGCCAGCTAAGATGTTCTGGCGCACCGTCCGTGGCATGATCCCTCACAAGACCGAGCGCGGCGCAAAGGCTCTCGAGCGTCTGAAGACCTTCGAGGGTGTGCCTCCACCATACGACCACAAGAAGCGCATGGTCGTGCCACAGGCTCTCAGAGTGCTGAGGTTGAAGCCTGGCAGGAAGTACTGCACTGTCGGCAGACTGGGTCACGAGTTCGGCTGGAAGTACCAGGATGTCGTCGCCAGGTATGTCTCTTTTGCGTTCGATCACCTGCGTGGTTGACGATAAACGTTGGGGTTTGGATGACATGACTGACAAATCAACGTACAGACTCGAGGAGAGGAGGAAAGTCAAGGGCGCTGCCTACTACGAGCGCAAGAAGGCCGCGAGGAAGCAGCTTGCGGATGCCAAGAAGAGCGCAAGCGTGCCATCGAAGACCACCGAACAGCTGGCAGCTCTTGGCTACTAGACAGATGCATCTCTGCATATGAACCGCGTTGTTTGTGGTTGGACTTTCTGGCGCTGGGACCGGTTGAGGTTGTGGATGCTGTCGAATCTTCGCTACCGGCCCCTGATCATCACGAACATGACGGCCGGCAAGGTTTACTTCCCCCAAAGACAAAAGGGGGCAGAATGGGTTGGCTGTCGGCTCTGGATTAGAGCACTGGAGCGGGTTTTGACCGGCACCTCATGTCTACCGGGCAGACAGCTCGAACAAAAATATCAACCCTGATTTTGTCTTACTTGACCTTTTTGTTATGAACGCTGCTTTGCAGCCAACCTTCCAACCTGTACTGATGAGATGGCTTCATGTTTGCCGAGCCTGATGGTAGATTTACAAAAAAAAAGACTAGGACGGGTTTAGGGCTCTGAATTGCTATGGAAATGTGATATTGTAACGACGATCAAGCAGTTTCGTTAAACGTGCGCATGTGTTGTTGCGTGTGTCAAAACAGCTTACCTACCTACCTACCTAGGTTGCTATCGCCATAGTGATCGATGTCGGATGACGATGTGAAGTGGGGTACCTGGCCACAGCAACGCTACCACTGTGAGAGACTGTAATGTCAACACCATCCGGACTGTGAAGCTTCGACGGTCAGGGATTCATACGTCTATGACTATGAAAACGTGTTATGATACGATGCCTCGCGATAACAGTCTGGATACGTGACAACTCACAGTCCGTCACACGGTCTCACTGCCGAAACCGCTCGGTGTGTGCCAAGCTTTATGTGGAGCGGATGAGAGGACGAGAGGGTTGTCTGTCTGCAAGTCATACCTCCTTACCGTGCAATGCAGTCGTCACCAGGTGGCTGGTGGCTTCAAGCTTGACACCTTGCTCCTCTGATGACGAACTAATCGCACGGGATTTCTACCATTACCCTTGTGTGTGTGTGTGTGTGTGTGTGTGTGTGTGTGTGTGTGTGTGTGTGTGTGAAGTGTGAGGGGTTGAGGGGCGAGTGAGGATCAGGACAAAGGACCACCTGTTACATCCTGCCCTCCCCACTGGAAACTGACCGTCTGTCTGTCCGAACGAGTGGGACCTCGATCGATGGATTGTTGGACGTGATACGATAGATACGGCGGTGGGATAGTTGCTCATGCCGTCAATGGCCTTGCTACGAGCCGGTGGGATATGCAGCAACTCCCATAGACAGACGGATAGACGGAGTGAAGTGAATGGACCACTCCAAGCCGGGAAGCAGGGCGCCATGTCGTACAGCAGGGCACTGCTGTGTCTGCCCATCTACGGCAGCAGTCTGTTGGGACGCGCCGTATCAAAGTAGAAGGTCCTGTGGGTTGTCGATATTGACAGGCTGGAGCGGGGAGAGTCGCAGTGGTGGAGCATTGACAAGCTGTTGCCATACCCATGGCCTGACTGTGAGTATCTACCTACCTGGGTAGATAAGCATGTGGTGTGAATGATAAGCTGACGGACGACTCCCACCATCGATACGCCCACACCTTGAGACCGGCCCACCCTTGGCAGGACAACGGCCGGTGATCCAACCGATGTATCACGCTGTCCGGGTCTTCGACTGCGTTGCAGGCGTTGCAGGCGTTGCAGGACGTGTCAGGACGTGTAGTCCCACGATATGGATCTCGTTATCCATCAGCGGAATGGAAGTCCGTGTTGGCAGAGCGCGAGGTGGCACAGCGTGCTTCGTCCCTCGTAATTGACTGGCGGGACGGGAGGGAACGGGACGGGTCGCGTGGGTCTGGCCTCGCTCTGCTGCCACACACAGCTGCAATCGTCGAGTGCTTCTGTTTGAGCCTCCAGCGACTGGGACTAGTAGGATCGCGTGTCGCAACAGATGTGCAGTGGAGTCGCCGTGTGTCGCTACGCTCTCCGCTGGTTGGCTGCCCGACCATCGGCACGATGGAAATGCGTGGAAGATAACTGGTGAGCAGCCAGGTGGAGCTGGTGATGGCTATGGCTGGTACCTACCTCCGTAGGTATGGAGATGAGATGGGGGAGGTGACGGGGAGGAGAGCGCAAATGGGAGGAGAGTCCGGAATCGGCGTGTTATTGACCTGGTCTGCTGTCTATCGCGCTGCTGTGTCTCGCATCCGAGGCCTGGACGATCGTACCTGCTATTCGCCTCCCACGAGAGTGCGTGTTTAGATAACCGATACGCGTCATTTACCAATCTCCCGTAATGTGATACCCTCGGCTTCCGCCTGAGTCACCTGCACCCTCACCCTCGCCCGCGCCTCACCTCATCTGGTCATCTGTCGCTGTATGACCGACCTCATCTATCCTGACCCGATCGCAACCAACACCCACCTACCTAGACACAACTGCTACAAGAACAACAACAACGAACAACTGCGACAGCGCCAGTCCCGGTTAGCGATCACCATTGCACCCACTGCCACCGTCGAGTCTATCTCCACACACACACACACGCACCCACGCACTGTCATAGACACGTCTAGCCAAACCCTAGCCTCAACAACATTTCCCCCGACCAGCTGTGTCAACGACAGCGCCTACAAGTCAACCCCCTCCTGTCGCCCTCTATTTCGCACTCACCTCGCACTTGTCAACATCGCGATCTGTTGATCAAGCTTCAGTCTTGCTGTGCTTGAGAAGATACACCTCGACCGCCTCCTCCACCTTGCTGTTCACGTCCCGGCGCGAACCGTTCGCACCGTCGACAACACCGTCCCCTTGACCACCGTACGTACAGTACAGCACACTTGCCAACATCCGCCTTCCTGATCGTCCAGGTGAGTCGCAAACCTCCCTCCAGAGCAAATAGCTCGTACCCATCTCCCTGCCCGAGTTTATCTGCGCTCTTACTTCGGCATACGCTGGTGCTTGGTTGCCTTGTTGCCTTATCAACCGTTCAGACTACCGCGGCGACACCTTCCGTCAAGACTACCGTCTACAATCTGCTTCAACAGGTTGACTAATATATTGCGACCGATTCAGGGAAGTGCGTCTTGTATCCACCTACTCGCCGACATGTCTGCAATCAACCTAGGCTCAGTGGCTGCTGCCGGCGCCAACAAGTCTATCCTCTCTGCCCAGCTGCGTGGAAAGTCTGCCGCCGGCTTCATGCCCGTTGACCACTCTCCACCGACCGACCAACGCGCGGAGGTCCCCCTTACGCCTCCCACCTCTGTCTCGCCAGCCTTGAATGCCAGCCTCGCTCACTCCATGCCGTCGCACCTGGACACTCTGCAAGAGCTTGACGTTGATATGGACGGTTCGAACGACCATGAGATCGAAAACCACCGCGCTACTCCCCTCAGCAAGGGAGCTCTATCTGGCCTTGATGCCTCTGCCGCAATCACGCCACAGATGCTGGCCAAGCACCATCTTCCAGGCATCATGCTTGGAAACGGTCCTCGTCCCATCCGCTACGTTATGGGAGAGTTGATGCGCCTCGTCCCTGGCTTTTCCCGCATCCCTCCCGCCAAAGCTCGTCGCATCGTTGTCTCTGCTCTCGAGTGGCGCCAAGGCGGCGGCGTCGATGGCAGTGTTATCTTCTGCAAGACTGGCTGGGGTCGCTGGGAGGGACGAGTCATCAATGTCCCTTCTGGCAAAGATTCCGCCATCGGTTCCTTCCCAGAAGGTCACTTGACTCCTCCCAGGAGTGATCGCTCGAGTTTCGCTGCCTCTTTCGCAAACGACTCGGCCGTCCACATGCCGGTACCAAAGCCAGCTCATGGCTACTACGACACCCACTCGAGGGGTAGCTGGACATCGGCCAGCAATCGTATCGAGGAAGAGGCCGATATCGACATGGACATGGATGCTTTGGAGAATGAAGCGGACAAGATGTCCATGGATGGGGATTCTCCTCACAATGACTATGACAATGCCGGTACCTCATCTAGCGAGCTCGATGAGGAGACTGAGGATGAAGACTGGGTTGAAGCTGGTCCTGAAGCCCTGCGCAAGGCCTCCTTACCGGCTCCCGGTGCACCTAGGCGCAATTACCAAGCCCTCAGTGTGCCTTACCATTCCCCACGTTACCCTACTGGAAGCTGGAGTCGTCGCGCTTCAGGTATCAGCGATGTCTCGCTCTCGCACCTTGCACGCTCGCCAATCCACATTGCTGGTCCTGCGAAACATGCTGCTGCTTCTGCACCATCCCAGGCGTTCACGAACCCTGCTACGCAGACACCACAGGAGAAAGCCGCCATCGAAGCCCTGATTTCCTTGGGATCCATGTGAGACACTACGATTGAAGAACTTGGGAGTTGAAATGACTTGGCTCCCTAGCTGGCTTCATGTGGCGAATGAGTCCGAGGAACATCTTGCCTTTCCTGTCTTGCTTTTGCTTACACCCAATACACTGCTTTTGTAATCATCATCACCATCGTCATCGACATCGACATCGACATCGACATCATCATCATCATCATTATCATCATCATCAACGGACGGCGCTGGGCACCAGTCCTTCGCTCTCGACGGGGAATATCCAAGTGCTGGCCCGTTTGAGCAGCGAAGGGGCCTGGATTGACATGGGCGGTGTTCAAAGAACCCCCTTGACCGAATCTTTACATTTTCAACATTTGACTTACCTTTTCTCTCCTCTCTTCCTCTTCAACAAGACACATTGTAATCAACCGTTGAACCACCACTGGGAACTCGCTCAGTCTCTTCGCAGTCTATTCGATATGGATCCACGGCCAGACCGTCTACCTTGTCTCTTGGTCAGCTCAGATTCGACTGTATCTCATTATCGCAGTCCCACGCTGGCTGTGTACTCGTTGGATAGCTGAGTTCAGAGCATCTTTCAAGGGCTGACCTAGTTGGCATTGTACAATTGCCGCCGCACAACTCAAGTGGCGTACTCAAAATCTGCAATCGTCTATTTCTCCAAGCTCTTCTTGAGCTGTCTTTGCACGTCAACATTTCGAACGGAAGCAGACATACAAATTCACAGAACGACACGCGTGCGAGCGCAATGTCGGAAATTGCCGAAGAGCTTCTGAGCATCTTCCAATCGATCGAATCAACGCATGAACTCGAATCCTGCAAAATCCCCGTTTTCGTACCAATCCGGGTGGAGGAAAGTGATGCATTTTCCCTTTTGCTTCCTAACCCCTCCCCTCCCCATGCACCTCCTACTCTACCATCACTGCATATGCAGAGCCGCGGCTTATTAAGCGAGCTTTGCAGGGATGCCATGCCGAGTCGTGAGGTTGCCACGGGTTGGCAACATGCTCTCAAGGTGGAAAACGCTCGTATTCCTGAGGGATGGCCTGTAGATGCACGCCCACGTTTTCATGGTTCTAGCCCCATCCTCCCCTGGATGAGGCGATGGATGAAACTGGTCGGCCTTTCTTACCGGCCCTCGCTGTTTCCCCACCCGACCTTATGAACCTGCAAATGGAGGAGAGGGGGCCACCCTTGGCGTGTATTCTTAAATCTGCCTCATTTTCTCCCCACTCTAACACACATGATGGATAGATTTTTGGTACCAGTTAGGATAGGTCCTACCTAGTTGGGAAGCAGATTCTTGAATCCAATTACGGCTCATTGCCTGGGTGATCGGTTGCTCACACCAGAAGGGAAACTCTCTCGCATTGGCCCTTCACATCATCTAATCTCCATTCGTTCCGGTACCTCATCCGTAGGTAGCTTCTCCTGACTCAACTGGCCATGTACATATAATAGATCACCGTCTGTCCGTCCATTCATCCGGTTTTCCAGTTCTCGCCGCATCACCCTCGCCGATCCTCCGTCCGTCCCCTTCGGCTTGCCGCAGAGCCGGGAGACCCGGCCTGGGCTCGACACGGAGGAATTGCCCACCGCCCCTCCTTCGTCGTGTGTCTACCTACTTGGATACGTAGGCAGGCATGGAGGGCCCAGATCTTGGGTGTACGCGTGAGCACGGCCGTGGTTCGATTCGATTTGTTTTTTTTTTCTCTCTCCTCTCTTTCACCTCTCCCGCGTCGCGTGTCTTGTCTGTCACATGGCCGCACGCGGCCGGGATATTCGCATTGCATTGCATGACGTGGTATGGTATGGTATGGTATGATATGCTATGCTATGCTATGCTATGCTATGCTATGCTATCCTATCCTATGTTATGCTATGCTTCGGTCGTGGACTTACCACTTACGGAAAAACTCCCTCATCTAGCTTTGCGTCCGCCTGCTTACCCAGCGGCGTATCCCGACTTACAGCTTGCGTATTTGGGGGAAGAGAGAGAAGAAGAAGAGACAGAGAGAAGAAGGGACAGAGAGAAGAAGGGACAGAGAGAAGAAGAGAAAGAGACAGGAGAAGAGACAGAGGAAAAGAGAGAGAGAGAGACCGTGACAAGGCACTCTGCCATATCGCGTCGGATTGATTCTGCAGTAGAGCTTCGTAGATATATCTATTCTGCCGGCCCGAAGTGCTCTGGTCCGACTTACTAATCCAACGACCTCAACGTGAATGTGATGCGTGATGCGGTCAGTTGGTTGGTTGGACGGTCCGGATCAAGGACATGCATTCGGCGAGCCATTTTCCTTCTCGACCCCTTCCCACAGAGTGATCATGCAGTCGGGTGGGTAATACCCCGAAAGATCTCCTGTCCATGACGTTTTGGGGTGGCTCCTCCTGCCGTCATGGCGGCACGAAGATGTGGGTGGGTATGGATGGATGTGCAGTATGTGTGGGGGCCCAATTGGAAAGGAAATCGATGCTCTGTGATCTATCGAATCGGTCGAAGGTCCGATAGACGTAGGCGTGATCGATAGAGGGGTGCAGCTTTGTTCTTTACATGGAATCGGTAGGTGAGGCTGTCTGGTTGTGAGCATGCTGATCTGTGAACACTCTGTCGATTGGCAGACGTGAACTGATCAAAACCAGGCGGGTAACGAGTGGCAGTGAATGTCCTTGGGATCGAAGGTGGATGGGATGACCACCCCACGTTGTTGTCCCGCAAGCTGTAAGGTAGTGCAGGTGTATGGAGTATACTCCGAGAATTGCCAGAACTTGTCGTGGCTGGATTGTTTACACGAAAAGTACAATCCGGTTGGTTCGACGAATTGCAATCATCGAACATTGGATGGTCTGCAGTACTCAGGTACCTGTGGTGGTTACGACCGGTGTTATTAATCGCTCTTCTGGTAAAACCACTGGAGCCCATCCCGGCTTGCATCACCTTGTCCTTGTACGCACGTGAAGGAAGTTAGGGATTTTAACACTGACTAGGGCGTGCCTAGGCAATGTTCTGGACAAGCCGAGGTGAGTCGATGCTTCTGCACCAGGATCCACTTGTCGATGAGACGACAACAGCTAGCACGCCTTGCATCGACAAGCACCAACCCTAACATTATACGTGCAACCGCCGATTCAAGACTCACTGCTGCGGACGAGCCGAGTAGCATGCGAGATTTAGACTGGTGGGGCGTTTGCGGTCAATCGTACAATCTGTCGTGAGACATTGACACAGTAGAAGGGCACAAATTAAGAGCAAGTGGACCTACCTACGAACAGTTGTAGCGGATCGGTGATGCATGCATGTAATGGAGGGCAAGCTTCGGATCAGACCTGCAGAGAAATGGCTGATAGTGGATTCGTTGAGTATTTGCAGGGTATGAGTGAGGGAGTGGCACAGCGCAGCCAGGTCTAGTCAGGTGCGGTTGGTAAGTAATCCCAGAGGGATTCTTCGATGCGTCGGTCCTATTGCATCAACGCGCACGTCTAGGATGCGGGAAGACATGCTGGTGATTCGGTTCATGGACGATTTCACAAACAGCACCAACAGCACCAACAGCCCAACACAGCTCCAAGTTGTGTCCCTAGAATCAGGTAATGTGCGCTGTAGAACGACAAGGTAGACCTAGCTCTCTCGTCATGCTCTCGTGAGAAAAGATAAATGATCGCTATGCGTTTGACTGAGAAGTTTAGCACTGCGTGTGATGGCCACCTGCGGAAGCCTTGAAACACAACACAGTAGCACCGAGCAATCGCAACCTGTATTGTCGCCGTCAGGCCAAGGTAGGATAGATCGATGCCGGTAGTTAGTGGTCGGTCATTTTTTTTTGAAGATCAAAGGATTAATCGTCCAAGAGAATGGTGACCAAGTGTCCCCCAATGGTAATACAGAAGAAGGGTAGAGTACAGTACAGATTGTCCGGACCTTGCTAGACGACAACCATGACCATTTATCGGGACGAAACTAAAGCAATTTCATGAGGTGCTTAAGCACTATGGAAGCATTTGGCGTAGAGACTGCCTGCCTCAGCACCCAATCTCGCCAATGCAGTCCTGTCACCGGCGCTTGGCTAGGGTGTGGAGTATAGGACAAGGGTAGGTGAAAAGCTTCCTTGCAAGCGGTCGGTAGTACGAATGGTCTTTTCTACCGTCCACGTACGCGAGAGCAGCAGCTGTTAGGCGTCTGTTGCACGACTAGCAGTGTGTTTATTTCTTGGGTCTGTCCGCCAAGCATGTAGACATTCTTCAAAGAGGAGGAAAGTAGGTAGCGGGTGAAGGTGCTGACCAGACGGAAAGGCGCTTCATGCGTGCGACGGCTTGTTCAAGGGAGCCGACGCGGTGGTCGAGCAGTTCGGAGATTTGATTGGGGACTGGCGTGATGACAGTGGTGACAATGATGACAGTAGCGACGGTAGCGACAGTAGCGAGTTTGTCCCACAGTGGAAAGGTTCTGCCGCGGCGGCGGCTAAGCGCGTCCCGATGGTCAGGGAGGTCTACGGTGGAAGCATCGGCAAGCATCCAGCCCTTCGGGTGAGATACGTCCTCTAGCGGTTCCACACAAGGAAGCAGATTGGTGCACTACGACATAACAGTCTCGATTGATGGAGATGAAGCCGCATCCGGGTGGACGATGGGTGCGGTCAGTCCACTTTGTATGTGGTGAAGATAGAACACATGAAGACACGGGAGACGGCAGGCGGGAGGCGGCAGGCGGCTGATGGCTGACGGGATGACGGAAGATCGGGAACACGCACAATCGTTCGGCACTACTCCTGATGGGGATGTGCTGCCGAAGAAGTCCCGCTTGGCAGGCTTGGCAACCGTCCGATCCACACACCTCAGCCCAGGATCCCGTGGCATTCTTCAGCATCTGCCAGGCTCGACGCTGGTATCGATCTCTTGGGGCAGAGGAATGAGGTTGAGAGATTGACGCCGTAATTGACACCGCGATTCACCGGTGCACGTCACTACTTCGCTGGATCCGGCCCGGCTGGACTGGGCTGGGCTGGGCTGGGCTGGACTGCTATGGATTGGACTTAGCTGGACTGTACTGGACCCGGCTGTATAGGACTGGACTGTTTCAACAATCGACGGAGCATCCTTGAATCATCAAATAGGTAACCGAACCGTTCGAGACGCCACAGTCGGCGCCACAAGTCGAGGCGAATCGCCACTACCTACGCCACACGTCTCGATGCTCACGTACTTACCTACTAGGTAAATCTCAGGGTACCCCCATTACCTAGGTAGGGCCTACTAGGACCATGTGTTCTGTGAAGTGCATCATGCGCAAAAGCACCGGGCCCAGCACAGTGCAGTGCGGCGGCTTGTAGTAGACAATACACAAATGCACAATCCACCCGATGCGGCCTCGAACACCCCATGACGATAGCAAGTGGATCAAGCGAGATAAGCGAGCCGGGAAAAATAGGTAGTAGAAGCCACCAGGAGCTACAAACGCGATACGCCGCCATTGAGGAAGAAAGAGACGAAACTGATTTCCAAAAAAAAAAAAAAAAAAAAAAAAAAAGGGAAAAGGAAAAACCAACAATCTACATGTCTACCACGCATGCGTACTTACAGTGGTAGCACGTTTTATTAGACTACACCATCCATCACCGACACCAACACCACCAGCAAGTAAGCACCAGCTTCTGTGGATGAGATGGATGCAGCCCATGTACTGCGTGCTTCTAAACCCCTGCTCTACCCTCCACTACCCTGTCTACTCTGTCTACCCCGTCGAGCCTGGCTTCATTTCCACGCGGAAACGGCAGGCCTCTACTCGAAACCGCCGGCTAAATGCAAAGCTCCCTGATCCGCGTAAGGTCTCGCTGCCAGAGGTGACGATCTTGGTGCAGTCTACTAATGCACCTCTGCTGCTGCTTGCTACCTGCTACTGCAATTGCTACTGCTGCTACTGTACAGTATTACCTCCACTAGCCAACCGCCGCCGCCGTCATCACCACCACCATTATTCTCCTCCTCCTGCTCCTCCTCCTGTCTTTCTTCTCGGAGATGAAATGAGATGGTGATGGAATGGGATGGGATGGGATGGGATGGGATGGGA
This sequence comes from Scorias spongiosa, assembly GCA_018467035.1. NCBI lineage: Eukaryota > Fungi > Ascomycota > Dothideomycetes > Capnodiales > Readerielliopsidaceae > Scorias > Scorias spongiosa. Next base: position 646,477 of record JACSZZ010000001.1, read on the forward strand.
TGGGATGGGATGGAGCCCTCGCTGTCTTGAGCTTGACTCTTGACAGCTGCATGCATGCTTGTCCTCACAGCACCGCGCAAACGATAGCGTAGGTAGTCTACATCCTAGACTCTTATGGTCCCTGTACGCCGCTCTCCTTGCCTTTGCTCCATCTTGCGCCCCTGCCCTACTCGTGTAGCAGTAGATGCCAGTTGGGGTGGATTCACTATATGGGCCTTGACCCTGCGGTGGCTCAGCCACCCTTTATAAAGACACGATACCTTTCCTTCTGCCTGCCTTTAACAGCGAATGCCTCCCCCTCGCTCACCACTGCGCAACGCTCCTGGTCCGTGTTATCGAGTTGTTCTGTTGCCCTTAGCGATCCGTCATTTCACCTGCACTGTGTCTCATTACTTTCGTTAAATTAACACAGGAAGAGAAGAAGATGAGACTGCCTCCAACATCCAAAAGCACTACACCCGCATCTAGATCTTGAAGAAAAAAAAGATTGGAGTTGTCTCGATATTGTCGACTTGACTTTCAATGTTGCATTCATACATTGTTCGGACGGTATCTTCATCATCACCATCATCATCATCGTCGTCGTCGTCGTCGTCGTCGTCGTCGTCATCATCACCATCATCATCATAGACGAATATATGGTTTGGGCGGGTGCGGCTGTCACGTCACCATTTGATGTCGAACCCTGCAGATAGAAGGACAGCGGACAGTCAAGGCTCGAGGGGGATTTCCGATGCTGACGCTGCCAACCGCCTGGGCTCGCCGCTGGTCATCGTTTCAGAACATGGGCGTCACAGTGAAGCCCAACGAAGGGTGGTTAGGGCGCAGGCAGCTCGCGCCAGTGCCGCTCAGAGTCGAGTGACGAGGGCTAGGAATCGCGAAGGGCGTGAGGGTCCTTTCCGAGAGATCGTCATGCTGCCGGAGAACCTCGAACCCGTTCAAAACCGACACGAAACCGTCGCGGCGGTCGTCCCGCTGGCGCCGCCTCAACCCGACATTCCGTCGCCGTCGCTGCTGAAAGTCTGGCTCCAGGATCTGGTGGGAAGCAGCGGTGCACCGCTCGTCCCTTCACCAATGCAGTACCCTTTCCAGACAACGCAGAGCATCGGCGTGTTGCCTGCAGGCCCAGCCGGCGATCGACAGAATTCGCCAGAGCTCTTTCGAAGGCAATTGCCCCTCGCTCTCCCTCGAGGCTTCACCGCTTTACAACAGCGGCTTCCCATCTCAGATGGCCTCCTCCATCTGCTGAGCCGCACAGCTTGCTTCGACCTGGGCAGTCCTGGAATCGAACAACGTCTGCATCAGCTTCTCTCCGAACTCGTCTCCACATCATCGCAAGTGGGCCATCCCGTCCAGTCTTTCTTACGAATCGCTTGCGTCTGTCTCACGATATATCAAGGCCTGAGATCGGATGGTGCCCAAATCGCCAACAACGCGAAGTACAGCGCAGGCCTGAGGGCTGCATGGTCAGAAGCCGCTTCGCTCGATGACAGGGCCCTGATGGAGCCCAAGTCGACAGAGGCCTCGCTTTGGGCGCTGTTCACCATCTGTGTCACATCGGGTCTAGATGGTACCAGGTGGTACTACGTGATAACGCATCTGATGGAGGACCTACAGCTGAGCCAGTGGGAGCAGGTTCGGCGAATCCTGTTGGAATTCATATACCCAGTCAGCTTGCTGGATGAGCCTTGCAGACAATTCTTCCTACGACTCAAAGCGGTGTGAAGGACCACCACGATGACAGGAAGCGATAAGAACTTTTCAATGCTCTCGTGTCGTCCACAAACCCAACGCACATCGCCAGCTGGTGTGTCGACGCGATGAGCGCCGGTCACGTGGCCTAAGAGGAGGTAGAGGAAACCCGACCAGGATTATGTCACGGGAAAAATTCGGAACGACGTGTTGCCTCTCTGGAGCTCGGTTGACGGGGAAGTCGGATGGCGGTTTTAATGGTGTGATGCACAGACGCTGGCCACGAGCCCAGGAGGGTCTATGCACAACGGTAAGGATTGAACGAGAAACGCCGGCCTGGGAGGATCCTTCCATGCGTTCAACTTCGATCGGGTGGAAGTGTTGAAATGTGGCCTGGCCAGAATAGGGCGAAACAGGGAGGCTGGATAAAAAGGTTTCTAGGTGGGGCAAGGTTCGAGAAGAACGATCCACCAGGATTCAGCAAGGAGCCGGCTGGCCGATCTAACGAGCGAGCGAGCGAGCGAACGAACGAGCGAACAGACGGATGGTCGAACGTGTAGGGCTGAGCTGGGCCAAACAGAGGATAGGATATAGGTGACGGTTGTTTGTCGTTGTGATGGGGATGAAACATCCTTCCAGCCAGTCATCCCAGCCACTGTGAGGAGTCCCGGACGGATCACAAACCGACGCGACCAGGTCAATGCCGGCCATCCCCCCCAAAGCGAGGTTGCCACGCGGCGTCGCAATCGTCGCGAGCTCAGAGCCTTCACGCTGCCGAGCCGCGTGTCATGCTCGCTCGTGCCATGTGGTCTGGCGATCCATCGACGGAAGGTCGCCGAGAGGATTCAGTCTGGCCGGCCGAGACACGTCACGGTCACAGCCATACGGCCGCCCGTCCCCATCGCCGTCGCGCCTGGCATCGGAGTCTTCAAACATGCACAGAAGAAGGCGGAAAAGTTTTTGGGTGGGAGTCGAAGACCCGAAATGGGGCCCTGCCATGTGGCAGACCGGGTAGCCGTCGCGTCGAACGACATACCGGATCTGAAATCCACCCCCAAACCTCCCCCGTTGATCGCTCCAGCGTCATCCGTATTGCATTGACCGAAACGGATCCTGAAAGGGGAGAAAATTGTGAAATCGAAGAAAGTTACGTCAGAATGTCACCCACTTCTGTTTGCGTTTGTCTGCATCCTCTCGTGGGACATGTGATGGGGAGGGAATACGCCGAGATATTTCACTGTACAGATACAGGACAAGGGCATTCATTGGATTGTGATGCGTACCAGCCGTTCGCATGGCAACATCCGGAACGTGAAAGACATTCGTGCATACATGATATATGACTAGGTAGCTTAAGGGAAAAGAAAAGCAGAGCGGTGCTGTGCTGTGTATGCATACAGCCGCCGCAAGGCGAGATGGACCACGATGATCGTGTTGTATCTAGTGTACACACAGCACATATAAAATAGCATTAGGACGGAATGGATACGAAGGCAATGTGACAGGGCAGATCTTCGGCGGCTTATATTCTACCAAGATGCAGGTGCATTGCATGTATTCGTGCACCTTTCATTGGGTTGAAGGAGGGGGGTTGGGCACAGAAGTTAAGAAACGATCTGTCCCTTTTCACTTTTTACCTACTAAAGATCTACCATGTCATTTCCTAGCATTCACCTACTGTTGGTGTTGTTCGATTCTTTCGAGACGGATTGTCTTGTTCTTTGTTCTCGTTGTTGCGATCAATCGCGGTTTGGTCACCACGGCCATTGTTTTGTTGGTGGTAGTACTGTCACTGTCCAGATGGGCTGATGGACAAGCACAAGACAGCCGGGCCGCAAAGCCGTGAAGCCCTAGAATGTCCCCCTCCCACCCACCCACCCCCTCTAGGTACCAAACCATGGAAGCTGTGCAGTACGTACTGCGCCGAGAGGTATGGCCGTGTGTGTCGGAGGTTTTGTCTGGGAATAGACAAGCCACACCTCAAAGAAGCTGCCGACTGCGGGAGAAGCTTAAAAAAAAAGTAGTCGATACAGAGGAATATCAAATCTCGGTACGGGGAGAAGAGGCACCACGGCACGGGACGGCACGGGCGGTAGAGCCGTGCTTGCTCGAAATTAACTCGTGTTTCCGAATTTATATACAGTACCTAGTCTCACCCAGATTTGTCCCCAGGGGAGGCTCAGCTGCTGACGGGTTGAGATCATAGGGCTATCATATGCATTGTGTGGTGTACTGTGAAAAACCAATGACGATTTGTGGGTGATGTATGCAGTCTTACAGTGCAGATGAGAAATGATAGAAGAATAAATACCGGACATGCGTCTCAGACAGGGTTCAAACGCAGCAAGATGGTAACGGGAGGTCGCAAGAAAGGGGTGGAGACGGTAGATTACGATGGAACGTACGGTTGATCCATGCTGTAAAAGGATCGCTGGAGTTGGCCGAGGCGATTGCTTCCAGAATTTCTTCACGCGACTGGCTCGTCCGACCTTTTCTATCTGTCCGTCCGTCCGTCCGTCCGTCCGTCTGTCTGTCTGTGTGGCAGTCCGTGCTGTAGACGAAACGAGACCAGATGAGACCAGTCGAGTCGGTAAGGCTGTCAGGGGTCGGTGTACTGTACAGTGCTTTCGCATGTGGTGGCGGTAGGGTATAGAGCGTGTTTTGCGGTCGTAGTGGTGTGTTTGCTCATGTGGATGTGCGGCGGTAGACACTTTCCCCGTCGGCCGGTGCAGCGCGCTGGCCAGGATGAAGTCTGTGGGTGAAGCGAATTGGACGGATAAGGATGGTAGGGAAGGTAGAGAGGTAAGAGGTGTAATTAATCGCAAGTGGGTGGATTCCGGGAGAGGTTCCGTAGCGAGATTGAAATGGATGGTGGTTGGTTTGGAGATGTTTTGGATCCTGTGCCCTATGGCAACATACCTGGTAAACGAGTATTTGTTTTACGAGGTACCCGTACTGTAGGAGTGGTCCTGGGCATTGTGATGTAAACAGCATGGGTAGGAGCGGATCGGATCGGATCGGTGCGGGAGGTATATCATCAGCCTGCAGTCTATCTAGGTAGGCTAGGTACCTAGGTAGGTAGGTATTTTGCGCGCAGTCTCACAATCTAGAGTTGCAACAATCCGGTAAGAGGTGATGATATCGAGATACAGCACCTGTTGTCCATGCGTATGAACTGCCAGAGAGAGAATGGTCCAGTCCTGTGTCGTCGGTAGCGTTATGGGGCGACCCATCAATAAGGCATTGTGGGTTCCCTAACCCGCAGCACAGAACTTGCAGTAGCTCAGCCCAACCCCAAGTCAGATCGAGTCAAGTCAAGGCAAGCCTATGCAGGCAGAGAGATCTACCAGTAACGGCAGACGAAGCCAGCCAGCTGTCCTCACCCTCGGATACCGAGCATGAATGAACCCTGGATCTTCTGCGTCTTGGCTCTCGTCGCCATGTCGACGTTGTCAATTCTACCAACCGTGGTGATCGATTATCTATCTGCCCTACCACACCAAGCGCAATCAAGGTTGATCGGGTCAGAAGTGCCGACCTTGGCGAGCTAGGAGGTGAACAGTAGCGCAGGCCGGCAGGATTGATGGGAGCAGAAGAAAAGGAAAACGGGCGAAAGTCGATGTCGAGAATGGCGAGGATAATCTCAACCGAGTGAGGACATGCTGACGGTGTGAGACACGGTGTGAGGTCTAGCGTCCGGGGCAGGACGGAATAGGTGAGAGGGTGGTGGGTGAAGGTGTTTGGAGGTTCAGAGCCGGGCAGGGACTCAGGGGGTTTGTGGTTTAGGTGTGTTTGTGCTTGTGTTTGACTGTCTAAAGGAGAGAATGGTCTCAGGGCACAGGTCAGGGGTGGACGGTTGCTTTTCCACGATGCTTCTAGTCTCTGTCTCTCTCTTTCTTTCCCTCTCTCTGTCTCTCTTCACGGCCCCTGTCCTCTTGGCTATCCTAACTCCCCAATTGTGTCTCGTCTGTGTTTGCTGGAAGGAGGAAAGGAAGTTCCGCGGAAGTCTGACCGAAGATTCTGGTGTGTGTCTGGTCTGACAGGGGTTAGAAGGAGCGTGTCGTGTCGTGTCGTATAGTGATATGATATGATGTGGTGTGGTGTGATGATCACTGTGGTGATGGTGATGGTGATGGTGATGATGCGTATAGTCTGTCGATGGCAAATGGCCCCATCTATCTTATTGCTTTTTTTTTTTTCGCTTCTCATCATCCACCATCAGAGTCGTTGCTATTTAATCTGCTGGGGCCGGGTAGCACGAAACCGTATATGTTTCCAGCATTCGACTACTTGCGTAGTAGCACATCCAACGCCTTTTATGGACCGTGTCGCATCAGATCGCATTGCATTGCATCGTATCTTGCAGGTCACAGGGCGGGCGATTTGAATGCAGTGCCGGACGCACCGGGAGCATGGAACACGGGGAGGTGGAGGGTTTCCAGTTACTTTTACCTACCTACCTACCTACCTACTTTTACCTAGGTAGGTATCAGCTAGAGGGAGAAGGGGAGACTGAGTTTAACATGCCGGTTTCGACTGGGATGTTTGAACAGTTGCGGATCAGTACCTGCGCTAGTGTGAACCGTGAGATCGGGACCTCACATCCGCCCATCGTACAGTGGACGGATTGGGCGGTTTTAGATAGGGGATGTTTGATGGACGTTGCTTGTAACAGGTGATATACCGACACGGCCTTGGTTGGGCTTGTTAGGTAGGTAGGTAGGTATATAACTCGTCACTTTATTTAATTATAGACATCATGGCTGGCTGGCTGGCTGGCTGGCTGGCTGGTTGGCGGTTTTTTCTTCCCTCTTCCAATGTCTCTCTCGTCTCTCTTCTCTGTGTGCCGTGCGTAGGTACGTGCATGCTTTGCCTGCTCTCCCTTGCCTTGCCTTGCCTCGCTTTGCCTCTCTTTGCCTCGCTTTGCCTCTTCTCTGCCTCGCTTTGCCTCGCTCTGCTTTGCTTCTTCATACAGACTAAACGTCGAGCCGAACACTGATTTCCACCCCAGGCAAGACATGCAACAGGTACCTACAGGGGCTGGCTGCACATCTCGTTTCGTCTCGCTTCCTTTGCTCCTGCTTGGCCTCTACCTTGCTTCACTTCTGCCATTAAGCGTGCTTCTATACCTTGCCTACACCCTTCGCCAACGACGCATCCCATTGTGTTTGATGCTGTCCGCCGTAATTTGTATGATCTGCAATGTACGTACTTTCCTTTGCTTCGGTATAATCTACATTGTGTTTCCTGCGTCATCTCATCTCATCTCATCTCTCGTGTACTTTGTTTTTTTTTTGTCTGTCCATCCGTCACCCGGCAAAGGGATCCTGACCGTTGGCTGGCTGGCTGTAAGGAATAAGGTTGTGTGTGGGTGTATGTATGTGTGTGTGTGTGTGTGTGTGCGCTTAGGCGGGTGTGCGTGCGTGCGTACGTGTGTGTGGTGTGTGGTGTGTGGTGTGTGGGCGAGTGAAGTATGTCTGTGTGTGTGTGTGTGATGTAGCTGTCTGTATACTGTAGGCCAATTCTATTCAGTCTTTGCCTCACAATCCAGTCCAGTCCAGTCCAGTCCAGGGGCTCAATGATCTGAGCCCTTTTCCCCCTTCCCTCCCTTTCCCCTTCCTTACCCGTTTCTGCCGTCCGTCTGTTCTTGTATGTTATGTATATCAGAGGAATGATCTCACCATCTCTCTTCCACTCCACTCTCTTCCTCTCCTTCTCACAACCATCTCCACAACCACCACTACCTTACCTGACTGGAAGCCCTCTACCACACACCTCATCCCACACCTCCACCTCGCATTGGCTCCCAACAACTGCCGACGCCTGCAGCCCCAAAACCCGCTGGTAGAGCAGCAATCCGACGCTATCACACCGAAGCCACACCAAGCACCTCCGCATCCACCGAGAAACTGCACATACGTACGCACATCGACCTCCGCAACACCATCAACCACCACTACACGACACAGAACAGGACGGAAAAGGGATATTGCAAATCATCTGCATACATTCCTGCCTCTGCTTCAGTGCCAAATCCATCGACACACGAGATCTCTCGAACCTGACTGGATCGGATTCCCTCCCTCTACCACACGCCTCACCTTGGGGTCCTTTCAATCTTTCTCTCGCCTTGTCCCACTCAGCAGCCCTCGCTTTCCGATCCCTGGTCAACCTTTGGCCCCAACCTGCTCACCCAAGCCGCTTTATTGGACTGGCTTCATTGCCCTGCCTTGTCCTTTATTTTTTGCAACATTGGTCAGTCTTGTATCCCTCCAGTCCACATCCGCCTCTCCCGCCCTGTTGCGCATTCTCTTGCGCAACGGCAGATATTTCTCGCGCACATGCACTGTCATCTATAAAGGCATCCCAGACCACTCCAGCTGACTCGATTCCCACCAGATCGATCCCCTAAAACAACACCAGCCTAATCACAGACTTGAGAATACTCTTCAACATGATCACTAGGGAAGACAACATGGCGATGAACATGGGCCGAGGCGCATACGATACGACAGGCACCCCAAAGCCAAAGCCACCCCCACCACCAAAGAGGAGATAGATGGTGTCGCACTTGCCAAGCTCCACATCCACTACCAGCAGAGACATCTCTTGTGATTTCACAATCGAGGATGTCGACCGATAGGGCTGCAGCAGAAAAGTTTGTAAGTCGCAAATCTGTCCTCTACGGCAAGCCGCATTTGCGAGCAGCACCAACCGCGTCTTCGGGTCCTTCAGTCGGGGGATCGGCAGGGGTGAGCTTCATCAGCCAGCCAGCTAGCCGTTGCGCAGCTTTCCCCTTTTCCGCTTTTGCCTAGAGACACCATACCAAACGTCTGCTTCGTACAGCTGGCTGACTTGGCATTCGAGTTCTACAGCACTATTGATGGATGATTTCAATTCTTCGGATGCTGTGATGCGAAGCAACCGAATCTTTCCCATCTTCGTCGCCAAGATCGCAACGACAATAACGACATTGCACACCCGCCACACCTGCATTGCGATTTCACGCCACGCAGCCTGTCAACTCGCTACACCGCAGCATCTATCTGTCACGCCTGTTTTCGCTCCTCGCTGCACATGGCGACTACCGACACCACAGTCAGCGCCGTATCTTTCGCCTACCTCCACAGCCCTCTCGTCTTTCTGCGCCTCCTCTTTTTCTACTTTGATCTGAAGCATGCATTATACCCTACTGGAGCGTTCTGAGCGATGTTTGTAACCTCAACACACCGCCACTTAGCGACAGTTTTTCCCACTACACATCGCGACTGACTGCCACTACATCTCGGGATGCGATTTAATACACCACCTTTCGCCCTGAATCCCAACAGCACCTCTACTACCACCACTTTTTAATCACTACCACACTACCTTTCAAAAGTTGTCTTTCTACATCAGATTTACCATTCACCGGCGTTCGTTGGAGAGTTACAATGGGTTTCATTCGTCATGACAGTCTCAATGACTATCATACGTTGAAGACTTAAATGGGGGAAAAGAGAAAGACATGCATACACCAGCAGGGCGACCTGTGCTCTCGCCAGAGATCGACTTCACTGTCTGTCTCTGCCTGGCGAGAGTAGATTCCATTGTATAATATAGACTTCCTTTGTTCAACAGCATTGGGTCGGCGTTTTGGCATGGGCCTTGAGGATGGGGGGAAAGCGGTGGGCAATTGCATGAGACTGACGGCACTGGCAAGGGTTCAAACGCCAGCGCTCTCATCTTACGCAGACCCATCATGCCGATCTGTTCTTGTCTGGCACGGAAAGAGAGTACCAGTCTCTCAGGAATGGCACTTACTTTCACTCACGAGCACTACCTCGTTTTTCTTGGGCTGAGGAGGGACAAATGGGATTGGAAAGAAAAAAATCATGGCGCTTGTCCGAGAGACATCTACATTTCTGGGCTTTTTTTTTCCCCCTCCTTCTCTACTTGTAATGATACCCACAATCGCGAACTACTTTTTTCTATCATCCTCCACGTCCAATGCGCTCTAATCACTTGTTTCAATATCAGTCTTTCACTGTCCCAATACTAAGATTTCGTTCTTCACATGAGGCTTCGCTTCCATCGCTTTTCGTTCAAGCCTAGTTGATAGTCCAGAGCAGTAGACAGAGCAGCCAGCTCTCGACCTCTCGAATCAAACCCTTGTTGAATTTCCCACCCGTCCTGCTATGCTACCGACCTGTCTGCACACGCTACACCCTCACATCGTTCCTGGACAACTCGACTAGTCTCAGCTGGGTATCCAACCACAGCGGTATACACCCTTCCAACAGACCAATCACTCTCTCTCTCTCTCTCTTCTCTCCCATCCATTCGTATACTAGACCATTGGCTTAGCACAGAGAGAGACGAAGGGGAGGCGCGCACCGCCCATCTCCTGCATCCTCGCTCGCCTCGCTGGCGGTAGGATGACGGTGCAATACCCGCCCTGCCTGGCCAACCACGTACCCACGGCAAAAGTTACCATTCCCCAGTCGGTCCAGGTCCAGCAGATACCCAGGCTACCAGGCTAGCCCACCCATCCGCCCGCCCCCCGGGTCCACAACTCGTAGTGGGTGGAGTAGCCTGCAGCGCTACCCATCATGCAGTACCTAGTAGCGGCAGGGGCTGGGGTTAGATCTGGCGCTCTGCCGGAAACCCGCCCAGTCCTGAACCGTACCTCCGTACGGTAAAGGCCCTACGGTTTTTGTATATAAAATAAATTGCATGTACTACACCTCCCTATCTACCACTGTGTAATCCGTCCACTTTTCGAGAGAGAGAGAGAGAGATACGTTTCGTAAAGAATGCGAATCTTCCCCCTTCACGTAGCATGCGATAACGAACAGATTGGTGTCTGGGGCAGAAGGACGGCTCCTGCACAGGAATGCATGCCAGTCCAGTCCAGTCCAGTCCCCACCCTTCCCTCCCTCGTCGATCTCATCATCTACCTCCGGTAGGTAGGTTTAGGTAGGTAGGTAGGTTTAGGTAGGGCAGGCAGTCTGCCGGCGTCGGTACTTGCAGCAGAGGGTGTGGTCTCTTCCCCGTCGATCTGGCTTGAAAACTACCTAACAATCTACCTCCCTGTCTGGCTGCATGCACCCCGAGAGAGAGAGAGAGAGAGAGAGAGAGAGAGAGAGAGAGAGCCTCGGACTAGGATAAGGGGGGGGGAATGCGGGCCACTCACTTCTACCCTGCATCACCGTTTTCTTTCGATGCTACATTAGGGGGGGCGAAGAAAAGGGAAGGGCTACGTTTTCCGGTTCTTGGAAGCTACAGTATGCCTCATACTCTTGTGAAACCCACCTGCCAGACTTTTTCGACTCGTTCATCTTCGCTATCCAAAGCTGCCATACTCCCAAGCATCGCGGCAGATCTAGCCTCTCGGACGCCCTGGTCTTCCAAGCCACTACGTTGATGACGGGACGGTTTTGAGCGACCTTGGATCGTCTTTTCCTTTTCTTTTTACATACGCATCATCATATCACATCCGCTGGCATGGAAACCAAATCCTTCGGTCTGCTTTCCGAATGGTTGGTTCGTACCCAATTCGCATACGTCGAGTATGCTCTATAAAAAGGCTCTGGACCACACCATCCTATCATGCTATCATACCGTACTGTCCAGTCCCATGCACAGTCCAAATCAATCTCCACCACCGACGATCAGCCAGAACAAGAGAGGCCAGTGCGGATCAAGTTCCGGCAGCCGAGCGCCTTTCGGTTCTTGATCTTCTGATGTGGGTCGAGTACTGACTGCACTGTCTCTCTTGATCGCCACACTTTCGATGTCATTCCCTCTTCACAGACACCCTGTATCTGAATCTCACCATGCTGGACGTACGTAACGCACAGTACTACTACCTCTCACCCGAATCCAGACGTGTTCGGCCTTCTAGCGAGGTGGCTCAATCTGTCAACGTCTGTGGTCGGTTTCACGCGATCTGCCCTCGCTCTACGGCGCCGCCTCATCTATGGGCCTGCAAAGGTGGGAAAAGATGCGAACTTTGGCAATTCGGTAGTTGGCTTCCGTGGCTTCTGCTTCCCTGGACATGGTGCAGTTGCAGCGCATCATGCATCATGCATCGTGCATCGTGCATCGTGCATCGTGCATTGTGCTTTACCTTAGTCCACTTAACGTGCGGCTTGCATCGTGCATGGCTGGTGCCGTGTAGTCATACCCTTGCAGCGTTTCGTATCGGACACCTTGGTGCCGTTCGCGCCGCCGCGCAACGGTGCTGCATAAGGACACCACCCGCCACGCTGTGCTCTCCAAACATCTATGTATGCTGTCCTGTACCTCGATCTCCACCGCCTCCGGTTACGCGTCTATGTACGGTGCGAGGCGAGACCGGCCATAACAGGCGATATCAAACCGGATAGCAGGTCAGGCCGTGACCATTGAGTGCAATCTGTAGAAAGGAGGGACCGGATGGATAGATGGATGGATAGATGGATCCTTCCAGCATACAGCAAAAGCTGCCACCGTACCTGGTCAGTCTCGGTCAATTCTTGGTATTGCGTAGGTGTGGGCAGGTACCACTGCAGCGCATCGATCCTCTCGACATGCTTCGCCCGTTACGTATGCCACCATCGCCGCCGCCACGGACCACGAATCAACCAGAATCTTCCCTCAGCCCTGGTTGCCGGGAATTTGACATCTCGCATTGCCGGTATCACGGTGGCGGATGGGACAATCTGTGCAGAGGTTCCCACTGCGCCGAGCTGAAAGATTGCAGGGTCGATCGATGCTTGTGGGACAGGGTAATGTGTTCGAACATGTGTCGCCCTGGCCAGTGGGATCCCAGCCCTATGCTGTACAGCGGTGTGTTTCCATCCCATTTCGACGGTTAGGGGGGGGGTGTGGTTGCAAGCGATTCCTTCGCCAGGTTCCCTCTGCATGGCCCGGGCCCTGTCCGCCGTGCCTCACCAGCGCCTCCCCCCCCCTCCCCCCGGACGCATGCATTGGCCTCTGGCGATATCTCGCAGATGGCTACCTGCCTGCCGGCCTAGCTTGTTTCGGATGCGGCATTCGTCTGCCGCCGTCCCTGCTCGTTACACCGGCCGTTTCGAATGTCAAATACTTGTGTTTGGACCAGATGTAGTAGAAGGGATTCTTTCTCTTCGTCGTCATTGGCCGATCGCATTGCCACGCCCTCTCGAGACACAGGCTACGTAGATGATATGTCGTGGTGCTACTGGATGCCTCTATATCCGGCGAACTGTATGTCTAGCTATCTCGATCGTCGACGCTCCACGGCTACTGTTTCGGCTTGGGTAATAGTAGGCAGGAAGAAGTGATTGATTGATATTGATGACACATAGAATTACTTCTTCTGGTTCTCGCCGTGTTGCAATACAAAGACGACCCTGAACATTTCCACTCATCCTCCATGCCTGAGGCAAAAGTTTTTCCTTGGCTTAATCCATTACTGTACCATGCCCAACACCTGCTTGGATGTTTCGTGTTGATATTCTCTCATGCCTTGTAATGTCCATCGTCCAATGACCAAGTGCGATGCTGCTGTTGCGCTTGTTGAATTGGCCGCTCGCTCGGTGTTGTCACCTGCAGCTGGTTGGGATGTTGCGGTTGTTCCATCCAGTTATGATGTCGTGGGTTGGTGTGTTGTCTGCTGTCGTGATGGCATGGATGTCCGTGTCCGCTGTCATTAGGACCGTCATGGTCATGATGGTGTCTGTTGTCGATAAAGAGCCATGTCAGTTACAGTCCCACCACATGACCGTGATCACGTCATGACCGTACCTATGAAGCTTCTTGGCTAGAAAATACGCTCCTCCTCCTACACCCAGGACCTTGATACCAATCCCGATAGGCATTCTTCTGGATTATGATATAACACAGTCGTATAGAGAGTCGGCTTTGGTGACGGTATCGAGTTGATGGATCTTCTGTTCTTGCCAGAATATCCATCCTTATTATGTACCTGCGAAAATACCGAGAAAGCCGAAAAGCCCGAGAAGAGCGAAAAGCCCGGGACCACCAGCAGCCCTACATGAAGACCATGACTCGAATAGAAGGTCTGGCATTAGTAGAAGTGAGAGTTCTTACGTGAATGATCAAGACCACGTTATACTGGGTCAGACTTGGGAACGTCGGCGAATAAGCCTTGAAACCACGACAGATCCGAATCTGCTCCCAGATCAAAAAGCTGGGTGGCGTCAGTATAGTTCATGCCTCAAAGTCTGTCTCACTCATACACTTACCGTGGGATCAAAAGGCTGTTGACTTTCCATGAATCCAACACTTCCATCGGTCACAGCGATGGGATCGACTTGAGCATCGACAAATCCTCGCTCTCTTTGTAAGTGATCTGAGAGGAGGCTCTTGCAAGTCTTCAGAGCGCTGCTTATCCCTTCGATCAATCCCTCACTGCCGTCTCGACCATCTAGAAGGGCCTCGATCTGAGTGAATTTAGAGGATATGAAGATGAATCGCTTCATGCTTGGATTGCCTCTGGATATCATCCCTTGTAATGCTGCCGGAAGCCAGGAAAGCTCCTTCAGCTCCCTCTTGACTTCCCTTCTTGTCCAGTTGTCGACAACACCTAGCCTGCTCACAGACTTCTCTATCATTCTCAATAAGCGCCAGCAAACAATGATAATGGCGTCGAATGACAGGCCGCTCTTCAACGAGCCGTTTGCGGATTCTGTCAAGCGCCAAAAATCGCTCTCCTCGTCTAGTTCGCCCTCTGGATTGAGACACAGCTTAAGCATTGATGAGGCTTGGCTGTATACCCGCTGTTCAAAGTGTTCCATCTCATGAATGGATGGGTTTACAGCTCGTATCAGCATGAACGGTCGAGCCAGTAGCATTGTTATCCGCCAAATTTGTGCTCGAACTAGCCAAGACGCAAGATTAGACTGTTGAACGCCTCGAAGGCTGAGAGGAGATTGGTAGACGCTTTTTCCGCCTGCAAAGCTCCCGTCCATACCCTCGACGACGTCCAATATATCTCGGGCTTCCTCGTCAAATATTGGTTGTGAAGAGTCACTCAATAGCTCAGCAGCCCTGAATCTAGCCTTCAGACTCCAATCTAAGATTTGCAGACCCACCGCGGTGTCATCACGAGCGTTTCCTCCTTTTGGATCGCAATTGAGATTCCCTGCAGCATTGAAGTTGATGATCCCCAGTTGCGGTGGCTGTCCCGCGTCAATAGCCGCCATCAACACGATCTCAAGGACCGTCCTCCAGACTTGCTTGCGAGTATGTACTTGATCCGATGACAGTCCAGGGACACTTTCAGGGTCTATATGCAGGCCTATTGACATCGCATGTCTTGCCAGGCTACCCACTGCCTGCCAGGTGCCTTCGACCGAGCCGAGAGACAGACATTGTTTGCTCAATACTGTCAGACATCGGATCTGGAGTCCATCCATGTTCATATTCTTCTTCTCCATTGGGCCATCCAGATACCATTGAGCAGTGTAGACCCATCGGGCCGCTTGGGCCTTCAACTGTGCTTGAGCCTCGCGCGATGTTTTGTGGAAGACACTCCCAATCGACAAGACCAGACCGAGCTTTAACTCGAAGGCTGGTTCTAGCTGTGAGGTAGATGGAGCCCAGTAGTTACTATACTCTTGCAGGTATTCTACGCGACCCAAAATCGGGTAGACGACGTGTAGTGTCCGCCAATAATGCTCAAGAAGCTGATCACAGACATCCTGGGGCGGAAACGTTTCTCGCAAGTTCTCGATTGGTTGAAAAGAAATTTGCTCATTGGCCTTTATTTGTTTTCTTAATCCTCGGACATCTTCAATAAGCTGCAGTATTCCGGATTGCAGGAAGTTCTGCTGAAAATCTTGTGCATCCTTTGCTTTGAGCTTGGCATAGATGTCCGTCGTGCCTAAGGATTGAACGTAGTGGTTAGGACCCCAGTATTTGACCTTGTTTACTGCAAGACGTAAGCGCGCCTGTGGAAGCTGGATGCTATAGGGTTCTCTTCCCTCCGTCTCTGCAATCCTTCTATCATTTTGGGAATCGGGTGGAGATGTTGGAAGCTTGGTTCCATGTGCATGCTGCCCTTGTACGCGCGAGGGTGTGAGATGGGAAACGCCGGTCATTTGCCCTTCCACTTTCAAAAGCCTATCGGTCAGGAGCTGGACCGTCTTTCTCAAGTCGGCCACTTCTGCTGCCCTCGCGAGCTCTTCACCAGGCTGTGTTTGACCATGCGTGCCAATGTGCGAATCAGCTACCGGCCGTTCCGCTCTACTAGATGAGCCCTCGGGTGGCGCATATGAAGCAACAGGCTGGATCGGCGTCGTCAACTGTGTCTCGGTAGGAACGGTTGATAGCCTATCGTCATGATCATAGTAGCACGTGTTCACTGTTGACGCCTGCTGGCATTGGGTACAAGGATGCTCTCTATCACACTTGACCTTTCGTGCTCTACAAGGTGCACAAGACAGGGCTGGACGGCGTCTTTTCCGAGCAGGTTCCATTTGGTGAAACGATGGGTATCGACGGGTCCGAGGTGTATGACAAACCTCAATCTATACACATGAGAAGATGGATGAGTTCATCTGTAACATGTTAATTCCTTGGTTTGGATCAACCAGAGTCTTGATAGATGGTGGCATTCATTCCTGGTGAACTCGACATGAAGCAGGTTAACTATACCCATTCGAGGGGGGGAATGATGCAAATTACGCAGGCAAGTGCTCGAACTTTATCGAATGTAAGGTTGAACATGGATCGTGACTCTGTGTGAGTAGCAGACTGTGATGTTTGAAGGGTGATTTTGAATGCCTCCCTCCAAAGACATTGAAACAGTGGACATTCGGCTCTGCGCTACGTCACCCACCCAGTTCAACCCGTCTTCACCAATGGATGTTGGAACGGGACCTTTTGTTCCTGATGTTCACTTCCCTATCTAGGTAAGTGAGTACTGATATAGCCCGGCACTTAGGCTCGTATCCGATTGGGCGTCGGCATCTCCCGGTTGTCGCAACAACGGACACTGTTGATTTTTTTTCACAAACGCGTTGCTGCGCGTCCCCCCAGATGGAGCAGATCTGGCTACAGGTGGAGATGGATGCATACACGTAGTTGGGCCAGTGGAGCAAGACTTGACATCGGTTTCTCCATTCGATGCAGAAACCCTCCACACATGCTCACCGCTCAATCCGGCCAGCTACCTCTCCCACCATGATGCAGCAGAAAATCATGCAGAAGTGCCTGCAACACGACCTCCGATAGGAACGCCTCAGAGATTTCTGCAGGAATAGCGTTGGCTGGCGGCCAATATAATCCATTGTCCAACGGCTAGCGCTCCCACTCGTCAGATCTAATCCGTTTTGCGCCCATCTACTGGTGCTCATCGCACCGAAGCTATGCCGGTTGGCTGTTGCATACATTATGGACGATTGGACTCGATTGGATCGAATGTTTAGGGTAGCCTGACGTGACCCGACATGTCTTGACCTGGGCTTAGGCTGGACTGGGCTGGGTTGGGAGGTTGCAGCTTGAACAGACGGCAGGAGAGGAGGAAAACAAACGATGCAAACAGACTCGAAAGGAGAATAGAATATACCCCATCCATCCTTTATGTAGTGTCTGTCATCCTGGCCTCACAAAGCTCCTGTGCATCTGGCGTCTTCTCACTGTCTTGTGCCCGTCATCCAAACCTCATGCTCTGCCTCTTTGGGGAGAGAGTCTCATTGCCATTACCAAAAGCAATCATTTAACGAACACAAGCGCCGTGAGAAAACCGCGTGGCATTGAATTGAGGTTCGGCGCGCTGCACTGCCGCTACCCCCTGGTCCGTGAGCCGGGGTGGAAAGTGCGACCAGCTTCGCTTGTCCGCCACTACCGGACCAAACAAGACTCATCAAACCACGTTTAATCTTGTCTCGCCCTCGACGTTGCGCCCTCATTTCGCCATCATCATTGTCAACAATTGCTCTTCATTCAAGCGTTTGTCATCCTACTGCACTGTCGCAACGCTCTCGCATTTTCCTGCATGTGTCTAGGTACGTTTGCTATTTTGAACAAGGTCTTTGTTGTTTGAGCAGCATCAGCGCATTCGTGTCTACCCTTTTTCAATTGCTGCAGCTGCTACGACCAATTCTGTTTCCTCTGCATCGCAATTGTACGTTCGGTTTGATTTGTATATGTCAGCAACATCAGCATCAACAGCAACAGCAACAGAAACAGCAGCAGCAGCACCAGAACCAGCATCCGCAAGCGTAGCAAAGGTAGCAAATCTACAATCATCCTGCACAGCCATCGCAACTCGGCGCGAGTAGGACAGAGGTCAAAGATCCATTATTGGAGCCTGGCCATCAAGACGACAACGAAAGGTCCTCAAGCTGTTACCCAGAAGTCGCTCACATGCCTTCTCTGCTCTTCTCAGTCCCTGTATATAGCATAATCACGACACACGACAGAGACCGGACATAGGCTGTGACAGACTTGGAATCACGGACATACGACCTGAGCCGACAAAGGTATACCTACCTAGGTATATCTAGCCATGGACGAAGATGAGGATGGCCCTCCTCCCCCACCCCCACCTCATGGCAAGAATCCACGTTCCTTCGGAGGTGGACTACCCAATGGCAATTACGACATATTCATCGTCCCACCTCATAGCGCAGGCGGCGGCTTCCTCTACCTACCTTCCATGCAGCCTCACCGCAACAGCTTCCTGCTTGGAGTGGTTACCACATTGGCCGCACTTGGTATTTGGAGATTGGTAGAGCCGTCACTCAAGCATGCCTGGAGGGGGCTCATGCTGAATGGTGCCAGCGGTGGTGTCATGGCTGCGCTGTGCGTGGCAGTCGCGATCGCGGCATGGGCGATAGGAAAGACTCAAGCCGAGGGCCGCCGACGTGGCAGCGGCAGTGGAGGTAACGATGCTGGTGGTGGTGGTGGTGGTGGTGGTGGTGGTGGTGGTGGTGGTGCGAAGGGCAAGGGTTCTGGAGCTGGAGGGGGACCTCGACCTCACCAGCGTACTGGTCGCAACAGAAATCAGGACTACCCATATGAAGACGATGATGATCCTGAGGATTGGTCGCCGCCACCGAAGCCGAAGGGCAGACAGCAGAGCCAGCGGTCTCGTTCGCATCAACAGAAGTCTCCGCCAAAGCGTGACCCATCACCCGAAGACCCACCTTCGCGATCGCCATCTCCAAAGCCCAAACGTCGCTCAGAGCCGCCGCCACCTCCGCCACCAGAACCTGAGCCAGAGCCAAGACCAAAACCAAAACCAAAGCCAGAGCCAGAGCCGGAGCCGAAACCACAACCATCCTACCAGGCACCGCCTCCGCCTCCACCTCAACCTCAACCTCCTCCTCCTCCTCCACCACAACAAGAACAACCTCCACCTCCGCCCCAATCACCGCCTCAACCTCAACCTCCACCACAAGCCCAATGGGTGCCGTCACCACAACCTCAATGGGCGCCGCCTCCTCAATCTCAATGGGTACCGTCTCCACAGCCGCAATGGGTGCCGTCACCCCAGCCAGAGCCGACACCTGCTCCACCTCCTCCACAACAACAACAACAACAACAACAACAACCTCCACCTCCTCCACCACAGCAACAAGCTCCACCTCCTCAACCGCAGCAACAAGCTCCACCTCCTCAACCACAGCAACAAGCTCCCCCTCCTCCACTACAGCCGTCGCCTCCAACCCAACCACAACCGCCGCCTACACCTTCACAACAACCCCCTCAGCAGCCTCCTGCTCCTTCACCACAACCCCCGCCACAGCCTCAAGAGCAGACGCAGCCTCCCCCAAAGCCTAAGCCCTCTGAAGCCAAGAGTTCGTGGGAGAAGGCCAGAGCTGAGACAAAGAAGCGGGAAGAAGAGCGCAAGCGTGCTGCAGAACTTCAGAAGAAGCGCGACGAGATACAACGCCTGCGCGAAGAAGCCCAGCGAAAGAGAGAAGAGGCTGAGCGGATTGCGAAAGAGGAGAAGGAAGAAGCAGAGCGTCAGGCCAAGGCTAAAGCAGAGAAGGAGAAGTGGGAGCAGAAACGAGCAAGAGAAAAGGAACAGCGTGAGAAAGATGCAAGGGAGAGACTTGCTCGCATGAAAGAAGAGAAAGAGCGACAGGCGAAAGAGGAGGAAGCGAAAGAACGAGAGGCAAAGCAAAAGGCGGAACGTGAGAAAGAGGCGAGAGAGAAAGCGGTCCGAGAAAGACTTGAAAAGATCAAGGCTGAGCGCGAGAAAGAAAAGCAGGCGAAAGCTGCCGCCGTAGCATCAGCTGCAGCAGCGGCAGCAGTCCCAGCAGCATCATCCTCACCTGTCAAGCCTGAAGCCGCCACTGCAAGATCAACATTGAGCAGCGCTCGGCCTAAACCACCCGCTCCATCGACAGTACCATCCCCAACCAAGTCAGAACCAGCCGTGAAGGCTTCGTCGTATGTGCGTCCAACAGCAAAGTCCACGGCAGCCGCGACTTCGGTGGTCGACGAAAACACATACTCGCATCGGCCATACGACTCGCCGAAGTCGCGCCAAACCCACACGTACAAGTCTTCAACGTCGTCAATATCTGGCGTTAGCGAGAGTAGTTATGCTCCAAGCCAGAGCACTGCTCGCACGACGCCTCCACCATCGTATCGAGGACCTTACTCGACGAATGATCCGACTAAGGTGCAGATCAAAGGCGTGTACCTTTTCTCAGACTCCTTCCCAAACAAACCGATCGATCAGCTGGAGAGTAACACTGGAAACGTGACGGACGGCTTGATCCTGCGAATCCAATCCGAAGGTCTCTTCATCGATGACGATGTACGAGGTGTGCCACAGCGTGAATGGGATGTCAAAGCCTGGACGCTAAAACTCATCGAGGATGGCAAGACCGGTCCTGGTGTGGGAGGCTGCGCATCTGGCATCCATGTCCTCAGAGCCACGATCAGGGATGTAGAGAATAAGAAGTACACCTTCGTCCTGGAAGAAAAAGAGGCCTGGAAAGTCGCATTAGGTCTCCAAAAGTTGAAGAAGGGAAGCCAAGTCAGGAGTCTGGGAATGAATGGACTCAAAGAGAGGCAGGTTAGCGAGCTGCTCAGCAACCTCGGCTGGTTATAAGAATTCCCAGTCGAAGGTATCCCTCCTGTGAAGAACCTGTAAGGTTGCCACGGTGACACAGTCATCAGAGAGGGTGGACAAGATTTGACATCAAATCATGTCAGGAATGCTTCTCTTGAGTACCGAAAGCTAGGAGAAAGAGGAGGACAAGGAATGTGGATGTTTGCTTGCCACGAATTGCATTTAGCGATTAGCGTTTGAGACTTTCGGCCTTGCACCTATCTTGTGTAATGAACCAGATATGGAAGGTCCTTATAAATACTTGATTTTCGAGGCCAGTTTATGGCCTCAGCTGTATATACAGTGCCCTGATACCATGATAAATCGATGATCCGCCAACCACACATTTGTGATAGACTTGATCAATAATTGCACTTATATAGGTCATAATTTGGTGAGAAGACTTTATAGAATTGAAAACCTCAACAACGCTCTTTCTATGATTTACCCTTTACCATTGTCAGACCAACCAACAATATAGAGTGTTGGCCATCAGAGACACGTAGTATCGGAGTACCCAGGCACGTATCATGTTCCCGTATTGTATGAAGATAGGTCAGCATCGCCGGCCCGCAGCCGGCACCTGCCCGGCGGGCAGATAAGGGTCCACGGTCCTGAGCTCCAACGCAATGACGGAGTCCGCTAACCCAATAGAGCCCTCAATTGCCATGTCCAGCGGTTACCTGTGGCTTACGCTTAACACACCACATGCAACATACCTTCACATCTGTCACCAGTAAGACCACGCGGCGCATGACAACATAATTCATCCAGCTGGAGCTGTTGAGGGACTCGTCTGTCTGTGAAGCGACTGGAAAGGAGCCAGCGAACTTCGAAACGCAGCCTGTGACGTTCAATCGAAGCTGCTCAGCAGACCGGACACACCATGGCCGGCACAGCACACGACACCGGCATCAATGTGCCCAAACGATTCCTCGTGCCGCTCCTGGTCGGCATGATGTTGTTGAGTGGAGTGTGCAATACACTCTTAACAAAGTATCAGGTAGGATCCTTGAGCTTCGCAGGCTTGATCAAGATACAACCTGGCTGACCCTTAGCTTCTACGATGACACCAGGACATGCAATGCGTGCGCGACTGCGATACCGCAAAGCCAAAGACTTTCGAACAACCTGTCATTCAGACCCTTCAAATGTTCGTCGGCGAAAGCGGCTGCTGGCTTGTCGTGCTCCTTGGCAGCGTCTACTCTCGCATCCGCAACGCGACCAAGAGCAAAGGCTCGGACTATGAACGTGTAGAACAGGAGGATAGTGAAGAAGACGGGTCAAGCAGTGAGAATGAGGACGACGATGGAGACTACGAGGCCATGTCGAACTCTCAGACACTGGTGGACACAACCAATGCCTTTGCTAAACCACTGATCGATGGTTCCCAGATCCTCGAACCAGAGAGGGTGCCTTTACGTGGTTGGAAGATCCTCCTGCTCGCCCTGCCTGCGATATGTGACATCCTCGGTACAACTCTCATGAACGTAGGATTGCTCTTCGTGGCCGCCAGCATCTACCAAATGACCCGTGGCGCCTTGGTGCTTTTCGTTGGACTTTTCAGCGTGCTGTTTCTCAAGAGGCACTTGGGCCTCTGGAAGTGGGTCAGCCTTGTCGTAGTCGTGCTGGGAGTCGCGATTGTCGGCCTTGCAGGCGCATTGGCTAAGAAACACGTCGGCCGTCCTGTACACTTACCTGGCCATACGATCCCTCCGGATAGCGACCTCAGCGGCGATAGCGCCGGTGACGCCATGGATTTGCTCGCCACGGTGGCGCTGGCCGCTCGCGATGTGGTAGGGACGCTCGAAGATCACTCTGCTGGAGATACTGTACTCGGTATCTTTCTTATTGCCGTCGCACAGATCTTCACCGCATCCCAATTTGTGCTGGAAGAGAGTATAATGGGGAAGTACAGTATGGAGCCAATCCACGTCGTCGGATGGGAGGGCGTCTTCGGCTTCCTCGTGACATTCATCGGCATGTGGATCCTGCATGCTGTCATTGGTAGTACTCCTGAGGGTAGGTATGGCTATTTTGACGCCAAGGAAGGCCTCCACCAGGTCTTCACCAATCCAGCCATCGGCGTCTCCAGCTTAATGATCATGATCTCTATCGGGTACGTACTTTCAATCGTCAATCCCCGGCCATCTACATGCACACGCTGATAACATTACTTATAGGGGTTTCAACTTCTTCGGACTCTCTGTCACTCGCGTCATCTCCGCAACCTCTCGCTCCACCATCGACACTTGCCGTACTTTGTTCATCTGGGTCGTCTCCCTCGGCCTCGGCTGGGAGACTTTCAAGTGGCTGCAAGTCCTCGGCTTTGCTCTGTTGGTATACGGCACCGGGCTCTTTAACGATATAATCCCTGTACCCACCGCCGTTAAACTTACCAGGCACCATTCGCATCACAGAAGGCGAGACAGCAATGCATAGAACGCCTGTTCGTGCCTGACATTTTATGAGAAAAATGTGTGACAGGGTATTTCAGAAATCCTGTTGAATACAACTAAAGAAGTTTATAGTGCTGTGTGGTGTATGGTCGCGGTCGCTACCATATCGACGCGATATCCCATGGGTATATATCAATCAAAAACGTTCAAAAATCGCGAATCGTCTTGCTATCAACCACCATCTCGACGGTCCAAACTTGCTCATTGTAATCGATTGTGTCAAACATGATTCATGACTTGGCTTTCCGACTCAGTGTATATCGAACCATTGCAACTCACTTTCGAGCCGTCCCTCTGCCCGTAGAAGTTTGACATATTCGCCCTGTCAGAGTCAAGCATCAATTGTGTGCGCTGCGCAAGGGGAAGGAAGATATAACTGTCAGACTTACATCCATGATTCCTTCCAGATGCAGCGGACCGGCAAGCACCCAATGATCGGCTTGCGGCCGCAAAATGAATGGGATATGAGAGCCGAAGAGTATACAGATCTTGTCGCCCTGTAGCACGGTGCCGAACCCGGTACCCATGTATTTTTTCTTCGTCGCGAAGAAGTAAGCGAGTCTACTATGTCGGAACACTGTTGCCAGAGCATTCCACGTACTGTGCTTCGTTCCTTTCTCTCGAATGCCGTCCGCCAGTGCTTGGATTGTCTGTGGTTCGTCCGATAGCGCTTCCATGAGACTCGCGAAGGCATCCTCGTAGGTTTCCCGTCCAGGTACGGCACCCACTGGATCACCACCGCTCGCTATGATCGATGCTAGCTTCAGGAAGAGGTCTTCGGGCTCGCTCTCCTCGGTCGAGAGACGGGCGAGTGACAGTATCGAGGACATTCTTGTTAGGGCCCTAGCAATCCAGGCTGCAGATTCTTCAGCTACCCCGTCTTCATTTGGATTTGGAGGGACGATGGCTTCGATTTCGTCCACAACTAGACCCTGCACTCTCAAGACGTGCTCTGGAGTTTTATCATCGAACGCAAAGAACTCTTCACAATCGGGCGCAACGTGCGTGGCTCTGCGGTTGACACGCTGTCTTCGGACCGGCCGCCAATGGCAGGGAAGAACCCACGAAGGAAATGGGCCGCCAACGTCATCAACCGCAGGCGGTGTCATTCTATGAAGATGCGTCATCAAGAACAAAGTCTTCTCCTCGGCGATAGCAAGCCGATTGGCTCGGATGTAGACATCTCTTGCCGACAGTGAGTAGTCGGGTCGAAGTTTGGTCGATATAGTGACCTTTGCAAATCCGAGTAGGCTGTAAACCTTGTCGAGGTTGACCGAGCAGTCGTATTGGGTAGTTTGAACGAGTGCACGTGAGAATCTATCCTGATCGTAGGTAGCTAGTATGTTTATGGCGGAAGTGTTCAGAATGCCACGGATCGCTGCTCTGGGAAAGAAATCGGGGAAGTCATTGTTCTTGAGCCTCTGGAACAGGCTGAAAACAAACCTCCTTACATATATGTACAAGATTCGGTGTTGTCCCATGTAGCAGGTTGCTCTTCGTGATAGGAGGACTTCTTGAATGATCCAACCCCTCGTAAACCATGGCGATGAAAAGAATGCCAAGATCGAATCCCAAGCTCCTTTATCGTCCAAGTGGTCCAGCAAATTAAATTGGTTCCTTGTCAAAGCGAAAAATCGAGCCAGAGCTGGCTTAGAGTTTTGAGCACGAATCTCTTGAAAAAGATGGCTCTGAATCTGTCGAATTGCGGTCATTGTGCTCGTGTCGTTTCCATCTCCAAGCCATATCAACACGGTAGCGGCTTTCGAATACACGTCGCCCATGATCGCTACTTGCTGCGAGCGTTCTTCGAGATTTGACTGATCGATACATACAGCGTCGATCCAGAACCGACGCACAGGGCTAGAGCCTTTAGATCCGAAGAGCTTGGATTTGGCCGCCGGTGTTCGCGTCCATCGTTGGGAAGTTGATGACCCAGCATCGCTGACATGTCGAAGTGCTTGATCTACGCTTACCGGCACGCTTACAAGCCTTCCATCGATGTCCAAGGTTTTGCGTAGGGTCACATCACCCCACGTGTAAGATACGGCATTGTACTCTACAGGCGGCTCGCATAGCAGAGAAGCGTGCTCCAAGGTACATCTGATAGGCGAGGTATCACGCAGTGTCTGCGGCTGGATGTTGAGGAGCCGGATTTCCTTTTGCGATGGGGAAAGTGGTTTGTACGTGTAGCCTGTTGCCATGATTATAAAGCTTTTTTTTTGGTCGGCCACGAAGGAGAGACCTTGACATTCAGCCAGTCATCTTTCGTCATGCACTCATCGCGCTATTTCACCAAGTCCTTGCACTGTTTGGTGAACTCTTCGTATATCAATCCACTTATGACTGTTGAGATAGCTACGCAACGCATCTAGGAAAGACGATCCCAGACGCATCTGTGTCCACTCCATCATACCGGTACTGGCATGTTGCCAGCTGAGATGTTTGTGGCTTGGGCATGGCTGAGCACGACTCGCGATACTTTTGTTGCCGTACCGCGTCGTCTCCGTGTGTCTCACAGCATGGTTCCAGCTTCAGCTGTACACACCAGTGACGAAAGCGGTTCAATGCTCACTTTCTGAATGAATATCGAGCAAAACGCTATGCAATCATCGCACACGATGGATGCATCCCTCTCCAACGTAAGTGCGGTCTCGATTGAAAACCTCCATTACCTCATGGGTCACGCAACATCCAATACCTTACCTAGGTAGGTATGTAGGCATGTAGACCTCGGGATGCACCAATTGTCCCGCATACGTCATCATCGAACAGGGCGCGAGCTTCAGTCTCGAAACCTGGGAATGTCGATCGCATAAACTATACACCAAAGTATATACCGGCTGTATCTTGACGACTCGTGAACATGATGGGTGGAATGTGAAAGAACATTAACGAGGCTCATCTTGCCTACCGCTGATCACCACATGAACTGAGCATTGCACGATGTCTGACCCAGCCGACCTAAGTGCAACCCAATTCGCCGCCTTGTTTGATGTTTTGACCCACCGAGAGACATACAATGAAATTGAAGCCTTCAAGTATCCAGAGGCCATTCACGAATACGGTCCTCCTTTTCAGGACAACGTCAAATCCACAACCTCACCCGTGCTACAAACCCTCCTGTCCAAGTTCGTCTTGAAACTGCCTGGGCTGCGAGATGTTTCCCAAGACTTCTGGCGGATGAGGGTGGAAGAGCTCATTGAAGATCTGAGCAAGGCGCAACTGAGCGAGAGTTACGACAAAGGATCTCTCGGTGTTAGAAAGACGTTGGCAACAGCCATATCGGCTGTGATTGAATACCCTGCTCGAGGATGCCTAGGAGGATTGGAAAGGACCGAGGCCAGGAAAGATGCGCAATACGACATCTCGAAACCAGAAGACGTGTTGCAGGCGTGGCAAGATTGTGTACAAGAGCTCGTATATGGCGATCTTGTGGACGATGTGTTCCGCCGCGCCGCAGAGACGGATGATCTCAAACAACACAGTGAGCTGACGCAGGGCATGCACGAGTTTGTTGTGGTAAAGTAGGTACGCGCGCCTAGAGAGGCTGTAAAGGTTATACCCGGGTTGCTGACAAGATACAGTCTTGCAAGTTTCATGCACTACACTTTGGTGCTTTCTCCAGAGGGCCCGACTTTGCTCAGAATGATTGAAAATATTCATAAGCTTCTGCCGTACACCCTTGTCCGTCAAGCGCTCAAGGTTGGAAACGTGGCGACGATGATATCTGGTGTCATGAAGATCATTCTTGCCAAAACAAGCGTTGCCACGGTCACGAATTGGATTGGCTGGACCCAGAATGCCAACGAGGGCATGAATCTGCTACAACAGTGGGTCTGTCATAACAGCATTGAGAGAGTTTTGACTAATGAACATGTAGAATCATATCGCAAGTGCTGCACTGGGACAAAGCAGAACTCAAGAAACGTGCTGCCAAAATTGAAAAGCTTGGTCAGAACGCACCGCCAAAACCCGTGTTGGAAGCACTCAAGTCGTGGATATCAGGTTTGAGAGAAGAGCAAGAAGAATGTCGTCGGCAGAGTCGAGAGCAGAAGTTGTCCATTGTTGCAGTCATCTTGTCGCTCTCAACTTGCGAAATATCACCTTTTGATCTGACCGAAACCCAGCATGCCCACGCTCTTGAGTACTTATCTCTGCAGCTGTCAATCCGCGACAGACAGGAGATAGTACGGGTGTTGTGTCACAGAAATCCGGATCATGTCACTGCAGCCATTCGGACTGCTGTGGACGCCTATACACCTATGATAAGACACGTACACCAAGCTGTTAACCTGAGCGACACGCTTTGGGATGCCGAGAGATTCATCACTGACATGCTAGCCATGTCGAAACCAAAGCCAGACAAGTCAACGAAGGAAGGTGGAGAGAAAGCCCCCACCGTGGAAGACTACGTGGACCTGTTGCACCGTCACCAGTATTCGAGCCACAAGTTCCTGCACCAGGTGGCAAAGAATGGGAAAGAGGTCACACAGTGGTGGCGTGAATACATCGAGATGGCGGTAGCACAATTTAGGATCGGAGACCAGGAACCTCAGTCCGAGACAGCCATTTCCAAGACTGTGGAGGAGGGAGGTATCCGACACAACCTCAGGAGTTCGTTCATCAATCTTGCACCGTCGGAACAAGAGCTGGTGAAGAAAGAGCTGGACTCGCATGTCGATTATCTAGATAAACTACACGCAGCATCCGCAGCTAGAATAGCTTCAGTCATCACGAGGGAGCACTCGACGCCATATGGCCCAGGAGCTTACTTGGCGAGATGGCAGAACCTGCTAGACACTACACTGGTCACACCAGATACAGTACGAGGACCTGTCAGGACCGGTCATTCTAGAAGCGTCAAAGATGAAGGCAGGAAAGACGTTGATGGAAAAGAGACTGGCTTCGTTGATGAAGAGACTGCCGAAAAGCTTGTCGATGAGACAACTCCAGTGGCACCTCGCATGGAAAAGACCTGGGAGCTGTTGGGGGCCAGATACAGGCAGATACTAATTGAGGGATCGACTTCTTCATAAGAAAAGATTTGCCGTGGGATACAATCTGAATATAATTACTTATTCAAATGGCTTCTCCGCGGCTTTGGCATCATGTTGGTGATAAATGCAGTACAGTGTATTTCAAGCTGGCTCATTTGACTCGGATTTGATCAGGTATTGAACGCCGCGAGAGCCTATTGCAACCCCAAAGACAGTGCTGTCGAACTGCAGGGAGATACTGCTGGACATACGTGCCGTGTCAGAAGATTCCAAACCGCTTCTTCCTTGGTCTCTGGCTCATACTCTCCGTAGCAGCAGCCGCTTCTCTGTTACGCTTTGCTTTGCGGTTGCTGAAGCAAGTGAACAACACGATGATGATGCCAAAGAAAAGGGTTATGAAGGCTGATAGCACGCACCAGATGGCACTTCCATACTGTGCAGAGCTGCCAGACCCGTCGTGGTTGATATGGCGACGCAGAACGCTCCACATACTGAAGTCTGCCGCCATTGCCACCAGGGTCAAGATCCACGCCAGCAGACCGATGCAACCACCGAGAAACGAACCAACGATGCCGGCGCCTACCGAGGCTAGGAAGGCTAAGAAAGCCAGCGCGCACGAGATCGGGTGTAGCACCATCACTCCTGTCAGTCCGTCAGACGTGCCGCTTACGATGCGAGAAACCGGAGCATGGTCTATGGAAGCCATAACTTCCGCTGGCGAATAGCCGACTTGGGTGCCAGTGCACCAGTCCTGTTGAGAGCTGATATTCTGTCAGTACCTTGTCTCCTGGCTATCTAGGGCCATAAGCCAAGTGGGATACTGAACTTGTCTGGTGGTATATCCAGCACGCAATAGCCAAACGTGCCAAAACTGACAGAAGAATGTCGGATCAGGGTCGAGTTCGTCAGCTGGACGCGCAGCATGCTGTTACGGTTCATAATTGGTGCCGATAGCGTTGCGAATAGCAGCAGGAGAGCCGATACAAGGAGCAGGAAGACACCCAGCCTGTATCGAAATGTCAAATCAGTTCGCCATTCTTCCATTGGCCGTCTTCCTGCTTACCAGTGGCCGCGAGTTGCTATAGTCATGGTGGACTGGGTTTTGGAGATGAAGGTTGTTTTTGATTCTGTGGAGGATGCTGCCGGTTTCCAGTGGTTGCAGAAAGAAGAACGAGGAGTTGTCGAGATTGACTCGTTCTGCAGATTTTGTGCTGAAGAAATCACACCGCACCTTGGTATTGACTCCGGGTAGATAGCACGTGAAGGCAAACCAAAGAATCAACTGACAGGCGCGCCCATGATTTTGCTCAGAGTGAAGCTATTGAAAGCTATCTGGCCTGCAGCTTAAAGTGAACAGTGTGGCACTGAGTTCTTACCTCCAAATAACTTCCATTGTGTTTGTCAATGATAATACTTTTCATGAAGGTCATACTTTCAGGATAACGATCGCATTAGGGGGTATCTTGCGCAATATACAAAACCTACTTATGGGCTTTTTAAACCGGCCCGAACACAATAATTTACAGAGGTTTACCACCTTTGACCTCCCTCCAACCTCCATACTTCGCGAATTCATCCCGCTCCACAGTCCTTGTGCCCTCTATGCGCAGACTTGCGGTGATAGATGCACCAGCCCAAGGTCCAATAGTGGAGATCCCACGCAAGCCTATTGATCTTGCAGCAGCGTTTGCTTCGGCTGCTTTCCGACTTTCCTTTTCTGCACGTGCACTGATAGGATCGTCCTCGTCATCATGGCGTCTGTCCCTGGCAGGAATAGCTGAAACTTCCTCTGCGGTCAATGGCTTTTTCTTGATTGTGTCAACATCAGCCGTCTGTAACGGGGCTTCTCGTCGCGTATTTTCATCTTTCTGCCGTTGTTTGATAGCACTTCTCTCCGCGGCCAACTTGCTGACCTGGAGCTTTGTTGCTGAACCATAGGAATCCACTAGACCCCATCCTCTCGTTTGGATGATGTATTCAAGGTCCCGCAAAAGGCGGCGTTTGAGGCCCGGAAGGTTGGATAAGCCACCTATGATGACAATGCGTGAGAGGCAGAGGGCACGGAGGTCGTGTGACAACGACAACAGAACACGGAACATTAGTAATGGAATCGGCAGTTCGTTGTCGTCAAAGATTGCTGGAGTAGACACATCATGCATCAGAATTGATTCGGCCGGCTCTGACAGTCGATCGAATTCAATAGGGAATGCGTTGGAATCTCCCTGGCCGCCTGGGACAGGAAGTCTGACCTTGCCGGGGCGGAAGGATGCATTGTCACCAGATATGGCCATACTCGGCCGGGCCCAGCTCATTCGTTGCAAAATATCTTCAGCTTCTGAGAAAGAGACGGGCAGATTCCGGTTGACAACATTGCCGGCTTCCTCACTGATGATCTTGGACAACTCCCACGTCATAGCTTTCCCGGCTTTGTCGCTCCTACCCTCGTAGACGATTCTATATTCTCCAACAGCTGTGACCACTGTCTCTTCCCAACCAAGATCGACGACCAAAGCGCTCCTCAGTCCTGCACCAACCGTAGCCATGATTGGTGTTGTCAGAAGCTGTATTGAGGGTGGCTGAGAGTAGCCACTGAACAGACAGTGTAGCGCGGTATTGACTATGGGCGAAGGGAGCAGAGATGGCAAAACGAGAATGGCACGACGTGGTTTCGTGGTATCAAGTTGCAGTGAATGATGTTGGATGTGACGAAGGGCAGACGTCAGTCGGGACCGAACCAAGTCTAGATTGTCCAGGTCATGTAAGTCTCTGGCAAACAGTGAATAGCCATCACTCCACGTATCAATGATGGATTCATCATTTGCGGTGCTTTCGCGATCGAGACGGCCCTGCGCAGTCCAGACTGGAGAATCTACCCCGGGCCTAGTCTTCTCATCTGGTGAGAAGAGGTAGATACATCGTGGCCTGCCTTCACCAGCAAATCCAGCGCTGAGGTGGCGAGCCCCTAGCTCATATACCACCTGATCCTCTTGCTCCCTTGTAAACGCTCCTGGGCTTCCAAACTGGGCGCTGATACTGCGACCCAGGAGAGGTGTTCTGGGCGCCTGTGGCGAGTGCGGCGAAAGGGCATCAGGTTTCCGGGAAGTCGGCTGGGACGGGCGCTGAGGGAGGGAGAGCATATCCATACCACACCGCCATCAATGCCATTGCATCAAGCAACGAACACCTTTTCACCACTCGACGGTTGCAAGGGCGTGTTGTCGAACACGGCGAGGTGTAGGCCAGGTCTTGGCGGTGACATTCTTAAGGCCGTAAGGCATCCACTCGCACATCGCAAGGCACCAATCCATTTTCGAGCAGAGGGAAGTCCCGTCTCGAAAGGGGTCTGTGCTTTAGCTTGAAATTTTGGTCTCACAACCGCAAAACTTCGAGACTGCGGACAATCAAGGGCTGGATATATGCAGCATCGGCCACCGTGGGTTAGGTATCACTCTACGTTCCTGTACTATACTATACGACTGCGGTCAGAACTTGCGACCGCTCCTAGCATACCTTCGAAACCGAGGAGCGCCCCGTTGGCGCCCCTAATCACACCATAGCCATGACGCTCTTCATCCTCACGGAAACCTCAGCTGGTTATGCATTGCTCAAGGCGAAGGACAAGAAGCTGCTCAAGCGCGAGACGCTCGCCGAGGACACTGAGACTGCGGAGGGAACATGCAGTCTGCTCAAGCTGAAGCAATTCAAGAAGTTCGAGAGTGCGTCCAGCGCATTGGAAGAGGCTGCTGCATTGACAGATGGAAAGGTAAGGCGATACCCCGTAACATTGTCCAAGTAGAATCATATAAGCTCTCGGGTCTAAATATCTTGTACAGGTCTCACCAATGCTCGCAGAGCTGCTCTCCTCTATCAAGGATGAGAAGAAGGTCTCTCTCGCAGTCGCCGACCCAAAACTTGGTAATGCCATTCTCAAGATCCCATCCCTCGACATTACGCCTATTTCGGATTCGTCAACCGCCGACATTTATCGCGCCATCCGCAGCCATCTACCATCGCTCATTCCAGGGCTGCTTCCTGACGAAATCTCCACAATGTCACTTGGTCTATCCCACTCTCTCTCCAGACACAAGCTGAAGTTCAGCCCAGACAAGGTTGATACTATGATTATCCAGGCTATCGCATTACTAGATGATCTCGACAAGGAACTAAACACCTACGCGATGAGAGTGAAAGAATGGTATGGGTGGCACTTTCCCGAGGTTGCCCGGATCATCAACGACAACAGGGCCTACGCACGCGTCGTCTTGACAATGGGCTTGAGAACCAACGCTTCAACTACCGATCTAACCGACATCCTCCCTGAGGAGATCGAAAGCGCTGTGAAGGCCGCCGCAGAGGTTTCCATGGGTACTGAAATCACTGATGAGGATCTGGACAACATCCAAGCCCTTGCCGAACAGGTTGTCGGTTTGGGAGAGTATCGTGAGCAGCTTGACTCATACCTCAAGGCCCGTATGCAAGCCATTGCCCCTAACCTTACTGCTCTTGTGGGAGAACTCGTGGGCGCACGTCTGATTGCTCACTCTGGTTCCCTCATGAACCTAGCTAAGAGCCCAGCCTCAACCATACAGATTCTTGGTGCAGAAAAGGCACTCTTCCGTGCACTGAAGACCAAGCATGACACACCCAAGTACGGTTTGATCTACCACGCTTCGCTGATTGGACAGGCGACCGGCAAGAACAAGGGCAAGATTGCCCGCATGCTCGCTACCAAGGCAGCATTGGGGTTACGTGTCGATGCATTGAGTGACTGGGGCCAGGCTGGTGAAGGTCAGCATGAGGAACCTACCGAGGAGGAGAAGATGACAGTCGGTGTGGAGGGACGTGCACTTGTTGAGAGACGGTTGAGGGCGCTTGAAGGCAAGCCCATCAAGTCAACTGGCGTGTCCATCGGACCAGGTGGGAAAGTTGTCGAGCAGAGCCAACCCGCGAAGTGGGAGATCAAGGAAGCACGGAAATACAACCCAGACGCCGATGGCTTGGCAGCCGATGCCCCAGCCGCAGTGAACGGTGCCGCAGAATCACAACCATCAAAGAAGCGTAAGCTGGTACAGGAGGTTGAGAACGGTACCAATGGTGCCCCAGCTGATAGTGACGATGATTCTGAAGAGAGTGAAGACGAGGATAAGGCGAAGAAGCAGGCTAAGGCAGCTAAGAAGGCTGAGAAGGCCGCAAAGAAAGCCGAGAAGGCCGCTAAGAAAGCCGAGAAGGAGGCAAAGAAGGCTGGTGGTGAAGAAAAGAGCAGCAAGAAGAGAAAGATCGAGGGTGATGATGGGGAAGAGAAGAAGAAGAAGAAGAAGAGCAAGGCGTGAATGTAATGAATTG
This sequence comes from Scorias spongiosa, assembly GCA_018467035.1. NCBI lineage: Eukaryota > Fungi > Ascomycota > Dothideomycetes > Capnodiales > Readerielliopsidaceae > Scorias > Scorias spongiosa. The sequence continues at coordinate 680,010 of JACSZZ010000001.1, forward strand.
CTCTCTTCTGCCTGGACCTCTCACTACACGAACTTGTTTTGCTTGTTTCACCAGGTGGCAAAAGAACGGTGTCTTCGGCGTCGCGGCATGCAAGCAAACCTATCTACCGCAAAGGTGGATGGGTTGATATGGTTTTATGAGTTGAGGGATCCTTTTACACCAAATGTATACTGTTCAAAGTCGCATTTTACTGTAGGACGCATCATAGCCTTGTGCTTATACAATGCAACTAACGTTTTCTTGGAAGCTCCTGACCAGTGTTTGCCTTTCGTGGAATTATCGTTGCTGTAAGCTATGTTATTAAAAAGCTAACTGCATCTGCGGAACCAGGCGAAGCAAATTCATATACCTCTGCTGATCGACTAAAAATCTGTTCTTGAGGTAAAGGTGGGATAATACTGAAATCGGGCTGCTCTGACCACGGTCCATACAATGTCTGCTATTCTGCGTAGCTTCCATGGGTAGATGGCATCGGCACAACATCCGATGTACAGCTCTTACAGACTGTTTTCCGGAACATGACGATGGTGAGTCACGTACCACGAGACAATCAATGGTGGAAAAGGTTAAAAGTTGCTATCGAATCGATATGACCGTCCAAAACTGCATGGGCTCTTGGAGTCAGTAGGGCTGGAACGGCTTCCTATGCTACCCTTCCCGGCTACATAGCATGGCCATCCCATTCGATATTCTCCATTCTCCCCGGACGAAAGTCATAGGGGCGGCAAAATCTAAGTTTATCAAGGTTTGAGTTTAGGTTGTGTATGGGGGCGGATGTGCCTTGCGTCGGAGTGGTGCTTCCTTCCGATGTCACAACTAGCCGGTCCTTGCACAGTATCAACATCGTGGCTGAAGCATTAAGCTGGCGTAGAGCATGCTAACTAATCAATTCCATCTCGAAGATTGACCCTCAAGACGAGTAGGAATACGGTGATGAACCTATACATTTAGCTTGGAACAATAGTCGTCTCTGTGCTCTGGTGCAAGTAAAATTTTGGACTATAATTAAATCTGTGAATATAAGAACTTGCCTTTGTCCCTGGACGAAAGAGATAGCCATACCTACGACTATGTGGAAATTGCCTTAGGATTGTAGTCCAGAGTACGACCACAGCTTCTGAGGTTTCACAGAAACAGCCGGAATTCAGCATTTGCACCTTCTCGCATTGTTCTGACAATATCTTTATCTCGAGGTCATCGTGGTATAGCATATGTATGCATTCCAGGAGAAAACTCCCCATCATCACCGCTATAGAGGTGGTAAATGAAGGGATATCGATCACGTCTTGAGATCCACTAAGTAAAATGTAGACTAATATAAAAATAAAACCAGCCTCAAATATTAACCGGCAAATGTCCGAAGCCCCTGCAGATTTTCACATTTGACCATCACTCCACGGCCCCATCGGCCGTCTCTTTCCTATACTGGTAAAGTATATCTTTATTTTCTTCTTCTACATCAGAGCCGAAATGGCTGGAGCTGGTTTGGTGTGGCTCGGTTGACAGGCCTGCGCCCATCAATTCATGCAGGATGCGTTCGTGCCTTCGCTCGTCCACTGCGTCTCGTTTCGTCCCGTCTCTATTCGGATGAGTAGTGATGTTAATGTCCTGTAAACGTGCATGCGCATAGATTGTTCGTCTCTTGTTCTTCCAATATCCTGTCCCACTCCGCTGCTGTATGCTCTGGGGCTTTGACTTTTGCCTTACAGGGGGGCAGGCGCTTGTTCCTACCATCTCTGTCTTCCATCATTCTGCTACGGTTTGATTAGATCTGCACATGTGCAAAATACCCCGGCACACCATCCACAGGTTTTAGTCGTCTTGGTTGGGGTCTTCTACTCTGGGACAACTGTCTTTCGTACTGTACTGAATTGTACTATACTGCGTGCTAAACAACTGGCGCCGATGCTCGTTGGCGGTGTGATTTAGTTGGACCTTGAAATCAACCTACACCACGGACACAGCACTACAACATACACCTCAAACACCATTCGTCTCTCCTATCAGGGATCTCCTGAGCTCTATCGCAGGCTATCTTTGAATTTCTTTAGGAGGATCTTGAATCCTTACCCCTGATCATCGGTGCGCCTAACATCTTCTACCGGGCTCGTGGCTGAGAAGGACGTGCATTCTCACTTCTAATTACGCACGCAATCCACACTGCACGCTTTACCTCCCTCGAACCCAGGGTCATATTGGTCGCTTTCAAGTGATCCAGATTTTGTTCGTGAACGACTTCATGCCTTGCCCTCCTCTGATTTGGAGGGTGGCAAAGTTTCCTATGTAGCGTTTTTTTGTCGTTCCTTACCACTGCCCACGTCGCTCGGCCAGTTGTGCATGTCAGACTTCGAGGACCAAACGGTCCCCCGTGACCGGCGGAGAACTGCCGTTTGGCAGCGTCTTAGCCGCTACAATCACCCGAAGGATACTGCTGCCGCTCTTAACGGTAGACCTGACGTGCCCGATATCAAAGCAAGCATGCCTGGGTTTGCGAGGGACAGGCCCGCCAACGATAGCTCTGGCAGCGACACTGAATGTGAAGATGATCCATCAACCGTCTGTGAGGATGATCGTTGTCCGGGTACCCAGTCTCCCGTATGGCACTGTGTCGACTGCGACAGCTCATATTGCAGGTAAGTCAGCATCCTCAAGAACGTCCTACCCTGAATCTTCTCCTACTTCACCTTAGGCCATTCCAATATGTCTGACTCGTCGTACGTAGCGATTGTTGGCCTCTTCAGGGTCCACACAAACCCAAAAAGAAGGGTCGGGACGGTGTTCCACACGAAAGAACCAACCCTCATGTCGTCAAGAATCTGAGGGTGATCCTCAATCCTACCCGCGCAGAGGCGGAGATTCACAGGCTTCATGAGGCTGATGAGGGTACTAAATGGTTTGGAGTCTCGAAGGATGCCCAAGGTCGACCCAATTTCCAGGACTATGATCGCTACGCCACGCTCATGTCCAGCATATCGCCGGATGACAACATGATGACCCAGCGATATCCGCAGTTGGTTTCCTTTATCGGTGTTACCAATGCTGGTAAATCAACCTTAATCAAAATGCTGATCAATCATGGCAATGAGAGCTCATCTCCAGAGCAAAGAGCGCTGTTCCCTTCTCCTGTTGTTGGTAGTGTTATCAATGATAGCGTTCCCACATCAGGTGACGTGCATCTCTATGCCGACCCCTCAACTCACGAGGAACAATTGCCTCTGCTTTATGCTGATTGTGAAGGCTTTGAGGGTGGCGAGAGATTGCCTCTGGGAGCACGTGCTCGGAATTGGGCCAATGGAGATCCTAATGGCAAGACTGTCGAAACAGACTATGACGTCCACACTCGACCAATTCAGTGGGCACAGAATGAAGAGACAAGGCAACGAGAATATGCTGTGACGGCACTTTATCCAAGGCTGCTGTACACCTTCTCGGATTGTGTGGTTTTTGTACTACGCAATCCAAAGACATTCCAATCTGCAGTCCTGACGAAGCTGTTGGACTGGGGAGCCGCAGCTCTCGAAAGGTCGATAAATCAACCTGCGCTGCCTCACTGTGTCGTCGCAATAAACGGTACTGATCCATCTGTTGATGACCGAGAATGGGATACAGATTATGCAACTCAACGTCTCCTCTCTTCTGTTAGCAGTGTTCTGGACGAAGTCGAAGGAGTTCCTCGATACCGCGAACTGGCTGACTACTGGAGAGGCCTAGGGAAGCACATATACACAATTGAGGATCTGATTTTGAGGTATTACAGTTCGTTTAAGGTCATCAGGATCCCGGCTAAACCTAAATATATGGTTATTAACGAACAGGTCGGAAAGTTACACGACATCATCAAGGTCAACTGCGAACAATCATTCAGGTCAAAGCGGACAGCACGTATGCTTACCAACGCAGACGAGCTCAACGTGTACCTTCAAAGTGGATTCGATCACTTTACCAGATACCTCAACATACCCTTCAACTTCATGCAGATTTCCCTCCTTCGCAACCCAATCCCAAACGATTTCGGAGGCCACATTCTCCAGCTATGCACGACGATCAGCAAGAAGCAGCCCTCACACCCGGGCAGGGTGTCCTGGATGTTCGAGAAGTTGAGCATGATGCTGGCCTCCTGCGTTCTGCTGGACTGCGCCAGGTTTCGCAAAGGACAGGTAGACCAGCTGTTCACCAACTACGAGACTTTCTTCGATTACGCCATGTTAGAGTACCTCGAGCTGCACTATCCATGTGCGTATGTGAGTGCGGACGGGAGGAAGTGCATGCTTGTCAAGGCTCGTCATCAACCGAAGGGTCATCAGGATGAGAAGGGTATCATTGCGGCAGGTGATTATCAAGCTGTTTTCGATTCGAGCTTTCTGCATAGATGGAAAGGCCAATTGACGAATGCAATCACTCGGATCCAGCGTGATTTTCAGTACGAACTCGAGCAATTACCTGACTCTGCAGATCAGGCAGCTGTACCTGAAGAAAGGATAGCTCTGGATTTGCATGCAGAATATCTCAATTCCTTTTTCGAACAGGTTGGTCCAGCTGGTCCAATTCGAAGCCATGCTACATGCTTCTGCTGCTTGATGGATGTGCCCGAGCATGCGCTACCTTGTGGTCACGTCTTCTGCAATGCTTGTGTTAGAGCCTTCGGAAAGGTAAGCAAGACTTCTGTCACAGTGTCGTGTTGTCCCCTTCACCCGGCAGAAACACAATGGCCCAAGCCCGCTCTCATCAAATACAAACCAAACGGTGCGGGTTTAAGAGTGCTTTCCCTTGATGGAGGTGGCATTCGTGGCATCGTCCAACTGGAGGTGCTCTTCGGATTGGAACAAATTCTAGGCGGCCACATTCCGATCCAATGCTTCTTCGATCTGATCGTGGGGACTGGGACTGGCGGTTTGGCTGCAGTAGCGTTGTCTATGAAGGAACGACAGGTCGGTCAGACTCTGGAAATGTTTTCCGCCATGATGGAACATGCCTTCACACCGAGACTGAAGGGTCTGTCTTTCATTGGAAGTATGATCGCCGCCATTGGAAGCGGACCTCGATACAAGACGGCCCCCTTTCACGATGCGTTAAAAACGGCTTTCAGCAGTGAAGAAGACCTTTTCGGTATCGGAAGCCAACTACGCGAGGGAACAAAAGTCGCTCTGACTTCGACGTCAGTCACTGGAAGGGAATCTATGGTGCTCGCCAGCTATCGCCGACCGGACGATCCTTCCCCAATCTATAAGTTTGAGCGACCTCATGAGCCGGAGATGGAACTGAAGATATGGGAAGCAGTTGCTGCTTCATGCTCAATGCCGAGCTACTTCAAACCACTCAACATCCACAACCAGATCTATCTAGATGGCGGGTTGAGAAGCACTAACCCATGTGCGATTGCGGAACATGAGATGCGTCTAATATGGCCAAACTCTGGAGAGCCGGATTTGTTTCTCTCACTGGGAACGGGACAAAATCGAATTACGATTCTAACCAAGCTGTCAGAGCGGCCTAAAGACGAGACGCCCGATGCTACAATGCCCAAACCTGGCCAGACTCTACTGGAGGCACGGAAGGCAAGCAAATGGCGGAGCAAGAAATTCGACGACGTTCTCGACGCCGAGATTGCATGGACAGAGTTCAGGAACATGAGTTTGAAGGACAGGTCAGATGTTGGCGGCAGACGATATATTCGATTCAATCCTGATCTCGACAAAGAACCTCCTGCACCAGACGGCAAGAGCGATATGCATACCTTACAGGTCAACGTTCGGAAGCGGTTGATGACACCGCACAGGGTGGCAGCCTTAAGAAATGTTGCGCACCGACTAGTCGCCTCGTCATTCTTCTTCGACCTCCGGACGAAAGCAACAGGCGAGCGAAGCGAACAACTCTGTAGTGGTGTGATTTGTTGCCGATTCGAGGACGGCAGCGATGAGATGCGTGCGCTTGGGAAAGTGCTGCAAGATCGAATGCTTGACGGCACATTCGAGCCATATTTCCTCGTCAAGCCAGATGCGGAGGATGGCGACTTCTCGTTCAAGGTTGGCATCGCAGAACCAGTGGTGCAAGGTATGATCCAGAACGGAGTCTTTGGCGTTCCGAACATCCACATTCCACTCAGAGACAACACTAGACCGACTTCGATTACACTGTTCCTCTCTGCACACGACGGTCTTGAACCAGACGGATACCCAATCAGCGCGTTCCCAAGAGCAATCCTTGCAGATAACAACGGTAAGTCAGCGCCTCGAGCGCGGCCGAGGATGAGCAAGGCCAGCTCTGAGGCTAGCATACGACCGAAGACTGTACACAAGAGCGTGTCGTCGGAGGGTTCGGCATCGCTGTCGTTGAATGGGTCCGAGCCCGTCCTAATGCCGTCCATGTCGGCTGAAGATCGGTTGTCGGAGACCCAGGGCCGGCCAACGTCAGGATCCACATCGCAGTCACAGCAACATCAGCAGTCAGGAGGGCCGGCTAAGGCGATGAGCCCTAAGGCTTCTCTAGCCGACATCATCCAAACCCAACAACTGAGTCAGAATGGTGTGGCAGGACCGAGAGTGCGCACGAACAGATTCTGGACGTACATCGGCAACACCCACATGGCTCAGCACCCGGAGCTGTATTCCGCTGAAGAGTTGGCCAAACATGGGATTCGACCTACGACAGCAAACGGAACACCGGCGGCGACGTCGCCAGCACCAGGATCACCTGCTAAAGGGCTTGGTCTGAGTGGTGTTGGTGGTAGTGCAAGGCAATCGGATGCCTTCTCAGCGTCCACCGTCTACACCTCCACCTCTGCCGAGCAGATCCGACAATCGGTGCAAGCAGCGTCAGCGTCGACGCTGAGCGGGCGACCATCGACGCCACCAACTTCATACACGACAGCGCTGGAGGAGCGGGCGCTCTCACCTTCCACGCCGGTGTCGCCAGCACGAGGCGGTGAAACGTCGACAGGGGTGCGACTATCCTTCGAACACGAACGCGAAGACGACGACGACGACGACGATGATGATCGGTCGAAGAGCATGATCCAACCGACCGAGACGGAGTTCGAGATGGAAGACGATTACGATGATGACGGGGAGGTAGTGGAGGAAGACACGATCTCGTCGCGGTACAGCGGCGAGGAGCAGATGGCGCACATCTCGCCAGTGATGCAGGTACGCGCTAGAGACAGCATCACCTCCCTTCTAGACATGTATTGATTGATGACCTTTTCCCTTCTTTTCGGTTTCCGCCGTATAGTCGCCTCCCCAGTTCCTGCAACCGACCGTCTATCAGCAGCCAGCCAGGAAGAAGACCCCTTCTCCTGTAGCCGCAGCGTCTCCTCAGCCGCAGTCCGAGATGGTGCATAGGTACCAGCAGCAGCAGCAGTACCCTCAACAACAGCAACAGCAACAGCAACAGCAACAACAACAGCGATACTACCAAAACGAACCCCAGCAGTCGTCGTTCCAGCACCAGCAGCAGCAACATCAGCAGATGCAACGCTACCAGATCCGACCAACGCGGTCGCAAGAGCTCCTTGGCGCCAACGGCCACGGCAATCAGCGACAGCAGCAACCCAGCCAGGCCGTGAGCGCGGCACCTAGCCCAATTGAACAGGCAGCCATGCCAGACGCACAGTGAGTCCCGAACATCAAAACCTCAACGAGGGAATTTCCCCATCTTTAAGAGAACTGGAGGATTTCCTCAATGGTCGTGGATTTCTGATACCGACTTCTCAAACCGTCGAACCAGAGAAAGAGAAGGAAATAGACGAGAATGGTTTTACCGGAAAGAAAAGAGAGGATTTGCTAAAACGAGAATTTTCTTCTTTTTTCTCTCGCCCATTTTAGGACCTTATCGAGACTTGATCAGTGGCTCATGGCGCAGAAACCGAGCCCCGGTGCCCGCTTGAGACGTCTGACCGAGACGGAAGAGCCAGAGGAGTTGTGGTCGAGGGGGAAGTGAGGAGTGTGAGTTTGAGTGGGAGGGTTTGCGAGAGCGGATTTTAGAGGAAGCAAGACGAAATGAGGAGAACGGGCAAGACACCCGATGTTGGGCAAGGATGGAAGAAGTCCGCGAGAGACAGACTCGGCCAGGTTCGAAGCTGTGGCGTTGTACAGGAATGGAGAGATAGGACGCGGAAACGAGGGCATTGAAGGATCGACCTGCCCCGTTTTGCCTCTTAGGTTTTACATTGCGGAAGGGAAAGTATGGGTCGCAAAGCGAGACACCACAGATTTTGGCGCGTCGGATTCATTTTTGCTTTCGAAATTCATCATATACCATTATTCTATATTGGAGGGACAGTCTCCTAAGTTTGTTCGTCTTTCACCAGACACCAATTGAACAACTCCACATCCAGCTATAGCCGCACTCTCCAAGAGTGAGTGAATGGACGCTTTTTTCTCCAGTAAGATCGAAGCGTGGGGTTTTCATGTTCAGCAAACAAACGCCGGAAAGCCATGGATCAAAATCATGTTCGTCACGTCGTAGTCAGACATCTCCAATGCAGCAGCTCATTTGAGCAGATCATAGGATATTTGTAGAAAAAAAAAAAAACACCTATCCGAAGACAAGAGCTCGGATCTCAATGCTCTCCCTGCCTGGCCAGCCTTCTTGGGTGCGAGGGTCTTTGAAGGCAGTGTGAGGCGTCCTGGCGTGGAGCTCGCTGTCGAAGCATTGGAGCAGGATTCTCTCATCGTTCTAGATTAAGATCGATTCGGTCAGTCTCGAGCAAGAAGATGGAGGAAATCGGTCAGAACAAGGGCTGGGAGAGTTGGAAACTTACAGTCATGCCCGACCAGTAGTACCACTTGGCCGACTCGGTGTGCTTCAGGCCGGAAGTCTCACCGTTGCGGTGGGGGTAGCGGTGCTGGATGGGGACGATGTCTTCGTCGGCGACGGAGCGGGAGTCCGCGACGGCGAGGGGCGAGGCGACGACGGGGCCGGGGTTGAGGGGGCGCCAGACGTTGATGAGGCGGTAACGACCCTTGAGGAGCTCGTCGGCCTCGGCACCCATGTGCAGGTGCGCGCGCTCGATGGCGGAGCGGGTGGTCTGGTCGACGTGGGCGCGGTTGACGGGCGAGCGGTTGGCGCCCGGGTGGCTGCGGCGCACGGTGTGGTCGAAGATGAAGATGCGCTGGGGCGCGCCGGGCACGCGCTCGCGCAGCAGCGCCTCGACCTCCGGGTAGTAGACGGACTTGATCTTGTCGTCGTCGGAGAAGTCGGCCAGCTCGGTCTTGGTGGGCACGCCGCTCAGCAGCTGGAAGCCCCACTCGTCGATGTTCACGTCGGCCTCACGCCCGCGCAGGTCGTGGATCCGGCTGGGCTGCGGCTCCGTCTCGTAGTTGCGCTGGCGCTCGCCCTCCGGTTGGGTCTCCACCCAGTGGAACCACGGCTCGCCAGGAATGGCCGTCTCACCCGCCTTGAAGAAGGTCAACTGCGTCTCGACGGTGCCTCTTGGAACCTCGTCTGCGGATGGGAACACGCCGGTGCTCTCTGCCCTGAGAGGCAGTGTGCCTGTGGCTTGTGTTGTGGTGGTTGTCGACATCTTAGTAATGTTTCTGTCCAGCTACGGTGTTGTGGATGATTGAATTGGGACTTGGATCGAATGTATATGTCGTCTTCCAATGGTACGAAATCAATACCAACAAGCTTTCAAAGGCCAAAACCGAGTTGGAAGTGGATCGCTTCTCTGTCGCCTCATCTTTGGGCCCTTCTTATACCAACCCATGTCCAGCAGGGAGAAGTCATCCCCGCTGGGTTGTATTTGTAAATGCATAGTAATAGCCTCGATTGATTCGAAATGCATTGCGAGCACGTCACTTTCCTTATTACCGGGCGGATATTACCGTGTCCCTGATTACTCATCTTTCTTTTCTCGCTCTACGTCGGACCGCATTGCCGAGAATGCCTGAGGCATTAGTCAGATATGGTACCTAGCTACCACCTATCTCAAGGTCGAAGTTGGCAACGGATTGAAAATAGGCCAGACAATATCGATCACAATCGCTGCAACCAGCCAAAACCAATGTTGGAGTGTTTTTTTTTAGCATCTTACAAAGTCCTTCCTCTATCCGCCAATGGGGAGGAGATCGCTCATGTGCTTCTATGTCTTTGCACCTCTTCCGCTTTCTATGTCATGTGGACAGACTGCCCAGGCTCATTCTCCCTCTCACTCTCTCAGCCTGTTCTGGTAATTACGAAAACGCTGACCTCGACTCCCTTGCTGGGCTCTCGCCCTGAGGGATAGCCTCGTTTGACAACACCATCCAATAGCTGCTGCATGAGACCAGTGGATCCACCCATCCTGTCGGCCTGCTCGTTGTTGACACGACCCTGTGCCTCACGTACATACTCTTGAATCGTCTCTCTGATCCTCGTCTTCTCCTGCTTTGCCCACCAGTATTGTGCCCAGACGTCTTTTTTCAAATGAACGTTCTGAGTGGAGGCATAGGTCAACGTGTACTGAGCGCGTTGATCATGAAACCGGTCGATTTCCGAACTTTGGCGCGACAATCTTCGGCATAGGAGTTCGATCCTGCTCTTGACGGTCTCGTGATCCCATAGAGTATCGCTTGCCACCATTGTACCCAATCTCTGACTGAGATCGGCTGAAAGGTCGTGTACGACAACCATGGACCGCAGTAGAGGATCGAGGATAGGGCTGAGGTATTCGTTCATGAAATCCATGCCTCCCTTTCTGGTTGGGTATATGAATACGAGGCTGCCATTGTCTGGTGAAAGTTCGACAAGCCTGTCGATGAGTATTGATGAACTGTTGATGTTGAACATGCTAGCAAACTCGTTTGCGCTCGTTGGAGGAATGTATCTCTCGATGACTGAAACATTGATCGAGGAAGGAGGGACTATTGGTCTGGGAGAGCGTGGAAGTGCATTCGCGCTTTCTAGATAGTCAGACACCTGCACTGCGCTATCAAAAACTTTCTGCGTGAAATAGTCATCCCCTCCCACTGAGGGACCAGGTGTGGCAGGTGGAGAACTTGGTAGATCTGCAAGGTTGAAACGACCCGGTACTGCGTGAAACACTGTTCTACTCGTCAATATATGCCGATTCAAGTGACCTGTGGATTCACGACTTACCATTTATCCAGACAGTAGGATTCAGAGGGGTCGAATTGTGGATGGCACTGATGATGTTGGGGGCAGAGTAGCCGCTCGGTGAGGGACAAGGTAGGGCGTGAGATAGGATCCTTAACGACCCATTCCCATATGACAAGTTCCTTATGTTGTTTTGTATGAGAGCGATTGCACCTTCAATACCTGAAGCTAGAGGATCTTGCGGCTCGGCAAACGATTGTCCATCCTGTCCTGAGCCTTGAGTCTGACCATCTGCCACGTTTGTCCTCACAGCTGGATGGATCGCTGTAGACCCACGATCTGCCCTTTCAGACAGGATGGGAGTTCCATATCTCGAGAGTGGCTTCCAAGCACCATCTCCACTCTCTGCAGGAGGAGTGAGTGCACCGAAGTCGGCCAGTGGATGCGTCGGTGTATGGGGAGCCTGATCGTCACGAGCTGTACCGGCTGACGAACCAATGGGATTCGGTGCGGCCGCATCAAAGTAAGCTAGAAGTGCTCAATTAGCCTCTATAGCGAGATCCAAAATGGTCCAAGCATTTCAATCTAGATCATATGGGATACCTACGGTTCCAATAATCGGGTCGAGTAGACGAGATTCCTAATGCTTCGAAGGAGGGTAGCCGAAGGTCATAACCCAGTCCAGCTGCAGAAGGGTTGGGGGAAGCTCTAGGAGAAGATCTCGATTGTCTCTGAGGCGCAAGACGATGATCCGGCGGTGAGGTATAATCTAGTTGCTGTGGATCAAAGCGAGGCATGGTCAGGTGAGTAGATCGAGAAGGACGTGAAGCGAGGCCGAGGTCGATATCAAGGGCAGAGAGCGGCATGAGCGGGTCTGGCGACCGCCATGAGGGGATGTTGTCAAAGGGAATGGTAGGGTGTTGATGTGGTTGTGAGTACGGATGCGCATTCGTCGGCAGGGTAGGCGAAGCTAGGTAATTGTCACTCGCGGGCGAGACAAAGGCATTCAGGTTCAAATCTAGAGCAGGCAGGGCATGGGAAGGTTGGTTTTGAGGCGAAGTTGGCGGCTTGTATCTGTCAATCCCCATTCATGAAACGTAGAGACGGACAAGAGGCGGTGCGCCACTGTGTTTGAGGGGAAGAGGGTTGGTTTAGAGGGCATAAGGCTGCGGGCCAGGATCGGAGAGGATTGGAGGGGCGGGTTGTGTTTCACAGTCTAGTTGAAGTGTGAAAGTAGAGCGGTAGAGTATAGCTGGTCTGTTTGAGGCTGGAAGATGAACAGGGATGGTGATACTTTTGCTCCACCGGCTGACGAGTGCGCGGGTGAGCCAAGAGCGGTGATGAAGGCGACAGATAAGGCGAGGATCAGGGTATTGTATCGATGGTTGTGTATGTGTGTGTGTGTGTGTGTGTGAAAGACGGCAGAGCCAAGCTGAAGGTTACAAGGTGAGGCGTAGACTGATAGGTTGTCGTGAAGGAATCAAGTACTGGCGTTGTCAATGTCAGGATGTGATGTCGCGTAGGCGAACAAGTAGGAAGATAGAGAGTACAGGACAGGGTGTCGAAGGGATAGAGAGAGGATGCGAGAAGGGAGACGGCGTGCGAAAGAGTAGGGAAATTTCAATATAAAAAGAAAGAAGAGTGAAAAGAAGGAGAAGAAGAAGAAGAAGAAGAAGAGGAAGAAGACGCACTGTAGATAGATAGATAGATGGCTACATAGACGCTGCATACAAGACACACACAGATATACTGCATACAGACATACTACACACAGACATGCTGCACACAAATAGGTAGGTAGGCAGGTAGGTAGGTATATACTGCCACAGTGTGTTGCATACAGTAGACTACCTACATATAGACAGGAAACTACATACAAACCCATACACATGCGCATATCCGTCGTTCTAGACCAGCTGAGTCTACCTAACCTTACTCTGTACTGTACCTATGGTAATGGTGGATTTCCATCCTTTGCCACTGCTTTGCGTTACATTACATTGCATTGCATTATATTACATTGTATTATCTTGCTTGCAGCTGCCTTCTATGTGCGCATGTGCTTTTGCCTGTATGTGTTTGTGTGTGTTTGCATGTGTTGATGTGAGCCAGTCTCTCTACCGTTGCTTCTACAGCATATTTGTGCATGTCTATCAGCATTGTCCCCAACCTCTCACGCATCTAACTAAACCAGCGGCAAAGAAGGGCGATACTGTGCAGGAAGGATGAGATGGGCGACAAAGGAAGAGGATCGGCGATAGCACACACTGAACCTGACACTAGAACTGGAGGTGGTGGGTTGACACTGCACAGTCCGTACCTATCAACGTTAACCTAAATAACAACACACCTTAAATTCGCTGGGACGGCCTAGATGGCTTCGTTCTCCCTCTGTACCAGCAGTCGATATCCCCAGACAGACACAATCAGCTCACGGCACAATCTGGAGATCACACGATACTACAGATGGACAGAGACATGCAGCCCCCTTGGTGGTCATGTTGAGTCGAGTCGAGTCGTGTCGAGTCGATGATCCCGCTGTAACGTATTCAGTGACAAACCGTATTGTACTGTTTTGTTGTTGTATTGTCTGGATATCGTGTTATTCCACCCCCACAGCCCCGGGACAGATCCCCAATTTTGGTCTGCATTAGCAGGTATTAGTTCACAGACTAGTCTGAATTCGTAGCTAGTGAGATTATCGAATGCGGGTAAAAACGAAGTGGGTCTGTACATAAGCGGCAAGCTTGGCACCGACCCTGACTAATATTTCCTCTTTGTTTTTCCGACTGCTCACGTCCTTCCTGCTTCATGCAACAGCGTACCTAAGGTGATGCGATGGTCGTGTTGTGCTGCTCCTGGCCAAGTGTCTCTCATGTTTTCGGACATACGTGATATATGCTTTCGTCCCAGCCGATCACGGATGGGTCTGTCTCTTCCTCTGCCGTGGCTGAGACTTGCAGGTGGAGTGGGCTGTTGGTCACGATCTATCGGTAAGCAGATGATCTACGCCATCGCCAGAAACAACAACGCCAACATCCGAACGAGAACAGGTGGAGACGGGTAGTAGCGAAATCGCTTCGATCTTGTCGACATGATCGAATGCGTTGACGAGTGCATCTATCTATCTAATCTACCCATGCAATCCCTCTTCCTTCCATCTCCTCACATGCACTTCGGCGCGATAACGGCAGCAAACAAATCTATGTCGGGCCGAAGTCCATCAGAATCGCTATTATAATTATAGTATGAAGAAACATCATCATCGTCACCACCACCACCACCACCACCACCAACACGGTCCTAATCTTGCATTGCAGTGCAGCACGCGTCTACCCAACTCAATTCCCCAGAATTCGTCACAACCCCTCTTGCAACTTATGATTAGAGGATATCGGAGGTATGGCGTCCACCACACGATCCTATACCAGGAGGTATCGATAGAGATCGGTCAATTGGATGGGTATAGTGATGAAACCACCTCCCCACTTATCAACCAAGATATTGCCGTAAACAAACCACAGCAACAACCAACAACCGAGAACCAACAGCCAAAAGAATAAACCACACCATCCAACCCCTCCTCTCCTCTCCTCTACTCTCCTCTTCTCCACCCCCTCCCAACCCGCAACCGTTCATGTCTAGTCGGAAAGCTAATCGTGCCCACGGCTCGGCCGGTTCGGGTTGCTGCTTCGCAAGGCGAGAGAGTTCTGGTTGAGATGCCCTTCGACTCCCTCCACCAGGGACAGCGGCAATCCTTACCCAGGACCCCCAGACCACACTGACTGTTCCTACTTCCCACCACCCGTCATGCATGCTATCTACCTACCTACCTACCTACGCGTGTAGAATGGTCCGTCGCGATCTCGCTGTCCGATCTTCAACCTCACGCAGACACACAACGAACGGTCGGCTAATAGGCTGATCGTCGTTGGTAATTGGGGGAAATGCAGTGGGGATGTTGGTTGGAAGGATCGTCGTCGCATGCGGGTTCGATCTCTCAATCATTTCCACTCCCATGCACGTGTGTTTCTGTAAGTACCCAGATAGGTAAGTAGATAGGTAGGTAGGTATGTAGCTACGTACGTACGTATGTACGTGACTACATACGTCCAGTGGGTGCTGGGTGATAATATCCATGGTGATAGGCAATCATTTTCATCACTCTACTAGCATCGCTTGCTGGGAAGTTCGCCTGGCTGCATAATGTACGGAGGCAGTTCCACTTCTAAACAGTTCTAGTTCTGCACCACGATTCCTTCAAGACAACCGAGCGCCCGGTTGCCCTCTCTCTCGAAGACGGCTAGCAGGGACTCGCACCGCCGCCGTAGTTCCTCCTCGCCTTTCCCGGCCCGCCACCGGATCCACTCCTCCACGCTCATCTCCTTCTCCGCGCTGCTGAGCACGCCGGCTGCGTTTGCCAACGCGCTACCGATCTTGCCCGGCGACGCCTCGTTCGATTGCGGCTCCAGTAGCAGCGCTGCGTCGAGGTCTATCGACGTCCATGCTTGTGTTGACGTCAAGGCTGTCAGTTGCTGCTTCGATGGTGACAACCCTGCCACCCCCCGTGTGGCTGATCGGTTGGGCGTGCTCGGCGCCAGCGGTATGCGGAACGTCTTGGACGGGCTGAGCTTTGGCGTTGTCTTCCCTCCTATCCTACCTGCCGCGATGGACGACGGTAGGTTCTCCTTGTCGCTCATGGCAGGCGAAGGCGTTGCGTCGGTAGGTCTGTTCGAACCCCTGCTCGAACCTCTGCCTTGCCATTGACCTGGTTGTTCTGCCCGTGGGGTCGAGGTCTCGGCTTGTTGCCATGAGCTGCCACTGTCCTTTCTTGAATGCTTCGATGCTCGTCGTGAGGGTGTCGGCTCGAATTCTTCTTCTACCCTCTCATTCGACGACCATGCATCTTCCGTCTGTGCTTCGACCTCTGCCTCCAGCAGTTCAAGCGGATTCCCTGTCCCCTCAGCCTCAACAGGTTTTCCTATTTCTTCCATGTTAGGCGACTTCGGTCCGGTTGAGCCCTGTCTTGATTCCACTTCTGCCGTCTTCTCGCTTCTATTATCCTCTTCCCTGTCACTCATCGGTTCATCCGGAGTATCCATGCCGTTTTCATCCGCTTCCGCTTCACGTCCTATAGGTGACCTTGATCTTATCACACTGCTTCGATGTGACTCTCCCCCACTTGTATCCTGCTCTGGTCCCTCTTCTTGCTGCTCTGCCTCGTCATCTTGTATCTCCATGGAAGCCACAGACGATCTCGTTCTGCTTTGCCTCTTCTTCTGGGCTGATTTGGTAGTCGCATCATGCACCTCGGAACCGAATGGACTTGAAATCCCAGCTTCCTCAGCCTGTTGTTCTGTTTGCGCTTCAACTTCCGCATCGTTCTCTTGATCCACCCTTTCCTCTGACCCGTCCTCTACGCTCGATTCATTCAGCTGTAGGCTGATCACCACACTATCTGCCTCACCAGTCTCGCCGTCGTCTTGTGTCTTTCCGATCTGCTCCAATCCTGCATTTGCATTTACAGTTGGTGGCAATGGGAAGTCCAGCCTCAACCCGCTTCCCTCGTCACCGCTGTGTTTCCTAAGTCCATCACTAGTGCGCTTGACCCCACGCTTCACTGGATCCCCTCCTTGTGGGAGATACTTGTGAGGTGTAGACTCTGCATCTGCCGCATCCAGCGACGCATCTGAGAACATGGAGTGCTCAAGTTCGTGCTGTAACTGGAGGGACACCTCGGGATCTTCATCTACAGAATCCATTTCAGGTTCAGGTTCAGGCTGCACACGAGCTTTTGTCTTCTTTCCACGTGTAGACTTTTTCGATGGCATGTCAGATAGTGTTGACATGTCAACAACAGACGAATTGGCTTCTTTTGAGGTCTCTGCCACCTTCCGTTTCGATGGCTTTTTCTGGCCCTTAGAAGTCTGTTTGGCGGGTGGGATGTTCTCTTCATCCTCAGTCTCGAACTCGTTCTTCGGCGCAGCTGCTGATAAGTCGGGATACTGTACTGCCATCTCGCTCTCGTCGGCATCGGTTGTGGTCTTGCTCTTCTTCGAACGCACACGTTTAGGTGCACTCTTTGCTTTCGTACCCTTTTTCGCTTTCGATGTCGTTTTGGAAGCCGTCGAATCCGTCGTCATGATACTATCATTGCCGCTAGCCTCTTCTCCATCCACGCCAATGAAATTGGGCATGTCAGAAAATCGCACGCTGCTCTGGCTGGCAGCGCTCTGCCGGCTGACATTGCTATTCCCGGTTCGACCTTTGCTTCCTTTGCCCTTCGCCTTGCTGGGCTTCGTAACAGCACGAGCCGAGTCATACTCCGCGACCAGCGCGAAGAACGGACAATCGCTGCTCCTTCTCTGATGTTCAACATGCGGATCGTCCTTTGGTTCCCAGCCATCCAGGCTGAGGCCACAGTAGAGGCACGTCACACCATCGTCAGCGTCTGGGCTTGGGTCATACACCCATCCAGCCGCTACCAACTTGTCTGATTTGCATTTCCACCCCTTTTTCGAATCGTGCGGCCATCCATTGCCCACTTGGAAGGTTGTTTGCCTAGCATTCAATAGTTCTTCGCAAAAGGGATCTCGTCTTTCTGGTTCTTGGGTCGATTCTGGATGCCTTGTTACTGACAGAGAGACTGCCCATGCGCAATTCGTAGAGTGTGCAATGTGTTCGTCGAGAGGTGAGTCGCTTGGCTCCCATCCATCCAGCTTTACCTCACAGAGGAAACACTGAACGTTGTCGGTCGAATCCTGTGCAGGTCGGTAGAAGAACCCGGCGCGTGCAAGCTATAATCCCAGATCAGAAACCATCAAACATACTGTCATTACTTTTCATACCTCAACTCCAGTGGGAGTGTTGTGCGGCCACTCCACCGTCTGCTTTGTTTTCCGATTGCTGCTAGTACGCCGTTTTGCGATTTGATGTGTTTGTTCAAACGAGGCCAGTCGTGCCGCGAAGGTCTGCATTTCCACTGCATGCGCCATTGCGACTGACTTGCTGTTTGGCGTGTTGTGTATTGTTTGTAGAAATCGCAAAACACCTAACCTAATCTAATTCCATCAACACTTCGGTGTTTACGCGCTGTCAACAATCGGGGTTATCGCGTCCGATGCTTAGCGCACGGGCCGTATCGACTTATGTCAGCATTGCATCTCCCTCGCAGGCTCTCCCATCTGGGAATCGTTGCTTTGCGCATCTCTGTGGTATTGAAGTCCGGCCAGACACTCTTCTTTGACGACCATCAAAGCAGGACGTTCAATCGTATTTTGGAATTTAATAAGACCGAACATGTTGATCAGAGCGTAATAATTGTGGCCTGGTCGCCTCTCCACATTTCCGTCCTTCCATCTGTCCCTCGCTATTTCCATTCTGTATCCAAAACCCTCACCCAATGTCACTCTCAAGACTTGCGGTATGCTTCTGATCCCAGGGTCGCCCTACGCCTTGTTGAATCGCTGCAATGTGCTGACATCGGATATGTATAGGCTGCGTCATCTGCGCCTGCCATCATAGCTGCGAATCCAGTCGTCGCCAGTCAAGCAGTATGGCAGTACAGACCTGCATTCCCACGCCCAGCTAAGCGAAAACTGCATTCGACTTCTTTCCTGCACGAAGAACAGCAACGACAGCCGCAGCGAGAAACCTCGACTTCCTCCAGCTCCACCTCGTCATCTACCAGCGCCTCGAACGAGTCTAGCCCTGCGTCTACACCATCCTCCCAGACTTCCGGCGACGATTCAGACCTAACCCTCCCGCCTGGCTGGGACGACGAGCCGGATTACAACATCCGCACATTCTCCCAATTACCGCATCGTTTCTTCGGTTACAACCAGCATATCAAGGTCAACGAGGATTTCAAAGAGTCACTTCGGCAAGTGCTCTGGCAATTTAAAGCGCCGATCCGGTATGCCTTCGCTTATGGAAGCGGCGTCTTCAGTCAGACACCGAGCGGACATATCGGATCAGAGACCAACTACAGCCCACATCCAAATCCCCCAAAGGCAGTCGAGGAATGGCAGCAGGGAGGTGCTAAAATAATCGATTTCATATTCGGCGTGTCGCATTCCCAGCATTGGCATTCTCTGAATCTTGCACAGCATCCAGCCCATTACTCAGGTCTCAAATACCTTCCTTTCAAGAGCGCAGCGATCAGCAGGATTCAGGACAATTTTGGTGCCGGCGTCTACTTCAACCCATATATCACGGTTAATGGAGTCATGATCAAGTATGGTGTCGTCAATCTGGATACCCTCTGCACAGACCTTAGCGATTGGTCTACTTTATACCTGGCTGGAAGGTTACAGAAGCCTGTGAAGATCCTGAGAGATGATCCGAGAGTGCGCCTTGCCAACCAGGTCAATCTTATCTCTGCTCTTCGAACTGCTCTGTTGATGCTGCCAGACTCCTTCACCGAGAGGCAGCTGTATGAGAAGATCGCCGGCTTGTCCTACCTTGGCGATCCACGCATGAACTCGTACATCGGTGGCGAAAACCCTCGAAAGATCAGCAACATCGTTGGTGCACAGCTACCAGCTTTCCGTCAGCTCTATGTGCCCTTGATCCAGAACCTGCCCAATGTCACGTTCAATGATGCTCGCACTCCCAACGAAACCGCATGGGAGAAAGAAGATGCGATCAAGCACACTGGTTCCTCGCCAGACCTTCATGATGTCCTTGGCGGCCTTGAGGGACTTAAGCTTCAACAAGACCTGGATCCTGTTAAGCGAGGCAACATGGTCCGGCGATTGCCCACGCAGTTCCGCAAGAGGCTCTATTACCAGTACAAGAAAGAGTTTGGCATTCCAGGCTCAGCATTCGACAACATTCTGGAGCAGGCGCAGGACGAGGACAATGCCAGCGGGATGGCCACCGGTGGTGCCTTCCGGAAGAGAGAGGGTGGTGAGTTCGAGAGGAAGATTGCTGGTCAAGCAAACCTTCCAGAGGTGATGGGCAAGGCTGTCAAGGCGACTGTCGCCTGGCCCAGCACCAGCCAGACCATCAAATCCGTCTTCACTGCGGGCATAACTAGGAGCTTGAGATATTACGGCGATAAGAGGGCTAAGAGCAAGGAGAAGCCTGCTAGCCCGGCCCCCAGCAGCGACAAAAAGTCGGGAGAGGATCAACCTCCCAAAAACAAGCAAGAATAGGAGTCTGCATGTAAAAACAAGGAAAGGAATTGTCATATTGGTTGGAAAGCTGGGTAAAGGTCTACCCGGCCAAAATTGGCATCTTTATGATGTGATATCTCTGCCTTCCGGAGCAGTGACTCTGCTTTTGCATATTGTATCAGACTTGGAAGCCTGTTCATGTATCCATGGCAGTTGTAGAAATAATAAAACAATTTACTTCGATTTCAGAAAAGACGTATACTCATAAATAGTCCGTTCTTGACACATGCATAGAGCTGATAATATCGTAATCCTTAATGATGCACTTTTGACGCTGCTAGGCCTGCTGGAGGTTCAATACCCAAAAACGCGGGCGGGCTTCGACGAAGCCAGACCGAGGCGAATCTTTGAAGGGGAAAAAAAAGGCCCACCACACGCGCAACACTACGCCATGCGGGCTAGTAGCAGAACTGGAGCCCACACAATGGAGTCATGCCAATGACAAGGCTGCGGCCGAACACAACGGCCATACAATCAGCACTGAGCGCACACTGCAGGTTACGACTGCATCATCATCATCATCATCACTGGAAGGTGGTCAACGCCAATTGTCAAATACAGCAGCGGCCAGCTTCGACCACAATGCCGCTCCCTGCTGAGAAGCGCAAAGCGCTGGACTACGATTCCTGGGACAACCAATCGCTGATCAAACGCGTCACGGATCTCGAGGCCCAGCTGCGCGCGCTGACCGAAAAGCATGGCATCGTCCAGGAGGGCATACCGGCGGATTCGGATTCGTCGAGACCCAAGCAGAGGAAGCCGCCCAAACGGTTCGATCCCTCCAGATACACGACTCGCCATATCGCTCTGAAGTTCGCATACCTCGGGTCAAACTACAACGGCTTCGAGTATCACACCAACAACAAGACCCCTCTCCCCACCGTGGAGGAGATCCTCTGGCGGGCGTTGATGAAGACGAGATTGATCTTTCCAGACTTCAAGAACGCTGCTGGGCAGGGTGCCGATGCGGAGCAGGAGATCACCTGGGATGGTGTGGACTACAGCAAATGCGGCAGGACGGATAAGGGAGTCAGCGCGTTTGGGCAGGTGATTGGATTGCGTGTCAGGAGCAATCGACCGAAGGCCAAAGCTGCACCTGCACCTGCGGATGAAGGAGAGAAGGAGGCTGATGTCGAAGTTGACCCAGCCGAGAACGTGGGATCGGGAGGTGAGGAGCCTGCCTGGCACGATGTGCGAGACGAGATCCCATACATCCAAACGTTGAACAGGGTCCTACCGCCAGACATTCGAGTGCTGGCATGGTGCCCGAAGCCACCGGAGGGGTTCAGCGCGAGGTTCAACTGCAAGGAAAGGAGGTATCGCTACTTCTTCACCAACCCAGCATTCCCACCTGTTCCTGGCCAGAAGGCCGGCCAAGGGGATGGGTGGCTGAACATCGAAGCCATGCGACAAGCGGCGAGGAAGTATGAGGGCCTACATGACTTCCGGAACTTCTGCAAGATCGATGCATCGAAGCAGATCACCAATTTTCAGCGTCGTATCTTCCATGCCGATGTCCACGAAGTGAGACCGGAGAACTTACCGGCCAGTTTCGTGGGGAAATTGGCGTCTTTCAACAATGTTGCATCTGTAGGTTCTGGCAGCAGTGGGAATCACGCTGATCAACTTACACCAAAGATCTACTGGTTTGAGGTTCGTGGATCTGCCTTTCTCTGGCATCAAGTCAGGCATTTGGTAGCTGTCTTATTTTTGGTCGGACAAGGATTCGAAAAGCCAAGCTTAGTGGATGAAATGCTAGATATCGACAAGACTCCTTCACGGCCACTATATGAAATGGCTGATGATTCTCCCTTGGTGTTGTGGGATTGTATTTTCCCATCTCCTGAGCTGGTGGACGACAACGACCACGACTCAGACGACGTTCAGAATTCTGGATACCAAGACGCTCTGGATTGGATCAATGTTGGCGATGAGCTAGGCGGCCGTGACAACATGAAGCGCGCTATAGACGGGATTGAGGACGGCAAATTTGGCCGAAATGGCGTGATAGAAGACCTGTGGGCAGTGTGGAGACAGCGTAAGATGGACGAGCTGTTGGCAGGTAGCTTGATGGATGTCGTTGCTGACCTTGGCTCCAATAAAGGGTCTCAGGTCGTCTCAGAAACTTCCAACAGTGCCAGCAGTGCCTCGATTGTCAATGGCTACGGCCTTGACAGCGCTAGGGTGTTCGAGGGTGGCGTCGCTCCTAGGCCAGTCGGAAAATACATCCCTGTCCTTCGGCGGAAACGTATGGAATCAGTTGAGGTCGTCAATGCACGATATCTTGCACAGAGAGGTTCCCAGGGTGGTAGGAAGCCGTTCCGGAAAGGAAATGGCCTCACGAAGGGAAGTGGTGAGAATATCGATGTAGATGAGTGAGACTAGATGAAACTTCCGATCTTCACTTCAAGACTTTGTTGGCTCATATAGACAAGCTCTGGCTCCTCGCCATACAGTCTCGAGAATCTCGCGTCGAGGTAGAGTGTTCTTTACGAATAGTATCAGGGTCTGCTTCTTGTGGAATGACAACGACTTTAATAACTTACTGGAAATACAACCCTCAATTCAGATTCGCCTTCAACAACAATGACCAAGTAGAATCTAACCTCAAATCCCTTGAAAGCCTCGTGGATGAAGATGTCCTGGATGCTGGTTGTAGGAATGAACTTCATCGCACTGCTGCCTCTGAAGACATAGCTTGAAGAATGCGTAGTTGTCTGGACACCCAAGCCACGGAGCACAAGCAAAGACTCTTCCTGGTAGAACCTCTGCGTAGAAAGGTAAAGGAGAATCACTATGAGCCCAAGCCTCACCAGAATGTGCTGGGTCTTGACTAAAGCTTCAATTTGTTTAGGCACATGGCTCACGACTCGATTAGCAAAATTGACCACAACCGAGGCGTTATTTCCAACGTAATCTTTGCATTCAGCATACGCGAGGCCAATGGCGCAGACAGCCGCCGCGATGCGAGCCAGTAGAAACACGTAGCCTGCGACTCTGGACGGCCATGTGTCTCTCGACGCACGTGTGGAAACTGTGTACAATGCTGTTGTTGGGGTTGGACGGTTGATCGTCAACGCAGGTGTCGCCATCGCGATATGTATGTCCGGCTTCCCTCCAATTCTGCCCAGTCGTCGTTGGCCAGTTAATGTTTGATACCAGTTATATTGACATGTACTCTGCATGCTGGCCACCCGTGGAATCGAGGATCCGTATATTGAACCAAGACTTCTGGCCACCCACCTGCGTACTGTGCACCCCTACGACGGCCAGCGCTACTACGGACGTCGAAGGCGAGATTGAGTCTGTTAACTTTGGGGTATAGATCAAAACCATTCACCGCCTAGAGATAATCAAGGCGACAACATCATCGCGATGGAATGAAATGCCTTGATCTTTTGGCTCGCTTATGAGTCCGCAGTGTCGGTACCTTCGACGCGCTCCCAATTCTCTCTCTTGGGTTTTCAGGAGAAGGTCAGTCTGAGCATCCACAAGTCTATTGTTCTATCAATGGTAAAGTCCAGTTATTTCAACTATGACGTGGTCAACAGACATATATTTTCGGCTGCTTGCTTCAGTTTGGGCTTCTCGTGGTCAAGACTGTGTCCCATCTGGTCTCTACAGGAATCGTCGCTGCACCATTCTACAGGGTATTATGAATTGTAGCATCGATTACACCGGATAACAAAAAGGCTTGTTTATCGGTAAATAGTCCCAGTATTCCGGCATCCAAGGAAAGATCATCTGGGAAACCACAATATATCCCCTACCTGGAGGGAAATATGCCCTGAATACCAGTGTCAAGATAGGCAATGTCTCCACATGCGTACTGAAATATGAACACATGTTAATTGATCACAGGGTATGATATTCTAAGTCACCGTGAAGTCCAAACCGAAGTGCAGCATTTTAGATGGCCTAACCACTTTAATCTTAAGATTCTCGATTTCACGGACGGACCTGCCAGATGGACACCCTCAATAGAGCAGTTGAGGGCCTACCTTCCATATTTACCACTTTATCAGCTCTAAAAACGTAAATGACTCGGCTGGTCTAGCACATAAATACTCAAAGGATATTTTCCGCACATCAATCTTATCGAAGCCAGCCCATATATTGCCATCAGACTTTCTTGTTCATTGTTGAGACAGTTCATCTCGCTCTTTCTCGAGCAGTCTACCAGAATGACCATCAAAAGAAGACCTCAGATCGAAGGGGAATGTTACAGGCAAAGCACCTATGTGGAGCGGGTACCCAACATTCCCAAAGATGCAGCAAATCGGCCACCTACCAGCCCGGCAGCACGATGTTCCATGCATATCGACGATCTTCAGCATGAGGTTGACAAAGATGACAAAAATCACGAAGACAATAACCATCCCGCAGGCAGTGATCAGAGCGAAGACAGCGTGCATAGCAAAGACGAAAATGACCATCGCGAAGATGGTGTGTATACCGAAGACAGTGATTTCAGCGAAGACGGTGTGTATACCGACGACAGTGAGCCTGGCGAACACGAACATGGCATCATCGAACATGATCAGAGTAAGGAAGTTGGGAACGAGCCAGCACCGTAGATCGCGGCGGACAGAGTTGCCATGATGAACTGCATAGATGCAAGGATTGAGGCACTGTCAGAGGCAATGAAATCAGCAGAGACGATCTTATCAACGGGATATACACAGCCATTGGAGCCCAAAACCCGGCAGCTGTATCTGGCGTTCTTGATGGGGCATCACTACTCGCTGCGCATGATGCGATTGTCATCGTATGTAAATACTTTCGGAAGCTGCTCCCCCAATGAGTACACTGGGGCGATGAGAGCCACTCACATCACCACCACGCAGAGATTTCACCAGATTTCGGACCTAATAGTAGCCATGAGCCCCACAGCCAAAGAATTCAAATCGACGACTTGCGATTACCTACACGCCCTATATGATATGGACTTTGAGGGTTACAGTGTCGTACCTTTTGAAAGGTCTGATCAAAGCGCGAAAAATGTTGTTCGATACCTGGTGGTAAAAGTTTGCGAAACCTTTGGCTTTCGGGTACACAAGTCCAACAGCCACCAGATGCTTGTTGCCACGACCTTGTTGGTCCTTCGCAGTTCTGCGGAAGGAACAGATTTGCGATCAGCTGTGGCGGAATACAAGCGGGCAGTGGTTCAGTCGGTCATTCTCCGATTACGAAGATATCTCAGGATTGTCCACCGTTCGCCTAAAGAAGCAGTACCCAGGTCTCCACAGACGGTGAAGACCTAGAAAGAAATCATTCGCTTGATGGCTGTAGGTGAGATTCAAGCTGCGGTTCTCGGACAGGTCCTCCCTGAACCACTGGACAAAGAAGACCGTGTGGCGAGTGGTAGGTCTCTGAAGCTCGAGGATCACCTCGACTTCTGCTCAGACGTTGAGCCAGTCGACTGGGACCAAACATTGGCTGTATGAGCTCTGCTGCATTGATTCATCTACACCGTATGCATTAAGGAATAGCTTGGTTGTCGTGCTACTCATCATTCGCTTTTCAAGAAGCTTGTGAGGATCAGCAGATGCAGTCCTTCAAGGTGCTGAATGTTGCTATCATAGTGGTACGATGTGTGGACCACAATTGTTGATTACCACAGGTGAACTTTCTTTTTTTTTTGGCCCAGTGCATGTAGAGTACAGTCATTTCCATTTCTTCCTGTCTCTCGTTCATGCAGATCGCTTGATACCCAGATCCGAATACGATTGCGGGTTAGTCTAGGCCTCCAGCTTTAGCCCAGCCGGGGCGCTTTTAAGAAACGCCAAAGTCCGGTCCGTTCTTGCAACAACCTTCCAACGTACTACATACCTACCTACCTATTTACCTAAATAGATGCATCGGCAGGCTCACTTGTATGGTATACCGGTTTGTTTACAGTGGGATACGCTTTGCATGATGACGATATCAACCGTTCTGGAGTCGGGGATAAGGAGAACTCCGTGTATACCTCCCTCTGTAAACGAGTTGGGGTTAGAGGCAATCATGCAGAGCAGTTGGGTGCAGACATATAAACAAGTTCGAGTCGCCAGGCAGAGTAAAGACGATGGTCCAATCCAAATTCAGTCTGCAGCATTTTGATCGACAAACCGTTGAAGAGATACTCGAATATGTCAAAGGAGTACGCCAAAGACCAGCCTGCTGGCTTCATCAACTCGATTGAGCGGGTCGCTATTGTTGGTGTAGGCTTCTCACCCATCCATTGATATCGTGGCTTTACATTAAATGTTCTAACATGAAGTACAGGCTGGAGGTCAGATGGGAAAGTACTTCGCCGAAGAGATTCTCAAGACAGGAAAACATACCGTCACGGCGTTGACACGTGCAGGAAGCAAGAACAAGCTTCCCGATGGCGTCAAGACTATAAGTGTTGACTACGATGATGAGCAGACATTGGTCGATGCACTGAAAGGCCAACAATTCCTCATCATCACAATGTCAGTCATGGCTCCTCCAGACACCGAACCCAAGTTGGTCAGAGCTGCAGCCAAAGCTGGAGTCCCGTATGTGATGCCAAACTACTATGGCTACGACAAAGAGAATAAAGAAATCCTGAAAGACGGCCCATTGGTCGCAGCATCTGCACATCAATTCGACGTGTTCGAAGAGACGGGCGTGTCTTGGATTGCACTGGTATGCAACCTCTGGTATGAGTATAGCTTGATCATGGGAGATGCATGGTTCGGATTCGACTTCGCAAAGAAACATCTGACGTTTTACGACGATGGCAACACCAAGATCAACGTCACCACCTTCGAGCAATGTGCGAGGGCAGTTGCAGCTCTGGTGAGCCTGAAGGTCTTGCCAGATGATGAGAAAGACACCAGCCCTACCGTCAGCACCTGGCGCAACAAGCCATTGTACATTTCAAGCTTCCTAGTTTCGCAGAGGGATATGTTTGAGAGTTGGAAACGTGTTAGTGGCGACAAGGACGAGGACTGGACAATCGAAAGCGAAGGCAGCAAGGAGCGCTACCAGAGGGGTATCAAACAAATGAATGATGCCGTTGACCCCTTCGGTAAGCGTATGGGTGGCGCCCTGGCATCCTTCGTCAGGACCTTCTTTCCTAACGGCGGCGGTGACTATGAGAGCACCAAAGGCCTTGACAACGATAAACTTGGACTGCCGAAAGAAAATCTCGACGAGCGAACCAAGGTTGCGAAGAAGATGCTGGAGGAAGAGTATGCCGGTTGGGTATACAGCCGCTTGCATTGAGACCCTTGATTTCACCACTCATCATGTTAGAATCCCGATCGTATATCAGATCATATTAGAGGAGCCTAGTTCGAACAGCAAACGGAACGACAGTGTGAGAATTATATCATGCGTTTATCGTTAGTGAACAGTCGACCGCTGTGCATGAACACCCTTAAGTTTCCACAGAAATACCAATCCAGGTAGCTTTCTCCAAATCTGCACGGTTCCTTTATTCTTGCGTCTTCATATAAATTGTTCAATGTCTCTGGAGCAGTCCAGATGGATATCTCATGACGATAGGTGCGGTCGGCGGCCGTTTAATGGGGTCATCAAAAGGAGCGAGGCGCTGATTGGGCGAAATCGAGATGAAACCACCGAAGAAAAGACCAGACTGGCGATCAACTAACCGGTGGGTAATGCCTGTCGTGATATGTCAGATTTGGTCAAGGCTCCTTCACGCTGAAATTACGATATAAGCCAGGATCGATGGCCGATACGAATGGTCAGTCGGTAAACGAAGCCTGAAACCTTCTGCATCGCGTCTAGTGGCGACTGAAGTCGGATTCTCGTGGCCTGGCCATACTCCAACTATGGACAGCAACGGCCCGTGTGTGTACTTTCAAGCTTTTCCATCCAACCGCGCACGAGTTGCTAGATGGATCCTCTGAGTTGTCTCCTCAATACGGACGGCGACTGACAGCAAGGGAATGCAAGAGCGTGGGGAATGTCTGCGAGGCTAACAGACGTCTACGCCCAGTATGGCATCAGCCCCTGCAAGCGGGTTGCACTTGGACAAGTGGGAGATTGAAAACAGGACTCACAACAGAACACAAACACCCAACACCAACAACGCCATCGTATCTTGTTCGCGCCCTTGCCGGTTGCATGCGATGGACGTCGCCTCTTACTACTTTCAATACTTGCCACAAGATCTTTGCAGGTCAAACAGCTACCCTTTACCGGCAACGTGCCCGGCATACAAACATATGAGGCTGCCGACCGCACCAGGCTCCGGGACGGGAAGTGGATTCATTGATGGCGCTACCGCTTCTCTTCACGATGTCCAATCTTGTGGTGCTAGCACAGCGGGTCCTTCGACGGCACTATCTCGCAGCATCTTCTCGTATGCGGCATCGGTTTGACGGCTAGCAGCCCACCACGACCATCTTCTAGCCACTCTCTACCCCAATCCTCTTCACGATCGCGCGATCCTGATCTCTTGGCCCTACCTCACCTATAGTTTGGGGGCAGTCTAAGATCCTGTTTCGTGCCGCTACTGTAATTACGGCACGGACAGGCCATTTGCTGTACTGAGTTTCATGATGTTGTGGCTTGTAGGGTTAATAGTCAGTCAGGTGAGTGTGGTGCCGGCGCTGGTGTTTGTGTTTGTGTCGGGTAAAGTGGGTGGTGCATGCAGAGGACGCCAACTTTTCGATGAACTTTTGTTTTGGAACTCACTCTCACGACCGGTCGTCCATCTGTGTTCTTTCTCACTGAGGTTTCAAAGATTGCCAAAGTTGAACTTGCTGGATGATCTGGAACCGACATAGGTCCTGCCGTTCGTTTCACCACTTGCACTGTATATAACAGCTGTGTACTGGAGTACCAGCGCTCTTTCCTGGCCTGAGGTTCAATTCACCAGATCAACGCACATTAGGACTTCCGATACCTCTCCTAACTAGAGAGGTCAGTGGGCGCTGCAGGTTCATCAACACGACACTCACTGTCTCTCGACTCTGGACATCTGAAGGCATCTGAAGGATTCCGTTAAACGCATCATACAACTTGCAAGACCACGACACACCCACCAACATCAGCATGCTCTCTATCCTCCTTACACTCGCCTTGGCGGCTAAATCTTCACTGGCCGTTGCGCCAATCGTAGCCAAGGGCTCCAAGCTCTTCTACTCAGACAGTGGTGCTCAGTACTTCATCAAAGGTGTCGCTTATCAACTGACTGAAGACGACCCGCTCGCGCAGCCTGAACAATGCCAACTCGACGCTGCCTTGATGAAGCAGCTCGGTGCCAATGCCATCCGTGTCTACCATGTCGACGCTTCTGCCAACCACGATAGCTGTATGAGCACCTTTGCAGACAATGGCATCTACGCCTGGATTGATCTCGACTCGTTCGACTCTTACATCATCGGTGCCGATCCCACCTGGACACAGAGTCAGTTTGGGCAATTTGCTGCTGTCATGGATGCTTTCCAGGGCTACGACAACACCGCAGGCTTCTTTGTAGGCAACGAGCTGCTGACCAGCAGTGATGACACCAAGGGTGCTCCTTACCTTAAGGCCGCTGCTAGAGACATGAAAGCCTACAGAGACAAGAAGGGCTACAGGAAGATTCCTGTTGGTTACTCTGCCGCAGATGTCGCCAACCTTCGTCCAAACCTGCAAAACTACCTTGCTTGTGGCGACGATCCTTCTGAGGCTCTTGATTTCTATGCTCTGAACTCGTAAGTCTCCGAGCTGATGTTCCCACCGAAAGAATTAAGGCTAATAGGATCCCAGGTACGAATGGTGTGGCTCCAACACCTTCGAAGGTTCCGGCTACACCGCTCTCCAGCAATATGCCGAGAACTACAATATCCCAATCTTCATGAGCGAGACAGGTTGCAATCAGCCTGAGCCCAGACTTTTCCAGGACCAAGCCAGTATTCTCGGTCCTGATATGGACGGAAGCTGGTCTGGCGCCATTATCTACGAGTGGATTCAGGTACCGTCTTCCCAACAGTATGAAATATTCGAAGTGGCCCAAGCTAATGTCACACCTAGGAAACGAACGACTACGGTCTGATCTCTTACGGCGCTCCAGCAGCTGCCGATGCCCCGGCTACAGGCGGTGTTGTTGCAGGCTTTACGAGGACCGGAACTCCAACCCCAATCTTGCCTGATTTCACCAACCTCCAAAACCAGTGGAAGACTCTGTCACCATCCGGCGTCAACAGCAATGATTACACACCTACCATCTCTCCCGTGGCCTGCCCTGCATACACTGGCGGTGCATGGCTGGTAAATGCCGACGCTCCGCTGCCAACTCTTGGCCAGATCGCCGTCGGCCCAAGTTCAAGCCACAGCGTCACTTCCAGCTCTGCCGCGAGTACCACTTCAAGCTCCAGCACCAGCTCAACTTCGTCCTCAACTTCTTCAACAGCCTCGTCTTCCAGTTCGTCCACCAAGGCTGTTTCTTCTTCTTCTACTTCTACTTCTTCTACTTCCTCTTCCACGTCGTCAGGGTCCACTGCCGCAACAACCAGCAGCAGCGCTGCGGGTTCTTCCTCTTCCAGCTTTGCAGCGGATGTCGTCTCATCGAAAACAAGCACCAGCGCCCCATCGACCAGCGCAACGGTTACGCCTGACAATGGTGCTGCCAGCGACAGTCACCCTCTGAAGCGGGCAGCCATTGGTCTCGCAGGTGCAGGAGCTTTCTTCTTTGTCGCACTGTGATTCCAGTCGCAGCATGTCCTCGACGCTCGACCGGTGGAAATGCGAGGCATAGCTTTCTTGTCTAGACATGGGACTGGTGTTCGGTCTCATTTGGTGCTGAATATGAAATTTCTGAATGCATGGGACAGCGAAGCATGTGTAGATAAATATTCTGCATAGGTGCACATAAGCTTAGATGTATATATGTAATGAACGGCATTGTACGCTTGACGTATGGATTGGATTTTGACTGCAGTGAACCTCGATTCTTCCTCTTGTGCACAATATCGAAACAGCCATCGTGACGAGGTCAAGCTATACGAGTTGCACGACCAGCACCTAGAATCCTCTGTCGAGTCTCTAGAATATATACAGTAGGACATACCTAACCTTTATATGCCCAAGTTCATCATCCTTTGTCTAAGGATGCTGGACTTGGCCTTTTTTAAGGTTCCCAGGTTGGCGGGACCTGCAGTCGAACGTCGGAGATAAAGAAAGCTTATCCATGCAACATTGACGTTTTGGCAGCTCTTCCACACCTTCATCTAGCTTTTTTTCTCCCCAAGCTACCTCTGTTTGCTCTGCACACCTTTCTAAGGGCGCAATCAATACCTCCGGCTAAAGGCGAGAGGAGAAAACATATCACACATACACCGAGGACCTACTTTCTCATTCAATTAGATCCTGTCGAACGAAGCCTACACAGAGAACAACAATGCCAGAAATCCTCGACAAGGGTACCACGCACCTGACGAATGCGGAGGTGCTGAACTGGGTACGCCGCACTCGGGAACGGTACAGGAAAGAAGACGAGGCGGAGGCAGAGAAGGACAAGAGCAGCGGGAAGAATGGTAAGAACAAGAACAAGAGGCAGTTCAAGGCCGCCCGGCCCGCCGGCATCATGCGCGCGCTGAACAAGACGGAGCGTGAGCTCTCGGACCCCAAGTATCCCTACCAGCGGAACCCATCCGTGTATGGCTCGGACGAGGATGCCGCCGCCGCCATGGCCCAGCTCGACGCTGCCGTCACGGACGAGGTCGTCGGCAAGGCCCTCAGAGATGCCAGTGCGACAGGCGCCCACGTCGATATCGACTCCAAGTGCCTCACCAGGACAGAGCTCCTCATGCTCCTCAACCATGCCCCCACCGAGGTCCAGATCCTCAAGAACATGATCGAGGACTGCGAACGCCGGTTCGACGATGACGAGCTGGCTGTGATAGTCTCGATCTGCGTGCGAGTCCTGCGCCCGGATGAGGGCAGAGGCTGATGTGTCGGTTGCAGAGGTCCCGATACATTGGCGATGATGTACGATTTTGCGCCTTCATTGCCACGTCAGAGGGGGCGCGTTGAAAATTCCTGCGTAGTTGCAATTGAGCGAAGTTTGGAACATACGCCAGATACGCAGAAACGTCCTGGAATAGCAGACGGGCAGGCATGCTTGGTCTGGTTGGCTGGAGGGCCGATTGTGCTGGATTTTGAGACATTTCATGCAGTACCAGCTTCGCCGACGGCTAGTCGAAGTATCCGCTTAGACGCTCTCCAACGCTCGCGGTGTACAAGGATGGGCTTACGGTCTCGAGAGGATTCTACGGGCTCATCCCATGAATCCGTGCATACTCTCCCATTTCTGGCATTGATTATCGCGCCTCAGATGGTCTGATCGATGCCGTAAATGCGCCTTCACAGATGACTATAGATGCAGTATTTGGCCTATCCGTATGCTGTTCGGGGGTGTCGTTCTGGGCCGACTGTCGATTCGGTACTTGAATGCCATCACTCTCGACCCAGCGCCACGGTCACTGGCATCATTGAGACAGATTGAATTTGGTGCCGTATCTAGGGATGCACTAGGGCAGTAACGAGATGAAATTTATGCAAAATACAACACTTCTTCCTGGGTACAGCCATCGAGCTTAATACACCGGCAAGACGAAACATGAACACTCGAGAGCAACGACGACGGAAAGATGGAATAACGGGTGAATTAAGTCGATACAGTAAACTGGGGGGTATCTCATACACGTACACACGAGCGGGTCTTATTATCCCCTTGATCTCTCGCATCCTCTCTTTCTGGTTCGTTTGTCCCATAACCCATTCACATGGCATCATTCCACAAGGTCTCGTTCTTTCGTTTCTCTTACATCCATGACATGACCGAACCGAAAGGAAAAAAAAGGTAAACCCAAAAAAGAAAAAGGCTCGAAACGACTCGAAACGGGTCTCTGCTCCCAGGCATGGCACCGTCGCAACTGTTCCTGCTGGATGCGCCTTTCCCATTCCTCATGATCATCAATATGAACATCAGCGCATCATGACCGAGACTCCCTCTTTTGTTGATGATGCGATGCTGTGGAAGAAAAGACAAAATATCTATGCATTACTTTTTGTTGGTTTCGTTCCCACTCTTCTGTTTGGCGAAGGGGGGTTTCAATGCGCGCGGACGAAGATCCTCTTCCAAGGAGACACCTTCGTCGTCTTGATGCTGGCAGAGCTTGAGCTCCTAGTGGCTGGCGCAAAGATGTCCGCGAAGTCGGGCGGGTCGCGCGCACGACTTGATGAGCTGGCAGAGGCAGCTGAAGAGTCGTAGCCGTAGCTGCTGTTCAGCCGGTTGGAAAGGCTGTCTACGCGCGGTGGCCGAGCGCACTGCACGGCAGGCGCGCTGACGGACTCCCTGGCGTGGGACTGGTGGGCAGATGATGAGGCCCTCGTGGGCGGTGGAAGTGCCGCCTGTTGCTCCGACCACTCCCTGCCGGCACAGCAGAGGGTGTCGATACCGCAATCGCCGAGCAGGATGTTGGCAATGGCATCGCGCACGTCGACGGCTGAAGGCCTGAGCTGCGCGTTCTGCGACAACATGCGCCTAGTCAGCGCCAGCAGTTCCGGCACGCCACGATAGACGCGCTCCGGCTTCGTGTCGCAGTCGGCGTTGAGAATCTCGATCCAGGCATCGATCTTGTCTGGGTCGGCGTGAAAGCTGGTGTCGGTGCGACGTTTCGGCTTGATGCCGCCGCTCGTGGTGCCAAAAGGCATGGTGGTTTGCGTGGTGCGGAACTTGTAGAAATCCGTCGTGCGGCCTTTCAGTACAAATGTCAACAGATCGAGGTAGACGCAGGCCAATGACCAGATGTCACCCATCTGGGGCGTCGCCACTGGCAAGTCGCTCAGGGAGTCCGGGTCTGGCACTGTCGACCTGGGAAATGCGCTGGTGGATGAGATTGGCGAGCTCGGCATCGACGGCGGGCAGATATGTCTGCTGAAGTTTCGGCTGCCGGTTCCCGACGTGCGAAGAGATTGTGGCGAGAGCGATGAGGAGGTGAAACTGCTCGAGCGGTCCATTGAAGCTGGGGTACCGGGAGTTGTGCTGCTGCCACCAAATGCGCTTCCGAAGCTGTTGCGTCTCAAGCTGATACCGCTGCTGACGCTGCTACCCGTCGAGGATGAATTGCTGTTGGAAGTGCTGGAGCTGACTGTGCTCATCTTGCGAAGCCTGTCCAATGTCGAACGCGAGCTGGATGGAGGAGGTGCGTATATTATAGGCACGGTCTTGCCGACGAGCGACTCAGGTGCAGCATAATCATACACCTCGTTCTTCTTCGGCTGTTTGCCTTGTTGGAATGTGCGTAGACTTCCGATATCTGAGAAGGCGATGCGGTTATCCTGATCAACGATGATGTTGGAAGGGCGAATTGCTGAATGGGCAATTCCTCGGTGGTGCATCATCGTGAGAGCATCGGCGAGGCAGTGCATCCATTCGAGCAGCATGACTGGCCGTTGGGGTGGCGATAACTTCATCAGTGACGCGGGAGTCCTGTGATCCATGAATGTGCCGATGGTGTGCTCTCCGACAAAGTCAGAAAGCACATATCCATTGTCCTTGGAAGTGTAAGTAGCCCAACAAGAAGCAATATGTTCGTGTCCGTATGCTTGGGCTTGCTGAGTATCTTTCAGGAACTCCTCACGATGGTTGACTTTGGTTTCCTTGTCGGTCAGGGAAAACCTTCTGCGCATGTAGATCTTATCTTGCCTGTCAGGGAAGTGGATGCGATCCCAAGCCTGCAACATGACGGCCGGCGGTAATGAATGGATGTGCTCCATGGATATATATTCAGTCGGAGCATAGTCGATATGTGAGCCTTGCGTCAACTGACGCAGAAGGTAATGGAACTGGGTCTCATAGAACTTCTTGTTCAAGCTTTCGTTATTCTCAGCGGACAGTTCGAGATTCTTGACATTCTCCAGCGGTATGGGCAAGTCGTTGTCATCCCAGGAATCGTCGATGCAACCAAAAATCTGATCTGGAACGCCAATCGCGGATAGGATGAGGAAAAGACGCTTTGCGCGTTCGAGGATCCATTCCATATAAGTGTCGTCAGTCAAACCCTCACCAAAGGCAAGAGACTTGTGGAGGAATTCCCTCTCCTCGGGTCTCAACTTGGACATCACAAATGATTCGGTGACTTTACTATCGATGCGACCATCGGTCCACCAGAGTTGCTTGAGAGCTGTATGTGGAGTGACGAGAGAGTGGCCACCATACCCGAAGATGTAGGCGTTGAGGGCGATTTCGCCATTGGTCGGAGCAATCTGCGCAAGGCTTCTCGTACCCATACTGGGACGATTTGGAGGGGATGTCTCCCTTCCTAGAATCCAGTGTGGAAAGGCGTGAAGCTGGACAAGCAGGTGGCTGTAGGATGGATTGTAGAGAGGGAGAGTAAGGGTTGGAATCGACGTGGGCTAGTGGTCTGGATCGTTTCCGGCAGGATGAGGCGGATGAGATGCGTTGATTGATGAGATTGAGAAATTCGATGTCGAGCAAGATGGTTGCTGGCGTCGAGTGTGTGTCTGTATGTGTGCGTGTGTGGGAGATGTGGTGTCGTGTGCTCGATTGCGTGGTGGGAGAAGGTTTGTGAGGAAGGGATGATAGGCAATCAAGGGCGGTGGTGCAACAAGTAATCATTCAGTGGGAGAGTAGATCACGCAGGGCAGGATGGCGAGCTGGAACACATACACATGCTGCAAGTGTGTACAATAAGGAGCTCGATTGAGAAGTAAGGAGACTCTAGTGGGCTCGGAGGGAACGATAGCAGGCGTACAAGAGATGGATGGAGGTGCAAAGATGCAGAGGTGCAAAAGCACAAATGCAGGCAGCGGGAGAGTTGCAGTAGTGTTGCAAGTGGGAGCAGTATGTATGACGAGCAGTAGTCGTGTCTGACGAGCGGGACGAGACGAGACCAGACCAGACCAGACGAGAGCAGAGGCTGAGTTAGAGTTGGCGATGGCGATTGAAGAGATGGAGACAGACAGAGAGAGAGTGGAGAGTGAAGTGTAGTCCCTTGCCTTGATTGATGTACGTGACGGAGGACGAAGGGGAAGAAGACTGATGTATGTGCGTCGACGACTCGTCTACCTTACCGTCGAAAGCTTCTCCGTCCATCTATCTATTCGCATACGGGCGTACATCATTCACCCTGCACTTAGTTTATTTACTTACTTATTAGATGCGTACATGCGTACAGACGGTACATGCATACGTGCATGCGGCAAATCCCTCTCCACCTTATCAGACGCGAGTGACTTCACACGGCGTGATGGCTGGATCCAGGTTTGCACTGTATCTTGGGGGGGTGGGCGTGTAGGGGTGGTCTAGTCGAGGCACACAAATGGGACACAACCGCGCAGGGCTGGGAAGGGGAAGGATGAGGTACAGTACCGCACAGCGACATCCCGATTGATTATGCTGAACGTGTTGATTGGATTGATCTGGACGAAAGACGGGAGACCCTTCGCTTGATGAGATGACAAGGCGTTGCATGGCATGGCATTGCATGGTTTGGCATGACATGATATGAGATATGGGACGGCATGGCATGACAGGACGTGACAGGGCATCCACATCCAGCTCGACATCCACTCCCTCGTCCACACACACACACACACACACACACACACACTACTAACGTCTCGTAACGAAGCTGAATCTAGAAGGCGATAGGCGACTAAGAGAATGGGGAAGGACGAAAGGTTGGAGGCTCCGGAAGAAGTAAAGGCTCTTCCACATGAGCCGCTGGACGGCTGGGGGAGGGATCCTTGCAGATCGAGGTACAGTACGTGGGAAGACGACAAGGACAAGGGCAGGGGGTGGGGAATGGGAATAAATAAGAAACATGGGCAACGTGGACCCGGTCAGGGACATCGACTTCGACACGAACGTGATCTGAACGTGATCTGAACGTGAGCAAAGAACATGGACATGGCATATGGCATGCAGAGAGGCGAGACCCGCCGTCGGATGATGGATTCCTCTGCACATGGGAAATATGGTGTGGATTTGTTTGTTTTAAGCGTATGCAGAGCGTGTCGACAGGCGAATGAAGGATGGGACGGAACATGCTGCTTACTAGGTACTGTACGGTGGTAGGTGGTAGGTATTTCAGACAATGCATTATCTCTTGGTTGAACCCTACATTCTTTTCATTTATCCATTATCTCGCATCTCATCTAGCGGAGGGCGGCGACAGTACAGTACGCACGCTACTCTACCGCATGCACCCTGCATTAGGACAGTGCAAAAGAATGCACTGTGATGTGATATGTATCTTTACCTTGGATGGTACGGTGTGCGGTTGACATCCGTCAGACCAATGTCTCGCCGTTGCGAATCATGCAACACATCCTCTGCTGCACCCTCATCCATCCACGCACATGCGTTCATGCTTTCATCCATACAAGAGCCTATGGTAGACTGAACCATAGCTGCTGTCAAGTCCCTCACTCGCCAATCAACGTCCTTGCTCTGCCCTGCGGCCGATCGCACCGTTTATCCACTACGCCCTGTGTGAGCAACCGTACATCATATGGTCTGCAGTCTTCTATCCTATGACATCTCATTCTGTCCATCACTCTCCTCGCCCTCCTCATCCCTCTGCCACACATACCCCTTCCACTTTCATATGTTAAAACCGCGGTTGTAGAGGCGGCAGACACCCCCCTGCAAGCTCATTGGTAGTCTGCTTTGGGGTCTCTCGGCGGAGGTGACGAATGTGAGCCTGCCGCCGCTGGTCGATAAAACAGCCCCGCCCCCATGCCTTCCCATTGGCAGCATGGGGAGGGAGATACCAGACAGGCAGCGTGGGAGAGATATTATACCCTTCCCTCGTCCGAGCCGTGCGTCGGGACTTTCTGCTCCAAAGCGGCATGTCGGCCGTCCAAATTCCAACCGCCGCAGCAGTTCGCTCTACGCCGTCTCGCTGTGGCGCATGGGCCAGAGGTGATTGCTGGGGTTCTCGATGGCGACATTGTTGTGGATTGGCACTGCGGCAAAGCCCATGTCGAAGGCGGAAACCGATACAGGGTGGAATTGGAGATGGTGCTGTAGCTACGCCACACGCACGCACTACCTCCCATAGTCAGTTTAGCTCAGGTTTGGTCTTTCGGTTTGGAGGATCAGCGATAGCGACCTCTCGTGGATCTCATCCACTCACATCCCAGGAGGCTTTGCCTCGCCTGATCAGGATTGCTTATGGTTACCTACCTTCCCCTACTAGGCGACATCGTAGTGAAGCGAGACCGTAGATTGACGTTGTCGTCGTCGCCGCCGTCGTCGCGCATATGCGTCAACGCTTGGGCCGGCAACCCGGTCGACTCCCTCCGATGGACCCCAGAGCCTGGAATGCCTCACTTACTGCGGTACTGTATGGCACAGCATCTGCTGGGTCTGGCCGTCCTTGACAACCGAGATCCGTCCCTCTGCTTACTTCATGTGAGCGATTGGACATGTGGACGTCTTACTACTGTGTGATATCCTACATGGAAGGACGACGATGAAAGTCCAGGTCTGCACACTGGCTCCGGGTAAGGGTCAGGGTTGTGCAGAAAGCCACCGCCGCCGCCACCATCATCGACTTCGCCACTACCATAATTCCAGCTTACCTACCCAAGGGTCGACATCTTTCCCATGCTTAATTTCCCAGGTCGAGGTCGGTTTCAGGAAAAGCATAGAGAGCCTCCGGAAAGACCGACGCAGATTCGAGAGGTGACCCATCACGGCACACAAGCCAACGTACGGACATACTGCCCGACAACCCAAGTCTCCGTAGCTGGCTGGCCACCTCCCGTGCATGCAGGCGCTGCGCTGAATCGTCTCTGCCGGCTGTTACGAATCCAGCTGGGAAGCCCACTCGGAAGACAGGGGCATTGCGTCCAGCGATGCAGACCCTCGCCTCGGTGCCGTAGTCTGCCCTAGACGTTTGCTGTCTACCTGATCGTGTCCAACAGGGAACGGAAGCGGATGAGGGAAACCCAAAAATCGTCGGTCACACCTGCTGGCTTGCCAAGTGCCGCCCCCGTACCGGATTGCATCGTCCTGTACACGGTACCGTATCGCACTGCCCTGGTTGGCATTGGGCGAGAGAAGTATGCTACAGGCTGTAGAGCACATGGGGCGCTGCTGGTCTGTCGATGGTATTGTATCAAGATGGCTACCTGCATATCCATCCCTGGATTCAAAACCACTTCCCTCTGGTCGTCGTACTGTGTGGATATTCAGCCTGACTCTTGTATCACCAACTAAACACAATCGCTTTTTTCTTCCCCAAAGAGAGAAGAGGAGCGAAAGCAGAAAAGGGAGAAGCATCGAACGGCGACGTCTGGTTGGCGCGTTTCGATTCGTGATGCAAGGTACACTAGCAGTGCTTTTACGTCGCCTGAACTTCTTTAAGATCACTGGATGATCTCTGATGGAAGCTTTGATCTTTTGATGATGCCGTCGCCATGGCTATGGGCGAACGGTCACGATCAACGTAACACCACAGCTGGCCCGACTGCCGCTTCATCTACTACTACCTACTATGACGCTCCCTGTTCCTGCCCTAAAACGGAAGAATCTGCAATTGCATTGTATTTATTCTTGGCCATGTATCACAGCCTTTTTGTATTTGCCGATCGACAATGCGGTCGCATACAGGTACTTCACGAGCATCGCGCTGCACAGAGCACCCAGCCCCAGCAGAGGTTCCAAATACAGGTCACCTGGGGCGATTTGCTACCCTATGGAACACTCGTCACCCCTGCCCGAGCTTCACCATCCTGGAAAGTGGAAATTCATTACTGTGCTTCTCGTGGCGATCGGCACATGGCATCGCCCCATATCCCCAGCTCCTTTTCTCGTTGCAAGATTCCCAAACCATCGAAATCTCATGAGCTCGGTCGAATCATCTCCTGTCTCAGGGGAAGGAGCATCGCAGGACCACGAGGAAGCGCTATGCTCACATGATTGTCCGTGAGGACAAATTCACGACCTCGGTGGGTTGCACTTAGTAGCCGCATCACGCGGCTGGTCGTCCGCGCGTTTCAGGACTTCCTCGGCCATAACAAATGTGATCTGTGTTCAGCTTTCGTCGTGGGGCTTGATAATACAGGGCGACATACCACCTCTCGTCGACCTACTGCTATAAATTCTCTCGAGCCCAGTCAGCGTCCCAATCTTCAGGCTAATCACACCTTGCCCTGAGTGGATGTGCTTCGGTGTTGAAAACCCAGTAGTCCAAGTTTGCGAGGTCTGGGTCGGCGAAGGTGAGATACAGGTATTTGAGCGTCTCGGCGAAGAAGAACGAGTCCAACCTGTCGCTCTGCGTCCCGCCGTGATGGAGGTCGACGTTCGTGATGCCTGCAAAAGCGACATCGTTCCGGCAAGTTGTATTGATCGCTTCAAAAATCTCCCATGCCCAGTCCTGGTAGACGGTGTCGCCTGTGATCCGATAGGCGTAGAATATGGACTCCAACGTTTCTGGGAAGCTCATATAGACCGTCATGGAATCATGCGGAAGTTCTACTGACCTGGGCTCGATGTAGAAACCCCTTGCTGCTGCAGACTCGATTCTCGCTGGGTCTGCTATCGCCAGAGGTCGTGAGGGTTGTTGGCCCGTCTGGTCGTCAAGCCAGTACCATATGACTGGCCCAAGACCCGTCTCGGTGTGATTGTAAATCCAGTGGCAGCCGTCCGTAACAGCAAGGCCCATGTCGCATAGCTCTGGCATGTCAAGAAGCTTACAGCCCAGTAGCAGGTTGCCACCAGCGAAGCATGCGTAGTTGTCCTGACTGTCGGCCGACAACCCGTCGTAGTCCAGCTGGTCCAAAAAGGTGACATTTTGAAACCCGAGTGGATGCTTCAATAGAAACTTTCTGGTCGATTCCACCGCTCGCAGCCACTTGTCTTTGTAGAACTCCGTCAACCATGTTTCTGCATACTGGAAGGATTTGATCAAGTACTCCAAATAGCTGTCTATTGATGATTGCCAACCCCCAGCAAGATCGAGCATGTTTCCAGTGTCTAGATCGATTCGTGTCCCAACGAGACCTCTATGTTTCGGTGGGGGATAGGGATACAGCAGCCGTTCTTCAGACCTATCTGCCAGATCACGGAATGTTTCGTTGCCAGTCAAATCGCTCAGGCGGTAGAATTCGAGCAGGTATGTTCCGGCGCAGGCAGTGCACGTGGAGTTGTACACTCTGTTGGTCGACGCATCGAAGAATCGCTCAGCGATGGGTTGGTCGTTCATGAAATCCAACCGCTGCGCTGCTGCTCCAAAGGGTGTGTCGAAGGCGTGTGCTAGTTTATTTGCCAGCGTGCGTGCTTTATCCAGCAACATAGCGGGTGCGTCGGACGGATATTGATATCCAACTAGTGAGCCGGAAAGAAGGTCGTGGGCGCTCAATAGACCACCTACGTAGCGGATGTTGGCTTCGAATGCGTTGATGGGTTTATGTTTTCCACTTGGCACACCTGACGGACGAGAGGTTGTGAAGTCTATGCTTGCGATGAAGTCCAATTGATCCATGACGATATCCCTGAGCCCCATCAGGATTGCAGTATCCAGTCCGTCGACCACCGTCACCCCCCAGCCGTACCGGTTGTCGATGCCAGTCTTGCTGAGCGGCTTGAGCTCATCTCGAGGAAATGCATACTTGCGATATCCAGTCCATGCGTGTCGATACGCTTCGATTATCGCCTCTGCACGGTCAGGCTGGCTTTTGAGGTTTTGGTGCTGGATTGGTGTGCAAGAACGTTTGCTGCTTGCCGCAGAAGCTGATGAGCTTTGTGCTGCTACCAGCTTGCTGCAATAAAGGATCATATGGATGAAAATCAACCGCATGCTTGTCAGCCAAGACAGGGCACGCAATATGCCTCTATACCTTATCAATAGGATGGATCAATGAAACCTTCATTCGAGGGTGTCGCTTTCAGTGTTATTAGAATCTGTCCCACAATAGATGCCATCTCCGCTCAACTGGCTAGGTATCTCACCAGGCAGGAAGCTCCTGTCCGCCTGGGATAAGATCTGTCAGGCGGAAGGTGGCATCGTTGAGTTTCGCAGAGTGTTGATCGCTTTGTTCTCTGGACATCACCTCGGCTTGACTTGACGGCACACAACATAGAAACTCCTACCTTGGGACAATGCACTTATTTGTCCTATCTGTGTGGGCGATGTCGCACGAGGAACAGCAACAAGCTCTCACTCACCTGTTCGATTATTTCCCTTGAACTCCTTCACCTGACCATAAAGTACTCGTACCATCCTCTTTGGCTCGATGATGAAGACGGGGATCTTCTCATACAGTAGCGGTTGGAAGCCTACCGCATTAAATCATAAAGGTTCAAGGTTGTGGCAATTGAACGAGGAGCACCAATGCAACAAACCGAGCTCTTCCGTGTATTGGGTCACTCTCGACCAGACAATCCACTCAAGGCAGGCGGTCCTGAAGACAATCCAGTGCCTATTCTTGCAATATATTTATGAGGCTTAGTCTTTGTGCCGAATTGGACACGATATTGGTGCAAGTCCAGCTTTGACCTGCCTGATTGACAGGCTATTCATCAAACGTATAGAAACATCCATATGATCTCTCTGACGTCGGAAAGTGCTTATCTAATCGCTTATCGGCATTCCGGGGCGCAGCCTCCGCGTTCCCAAAGCGGTAGGAACGCCTCGAGCGACAGGCTATTATTCATTGTAGAGAGTTTCCATGCACCTTTCTTTGGTCAGCCTGTTATTCAATGGTCCTTCGATAGCAGGCCGCTGAACAGGCATCGCATCAATCAAGATGCTGCCGCTCACAGTGACTAGGCTTCTCGCCCTGGTAGCTCTGCTACCATGTCTCCCTTTCCTAGCATCTGCAACCCACACCTCCAACTGGGCGGTGTTGGTTGGCACGTCGAAATTCTGGTTCAATTACCGCCATCTTGCCAACGTTCTCAGTGTGTACCGAACCGTAAAACGCCTCGGGATTCCGGACAGTCAGATCATCCTCATGCTGCCTGACGACATGGCGTGCAACCCACGGAACAGCTTCCCAGGAAGCGTATTTAATGACAAGAGCCGTGACTTGGATTTGTATGACGAGAAGGATGATGGACAATGGGACAATCAGGCGGAGGGCCAGGAAGGTCTACACAGCAAGAGGGACGGAAGCTCAAGGGCTGGCATGGGAGGCATCGAGGTCGACTACAGGGGTAACGAGGTCACAGTGGAGAACTTCATACGTCTATTGACGGATAGGTGGCCAGCTTCCCACCCAGCTTCAAAACGGCTTAAGAGTGATGAACGTAGTAATGTTTTAATCTACATGACTGGACACGGCGGCAATGAGTTCCTCAAGTTTCAGGACGCAGAGGAGATCAGTAGCTTCGACTTGGCGGATGCCTTCGAGCAGATGTGGGAGAAGAAGAGATACAATGAGCTCATGTTCATGATCGACACTTGCCAGGCTAACACGATGTATAACGCCTTCTACACCCCCAATGTCATCGCGACTGGAAGCAGTGAGAAGGACCAGAGCTCCTATTCACACCACGCCGATCAGGACGTTGGTGTCGCAGTGATTGACAGGTGGACCTACTACTATCTGGAGTTCCTCGAGACGCGCATTAACAGCACCGCATCCGATGTTCGGCTAGGTGAGATGTTTGACTACATGACATTCGATCGTGTCCACAGCGACTCTGGCGTTCGGCATGATCTTTTCCCTGGAGGAGAAGCCGCAGTCAGGAACAAGAGAGTGCTTGACTTCTTCGGCAATGTGCAAGCGGTTGAGGTCGATACCGCAAAAGCCCTTTCAGACGCTAGAGACCAGTGGAAAGAGGATCTTGCTGCATTGGAGAAAATCTACGAGGAGACAAAGGCATTGATGTTGGAGGCCAACCAATCTTCGCCAATCGACTTGCGAGCAGACAAAAAGCCATTAGCATCGAGCGTCCATCAAATCAAGCATGATATTGCTGCGACCCCTAACATGGCCAGCCCTGAGAATGCTTGGGCAAAGCAAGCAGCTGGGATAGGCGCAATTACCTTGCTAGGTACCGCATGGCTTGCTGGCTCGTTCCTAGTAAAGAAGTAGACCGATCCAACCCGATATACTGTTATTCCTGTCTCACGC
Organism: Scorias spongiosa; assembly: GCA_018467035.1. Lineage (NCBI taxonomy): Eukaryota > Fungi > Ascomycota > Dothideomycetes > Capnodiales > Readerielliopsidaceae > Scorias > Scorias spongiosa. The sequence continues at coordinate 724,304 of JACSZZ010000001.1, forward strand.
AGCTCGTCTGACAAATCTCCCTGATTGTGCTTGGAAGGTATTGTCAGCTTTGTGCCAGGTCTATCATCGGGAGTTTCTGACTTGGCATCCACATGTGCTTATTTGCCGAATCCACAGGCTGTTGCCCTGCAAGCATGGCATCAGAGAGATCAGCTTGCCCACGTCTGACCGAAACGATCACAACGCGCCTGTGGGCAACGGACTCAAAGTCCAGGTATCACAAAGTCCGCCAGGGGTGCAATTTGCCATTGGCACACGGTACTGTAATCACACTGGGCGTTGCAGTGGTCGGACAACGATACAGACTCGGAACAGCAGAATTTGCTACAGAGAGCCATCGTATAGGCGTTCATCATCCGCGGACGATTTTATACTCCTAACCTAATATCGTTTACTAGGGTTTAATTGCTACTACGAGGAGGCCGAATCAAACCTTTTATTCACGTGTCTGGTTAAATGATTTTGCACTTGGTTCACAACTTTGATCTGGAGTTTCATGTTCTCGTTATTGATTACAAGGCTCCAACCCAGGCTGCAATGATCTGCTATAAGTCTTCTCAATCTCGACGGGACAACGAGAAGAAGAAGTGGCTTTGCTCTCGGTTAAACGTCTCGTGGTCGCAGTCTTATTGGCAATGCTCCAGTGAACAGGTGGGTCAGTGAGAATAGACGACCTTGCCACTGCTAGTCTGCAGTTGACCTCAAGAAAAGGTCGACTGAAGTGATGGTGAGTCCCAGGCCGGCTTGCTTACCTATATGAGTCAAGATCCAACTCATCAGGGGGCAATGAAGAAGTTGGAAGGTAGGAGAGTGCCTAATACTCTCACAAATTCTACAGGAGAGACAAACAGGTATCATTCGTGTCAAGTTGAACCATAAGTATGGGTGGGATACACTCCTTGATCTGGCTGAGATTGATGGATATAGACGTTGCGTAAAAGTCATTCTTCATTCATGGCCGACCGCAGTCTAATCCTCTGCGCCGCCAGTGCCACCTTGTTTCGCGCTCTTGGCGCCGACGATGTCGTCTACTCTCAAAAGCAGGCACGCGCTCTCCACGGCCGTCTTGATGCTCTGCAGCTTAACGGCTTGAGGCTCCCAGATGGCGAAGTCCTTCATGTCTACGACCTTGCCAGCATCGCCGTCAATTCCCCAGGTAGACGCCTCTTTTCCTCCCTCTGCGTGCTTGGCCCTTAATTGTGTCAGGATCCGAATGGGGCTGGCACCTGCGTTCTGGATCAATGTGCGGGGGATAACCTCCATGGCTTCAGCAACAGCCTTGTAGGGCCATTGTTGCACACCCTCCACCGATTTCGCTTTTTGTGCCAATCGTACGGCGACAGCCATTTCTGTGGCACCGCCACCTGGGGAGAGGTATGGGTGGAAAATGACGTTGCGAGCAACGCTCATAGCATCGAGAAGGTTTCGGTCGATTTCGTTCAAGATGTCCTTGCTTGGACCCCGCAGGAGAATGGTGCAGGCTCGTGGGTTCTGGCACTTTGTGAGGAAAGTGAAGTATTCATCTCCAATCTTCTCGATCTCAAACAGTCCACATTGCGTTCCAACATCGCGCTCGGTGAGTTCGAATGGTGAGTTGACGATTGTTGCACCAGTAGCCCTGGCTATCCTGTTGTTGTCAGTCTTTCTGACTCTCCTCAAAGCTGTGATGTTGGCCTTGAGCAGGTAATGCTGAGCCAGATCGCTGACACCCTTCTCCGTAATGACCAGATCAGGCTTGACGGCAACGATGGCGTCACACATGGCCTTGATTTGTTCCTCCTCGATCTGTAGAATTCGGTTCCAGTCCTCCTCCTTCGTGATTTCAATGTTGGTTTGCGACTCGCCCTTCTTGTACTCCAAAGTGCAGTCCAGAAGTACAATACGAGGGTTTTCTATGCGCCTCCTCATCTTGGGGTGGGTGATGTCCTTGTTCAGCATTACACCATCCAAGACCGTGCTGTCCTCGATCTCACCACCAGGAATCTTCTCCACTCGCGCATACCGCTTGATGTCCACCTCCTTTTTCCCACCACCAGCGTCGTGTGAAACAGTGCGAACGGCAGTCAGGGCGAGCTGACACATCAGATCACTCCATCTACTCGTAAACTTCGTCCCGATACTCGAAGCAATAAGCGAACGCATTTGCTCGTCGTTGTCCAGATCCACTGGAATGCTGACCTCCTTAACAATTTCCAGAGCATCCGCGAGCGCCCTCTTGAAAGCTTGGATAATCACTACCGGGTGTATCGAGCGCTCCAGTTGTGGCAGACTCATTGCCAGCATTTCACCAGCGAGGATAATGACTGTTGTGGTTCCATCGCCGACTTCCTCGTCCTGTGTTCGTGCAAGTTCAATCATGCTCTTGGCAGCAGGGTGTGCGACCTCGATTTCTCGAAGGATGGCGTGACCGTCGTTGGTCAAAACGATACCGCCCATAGGGTCCAACAGCATCTTCAACATGGCTTTGGGCCCAAGACATGATCGGATGATATCTGCAACAGTTTTCGCAGCAGTGATGTTTGAGAGTTGTGCCTGTCTTCCAGTTTTACGGTCACCAGCAGCGGTGTCTGCACATACGCATCAGCTTTCTCCTTTTAATATGTTGCCTGTAGCACTCACTCATTACAATCACTGGAGCCTGCATTTTGAAGTAGAATGAGCGCTTTGCGCGCTGGGGTTCTTGCGACTAAGTTCTTCACCAATAAGGTCCTTGTGGAATATGTGACTGACTAGTTTACACTTCTCAAGAACTGGTCTACAGAAGCGGCTATTCAGGGCATGGAACACAGTAGAGCCTCACAAATGTTCGGCTTGGCGTTATGGAAAAGTCGCGTCCGAGCGCGCGGGGAGTAGATTCTGTAATCATATCTAATATGTAGACTTTTGGATGCCTTAGGCACAACAATATATATATTGCGAAGTCCAAATTAGTTTGGACGACCTCCACACGGACGCTAGCAATACGTTGATCTCTTGTGCAATGCACTATGCTATCCACGGATGAGCTTCTTGGTGTGTCTGGTTCATGATGAAGGCGACGCTCTGTGAAAGTGATTTGCAGCCTATTGAATACTCTCGAAGAGTCAAGCACTATAGATGCCCCTCGGGCTGAAATAAACCCTGTTGGGTATGGATCAGGTGCGAGATCTCCTCCTGGCTTCCTCTAGCAGCTGTTTGACACTCTTGGTTGGAAGTCTTTCGATCCTGAGATATCCTCGGTCAAGTTCTGCTTCTTCATCTCGGACGAATTTTACAACGGCCCACCTGAAATTCACACTAGCCATCCAGGCCGACTTTGGTCTTCCAGCATGAATGACATTGCCGTATTCGTCCGTCGTACTCCATTTCTGTTCGAGCATACGGTGTAGCTGAGGACTATTGGGCTCCAAAAAGTTGAGACACACAATCTTGAACCAACCGATGAATTCCATTCTTGAACCCGAACGATTAGTTTTAGGGACTTGTTGGAAAAAAGCAATATGTGACCCTTCTTCATCAAAGTTGGATGTCTTCTTTTCCGCGGCTTGACCAGTATGGTATTGGCTCCCGGTGCGTGTATGATCGATGGACCCGTTATCTGCTAAAGAAGCTGGTAGAAGGTCCAGCTTGCTCTTGGTGAATATTATGTTGTCATTTTCCCATCGCGGATTGGCGCTGCGATATAGGATTACATAGCACAGTCGATCTGGTGTAGCCTCACTGGCATGCAGAGTGCGACCTTCCGTATCTTGGGCCGCTAAGATGTCTACATCATGGCGGCTTGAAGGCCAGAAATGGGCATAGATGTCTTGCAACGAGACAGTGGAGTCATGCTCTGATATCACATCTCGATCAGTCGACGCAGATATCTGCTGTTCGCTTTCGAGCCTCTTGCGTAGAGCTGGAGGAATGTAGGCCGGCATTTCGGGAGGTAGGTAGGTTGATCTGGAGGATTGATATTTGAAGGAGTTGACCTTTGAGGGGCTTCAAATCGTTAAAGTGTATGCAAAAGACCTAAGCTCGTAGAACAAGCCCGCTGTTGTCATATATTCAACTTTTTACAACACTAACCTGTCCACACAGCATAAGGAAACAATCCGTAGGTCAAACCTTTCAGTTTATTAGCATGTCGAACATGGTAAGGCTGAGGTATCGGAACAATGATCGAGGGAACCTGCCCCAGGCACCTATACAGCATCACATGCATGTTATCGGGCCAATGCGCAAGGATGACTGCTGCTGTCTAACATCTTCATACAGCGGCTGACGAATGTCAACTTTCGCGACTCGGCAATCTTCAGCACTCCAACGATAAGATGCCCATGTACGGGACGGAGCGCCCCAAATACGAGACTCAAATCGTAGCCAGCGGTGGGCAAGACGGTAAAGTCCAGCACCACGACCGGTGAACGCAACCTTGAAGGCGGATGATTCCTGGCAGATTCCGTGCTCGGCCTTGGCTTCTGGATCTCAAATGCATCGCGTCTCCGGCTTATCTACAGTCGTAGAAGGAAGCCGTTCAGTCGCCAACCCATGCAATGCCATGCTATTGAGATGATTGACCTTTCAGCCCACCCCTGAGGGTACTGCACATATGACGACGATCGCCACGTGGTATGGCTAAGGCACAAGAGGAATAAAGCGTCCATGTTCCCAGCACAACCTGCCGCCTCCTGCACAGCTGGATGCTCTCTTATCGGTGCCCTGACCATACTGCATCAGATATCGGTCAAATCGGATGTGAGCCATGTGTATAACGTCGATACCTACCTACCTATCTGAGGTTTCCAATGCAAGACTATCAGTTCGGTGCGAACCATCTCGCCACAAGAGTCTGAAAAGGCAAACAGCACCTCGTGCCCACACCCGCCAGGAGCCTCGCGTGTCAATTAGAGAAGCTTCGCAGGCGCTCACTGTGCCTGCATGACTCGTTCATGCTGCTCTGTAACCGAGGTATGGATGAGATCTGCCTGTTTTCGTCTCTTGGGTGGTGTCTTATCCGGGCCGGTCAACTGCTGGCAACGAGGCTGGCTCACATCCGCGTTATCGCTGTTCAGCAGCCCGCCTTTGCAGCGTGAAGATGCATTGTCACATATTGGAGATACCAGGAAAGCCATTCTTGTTGGTCTCGGCACGACCATAGCCCTCTCCAATGCCCCTGAAGCGGCGGCGTCATCATGTTGTCCTACAGCATGATACATGTGCACAGCCTTGTGCAGGTAGGCGACTATAAGAAGTGACTTGGTTGGTCTACTGTTTCCACATTTGGTCCTTCGTTTGCACACCCTCGCGCCTCACCATCAACCGACCCTCGACCGATTACAGGGCAACTCTGCCTTGGGGCCACTATAGCGTCACCAACATACTGCTACATACTTGACTAGTTCAGCTATCTGGTACAACTTGGACACGACCGTGCAAATCCTTTTGGGGTGCATACGATGATTCATCACACAAACTTCACCTCCTGTAGTGCTAAAGTGTCGAGTTGGATTGTCAGTTCTCCCACACCAAGTGTCGACCCCAGATATTACTGGACTAGCGCTGTACAGCTAATCCCGACGAACACGGCTATGACACTGAGCACCTACGGCTGCCATCATGTGTGCGGTAATGGCACAGACTATTACAAGTGGTCGCAGTCCAGCTCGACAATTACGACGTGGGTGTTGCCCATCGTTGGAATGCTTGTACAGGCGCCCCTTGCCAGTAACGAGTTCTGGGACACCATATTCTACATTTGCAGGTGGGTCGGTAACCCAATAGCCAGTCTCGGATACATCCTGTGGAATATTCGTATATCTGGGAAATGTGCCCTAATGGTCGACATGGCTGAAACCTACGATTTTCAGCTCGACTCTGCTACTTCCCACACGACACCTGAAGATCAAGAGAGACGATTGCACTGGACGAGCATCCGAGACAGCTTCTACCTCCTAATGACTATGAATCAATACCAAATCAACCGCAAAATCCGTGTGAAGCAAGAGGCGGGCGGACTATTGCGCATGGTACTTTTCAGCAAAGACTTGCACTTGATCAAATCCAGCCATACTGCTGGACGTCAGGAACATTTTGGACAGGCGCCAGATATCTCGCCAGAATCGAATAGCGACGAAGCCCGATATGACTCCAGGAGACTAGAGGCTAAAAGTCATCTCGATCAACTGAGAAGAGTATTGGCGCAAGACCTTCGCCAGACTCGCAGAAGGGGCGTTGTCCCAGTATTTATCAGTGTCTTTTGGTTTCTCTTCTCCCTCGCGATCTCTATCGAAAGCTCGTTTGATGATTTGGGAAGCAACTCAACAGCACATGACCTTGCTCTAGGTTTGCTGCTTTCCTGGCTTCCAGTGCTCATTTTGAGTGGTATTGTCGATCGTAACCCTGTATCCGCTGATGATGTACGGGGTAAGCTGAATGATCTTGTAGAGCGGGTACGGTTGTCCTTGAGAGACGTGGAGGTCCGAGAGCTGTACCTTAACGACATCGAAGACAATGAAAAACGAGAACAAACTCGGGAATGGATGGAGAAAATCAACTCTGCGGGCCGAAGTATGCTTGTCAAGGACGGTTTCTTCACCAAATTTGCAGGGCAGGGCCGCGTAAGATGGCACTATGGTGTGGCCCATCCAATACTGACGGATATCGAAGACGCCTATGTTCGGGGTGAAGGTCGCGATTGGCTGAACAGTGAATCCGAGGCTCGGACACACCTTGTTCTAGGGAAAGGTGGCGAAGGTCTTGATTGGTTCGACTACCGTGAGCTTTGGCAACTTGCTGCGTCCATTTCAATTGTGGTAGGATGCAGCGTGGGAGCCTTCTTAATTTCATATTTCACCCCAACGGTCGGCCTGGGGTGTCGGAGCGGCGGGTACATGATATTTGTCATCTTTGCCCTCGGCTTGTTACTGATTGAAATGGCAATTTGGTGGTTGATGGATGCTCAGAAACAACAACTCAAAACGTTCTTGAAAGACAGGCGGCTTTCAAATAGCCGAATACCAGAGCCACATGGCATAGGACTGCACCCCCGGCGCAACACAATCAGTAATGGCCTTCTGCCATCATCGACAATGGGTGGTATAAGCTACGCGGCTGAGAATCTTGAGGAAGATCATCATACCACACGCAAATACCTAGAGCACTTTTTCTTCCGTCCCCTGGAGGTGGCAAATACTGTCCTGCTCTTTTATCTTGCAATGGCTCAAACTTTCGGGGCTGACAATACTTGTGACTGTATGAGCAGCCTTTGGGGACCCGGTGGTGGATATGTTGATTTGACCCAATGGGATAATACGAAGAGCAAAGATGTGGCAAGGTTTTGGCTTGCCGGCACCCTCTGTGCCTGCGCATTCATGGGCATCGGCCTCATCTACATCGTCGTCGAGTGGTGCGTTCAAAGCCATCTGAACACCTCAAAGATTAAGAGCGCATCGAATGGCCTCCGACGCACGAGACGGTTTCGTTATGTGCTGCGCATCATATTATTGGGAGTTCCAAATGCGCTGTCTCGGACGTCGCTAAGGTGGCGTGCGTCTGTGACCTGCAAGAAGAGCCACCACACTCATGGCGCTTCGTATGCCGTCGCAACTGCAGCAAATGAAAGGCCTCCGCGATCATCGGATGCATCAGCTGGCTCTACCATCATCAATATGGGCTCCAACGATCCAGATGTACACCGCTCCCGAACCTTATTACCGAAGCTCACTCTTCCTCCAGAAATATACAGCCGAATTAGCTCAGAATACTCACCTTCCACCCAAAATGGCTTAGATGCTGTCGAAGAACAAAGCGAATACGAACGGACAGGATTTCTGGCTCCTAACACGAGGCGTGCCTATTCCCGGCAGTCAAGCACAGAGAGCACGACAAGACGTGGCATTGAGTTGTCGGATCTACACCCTTCTACCGACTGAACTGTATAGACTGCATATCGCAGACTGGGTCGCTGGGTCCTTGGCCTTGCCGTGAACAGACAGGGAGCCCGGATTCTCGTACGAATATGATGCCACGAAGTTCCTCATGTATGTAGTTTTCTGAAGCATTAAGCATGCGCGATTAGCGACCCATAAGCTTGCGACTTTCGTTTTCCAGCATTTCACTGCGTCAGCCAACAAAGTTCTTGTCCAGGGCCTGGACAAGATTCAACTTCGACTGATCGATGAAAAATGAAACGGCTCACCCAGTCCTTCCTAAGCCAAAGCAGTGACAGCCTTGTAAAGTGTTCCTTGATAAACCAAAGTTCGAATGCGATCCCACTGGTTTGAAGAACAGCGCCGCTTTTAGGCAATGTTCAGTATCGTTCTCAAAGCGTTTCAAGAAGATATGCTGATAATCTGATACGTGCAGCGCAGCAACATCAAGCAAAGACTATAACTCCGTCTGCAGCTCCTTTTCGCATTGCGATTCATTGTCAGCGTATACCCTTTGAAGAAGAAGAAGACGCCAGATCCAACCCCAGCGTTTTCAGTGAACCCGCAGAAGTAAAAATATGTGACGGGAAGCAACCGCTTTCCGGGCTTAGCGTTGGTATACAGGGATGTCGCACCTTCCCGATCGAGCAGCACTTCCCAACTACATCTACATGCCAGCTATACAAATCACTACCAGGCCAACAGCAGCCGATTTCGAACATGTTGGAATGGCTACTTGGAAAAAGCTTTAATTGCGATGAAGACATACCTGATCTATCGGGAAAGGTGATCCTGGTCACCGGCGGTAAGGCCAACCACCCATCTCACTCCTGGGCTCGCTGCCAGCTGACGCATCCTCTACACACAGGCAATGCCGGTCTCGGCAAGGAGACAGTACTGCAGCTGTCGAAGCACAAGCCGCGCGAGATCTTCCTGGCGGCGCGCAGCGCGGAAAAAGCGGCTGCGGCGATCGATGAGATAAGCGCCGCGGTGCCGGACAGCAAGGTGTCGTTCCTACAGCTGGACCTGACGTCCTTCGCAGCCATCAAGAAGGCCGCAGATGAGTTCAAGGCGCGATCCGACAGGCTGGACATCCTGGTCAATAACGCCGGCATCATGGCTGTGCCGTATTCCAAGACGGCGGAGGGCTACGAGATCCAGTTTGGTACCAACCACATGGGCCACGCGTTGCTGACCAAGCTGCTGCTGCCAACCCTGCTGGAGACGGCGAAGCAGCCAGGCTCAGACGTGCGCATCGTCAACCTGAGTTCCAGGGCGCATCAAGGCGCGCCGTGGGCCGGCATCGTCTACGACCAGGATGCGCTGGAGGGGTACAACACGTATCAGCGATATGGGCAGTCGAAGCTGGCTAACATCTTCCACGCCCGAGAGCTGGCGAGGCGTTATCCGGATATCACTGCGACTTCTGTGCATCCGGGCGTTATCATCACAGACCTATACGCGGCTGCTAACAAGAACGTCTTGGTGAAATGGGGAACATGGGGTGCGAAGAGTGTGCTGGGGGGTGTGCCTTGGGGAGCAAAGAATCAGCTATGGGCTGCTGTGGGACCCAAGGAAGAGGTCAGAAGCGGTTACTACTGGAAGCCAATTGGCATTCCCAGTAATGGGACTAGATGGCATGCGCAGAAACCTGAGCTGGCCGAGAAGCTGTGGGACTGGACTGAGGAAGAGTTCCGCAAACACAACCTGTAGGTGTTCGTCCCGAGACTAGCTCCACGACCCATTCGCTCAAGTATCTAGGTGAGGTTGCCCGTCTGATTGAAAGAGAGCGACACGTTGCCTACTCAGGTATTCTGGACTGAATCTTGTGAAGAATGTATTCATAAGCTTTTTGTTCACATCAAGGGCATCACAGAAAAGCCTTGGGCTACGCTCTCGGTACAGTGTTCAGAACATATGAACATTTCATTGCCAAGGGACATAAACCTAGCCTGAGAATGATTCAGATCTCTCAGCTCGCGACCTCAACTGATGTGATCAAATCCATCTCGAGTATACCTCGCGCCTCGTTCACAGAGGTATAGCATCGGTGGAAGAGTGCGGAAGTTGAACATCGTCGTCAGAAGAGTCAGAGGCACAAGCCTACTCGACTTCGGCCTTGTTCTCGCCACCGAAGTTTTCGCCGGCAACCAGGTCCGGAATCTCGTCATCATCGTCATCGTCGTCATCGTCGTCCTTCTTCTCACCGGCCTCGCCCTCGCCACTCTTCTGAAGCGACTGGTAGCTCTCGGCGAGCTTCCTCAGGGATGCAAGGGAGTCAGGGCCGAGCTGGTTAAGAATGCCAGGGACGAGCTCAGTGAGCTCCTTGTCCTCGCCGTGGCCGTAGAGGGCGAAGGTGTTGGATGGGACGGAGGCGTGAACTGCAGCAAGTCAGCAGTTGATCAAGACGATGCAAGCCAGCGGCTTCATGCGCAATGCGAATTACCCTTTGGTGCTGAGAAGTGGATGACGTTGCCATCGCTCTTGAACATGTTGACCTCCTCAATAGCCTGGATGGGCTGGACATTGATCTTCTTCAAGGTAGCTGCAAGCTTCTTGTCATCGGTGCCGCTGCTCTTGTGAACCTTCTTGATCACTCGTCTGGGAGTGCCCTTGCCACTGTTGTCGAAGTATTAGCCGGTGTACATCTCTGTGATGTTGGGTTCGCATTGTTGTATCGAGGTTCGGCGGGTTCGCATCGTGAGATTTGCGCACAAGCGACAAGTGGGGGGGAATTGGGATGGAGGTGAAATTCGTACCCTGTCAACCGAGTTAGTGGTCTTGATTCAAATCAGAGCCTTTGGAAAGCCCTTTTGGTGGGCTTCTTCGATTGAGATATATACATACCAGTGCGAGCACTCGCCTGCATGCGAGCCAACTTCTCTGCGATTCATTCGTTAGCCTTCAACTTGGCCACACAAAGCAGAGCCGGAATTCGGATGTGTCGCAGGCGTACCGTGATCCATGATGGTTGATTGTGTGGGAAAGGAACGAGTGGGAGGAATGCTAAGTGGCCGATATCTAGAAGACGAAGGTGCACCAAGAGAGGATTGTCTCAGTCGCACGATATGTGATTAGGGCAATGTCATCGACAACGAATACCAGCAATTGACATGGTCGCTGCTTCGCGGCTCTCGAAGTTCCTCACGGGAGTTGCCGTTTGTGCGAAAGCTTGGCAACAATCTCGACTTTGCGTTGCTTTGGCTTTGGCTTTGCTTTGCTTTGCTCACTACTGCCCGCTATCGCTATATGCCCCTATGATGAGTTGAGGCGACCCCACTTCTTGTATGAGCATGCCCCTCCACCTGTATCTTACCTCCTACACCACCGGTGGCAGTTCCAATCATCTTTCTAATCAGAATCTTATAATGGCCTCTACCGTAACTTTGGTCAGAACAAAGCACTCGATCCGAGCTTTACGTCTGTCAAAGTGGGATGAATGGCAATATGTCGAGGGCCGTTGTGATACGTTATCGATACACAATATCAGCCCACCTGCGTTTCCACATGTGAACGAATCCGTGTGTCAACACATTGTTGAAGATAGTGTTGTAGGTGATGCTGAACGGAACGCTCCATTACAGAACTCTCGTAGCATGTTTCAGGAATAGAAACAGAGAAAATCTCATGATTGCTCTTGATTATTCATTTTCATAGCTATATATATAATTATTGGCCGTGGGCAGACATCAATAAGCCTGGGCTTGTGGTTTAGTGGTATAATACATCCTTAGCATGTAAGCGAGTCTGATAACATCAGATCGTGGCATGGATGGGGTCCTGGGTTCGATTCCCAGCAAGTCCATTTTTGCTCCATTTCCACCCCCACATTGGACTGAGCAAGATGCTCTTTCAGTTGCATCACTTTTATTTTTGTAGTACTTTGCCTCTGGGACTACACAATGTAGTCTTTGCAGACGAGTATTCTGAGACAATACAATGAAATCCTCTTCCAAGTCGTAACTTCATTTTGTTGAAACTCAATGGGGATGCCAAGCCACTTACCTACTATCATTCGACCAATATAAACGCAATGGCGAAGTTTCGGACGAGGATATAGTAGTTTGAGTCTTGTTATGCATTGTTGGACGGTTTCTGGGCATAGGCAGAGACAGCAAGCTGACCCCAGCCGCCTATACCGAAGCGATACGTTGGCGATTGGGTTATTCAAGTGGTGGCAAGGGTACAAGTGCGATAGGATATCTCTTCACCTCACAATCATAAAGTTGGCAATGTGACGTACTCATCAAGGCTCCAATGATGACGCCTCCTTGCTCATTTCAGATGTCATCCCAGCTTTGAGCCGTTAAGTCAAGGTGTCATTCAACGTCGGAGGGGAAAGTTGTAATCTGACCAGGAGATGTACGCCATGAGAATTGAGTCAATCGTAAAGCCTGAGTCATTCCAAAGCACTTTGGATTTAACCGGTCGACGGTTTGGTAGAGGATGTGGACTACATTTTCATTCAATAGACGAACTTCTGCCCGACGAGCTCCTCACTGAGATTCCAAAGCAGATCTGCCTCAACGTCGCTGACTGCCCAAGATTTCAGCGTTTCCTTCAAATTCCTAGGATCCGCGATGTGTGAGTCCAGCAAGTATGCCCCATTGTGGGCTATGGGCGGAAATAAGCGTTAGCACTACGATCAGTTGTGTGGCGAACGATGGAGGTAGAAGAACAGGAACGAACGCACCTGTGAGCTCGGGCTCGAAGGCGGCATATACATGAGTCGACACGCCTCGCTCAGGGCTCTTGAAGTCGAAGCCTTCCTTCCAGCCTTCGAAGTTACCGAGAGATCTATCGACCTTGACTGACAAGCAACCCAGATCGCATTAGCAAATCTTATCATCTCGAGGAAGGGAGATCGTCAATGTGCACATGACACGTACCCAGACCACTGAACTCGTTCTCCCAGTCGATATGAGTGCCGAGGTTGGTGCCAATCACTCCAGGATGAAGGCTGACTGCTGTCAAATTTCGTGATCCGAGCTTGCGCGCCAGGGAAACAGCGAACAAGATATTGGCTGTCTTGCTCTGTCCATAAGCGACCCATCTATCATAAGTCTCACCGTCCTGGTCAGGTGTCAGCTACGTTCGCAAATATGAACGTTACTTTGGAGGGGATGAAGAAGCTATACATGAAAGTTATAGTCTGCAAACCGGATCGGTGATAGGCGGTGACCATCGCTGGAAACGTTGACTATTCGAGGTTTACTAGAAGCAAGAACCTTGTTTATGATGAGGTTTGTGAAGAGAAAATGCCCAAGGTGGTTGGTCGCAAATTGCTTTTCGAAGCCATCGATTGTTTTTCCATATGGTACAGCCATAATACCAGCATTATTGACCAATACATCAATGACTGGGACATCAGCCCAGGCGTTGACCACAGCGGCACTCTCTCTGACGTGTGCTAGCGATGATAGGTCCAGCTCGAGAATTTTCGTCGCCGTGCCTGCCCCATTGACCAGGTCTGCTGTGCTCTGTAGCTTATGGGCGGAGCGGCCGGCCAAGATCAGTAATTTTGGTTTGGGCTCTGCCTTTGCGACATGCTCAACGAAGAAAGCACCTAGGCCACCAGGTGACACCCCCGTGACCAGAACAGTCGTACCTGCGATGTGCGACGCGAGGTCCTTGACCACAACGTCGGCTGTCGTCTGTGTATCGTAGCTACGAGCCATGACGATAAGTTGGCAATCTTCAAATGGCAATACAGTACAAGTTGATGGAGAGGGTATTTAAGGTGAATGTCTAAGTGATTTCACCGACATCAGTATATCGAGAGGAGAGCAGTGCCAGCTCTCTTGTAGTCATTCTCAGTTGTTTTAAAGCAACCACTGGACTTGCCGTCTGCGCGCACTGCAATACGTTGAACGAAATGAACCAGCATATGGTCTTTTAGATAGGTTCGTAAGTGGTGATGAGAGACTGAATAGCGGCTCAGCTTCGGATATTAGACTTATTTCCTCCCCATTAAGTCCGTACCTACCTACCTACCTACCTAGGTAGGTAGGTAGGCACTTACCTGGTTAACTACGTACCTAGGCACGTAGGTACCTAAGGTAGGTAGGTAGATCCACCTGCGACTGAGAGTGCTGCGAATACTTCAGGATGTAATGAAGTTACATGGAATCCTGTCATAACATCACCTGAGTGATCCTGACAGCATAGGCTTCCTATGTGGCTATACGCTAAGCCAATGTGTGGAAAGATTCTATCGAGATGAAAGAGATTCACAATAGATCATAGTCTACCCCTTTCTGAAATGTAATTTCTGCCCTGATACGTTCCAGATCAGTTTTATTCAGTACATTGGCGAGATCTTTGAACAAAGGTACAAATTTGTCGGTAAATTGGGCTATGGTGCACATTCGGCAGTTTGGCTTTGTCGAGATATCCATTAGTGGTCCCTCAATATATAGCCCAGTCTCCCACTTCTCCAACCAAACGATTCGACACGACGAATTTAGAGCAGTGAAGGTCTGTACCAGCAACAGTGCTTGAGCTACCGATCAGAGATTTTGGCTCTACGAACATATTACTCCAATCAAGTCTCAGCATCCGTGCGAGGGTTACACTCGTGGTCTTTTTCAGACATCTAAGATCAAGAGCGAATGGGGGCCACCTGTGTTTCGTCCAGGCTCCAATATACATGACCATCGCTGAATTGCAGCTTCAGAACTCTTCGCGGCGTCCGAATGAGCAAATGTTGAAGTGAAACTCGACTAATTTCCTAAAAGCATTGTCATTCCTCCACGATGAAGCAGGCGTAACACATACAGGTAGGATGGCTGCGTTAGCTTCTGCCAAATTCTCCGTGGTTACATTTACTAAACATCAACCCGTTGAATAAGTCAATGACAAGTCATTACTTACTAACTTCGAAAGACGAGAAACAGAAGCTCCCTCTCTAACTAAGGTCATTGACGATGTGTGTGTACGATATATGGCACTCTTCAGCTAGGTCTACCAAATGTTGACTTTGGGGAAGCCCGTATTGGTGAACTGTATAGAGGTCTGATTCAACCAGAGCTCTTCCGTGCTCCAGAAGTGCTGTTTGATATATATTGAACGTCGAGCGTTGATATCTGGAATGTCGCGGCCCGAATATGGCCGGAAGACCGCCTTTCTATACATGTAGCCTTACACCCAATATGAAATCTCGTCCCAGATATGGTCTTTTCCGAGAGAACACACCTTTTTAGGACTTCGGGTGAAAGTAATGAATCATCAGCGACTCATCATGTCGCTGAAATGGTTGCGTATACGGGTCGGCCTCCAGCTGGGTATGTCCATTGTAGCGAGGTCTGAATGTGCCACAGCAATTCCTTGAAAAGATCAAAACTGTTCTAGATGGCGAGATTAAGGAGCAGTTTCTCCGATTCGTGAGATCTATGTTGACTTGGTTGCCAAAAGATAGGAAAGGAGCTTCTGATCTTCTAAATGATTTAATGGCTGAAAGGAAGGGCCACTCGATATTAACTCTCAAATCCCACTGCTCAAGATTTGGAGATGGAGCAGCGACAGTTTGGTACTGCCCATGCCTAGGGTGGGTCTCGTAGCAGCTAGTAATACTGGCCTCGAGACTGCCTATCTTGATTATGAGGAGGACGCCTCTGTCACGGACATCTTCAATCGCTCTGATGTTTATGCCAGAAGCATGCAAGACTTGCTGCAGCGGTTATCAGTCGTTTAACCAGAGAAATGTATGATATTACAAGCACATTGTATTTCGTGGCCAATCCTGCAATCTAGGATCGACAAATACCTCCCCAGTGTGCCTGCTCCTGACCCACATGCTGCCTGTGGAGCGGACTGCTTGCCGTCAGCATAGAACTGATGGCATCCAATATTATGTTTTCTATCAACGTC
Source organism: Scorias spongiosa (assembly GCA_018467035.1). Lineage (NCBI taxonomy): Eukaryota > Fungi > Ascomycota > Dothideomycetes > Capnodiales > Readerielliopsidaceae > Scorias > Scorias spongiosa. The sequence goes on from JACSZZ010000001.1 coordinate 740,065, forward strand.
GCAATACTTATAATCAGGCCCATCAAATTGGAAGTGTTACCATCCCTTTCGAATCCTGCCGATGCTGGCGACTTGCAGACCATGTCTGTCACATGCGCAATTGCTCGTGTTGTCCCTAGTGACGCAATGATTATCCCAGGCACAGGCACTCGAGGACGTGACGATCTGCTGCCATGGAGACGTTGTAGCGCACAGATCTGTACGCGGTCAGATCATTCACAATACTTACATCTCTGAATCTGTAGATCCATTTCCCATCCAGTGACACGCAGAAAGTTGTGGAAGACGGCTTTGCAAGTCCAGAAATGCCACAGCGTGAAGAAACCGTGGCCCGCTCAATTGCCGCGGCGATTCGGCAGGATGACGCTGGGCAGTCCGGCGCTTTTGGGACGGTCAAGAATCTGTTCGCGGTATACGAGGTCCAGTTCGAGCGCATAGAAGGGGAAGTGTTCAAGTCTCTTCGACAATCCTGGCAAATTGAAGATGGAGAATACAGAAACCGCAGCTTCGGGTCCGACGATGCTTTGCAACCCATGGGCGTGATGGGCTACAGCGGGTCGACGTTCTTCAGCACGCGCGACGGCGCGTATGTAGTCAAGAGCGTCCCCCGTCACTTTGAGCATTCCTTCTTCAAGGATGATATGCTGGAGCCGTATGTGGGATATATGCACAAGGAACCCACGTCTTTGCTGGTGAGGATAATGGATTTTCTCGAGAATTCAAAGCCGAGCGTCGGGTCTGTGTCCGGACTTGTGCCGAGCCATCACATCGTCATGGAGAATGTACTGCCAGGCAATAGCACCAGTCAGCAAGATTGTAATGGTGAGGGAGCCGAAGGTGGGAAGTGGGAAACATGGGATCTCAAGCCCATGAGTTACTTTTATCCTGAACGTGATGTCGCCGGCGGTGTCCTTACCAGCGAAGCCACCAAAAGCAGGCTGGCCGACGACTTCGAAGAAGACCTCGTCTTGGCTCTGGACCAGGCCGAGGAGTTCAAAGGCCAATTGGAGAAAGATACTGCCCTACTAAGGAAGTGCAACGCGGTTGACTACTCGCTCTTCATTGCAAGGCTGCCTGCCTCAGACGGAAAGCTTGAATCAGCCCATTCAACATTGCATCAACCTTCGTGGCGTATCGGCGTCGCCTCCGCTGACGGTAAGTACATTTACCGTGCAGGAATTCTCGACTTCTTCTGGGGAAAGCACAAAGTTCATGCGAAAGCCATGACTGGCCTGATCAATACCTACAATCTCGTGGATAACAAGGGACCGATGAGCGTCACGACTACAGCAGATGAGTATAGAGAGCGTTTTCTCAAGATGTGTAGAGACATCATCGTCGTGCAAGATTGATTCCTGTACCTTGCATAGTCTGCGCCGGCGTCAAGGAGCGATGATCATTGTCAATTTATTAGTTTACAGAGATACCCAATTTGATCGATCATCCTCGACCCCGATACTCAATCCTCAGAGTTCTTCGTTTGCCCTGTAACGCCTACAAGTTGTCTTCTCTTTCAATCCTGCCAACATATACTGTGTAGAAACCTTCGGAGGTGATAACGAAACCACGCCCTAGGAGAGACTGCTGGTGAGAGGGCATGGCACAACGCTGCCGGACCAGGACGGTCCTGATTGAGCACCATCTGGGCAATAACACTGCTTTGCACGGCAGGCCCAAGGATATGCCTACGCTTATCAGCAATACCGCTCGCGGATGGAAAGAAATCAACCCGCCTACCGTACAGCCGCCGGAGGCATCGTCGCTCACATTGATGCAACAGGTATAAGCAGAGCAATCAGAAGGTGTCAGACAGGCATACGAATAGTAACCTAAGAACCGGTCAGCGGTCAAATTGTTCTATCATAGAAATTTTCGTCTATTCCATTATTCTGCGTTGGTGTAGAATAGGTGATTTGCTTGTCAAGACCGTTTTGAACTTACCTGCCACGGTGGTGACAATGGACAAGATTGCCAAAAGACGATATGTGCCCATCTTGACAAGGGTGTAACGGCCACTGTGTTCAATTTGAATAGGTGTAAGGGCGATTGGTCCTCTTTTTGGTTGGAGAGAGTGAAACTGGACGGGTTCACACGAAAGCCATGACACGTAAGATGCGTGTGAAATTCATGTGATAGTCGCGGATGTTGATGAAAAGAGGGAGAAGAACAGTCTTGACTGGTTGAATTTTACAGGCTTGCTCTAAAGTTGTGTGAATGGTGATCGAAACTAAATGGCATCCTTTCACAAGCTATTCACAACACCGCTACTGTATGGACGAGGACTAAGTTTCTGGCATGCAACTGTCTGTGAAATTTGTGGCCAATGTCTGCAGAATTCAAAGCTTGATATCGCCGGCCGCAATCGCTTTATAATGCTGCTCTGTGAAGGGCTCGTAAGAATCAGCACCTGGCCTGGCCCAAAGCATAACATCGTCCGGACCGACAGTGCCGTTGAGGATACTGAAAGGGTCGATACCTTCCTTCCGTAGGGGTACTTTATTCTGTTTGTTGTTGTGTGAAGGTGTTGGGTTTTGGGTGAGGCGGAGAAAGACCGGCACGGCATACTTAGGAAGTCGCTTGCGAGTGTGGGCAAGTAGGGCTCTATAGTCGAAGGCGTCACGGCTGGCAAGGTCGACGCACAGGGTAGAGCAGCCGGCGCGGCCATCGTGCAGGGGTATCTCGACACCGTATACGTTGGCCTCTATGACGCCTGGATACTGGCCAAGCACTTCAGCCACCTCAGCAGTGGACACGTTCTCACTCTTCCAGCGGAACGTATCATCGAGCCTGTCCACGAAGAACCACCGCCCATCGCTGTCACGCCGCAGCGCGTCCCCAGAACGGCAGAAAAGGTCGCCCTCGGTAAAGACATCACGGACGAACTTCTTTGCAGTCGCTTCTGGGTCATTCCAGTACCCACAAAAGTCTTTCTCATTCGCCATCCGCACGATAATCTCACCTCCTTCGTCGTATCTGTTTCTCTTAGCGAAGCCGCTCTGAGGGTCTCTCCAAATATCACCGGTCTCTTGGTCGACGGCAACAGGGACGTAGTGGTCCTTGTGAAGCCACCGCGACAGTCCACCATGGAAGCCGACACTTCCAGCTTTATGAGTGTTGCTCGATACGTTCAATAGTGAGAAGATACCTTCAGTACTGTTAAAAAACTCATTGACCACAGGGACGGCAAAACGCTGTTGAAACTTAAGCCAGATGTCAGGTCGCAAGCCATTGCCATATACGGCTTTGAGCTGGTGGTTCTTGTCCAGCGGTGAAGGAGGCGCTGCAAGTAGATAGCGAGCGGTTTCGCCAACGTAGACGAAAGCATTCGCTTGGCTGTCATGGATGTCCTTCCAAAAGTTACGAACACTGAACTTCCGACCTATGCATAGACCAACACCAGTAATCATTGCAGAGCATGCTGCTGTGCATCCTGTCCCATGATATAGAGGCATACAATCATACCACCGGTCGCCAGGTACGAGGCCAGTGGTTCTGAGTCTTGGAATACCAAGATAGTATGCACGCTCAATATGGAACGCACAAGCCTTCGGCATGCCCGTTGTCCCACTGGTGTAGAAAAGAAATATTGGGGAGTCGCTCTTTGCACCAACCCGGCAGGTGTCTGGTGGTCTTTCTGATTCAAGTGAATTGACGGCTCTTTTTGTCGTCTCGTCCATCACAACAATTCGAATTCCAAGTTCGTTTTCGATACGGCTTCGTAGCTCTTCGACTCGAGCAAGACAAGTCGGGTCATCATCGACAAGGAAGACCCTGCAGCCGGCAACTTTCAGACAATGTATCAAGCTGTCGCCAACCAGGTTGTAATTGATCATGGCAGGTGCAGAGCCAATTGCCCATAATCCCATCAATGTGAAGATGAACTCTGGGCTGTTCTGAAGATATGTGCCTACCAAATCGCCTGGCTGGATGCCGTGCCGCAGTAGGAACTGTGCCCAGCGACAACATTGGGCATGCACATTTGGCCAAGTATATTCGATTGCCGGTTCTGAAGGGTGGGCACGATACCAGATACCGATGTCCGAGGCAGGTCGAAGCCGAACTTGATTCTCAAATAGATACCAGAGGGAACGACGATTCTGTTCGCCTGAGAAATTATCCAATCAATACACTATTGCTTGATTCCGAGTGATTATTTGCAGCACCAAGATCCATACCCAATCTCCGGCTTAGTCCTTGCAGACGTCGCTGCTCCCTGAGGAGTTCAATGTCGTCTTTCAGCTGGTATTTACCATTGAGGTATGCAGCCGTTGCACCAGCAACTGCAGCACCAACAGCTGGATGCGTCACTCAAGGTCAGTTGAAAACGTGAAGATTTGGCGTCGGTGCGATTCCAGAGACAATGCTCACCTAGGGCCATTTGGTTCGGTTGGATAATGGGCTGGCACAAATAGCAGAGCGGTTTTCATGAAGGGGCTGATGCATGAAGTATCCTCCACCCTCTCCTCTTCGGTTATGCAACGGCTATGGCAATAGCGAAGACAGCGATACAGCCATTCACTCTACTTAGCCGTTACCTTAATTGGCTGCTTGCATTGAACAATTATCGTGAATTAACTCTGAGATGGACCTCGGTTGCACGAAAGTTCAAGTCACATCACCTCGGAACATCGCTAATGTGGTCATTCCCTCGAGACGAGGATCGTCATCATTGCCACAAGGACTGTCGATGGAAATACTATTTTTCACTGGTGTCGGATGGTTTTTGGTCTTGTACACCCACATACCTGCGCTTTCCTATCCATCTAAACCAATCCAGACGGCCAGTGATGATGAAAGTGCCAGTTGTGAGGGTGTAACGGCAGTGGCATCGACCATGATCCGGTAGCCATGGGTGTATCTCTACTCAATGCGACATCGGTTTGGTGGTATTCATTAGCAGGAACTGATGTTTGGCTATCAGTACCGTCAAGCAACTCCGCAGCGATACCGGCAATGATCCATTCAGTCGCTGTTCCAATTTGGCTTAGCAAACGAGAGCGGTGGGTGATGGAGGATCCACAGATTGATTGATTTGATTAGATAACGAGCAAAGCGTGAGCAACGCAAAGTCTATCGGTCTATCGGTCTATCGGTCAGGGATGCATGCTCGAATCGAGTGATCAAAAGTCTTTTCTTTCGCTCTATAGGTGCAGCTATCGTTAGTACGAACGTACAGACATACCGTGGCTAGCTGCGCTGCGTTGGTCTGTTACCGTGCTCTGGTCTTGTGTGCGTATCGCACCGGAATAGTATCGGCAAGGTATGTACTGTATGTACCACAACCCCCCCAGCTGCACCTCACCAAACCACAGCAGAGCACAGCACACCACTCTGTTCTGCATTGCGTTTCATGGGTAGCTGGCCAGCCTGACAAGACCTTGTCGTGAAGGAAAAAAAGTCGGCTCACAATTTGGTGCTGGTAGAAACCACTTCGCTCGTCACTCTTCAACTTCAATCCCATTGCCATTGTGCACCCTGCCATACTCTTTACAAGCCTTTCCCAATTCAAGCCCATTCATCGCCCTCCTCCTGCTTTGCACTCTCCAAGCTGCCGCATGATCGATCGCTGAGCATTGGATCAGCACACTATCAGGTAGAAATCGCAACCATGCAATCACTCGCTACGCCAACCCTTCGCCAATTGGCACGTCATCGTCGCTTTCCCTCCTCCAAGCAGTTCCAGATTGTCGCACCTGGCTCTGCTCAAACCCGGTCTGTGAGACTGTCCGGTCGCCAGCAGCCCTACTCCACCCCATCCGCTCCCCAGCAAGCAAGCCACCTGCGACGCCGTGACGATGGCTCTGCCAGAAATGCCGTGATCAATGTCCTGAACAACATTGCCAGCAAGAGGGAGGTTCAACAGTATCTGGCACAGTTCACCAGCGTCTCCTCCCAGCAGTTTGCCGTCATTAAGGTTGGAGGTGCGATCCTGACCGACTACATCGACCAGCTATGCGCCTCCCTTCGCAACCTCAACCACATGGGCCTGACCCCGGTCATCATCCACGGCGCTGGTCCTCAGCTGAACAAGCTCTTGGAGGAAGCAGGTGTGGAGCCTCAGTACAACGAGGGTATCCGTATCACCGACGGCAAAACCCTCGGCGTTGCTCGCAAGCTGTTCCTTGAAGAGAACTTGAAGCTGGTTGAAGCATTGGAGTCATGGGGCGTGAGAGCTAGGCCAATCACCAGTGGTGTGCTTATGGCCGAATACAAGGACAAGGACACCTACAAATTTGTCGGTGAGGTCAACCAGGTGCACACTAAGGCTATCAATGCCGCTATCGCCGACAACTGCATTCCAGTCTTGACCTGTATGGCCGAGAGTGAAGACGGTCAGTTGCTCAATGTCAATGCAGACAAAGCTGCTGCTGAGCTTGCTAAAGCCCTCGTCCCTCTCAAGATTGTCTACCTGAGCGAGAAGGGTGGTATCCACGACAAAGAGACCGGCAAGCTGATTGAGGCTATCAATCTCGATGAGGAATACGATATCTACATGAAGAAGCCTTGGGTCATTCACGGCACGAGGAGCAAGATCAGAGACATCAAGACGCTGCTCGACGATCTTCCTCGTAGCTCCAGTGTCGCTATCATCCACCCCGAGAGTCTTGAGAAAGAGCTTTTCACCCACTCAGGTGCTGGTACGCTCATCAGGCGCGGCACGAAGCTGCTGCAATCCTCCTCTTTGGCCGAGTTCGAGGACATCGCACAGCTGAAGCGTACTCTCGTCCGTGACCGTGAAGGTCTTGACAGCGCAGCTGTTGTCGACCGCTATCTGGAGAGTCTCTCGACCCGCTCATTCAAGTCTTACTACGACGAATCCATGGAGGCCTTGGCCATTGTCTTGCCTCCACTTGACCCCTCCTCGCAACTCGCCCACCTTGCCACTCTCACCATGACCAAGGCAGCCTGGTTGTCCAACATCGCTGACAATGTCTTCCAAAACCTTAAGCGTGACTTCCCAAAGCTGGCTTGGACCGTGAAGCAGGACGATGAGAACTTGACCTGGTTCTCGGAAAAGGCAGACGGCAGCATCGCCAGGAAGGGTGAAGTCCTGTTCTGGTATGGTATTGAAAGCCCAGACGAGGTCAAAGAGTTAATGTCCGAGTTTGTGCAACATGGTCGCAGCATGTTCGGCGACATCAACTTGGAGGCTCAATTGCACCGTGCTGCATCTGCTGCCGAAAGAATTCGGGCAGGTGCAGCCAAGTTGGCTGGCCTAAGGACTGGTGGAAGCTCTCCAGCCGCTCAACAGGGCCGTGCCTTTTCTACAAGTGCCAGGCCAACCAGCCAAATCATCGCCTCTACCACTTTCAATCCAAAGAGGGGATACGCTACTGGAAACCCAAATCCTCCTCTCGGCATCAAGAACTCAGAGAAGAACTACCCGTCTCGCATTGCCTTGATCGGTGCCCGTGGCTATACTGGCCAAGCCCTTACTTCTTTGTTGAATCGTCACCCAAACATGGACCTATGCCATGTGTCCTCCAGGGAACTCGCTGGTAGGGAGCTTCAGGGATATGAGAAGAAGAAGATCATCTACGAGAACTTGTCGCCGGACGACGTTAGGCGAATGGCCGCTAACAAGGAGATTGACTGCTGGGTCATGGCCCTCCCTAACGGTGTATGCAAGCCCTTCGTCGACGCCATTGACGAAGGTGACGCCGAAGGTGAGGCCGTCATTGTTGATCTCTCTGCCGACTACAGATTCACACCTGAGTGGACATACGGCTTGCCAGAGCTTGTGCAACGATCAAAGATCACCGCTGCAAAGCGTATTTCCAACCCGGGCTGCTACGCAACTGCTGCCCAAGTCGGTATTGCCCCTCTTCTCAAATACCTGGCTCCAGCCCCAGCACACCCAACAGTCTTCGGTGTATCGGGTTATTCAGGAGCGGGTACCAAGCCCTCACCGAAGAACGACGTCGACAACCTGACAAACAACTTAATTCCTTACTCTCTTACCGACCACATTCACGAGCGTGAAATCAGCACTCAACTCGACCAGACCGTGGCATTCATCCCCCACGTCGCCGTCTGGTTCGCTGGTATTCACCACACCATCTCCCTCCCTCTGGCAGAGAAGATGGCGAGCAGAGACATCAGAGAATTGTACCAGGATAGGTACGACAAGGAGAAGCTGATCAAGGTCACTGGCGAGAGCCCTGTGGTCAAGAACATTGCCGGTAAGCACGGGATTGAGGTCGGTGGCTTCGCAGTCCACTCCAGTGGCATGCGCGCGGTCGTCAACGTGACCATCGACAACCTGCTCAAGGGTGCTGCCACACAGTGCCTGCAGAACATGAATCTTGCCCTGGGTTACAACGAGTACGAGGGGATCCCACTGCCTTAAGGGTACGGATGATAATCTAAATATGTAGAGGATGGAAATGGGTTATCAGGAAGCAGGCATGCTCCTGTTTGGATTTCCCATGGCTGCAGTGTGCGCGGCGCATGTTAGGTGCTTTGTATACGCGTAGACACCTCTCGCATGAGTTTAGTGTAACTTTTGGTCTTCTAATAAAATTTCCTATTTGATTTACAGATCGTCATTCGTCGGCTTGGTCTAATAAACTGTTCCTGCCTAGACTCATTGAACTTGTCAGGATATGCGACACAAAGACTTGCGATGCACAGCCACGTCCGAATACAAAAGTCTTGTCTCATTACTCTATTTCGTTTTTAAGGCATGATGCCCATCATGTTCGGTACGATTACAATGTCTCAACTCACGCCAACCATCTCGGTGTACCTAGCGCGACCCAGTTGGAGACCTAAACTCAGATTCGGCATCACTGGAGAGGTCTCCTTGTCAAGATCGTTTCTCAATATCATGTGCAATGTCCTCGATAAGCTCCTTCGCGCCCTTGTTATCCTGCAAGTGGCCCGTGGGAACGTCCGGTCTACGAAGAGAAGCGTGCGGCTGGACAACAGCGACCGTGGCGGTGGGCTCACCGTCGAACACGACGGCAATCTCCTCGAGGGTGCGGCCCTTGGTCTCAGGGAAGAGGAACCAGATGATAGGCAGCATGCAAGCGAGCAGGACAATATAGACGGTGTAGAAGCGCCAGGCGATGGCGTCCATCGCGACTGGGTTGACGTACTGGTTAAAGAAGCCGGCAGCGAAGTTGGCCGTCAGGTTGAGGGAAAGGCCCTTGGCACGCAGGCGGAATGGCAGGATCTCCACTGGGTACGCGATGGCCAGCGGCGTGAAGGCGATAACGTAGAAGCCGTAGAACACGAACAGGAACGCCACCGTCGCCGCGCCTGCAGCTTCCACCTTCAGCTCCTTGAACACCGCGCTGAGTATCGTCACCATCGTGAACGCTACCAGCATGCCCGAGGTCGACAGCAGCCACATCGGCCGTCTTCCTACTCGCTCGGCCGCCAACGCCCCCGCAGTGGCCAGGCACGCATTCCAGACTTGCAGCGCCAGGTTGATGCCCGCCTGCGTGACGGGGTCTGCGATGCCAACGCTGCGCAGAATCGGCACCAGGTAATAAGACACGATCCCGTTGCCGGCCCACTGGGTCATGACGCCGACGAGGATGCAGATCAGTAGCCGCCGACGGTTGCCGCTGGTAGCGAAGAAGGTCGACCAGTCTGTCGCCCTGGCAGCCTCCTTCTCGGCCTGGATCGCCTGGCAGATCTCGCGGAACTCGAATTGCACCAGTGGGTCGTCCAACTTGCCGTTTGCGTGATACCTGGCCAGGATCTGCAGGGCCTCCTGGTGGCGGTCCTTGGAGACCAGCCAGCGCGGAGACTCAGGTACGAACAGCAGACCGAGCAGCTGGATGCTTGGAAACAGGGCCTGCAGCAGGCACGGGATGCGCCAGCTCCAGGTGCTTTCTAGGAAAAGCGTGCTCAACGTGACACATGCCGACACAATCGAGCCCCAGAACCAGATTGTCAGGAACAGGTTCGTGACGTTGCTACGGTGTCTGGGATGTGCAATCTCCGTTGTCAATGGCGGCGCGCCCGTCTGCGAGAAGCCCAACCCTATCCCCAGCATGATCCTCGTGCCCAGGAAAGCGTATGGACCGGACGTGGCGCACTGGATAGCTGCCGCCGCGATCATCGTGCTGGACCCGATTGCGACTGTGACCCGCCGGCCGAAGTAGTCGCACACGTACGATGCTGGAATGAACGAGGGTAGACCGCCGAGCGAAATCCCCGCCAGCGCCAGTCCTAGGATGTTGACGTTGATTTTGCCTATGTTTGAGTTGAAGTATGGGATGGCCAGCAAGCCGTTGATGAGCGAGCCGTCGTAGCCATTGGCAGCTGAAGAGGCAAACATGGTCGCGATGCCGAAGTTGAGGAGGCGCAAGCCTGGGTCATGTAGCCATCGCTGGTTGACATTGTTGTCCAATGTCTTGTAGTGGTCGCCGCCTCGCGCAACAAGCATGCCCGACGCTCCCCCCATCGCCTACCTTCCTTGTCCTCGAACGAGCGAGTGAGGTTGAGAAACAGCAAATCATAGATGTTTACGAGACCGGCCGCTCGTCAGCACACATCGCTACAATAATACCCACTGAGAGAAGAGAGGGTCTCACGGCGGCGACGCGTACAAGACCAGACTCAGCCGCCTCGATAGCCTTAACATCTAGAACCATCCCAATCCATCTTAATGCAGGCACCCGGCATCTGGGCTTAGCCGGAACAGCCGCTGACGATGAGTTGGTGCACGGCGGGAATGGAAACCTGGTAGGTTAGCGTGCGCTGGTGGAATTCAGGAGTATATTCTTTGGTTCGATTGAGTGATAGTTACCCCATACTTGTGTATACAGTAGATACAGTACCTCCCATAGTACTGTTTCCCGTATTCGACCCATGCTTTACTCCGTCTCCGCATTGCTATGTTGGGGCTAGGCGGAACCGCATTTGAACATGCCTGAAAGTCCCAATTGTGTGGCGAGTCCGCAGTACCACCTCGTGCTTGCTGTTACTCCTACATGTAAAGCGTTGTACAAGGTATGAGTGGCTTCCTCTCAGTCACGGACGTACCTCGTAAGCGAAAGAATCAGCACGGTGCCTTTTCAATGACGTTTCCAAACAAGGAGACTCACTCATTAGCGAGATGCGAAGGCCTATTGGTGGCCAGGATATTCTCTGAGAGAGTCTGATTGGTAGAAAGTGAAAAGCAAACAGATATGGTATAATGACGGGATTGTAATCAAGAAGTCCCCCATCCCGTATTGAAAACTTGATCAATCTTGTCGTTCCAGAAACATATAATACACACTAAGGCTCAGACTGTGGTCCGCTTCAACTCGACGGCCCAATTATCCCAATTGCTGGACTGAAGTAATCTTTGAGGCCCCCCATCGCCAGGGATGAAGACCGCTTTCCAGACTTGCCCATCGCCACTGGTATCGATGACATGTATCTTGCCCTTTTTGAATTGTTCGTACTCGTCCGATTTTGCAAATTCAACTTGAGCCTCCGTTGCCGCTTTTCTAGTGGGGAAGACAGTGCATTCATTCTGAGGGTTTTCCAAAGGGGCCAGAAACGAGCAGCGCGGCCGGACGGCGACGGCAGTTGCAGTAGCATTACTGCGCAAGAAACGAGTGGGACTTCCGTCGTTGGTCTCATACCGTACAATCCATCCCCGTTTTGTTCTCTCAACAGTAGACATTGACCGATCAACTCGGCTAGGGTTGTTTTTGTCTTTGCCGTCTTCGAAAGACGTTTTCGCTCTCATAGCCGCCTCACGGGTGCTGAAGAAGACCGGCAGGCCTTTGAGGGTTTCATTCGCTGATGCCGGAGCAACATCTACATTGTCTCCTGCATACCATCCTGCGGGATATGTTGACGCTAAACACAATTAGTACTTTCGTCTACTCATGATGAGGTGATTAACATACCCTTCTCAGAGTAGATCTGACCCCTGAATGCTTCGCCACCTTTCATTTCGTCGGACAGCATCCAATCAAGAGTCGCTCTTGTGTGGGCTTCGTCTGAAGGCGACTGCCGTACAGTAAACTCCACAGCTTGATCATGCCTTAGCGCTTCCCGAGCAAGACGTACTGTCTTGTCTTTGCGCGGCTCATTGAATATAGTGGAGCCCACTTCTCGTCTAAGATTTGGAATGGTGTGAAGAGATTGAGCTGTGCCTGTTATTACATGTAGATCATTGTTGATTTCATCGTGATTGCCGTTGCTCATGGTGTTTGTGAATTTCCTCAGACCATTGTCGCAATCTCGGTCAGACTGTTGTCCACCATTAGGTGTCCCTAATGATAAGTCAGTGGGGCTCGACGGTGGTGTTCGCTGGCTTTCTGTGCTTTTTGACGCGACGGACATTTCAGCGGATTCGTTTAACGGCATGCTCCCTGTGTCATCAGTTCGTTGTTTGTTCTTTTTGTTCTTTTTCTTGTTCTTTTTCTTCTTTTTCTGGCTGCTGCTATTGTTGGTTTCCAAACTTGGATCAGTAGTTGGCTTGTCATCAGCTTCGTGGGCAGATTCAGTATCGTCTGTGTCTTCGTGTGGCTGCAGTACCGACTCGGTCTTAATCTTGTTAAAGCTCAACAATCCAGCTACCGCTCCCATGAACCCTTTTTTGGGTGAACTTTGGCCAGCTTCAAGAATTTTATCACCAGACGTGTCACTTGCAGCAACATATGTATGTTTCTGCTGATCAGCTTTTTCCACCAGAGTTCGGGTGGCTCGAGGTTGTGATTCGCCCGAAGCATAGATTACTTCTGCACGATTATCAGGTAGGACAGGCTGGTGAGCAGACTCGCGCTTAACGGACAGCTCGGAACCTGAGGTTTCCACCCGAAGTTGGGTGGGTGGAGGTTTTGGTTCGCCAGTACAATCCGTTACCTCTGAATTGTCATCAAACAAAGCCGTCGGGTGAATAGGCTTGTGCTCTGTAAACAGCTCGCCATCCGTGGTTTCCGGCTGACTCGCATCCTCCACAGCTGTTGTGAGTAGACTGGGCTTCCTGTTGACAGACCCGCCCTTTTTTCTTTTGCCGCCACTTTTGATCTTTTTGGAGAATATGGGATTGAACGCGTCAGTCTGGGCTGGTCCTTTGGGCTTTGTTGGCTTCTTAAGAACTTCCGATTGGGGCTCTGTTGGTTGTTCTACCACATCGACTTCGCGTTGCTCATGTGTTTCTGGTCTGGCTGGGGGCTGAGAAGTCTCTTCTATCGCGCCAATTAGCTTACCAGCGCTGGCTTCATTCTCTCCAACAGAATTTGATGGGCAAATACGCGTAGGCAAGACTTTCTGTTCTTGAACGGGCAAAGAAGTAGCACCTGCGATCGAGTATGCCGGAAATTTACCCTTGGAGGCAGATTCTTGCAATTCTTCTTCAGTGATATTATCGCTGGATGTCAAAAGAGACTTCTCAACATGTACTGGACTAGTCGACGTTGGAACATCATCAGGTAGAGCAGTGGCCGATGAATCATACAAGTGTTTGGGAATTGTCTTCTTCAGCTGCACCTCAAGGCTAGAAGCATTTTTCAAGGATGGAACCTTCTCAGGCTGAGCTAGAGCTTCCCGTGGCGGAAGATAGAGATTCGTTGATGAAGTCCGTGCCTCGTTGTCTGTTTGGATAGTTGACGGGGAAAAGAAGTTTTCCGGTACAGACTTGCTACGATGAACATTTTCATCGAGATGAAGTGGATTTTGGTCAAAGGTTTTAGGATCAGACACAGTGCTGAGCTTTTCCCTCGTCGCGTCTGTACAATCAACTTCCCTAATATAGCTGGACCTCTTTTGGGTGTTACTATGTTGTGGCTCACTGGAAGAGGTTGCATCAGGACTGATGGTTGTAGTCGTCGTTTCTTCACTACTGAGCGTGGTGGACGCATTTACTGTGGACTCCTCGACCCTACCTTTGGGTATGACCTGATCTGTGGCTCCATCGAGCGGCTTTGAAGGGTGTTCTGGATTGCAAGTCTTGGGAGTACTGACAATGCTTTCAGGCTGATTCGCAAAACTTTTCCCCTTACGCTTGCTCTGTCCACCTTTTCTCCTCTCAAAAGTCTTCACTGTAGAAGACTTAGACGGACTCGAGACATTCGCTTGGCTCTTGCCATCACGGCTTTGGCTCTTATATTCCTTTGGGTCGGTGATTTCGTGCGATGATGGATTATGGTTCTCTTTGTACTTAGCAGAGGTACCTTGGGGATGATCTTGCTGACCATGTCCATCTTGGGAGGATTTGCGCGGCTGAAATTGGCCGGTTAGCGAGGGATAATGAATTTTATTAGTCCAAAATTCCCTTGCGACCTCGACCTTAAGGGGTCGGCTTCCCTTGATACATCGACCGTCAAATGCAAGTGCTGCACGAGCACCAAGGTGATTTGCAAATGTGATGAAGATGTTGTTGAAAGACCGTTCACCCTTGTCATAGATTCTCACGTCAACAACAAGACCACAAGTGCTGAAAGCTTCTTTGACATCGACGGTAGTCAACTTTGCCGACATGTCAAACACGACAACCTTATTGACATGGACCGCTTCATCATTTATCCAAGTAGGGCCACATACATCATTGGTTGAGATTTGAGACCGCATCTGCTGGTGTTTATGGCTAGCTGGCTCGTTAAACTGAGAGGGTTCATGATTGGACTTTCCTTTCTCGACTGGCGGCATTCTAGCTTGATTGTAGGGCTGCGCTTGATGTAAATCATTCCATTTTGACCCCTCTCTCAGTAGCGGTCCATGATAACCTTGCTCGAAAGGAATACCCGGCTGCTCAGCTGATACAGCGCGAGGACCGAAGAAGTCAGGGTCAATGCTTGGGCGACCTCTATTATGACGGTTCCCACGGGCACTGTTAAAGCCACCACGGTTGGCAAAATTACCACGAGCATAATTACCCTGTGACCCTCTGCTACCACGGCGTCCAGAATGGCGACCACCTCTAGCGGATCCGATAGCAGTGGTCATATGCGTCTCTTCTACGTGGTGACCAAGAAGCTGCCCAGGAAAGTTATATGTGGGCATATTAACTCCGCTTGGAGCACTATGATAACGTTGATTAAGGCCCTCCATGGCCTCATGCGATTGTAGAGGTTGTGGAGGTGGGAAGTTTAACTGCTGCCAGTGTGGTGGAGCCGCCGTGTGATGATGAGGTGGCTGGTATGTGTTACGATGATGTTGGTGAATGGGAGCAGCAAATTTACTACCATGAGGCGAGCCCAGATTGTTGGTGGTTCCTGCAATAGTGGACCTGAAAGGCTTCTGATCTGTTGGAGGCTGAGGTAAAGGTAGGGGGAGAGGTAGAGGTTGAAAATGATGATGAGTGGTTTGTGGCGGTTGTTGTGGCTTTGAGTGGTTGACAAGGGGCGGTCGTGCAGGTAAAGGATGACGCATTTCAACACCATCAGGGCGTTTGATGAACTGCATCAAGTATTCCGAGCTCGCGCGGGTTTCAGGATGGTAGTAGATAGCCACCGAACCACTGGCATGGTTCTGAAGGCGTGGCCAGACAGGATGGTGCGGGTAGCCAGGATGGTACGGGTAGGTAGGGTTCTCGCCCAAGGCTTCAGATATCGCAGCATCTGAATGTCGGCTAATGAAATTACCTTCATCAAGCTTTGGGAACGGCTCATTGCCAGTTTCTGACAGAGGGGAGTTTGGCATGAGTGTCTTTGTTTGGCCAGTTGTTGAAGACTCAGCCATAACCGTACGCCCAGGATTAGAACCGCCTGTGATATCCGCTCTGCCAGTTGTTGTGTCTTTGACTAGTGTTGGCGACTTCTCCTTCGACAATGGCTTCGAAGGATTTTGCTGCGATGGCGACACAGGCGAAGAGCCGGTAGCGACGTTCTTGCGGCTTCTCTCTGCGATCATATTCTGGATGTACGGAAAGGCTATATTGAGGAACTTCTCACCATACTGTTTGAACTCTTCTTCCATGAACAGGGTGTTCGCAGTAGCATCACTACGGACGAGGTATTTCTCCATTCTTGGATCATCAAGGATCTCTTTGTACTTGGGTTGCTTGAATGCCCAATTGGCTAGCGATGGAATACGTATCTCGGCGTTCCATCTGGCACAGGCGATCCAGGCTGCTTTCAAGAAGCGGAAGCCGTCACCGAGTTCGTGGGTGCCGCCTTGCATGTGGGCCTGATCATGGGTGAAGTAGCGAAGGAGGAAACTCTGTTCCATCTCACGGGTGGCTGAATAGGGAAACTCCCAAGGAAAGATGGATCCCCACTTGATCAAATCTGAAGCATAGATGATCTTGACAAACTCGAAGACGTCTGCGCCACGATCTCCAGACACGATGACGCCGTCATTCTCTTCGATCCTTTTGAGTGAGGAAGGTAGTAGAGGTGTGACTGGGGGCACCTCGTGGGTGGCCATCGCCATCGAAGCTGGATAAGACATGTGGTTTGACTGATGGGTAATTCGATACCTATCACGGGAAGGGTGTGGGTGAGAGGGCATTGTATCCAGAGGTCTTATATGACGACCGTGAGTGTTCTCGTGCTTCAACGTCAGAAGCAGCAGTCGTGAAAGAATTCAACAAGGAGAAGAGCTGTTGGGAGAAGGTATGTACGAGGGTGTGAAGCTTGGAACGTGTCCAAGATGAGATTGCACGAGCTGCAAGACGGTGGCAGAGCTGTTGTGATGTCGCTGGTGATTGCGAAGGTGGTGATTGAGGGGACAAGGGTGAGGATGTGAGACGGTTTGGGGTTGTGACTGGCGTCAGAGAGGGAAGTTCGATGGCTTTGAGAAAAGAAGGGCAAGCGCAGAGGGAAGCGGTTGGTAGGGATTTAAATAGGGAGGCAAGTGGGTAGTTGTTGAGTGAGCGTGAGTTGCAACACAAATGTAACCACCTGAAGAAGAAGAGCTGGGGTCTTAGCAAGAAGAGACGAGTCGAGATAAAGTGAAGTGAAGTAAACCAAGGAGTGGGAGTGTGGAAGGGTATTCAATCGCCGGATGGCAGCGCAACCGCAAGAGGAAGGAGCGGGTGAGGAGATGGTGATTATGGACTGATGCGTGTGAGTGTCGATCGTCTCCTAGGGTGACAGTGAACAAACTCATGCCGGCGTGATGGTCTTTTCGGTAGATACCACTATCCCGGTAACCAGGAGATAAACCTGTTGATGTCGGCTTCTTAATAAACGCGCAATGGGAAATTGTCGCTGATTCTTTGCGGGCATTTTGGAGGAAGTGCTGGCAGAGCAACAATGCAGAAGTAGCTTGCTGGAAGAATGCCAGTAAACCTAGCAAAGCAAGAACATTATACAGTCTGGCATAACAAACACATTCCCAATTGGCCCGCTTGCTATATTCGACTGCAGCAGTCCGATACAGTCTTTTGTGGGTACAAGAAAACATTCCATGGAATCTTCTGCTTGTATCTCGTTCGTATGTGATCACCATTGTGCGAAGCTGCTTGCTTGGTTCATTTGAAGCTCACTATCTCCCACGATAGTGCAGAAGAGGGAGAATGTCTGTAGCATAGAATACGCGTAACTTTCATACATTACCTGATTGGACACAGTTGTATTTCCCCCCAAAACATGGTAAATTTCCCACC
The DNA here is from genome assembly GCA_018467035.1 of Scorias spongiosa. NCBI lineage: Eukaryota > Fungi > Ascomycota > Dothideomycetes > Capnodiales > Readerielliopsidaceae > Scorias > Scorias spongiosa. The sequence continues at coordinate 757,574 of JACSZZ010000001.1, forward strand.
ACAGGTCCAGGTATGATTGATACATGTAAATGTTCTGATTGGCTAGAACCTTGCCGGGATTATTTAGGGGTAGACTTGAGAAGCTTCAGGATCTCGCTCTCGTTCTCTCCAGCCACTATTCCAGGTACCAAATCAGTGTGAGTTCGAAGGTTGACACGAGATGAAGGTACGGCACACGGCCTTCTCGTCCATCACTTACCAACTTTGCCATTGCTCCAGTCGACAACCACCGGCCTTTGGAAAGCTGAGGCGTTCTGTTTGAACTTTCTAAGTGCATCGCTGCTGCCGGTCGCTTCCGCAATCACGCTGCCTGCGTTGGATGGGCCCAGGTACTCCAGAATGCTGTTCAGCTGGTCGCTGGTGGGTGGGTTCTCTTCGACCTCTTTGGATACGGACATCCGTCAATCTTTGTGTTCTGCTACAACCATATCCATATCCATCCTAGACGTACCGAGTGTGAAGTTGGCTCTCTGAGCTTCATTGTGGGCCTCGTGGCTGCTGGCCTGGTCCTCGGTCGCGCTGGACTGCGCAGTCGCGGCGGCTTGCTTCAGCAGAGTGTGAGCTCGCACCGAGGCAGGATTTGAGGGTGCATGGAAGAGGGTGATAACGTCCTTGACGTTCGCCTGGGTTCAGTTAGCTCTCCCGGTCATGAGCTCGCATCGACTATGCATCATAGCAGCAGTGGTGGCATCGCAGTATTTGCTTGCTTTGCCCCAGCCCAGCCAGCTCAAACCTTACCTCTTTGAATAGGTTCTTGAGCACGTTCATGTTGGCTTCTGGTGAGTGTGAAGTTGAATTGTGGTATTGAGTCAAGCTCCAATGCCGGTCAAGGTTGTCGTATCAACCTCCAGCTTCTAGAGGAACTGGAACGAGAGAGCTCCAATGACGTTGGTACTTGGTCCAAGCTCTTCCTTCGGGGCCGGCGAATCCCTGTTTGATCTAGGTAGTTGGCGCAGTTACAGTGAGAATATGCACCCCTCTTCTCCCAGTTGCTATTCGCGAAGTACAGAATACGAAGATCTACAATGCCTAGACATGTGAGGGCTTGATATTCTCTGCTGATTCGCGGATGCACTGATCTTGGAAATCTCTCACCCGCTTGGAAATCTGCAATACGGAATTCATTCGGCCCTAAGGTAGTATTAGCATGCAGGACTACGTAAAGGAGTTAAAGATATCCTCCTGTGATCAATAACAGAGCGCTGAAATCCCTACGGGTGCCAGAGGCTGATCGCCCAAGGGGCCATCACTACAACGAGGCTGCAGTGGCTCTTTCAAGTCAGATGCAGTGTGATGCAGCTGCAGATCGGATGGGCACATGTGACTATTGGGGGTCTTAGACACAGATCGGTAAGGCAGATCCTGAAGTACATTAACTCTGGCAAGAACGCAGGTGCAATCGTAGACGGTAAAATTGCATTAGCAACTTACTTCTTTTCCATTTCGCCTAAACAAATACCAGATTTGATCCAAGATGCGGCTACGAACGGCTGTGCTGATGGGCATCCCACACATAGCGGCGGCAGCACCTCTGTCTGCCAACAGAATCGAACGACGCGCTGGAGGTCCTTCCTCAGTCCCGATCCCAGCCAATTGCACAATCATCAACCCAATGCCCGGTGCTGGTGCACAGTGCAATAGCACAGTCGGCAGTGTCGATGGATGGGCGCCCAGCAATAACTTCACCGCAGCTCATTCGCTCTACAGTTCCTACTTCGAAGGTTTCATGACTGTAGCCGATCAGTGGGAGCAATGCAGCCAGCAATGCTATGGCTACGGCACTCCAGGAACTTGTAAGGCTGTGTTATTGGCTTACAACGTGCCCACTCCACCAGGATACGATGGCAGCTCATCCAGTACTCTCGAGACCGCTTGTCTGATGTTCGATGCCTACCCGGATCCGAACAGTTTCGTTGCTGCAACCGTGGGCCAATATATCAACGAAACAGCGGCAAACATATATTGTCCTACTTGATGAGCAGAGTTTGGAAATTCTATCAGAGACGATGTGAGCGTCTAACCGCAACTTCCACTCTCGAATCGGCAGTTATTCACACTTCAGAAGATGGGTGCTCATCACCAAGTTCGTGGATAAGGCCGATGTCATGAAGCAGGATCGAGGAGCCTGCGTGTTTTGTTATCTATTATGCAAACAATGTTCAAAATCTCGATGCTCTCGATGGTACATGCATGTTGATGCTTGTCGGCTTTAGATCCATTGTTCAATATCCAAGTGCTCGTTACTAGTTTACACGGTGCTACAAGGTGGACTCTCGATCCGGCATTTGGCAGTACGAAAGGCGTGAGATCGATCGACAGCTGTTAGCAATCACGCCCATCCAATATCCGGGTAACCTCATATGCCTTCAGGCGCTTTTCAGTAGGCGCTACTGTACTCTAGATTGTCGCACATGCAATGCTCTCAATTCTTGCGCTCGTTGTAATTATCTACAAAGTGCTCTGTTGTTCTTTTGCAATGTAGTCAAGGGACGACATGTTGATTGTTTGGATTGCATGATCTGTTGAAGCTATGGGTTATGCGGTAATGGTTATGACCTTGCGTATCGACGCCTCGTATCACGTTGAGTAACGCTCCACGATGACCATGTGCAACAGACACCTCATCACTTTTAGTAGTTCGACTCAGAGTAAGGCCATTTCATCATTCCATGGCTGGACCAAACACTGGCCGATAGTTGAACGTACAAGATCCTTGACCCAAAAGACAAGACAAGAACAAATGAGATACACTATTTGAATTTGCGTTTGATTAACTTCGCTGAGTTGAGATATTTGTGATGTTTCAAAACTTTGATCCAGCCGATGAAGAGAATTCAGAACTTTGTATTGTACATAGCTTCTCCCAGCATCGATACCACGAATCTCCATGTTCTCTGTGTCTACAGCATTGTCGCCGTCAAAAAAATAATAATTTACAAACTCCGCCAAGATGCTCTCGCTAAATAAAGGTTATCCGCAGAATGTAGCTTCTGAGATTGATATACACGGGAACTTTCTTCTCTGCGTTATGAAAACTTCAAAGAAGTATGGCTCCATTTGAACAGTCGGCTTTGGCAACGAGTCTTTTAACCAGATCCAGACGCCTTCTTGGGCTCGTCCTTTTCTTGCTGTTCAGGTTCTTGTTTTTGTTCTTGGCTCGATGTGTCGGCGGCTCGTGGATCGGACTGACTCTTGATCTGAGCATCATCTCCGGGCGAGTTTTTGTTTAGATGGTTGTGCTGGCCGGTCACAGAATGCCACATGTTTTTGATCCAACCTTCTTCACTATGGGCGCTGGCATCTTTCGACTTCTTCGCCTTCGATTTGGGCGCGTCAGAGCTTGTGTTCTGGTCAGTTTCATTCTGTGCCTGTTTGAACTGATCGAGGTTCATGACTCGCTTAGCGGTCTTGTCTCCCATCTCGTCCGCAAGCATTTCGATGATGGTTCGCTGGTTCACAGAGAGATACTTGGGCATCTGCACCTTGAATTCGACCCGCAAATCGCCGTTGTTTCCACGTCGAGAGGACAGCTTCTTCATTCCCATCCCGCTCAATGTGATCTTATCGCCAGTTCCAGTTCCAGTGGCTACCCGGACCTTGACATCTCCATCCAGAGTAGGGATGGTTATTTCACCACCAAGAACAGCCGTTGTGAGTGGTATGGATGCCGTGTATAGTACGTCCGAGCCGTTGCGAGAAAACTTTGAGTCAGGTGCGACGCGGATGAAGACGTACAGGTCACCCTTCGCCGTACGAGCGTTCGGGCTTGCCGCCTGTCCAGTCGGAGGGAAATCTCCTTCGCTCATGACGCGCAACCGCATTCCGTCTTCTACACCTCCTGGAATGTCGACAGTGACTGTGCGCTTCTCTCTAACAGCACCATTGCCGCGGCATGTTCCACACTCGCTTCCCTTCGGAATAGTGACACCCTGACCGCCACAGGCATTGCAAGTCGACGCCATCTGGAAGCCACCCTGCATGAAATGGACCCGGGTACCAGTGCCCCCACAGGTCTTGCACTGATCTCGCTTCGCACCCTTCTTCTGCCCGGTCCCTGTGCATGTCTTGCATTGCACCAGCGGTGTTATGGTGATGTCTTTCTGTACGCCCTTGGCGGCATCCATGAAGGAAATGTTGGTCTGCACTTCGATGTTGTCACCCACCAGGACTTCCTCTTGAAATGGGCTTCCGCCCCTGCCGCCACGACCTCTCTTCGCGCCCGCCCCACCGAAAGCGCTGAAAAGATCGTCAAAGTTGAACTCTGCCCCGAACCCGCCTCCTGAGCCAGCGCCACCAAAGCCGCCGAAACCAGCAAAAGGGTTGCCTCCCATTCCCGCACCATAGCCTGCGCCTGCGCCTGCGCCGCCGCTAGGATCGAACCCACCACCGTCGAAAGCGGCAGCGCCGTAGTTGTCCCATGCTTCCTTCTTCTTGGGATCAGTGAGGAGTTCGTAGGCCGATTGTGCGTCTGCGAAATTCTGTTTTGCACTCGGATCTTTGTTGGTATCAGGATGGTACTTTTTCGCGAGGCTGTAATAAGCCTTCTTGATTTCTCCAGAGGTCGCGCCTTTTCCCACGCCTAGAACATCGTATGGATTTTTGGTTGCATGCTTTGGGGTGGTTGCGGAGAAGGCGCGACGGTTGTTGGTACACCGATCATGGTCCGATCGTGTGAGGTCAGAGTGTAGTCGTGGACGATGTTGCGATGATGATGATAGAGTCGTTGTTGCGTAGGTTCGAGAAGATTGCGACTTTGGATGCAGTTGGTTGTTGTGGATCCTATAGGATGGGGATTGCTGGCTTGCGGCTAACAAGCGCAGGGGTTGCGTCGCCGCTTTGCCAAATGATGCTGTCGATGCCAAACTCATGCTGGAGAACTGAAATTTGACATGGGAATGATGGATGCAGATGTAGAACGAGTGGATGCACTCATATGTGGAGGTAGAGGATAATAGACTACAGCGTGTCGCCGATAAAGTTTTGGAAGAAACCCCCGGACAACGCCAGCCAATTAGAGCCGAGACATTTCTGACAGGAAGCTTCGAGATGAATGAATACGTCCACTCAGTATTGCGAAACAACTCTACCAGAACGGAACATGGCGAAAATGAAATGGTTTTCATGTGTACAACTTACAACGTATTATGTTGAGCTCATTGAAGGTAAAAGTGATACTAAAAGCCTCATTCCAACTTTGCATTGGTCAAATGAAAGTGCTTCATTGCGATGGATCTGGTCTGAGACATTGGCTATACCACATCATCAACACCAAATTCCGAATTCTTCATGATGACTTGAAAGCGCCTCCCATGGACATATATTTAGACCTGCATCGCTACTTGCGCGAGGGTATATTACCAAAAACTCCCGTTCCCTCCCACCTGAACGCCGACCGTTGCATTATTAACCCGAAGAAAAACGTCTATTGCTTCTTAGAAACCAATGGGTGAGATCTCATCTTGAAGGATTTGTCTAAAAACCGGAGAGTTAGCTCGCAAGCACTGCCGATCTAGTGGGTGGGTGCATGTACTGACCGTGATGCCGCATGGCGTATATGAATTCCACAATGACCTCGCTTTCGCTGACGCCTGCCGCATTGAAATGTTTTCTTACTGCAAGGGCAAGCTGGTCTTTCCCGACTCTTCGATCTTGCTTGGCTCTGGCCATTGTTGGACTCTGACGACCTATACCGCCAGGCTTGGTGAGAAGAGACTGCCGCCATGGGGAGGTAAACGCTTCGGGCGTATGTAGGTGGTGTGCGGTTCGATATCGATCCAGTACAGCGGTTGGAAGTGTTTGCCAATCCATCTATTCATTGCACCTAAAGTATTAGCTTGTGCTTTTTAAAGAATCTCATTGAGTCCTAGAGGGAAGCGGCGACGAAGAACCGCGAATGCTATCGACTCACCCCTTGAGGTACTGGCCTGCTGGGATTATCTGTCCCACGTCCAGATGGTGCAGGTTTCGATGTGACTGTTGTAAACTCCTTGAGGTTGCTTCCGCCGGCTTGTTGCGCTACCTTGTTCCCTTGCTTTTTGCCTCCCCTGCCGTTCCCAGTCCCAGCAGCTTGGCGATCCCGCACAGTGGAGGTATCGGATCGGGTATCGTCATTTTGTATGGCCTTCTTTGCGGGAGGCATGCCGTGATCTTGCGCTGCGTTTGTGATACTGCCGACGGCGAAGGTGAAAATTGCCGTGTGTTTGCGTGAAAGTCGAGATGGTTGCTGAGGTGTTCAAATGGTTGTGGTGGAATGCAAAGAGTTAAAGACAACACGATGTAGGCGACGGGAAATTGCTCATTGACTCGGTAGACTGATTGATGATAGGATGGGTCATGTTGATTGCCAGCCGTACTTGTCAGCTACTGTAGATCTTCCTAACACGCGAGAGCTAGATGGCAGCCAACAAGGTATCTACCCAGTGTTCTCGCGTGCACCCATGACGCAGGGACGCGGAAGTTCCGCATCTGGTAATTGATCGATGCAATATTAAAATGACATACCCAGGGCAACGCCGTTTTACCAGGGTCCTTATCCGGCACGACCCGTCTATCCGCTGTGCGCAGCCCGGCACCTCCCATCGCTATAAATACCTAGAGCAGCTGTGAGGTATTGCGCAGGTAAACTTGGAGGGTCATAAGTTTTTGCACCATGTATGCCTTCGCAGCATTCATGGATCAGTATGCTATCAAAACGGTAAAAGGCTATCTCAATCAGAGGGTTAGTAGCAAGATTTAGATCTGTCGTAACCATTTTCTGCTTCATCGCACCGCCGGTGTCTACTATGGTATTATCGCTTATTATAGCCCGGCGAGAAACGCGAAGATATACACTGGAATAACAGCTGTGATATGTACCGTATGGCGAAGGCTCCTCACTTTAACGCTGTCGATGGAAGAAGAAAGCGAATGAGCTTTCGCCTGTTTAGATCGTTTGCCATTTCTTTGAAGTGACGATGAAGATTCGTTGATTCTTGCTGGATACCTCGGAAGGAGTACGGTGATAAGTGTGATATATCAAGACAACGTCTTTGAAAAGCCCAGGCTCACAGCGTAAGTACAGATTGAATTTCAGGCGGACAGCCCAATAATACATTCACAATGATGCGAGCGGGCGTACAACAGGGTGGACTTGAGTGGTTGACTTCACTTTCAAGAACGTATCACCAGATGTTGTCACATTTCACGCGGCAATAATGTGCTGTTCACTTTAGGAACCTTATGTGTATTCACTCTCTTTGAAGCGGCTTCCAATCATTCTAACCTCTTACTGCTACAATCACTCTATGTAAAGATTCTTGTTTTTGACACAGTCATCCAGATCGCCTTAGCTCTTCTACTTTGTTGCGAAAGCAGCCAGCATTGCTTCAACACGTCCACCGCAACCATCTATCGTGGAAGTGGTCCTTTGGATACTCTTGCCAAATCTCAAAACCCTGCCGAATTTTACCGAAACGGATTGCTTACCTACGAGTGATGGCATCAACCAACTTGACCGGCTTGATTCGTCACAACGAAAGCAACTTGGGCAGCAATGAATCGACAAAGTTCACTCACCAGGCAGCCAAATCTCTGCCAAATAACCTAGACATCAAAATGCTTCTAGCCAATATCCAGTCTTTCGAAGAGATGGAGCAAGCTTTATTTGAACGACATGCTCGTCGGGAGATCGACTATATTAAAGCCGAACACAAGCTCAATAATCAGCAAGACGAAATGAAGTCTGAGCTTCAGAGGATAGGGTCGGAAGTCATCGATATGAGAGAAATGTTGGGTTTGCCTCTTCATACTCAGCGTGAAGCTGTTGCGATGTCCAAAAAGGAGCTGCCGTGCGATCGTCCCAGTAGCGAGCAAGGGATCCAGCCAAAGGAGCCTAATAATACCGAACATAAGAAGTGGATTCCATTTGCCATTCGCGACCTTCCAGCCTTTATTAAGCCGGCGACCAGTTTGGACAGTAAGACCTTTAAGTTCACATTCCTGTTGGACACCCTTGGCGGAGAGCAATGGTCTCCGGGATTCTTCTACAATCCCAAAGCAAAGATCCAAGCTTATTGGATGTTGAGGAGTGACCTAGAGCCATTCGCGCCCAGAGTTGCCTGCCAGCATGGCGCCAAAGTGACAGCCTTTTTCAATTCTACGTGTGACTCCAGCTCCCCTGAACCAGAAGTATACACGAATGCTCCAGTGTTCGTTAGCGTTCCAGGCTCGGGGGATGACGACTATCAGTATATGGGTCATTACACTCCACCTCGCATGAGCGACAAGATTGGATATGATACCATGCACGATCACGTTCCAGAGGGGGTGCTCAGATACTGGGCAAAGGCCCTTGCAAACACGACTAGAGCTACATGGTGCACTGACGCCCTCATTGAAAATTTTTGGCCCATGGACAAGTATACTGGGCCCGTTCCAGAAGGAGATCTTGAAGGTAATACAGCTGAAAGTGCAGGCACCACGAACCCAGAGACAGCCCACCGTGCTCTGCGAGCATGGGCTCACGATTTCGGCAAATGGAGAAGGGAGGTGGACATGAAGGCAACAAAGTTGACTGAAGAAGTCCTGTTCAAGTCGTTCTTCGCTGCAGATGCAGATTTGGAACCTGGCTTGCGGCTTTGGTGGGAATACTTGCAGTGCACCGGCTATGATGAAGACTTCTACCGTGAACTCATGTCGCGTCACAATGGGGACTCGTGATAAGGACAATGCAGCTTTCATGATATCCCTTCACCCGGGTGACGGGATATCTGGCCCAACGCGAGCCGACTATGGCATCAATCCTTGATCTCTTTTCTTTATTGCACGCAGAAATCCTGTGTCGCTCTAGGCTTTTTCTCGGTCGCGGAAAGTTGGTGGATGAATCGCCAGAGGAAATAATGGAGTCGCTCAGGACGAAGACGAGGACGTGTTCTGAAATGTGATCCTGTAATCTAGGCACCATCATCTGGAGCAACTCTAGTAGCATATGCAAGTCCACGCCCTGACATCGTCGACGATGACTCGAGCTGTCCAGGCCTATCGAAGAATGAGTCCTCGTGATGCGCAACGAATCGTTTGATATCATCTGAGCGGCCCGTATGAGTATGTATCGACTTCTCAAGTCAGCTGTTGGTGTCTATGACATGCCGTGTCGGTAAAGAATCTGGCTAGGCGAATCAATGGCATCAGTCATGGCTCAAGATCAAGATGATCGTAGCTATGGATGCCACGACTGTCATGAGACAGATGCTGAGCTGTCATTGTGGTTTCCGTCGTAACTCGTGTGGGATTCGCTAGGTACGTCACATCTTCAATACTTCAGTAAAGTTAGCTCATTGCACACTTGTCGATGGCATAAACGCAAGACGTCAGGAACCAAGAGAACAGAGATTTTCATGTTGCTGTCAAACCGTCTCTGTTGCTGATAACAATCTCTGAATCATTTGTCGATGAAATCGAGCTCAGCACTACGGCAACACCTAGGTAGATGATACCTGGCAGTGAGGGACTTGTGATGTATCGTGACGTCGAAACAACGGCGGCGTCTCCAGTGCATTACGTAGCGACGTCTATCTATCCACCATGTGGGCCACATTCCCACCCAGATCAACGTACAAGGTGGCACATTCTGGGGACGACTCCATTTGCGTACGAGAGATTCGTCCGACGGAGGGCAGCTTTATTGCCCACCACGACCCATCCAATACCGATGTCAGCACACGAAATCACCATTGGTGGATGGAGGGGCAGACATCCCATGGTAGAGGGGTATCACGCATTAGAACACCGGGCACAAGTGAGGCTGAGGACGGTGAAGAGTCAACAGTCCCGTCGAGGACACCGGGCCTGGAGGAGAGCCCACACAAGCTACAGCCAGCTGCCGGGTTGGGGATGGTGAATGAGCAAACAATTTTCTTTCCTCCCACCTCGCCACCTTCAGCAGCAAGCTGGAATGATGGGCGCCAAAGAAAAAAAAAAGCTTTCGTCTCAACAGGGCCCGCACCAGTCAGTGAGCAGCGTCAGTAAGGTCGGCCGGTGCAGCGCTAGGGCGGGCAAAGTGGGTACCTCAGGCAGGAAGACAGGTGCAGTTACAGTTACAGCTACAGTTACAGCAGCACGGCTACCGCAGGTGAGGAAGTACCCCTCGTAGGGAAAGTGGGCGCCAGGTACTTCCCCTCCAAGGTAGGTAATGCGGCCCTCGAAGATTTCACTGCGAAAAGTGACGCACCGATGCCAAGCCCCGCCTACCCACGCACTCTACAAAACCCTCGCCCTCTCGTACGCTTCGCGCTCTCTTCCCTTTGATCTCTGTCACAGCATACCACGAATCGTGTAGCATTCGTATCTGCGTATATCTCCCTTCCCATCTCCCTCCTCCGCCTTCGTCCTCTTTTTACTGACCTTCCATCACAGTCCATTCAATCTACTATCAAAAAAGTTCACTCACACAACCGCCATCATGGGGTAAGCACATCACTGCAAGAGCAAGGGCGAGGAGTCAACTGGGCATACCTTTGGCACACGCTGGCGCTCTAGCACAACCCTCTGCCACTGAGCACTAGCTGACGGCGATGCAGTAAGGAGAAGAGCCATATCAACGTCGTCGTTATCGGCCACGTCGATTCCGGAAAGTCCACCACCACTGGTCGTAAGTACACACTCCACCTTCGGGTCTACTGGGAATGAATGCTCACACTGCTACTACAGACTTGATCTACAAGTGCGGTGGTATTGACAAGCGTACCATCGAGAAGTTCGAGAAGGTGAGCATCTCCAAACCTGAATTTTTGCTGTCCAGCGAAAATTCCTTATCTCCCACTCTAGACATGGAGGGGCTGTGGTGGGGTGATTCGGGCTGAGAGGCTACACGTCACGTGGCAGCTTCACTGGCCCCCACTGCCCCATCAAAGCCTCTTCCCTTCTTCCTGCTCTACTGCACCATCGCATGTACTTGTTGAGCATATGTGCTGACCCTAGATCAACTATAGGAAGCCGCTGAGCTCGGTAAGGGTTCCTTCAAGTACGCCTGGGTCTTGGACAAGCTGAAGTCCGAGCGTGAGCGTGGTATCACCATCGATATCGCCCTCTGGAAGTTCGAGACTCCCAAGTACAATGTCACCGTCATTGGTAAGTTCTTTGCGCTGTACACAACCTTCATCACGATCAACCCTAACACTCTACAGACGCCCCTGGTCACCGTGATTTCATCAAGAACATGATCACTGGTACCTCCCAGGCCGATTGCGCTATCCTCATCATTGCCGCCGGTACCGGTGAGTTCGAGGCTGGTATCTCCAAGGATGGCCAGACCCGTGAGCACGCCCTGCTCGCCTTCACCCTCGGTGTGAAGCAGCTCATCGTTGCCATCAACAAGATGGACACCACCAAGTGGTCTGAGGACCGTTACAACGAGATCATCAAGGAGACCTCCACCTTCATCAAGAAGGTCGGTTTCAACCCAAAGCACGTCCCATTCGTGCCAATCTCCGGTTTCAACGGTGACAACATGATCGAGCCATCCACCAACTGCCCATGGTACAAGGGTTGGGAGAAGGAGACCAAGGCCAAGGCCACTGGCAAGACCCTCCTCGAGGCTATTGACGCCATCGACCCACCTCAGCGTCCAAGTGACAAGCCTCTCCGTCTTCCTCTCCAGGATGTGTACAAGATTGGTGGTATTGGCACGGTTCCTGTCGGTCGTGTCGAGACCGGTGTCATCAAGGCCGGTATGGTCGTCACCTTCGCCCCAGCTGGTGTCACCACTGAAGTCAAGTCCGTCGAGATGCACCACGAGCAGCTCGCCGAGGGTCTCCCTGGTGACAACGTCGGCTTCAACGTCAAGAACGTCTCCGTCAAGGAGATCCGTCGTGGCAACGTCGCCGGTGACTCCAAGCAGGACCCACCAAAGGGCTGTGACAGCTTCAACGCCCAGGTTATCGTCCTTAACCACCCCGGTCAGATTGGCGCTGGTTACGCTCCAGTCCTCGACTGCCACACTGCTCACATTGCTTGCAAGTTCTCTGAGCTCCTCGAGAAGATTGACCGCCGTACCGGCAAGTCCATTGAGGCCAGCCCCAAGTTCGTCAAGTCTGGTGACGCCGCCATTGTCAAGATGATTCCATCCAAGCCAATGTGCGTTGAGGCTTTCACTGAGTACCCACCTCTCGGTCGTTTCGCCGTCCGTGACATGAGGCAGACCGTTGCCGTCGGTGTCATCAAGTCCGTTGCCAAGTCTGACAAGTCTGGTGCCGGCAAGGTCACCAAGGCTGCCCAGAAGGCTTCCAAGAAATAGATTGGTTCATGATTGCGGTGGCGCTCACCCGCGCATGCTGAGCAGGCGATCGTTGCTCGAGTCCGACGCATCGAATACTTCTCTTCGTGAGAGGGAAAGACTGGTCTCTTGTCCCTTTAGCCTCTGGCACTCTACCCAATGTTCCATTTTGTTTCTAGCGGAATACTTCTCTGCCGATGTGCATCGCCTTGGTCGTTTGGGTGGTGCGCTCGTTCTCTTGACGATATAAAAGAGCAAGCGACCAATTTTCCTTTGTTATGATGGAAATGACGAAGCGATGACGATGGCAATGGGTGCACAACTACTTAGAAGGCATGCTGGCCTGCCGATAGCTCGGTTTTTTTTTAGGGTAGCTAGCGAGTTCAATGAATCTAGATGCTCCAAATCTTAGTTTTGCCGACTGCCGGTCTAGTACCCAGGTATTCAGTGATTGTGGCTTTTCAAATCCGGTCTACCCAATTTTGGAATTACATAATGGCTTACTAAGTAGTTGAAGCGATACCGTGTTCGGAGGGCCTTGGCTATTCTATGTGACTTGGTATGAAGCGTTCTCGTAAGAGACGACTGAGGATGGAAACCATGAACAGCCAGTACTCCGGTTCGCGAGGTCAACTATGATCTGTAAAGAATACCACGCGAACCGGTAATGCCACCAAATGCAGACGCGGTTGCCGATTGTGTGTTACGCTCATTCGCCGCCCTCCCTCCAAAATTCAAGCCACGGTCTCTAGCGAGCGGAAGGAAAGAATGGATTCCACTTGCTGGGATCGTGCTCAGCAAAGGTACGCTTGACTATGTTATCGAGCAATAAGAAGCAACACTGACACAATTGAACTACAGATAACGGTGATACCGGCAGACAGGATGGCTTTGCCTGCGTTGCGCTCGCGACTGGCATGAAGTGTCTTCCAGCTGCAAAGCTGCCCCAGGCCCGTGGCGGTGTGATCCACGACTGGCACGCAGAGGTCCTTGCCCTACGTGCATTCAACCGATGGATCCTTGACGAATGCAAAAGCCTAGCTGAGAGTGACCAAGGCTCAGGGCAATGGTTCAGGCGGCGGCGTGGATCTCAAGCCACGAATGGCGACCAACGCGACGACTTTGCCCAACCATTTGCCCTGAACGAAGACGTTCGCGTCCACATGTATTGCTCGGAAGCACCATGTGGCGATGCCAGCATGGAACTCATCATGTCTGCCCAGGCTGACGCGACTCCTTGGTCTGGCCCTGCTTACGGCGAGACAGAGGACAGCATCTTAGGCAGAGGCCATTTCGATCGTCTCGGGATCGTTCGCAGAAAACCAAGCAGACCCGACGCTCCCCCCACGCTCAGCAAGAGCTGCTCTGACAAGCTCGCGCTCAAGCAGTGTGTCGGCTTGCTCTCGAGTCTCACCACCCTGCTCGTTCATCCAAGCAATATGTACCTGCAGACATTGGTTCTGCCGTACTCCCAATTCGTATCAGCGTCATGTGAACGTGCATTTGGTCCAGACGGCAGATTAGCGCCGATTGCAACAAGCTCGGTCCAGCAAGATTGGCGTGATCATGGGTATGAATATCGCCCATTCGGACTGCATACCACTTCGAAGGAGTTCGAATTCTCGAGAAGAGCGTCTCCTTCAGATGCAGCAGCTAGCAATCTGTCTGCGGTGTGGTCGCCACATCGTCAGGAGGTCCTGATCAACGGTGTCTTGCAAGGCCGCAAGCAGTCCGACGCTCGAGGCGCGAGTTGCCTGTCCAGGAGGCGCATGTGGGAGGACGCACAGAGCCTTGCACAGATCGTAGACACAGATGCCACCAGGCCAATCGTCGAGGCTATAGATTACAACGGCTTGAAGAGTTGTCGCCTGCTCTCAAGACGGAACTTGGTCAAGAAGCAAGTTAGGCATCTTGCACTCCAGAATTGGAAGCGCAATATTGGAGATGAGCTTTGGAGCCTGGACTGTGTAGAGGCATAGAGTCTAGAGGTGCAATATAACGACAGTTCTAGTTCTCATCGCTTTTGAAATAACAATGTATGCCAATACTGTCTTACGTATGACGTCTGACACTGACTCTCTGCTGCATGCTGAGGCGTTTGTTACTTACCTAATTGTCCGGTCGTCAATATTTGCCATGCATGGTCCGGTCGACATCTCGACTGCCCGCGCAGTTTCCACTTTCGCTGTGCCGTGATGTCTATCTCTGCTTTGCAATCATCACACGACGAGCCAGATTCTCATTACCAAGAAACTGAATACAGATCATGGATAACGAGAACGTTGTCGACCTCATGGTCAAGGCTCGCCTATTCTCCGTCGCCCTAATCCTGTGGTTTGCTTCGGATTACGCCATGAGCCTGCTGGCGGAAGCCACGCTACTTTACTACATCTCCAGGTTGTTCATTGTAGGGTTACACCTCTACGTAGAGCTTCGCACACGCCAGCCTTTTGAGCCTCTACGACGAAGGATCTGAGATCAGATGATGGCGTAAATGGACAGGATATGAATACGCGCCCACCGACCTACTGCGCCTGACACTTCCGTTCAGAGCCTATTGACATCATCTTCCTCTGTGTGCTGCATCCACATGGCCTGTGCGCGAACGCTGCGCTTGTGGACTTTGGACCGCGACGATTCACTACGGCCAATAAATTCACCACATCAATCTCATTCCGCATATCGCCCTCTACCGATGACTGCATGAGCAGTATAAATATGTTTGACGCCAGAGGTAGACTGGTCAGATTAATGTCGCGGCCTGAGTGGGAAACATGAAGATACTCTGCGTGGCAGAAAAGAATTCTATTGCGAAGGCAGTTGCCAACCATCTGGGAGGCGGCCAAGCACCAGCGGTATGATGATGATGCCCAGACGTGAACTTTAACTTGGAACGCCGCTAAGTCTTTGACAGCGTGATGTGCAAGGATGCCGATACGTGAAGAACTATGAATTCCAGTACAACTTTCCACAATGGGGCGATTGCCAAGTCACGATGACAGCAGTGACAGGCCATTTGCACAGCAACGACTTTCCCAGCCGATATAGGGGATGGAAGAACTGCGATCCAGTGGACTTGTTCGACGCTCCTATTGAGCATTATGTTTCTGACGACAAAAAGGGGATCGAGAGAAACATTGAGCGCCAGGCCAAACAAGCCGCCTATCTCTTCATCTGGACGGACTGCGACAGAGAAGGCGAGCATATAGGGACTGAGATCAGAGAGGTCGCGTGGCGAGGGAATGCGAGGCTTCGAGAGCCTGGCAAGGTCGTTCGTGCCCGATTCTCCAACATCGAACGACTGCACATCGTCAATGCAGCACGCAATCCCGTCATAATCGACGAAGCTCAGGCCGATGCTGTCGCGTCACGAATCGAGCTCGATCTTCGTATCGGCGCCAGTTTCACCCGCAACCTCAGTCTCTTCGTGCAACCTATCTTGCGAAACAGAGGCTATGGCGATGAAAAGCAGATCGTCAGCTATGGTAGCTGCCAGTTTCCCACTCTGGGTTTCGTTGTCGAGCGCTACTTCCGGGTCAGGAATTTCGTCTCTGAGAAGTTCTGGTCGATCAAATTGATGCACGAACAGGATGGTATCAAGGTGAACTTCACCTGGGCTCGAAGGCATCTGTTCGATCGCATGGCTGTCATCCTTCTCCTAGAACGCTGCCTCCTGGCAAAGACTGCTCGCGTGACAAAGGTTCTCACAAGACCGACAAGCAAGTGGAAACCACTTCCACTTACTACGGTCGAACTGCAAAAGTGCGGTAGTCGGTTCCTCCGTCTGTCAAGTGACAAGGTGATGCAAGTCGCCGAGCAACTCTACCAGAAAGGTTGGATCAGTTACCCTCGTACGGAAACCGACCAGTTCGACAAGGCTACCGATCTAGCCCCTCTGATACAAAAGCAAACACAGGGCGGTCCCTGGGCTGCATTTGCACGACAACTTGCAGACGGCGGATTCTCCCCACCACGCAATGGGCGTAACAACGACAAAGCTCACCCTCCAATCCACCCGGTCAACTTTGTCAACCCGACAATGCTTTCTTCCGAAGAGCAGCGAGTGCATGAGTTCGTCGTTCGCCGATTCCTAGCTTGTTGCAGTCAAGATGCGAAAGGCTCCAAGACAGAGATCGCTGTCCTTTATGGTACGGAAACATTCAACACTTCTGGATTGACAGTACTTGAGCGTAACTATCTAGACGTCTATCCTTACGACAAATGGACCAGCAGTCAAGAGCTTCCGGCCTTTACAGAGAACGAGGTGTTTGAGCCCACCGAGGCGAAAGTGCAGGAAGGACAAACTGTGCCCCCTGGCTATCTGACCGAGCCTGAACTCATCGGCCTAATGGACGCAAACGGTATCGGTACTGATGCAACAATGGCTGAGCACATTGCCAAGATCAAGGAGAGGTCTTACGTTGAGACCCGGTCAAAAAGTGGCAGCAATCAGCAAGATGCCGACGGAATTTCAGACGATGAAGCCTCTACTGACGTTGGCGGTAGAGGTGGGAGAGGTGCTGCTCGAGGTAGGGGAAGGGGAAGAGGCAGAGGTAGGGGAAGGGGCGGCAGTGGTGCGACTGAACGTGGCGATGGGAACATCAGTGGTGTTCAAGAATTCATCCCCACCACTCTCGGTGTCGCCCTAATTGTAGGGTACGATAACATGGGCTTCGAAGTCAGCCTCGCAAAGCCGTTTCTGAGGAAAGAAGTACGTTAACATGACACTCTGTGAGTGGAAACACACTGACAATGCCTTTTCACCAGATGGAGCTTCGAATGAAGGCAATCTGCGAAGGTCGCAAGACCAAACAAGAAGTCATACGAGAGAGCATCGATCAATATCGGTCAGTCTACGTTCAGACTCAGCGACAGCTTGGTGCTTTGCGAGATGTATGTGATCCTTTGCCCCAATCTCAATGTGAATTACGCCTATGCTAACCCTACAAAAGGCTATCCGGAAATATGTTTTCTCGGAAGTTGTGGATGCCGCCTGATTGTACAAAAGCTAACCCCCAATATCTAGTACTGCGTCGGAATTCTGCCTCAACGTCGCCCTGAGCCGCCGTATGAGCGAGCGTGCATGATGTTGTTGCTTTCGGCTAAGATCTCGCCGATGGAACGATCTTACGAGTTTTTAGGCGAGGCCCTCCACAAGGCGCGGAAGAGCGTCTCGAATCTAGCGGTAGAGTAGCCCTAGCTTCAGTCTAGATCTAGAGGCCTCTACCCTCATTTAGATATACTAAAGCGAATGTACATTAGATGGCGTAAGCCGGAGGTCAAAGTTTCCAGAGGCCGGGCATAATAATTGAGCGGGCAGCGAACATTTCAGCAGCCGGTCGTTATCCAAACGGCAGGCTTCGACCGTTGGAGGCGCGCCAGCTTGACCCTCGGCTAAGCATGTTGTGCCGTCTTATTTTCCGTTGGCCGATATGGATTGGTCGAGAAGTTCTGCTGCGGCAACGGTGATAATGAGAGATATTCGTGGCATCCACCACAGAGTCGGAAGCGAGATCTCGTTACGATTTTAGAGGCATCACGAAAGCAATCTGTGGCGGTGATCGGGATCTCAACCCTACCACGAGCACTTGGCAAACGACAGTCAACGCTAATCGTGGGTTGCTCCCTCCCGGCTCGGTGAATGTTGCTTTCAGAAGGAAAGAAAAAGAAAAAGAAACCTCATCGGACACCCTGCCTTTGGGAGATTCCACCGAGATAGTTAAATCCATCAAAGGCCCAAGCGTTGCGAAGCGTCAGAACAACGAGGTCCTACGAGCAAGATTGTCGATTGTCAGCTGCAGCCGTCTCATCGTTGTGTTACATTCATACATTCACGGAAGCGCCCACTTCATGCATGCTGTCGGCTTGCGGAGGTCATGAAGTCTGAGATGGGCACCGGCGTCAATATACCAATAGATCCAACTCCAACACCAAAGCCAACACCAAAGCCAACACCAACAACATCTGACTGTCCAAGTAAGCGCTGTCCTTCTAATGCCCACAAACCCCAAGCGACGTTTTCTTTTTTTTTTTGGCGGTCCCGACTGGTGCCATGGATCTGACAGCGAGCAACAGCGAGGAAAAAAGCCACCAGATGGCGATCGCTTCGCGGATCCGGTTTGCTGGAATCGTCCGTCCATCGTGCCGCTGCTCCTTCCCAATCCGAACACGCTGGCTAAGGTTGAGATTGAGGGTACCCTACGGCGGTGGCGGACGGACGGGCCGTGGACAAGTCGATACCTCGGCTCGGTGTGATGGTTTTTCCTGACGCATCCGGCTTCAACAGCGTCTCTGCAACTTCTTCCAATGGGCGGCAGAACGATACGGCAGGGTCTGGACATGAAAACAACCAAGCGAGTCTGGGTGCTCACGAGATCTGCAACCTCGGCCGGCCAAACGGTAGACCAGCATCCACGCGATGGACACGTCCCGGAGGCGGGCCGGGGACTGCTATTCCCAGCCCGTGACGGCACTGATTGGCGCAGGGGCAGTCATTGTGGTTCATCTGGATCATCGCTCCGAATACCGCACGAGGTCGTCTCCCATGCGATTCAAGACAAGGGCTGTGGCCGCTGACCGATAGTAAGCTCGTGCCAAGGCACGGTACAGGCATTCTCCACCGTTGGAAACACGTATGGCCGCCCGCATGCTTTACAGCGCATACAGCCTGACAGCTGATGCAGTGGCACGAAGCGTCAGAAAACGAGCCAGCCGGTCGGTTGGTTGTCCTCCCTCGACACTGTACTGTAAGTCACAGACCAGTTCAGCGGCATGAGGGCCTGACAGCCTTGGGAATGTGGAGAATGTGTCCACAGAGTGGGCCGCTGGGCGAGATGATGCAGTTAGGACGCCGGCGGTTAGGCCGCATGAGGTTCAGGTCACATGACACCAGCGACTGTCATAAGCGCCACAGAGGAGTTCAAAGGGGGAGCCCATGGGCGACCATGGCGCAATACGTGCCACTATGCTTGCGTGGACTGCCGCGAGTGGAGGAGCGAGATGTGTAAGACTACTGTAGGGAGCGAGCCATCGACAGCGGGAGGAAGATGCCAATTGAAAAGCAGATCCAGTGCGGCACAGGCGAATGGCGCACCGTCGGCTCACTTGCCTACCTTAGCAGCAATAAATCCAAAACCGCCAGATAGAGCGGGGCTGAGGCGTGCCTTCGCCTCCACTCCATACCCGTGGACCATACCTGGGTACCCTACGCTCCGTTCAAGTGCTCTGCTGTATGCCTTTGGACCTTCCTGGCTTTGATACAGTACATGGTGTCGTAAGAACACCTATCCCTGCCATTGCACACGGTACCGCTGCCGCTTCCTGCAGAGGACGCTACAGAATACAGTCACAGCTCGTTTGGTTGACCATTGGGCAGCCGTGGTGGTTGTCTGGCTGAGCCGTCGATCCATGAGAGGACGAAAGATCTCCCGGGAGGAGCAGCCAGCGAGGAGTGGCCGTTCACGATCGAAGACCCTAGACTCGACACCACAAAACAGTCTGATACAGATGAGATGCCTTGGTCTTGCTAAATCTAAATTCTGAGACATGGCTTCACGATGGAGCTAGCCTGTGTTTGCGTAGTAGGCTTTGCATTCATCCTGACCCTGACAAATGATGAATCTATAGTCTGGAATCGATCTTGGCCTACAGCGCCTGATGCAGTGTGGACCCAAAAGGGGGCGTTGGATGAACTGGAGCAAATCATGCGTCGCAAGCCGTCCACTCTCTTTCTCATACCCCAAAGAAGAAGGTGAAGGTTCTCTCTCGTCCTAGGTGCGGCCGCAGTGGAGTTCGATGACAATTGGAGAGCATGGTACCCTTCCAGACACGCAGCTTTTTCCGTCGTGCAGCAACCTTGAAAACGTCTGGCCTGTAGGTAGCGACCCAACCGGCATCCTGAAATAGCCGTGGGTGCCCCAGTGGGGCTGTTCGGTTTGAAGATGGGGGTTCAACACCTCGACAGGTGCGTTGCTGGTCTCTAATCAAGCACTACTCCAGCTGTTCAGGATAGTGACGAAACAGCAAGGAGATGAGGGACCACTCGACAGGGAGGACTGTGCCTGCCGTGGCTGTGGCGAGGTGGCAATGGCAACATCAAGCCCAACACCCCCTTGCTACAAAGGCTTACGACCACGCACCCGAGCACACAAGGATGCCCATTGTGCGTTGTATGAGAATCGTCGAGCAACGGCGGAAAGGGAAACCGGAATACAGGCGAGAATGCGAAAAGGGCTCACACCCACAAAGCGTGGCTGAAACCTGGCCCAGATCCCTGAGTCTACCTATAGTCTTGCAACTCTCCAGCGCAGTATTCCCTATGATAGCTCGAAAAAAAAAAAGCCCCTGTTCCTGAGTGCTGTCGTGTCTCAAACTGTGAAGTGAGGCTAACCAATGACATACCATGGCAGGGCGCCTGCGATCGCTGTCTGTGGGAGAAAAAGCATCAACGTCGTCATTTATGTCCACATCACCACCATCCCTCCCCAGCACTGACCTGTTTATTTGCTCATTGACGCATCCAGCCATGGTGGCAGCGCTACTGCACGCCCTTGGAGGCGTTTGTTGGAGTAATTAAGTGATTGGGCGTCGGGAGGCTATTTTATCGCTACCGATGGCCAATCACGTTAATTCCGGCTTTATGCAACCTACCTAGGCAGGTCTCTACGTCCGGCCGGGTGCTGTACGGCACCGTGCAGAGTCGATCAACGACCTGTGTTTGAAGCGTGATAAAGGTGGAATGCGATAACAAAGCAGATTGTTCTCATTGCACTGCGGTGGTTAGTGCGTGGGATCGGATTCCAATGCCCAACCTTCTACGCGTTCCTGTCACTGGCATGTCTGAGAAGACTGTAAATGCTGGGTCTGCGTCGGGTCTGCCCTGACGCCTTTCTAATAGGTGCCAGGAAATGTATGCACAAGTTAAGTTCCGGCAGCTTCGTATTGCCGTAGTCAGGCAATGGCAGCGATCGTGAGAGTTACATAACTCATCTACTCCACCTCCTCCACCTCCGCGCAATTTTACAGGACAGGCGATTCTGCCACGGCCCGCTGGTCTCCTCATCTCCTCACCACACCAACAAGGCCGCACCACACTACACCACATCATAATGCGATACGCGCCCGCTAGCTGTGACCTGCAGCTGATGGCTTGCTGCTACCCGTATGCTTACGCTGACCGTCGAGCGCCATCTCTATAGCAAGACATCGCGGGAGACATGTTGGCTTGCGGCTTTCTAGGACCGGCAGCCCGACGATCAGACGGACTGTTTGTCTGCTAGACTTATGGACAAGAGGTTAGATCAACTCGCAACGTACCGCACCGCACCGCAGCGCCAGGCGCTTGGCCAGCCCTTTCTGCCGCTCTACGCCTCGCTCTTTATGCTGCTACTTTACCCATGTTGGTGAGGAGAGTGACCAGGCTCGGTCGCCCAGGCTTGCGCAGTCTTGAAAGATGCCTTATTTGGTCAACCTCGGCCCAGGCGAACGGCGTACGACATAGGCGAATGGGCAAATAGAGAGCCCAATCGAGGCCAAATGGACCAGCGGCTATTGGGAGTGGTGTTAGGCTGGCTATGGTGATAGGACAAGACGGGACGAGTAGGCTGGGCTTGCCGTGAGGAGTCAAACCTGGCCCATGTCCACTCGCCAACCCATGTCATGCCCACTTCGACCTACCCGGCTAACCATCTGCAGCAGAAACAGCTGTGCAGCACCATGATCATCATCGTCGCCGCCCATAGGCCTTCTTCACCTTCATCGTGCCTGAGTACGTATCTGATCTCCAACCCTTGCAATCTGCCTTGTTGGCGACCACGCATGCGCACTTCGCAGTGGCTCAGGCGGCACCGCTTCTACACGAGCTCATTGTTTCTGCCCTTCCCGTCGTTCTAGGATTCGCTCGATTCTGCGCTCTGCCTGCCGTGCCGCGTTTCGAACGGGGATGAATGAAGATACGGCAGATGGGCCACCATACCCACGTAGGCAAACAAAATAAGAAAATACCTACCTACTTGCCTGACTACCTACCTAGCTAGGTAGATGGGTATCAGGAAAAGATCCTCCACCGTTTTCACTAGCACTGCTGTCCGGGATCCTGCCCCCTTCCCACCCGCATCTTCAACTCCATCGTATCTTACAGGGTAGGATAGGGTAGGGCGAGGCAGGCCGGTCCTGGCCAACGTATCGACACCCGAGTCGATCATTTTTCCCTCCGTTTTGCCGCAGAGTGGGTTTTAAAGCTTTTGCCGCTGCAATAGCGACCCTACACTCCATGACACAGGAACGTTGGATCTACGGCACATACAATTAGTGATATGGTCTGTAGCCCATGCTCTATGGCCCACTTCTTTCTGCTTGCTTGCCTGGCTGGATCCACACAACCCACCTTGCCGTCGTTCGCTACTTACGTTGGAGACCTGCCAGGCCCTCGCCGCGTTCCCGATGGGTAAATCTCTGGACTGCCCAGTTGACTCCTCATCCTGAGCCCACTACGGTACTCGCTTGCGCTGCCCTGCGTTGGTCTGGCCCGTATGCGGCTTGCGGGTGGTGTAAAACGGTCGTGAGCTCAGTCGACGGCAATTGACGTGTAGATAGCAGGTAAGGCATGTAGGCGGCGTGCGGGTACTGTAGGGTAGGTTGCGGAAATATTCCCTAACAATCCCCTCGAGTGTTTCTTTATTGCCGTCTTGCCCAATACCGCGCCTACATCCAACGGCGTACAACAGCATACAGCATTGTCAGTCCTCTGAAGTGGCCACCAATCCGTTCAAGTTACCTGCCACTGTCTCGTCCACCTGGTTGCGACGTACCGTCGCACCTGTTGTCGCAATTACGATCTCTGAAATACTTACTCACACACTCGCTCTCCGCGTTGCCCTGCTTCTTCAATTTCTGACTCCTTCGCTTCCAACCACCCTCTGAGATTGTATTGCCGGCTACTGACTCCGAATCCCTATTGATCCCATGCGTACGTGCATATATGCACATGTCTCTCTTCTGAATATCTGTTGAGGAGCGAAATGCTTTGTGAACCTATGCGACAACCTTCTGGCAGGCAGTTCCAATCCGAAACCATGGGAGAGGGCGACGATCCTGTCGTGCATTACCATCACAATGTGTCCGTGTCATGGGTGCCCAGCCCGCAAGTATATTACCAGGAACCACAGTACACACATCCGCATCATGGACCACCCATACAGCCTCATTCGTACGGCTCGCCGCCTCTACAGATGGAAAATCATGGCTTCAGTAGCCAAATGATTCAACCGCCGCTCCAACCACATCCAAGCCAGCTGTCAACAGTGCAGAGACCCCCTCAATGGCCCCACGAAAACGTCCAGCCACTACATGGCGGTCAATCACCAGTATACTCATCTACTGCTCAGCCGATACATCTAGTCCGCCATCGTACTTCTCAGCCCAATTTACGAACAACCTCTGGGCGCCCCACGACCACCTCGCGTAGAACACTTACGGACTCTGTACGCAGACAGATGTGCGAATTTGCCGCCCAACACGAAGACTGGAAGCAATTTGACATTGGAAGTAAGTGACAATCTCGGCATACTCAGCCTTTCTGAACATAACTGACTTATGAATAGAGGTTTTCGGTGTAGAGAGAAGGTTTGTTAGATTCAGGTTTCGAAACCAGTCGAACACCACTGATCAATGCCTATAGTACTGTCTCCAAGGTCCTGTGCAAGAAAGAAAAATACCTCAATCAGGATGACGGAAACATGTCTCCTATCGCCCAAGCCAAGGCCAAAGTTCCGAACATCGAGCGAACAGTTGCAAATTGGGCAAAAAAGCAGCAGAGCAAAGGCGCTCCTCTAACAGACGACATGATACGCGAAAAGTTCCGTAGTTTCCAAGGCGCATTCACAGGCGCTGAGGGCAAATTTTCTCTCAGCGCTGCGTCTATCCAGAAGTTCAAGCTCAACCACAACTTATTGGGTTCGCGTTCGCGAAAAACGTCACGAAACGATACCGAACCACTATCAGCAACAACAACAATTCCTTCATCTACGAACTCGCCCAAAATAATATCGCCGGTACCATCTACCTCATGCGACGAGGTGTCGCCAACAGAGTTACCGACCAACGCGGTCGGTCACGGGAGTATCAAGAACGAAAGCCCCGACAGCTATGTGGCCCCATACACAGGTGCCTTTGGAATGATTCACTCGCATCGTGATACACCTCAAAACGGTTCCTTTACAGAGTCTGCCTCTTCTTCCTTTTCGCCAGCGCCGAACAGCCCAACACCCCTCTCCCCCATTTCGCCCTTTTTTACACCTGATTCTGGGACGGCCCCAAGTTCTTTCGTTCATCAAATCGGCTCGAGGACCGACCTTGCGGCTGCGATCAGAGCCAACTACCATCCATCTGGAGCGCGGATCTTACCATACTATGAGCCATACGCAGTGAATCAGGTGCCTGTGGACGACCAAACCCCAAACTATACCACCGCTGCTGCGACGCTAGACTCTCCCTCCACAGATTTGACAGTTTCGATGGGAAACATGAACGAGATGGTGGACGGAACTTGCACACAGACAATCCACTCTTCCACGTCTCACACGCACGACAGCCAACGGCCGAGGACAGTAACGCCCTCGGACGCCACA
This sequence comes from Scorias spongiosa, assembly GCA_018467035.1. Taxonomy (NCBI): domain Eukaryota; kingdom Fungi; phylum Ascomycota; class Dothideomycetes; order Capnodiales; family Readerielliopsidaceae; genus Scorias; species Scorias spongiosa. Next base: position 782,450 of record JACSZZ010000001.1, read on the forward strand.
ATGGGCCCACCTCCACTTCCTACGAATGCTGCAAGCAGAAAGCGTGGCGTGCAAGGGCTAGGTCTTAAGACGCATGTCAATATCGAACAAGCACGTAAGGCTCTGGAGGTCGTTCTCGCATTCTGTGAGCAGCAACCTCAAGATTTTCTCGAGTTCCAAGACACCGTCTCGTTCAGAAAGATGAAGCAGAAGCTTAACATCCCAACCTCTCAGGCATCCTGAGGCGGTACCAACATCATCATTGCTTTTGAACTCTCTCCCCCAAAAAAGAAACCATCCCAAAGACTGCACGAATACTGAGCGACTCTTACTATCCTGGCGCTGGCGGCGCATTGTTTTGATTTTCTCTTCGACTATTACTTTCTTCCATTCTTTCTCACCCGATCGACGCGTGTACAGATTCAGGTGACCGGCCAGTTGGGCCGTCTCTGCGTCTGGGCGCCGTTATCTCTTCTCTTCCTTTCTCCACAGCGTTGGCACACCGTTGACGTTGACATAACGTCAGATCTAGCGGAGTGCGTTGCTATCTGCATCCTGCATACCCACGATATCCTCACTTTTAAGAAATCATGCACAGCTGCTCACGCGGCTCCATATCTAAACGTACCGCTGCTGCTCGCAGCGACATTTTCGGCGGCATTGTATTTACACTTGCGATTACCCTTTGATACCACAACTTTCCTTTTCGAGTACAGAACGCTCTCAATATTCCAGGGCAAACGGGGCGGTGAAATCGGGTGACCCATATCTGGTCCGGGCCGCCTTCACAAATTAGGAATATAGAGATATTCTACCGAACTGAAGCGATTTCCGAAAGTGATTGACAATCGTTTTTAAATCGTTCGTGAATTTTCATGCTTCACGCTGTTCTAGTTCTGGAAATGCTTTCACGACTAACAGTTCTACAATGCGGACCAGAAGGTGTCGGTTAATGTACGGGTCAGCAAACAGCTCGAGGATGGTGTGATCGACATCCGCACGCATGACGGCCACGTCGGCTGTCGCGAAGAAGATCTGACGCATCGCCAGCGGCAAGGCGTCTACTATGGTACTCGCACACTGCTCTCGGATCTGCTGTATCTCGTCATGATCAGGAGTGGGTCGCGCAGAGCCAAGGGCATTGTTCGGAAAGAGAGCGTTTCTGACCGTCTCAAGGAGCAAGGGAAGTCTCGAGCTATGCAGCGCGCTCTGGTGGAAATGGAAGGACATCAACCTAAGTTACACGGCGAGTCAGCCCCTGATCACATGGCATCAACATTCTATTCCTTCGCTTTGATGAAATATATGCAGAGATAACTGGGTGCACAGCGCCACCAGAGCCTCGGCTGACGGCCCTGTTTTGGAAGGTCGTCGACGATGCATGGCCCGGAGAATAGGTCGAATCAACTCGAGGGATATCGTCTTTGTGAATTGACCGGTGGTGTCCTGTATCTGGTAGCTGGACCTTCATTTACAGGGTATGAGTGAACGGGCGACGATGTAGCCATGAGCCGCTCTAAGCCAGGGGTGCAGAGGGCAAATTGCCCTTTGTTCCCAGGTGCATGCTTGACAACAAGACTTCTGACGGCAAGGTTGAAGAATGGTCGCGGGACGATCCGTGGGGAGCAATAGCCGATTGTGACGCGCGCCATATGCTTGTTGGTCAGGCTGTCAAGCCGATTGCCACGGCCCATCTTGCCACACCCGATGGCCCGACCGAAGTAACAGTTGGTCGAAAGTCCACTTCCGCATTGCCCTTGGCGCGTCCTGGCACAAATAATGCATTGACCCGAAACCTCATTTGAGATCGCCGAAACTGCGAGGTTGGATTGCAGCTGTGGTCTAGCGGCGTCAGGTTTATCGAACCAGCTTTTCGCATTGGGTCAGAGAAAGAAGACATAGCCTTCTCGTGCATGGTTGAGAGGCGGGGAGGTCCGACGTGCAGATCAGGTGACTGTGAGACTATGCACCTTGCCGGAGTGAATGCCACCGTGAGCCGATCCGTGGTTTTCCCGGGCGATCGGCTGGCTGGCTCTGCCTTCTAGCATTCGATTTTGGGATCCAGGGTGGGGGAGATGCATGGGTATTTCGTACTCACCTGTCAACAGGACCATTAAAGCAGCATATCTTGCCAGGTCCACAAAGAGATCCCCACTGCAACAGTGACGAGAGTCCGATCAGCCATGGCATTCGCTGCCTCAGGCAAAGGAGCGTCGAAATGCAAGCCCAGACGCCCATTTCCACAATTGGTACGGTATTCAGGCGAGGTTCGGTTTCTCCTGGTAGAGCTTCAATATCGTCAAGGCGATGTGCCGCCGTCTCGGCCGACGTGAGAGGCATTGCCAGGGTCATTGATCGCGCCGGCAAAGCTGACGCGTTCCTTAACGCAACCACCACAACCCTGATCAAGCCAAAAGCAACTCCAACACCGTGAAACAGTATCAAAATCACCTTAAGAATGGACTCCACTGCGCTGCCCGGATTTACATTTCCTGTCTTCGTTTCTGATTTGCCGCTTGACAGCAGGCCGTACTGCTCTAGCCGACTGGCGGGCAACACGTTCGATCGACTCTCTTGAGCAGGTCCCGGTATCGGTTGTACAGCGTTGATTGTTTTGGTGATACCTTCCCAGATTACCCAATTTTCACTGGCCTTGCCTAAGACGCCGTTTCGAACGACAATCTCGGCAAAAATGTCCGCCACAATAAGTTTCAGGCAAGGGTTTTCAAGGTCTTTGGCCGGGAGTAGGAAAGGCATGATACGGTCTACGAGCAAACGGCTCCAAGCTGCCTCGTTCTCTGCCAACCTCGTTGTGGCCTCCAATGATGACGGTGGCGGAGTCAGGGCAACGTGCCGTCTCATTGTCGAGAATATTTCTTGTCTGTCCTGAGGAGAGTCGAGTGAAGCACTTGCAGTGGCCGCAATTCGCACGGCTGACAGGAATTAGCTGACGACATGTAGCAAAACTCACGTGGGCCAGTTGGAATACCTTCTACATGGCCATTGACAAGCAGTGGCAACTCGTTTAGAATCAACGATTCGAGATCGACGGTCAACAATCGCTGTTCTAGCCCTTGGATACAATGGGCTATTATGAGAACAGTTTCCGCAGTAAAAGCGTGGTCCGAGGTAATTCGACTGTACCATGTCTGTATAAACTGATCGATGATTACAGCAACCAATGCATATAATTGGAGGTCGATGTCGCGCGAGCTCGTCAACGTAGGTAATAAGATCGAAAGTGGTCGCGAATCAACATCTTCCGTCGCCAACCGTGGCTGGGGAGAAGGCGAGCATAGAATTCGTTTGACATACGCAGTTGTTGTATCATCTGAGCGATATCGCTTCTGATCAACGTTGTCGTCATCGGTTTTCCAGGATCCTCTCACGAAAGTTGCAATTCTGCTGGATTGTCGGACGTGCCTTGCAGGCCGCAAAACATCATGCGCCATTTCTCACTTATCATTTCATTTTGACTGGAAAAATGTAGACCAAAACATCACATGCGATGTGATATGCGGACTTTGGAGTAGCGATGTTGTACCATCCGTTGTCGTCGGTGCAGCGGAGGGCTAGCGCTCTTGGCGTCTGCTTCATCACGTGATGTAGATCTTCTGTCCGTTGCTTGCCATCTCTCTACCTAGGTACTTGTTGCGAGACTGTCATTAATTGCATAGCTCGGCTCTACAAGCGAAGCACCTATTCAAAACCACGTCTCAACACACCACGGAATAATCACGAGACATGGCTGCTACCACTCTGGAAGATGTTGATCGTATGTCGACGGAGATCATCCCAGCTTTCTCAATTACTAATAGCATACAGAGCAACTTCGCGACATCATCACCAATCTGTACTTCCTCATACAACAGGCACATGCATACTCAGGCCCCGGCACGCAACAGTCGATGACGAACGAAGTGTGAGGCTTTCGGAACCAGCTTTGCGAAATAAGACAGCGTAGTACCTCATCTGCTGACTAGCGACTCGACAGCAAAGCTCTCATCCAGAACTTGGTCCAGCTCTCGAAAACGGCGCACACTCTTCCCACCTACGTGCCATATTTTGTGGTCCACGAGTACATTGAAAAAGCACGCAACCCAGACATCTACAACCGAGATCTGGTGGAGTCCGTGGTCAAGTTCAATCAATCACTGAAGGGGAAGAGTGAGGCGTTCGGGCAATTCAGAGACATCCTTGGCCAGGAGATGATGAGCGCCATTCCCGAGATGAAGGACGATGTGAAGAAGATTTTGGAGGCTTCAGGAAGCAAAGTGGCTTCGTGATGTTTTGCTGGGAAAACGAGTTTGCTCCTCTGGTTTTAGCGAGGGCGTTTTGGATATTTGAACTATGATACCCTGAAGATACTTTTAATTAGTGCAACGAGGAATAAGAGAATTCATTTGAATGGGTCATTTCTGGAACTATGAATACAATCTCGAAATTCCGGGCTATGCAGAGAAGTGGATTCTACACCAGAACATACAACGCGCATATCTGTGACCATTGTCAGTAAAGTGCAACAGTCGATTAGATTTTCGAGGTGACTTACCAAGCTGAGACCTGAAATCATGCTACACCAGAATAGAACGTTATTAAGGAGTGTCCGGTCTCGCACCCACGGAAGCCTCTGCACCATCACTATTGGCATTTGAAGCATCATCGCCACAAAACCGTAACCCCTAAACTTTCGTGTTATGCAACCCATGATCAGCTCATGAGCCAATGCGCTGATCAGAAACGTGATAGTGGTCGCCATAGGCCGGCTCAGAGTGGTCCTGCTGGCACTGTACACATGTCTCCTGAAGAAGTGGTGAACCGGGATATTCCACTCGCGGGAGAATTCAAGCCAATCCAACGAGTTCCACCAATCACTGAAGAACTGTCGGTCTGCAAAGCAAGTTATTTCTGCAAATGCACCGAGGACGTATTCAAAGATGACAAGAAAGACGAGTAAGAATGCCACCATGAAAGGGAACAGCAGCCGCGAGACTGCCTCAGCGAAAATGAGTGCTCCATCTTTCCAATCCGTCGATGCTGATAGACGCAGTGACGATTCATCAAGCACTGGCAGTATGAATTCCTCGCTGGTGATGGTAAGGAGGAATATACAGCCGAAGACAGCGAGAATCTTGTAAAATAACTCGAGATAGTCTGTAGAGGGAGTTCGTGGATACTCAAGCTCGTAGCAGAGCGTGGGACAAAGCAGGTAATCCCAAAAATTAGCTATCGTCAAGTTTTGTGGGTAAGTCACATGGCCTGTAGGTCCTGTCAGCTCCAAAGCAAGATCCTCGCGTAACTGAGAAACAGGATTCGTCGGGATATCTCCTAGAGCAGCTGTATCCTCTTTTTCCACTTCAGAGGCAATAGCATCCATGTGGGTATGAGAGTGGGGGTAGCGAACAGCTGCCTTAGTCGAGGTGTTCGGATCCAAGGGCGAGTCGAGCTGCTTGAGTCGATCCAGGGTCGTGGAGAGATGACCGTTGTAGAACGCGTACGAGTGCATTTTCATGAAAAGAGCTAGGAGGTGCAGAGTAAAGAAAACCTGTGCAGTCCACGTCCAGTTTCTCACGAAAGGCCAAGAGCACCAAAAGGTTAGCCATACCAGCTGGAAAATCGACTGGACAATCATTCCACCTTTTCTCCATGTGAGCAAACCGTCCGGTGCCGCGCTTTTATAGAGGAGGTGCAACGGCAGTATCAATCCCACAGACCCGCCCATGACGACATCGCTCACAGCAAGCTCGTAGATATTCTCGGTGAACAGTGGCCACTGTTTGATGCTCAATAGGCTACCCGTCTCTTTGAGATTGCGCAACATTGCCGTGATGACCATGATTGCCAACCCTATCCAGAAGAGAACGAAGAAACCACGAAAATTACTGTATTCACTCTTCGGATCGAAATAGCTCAGGCGACTTGTATATCCGATGCGAGGGAATGGTCTTGATTGCGACACCCTACTCTTACGTCGAAGTTGGCGTCTTGCCTCTGATGTTGCCTTTGCTGAGGGCGGCGCATCTTCTGGCAGAGCTGGAGTTGGGGGCGCTGAAGCCGAGGTCGAGGGAGTAGAGATCGACAGTGTCGTTGATCGCGGCTCCTCGTCATGACTGCCGACGATTTGCTGGTTGACAGCCTTACGGGCACGGGGCGCGTGTACTTCCAAGCTCGAGGAATTTCCGTTTACGCCACCGTCACTGTGAAGCGAGTCGTTGTTGATCGTCATGGTGTCTCCGTCAAATGCTGATAAGTTGACAAGTAGTCTCGAGGTTCGAGATCGATATTTGCTTTTGCAAGAGAGAAAGCCTGTGAAGACAGCTGGCCTACCGCAGTACCATCGTGTTGTACTTGGGCATAGGCTTTTAATAAAAGAGGGTTGAAAGGTCTAAGCACAAAGTTTTGGCTGAAGTGTCATGTGCATTTGTTGCTCTTGGTGATCTTGAAATCAGGAACAGCCGTGAACAGCCAGTACCAATTTACTTACCTTTCCGGGCACCTAAGCTCCAACAACCTATGACGTAGCACCATGCATAGACCTATTCAAGTACCGAAGTAACTGTATGAGTTCCAGAGTCTCGTTTCATCAGTCTTCGCGTGACTGAGATTGACAGCAACTTTGCTATTGGCGCATGTTTTCCAATCGGTTTGTGATATATATACATATGGATGGGGAGCGAAATACATCATTTAGTAAGATCACGTATATAAGACTATGTATACGGGATGGAATATACAACTGCATCGTGGAGACAGTATGTAAATGCGAAGTTCAGGCCGGTCTATCTATACACATATTATACTTCACATGGGTTGAAAGGGTCTAAGTTGCAGAGCATTTTTACATATCCTTTATGATAGATCCGTCCTTCATCCTCCCTTCAACTTTGCCGGTGCCTCCTTCGAGCTTCCAGGTATCAGCAAGTCCGCACTTGGGGTCTTCGTCAGACAAGCCAGTAGAGCGCCTGACCTTCAAGACTTCTTGGCGCACGGCTAAGGCAACTTCCTTGCGCAACTGTTCTGCTTCTGGGGAGTACTTAAGGAAGTCATCGCGCAGAAGGCCGAGCTCCTCTTGTCCTGCTTTTACTTGATCGGCGGAAGCTGTGCTTGTGATGTTCTGCTGGTTGATTTTTGCCTTCTCCTTCAACGCCTTCCATCTCTCTCTGAAAGGACCAAAGACTTGCTCCGAGTTCACCTTTTCTCCAAAAATGATGGTTATGTCTTTTCCGGCTCTTGGCATGGGTCTAGGCCATGGACGTTCCTCGTGCATCACTTCTTGCGGGCCATCTATCCAGATTGGCAAAACGTCAGGGCACGGTTCACTTTCAAGGATCAGCCTTGCTACCCCCCATTTGAAGTATCTCATTATCTTGTCCGGATGTTGATGTATCTTGCCCTCTGGGAATATATGGATCCAGTTGAACCGACGGCTGGGGTAGTATGCTGGCGCAGGGAAGCTGTCCAGCCCGTTTGTCGTGTAGAACAGGCCGCTACCAGAGAAGGGGTCTGAGTCTGGGAGGCTCGCCGTAGAGGGTATAGAGTGCTGTGCCTGTTCGGCAGTCTCTTTTTCAGCAGGATGTATGGACTGGGTACTAGCGTGAGGGTCGCTGAGTAGACGGATGGCTTGCGTCATGGTGGGTTGGAAGAGGCCGCCATATTTTGAATAAGCTGCGCGGTGCATTGGGAGCGTATTGCCGTAAGAAAAGAAAGCTGACAGAATGCTCTGTTGCCTATGTCAATCAGCAATGCGGTGATCTTCAAGGGAATTCGAAAAGTTAATACCCATTCTTGAAACATATGTCGTAGCTCCCAAGCGACCATCGCATGTTCTCAGGGTTGAAGATATATTTCCACGGGAGGGCACCCCATATCACCGGATCGTCAAGTCTACATTGAGTCGTCAGACCGGGAAGCCTTGAATGAAACCGATCTGTCGTTTCCACGTACGTACACGCTTACATGATTTGAAACTGGAGCAAGCTTCGATCAGCTACCATCTAGGGCGCAAGGTAATCGTACATTCATACCAGTTATTAAGCCCCTCTCTCTACTTTCGACGTGTTTCCTTTGATCCAGCAAATTAAGAAGGTTCGGCAGGCCATGCACTTGTGTGTTAGAAAAGTACAACAAAAAAGCCCGGCAGAGAGAGCCGACGAGGCCTATATCGGCCGTGGAGATCGCTCGACTCGTCCAGGGTGGATGGTATTCGCGTTCCATCGTTGTATATACAGGCAAGTCTCTGTTAACTTGCGGCGGATTGGCCGCAAAGCCGTTGTTGTTGTTGCGCACAGAGGTCATTCGTGGTGTTGAATCGCAAGTTGTACTGTAGACAACTTTCCCAGCCAAGCGGAAGCCGAGCCAGATGGACTGCCAAATCGGGATTAGTGTTGATGCTGTTGTTCAGTTTGGCATTTGGTCGTTTCGATATTGGACACGAGCGTTGACTACGAGACATACTTAGTAGTGATACTTGTGTTCATAACCATGACCACCAAGATGAATGGAAGTTCACTACGGTGTATGTCGCTTGAAGGTATTAACCTGGGCCGCGAAAATACCGAGATCAATATTGAGTGACCGGAATTAAGTAAAGTCACGTGCCAAGCGGGCCTTCAACCCCATTAGGCAATGGAAGTATTGTAATAGTTGGAGGCTTCGGTCAAGGCAGCTATACAACCAGATCTCCGCACAAGCTGGCCAGCTTTCATCCAGCCAGGTAACTAACTGTGCTGCATTAAGTTTTACGACTTTGAAACCCGGTAAATCCAGCATCATACGGACGTGTATGGCTTCCAACAGGTGTTGATGAAGGGGCCAACTGCCTGGCGATGTCTCACTACCGCAAGCTGCTTAATGCACAGTGCTTGTGCTGCCCCGCATCTTAGGCAGCTTCAGGCATCACAGCCTCATCTGGCCAATGGCTCAAAGACGACCAGCTGGACCGACCAGATTGCCCCAAATGCTTTTTTTCGTGATGTCCATGTATATTAAGCTGATAGCCTCTCAGCTAATGGTCAAATGCCTCTAATACTTCTAGTATACTCTTCATTCCAGCATCATCGTCCTCGTCTCATTGTTCAACTAGTCCATCTATTCTACACTTCACACAGCTTCACCGCAATTGCTCTTCATACGGCCTCCATAAGTCACAGAGAACCTTTTCAATATGTCTAACCAAAACCCAGGATCTGGTGGAGAAATCTCGTTTCCGGAATTGCCATCAAAGCATAGCGATTTCATCAAGTACGTTGCGTCCGCTTCGAAAGGTCAACCACTTCTGGAGCTTGTGGAGCCGTACAATGCCTATGACAATGAGATGCGTAAAGTCTTTGCCCAACACCCCCATCACCCAGCAATTCGACAGCCAAACATAGTGCCAGTCTTCGATGGGGATGAGAACAAGGTGCGAATCCATGCTCGTGATCCAAAATCCCAGGCCGAGTCGCACCGACAGTGCTATATCATGCCTCTGCATCCCAAGGAAAGGAAGGCCCAAGATAGCCCTGCGATAGTTCAAAGTCTGCAGGATTTCAAAACGAACTTCAATATATTTTCGGAATCCAGCCTGGTGGACATGGACTGGAACAACGTCGTAGCAGCTGGTTCTGCCGTTGTGACATCCCTCTTGGCGGTTCCAGAGAAGCATTCGAAGAGCAAGAAAGCCCTTAGGACCTACTATCACGAGACTCTTGCTCCTGCTTCTGATGTTGACCTATTTCTCTACGGTTTAGATGAGGAACAAGCCAAACTCAAAATAAAGCAGATCGAACGCGCAGTTACAGATGCGCTCTTGGTTGAGACCACTACCGTTCGCACTAAACACGCCATCACTATCGCCTCGCAATACCCCACACGCCATGTTCAGATCGTGTTGCGCATCTACAAATCGATCTCCGAGATTCTGACCGGTTTCGATGTCGATTGCAGCTGTGCTGCTTTCGACGGAAAACAAGTCTGGGCGAGCCCTCGTGCGCTTGTGTCTTATATGACGCAGATAAACACAATCGATCTAACACGAAGAAGTCCGAGCTATGAAAACAGACTGAGCAAGTATTCACATCGTGGTTTTGAGATATACTGGCCAAGCCTGGACAGATCCAGGATTGATCCCACGATTTTTGAGAGGTCTTTCGGGCGTACAGAGGGGTTGTCGCGACTTCTGATATTGGAGAAACTACCCAACAACGAAGATCGAGAGCGGTACAATGACCAAAGACGTTCAGAGCGAGGTCGTCCAGCAGCCAATAGAACTCGTGCGAACCGTCGCAAAATCTTTGGAAATGTCAAGAACGATCACGAAGACGAAGTGGCAGATTGGGTCGACAGCGACGAGGTCAGCGATTATCACACCTTCACCATACCGTACGGCCCGAAATTTCATGCCCGGAAGATAGAGAAACTGCTCTATACAAAGGATCTTCTTCTAAACGCAGAGTGGAACAAACCTAAAGACCGCGAGGTTTCTCTTCACCGTCATCCTGCATTCTTTGGGACAGCGGATGATGTTATGCACGATTGCTGTGGAGCTTGCCCTCTGCCGACCAACGTCGAAGAGGAAGAGATTGCGGAAGAAGAGGCCAAAATATACTTAAGTGGTGAGCTCACTTTCATCAAAGACAATCCTGGCAGGCAGACTATTGGCTCATTTCATCCTCTCACTGCTGATGATTGGACTGAGATGGCATACGTTGGTAATACGTTCCTCCTCTGCCAGGCGATCATCGATGGTGATGTTGAATATGTGACGTCTTGGCTCTCCACTGAGGGCAATGATCCCAACACGCGAGATTACACTGGACGCACTCCATTACAGCTTGCAGTAGCAAACTCAACAACGCATGTCGTTCAAGCGCTGCTGGATGGTGGTTCGCGTATTGTTGCTCGGCTCTTTGATGGAAAGACTGCCCTTCATCTAGCAGCCGCCCGTGGTAATGTCGAAATGGTGCGATTGCTATTGCGCAGAAGCGAAGCCAACCAAGCTGAAGAAGATGAAAAGGTTGAGGCTAAACGTAAAGCAAGAAAAGAGTTGAAGGACGGCGGCAAGAGTAACACAGGGAACGTTAACATACCCTCTGACGGATCGCAAATGGATGAAGACGACTCTGATATTGATATGATCGACGATTCAGTGAGTACAGAGGCTGATGCTACGACAGAAGGCTCCATGGTAAATATCGGTGCCCTCAAGGTCACCGATGATAATCAAGGCTCGGGCTCTGGTGGGGCTATTGAAGACGACAAAGATGACGAACCAGACGTTTACGACGTCGATGTGCTTGCATGGGATGTGGCTGTCTCAGCACTTCATGTAGCCATCGTTCGCGGCCATGTCGATGTCGTAAAGGTACTAGTGGAAGAATTCGCGGCTGATGTGCTGCTGCCCGTGAAGCTCTACAACGACTACAACAAAAGCGCACGCGCAGCCATCCTGACACTTGTATTGGGAATGCGCTTGCCATTAGATGAGTCCAGGGATATGGTGGAAACCCTTCTTGCTCTCGGCGCATCTTCAGCGCAAGCGGACCTACAGAGAATGACAGCCTTCCAGCGGGCGATTGCAGAAGCACCGCGCATCCTTGATACATTGACGAAGCATGACCGAGCTGGTGTTGACCGTGCACTGAACAACATTTCTGTATCTGGCTACAAATACAGCCCTAACACGACAACCCCTCTGCTGATGGCTATCAAATCTGGCGACGAACATACTGCAATGAAACTTCTGCTCTTGGGAAGTAAATCCCAAATTGATTCTGCGGCTTTTGTGAATGCTTACAAAGCCCAATTTCATGACACTCGCTCCGACAACTGGCAAAACCAGAGAAGAATCTTCGAAGAGTATACGGAACAGCCGGTTTTTGCAGCAGTTGAGAAAGATATGGTTTTTCTGGTCAAACACCTCATTAAAGAAGGGGGAGTGGGGCTAAATTTGCTTTCTACGACGGGGTACAAAGTACTCAACAACGAATATATGCAAAACTACACTGCCGGAACCACTTTGCTTGATGAAGTCAGGGCAAAGATCTCGAAACTTAAGGATTGGAAGCACACTGCCCCACAGCCTACCGCTCCTGAACCGCTGAAGCATGACGATTATTACCTGGAACCATATCAAGTAGGAACATTCGCCCATTGGAACGCTTGCCAACAGCTGAAGGCCGGAAAGGAAGAATATAAGCTGGCATGGGAAGCTTACGTGAAACAAGTTCAGACATGGAAGAAGAACCAAAAAGAAGCCGACGAGACCAGGGCAGCAAACATTGTTATGCTTGAAAAATACGAAGAGCTCGAGTCGTTCTTGGTTGAAAATGGCGCAGAAACTTTCAGCTCCCTCCATCCTGGTATCCAAAAGCCTAATCAGAACAATCGAAACTATTCGTACAACCAAATTCAACCCAGCAAAGAAACTTTCAAAGTGAAGATCGATTTCCAGCACGCTGGTATTAACGAAGAGTCGCGAAAGCGATATGTTGAGCTCTTCGAAGCGGCCTGGAATGGAGACATACAAAACGTCAAAGCATATACTCTGCAAACCTGGCGAAACAGTGACGGCGACGAACAACCACCACTTGAAATTGCGACCGTAGACGCCGAGCAGCGCATCGACTGCTTTACTATTGCTTGTCTGCAAGGCAACTTTGACCTTGCCAGAGTATGTGTGGAGATTGCACACGTGCAATACAGTCCTTTTGACAATCAGACGGCGAACCGCCGCTATTACTTCGTTGACAATGACGGCGAACCTGAAAGTGATTATGACGAGGATGCCGCGGAGACTGACAGCGATGACCGTATAGCAATCGCTTCGGAAATTGTCGACGAGCAATTCACTATTGAGAATATTGGAGAGGTCTCGCTCCAGGTCAAGAGCAAAGTGTTGCCGTCATGGTTGCTCCGTCGAAGCATGTTCAATGTGAATAAGCTCTTCAGTCCTCTCGATGGGTCCAATGCCTCCGCCGGTCCTTACATTGGCATCAATTACACTGGACAATTCGACAGCACAGCAAGAACGATGACCAAACGTACTAACACTGGGTCATTGAAGATACCCAAACCGTTTGACGATATGTCTTCTCAACGTCGCAGAAATATCAGCAAGCCTGACAATCTTGTCCAGCTTGCAATCTGGAATGATGACAGTGAGCTATTGACTTTCATTTTAAGCTTGGGGCAAGAGCTTATGGAGAGATACAAGAAGAAGGACACAGAAAGTGATGTCCCGCCTATTTCATTCTTCACAGTATCACAAGCGGACTTCTTGTACGCAATCGAGCTTGACCGTCCCCACATGGTCGGCCAGCTTATCACGACGACGGGTGCTGGGATTAAGCTTGGAAGCCTGGTGCAAGATCTAGGCGTCGTCATGCGAGAGAAGCCAAGGTACTATCAGGGACTCAACGTCCATGGCAAGAAACGAGCCGATTGGGCCGAAAGAGGAAGACATGTCACATCATTCCAGAGCATGTCGGATGAGTCACCACCTCTGCTCTATGCCGCACGATACGGATCAGTCAACTGCCTTGCTTGGTTCCTCAGCGACGCACCTATGCTGTGCTATCGCCAATTTGCTGAGCTGCGGAAAGATGACGAGTATCTCAAGAAGCTCAACGAAGAAATAGCCAAGGGCAAAGCTGGCAATTTTGATGTTGCTGTCAGTAAGTTCCTAGAGAGCCGCATGGAGCTGGCGGCGCATTGTGTTGTGCTTGGTTCCTGGGAGCCTGAAAAGGCACGCGCCCTCAAGTACATTTTGGAAGCCTTACCAACATCGATCAACAAGAGAAGCAAGGAGGGCGTCACGCCTCTGCAAATTGCGTTTTGGAGGTACAACAAAGAAGCGGTGCAAATCTTGAAAGACGCCGGCGCCGATTTCTCAACGAGAGCAAAAGATGGCCGCAACTTGATTCACCTGCTGCTCAGATTCAATCCCAGGGAAAATGAAATCGATGATCTTCACCAGCTTATCAGCTTCTTCGATCCAGAGCTTCTCAAGCAGTTGTTCAAGCAACGGGCCTCGCGTTCCCACGATTCTGTTACGCCTTTGGCGTATTACCTCAAGAGTGCACGAGACGATTCTAACAAACACATCAAAGGTGTCAAAGCTTGCGATGTGCTGAAGTGCATCCTCGATTACAGCAAGGGCATTGAACTGGATCTAATCGACGGCAAGGGCGACACGCCATTGCATATGATCACTATGAACAGCTGCCCAGAGCTGGCTCAAGTCATACTTTCCACGAACCCATCCCTTCTACACCGGGAAAACGCTGTCGGAAGGACGCCATATGAAATCCAAGAGGATACAGTTTACAATGCAAGATTTGCCGAGCCAACATCAGTCGGAGAGGGGATGTACCTCGGCTTGCTGTTGAAACCAACTCCCACGCCCGAAGATGAGGAGGAAGAGTCTCTTAGTCTGTGGGACGTCTTCCGTAGCTTCAAGGAAAAGCTGGATGACGATGATGCTGGGAAGCGTACTTTGGTAACCCTCAATGAGGCGAACGAAGTGGCAAGAAGGTTGAGCGCCAGATCTTCCCCTTACGAGTCTGACAGTGGTGAGCAGATTGCCGGCAATGCAGATTATCGTTGGGATGAAGTACAGAAGTGGGCAGCCTGGCAGGCGTAACTGCTGCTGCGGCCGTCGACTTTGTGATCAAACTGTCATCAACTGTGGTGACTTGTAGAGATCAAATATTCGGAGAGGTACTTCAATGTCAATCTCGTACTAGATTGTTAGTCTCCGAACATTGAAAGGAATACTCATTTTTATTCTCGCAATCCATACTCATGTGACAATGTTGAGTATCGCTGCCTCTTCCAATTATAGAGTTCAGAAATAGTTACACCCGATAGAGTGTCAGCGTATACAAGTTTTGACAGTGTTTAAACATGTTCAGCTAGCCAATCCATCCTCTTGCACCTTCTACTTGGTGAGATCTTGTAACATTAGCAGCACTCGGCGCGTTTGTACGAGTATATGGCTAGAACTTCCATGAAACAATACAGGATGATAAAGTACGATGTTAACCCCATGATAGTCGTGAAAGCAGAAAAGTGTACTCGGCATGAGGTGAGGCCGCTCCAAGTACGGTAGTGCAAGGGACGCGTCCGAGAGATTAGACCAACGTCTGAAAGAACGTCTCAACTCATTGAATATGATCGAGCAACCGGTGGACTGTCTGTGCACCTATGGAGGCTTCCACATGATGCTTTATAAGGCTTCATGCCAGTCGTTCAGTGTGACGGTAGCCAATGAGCAAGATCAACTGCAGAAACCACGTGAACGCAATCCTAATTCGCTGATTCTGCGATTAGCGCGACATCAAGGCAATGCACTTTTGGCGCTGCCGAAATGTGGAAAGGCGCATAGATATGATGGTTGAGAAAGACTTGGATTTACTCAAAATGAGGAGCTCCCTGGTCGTATTATTAAAACAACGTTTGGTTTGACTTGATGTCGATATTGAAATTGTCCGTGCGCCGTGCATTGTTATCCCCTACAAAGTCCCTGGCACTATGCTTCAAAGCGTTCATCGAAATGATTAATCAATACTTTACGCTCCTTTCGTTTCTTTCATATTGAGATTTGAGCTGAGTTTCTTGTCGAGTGCTTAAAGTAACTGACAGGTCAATATTGACTTGGTGCTCATCCTCCTGACGGGCGGAGAGGTTGAAGACCAGACGAGTGAGATCGATGGAACGCAAGTAATGAAGTGGCCAAAAGCTTGGATGTGAGATAGGTTCAAGGTACAATTCTCGACGAATTCATCAACGTCTTATCGTAGAATATCAGTACAAAAATCCAATCCTCAACATTTCATGCCAACCAAGCCACGAAACGGGTTACGAGGCTCGTTAGCGCAATGTGAATACTAATATAAGCCTGGAGATATATGATTCCTGATTATGTGTTTGCAAGCAGTCCGCCTCTTGAATGGGTATAATAATTGTGTAGAAGTGATCTTGTTGAAGATGCCATCCCAAGTGGACAGTCTCGGGTCTATATCCTCCATCAATGCTAGTTTGGACCCATGTATTTGATTTCGTTTGGGTTTGTCGTTGATTGGATTCCTGGAAGCTCATGCGCACGGTAATATTGACCAGGTACCTCAGCTACAGCATGTCGACCGTCAAGTTCAGACGTTGGGGCAGGATAGTATCCTAAGGATGTCGAGCCAGGCGGGTGAGGGGTATATACCGAGGTTGGCGGGTTTCTCTTAACATGTCGCCGACGGAAGAAGAAATAACCAACTGCGAGGCCAATGAGTAGGGCACCAAGCCCCACACCCACCCCAACTCCCGCTCCAATCGCAACTGAATCGTTGGACGGTTTATTTGGGCTGCTGGTCGCGGATGTTGAGCTAGTCGCTGCTTTCGTTGCTGACGAAGGCAGATCTGTAGTTGTTGCTGTCTCTGCTTGCGTCATTTTTGTAGCCTGACTCATCGATGCAAGGCTTGTTGTCCCAGATGAGGTGGTGGACGAGCTTGTCGTCTGAGGGTGAAGCGAGGCTAGAATATCGCCATTGTTGGTCATGTTGAAGCAGTCGGTATTGGCTAGCGGAGATGTCCCTTGGTAATCGTAGAGGGTGAGGTGGAAGGTGGGATCGAAAGTCAAGTTATAGCCCAGCGGATCGACAGTCCATTTGAATGAGTCTCCGTTGAAGTTCACTATATGTCGAATTAGATATTAATCGTTGGGGAGAAGGGACTGTATACTGACCAGCACCGGGTACCTGCCAGTTTGTGCTACTGGTTCCAAGCTTTCCTTGCCATAGTGCCACAGTGATGTTAGTATTGTTAGTGTCTGTGGTGTTCCAGATGACGTGGATAATGTCGCCAATGTTGTAGACGGAGGCATTTTCAGGGTCTCTGCACAACCCATTCGGTGGGTTCAAAAAGTCGTATGTAGCCATTGGAAAGCAGAAGATACAACTGCATCTGAGGTTCAAGTATTAAGCATCATGTGGTGTCACCAGTCAAGACCAGACGTTTGGGATGATGACGGGAGGTGAAGTTGGCCCCAGTGTTGAGAGTAGGAAGTCAAGGTTAGCGAAAGTTACAGAAGACTCGATGGCCAGGAAACAAAAGACGAGGGGTGCAAAGGGTGGAGGGTATCAAGGCATTGTTATCACACATATCTTGGAATCTTATCTAACAATAAGAAATCGAGGCTGGGGGATACCAACGCGGTGCATGGCCGCGACACAAGGCTGTCTATGTCGCCCTCGTGGCATTCAAGTCCAACAGAATAGAAAGCCCCTGTAACCATGCAGATGGACACCAGCCTAGCAATCATAAATGAGCACTTAATAAAACTGTGCCGTGTTGTTACCGGCCTCGACTGGAAAGGGAACTAGGGAGAATAATAAGGGTAAATAGCGGGTAGCATCTGACCAATACAACAAGCCGAGTTGTTTACCAGCCTCCACCCGACCCTCTGCAGTATGTTAAAGAGTAAGGGTGTAGATTTAGTATGCATATTTGGGGGCCATTCCTGTATGCGAGCAGGTATTAATAGACGAATATGTTGAGCATGGCCTTGACATCTGCGATATATACTTCACCAGATGATTCGCAGTTAAACTAGACTCTGCACTAGCGGGCGCTAGAGATTCGATCCGTGTTTCAGCGCTTCATCTAACCTACGATGGGATGATCCAATCCGGAGTAAACTTGCGTTCATCCTTAGAGATAAGTACCTACCTGTGTAGGCAATACCTCATCGATAATTTATGCGCCTGCACGGCACAGCTGGCACCCCTACCTAAAACCCCTACCTTGTGCAGGGGAGGATCTTGACAATGGGACTGTCCCCATATAACATATGCCGCTCCAGACTGCTCACATCTGGTTTGACCGGTATAATGAGAATGTGAGTAGCCTCTGCTGCTCTTGTCCACGATCTTAAGCGACGATATGCTTGGGTTTCGGCATTCCAGTAAGGCTATCTATCGACCGCTAACTGTCGTCTGTGGAATTGTAGTGCTGCTGGTCTGGCTTCAGATCCGTGATAATCACTCGCCCTATCCTACCCTGAGACATGATGACGATGATTCAATCACAGCCAGCGGGCAGCGTTGCTTGCCAGAGCAACAGCAGAACATAGGTCTTGTTGTTAAGACTGGGACTTCTGAGGCGTTCGCCAAACTACCTAGGCAGCTTGACACAGTTTTAGGCTGCACAGAGAACCTATTGATCGTCTCCGACCTCGACTTCAACTTCTCCGGGCGCCACCTACATGACGTCCTTAGAAATGTCGATCCCGTCGTTCAAGCGACAAACCCTGCCTTTGAGATCTATCGCCATCAGATGGAAATGCGTGACCAGGGTTCGACTTTACAGCAACTCAGCAATGCATTGGATCCCAATGATCCTTCTCACACCGCAGCATGGGATCTAGACAAGTTCAAGTTTCTGCACATGCTGAATACTGTCCACGCTGAAATGCCGGGAATGGACTGGTATGTCTTCATCGAGGCTGACACGTACCTGCTATGGTCGAATGTTGCCGCTTGGCTGGCACAGTTGAATTCAACAGAGCTTCTGTATATCGGTTCCCCAAGCTTCATAAGTGGCATGAAGTTCAATCATGGTGGAAGTGGTTATGTTTTGTCCGGCGCTGCGTTGCGCAAATTCGCCGTCGACTACCCCCATATGGCTCAACGATGGGATGAGGCAGCAGCGAGGGAATGTTGCGGCGACTATGTTCTCGCTCTGGCTCTTCAGGAGCTGGCGATACCTGCAGCTGGCGCATGGCCGATGTTCAGCGGTGAACCACCACATCAATTGCCATTTGGTCCATCCCTCTGGTGTCAACCCATCATCACGATGCACCACGTCACACCAGATGACGTGGACTTGATGTGGAATGTCGAGGGACAATTCGTTAATAAAAGAGGTGTAAGTAAGCAAGACAGGTTCATGAATCTTCTTGTACTGACATTACACGCAGGGCAATCTACTTTTTAGAGATCTGTACCACAACCTATTCCCGCAAGGCCTTCCAGAGTCAAGAGTAGACTGGGATAATCGATGCCCTGGTGGTGTTTTCAACATAGCAGACAATGTACCAGGATCGGCTTCCTCCTCTCTCGAAGATTGCGGCCAAGCATGCGAATCTGCTCAGCACTGCATGCAGTACTTATACCGAGAGGGCGAGTGTCGGCTGTACAAATGCTTCACGCTCGGCAAAGCTGCAGCACCGGTGGACGGTCACTCATGGCACAGCGTGTGGCGGCTGGACAGAATCAACAGCTGGATTGAACAACGCCGTGCCTGCAAAGGACCTGAATGGACGCCTTACAGCGTAGATAATGTCAGATCGGGCGGTGTGCCTTGAATTCAGACATGCAATCCAATGATCGCTTTGTCTAGGAAGTCTACACGTGAAGACTAGGAGTTGATGAAGGGTGGCTCAACATATTGGCCGACTCGAGCGAAGGGCACGCGTTCTCCAGCTTCCAGATCTGTCCTCATCTTTCAAGACCCAAGCTCCACCTATGGCACCATGAAAATGCCTCTTTGAAATAGAAGGGTATGAAACGAGGTGATTTATGGGTTCCTCTCCTAATGCTATCGCACTGCGGAGGCGGTCCACACCTAGGGCGGTTCATTGTTGCCGCAACAGACAAGTCGGTCAGGATCTCACTGTGGAAACGACCACTTTCGCCGTGAGAGATGAATGTTGGTGGAAGCCATACCAAGCGCCATGCAAGGATACCGAGTCTGAGGAACTCTATTTAGATATACAGAAGGCGTATTGCTTTGGCCAATGTGGCTGTGGCGATTGACTTGGGTAGCTACGTCGCTGCTGGTGGTTGGAATAACTGAAGCTGGCATTTTACTAGAGCATGCATTTATATGCAATGGAAAACGTAATATCAAGGCGCCAGAAAGGCGGTTTAAATCAATGAATGAGAAAATCATCACTGCAATTCAAGTGGCTCACCTTACCTTCCCGACTCGTCATTCGCCTGCAGTTCACGCCTAACCTAGGTACCTACCTAGGTAGGTAGTTGGGTGAGAAAGTGGAGGTGATTGCGTCGGCTGGCGCTCGCAAGCCATATATCATTCCTTATTGAAACTGTATACTAGATAGGGAAGGTATGCCTCATCACTTACACCCCATGTTCCAATGCTCACCTCTGCTGGTTGTAGACAACAGAGAACAGCCAACATGGCTTAGACTACTGTATCAGCATAGAATAGGGTGTGACCGCCAAGTCACTGATAATACCGGCGCTCGTGCAACATGGGGCAAGCGCATGCGCTGGCTTTGTGCCACAGGATGGGCGGCAACATTATCAGTGAACGGTGTCGATAGTTACGTCTACGAGGCTAGAGGCGTGGATATATGATAGAAACCTTCCGATTTATGAAGACGGTAGCCAGCCATAGTCAGCGGCGTATTTATAGGTTTATTACATATACAACATGATCATTCCGTGCCACGCAGCGTGACATGTAGTCAGAAGGTACACAACAGTCCTCCTTCTTGTTTTTTCTTTCCCCCTTGCACATCTTATAACGCACCCAGCTCCTTCAACTTGGAGATCATGCCATCGACACTGTCGACCTTGCCGCCGCCTTGCCTGGGAGGGGGTTCGGTGACCTTGACGGTCCTGAGGCGGTGTTTGAGGTCCACGCCGTAATCCTCGAGGGCCTTCTTGACGAGGGGCTTCTTCTTGGCCTTCATGATGTTGGGCAGGCTGGCGTAGCGGGGCTCGTTGAGGCGGAGGTCGGTGGTGATGACGAGGGGCAGCTTGGCGCGGAGGGTCTCGACGCCGCCGTCGACCTCGCGCGTGACGGTGGCGACGTCGCCGTCCAGCTCGACCTTGCTCGCCTGCGTGGCCTGCGGCCAGCCCAGCAGGGCGGCCAGCATCTGGCCCGTCTGGCCCGCGTCGTCGTCGATGCTTTGCTTGCCCAGGATGACCAGGTTGCGGTCCTCGGCCAGCGCGACCTCCTTGAGCAGCTTGGCCACCGCCAGCGGCTCCAGCTGGTCCGCCTTCTCGTCCACCACCACGTGCAGCCCCCGGTCCGCGCCCATCGCCATCGCCGTGCGCAGCACGTCCTGCGCTTTCGCCGGTCCGGCCGAGAACGCGAGGATGTCTTCCACCGGTGTCTGCTTGCGCTCACGCAGCCGCACTGCCTCCTCGATCGACAGCTCGTCGAATGGGTTCATGCTGTGTTTCACCCCCGCCGTCTCCACCGCCGTCTGTGCCTTGTTCACGCGTGGCTTGACCTGTATAGAGCATATCCTTGGTCAGTCAATCGCTTCCTTCTTCTTTTCTTTCCAAACAGTATCTGGCTCGAGCATCTCCTGCTCGTGTAGAGGAGAGGTGAGCTTTCTGCGCACGTACAGCATAGTCAATGACTCGCTTGACGGGCACCAGTATCCTGAGGCCCGACATTTTGGAGAGTGTTAAGTCGCGGGATGGTGATCGACTCTTCCGACTACGTGTGGGTCGACAGTATGGGGTGTAGGAGAGTAGCAAGGTGTTACAATGGCAAGTCCTCACAATAAGGCGCAAAGTTGCACTCTCGGACAAAGGTGGAACGTCGAGCTTGCAAGACTGACCTCGGCTTTTTCGGCATGTTCCAGATTTCACCTCTATCACATGGCGGGAACGGTAATATTCCGCAATCGTCATGCTGGCCTGATCTACCGTACCTACTGAGGTATTGTGGCAGCGATCGACCCGTCACTCATGCTACACTCACCCAGAAAGTTCACCCAACCCATCTCATCACCGTTCACAGCCAGATATCTATGCCGTAATTGACCTTTTGTGACGTTAAAGAAAGTCGGTCGTGATGGTGGAGACTAATAGTACACTCAAATTACACGGGGTCGAAGGAGAGAATACTAGCTAGGTAGTCCTAGAGTATGCTATCGATTTTCATGTCAGGCTTCTCAAAAACATGCATCATGAACTCGTCTCAATTCTCTCTCTGTTTCCCCATCAGAAAGCCCTACATCATAGGTTTTCTGACAATATCGATACCGCAATAAGCCAGGCAGCGCCCGACGCTCGGAGATGGGTCTCATGCCAGTTTTGAAGGCGAAACTCGTCTACCACCAAGCCTCGCAGATAGATGCACCCAGTGGGTCAGATAAGCGAGAGTGGGAAGGTTGTTGGGGCGTGTAAGCTTCATGCGGTACACGAAATCATTGGCGCAGCCCTCTAGGCAGTGGCAGTGTCCACAGGAGCAGCGGTCTCTGCCTCTGCAGGCTCAGCTGGCGTCTCGACCGTGCCCTCGACAGCGGCCTCTGGGTCATCCTCCTTACCAGGGCTGTCGATGGCCACCTTGACTGCGATCTCCCTGCCTTCGATATCCTTGCCGTTCATCTCTGAGCACGCCTTCTGCTGCAGCTCTTCACTAGCCAGAGTGACGAAGCCGAAACCACGGCCCTTGCGAGGCTCGTTACGTGCCTGAAGCTTGCGAACCATGAACTTGGGGATAGGGCGAAGAGCGATCTTGGCAGAAGTCGGCGAGTAGTCGGCGAATAGCTCAAGGAGCTTCTCCTCACGCAGATCGTATGGAAGGTTGGCAACCATGATCTTGGTCTTCGAGGCAACACCGTCCTCTGGTGGACCACGCTGCTTACGTGGACGTGGAGCCTTGGATTTACCAGCGGCCGCATCGGCCTCTGCGGTGACCTCGGTACTTGGCTCGGTGGTAACAGCCTCGTTGGTAGCGTCGGTCAGGCCTGGAGCGCCAGTTGCAGCGGCAGCGGCACCGTCAGTCTCGGCTTCACCGTCTGCCTGGGCATCCTTCTTGCTCTGTTTCGAATGTTCAATCAGTAAATGTCAAGCGATGATTGTTCGCCTAGCAAGGGCGTGAACTTACACGGCGACCACCCCTTGTGGCACGGCCAGCTCGGCCGCGGCCACGGCCGCGACCACGCTGAGAGTTGCGCCTCTTCTGACCTTCACCACCCTCAATGTTCTTCTCTTCAGCTGGCTCAGGCTTGTGGGCGAGCTGGACAGAGACCTTGCGGTCCATGATGGTCTTGCCGTTCAGCTCGGCAATGGCACGCTCGGCCTCTGATGGGGTAGAGACGTCGACGAAGGCATAACCGACGGGACGGGTGGTGCGTGGGTTTGTTGGGATCGAGGTGGTCTCACTGTAGATGAGGACAGGTCAGCAAGCGGCGAGACAGAGCCAGGTCGGGAGCGAAGGCAGACGTACACGAGGTAATCCTTAAAGAACTCCTTCAACTCTCCCTCGGTGGTCGCGTAAGCGAGGTTTCCAATGTAGAGTCTCCTGCCCTCAGCAGCGCTGGCGATGACAGCTTCATTCTGGGAGGCGTTGATGGGCTTGTCACCACCAGCTCCGATGTTGGCACCCTCTGCGGTGGCAGTGGGCTCGGTGAGGGTGGTGTTTGCGACTTGGGCGGTGACGGCGTCGACGGACATGTTGAACACGAAGGCGGGCGGTTGCTTCTGGGTTGTTCGAAGGTCGTGTTGCGTGGGTTGTTGGGTTGGTTGGAGTGGATTGACAGGGAACCGTAAGGAGTCGAGCCTGTTGGGTTGGTCTGCCTGCTGTGCTGGTTGGTGTTGTGGGTTGACTTTTGACTAGAACAGGAATGTGGATTGTCGAGACCGCCAAGTGGTGGAAACGGAGGGAGCAGTTGGGGTTGATGGGGAGCTTTGCCCGAAGAGTGTTTTGGGGGAGGTAGTGAGGCGGGTGTCTTTCTAGACCTTTTGGATGATGGACTCGTGCTGTTTGGTATGATTTGGGGGGGGGATCAGATCAGGAGAAGAGTCAGGAGGTCGCGACAAGCTTGCTCTAGTTAAAGCCGGCCAGAATTTTGGACAGGCAGGAGAGCGCGCGGGCCACCAGGGCATAGCACCCAAGCTGGCACACGCACACACACACACACAAACACACACACGCACAAACGCACACACACGCACAAACGCACACACACGCACAAACGCACACACACGCACAAACGCACACACACGCACACGCACACGCACATTCACTATCGCAACCACACTCTCTTTGCATGAGGAACGCCAAGCTTTTACGGCAGGGGTCTCCCGCCTACTGGCAACTGTCGCCTACCCAGGTAGTATATATAATACTGTAATACTGTAGGTATAACACTGTGACTAGGTAATAGCCACCACCAGTACCTGTCCCACCTACCTACCTACCTAGATATTCACTGCCTACCTACATGAATAGGTGTTCATACTGCTTCTTACCTCCCGTCTTAAACAATTGCTCTTCCACTTTAGATACTTGTAGTTGGTCAAGTAGCGACGTTGCTTCAAGGAACATGGAAGCGCGTCGAATATGCCTGCATTACATGTAGTGTAGGTAGGTAGGGGAAGAGCCGCACAGCACATCATCACCTCTTTTGGTAAGCTCGTCGTTGATGTCTATGCGGTGAGCAATTCACTTATTCGTGCAGTCCATTTGGTAATGCCATCTGTGGCTTATTAGGTAATACGGTATCATTACCTCGTATTTATGTACTTTACCATGTTTCCTACCTACTTAGGTGCATTGCCTCCTACCCCTCAGGCACCCTCTACTGGACAACATCCAGGCGAATACAGTATGCGTGCGGTTGGTGAAGTTGCCCTGCCAGTGGATAGCTGCCGCTCAAACTCGTTGTATTTTACACATATCCACCTATATATATGCTTATATTTTTTTAACAGTTAAATACAGAAAGTCCAATGTTATTAAAGGGTCCAGCTATCAGAATTATATTTTATGCACACTGAGGAGCTGCCTCCGTAGAAAGCTAAAATGATAGCATCTGGCACAGTACCTACCCACAGTACTTACCCGCTTTACATTTACATTTACCCTGCCTCAGGTGGCGTACATCACATCTCTGCGTGACTGCTACCGTTCTTCCAATAGCACCTACCCGCTCACCTACCCGCTCACCTACCTGTCAATACCTACACCCCACTGCTACCTCGACTGCCTCATCCAGGGCGGGATCTTCCTGGCCGATCGCCGTTGATATGCAGAATGGATCGCTGCACGCGAAAGCCCGGTAAGTGTGCGTCATTGTACCTGCATCATCCATCGCTCCCTTGACCTCATCCTGCCTATCCAACCCTACCTACCTCCTAGGTAGAGTCTATATTCCCGAGGTAGCCGGTTAGCAAGGCAACCAGGCAACCACACCCTCGAGGCAGTTGCCTGAGCAGTCGACGCCAGTTGTACGCGTCCTCGCGTCTTTCTATGTCTGCAGGCAGCAGTGTCTCTGTGACGAGATGGATATATTTTAAAGCTCTTTCTCCTCCCCTTCACCTACGTCTCAACCACATCTTTCCTGCTTCTTGCTTCAGTCCTAGCTGCCATTCGTCCACAATAGCCGCCACCTACTGCAAGCCAGCAAGGCGGAGCTGTGACGGCAATACAGACCTATGCAACTACAGGACGATCAAGACGGCAGCTCTGCCTTCTCAGTCACTGGCAGACAGCTGAACTGCAGCGACAGTAATGTTCATGCTCGCCAACGCACTATGTGACGAGATGTTATGTGCAACCTCAAGCTAGGCTACGTTCCGGCTGTCCATTTTGAACCATCCTGTGCTAGTTAAAGATTTACATGATCTCGCGCTGACCAACCCATTTGCAGCTCTGCTCTAGTGCTCTACGGCTCAGAGACTGGCAATGCACAAGATGTCGCAGAGGAAGTGAGCCGTCTTTGCATTCGTTATCGATTCAATGCCACCGTACTTGATCTCGATAGTGTACAACTGCGAGATCTCTTGAAGTACACTATCGTGATATTCGTTCTCTCCACCACCGGCCAGGGTGAATTTCCGCAAAATGCCCGTGCATTCTGGAGACTACTTCTTTCTGGTGCTCTGAAACCTGGTGTACTTCGCAAGCTTACCTTTTCGAGCTTTGGCCTGGGAGATTCAAGTTATGCAAAATTCAATGTCGCTCATCGGTTATTGTACGGTAGACTTACTGGTCTCGGCGCCAGGGTCTTCTGCGAGCGAGGAGAAGGTAATGAACAGCATCCTGAAGGTCACAGTGCTGGCTTTCGCGAATGGTTCATGAAGTTGAGGCAATCTATAGAGGAGCAATATCCTCTCCTTGAAGGCTACGAATTCCTTCACGAAGATACGTTTATAGAACCTGCGTGGAAACTGGCTGTAATTGCCGACTCGGAGAAGCAACATAACCCAACCGTTGACGACGTGACTTCGGCAACAAAAGACGGTGGAGTTGATCTGTTCCCCTCTACTGCTCTACTTCCTATCAAGCAAACACACACAGCCACCATCGTGTCAAATGCTCGAGTGACTGCTTCAGATCACTTTCAAGATGTTAGGGTCTTGGACCTGAGAATTGACAAAAGACTGGAATATGGACCAGGGGCTGTTGCCGTGGTCTATCCAAAGAACTTCCCTGCAGATGTCGATTCTTTCATCGATTTGATGGGCTGGGATGAGATTGCAGATACCAAGCTTCAATTGATTAGGACTGGATCTGCGTCCTCTAATCCATCACCGCTGCGGTTCTTTGAAGTCGGGACCAGTGATGTGACTGTACGGTGGCTGCTGGAAAATGTTATTGATTTCATGTCCATTCCTCGCCGCACTTTCTTCAGCAATCTCATCTATTTCGTAGATTCAGCAAAAGACGCCGATGATATGCAGAAGGAAAGACTTATGGAGCTGGCCAACCCTGAGCTTATCGATGAGCTCTGGGACTACACTACTAGACCTAAGCGCACGATTCTGGAGGTCATGCGAGATTTCACAGCTGTCAAGATCCCTTGGCAATTTTGTTTGAGTGCTCTTCCCATAATGAGAGGACGCCAATTCAGCATTGCATCTGGAGGTTCCAATACTAAAGATGAAGCTGGTAGGACCAAGATTGAATTGCTTGTTGCCATCGTCGACCCTCCCAGTCCCATCATCAAATCAAGGCGCTATGGAATCTGTACTAGGTACATCACGTCGTTGAAGGCCGGCCAACAAATATCGGTCGGCCTCCAAGCTGGATACCTAGACGTTCAGCAGAGCGAAATAGATGTGCCTGTAGTCCTTGTAGGACCCGGCACTGGCCTTGCGCCAATGAGGAGTCTCATACAGCAGCGCCTTCTTTGGGCTCAAAGCTCAAAAAATCAACCTGCAGGCGGTAGCCTCGCGGGTGACATCCTGTTCTTTGGCTGCAGAAGCCAGACTGCTGATTATTTCTTCAAGGATGAATGGCAGGCATTGCAAAGCGATGAAGGCCTAGTGGTAAAGGAGGCCTTCTCACGTGATCAAGAGCTTCCCAGGAGATACGTGCAAGCTGTTATGAAGGAAAATGCAGCTTCAATCAAGCAAGTACTTGTAGATCGTCGCGGAAAGCTGTATATATGTGGCTCGTCGGGAAACATGCCAAAAGCAGTGAGACAGGCACTGATAGAGTTGATTGCGTCAACATGTAACATGGACGAGGCAGCGGCGGAAGACTACGTCGAAAGGATGGAAAAGGAGGGACGATATAAACAGGAGACTTGGTGAACAGGGTCAGCATAGCATTCATTTCAAGTTGATGACGGCGCTGTTCTGAAAGGCAGACGCCGATGAAGATGCGAGACAATGGCGCTGTAATCTCTTTCTCCCTCCGGCGTTATGATGCTATGGCGTATGAAGAAATCGATCAACACGGCCCCTGAATCTGGCTTGAACTGGTCGCTCTTCAATGCCGCTTCCACTTGCGCTACATCTAGACATGCAAAGCCGTCGACCTCGTCATCGTTTGGCTTGGGCACGACATCACCTGGCAGTTCCATGTCGTACACGAAGATTTGATCCGGCATCACCAGGCCCTGCTCTCCACGGAATCCACGACCAGTGACGCTCATAGTCGAGATCAGGCCCCTCGACTTGACAAGGCGGCGCACCAGGCTCTCAGGTAGCGAAGCTTCCTCCATGGACTCCTCCACGATCGTCGTCAGCGGGCTGACACCTGCCTTCACGCCGCCGGCGACGGTGGTGTCCAGCATGCCCGCGTAGGTGTACAGGTGTGGCGCGCGCCGTGGGATCCATAGCTTCGCCACTCTGCCGTCCGCGTCGGTAGTGTATGCGACGCAGTGGGCGCCTCGACTTGTCGTACCGAAGAGAGTGGTTGCGAATCTTTCAATACGAACGGGGAAATTGGCGCCGAGAATGGCGAAAGGCTCGCTGTGTCGGCCGTCCAACACGTCGAAAAGACGCTGGTCTATGCAGCGGTTCACCATCTCGGCGAAAGCTCTGTTGACGGTGCCCGCAGTGTCTCGACCTTCCGAACTATCAACGACGACAACCCTTCGAGGGGCTTCGTGGGAGACGTGGAACGCATCGAAGTCCCAGGGCATCTTGGCAACTGTTGCCGGAAGCAGATAGCCATGCGGTGTGTCATCGTTGGGTAGATAGAGCGCATAGTATTGGTTTATCGCCTCTGGATCATAGGGAAAACTTTCAATAGCGAAGAGATTCTTTCAGTGATCAGTTCGAGTATAGATGCGGGTGCTCATCCAGAAACGCACTCGTCATTCGCCTGCACAAGGTCGAGATAGGACTTGGAAGGCTCAGCCATTGTGGGCAGTTTGCTTCAACTTCCAAGACGGTTCACGGGCTAGAACTTTGGCGACTCAAGAGTTCTGGGTATCTCAAGTGAACGCCCAAGTCAACACATGGCACGATTCCATTCATTAACGTTGAGCGCCGTAGCTTCCACAAGCTACCTATACTATCTTGATGAAGAGAACATCGTGCATGCGGCTACTCCCGGAGCCTGACATATATGCAGTCACCCGTTAGCTTCCTCTCCCGCCACGATAACGATCCTTCTTCTTGCGACATGACGCGGGGATGGACCGGCGGGAGGGATCAGACTCCAATGAGGTCAGCATCTGCTGCTGATAGGCCCGTTCCATCTACCTACCTGAACGGGAACCGTACCCTACGTAGCTGCTACCTAACTATTGGATGTTCGCGGTATATCACGGCCAAAGCTCATCTTCCTCGAACCAATCTACATTTACTGGCAAAACCACACCCTCGTGAGTCGTGAACTGCCGCCAGTCGGCTGACTTGTGTACCCATCCATCACTATCGACAGATCAAGACATTGCTCTCTGAAGCTACGACATCGCCAATCATACCACAATGCCCCAGGCGATTGCGCTGTTTAAGTTCGTGGGGACCATCAGCTTGGGTCTGTTGACTGTACGTGTATTAACCTATCACATTGTCCTTTGCTTTGTGTCACCGCAACTGCGACAACCTCTGTCTTGATACCCATTGCGCAGTCGTGTTGGGAAGCTCGCGATCCTCAAGCTGACTCGAATGGCACCGTAGGGCGTCTCGTACACTCTCTCGACCCAAACGCTGCCGTCGCTGCTGACGCTGCCCTCCGCCAAACCCGCCGCATACACTCTGGCCCAGCAGGCGCGCCTGGCGACGCTGCACACGCGCACCCTATCGACCCTCTCGGCCGCCTCGCTATTCCTCGCATACTACCTGTCGCCCGGCCGGGTGCGGCACCCATACCTCCTCTGGACTGGCCTGGTTGCCGTGACCAGCGGCGGATTGAACCTTCTCGTGGACGGCAAGTTCGAGAGCCGCCTGGCTGCAGGCGCTATCGACGAGGTCAATGGGGAAGAGGTGGAGAGGGATGCTAGGAGCCAGCAACGGCTGGAAGGCGTGAGGAGTGCCATCTCTGGACTCGGCTTCGCCATGGCCGTCATCGGCCTCTGGGGCGATGGCGCCTAAATTGTTTGGATATATGTTAAACGTGTCAGGCATCTGTTGGATTTCGGAGCGCCAACGGCTGGAGGGGTGGATGTCGGATATCTTGGATGATGCGCGCCAGGTTTGCCTAAATGTTCCACGGCCGCTCATGAGGCTTTCGAGCCATGCCCAAGTGTGATGGAGCTCCAGCGAAGGGGTATTGTCCCCACTCCTTTATAACGCTAGGCTAACGATCTCAACTTTCTATGTGACTATTCTACCTTTGAGACTGATCTCGACTATTGTCGAGGTGCGCACCTTTGTGATCATTCAGTGAGACTGCGGCCCAATCATTCCCTTATCGCGTTAAGGTTTCATTCGACTGACAAGTCCAGCAAACGGGAATTATACATATCTAACCTCATAGTGCATCGTTCGGAAAAGGCTTCTCTGTGACAACTATTTGTACCCAGGGCGGCGTTGTTTCCAACCACGACGAGTAATGCCATTACTCCTAAGCGTTTGAAGTGCTCGGTTCGTCAAAGCTCATACTCTCCCCGCCAGCCTTGCCATTCTCGCCTCCCTTACTAGCAGGCTGTGTCATATGGGTGTCATGCTCATCGGTCGCCGACTCGGTCAGCTTAGTTCCAGATGTCTCTACGCCACCTTCGTCACCGCCGCTACTCCCACCAACCTCCACTGCCCTAGCTTTCAAGGCTTTCAATTCCCGTGTGCGCGAGCGCCTCTCGGTTTGGAGTTCCTTCAGTTTCGCCCGTGCCCCTTCCTCGCCTTGCCTGATGACGAGCTCGAGATCTGCAACCTCCTCCTTCAGGGAGCGATTCTCCTCTGCGAGCGCTGTGAAGGTCGCCGTCGCCATGGGCACGAGGTCGTAGTAGAGGTGTTCGACGCTGCCTTTCACGTCTTCGAGAAGGCTCTTCGCCTGTGCCTTGCGGCGGGACGATCTGGCGTGAGGTCAGTCTGCGGGTTTCGATCAGGGACGACGGTTTCCACGTTACTTGCCTGCGCTTCGGCATGCCCTCCCGAGTTTTCGCCATTCTTCCCGAATGTGGGTGGTGAGAGTGCTCGGGATTGAGACTGAGAAAGTTGAGATCGAATATTTGAGTAATGCGTAGGAAGGATGAATCTGATGCTCTTTTTTAAGTTGTAACTGTCAAATAATGGCGCTGGCCAGGTGGAGATCTTATTTGAATGTAGTGAAGCAAAGTGAGAATAAGTAGAGGACCAGTTTGGTTGACGAATTCACTGCTAAAGTCGTCACTGATCTAAAGAGTGCAGTTACTATAGGTATGAGCGGCGGTTTCTCAGGTAACGAGCAGTCAACACGCTGGGTCCTAGACGCAGTTTCGTTACTTGCGGTGTTTGAAGTGAGACCCTAGGTGAGTGGAGATCTATCTACAAGTCGAGCAATGAAGCCAAACTCGCCGGGTTACGGCCCAACGCGTTCGGTGAATGGCATCCCAGTGAGCCATAGAACCAACGCGGTAATACACATTTTGAATGAATACAGTGAACATGTACCAGCGTAGCATCCGCATGGCAGGGGATGGTATTAAGAAACCATTTGGGAGCAACCCCGGACCAGCACCCGAAGATCACTGTTTGAGTCGAGAGTTCAGCTAGACGATACATGGCATGACTTCGCACCGCATGGCAGCTTCCGTGAATATACCAATTCCACAAGCCCTCGAAATCGTGGAGATTGGGGTGCGGTAGTGCTGTGTGCTGGAAAGCCCGTTATCGGTCAAGGCCAGGAAGCCCTTGATCGACCACCTAAACCAACAAAACTCCGGAAGTCATTCGCGAGAGGAGCGATTGTACCGCATCCGCTGTCGTCCCGGGCAGCCTCAGCCTGACCCATCCACTCACGGATCTTCTCGAGGCGGTTGTGATGGCTTGGGTGAGTGCTGATGAATTCCGGTATTGAATCCTGTGAGGCCTGCTCCATTGTAGCCCAAAAGGTGATTGCTGCTTGTGGGTCATAACAGCTTTTTGCCATGATGAGCAGACCTATATGGTCAGCCTCGCTCTCCTGCACCCGCGATGCCGGCCGCTTCAGCCCATAATCTCCCAAAATGCGAATCAGCCACCCAACAATGTCCGTTCCAGTGAGAAAGATGCTAATTGGCACTAATGGCCACAGGAGAATAGACCTGCTTGCGCCTTCTGCCGCATGGTGGGCGACGTTGTGGGCAACCTCATGGCCGAGCACAGCTGCAAGGCTGTCGTCACTCCTGCAAAGCGGCAGAAGGCCGGAGAAGACAAACACCTTTCCGCCGGGCAAGACGAAAGCATTCTGTTGAGGGTCCTCAACGACAAACACCTCCCAGTTTTCGCCTTCCAGTCCAGAGTTGGGTATCAGACGGTCCATGACACGCTTGACTCGACGTGTTTTTGTGTGGAAAGAGGGCAATATCCTGCCTTGGAACTCTTTCAAGATTTCTTCGTACTGTTGCTGCCCCAGAGCAAGCTCTCGCTCAGGGCTAATGATGTTGAATCGCCGCCGTCCAGAAATGGGGACCTCTTCCAGATTGTAAGTGTAAATAGCGCCTGCTCCTAGCCCGATCCCACCAACTTCATAGTAAAACGTTGGTCGAGCCGCCCATCGTGAAAGAAAGTTGCCTGACGTCTGGTATCGTTGGTAGGTGTATCCTTGCCGATAAGAGCGCTTTTGCTCCTGAAATTGAGAGCGGAACGCATGGCGAGGCGACTTGAGCCGTGACGGCAACACCGAGACACGACGTGGGTGTGTTGGCTGTCGGCCATATGAGTATGTGAGATCACGTACGAGCTCCAACGAGAGTCGTGTGGACGTATTGAAGCGAGGAAAGGTAGCAGCCTTCCGGAACAAGAGCAACAACGACATTTCTTCGATCTATATAGTCCCAATCTCACAGCGTCGCTGAATTGGTGGATTTGTTATTATAATATTCCATGTCCAACCCAGGACAGATTCGCGCACGTTGGCAGGTAAATGGTATACGGCGGAACCTTCTTGTTCGACGTGCAACCATGCCGTCAGTGCTTTGAGGTGGTCGTCGTGCTTCGGGAGAAGCCGAATCAGCTGAGCCACTTCACACATTGCTGCAGGCTTGTCGCCGCGTACATTACAGTAGGTACACTCTGCTCGACAACGACTCTTCGACATCTGTTGTGCTACGCCTTCGCTATCTTGCTTTCAGCCGTTGAGCTGCAGATCTCTTACATGAACACTCGTTGCAGTGCATCAAGCAGTGTATCTGTGCAGCGGCTGGAACTGCCGACTTCGGACCAACTCTATGCTCGTGCCGTATCACTTATCAACTTGTTTGCTTATCAGTATAGCACTTGATCAAGAGTATGACTCCCTTATCAATAACCATGTTTGAGGCAGTTATCATACCTCCTGCACAACAGTCACCCGGCTATGTCACAATATCAGCCTCACGGGCCATTGGACAGGTAGCATAATGGAGCGCGCGCCGGCCACCGGCCTGCTGCTTTATCTTATGAATCGGCCGGGTCATATGTTGATTGTATATGATCCGCTGGCTGTGCAAGCGAAGCAGAGCAGCCGAAGTCTAGGATAGCCTCCAAGTCAACCCAGACCGAGTCGACCCAATTGCAAATTCTTTTACTGTGCCAATAACATCAAAGCGAACTAGTGCATTCAAAATCATCTTTCAACCTTGAGCAAAATGCGTGTTCCCCCCAATGCCTTTTTTGCTACTTCGATCCCAGGGCTTGATATCAAAGGGCTAGCGTCGAGTGCAGGTCGGCTACGTATGACTTCTTCTCTTAAGAGACCGACAATTGCAACTTCCAGACTTCGGAACGCCCGTCAGGCTCTATACAGCACGAATACTACTGACGCCCTCAGCGCTGCCCAGTCTCGATACACAGCTCGCAACCAAGCCTCTCTGAAACTATTCGAGGAAGCAGTTGACTCCCTCCCAGGGGGCAACACCCGCTCGCTGTTGCACAATGCGCCATTCCCGGTCTACATGACCCACGGCAAGGGTCACCAGGTCTTTAGCAAGGACGGCCACGCTTACACGGATTTCGTGGGCGAGCTCACAGCCGGCCTCTTTGGGCACTCGCACCCAATCATCCTCGATACCTTGCACAAGACCCTTGACAACGTTGGCTTGAATCTGGGAGCTACCACAGAGGCAGAGACAACGCATGCCAAGCTTATGTGTGCCCGCTTCAACCTCGAGAAGGTGCGGTTCACGAATTCTGGAACCGAAAGCAATCTCCATGCCCTTCAAGCAGCTCGCCATTTTACTGGGAAGCGGAAGGTTGTTGTTTTTACCGGTGCCTATCACGGAGGTGTGTTCGACTTCTCAGGGCCCGATCTCAAGCCTGCTAAGAATGTAGTGGACATGGCAGAGTTTATTGTTCTGCCCTACAATGACGTCGAAGCCGTCAAAAGCGTCGAAGCAATGACCGATGTTGCTGCGGTGCTAATTGAGGGCATGCAAGGCGCAGGTCCCTGCATCTGCGCCACTGACGAATTCTTGCTGCAATTACAGGAGAGCGCTCGTAAGTCTGGCGCCGTCTTCATTCTTGACGAGGTGATGACCTCGCGACTTGCTCCTGGTGGTCTGCAGTCATTGGTGAAAGGGCTCGAGCCAGATATGGTGAGCTTTGGAAAATGGCTTGGAGGTGGTATCACCTTTGGTGCCTTTGGAGGAAAGTCAGACATCATGGCAGTCTACGACCCTCGTACCAAGGGGTCGATGGCACACTCTGGAACTTTCAACAACAACACACTTTCGTTAGCTGCTGGCTCGATTGGCTTGAGCCAAGTATACACCCCAGAGGTTTGCACAAAATCAAATCAAGAAGCTCTTGAGCTGATTGGACAGCTACAGGAGGTTTCCAAGGAGACGAAGATGACTGTCCAGGGCCGCGGGAACGTGTTTGGTATCCATTTCCTTCAAGACGGTCAAAAGACGCTCCAAAGCATTTCGGATCGGTTTGACGACTTCGAATTGAAAGAGCTTTTCTGGCTTGAAATGATGGAGGCTGGATACTGGATAACCAAAAGAGGATCAGTCGCTTTGATCCTTGACACGCCACGTGAGGAACTCGATAGGTTCGTTAGCGTAGTCCGAGACTTTCTCCAGCGCCATGAGCGACTCGTCAACTTGGCCTAGAGTTTCATCAATGGCTGTTTTGTAGTTTGACCTGACGACTTGAATATACCCAGAATAGAGACCCTAAACGCGGAAGGCTAGATCAAGGCTGTGTCTTTGAAACCGTGACACTCTCCAAGTGGTAATCCAGTAAGCGCGCTTGTGCAACTCGGCATAGTGGAAATCTGGAGATCAGACCCACTGCTACAAATGAGGTAGCAAGGCTGCTTCACGTTTTTGCTATAACCGAGGCCCTTACGTATCTCTATTCTCATATCTACTCAAGGTCAGAACCTTACTCACAATCAGCGGATTTGATGGAGGGGTAAATTAGGCACCTTCCAAATCAAGGGTGAGTTATTTTCGTATAGTAGGTAGATGAAGCTGCTGTTGGAGTTACATCGCGTCATCTTACCTCCATTTTGAACTCTTATCTGTAGATTGTCCTCAACTCCAATTTCTTTGCCATCGCTTCAAGTCTCAAATTCCCGACCTTTTTCTAATCAAACAACTCAAATTGACTCTGTCCCACATCTGTATACCAACAAACTATCATCGACAATGGCATCAGGAAGCTGCATGTGTGGCCAAATCGGCTACGAGTACACAGGTAAGAATTGCCTCGCCATTGGCTACGTCGGTTACCATAATTTGCCGAGAACCAAACACTCATCCTCTTCGTGAAGGCGAGCCAGCCGTTACAGCGCTTTGCCACTGCACTGATTGCCAGAAGTGGTCCGGTGCAGCCTACACCTCCAACGTCGTCGTCCCACGCACGGCATTCAAGGTCACCAAGGGCTACCCCAAGGATTACGATGTCATCGGTGCCAGCGGAAAGGTCAACAAGCACTGGTTCTGCCCAACCTGTGGAAGCTCCCTCTACACCGAGTTGGAGATCATGCCAGACGTGACCGTCATCAAGAGCGGTGGTCTCGATGGAGGCGCTGCCGACCACAAGGTCAACGTCGAGTTCTACACCAAGGACCGCCTAGCATATGCTCACCCTGTCGAGGGCGCTGACCAGAAGCCCGAGTTTTCGTAAATGTAATGGGAGAATTGGATTTGAGCGTGGGTAGCGTGTGATTGGTACGGAAGCAGGGTGTTTGATCTTGGAATGAAAGCAGGAGTTCGATGTGCTACGGGGACGGGTGGCTGATGTTGGTTTAGGAACAGGTGTTTGATGCTGATACAGAGGCTGGTGTTTGATGGGCTATGACGATGACGAAGTGAACGAAGACCTTATGGGGTATGATGTGACGCAGGGATGTAAAATATCAAGAGGTGATATGACACGGCTGATGTAGAGAGACTTAGAATAGAAGATTCTGAACGCTCCCAAGTTGTCGTTGTCTTACATTTCCATTTAAACGACCAACCTAACATGCTGCGGTGGTTCATCTGTTGTCTGTTGATTATAGGTATTGCGATCTTCAAACAAAATGATATATATGATCCCAAACCCTCAATAAACAGGTTGATTTTGTGATATGGAGAAGCGAGAGTGGTTCTCGACTAGCGTTGCCACTGTAAAAGGACTGGCCACCCAGCTCTCAACGTCATTTTGTGGACAAAAGAAAATACATTGACGACGTCAGAGTTTTGACTTCCTGCCTCCAGCAACTCCTTGTATCTCGTCACCACTGAGAAGAAAGGTTGGGTATGGCCAATTCCTGTCTATACTGGGACCTGCAGTTCGCCACTGCCCGCCATCGACGACGAGGCCGTGTCCGTTGACATAATTCCCTGCATCTGAGAAGATAAACACAGTTGCATCTGCGATTTCCTTGACGAATCCCCATCGCCCTACCGGAATTGACTGCTGCGCCCTTTCACGCTCATCAGGATGAGACAACCGTGCCATCCCCTCTGTGTCTGCGATCGGGCCAGGGGCGATAACATTAGAGGTGACGCCAAGGGGACCGTATTCGATGGCTACAGAAGCCGAGATCTGGTCGACTGCTGACTTCGCCGCCTGGACGTGCGCCTGTAGAGGCTGGCCACGGTAGTGAAATGTAGCGCTGACGAAGAGGATGCGTCCGCCTGTGGTCGAGAGACCTGCCCCTTCACTATTCTTCCCACTGTTTGGGTTTCTCTTCGCACTTTCGATCAGGAAGGGGAGGCAGGCTTTTGCAGTATTGAAAGAACCCAGAGCGTCGATATCCATGACACTCTTGAAAGCATTCGAGCTTATCTGCGCCATTGGAGCAAGAAAGTTTCCAGCAGCGCCAGCGATCGCAAAGTCAAGACTGCCGAGCTGTTTCACTGTCTGTTCTGCAGCCTCGACCATTGCCTTTGCATCACGGACATCGGCAACTAATGGTAGAACCCTAGATCCAGGACGAGCAGTTTCAATGTCGCTCGCGACACGCTTCGTCTTCTCAAGATTGCGGCCAGTGATCGCCGCGTCTCCGCCCAAGGCTACAAAGGCGCGAACTTGTGCACTGCATATCGTGCCTGCACCGCCGGTGCAAAACAAGACCTTGCCGGTGAACAGCCCATCACGCCAGACGGGCGACAAGTAGGTTGATCGTGGGATAGACATTTGGGATTTGGAAAGGGAGACTGCCTCAAGTTTGACTACATTACCTCCATTTTAAGTTTTCTCCAGTATCGACTGATGGTTTAGGTAGCTTTGACACTCCCACATCTGCCGAGTCACAACTTCCGTCATCCGACACATGTGGTTTCATCGTGCCAGAATCAAGGTGAGACAAATGGGCCGAGGTAACTTTCTTTCAGCTACCTACCTACGTAAGCAGGTACCGAGCTACCTACTTTAATTGGATGCTTTAAGGTTCGAACTTTCCAATTGAAGCTGGAGACGGGTATTCCTCGGCTCGTGCAATACAACCTGCAAGCTAAGGATATCGATATATAACCACTGGAATAGCCACTCAGGAGCATTGTACAGAATTTAGTCTTCGGCTACAGTTGAATTCTTTTTTTTTCGCGAATTACATTTGGGTAGAATGGGGCCAAATGGACTCATGTACAATAGCGACTTGGATCTTGACGGGTAGAACTCGATTGCAAAGCCTTATGACAAGGCCGAGAGGAGAGCAAAACGTGCGACAGAGCACCAGTCTTTGCCAACTCAATTTCACTATGTGATATCCATCATATCTGGATCTGTTCGTCCTACTGGAATGCAGTTTTCGGTTCTCATGACCACAAACATATGCAGAAGCCGCACAATCTCATGTGCAACCAACTATTATCACCCCAGTGCAGCCCTCGCATGATGGGGAAGTAAGAACGTCGAAACTACAATTGCGATCAACCTTGTGTGCTTGTGACTTAGCGTAGCTGTGTAATACTGACCAATCGGCATTCTGGAGACTTTCACAGGATTTGACACACGCTTGGAATGCATGGTGGCAGTATTCGTTCCAGTCGCAGTGCTCCGTCAAGGCTTGATTTGTGTTCTCAATATCGGCGTGATCCGTGAGGGGAGTGTCGCGAGCAACAATACCATCAAGCGGATGATTGAGTAGGTCATCTCTTGTATCTAGAGGAAAGTCCATACCGAAGACTGGTAGAGGTAGAGGCGCAGGCATCGCAGTCACAGCGACAGTCCCAACAAGACAACAGAGAACGCTTAGCTCGTGCATCTTGACCGTCAACTTTGTTCTTAGGGAAAGGTCTCTCGTGCTGCCTGGGACTGCTCGCTCGTGGTCAGATTCGGATGAGAAAGGTCCGGTCTAGATTTGCAACCGCTCAGGTCAGTGTCTTGCGTCAGGCTATGTAAGCTAGGTACACAGCTGACAGACGCGCTTTTGGGCGGTTTCTTGAGCACGAAGATCAGGCCGTGGACGAGTTTTTTTTTGGTCGCGACAGGAACATCATGTTAGAATTGACATGTCGATCGACGGTTAAATAGTACGGCCCAGTGCAAGCAGTGAAGTTGGGATATTTGGCAACGGTCAGGCACACGTGCATTGATTTGGATTGCATCCGCTCTATCCTGTACCAGTCGCCTCCTTCTTGGCCAGGTCGTCTTGGCTGCCATTTCCAAGAAGGACCGAGGACATCCAGAATGAACTGGAGGCTCCTTGCTATCAAATGGAAGGGCTTTCCGTGGGAGATGTAGCAGGCTTGTTGCGGTCACCAAAAAAATGGCAGAATTTGACTTGCGTCCAGCAGGAACCCGCTTGACTCGCTGGCGCTGTCTAATTGTACACGTATATAAATGGCGAAGCCATGGGGCTGGGAAACGACTGCCTGGCTATTGGTCATGCATTGTTTTATAGATGGTAAGTCTTGATCAACGCGCTTCCCAGGTGCAATGCAAACCAAGTGGAACGGAGCGAGGACAGACCTGCAAGCGACCGCCGAGGACCTCGGCTCTAGTTGATACCGTACTGCACTTTCCGTTGCGTAGGCAAGATGTATGCTTCCAAGCCTAGACTAGGCGTTCTCAATTTATCATCTGGATCTGTATATTTGATAAA
Source organism: Scorias spongiosa (assembly GCA_018467035.1). Lineage (NCBI taxonomy): Eukaryota > Fungi > Ascomycota > Dothideomycetes > Capnodiales > Readerielliopsidaceae > Scorias > Scorias spongiosa. The sequence goes on from JACSZZ010000001.1 coordinate 821,711, forward strand.
CTGGTAAAGGAACACTGACAATAAACTTGTGTGGCCTGTTCATCCAGGTATTTGGTACATGTTCAAGCAAGTCAGCAAACGGCCGAAGTCACAAACTGATAGCCACTCTAAGAATCGCAAGATATTTGCCTCACTTCCAAATCGTGAGTTGCCCGGATCCGTCTGCAACAGCTCTCACTCGGCTTTGTATCTCCAATGGGTGTCCTTCCCAAACGACGAATTCTTGCAGGCCGTGCTGTTTCCTTACTGCCGCGTCTGCCTCTGACTTTTGGCCAATACCAAGAATTTTATAAACATTAGTCGACACGAGCGCAAGGGCCTCCTTTGCATCAAGCAAACCCTCGCTGGTCGCGTACGCGATCCCGGCATACAAGGCGAGATTTCGCGTTTCCCAGTCCTCTTTGGTGCCAATTGCGACGTCAACACCAGCTTCAAGTAGCTTGGTCAGATGAGTACCGTTAGTCAATGGTGAACCCGTGAGCGATCTACGCTGATCCCAAGTCTCACTGTATGGCTGAAGAGGTGCAAGCACAACAGGAATCTTCGCAGCAGCCAATTCCTTGGCAACTAGATGCGTCTCTGCACCTCCAAGGATGATCAGGTGGAGCTTCTTAGAAGTCGATTCCTCTATCTGCGCCTTCAAGCGCACCAGAGAAGCGATGGTGTCAGCACTGTGAACAGTGATGACCAATGGCAGTCCGTGATTGACAACATCGCTCAGAGCCTTCTCTTCTGTTGACTGCGCGGCCTCCTTGGTCTGTGCAATGGCCTTTGTGAGCTTTGTTCGCAGCGCGTCTATAGCACTTGACAGGGATGGAGTCTTGCCACTTTTTGCATCTGGAGTCAAAGTATAGTGCACAGAGACACGCTCGTGGAAAATGGCTCCCTCCTCCAAGCTGTGCTTTGCGGCCGTGCGGAAGCCAACACTGATTCCCTTGTGACCTCCGTATTTAGCAAGCTTTGGGGCTGAGATTGCTCGAGTTACACCGTGATCGAAAGCAGCCTCTAGATTTTTATTGTCGAGAGCGAGTCCGTCGATGGCATCACTAAACGCTTCGTCCCCATTGCCACCGTCCTGGGTGTCAGATTCAGAGGTGATTTCAGATAATCCAATGAAAGAACCAAATGCAGTCAATGGCACAGTGATGTAGCCGTTGCCACCGAGGTCAATTTCTTCGAGGTCCTCGTTGATCTTGGCCTCATTCGGGTTACATTCTTCATTCGACCCGAAACATTGCAGTGCTCCCTTGGACATAATAATACTCGAATTTCCGAAAGAAGCTTCTCCGAGGTCAAGATCCGGATTGTATGATGCTCGAATACCAGTGATTGCCAAGTTACCGACAGCTGTAGTTTTTTGCAGCGTCTGTTCCAAGTAGTCGGCCGAAGGAAGCAGCTGGGCCTTGGAAGCTGGCACTGACTTTTCGTAAGGGGTGTCGAACTGAGAGACACCGTCGATCCAGACTTGTGTTGGTGCTGCTCCCACGCTCAATGGATCGGAATCCCAAACAACTACGTCGGCATCAAACCCAGGTACGAGCTTTCCAATCCTGTTGCCAAGTCCCAACAGCTCTGCAGGCTTATTGGTCACGCTTGCAAGAGCGACATGGTATGGAAGCCCATTCTTGTAGGCTTTGGCAGCCTCAAACAGAACATGCTGCGCATTGAGAACAGGGTTATCGCTCACGTATATGGGAGTAATCCCGTTTTCGTAAAGAATCTTTCCAGCTTGCTCAGACGCGACATAGGATTCAGCCTTGTAATACATGTTATCGGCAAACAGTGCGGCTGCTGGTGTGTGGTTGCCATAGGCACGTTTCAAGACCTGGATACAGAGTCAGTACATCTGCCAAATACATTCTACAACAATGATCGCATACCTCAGGCACAAGGTAAGTTGAGTGCGCGTGGTGGAAGGCGTAAACTTCAAATTGAAACTCATTGGTATACCCAATGAAACTCTCCAGGTCGGGAACAGTGTAGCAGTGAGTGTTGACACGGACTTGACCGCGCAGAACAGCCGTTAGAGTGTCCCACTCCAGCTCGAAAGGAAGGTATTCTTGCATATTGCTAGGTCCAACGTTCGCAGCTGCAGCACACCAGTCATCTTGACGTGTGACCAAATTGCGAGCCTGTTCAAAAGCATGGCGGAAATACCATGCCTCACCCAGACGTGAAAAGGGCCCATAACCGCGGCCGACCTTTCCATAGACACGTTTTGCGTTTTCGCCACAGGCCATCTTGATATAGCGCCAGGCGTGGTCTGGGTCTGCGAGTAGATCAGAAACAGAGATTTCCGATCTACCATCATCTGGTCCAACTGCGAGCTTAATGGGGAAAGCTTCGCCTCCAATATTGTTACCGGAACCCGGTAGAATGAGAGAGGTTGTAACGCCACCTGATTTGATGACTTGAATCTGATGATCGAGTGGTTGAATACCATCGATAGAGCGTACATATGGGGTAATGTCAGACGACAACTCATTGGTGTCCGAGTTGCCATTGAGCTCTGGGAGAGAATCTACACCGGCATGCGAATGCATGTCAACGATTCCAGTGGTCACAGGTCGGCCATTCGCATTGTATATTTCAGTGTCTTCTGGCAGGTCAGAAATCGCGATGGACTTTTCAACCTTCTTGACCAGGCCATGTTCCAGGTAAACATCGGCAGTGGTCCACTCGTACACAGAGGTAGTGCCGGCTTTTGGTTCTCCAGTCCAAACAGTGGCGTTCTTGATCAAAGTCGGATTGCCTCCAGGCACATACCGAGCATTACGCTCACGAGTACCACTCGGGTCGATGGGTTTGCTGTTGAATTTGGCGCATTTGGCGTAGTCCGCCTCGAGCTTGGAGACGGACAAGAGCTGTGGCTGGCTGGCATTGTTCCTCGCAGTAAAGTGACTGAACACTGCGTAGGCTACGAGAGCCAGGATTATCAGCTTGATGGGGCGTGGAGGGCCATGTCGACGACGTCTATACCGATGCGGCCTTGGAGGACCATGCTCCAATTCACTGTATTTGGGGAGCTCGTCTTTCTCCATGATGCCCAATTCAATGCTAGGACACCTCACTTCTACAACAGGAGAAAGGGTGGGAGATTGAAAGAAGAGAGTCGAGCTGCCGCAGCGTGACGTCGGGATCAAGCTGGAATGGTCTGTGTGTAGCACACTTGCCCTTGATAGGAAGGCATTTTGGCCAACCAGATTATCGGTATCTACCTCAGAACTGTTGGCATATTGATAGATTATCACGTAATTGTCCACTATATCAAGGGACTGCGTAAGATGGTTTGAAGATCAGTACGCGCCCTATGCTGAGATCTGCTATGTAATAAATATATGCCTTGAAAGCAGGCTGATAACAGCTGGGGCTCGTAGACCATTGCGGGGCCTCGCTGTGGTCTCTATGTCCTCCGAATAAATTGTACAAACTGGATTGTGCTAGACCGTCTTGCTCTCCGAGCCGTCTGGGAATTGGTACATCCATCATTCAGCGATCGGTGCCCATTCTAGAGTTTATGAAAGACCCTGATAGTATCGAGGTAATTGCAGTCCCGGATGCACCACCGAGATTGCAACATCTAGAGTATAGCTTGCCTGAGTAGAGGTAGCTTGCTGGTCTGCATTGACTTTTGGTGGGAGGCCACTGCAGTATCAGACCGACTTTTGCCATGATACTAATAATTGGCCATTGACTTTGCTCGTGACCACCGGCTCAAGGCCTTCTCTTTCAGAAAAGTCCAGTAATTTCTTCAGCCTCCGTTTGGTGGAAGGGCTTTTGGGACCAGTGATAGAGGCCTCTGCAAGCACTGAGCGCTCCAAGGCATCGACCGTCTCTGTATTTCCTACGGATTGGCCACGAGAAAGCAGTTTCATGGCGAGGCCAACATAGAGCATCGCAATTGCATCCCATATGTCAGGTAAAGAAGGCCGTAGGAAGTCAAACTCAAGACATTGGGCAACCAGCCGACGACCGTCCTGAATTGTCGCTTCCAGCCTCTTAGTGTCCTGGGCAGGGTGGACCAATGCACTTTTGTAGGTCGAGAGAAACTGCGCAGCGGATAATCGCACACCCTCACTCGGTGCAGCAGAGTCCATACATGCGGCACATCCGCATTCAAAGCTCCACTTGATGGCTCGATCCTTGCGAGCCGATCTGGGCATCAGCAGATTGAAGTAAGATATTGAGACTTCAGTGCCCGGTTGGATTTCGCAGAGGGAGTGAATGACCATGCGTCCTTTGCCGTCTTCGCAATTGGCCGCACCAGGGTCGTAAAAGCACACGTGAGCATTTGGCATACACGAGTGGTTGATACGTGCAACGGTGGGGAACAACGCTCGGTGACGAGGGCCAGCGCCGTCGGCCATATCGACGTTGAAGGCGTTGGTTTGCATTATGTTCGCAACCCTGATCATGTCATCGTACACTTCGTTGCCACTCTCATCCCTAGCAAGCCTTCGCTCACGAAGCTTTTGAGCGAGCAGTGTGTCTTTCTGTGGGGTAGGAGGAAAAGATAACTTGTCATAGCTCTCTCTGTGCTGTGGCGACAACTTTTCATATTGTTGCCACAGCTGAGGTAGATCATCCGTTGGCCTCATTAACACAAGGGGAGCTTCGGAGAGAATTTGACTATATGCCGGTATCTGGCGCGCTGCAAACAAACCCAACCCTCGACCTTCGCCGGCAGGTCGTGCTTCGACCAGTTGAGTACCCAGAAGAATGTCCCTTGGGTTGGGCTGTGCAAGGAGCCATTGCTGAGCCCAAGTATTTTGATGCTTGGGCACATGCATGCTTGCGAACGAGTCCGAACCCGTCAGTGTATCAAGGCCAATGGTGGAGAAGACGTCGTGTCCATTTAGTCGTCAGCCATTGTCCAGCAAAAGTCTTCTGCGTCAGTGCAGGGATTGTGATTGCAGACAGTCTTCCGATCCCGTCACTGAAGAAACCAACAGGCTCATACGATGCGATACCATACAGCTGCCACTCGAAGAAGCCAACGGCGCAATTCTGAACGGATGCAAAGCCGGCCCATGCAGCGAGCCGTGCGTTGTCGCTGCACTCCACACTCTCGACAGTCCGAATTCGCGGGTCGGACTGAAGTATAGAAACCGGCCACAGGCTCAAATGCTTCGAGTGACTATGTGACATGATAATATCCTTTGATCCAGTCCATCGACGCGACTGCTCTTTGTATACCGTCTACTTCGCAATGTATCCTCAATGCTAGTCTGTGAGCTGGGCGTAGCTACTCACCGACTAATCAATGATAAACCCCTCTTCATGAAGCGTTCTGTGGCATGCCCAGCCACGCATGTGACAATTCCCGTGTTTATCACTACAACTACAATAGGAGGGATCACCACCGCTCTCGCCACCCTCCGATCTATACTCTCCTTTTACACATGATTGCCTCGCCATCCTCGGGTGAATGACTGGATTGTCAGAGTAACCACATGCCGTCAAGCGCAACATGTCTGAAGGCGTAGCTTCACCTGGCGACGCAGCCAAACCCAATCAGATCCAACACACACCAAGCAGCAGCTCTGATGCAACCTCACCAGCGGCACCTTTGGGCAAGCTGATCCGCTTGCGCGCTCTCGCACCTTCCGAGCTCCCATCCCACCCTGGCCTCGCCTCGCAACAAAAGGACCCAGCGCATCTTCCAGGCCTCGAGCAGTTTGCTTCTGCCGCTCTAGATGAAGGTCTGAGTTTCATCCGCGACTACCTGCCCAAGAAGTTCAAGGTCAAGAACAAGGACCGTGGTTCTCCGCCTTCCAGTGCACCCGTCGAGGTGTTCGAGCGCAACGTCAAGCCCAAGGAGCTGCCAGCGGAAGTGCGTCCGGCGAAGGATGACCAGATCGAGACGTGGTTCGCGCGCAAGAGCGTGCACCAGAATGCGAGCAAGGGCGGCACGGCCAGCTGGGAGGAGTTCGATCACGGCCTGAGGGAGCATCACAGCGAGCATGAGAAGGACTACACGCCCGGTGTGAAAGACGCACACAAGGTGCTCGACTGGGAAGCGCAGCTAGCGCCGATACATCACATGGCGGGCTCATGGCAGTTGGTGACCATGAGCATATTCGAGATGGTCCACCACATCCCTGCGCCCCTGAACAACAGGGCCTTCCCGGTGTTGGTCATCACCGCCAAGGCGCATAACCAATTCATCGTGGTGCAGATCCCTGTTCGTCTCGCTGGAGTCTCTGGGGCTAAATACACGGGCGGCGCCTCGACAGATGGCAAGGTCGTCACCGGGATGTACTGCAGCATCGAACACGGTGAGCTCATCGATCATGCGCACAAGGTCTGCTGGCAAATGGCTACGGCCAGTGATGCTAAGGGCTCATTGCCCATTTGGGTGCAGAAGATGGGTGTGCCTGGCGCGGTCGTTAAAGACGTCGGGCTGTTCATTGGTTGGACTGCTGAAAGGAGGAAGGAGAAATAGGAAGAGAGTCTAGCAAACAGTCTACTGAGAAGTCTTGGACGGCTTCAAGACGACAGATTTCGATGCGTGATTTCGATAGTGACGTCCACCGGACGCGTGCTCCGTTCTACAAGCGCGCATCTACTAATCAACTGACAATTGCGATCTTTAGGCAATGCCACACCCAAAACCTTGCCGCTTGGATACAGTGGGTTTAAGGTCAAAGTACAAAATCCCAAGATGCCTTGTCACTTTGCTAGTAACTACAACCCTGATGACCATGTTCGATCAATACTCATTCTACATTGGACCATTTCCTCCGCTATGGTCAGTGTAGCCATCCACTCTACCTGTACCCATCTGGCCCTTGCCGTTCAGGCTCAGTTCTTTAGCTCGAATCCACCACAAGCTCGTTCCAGGGCGAGGAAAGCAAAATGGCTTCCGATCACTGGCCTCGCGAAGAAGTCCGGGCCGGGAAAGCCACCGTCGTCGACAGTCTTGTACAGATCCGTGAAGGGCTTATCCGTAGCTGTCTCGTTCAACCACTTGCTGACGCGGTTCAAAATGTCGGCTCGCACAGCGGGCGAGGCAATCGCGGCAACTTGGAACTCCCAGTCTGATTTGGTGTACAGGTGGCGGGAATCAAGCGGAAGGCCATACTTCTGCATCACCGTCGCGTACCATTCTGATTGGGTCTGGTATAACGTGTGAGATATGAAGTCCGCTTTGGCTACCGTACCGGTGTGGTCGCGTTGTGGGTCTCCCAGAGGCTCTTGTGCGCCTACGCCATGAATGCGAGATCTGGGCAATCCAGCTTTGGACTCCACCAGGTTTTCATGTGATGCGCCTGTGATAGATGGGTGGAAGCATAACACGGCATCAGCGTAGAGGCTATACAGAGTAGTCCAGCTGCCGTACCAATCGTATGCCAGCTTGGCTCTTCCGCCAACTTTTCCTGGGGTGTAATCTCTACTCATGCCGTATTCTTCCCACTTACTGATGTACGTCTCGCTAATGTTTTTGAAATACTCGGCGTCCTTGGCTTCGTCCATAACAAGACTGATCTCACTCATTGCCTTAATACCGACAATGCCCTTCAATGCGAGGTTCGTCTGAAGTGCCAGCCACCCGGCAAAGTCGTCTGTGCACAGTTGGTTGTGCGGGCGCAGCGAATAGTCGACAAGATACGATGTCCATTGCTTCCAGAGTTTGTATGACCTACCTATCCACTTGCGCGCTTTCTTCTGTGCAACGGAAGGGTTTGGGGAAGCCCACGCATTGTCAAGACCCACCATGCCATCCTGATCATTGATACTGAGAGCAGACCAGTTCGATGGGAGAGCGAAGGGAGATACAGTCTCATGTTCTGGCCCAGTGGACTCCATCTCCTGTCCCATGGCGCTCCAGATGGATGTAGCAAAACCCGAAGCAGAAACGGTTAGGCTGTTGATTAGTGACAAGCCCATGATGAGCATATCACCACACTCTTCGACAGGCATGTACTCGTCATTGCCATCCTGGTGACCTGTCAAGTTGGGGAAATGCGTGCCCAGATCGTGCATTGTGTAGTCGTTAGGATACTGCCCACTAAGCATATGTTCGATGAGCGGCTCGAGGAGATATGCAAGCCACCTGGGATTGGTATACATGAAGAATGGCCAAGCTGGGAAGATGACATCAACCGTCTGACTGTTGCCGTTGGACGATATCTCCTTCAAAAACAAAATTGGATTTTCTGGAGTCCCACTGAAGGAAGTCGCACCGATGACCTGTCTTGCTGAGAGGGAAACAATGTCCTGGTAGCTATCGCTGCCACTCTTGTAAGCGTCCTTGGCCAGCTGGGTGGAGTAGTTGTGCGCTAGGGCATCAGCATGCTTGAAGTCTTTGTAATGCCAACCGATGAGTTCATCGGCAGACGCAAAATAGCTTCCCCAGAGTGGACGCATATTGGTCAAACCTCGTTCACTAGCGAATTGTACCACCGGATCTTGGATGTGAGCAATGGTGAACAGGACACTATCAGCGCGGAGGCTTTGGGTGGCCCTCGAGTTAGACTCGGCCTTACGACCCAGACTAAAGTGCTTAGAGAAAGCGAAGACAGGCTCCTCGTCCATGATCGATCGGAAGCCGCTGTCCGTAGCATTGCGCAGCTTGCCTTTGCGTGCAAAATTGTGGCGTAGAACAGCCGACGTGCCTATCTCATGATCGACTCCTGCTGGCGCAGAGAAGTGCAGAGTCCCCCATTCAGCCTGGTCGCCAACTTCGGTGAAAAGCTGTTCGATCTTGCGCTTGAACCTGAAGGTCTTCAAAGCCGGGAGATCAACAGCACTATCTGCCCGAGTCTCTGCGAACTCCCAAACAATCTCACTGCCTCTGTTGCCACTTACCCACTGGCCGTTCAGATCGATGTAAAGGTCTATGTCGAACGAGCCTTCCACGTAAGCAGTCACATAGCTTGCAGGAATACCCTGTCGCAAGGTGGAAGATGGGGTGATGGGCGAAAGAAAACTCAGAACCAGCTCTAATGGTTTAGCGTGAGCAGAGTGTGGATTCGGGATCCTATACGACAAGTTGGTCGTAGAGGCATCGTAGTTCGCTCCAATATAAGTTGGAAACGATATATTATAGCCTTTGTCTGAGCCGTCCAGCGAGTCTTGGGCTCGACCCAGCAGTGGATAGACGGTTCCGGTCTCCGGTACAGAGGCAAGGGCAGAGAAGCCCACCTGATCAAGTAGGCATGAGCTCTGAAAGTAGATAGGGACCCTGACATGACAAGCACAGGAAGTCTTACCGAAGAACCCGTGTAGAACATAGGCCATCTACTCCACGGCTCCTCTCTGGCATTGGCCAGCCAGGTGGAGAGGTATGGATTCCGGACGATAAGAGGCAGAACAGGAGGCGTGAGCAGCGAGGCCTCTGCAAAGGCAACGAGGCCTGCAGCTAACCAAGCTGATGTTCTAAAGTAGTCCATCATGTCGGACTGGAATGGATATCAGACGAGACGAGTAGTCAGGGCAAGGCAGTGCAGGATCAAAGACGGATCCAAGACAACACAAAACAAAACAAAGGTGGCACACTCTCTACCAAAGTAGGGATGCACACGAATCTATGATTGAGTCTGACCAGATCGGCTGGTGGACGTGTGGTGGAAGATAAAAGGAGCCCAGCAATCCAAGCAAGAGAGGTCACGTCGTGCTGGCCGGGTCAGCAGGACAATTGCGAGACGGCTTGGGTTGGATACTTTATGTGTGTAAGAGCACGGGGGAGGGCGCAGGTGATCGCATCGATCCATCCATACATCCATTCATCCATCCATCCACCCGTACGGTACTAAACCCGTCCACACATCGAGTAGACGTCACTTACGTACTTGGCTGGGCTGGACTGTACCTGCTTCCAGCTGCTGTCACACCTGCTTGTGCCTTGCAGATCAGAGCAGTCTGGGGCAGAGGAAAAGCCGGGCGATTCCGTGGCTTGGTCTGGTTAACGTTTCGACTGCAGGTAGTGCAGTAGTAGTGGTGGTGTTTACCCACACCTACAGCGTATGCTAGTATCTGTATGGAAGTAAAATTGCTTTAGACAGTCAGCATTCTGGGTATCGGTAGGTAGTTTCCCATTGCTGTGTTCTAAGACATCCCTTATACTCTACGGTGTCATTAGCTAAAATATGGGTGTTTCATGAATAATGAAAGAAACGATACGAATATGGAGTGTAGTCACGTGATACACTTCCCCGCGTCATCCCCCACACTGTCCGTGCGGCGCTTTCCGCGCGGGCGGTCCCGTAATAGAAATAAAACCTGACTTGATTCCAGAATGAGATAATAGGTACCTAACTCTATATATGAGAATATGCTTTTTCTCGATATAAAGGAGCCTTATAGGTAACTTAGATTGCTACGTAGGACTTATGACAAGTTTAGATCATAGATATCCAGTATTTGGTTCTATAATTCTACCGTATTGATGAATGATCTACTGGTGCAACCTTAATTAGGTAAACACTAATCAACTAGACCAGTCCTGTCTGCTTGACTTTATCTAAATTAGCGTGCCGAGTTAAAACCCGCACCTTACGTTGCTTGAACCTGGGTTCTGCTTCTTGTCTCTCCAGACCCTATATTATTATTATGCTGCACGGAATCTGTCTGTATCTCTGATCGTCCTCTGACTGACTTGCACGTTTGGTCCAAGTTTCTTGAATTCGAATGTCAATCTCTCAACAGCGCTCTCCAGCTGCTCGTCGCTCAAAGCGTCAAGCGCATCACAGATCACGAGAATGCTTTTGGTTTGGTCCGTGAGGGCAGTCCGAGGTCCCTGCCGCCAGTTCCATCGGCGACAAGTTACACCCACCTCGTCGACCCAGATGACTTCTCCCTTGTCGGGATGCTCCTTGATCACCTCGCCTTTGTGTTTGACTTCGAATCCCTCCTTACCAGTTGCGCGAATTAGCCTCGGTGGACCATGGTATTTGTCCAGGTCTTCGCCTCCAAGTGGAACCTGGTATTTGACTGAAATGGAGTTGTAGATATCCGTGAGCCTGTTTACGCGCGGAAGCCCGGTATTGGGACCAATGCGACGAATGAGGGCTTCGAGACTGTTGCGAAACTTGTTTGGCTTCGTTCCAAACGCTTTGTATGCCTCACGCCAGGCTGCCACGTGCGGAATATCTGGGACCTCAGTTTGCAACGCACGAGTCGACTTCTCCGCCTCCAGTAGTAACGCTTCGCTTGCTTCGTTACTTGGTCCAGGCAGGATGCCAGTCACTGCGAGCAATATAACACGATAGTCAGGTTGTAGCTTGAAGACATCAGGTGCCACAGAGGCCGAGTCCAGGAATGACTGCAGTGATATGTTGTCCGCCATGGTTTCTTGAAAGTTGAACAACTAGTCGGTCCCAGATCACAGGTAACGAAGCACTATGTATCAAACTCGTCGGTCACCTACTGTGCGAGGGACTTCGCAGCGAGGCAACTAATAAACCACAGCAAAATCGTAGACAATCCCCAATGTGGCAGGTACAGGCGAAGTGGTAGTATATATCATATGCTCGGGTCGCAATTCTGGCTGTCTGAGCGCACGCCCTGTCGGATACATGGTCAAAGAAAGCACTCCATTGGGAGCCGTTTATGCTCCCCCTTCGTCTACTGATGTGCTCTGCACTGCTATACATCCCTCGATCCGCAAACTATCGACAGACACTACTATGGCGTTGATCAAAATGTCCGATCATAGCAGCCGATGTCAAGAGCAGGCTTTTGTGCGAACCCCTCCACTGGCTTCCGAGACGCAGCCTATACCGACTAACATTTACGAGAGTGACCTGATGCTCGTAGATCTACAGTCCACCCTATCGAAGTTTGACGAGAACAAGAACCACGTGGTCGCCTGTATCCTCCAATAAATGTATCAACGTAGCCTTTCTGCGTCACTAGCAGGCAAGTCCTAGGTTCGGTCAAAGGATGTTGGGAAACGCAAGTGGGATGCATGACAGGCTGCTCTTCGTATCGAGCCTATTCCAACAGCAATTGACAATGGCGGGAAGCTTTTGGATCTTCAGAGAGTAAGTGATCGGTCATGTCATGCATGGCTGTGTACGTAACCGACGTACCTGTTTCGCGATCGGCCGACGATGCAATCAGCCAGTTCAGTGACTCGAACTTTTGGTTGCACTATCTCTCAGACATTCTCACCACATTAGGCATACCTAACTCTGTCACTTGGACGAAGTGAAGGATTTGTTAGTAGTATTCGAGCGCTGTCATTGACTGGGTATCGTTTGATACGATTGTAAGAGTATTGATGATTTTGAGCACCTCTCATCTGTCTCTTTATTCGCTGTGACTCGGGTCTTTTGCACCGTGTAAAAGTCATGCCATAAGAAAATTCCAACGTGATGTAAATCAACAGACATTTCACAAACGATGCCCAGTGACACGGTCAGAGACAATGGATAGACGAGCGTGCCTGCTTATACTGGTCTGCTCTTTGATGGACCACTGCATAGTTTCACTTCCTAGTCGGCTCTGGTTTCGCTTGAGTATATTGCGTTTCCCGAGCAGAATGCTCTCGTGCACAGAATCCTCTCGTCTGTGAAATCTCGTCTCCATGCAGAGAGTCTGAACCATTGAGTCAGAGTGGTTTGTATTCGGTACTTGTACACTTTCACGAGAACTGAAGTTGGGGGCTACTGGAGTCGATTTAATCGAATTCCTTTGGAAATCTCATTCGGACGAATCTTGATGCCGATCCATGTAAATCTTGTGCGTGTTCTTTACATGATGCCAATTGGTGCTGGATACCTTCGAGCAGGAGCAACCGCGCGATGTCGATTGGAAGTCTCGTCTGAGTCAATGACCAAGCGATCATCGACATTGTGGAGAGAGTATGTTACTGGATCTCCGCGGTTAACACGAAGTTGCTGGGCCGTCCATCAGTATGCCTGAGCACCGAACAGACTCGGTGTTATTCTACCCAGAACGGCAATATAGAGCGATCTGAAGAGCCAAAAGGATCCTGACTTTCGTGACTATGTAGGAACCTAAGCACTCAACTGTGGGGTTCGGGGATCTTCTGGCCATCACCCCAAGGTAAGGGCCTTCGTGGGGTGCCAGACGAAGAGGAAAGGCCCATGCGTGCAAATCGTTATATAATAAAGCAGAGTTGTATTACTTGCACATTGCTATGGTCAACTTCGAAGGCATCCAGACTCCAGAATGCATCTCCGCGCCGTACACGCTGAAGGATCAATCCCTGCTCTGCGGGAATTCATTGTGAACAATCCACTCGGTTTGTTGACCACGGCCATCGCAAGTGAAACACATCCCTTCATACAGAGCAGTCACATTCCTTGGGTCATCGACGCGGACACCTCGCTCGATGAGAATGCTCTCCCAACTCTGCGTGGCCATCTCGCGCGCCAGAACCCACAGGCTAAGGCGATGATCGATGAAGTCCGTGGGAAGACTTCGGCAGACACAGCTGCAAGCCGCTACACATTGCAAGACGAGGTCCTAGTCCTCTTCAACGGTCCGGCACATCACTACGTCACTCCGAAGTTCTACAAGGACACGAAGCCCAAGACTGGTAAGGTGGTGCCAACCTGGAACTACTCAGCTGTGCAGGCATATGGTCGTGCTACTGTGTTCGTCGATGCCGCTGCCCCGGAAACATCTGCCTTCCTGAGCCGACAGATCCGCGACCTCTCTGACGCATCAGAGAGACGGATCATGGGGTTTTCAAACCCTTGGGAAGTCGACGATGCGCCTCCGCGTTATGTAGAGCTGCTCTCAAAAAACATCATCGGCATTGAGATTGAGGTCACTCGGCTCGGCGGCAAATTCAAGATGAGCCAAGAAATGAATCTGGAAGACACGAAAGGCGTCATCGAGGGCTTTCGAGACATGAATACAGACGTGGCCACTATGATGGCCAACACGACGGAAGAGAGGCTTGCTATGTCTTCGTCCAAATAGGCCAAAGAGAAATTACATACCGGTAGCTAGAACATCAATTGTCTATAGCAACTCCAAAATAAGAGGTGACATGCTTATGGTTTAAAGGTCATGTATCCCATTGATTATGTTGGACATCTCACTGTCCATCTTGTTTCGCATCTACCACATTTTGGTATAAATGGAATCCCTTGCATTCTATCCATTGTACTTGCACTCAGCTTTAGTTTCGTGCTCTTTAAACAAAACGAAGATGGACCCACGACATCGCCATGAATTTCATTGCTACTTCAACGATTTTCCTCTAGCTATGTATTCATAATTCAGTCGCGAGATAGTTAATATGCAAGCTTATTCTATAAACATTAATTATTTGCATGAAACCGTTTCTTCTCAGGGAGAACGAGATATCTATCGGTTACAGCCGTAGGAGCGTACCGGATAGTCCCATAGCACTGATTACGCAGCTCCGGTACACATTATTACTGTACCATAATTAGCGGGCTGAATCCCGCTGCCTGGCGACACCAAACTCGTCGTCATTATCGCATTACCGTAGGTAGATCGACAACTCCTTATCCTCTACAGTGTATCCTGACCCTCGACCTTGGTATCTGATCTCTCGCCTCCAACAGTACGCACCATCCCCCTTCTCCAGCTTATCTCGCGCTCTATCGCACGCCATCCCGCGAATCCGAGACTTCCTGCGTTGCGGACCGTTGCTAAACGCTCGCCAGACTGTCTTCACAAGGTGTCGGCCGCTCCCTGAGAGCGCAGGTTCCGTCAGTACCGCCAGGAATGGCAGACTCCACAAGCGCAGGCGCGCCTAAGCCCAGCAGCAGCGTCAAGCTGGTGCTGCTCGGAGAGGCGGCGGTGGGAAAGGTAGCTTGCATCGATACCCATGCTTATCGCAGTTCACTGGCTGACTTGTAGCGTGCAGTCCTCGCTCGTCCTTCGTTTCGTCAACAATGACTTTCAGCCTAACAAGGAGCCAACCATCGGTGCCGCCTTCCTGACTCAGAAATGTCAACTACCGAACAGAACCATTAAATTCGAGATTTGGGATACGGCTGGCCAGGAGCGCTTCGCAAGCTTGGCCCCCATGTACTACCGCAATGCCCAGTCCGCCCTTGTCGTATACGATATCACAAAACCGTCCAGCTTGGTAAAGGCCAAGCATTGGGTCGCAGAACTACAGCGACAGGCCTCGCCGGGAATTGTGATCGCTCTTGTCGGCAACAAGTATGATCTTGCAGAGGAGGATGCAGCCGATGGTGAACAAGGAGAAAGCAACGACACTATCGATGAGGACGCTGGCGATAACGGCAAGGCACGCAAGGTCAGCGCCGACGAAGGCAAGAGCTACGCGGATGAGGAGAATCTTTTGTTTTTCGAGACCAGTGCCAAGACCGGCCAGAATGTGAACGAAGTGTTTACTGCTATTGCGAATGCCATCCCAGAAACCAGCTTGAAGTCTAGAGGAGGCGCTTTAGGAGCCGGCACTCAGGCTGCGCTCAATGGTGGCAGTGGAGGTGACAACAACCGAGTCAACGTGGGCGCTGGTGCTGCAGAGGGCCCCAAAGACAACTGTGCTTGTTAGGCCTCTCAGAAGATTCCCTGCGAGAAGTCCTGCAGTTACTTCACTCTACTTGGACTAATCCTTGCGTTCATCCGCTGTGTCTACTCTGTGGACCTCATCATAGAAGCTGGCGTCTTGGCTTGAGTTAGGTGGCTTTATATATATCCAGTGGTTATGCTCAGCAAACCCATATTCTATCCATAGTTCCAAATCCATCCCTCCCCATCGTGATGAGCCGTGGGAGTTTTGGAGGCTACAGTAAATTTGACGCCGTAAATACCGCTGCTTCGATCGAGATGTACGCCATCGATACGGTTGGGGAACTGATGCGTTTGCATGATGGCAGTCCAAGATCCTGACGTTCAAGCACAATGACCCTTGAATATCGAGCATCGGCGGAGCCGTTCTCCCCACGTCATCGATATGAGCTTTGCACATGCGCGTACGACAGTTGGTGTTGTAAAAGGGCGCTTCTGCGAGAGCTATGGCACGCATACACACCTACAGTAAGCATGTCTAGGATCTTGGCGTAGGTTGTATAGGTCGGCCGGGATGATTTCTAATGCGGACGAACTGTCTGACGCTGATTAGATAGCATTAGGTCCCTCGGCATCAAAGTGGATAAAACGGAAGACACATAGCTGAGAACGGCGGGACCGCAAACCAACTGATAGCTACCCCTCCTCTATATAGCATTGCCCCGTCCCTATCACTTCTTAATATTGTAAGGTGTTGATATCGAGCAATCAATCAAACAACAAGCATATACAAAATGTCTACAGAACCAAGCATTCACCTGTACACTGCACAGACGCCAAACGGCATCAAGATATCAATTCTTCTCGAAGAATTAGGGTGCGTTTGGAATTGCGACCAATGCCATTGGGGCAGCTTTACTAACTAGTTAACAGGTTGCCATATAAGGCTACCAAGCTCGAGTTTTCCAAAAACCAGCAGAAGGAACCCTGGTTCCTCGAGATCAACCCAAATGGCCGCATTCCAGCACTGACCGATAAATTTACCGATGGCAAGGACATCAGGTTATTCGAGAGCGGCAGCATCATGCAGTACCTCGTCGACCGATACGACAAGGACCACAAGTTCAGTTACCCAGCCGGGTCCAGGGAGGCCATCGAAGTCACCAACTGGCTGTTCTATCTGAATGCTGGCGTCGGTCCCATGCAGGGCCAAGCCAATCACTTCTACAGATATGCCCCCGAGAAGATTCCCTATGGCGTCAAACGTTATCAGACCGAAACCCATCGTTTGTACGGCGTTCTGGACAAGCATCTCAAGGATGCCGGTACTGATTACATCGTCGGTAACAAGTGCACTGTAAGATTTAACCTTTCCCGTCCTAGCCTCGCCTCTTCCCATTCGCTGCCAGTGCAGCGTCAGGATCCAAAGTGAAAGACTGGAGGCTAACACTATGCAGATCGCAGACATGGCCCACTGGGGTTGGATCTCTGCTGCTGGTTGGGCAGGTGTCGACATCGAACCTTTCCCAACTCTCAAGGCATGGGAGGAAAGAATGTGGGCCCGTCCAGGCGTGAAGAAGGGCGCAGATGTTCCCGACACCTACAAGATGAAGGATCTTCTGGCTGACAAGGAGAAGATCGCGCAATATGCTCGCGAGGCCAGCTCATGGGTCATGTCTGGCATGAAGGACGAAGAAAAGAACCAACAATCTAAAGCGTGAGCTGCACGTATTCGTGATGCCTACAAGAATTGTCCAATCCATGTAGGCGTAATATAGTTATGATTCAATATGAAGTCTCAACGCCATCGACACTTCCATCGTTTATTAGTCAGGAGTGGTATAAGCAAGCTGTGACCCAGTCTCACAGCGGGACGTGCCGCGTTCTGGGCTTGATAGCGTCTTGGCATTCATCTGCCTTCTAGCTTTCTCCCTGCAACCTAGAAGATTGCTGTACTGATTCATCATCCCCATCGCCACCGAGCAACTCACAAAGATGTCCTGGCGTTCGAACCCGCGCGAATCTGGCGCCAATACGATTCCCCTCGGAAAACGCCGCTTTGGAGGCGACGGTCCAGATGAGTCTCCATCTGTCGACGATGCAGGCGCGAAGCGAGGCCGCAGTCCCGAACGTCACGAACCAGAGCTGAACCCAGATGGCACCAAGAAAAGGCGCAAGCGCAATCGTTGGGGTGATGCAAGCGACAACAAGGCGGCTGGCCTGATGAATCTTCCAACAAAGATCACGGGAAACATGACCACTGAGCAGATCGATGCCTACGTGATGCATGTCCGCATCGAGGAGATCACACAGAAGCTCAGGATCAACGATGTTGTTCCTGCTGACGGCGACAGGTACGTCTTTTGCAAAGCCTTCCGCGCTTGTCGAGAATATACTTTGCTAATCTCACATTTTCTCACTAGGTCCCCATCTCCACCACCACAATACGACAACTTTGGTCGCCGTGTCAACACTCGCGAAACTCGCTACCGCAAAAAGCTGGAAGATGAACGACACAAACTGATTGAAAAGGCTATGAAGACAATCCCCAATTACCAGCCTCCATCGGACTACCGTCGGCCCACAAAAACACAGGAGAAGGTCTACGTGCCTGTGAATGACTACCCAGAAATTAACTTCAGTATGCTCACTAACCCACTAAACCTATCTTTCCCCTCCCTTCCTTGCACAGTGACCAGCTTTGGCTACGGAATAGGTGTCAGAGAAATGCGCGAGAAATGCGTGACATCTCTTCGCCGTGCGTTGCATCGTATGCCTGATTGCTCATGGCGATTGAAAGCCACTTTCCTCTCCACTGCTAACCATCCCCATTACTTCTTGCCATGAATTATTTTACTAACACTTAGGCCTCTCCACTAACAGTCGGTCTACTAATTGGACCTCGTGGAAACACGTTGAAGAAAATGGAGACCGAATCGGGTGCAAAGATCGCGATTCGTGGCAAAGGATCTGTCAAAGAAGGCAAAGGAAAGTCCGACGCTGCTCACGCCAGCAACCAGGATGAGGACTTGCACTGTCTCATCATGGCAGACAGTGAGGAGAAGGTTAACAAAGCCAAGAAACTAATCCACAACGTTGTCGAAACTGTAAGTTACCCCGCTCATGACTGATTTTGTGGCTTTTGTTCATTATGCTGATGAAAATATTCCAGGCTGCCTCCATTCCAGAGGGCCAAAACGAACTCAAGCGAAACCAACTGCGTGAGCTTGCAGCTTTGAACGGTACCTTGCGTGATGACGAGAACCAAGCTTGCCAGAATTGTGGTGAGATTGGCCATCGCAAATACGATTGCCCACAAGCTCGGAACTATACAGCAAGCATCATCTGCCGCATCTGTGGTAATGCTGGCCACATGGCCCGTGATTGTCCTGACCGTCGACCGGGCACCGATTTCCGCAGCGCGCCGCCAAGGCGTCCTGTTGGCCAAATTACCGGACAGGATGCTGAATTCGACAATCTGATGAACGAATTTGGAGGCGGTGGGAACACCATGCACGCTGGACGACAGATCGGTTATGAACAGGATCAAACCGATGCTCCCAGTGGACCTCGAGGTGGCCCAGCCCCATGGGAACGCCCTGCTGGTGGTTCTACTGGAGGTCCTGCCCCCTGGGAAATGCCCAATCGTGGACAAGGCGGAGGTGCGCCTGCGCCATGGTTGAACCGTCACGATAATCACCGCGGTTCATCTAATTACAACGGCGGTGGTGGTTATGGTGGCAGCGGCAATGGCGGTGGCTACGGAGGCAGCAATGGAGGTGGGTATGGTGGAGGCAACGGTGGTGGGTATGGCGGAGGTGGTTACGGTGGTTACAGCGGTGGCGGTAGCGGCGGTGGTTATGGCGGTCCGCCCAGTGGCCCATCTGGTGGCCTACCTCCATGGCAGCAAGCTCGCGGTGCTGCTGCTCCTCCATGGCAAACGAATGCGCCACCACCTCCTCCACCCGGCGGCTACGGTGGTTACGATGCACCTCCGCCTCCACCACCAGGCAACGATGCGCCGCCACCACCACCCCCTGGCGATGTACCACCCCCACCGCCTCCCGCCTGAGACACCACACGAGGCGATGTTGGCGTTGGGATAAGGCTTCAGTCAAACCTAAACTGGCCCAGGTAATTTTTGTTTCTGTAGGAATTGTGACGTTTGTGCTTTGAGTATCGACACGCGAGTGCTCGTAAGGTTTCTTATTGACACGTCGCTCCAACCACCCAAAAACTGTTACATAACTTCGAGTATTTAGGAATTTCAGAGCAAAAGGAACCCATCTCTGTCAGAGGGCGAGGTAGCTAGAATGCCATTCCAAGTTCTCATCCAAGATCTTTTATAGAGGCCACTATAACAACCGTTTTTGCTGCAGGTAAGCAGTATTGCCAACAAGACAGATACGATCCAGTGCCCAGGCAGTGTCTATCCTTCCACTGAGGTCCATTGCATGCTACGATGATGCTCCCAGTGCCAGCGGACTCGTGGCTCGGCACGTTCCTCTGATTACCTGACTAAGCTTTGTCGGACAAACTGTTCATCCACAGGTCTTGGGGGGCGAACCGGGTTGAAGTTGGTCCGTCTGTGTTGGGTCGATTGGAAAGCATTGCACTCACCTGCCTCCGTACGAAGACGAATCCTTCCGATCTGTTGGACTTGTAGTATCCCAAACACCAGTTTCGGGCATCTGAACGAAGCTCTGGCGGAAATGGAGAATTCTACGTCGCTTACTGCCCATTTCGAACGGAAAGACACAAACAATGATGTCTATACAGGCCGCCGTACCGATGGCGACGTTGTATCTATGCCCTAGTATATATATGTAGAGATATATAGATGATTATTGAGGGTGATTGAGACATGTCAATATAACTAGCCATCTACTCAGCTAGCATCGACAATATTACTGTCATCGACTTACGATAAATTGACAATCATCACTCGTCAATTAGACAGTACTCTCTCATCAACAATCAACGCTGCTGTTTTTCGATCGATCGTACTTGGACGGAAGTTGCCACAGAATACAACATGGCAGCTACACAACATTTGCGCAACGTGATACTTGCGGGTGCTTCAGGAAACACTGGCAGAAATATCCTGACCTCGTTGCTCGCATCTCCAGCTAGGTTCAACGTCACCATCCTCAGCCGCCCTGAGTCCCAGGCGGCCTTCCCGGCCAATGTCAACGTGGTTCGCGCGTCGTACAGCCAAGATGCTGATATGACCGCTCTGACCAAGGTCTTCAAAGGCCAGGATGTGGCGATCTTCTGTCTTTCAATCGCAGCAACGGTGGACCAAGAACGCTTGATTGAAGCTGCAATCAGCGCGGGCGTAGAATGGATAGTACCTAACGAGTTCGCCAACGACGGCCTGAACAAAGAAATGGTCGATCGCGTCGCTGCTTTCCAGCCGAAACGTGCAGCAAGACAACTGATCGAGGAGAAGGGCGGCAAGTGGATTGGTATCTCTTCCGGTCCCTGGCCGGAGACCAGTTTGAAAATGCCCTTCCTCTTCGGCGTGGACATTCCCAACCACAAGGTCACCACGTTTGAGGCTATGGGTAAGCTAACCATGTCGACCCTGCCTCGTGTCGGCGAGGCAGTGGCAAAGGTGCTCGCACTCCCGCTGGAGAACAAGGCGAATCCACGACTTAGCCTGGCCCACTATGCAAACAACTTCGTCTATGTCTCCTCCTTCACCACCACCCAAGCCAACGTGCTCGCCGCAGTCCGGAAGGCTGACGGCTCCAAGGAAGAAGACTGGACTGTACAGCACCAGCCGGTGAGAAGACTCGAACTGGGCGAGAAGCAAGCCAAGGAAGGTGGTGACATGATGCAAGTTATTGCGAACACCATGTTTGGCGCGTATATGCAGGAGGGCGCTGGTGGCGACGTAGAGGACAAAGCCAAGGACGACCGTGAAGCTCTCGGTTTGGAGGTAGAAGATTTAGATGAGGTTGTGGCCAAGATCGTAGAGGATATCAAGCTCAACCCTGCGCCTGCTTGGTAGACTAGATATCGAGGGTAGTAATCATTTCAACAAAGGCAAATTCATGAGTGGGGATTGTAGCGGTAGCTTCCCTAAAGACTCGGCAGTGACTGTTTGTAGCCAGCAGCCATGATACATATACAGCTTCGATTTCTTGTTTCTCAAATGCCCTCAAGAAACTTCAAGGGGTTCCAGCCAACGCCGCGCTAAATGTCCTCGTAAGACCCAACTAATAATACAGATCCTGGGAGGCATGTCTCAGGGGTTTCCTTCAACCATGCTTCTCAAGAAATTCTTTCGCCTCATTGACTTTCGTGGCAAGATAGGGGCTGCCACCTCGGTCAGGGTGGTTCAAGAGCATGAGCTGACGGTGCTTCTTGCGAATGATTTCCTTTGTGATACCGCGCTCTCTGTTATGCCATGTTAGCATGCTAAGCCATTTCTCGTTTTGTTAACTTATCTTACGAGGTCTCGAGGATGAGAGCAGCTTCTCTTCTGTTCATCGTCTTTTCAAAGCCGCCCTTATAGAAAGCTTTTCCAAGCGAGTTTGTTGCACCGCGCGATCTTCGCAATGCCACGAGGCCGGCTCTTCCCTACAGAATACACTTTCGTTAGGTACGTCTTAAAACATTTTGGACAATTAATAGCAGCCGGTGGTTAGCGCATACAAAGAACGCCGCGGTGGCAACGCCAACTCCTATCGCAATAGCTGTAGCCATAGCTCACTTCAAAATTGGTGAAAATGAGGTAAACTGGGGTTGAAGAGATATGAAGCTGCTGAATATGCAGAATATAGGCACTGGAATTGATGTTGAGGTTATGGATAGAGATATCTTTGCCCTCGGTCGGCGGGACCGGAAGTCTATATCACTTTGGGGAAGCCCAAGAGTGCCTCCAGCCTATTTGGTCCGATCTGCGCACGGGCCACCAAAAAGTTTCTGGCTTGGAAACTTTGAACATCATACACCCCACCGCAACAACCCTTACAACATCTCCAGCACGTTTGAATCTATACCGCATCGCTGCGGTAATTGAGCGTTAAGATGAGGTAGGACCTCAAATTAGCATATCTCTCAGCTTGATATGCCACTAACACTCGACATAGGATCGAAACTTGCTATTTCTGCTCACAACCGTGCTACCCGTCCAAGGGTATCACCTTTGTTCGCAACGATGCGAAACTGTTCAGGTTTTGTCGGTCCAAATGCCACAAGAACGTATGAAAATCCCTTCCCTTCCAACTTACATTGTACGCCGAACGAAAGCGTAAGACTAAAATCAAGACTAACTCGCATGCCGCCAACAGTTCAAGATGAAGCGTAACCCACGTAAGCTGGCATGGACGAAATCTTTCCGTCGCGCACACGGCAAGGAGATGACGGTAGACTCGACCCTCCAATTCGCACAACGCCGCAACATCCCAGTCCGATACAACCGCGACCTCGTCGCCAAGACTCTGCAGGCTATGCAGCGCGTCGCCGAGATCAGAGCCAAGCGTGAGCGCGCTTTCTACCGCAACAGGATGAAGGGCAACAAGGAGAAGCAGCTTGAAGCAGACAGGAAACTGGTCGCCGAGAATCAACACCTGCTTCCACCTAGATTGAGAGACGAGGCCCAGGCTCTAGCCGACGCAGACGAGATGAAGGATGTTGTGGAGGCCCAAGCCGAGGAGGAGATGGAGGAGGAAGATGAAGAAGAGCTCGAAGAGCGGGAGAGGCTTGAGAAGCAGCGGCTGGACAAGAGGAGGGCCAAGCTCAAGGGCAAGAAGAAGCTGAGGACCACCCGTGATGGCGGCGTCGAAGCGGATGGCATGGATGTGGATGGCTGAAGGCTGCCCAGCGACTAACGTCGTGAAATGCCTTTCATCTTGAACTCCCTTCACGCCCGCTTTCTCAGATTGCGGATCTCTCTCACTCAAGTTCCTTCTCTTTGCATGGCTCCAGCATAGGCGTTCAAGACAAGCGGCGTGGACTGCTTTTACAACATGATATGGCTTGGGCGTCATTCGGCAACTGGAAAAGGCTTCATCAGTGCTTATCAGGATCTCTTCTGCCTTTCATCGGACATGTCAAAAGTTGCGCTATAGCGAAACTCACTTGAAGCGGAGACACGATATTCCACCACGGACGAGGATTCAATTGGACGCCTCACGAAATTCAGGCCTTCGCAAATCCACTGACAGGACGGCCATCCCTCACGATGTACATTTGCGTTACGACGAAGGCATTTCCCCCAGCTATCAGCACGCTGTTGTTCAGCTATCCTGGACCACATTTCCGTAGCAACAATGGTCTCTCTACTTAGATGAAGATATACAGTTCGAGAAATGATAGTATTCGTCTCTCTTCCGATCAGTGTCACATGAGTTTCAGTGTTACTCTCTTTGCATGTGGCAGGGCTTTCATATATGTATGGAACGGCAAATACAACGTCGACACATGATGAAACAATAGACTGGCGCTTCGATGTTGAGATGGCAGGAAACGGATTACGTTTTGGCATTTAGATCAATTGATGGTATGAGTTCAAAGTTCTATTGCATGGTTTCGGGTATCGCTTCAAAGTAAATGCGACAATCGCTAACTTCTCGCCAACAATTGGCTGCAATATAGCAACCAGGAAGAATGGAAGGACATGTGCAACGTAGAATATTAGTAGAGCTTGTGTGAGAGTGACATGTTGGGCCACATTTCCGACAGATCGCTTTTGAACTGGTGTCATGGATGGCACAGCAATGAACCCATGTTCAAATCCGGTCGTGGGATCTGCCCATCCCAGCCCTCCAACGCCGCTGCAGCTCCTGCGCACGGCTCGTCGCAAATTGCCTGGATCTCGCGGCAGCCTGCGCCTGGCTGGTGGCATAGTCTGGCAGCTCATCATCCGAAGGCCGGAGCGCTGGCTCAACAGCCGACACCGGATGGATGTGCGCAGGACCAGGCCCATGCATCCAGGCATCCAGACTCGTGATAGGCGGCCGTGGGGACGATCGGCGAGTCGTGGGTTCAGAAGCGCTCGGCATCTGTGCCAGGTGCTGGAGTGCCTGACGGGTGGTTGGCGTGTCTGCGGTCCAAGACTGGCTAGGGTATGGAGGGGGTGGCGATATCGAGTCCGATGGCCTGACAGCGTAACGGGTCGGATTCCGTGCGTCGATGTGGCCGTGCGACGTGCGGAAGCTGTCGTCTGGCCCGAGCCCGACAGAGGCAGCGGCGAACATGGCAAGCTCGCGCTCGTCGGAAAGAGCGGCCGTCTCAGAGCGGATTGGCTGTCGTCGAGGCGGGACCACGGTGGTAGGCGTGGTGTCGTTCGCCAGAGGAGAGACTGGGGATATGCCGAGAGAGGGGAGTCCTTCGAGGAAAGTTGCCGACAGGGGAGAGCATAGCCATGAAGGAGAGTGAGGCTCGCTCAAAGATCTCTGCACCGATGCGGCATACGACGCCGGCTCGTACGCTCTGTGAATTCTGGTAGGGTCGTCGTAAGGGTTAAGTTGTGGGTACTGGCGAGCCTGAGGGAAGGGATGATGTCTCGGTTCCGACGTGACGTTGTACTCAAGCGGCCCTCCAAATCCATCAGATTTGATCTGACCTCTCGGTGCGGTAAGGTAAGGAGGATTGTCTTGAAACGACCTTTGGACTACGTGCGGCTGTGGCGGCGGCAATCGGTCCCGGAAGGTAGACAACGGCTCTGGATACGACGGATTGCTGGATAAGCTCTGCGGACGATAGGCGTCTGGGACCTGTGACCAGTGGCCTTGCGGCAGTGGACTGGTGAGAGGGTACAGTTGAGCATTGTGCCCTGCGCCGTTCGACGGGTTCAGTGCTACGGCACTACGCGCTGGTCTCAAACGTTGTTGCTGGTCGAAACCATGGTATTGGTCCGGATACGCTGCTCGATGCTGATCTGGGTGCATTCGAGGCGTGTAATGAACGAGCACGAACACACTCCCTGGAGAGATGTGTTCGCCTTTGCTGACTTGCAGTGGACGCAGACTTAAGCGGCCAAACTTTGTCGATATATCCTTATCCAAAGTGGAATCAGTGGCGATTGCGTCGCCGCACTATTTTGCCGACCTCTTTGGATTGAAAGAGAATGGCATGGACCGATCTTCAGATGTTGTTGATATCGCACAAAACCACACCTATCAAAGTCAGATTTGCAAAGTGACCAATCTTGAGAGTTGATGATTTGTGTGCAATGAAATGGGATGCGTTCGGCAATGCCAACACTCTCCCTAAGTATTTGACAATGCCTGACTGCGATTATGCGTAGACAAGGCGCGATGCTTAGCAGTTGGGAGGCCTGAATAACATCCAAGCCTTAGGGTGATCAGACAGCGGCAGAGTGGCTTGGTAGAGACAACATACCTATGTTGGAACCCACCTGGGGAGGTCCCGGGCGAGTAGAAGGTACACGCACCTGTACGGAAGGAACAACAAGAGACGGGAAGCAAACAGGATGCCGCAGTCCAATTGAAAGCTGGCGCAATTTCAAAGGTAGAAGAATCCAACCTCCAACATCGGGAGGCGATGCAGTGGATGAGAGAATGCTTCCATTGTTGGAGAGGGTTTGGATTGTGTAGGTATTTTGAATGTATTTGCTGCTTAGGTCCTGGACTACCGACTTACCTACCTCAGTGAGCTACTACTTGGCCGTCTGTATGTACCGTATATGCTCCCACCTAATAAAAGAGCAGACGACTCAAACAGTGAGCTGTATGCGGTATAGACCGCGGCCGTACCATACCCATAGCATAAAGCCCTAGGAAGGCAAACACGAGAACACCTTGGGACTTCCGACCAGCACCTTATACTAGCAGGCGCTAGCGGCCGAAGCCCACAAACTGCTATGCTGTGTGTGGTGTGTCTGATAGATCGCTGGTAACAATCACATATCTTTCTGGCGGTGGAATGCTGCGAGTACGAGAGAGAACCGGGTGGATCAGAGGCGGGATATACGAGATACACGAACGTAGAGCGCATAAGGATGCCAATGCCAAGATCGTCCGGCGAAGACCATCTATCGGAAGATATCCATGAATGATACGCTTAGATATGGACGAAAAGGGCGGCAATGGCACGACGCCATCCAACCAACTGACCTGTTTATTGCTGTTACTCATTCCACTTCTTCTGGACACTCTTTGTTGGAAGGAAGGCAGAGCACTCAGACAACAACTACAGCCGTGCCCTGTGCCGATGCACGTAAGGCCTGATGGGCGGCATGGATTGCAGGATGGCATCCAAATTTGCCATCGGTGGTCGCTGCGCCAGCATGCACTGCTTTTAGAAATTGAAACTAGCGCTGTTCTTGGTGGGCAACTTGCAACGCCTTGCCTGGCGATGTTGCTGTCATCATTCTAGGCGTTGGCATTCGCCTACAGACCGAAGCGCGATGGATGCTGGTAACCACGTGCATTGATCGACCAAGACTGGAGCGATTGATGAGGAGGATTGCAGCAGGACTCATTGTCTTGCCACGGCTGGATGAATTCTGTCGCAGATCATAACAAGATACCTACTCAAGTTCCTCGCAATGGGCGGTGCTGGCTCTCAGTTCCAAAAATATCACCGCTAGCTCGCGGCTTGAGCGCACGTGCCCATCGTTAATGTGTCTTTGCGCTTATTCACTTGCCTTATGCAGGGTCTCTGCCGCCGTGAGCCGACCATCCAACTGCCCTACTACGGTGGTACTGTAGAATGACAGTACAGGTTACAACTTCCTATAAGTTGAACACCTATGCTGTGATTGAAGTAAGGGGAAAAAATCGCCGAAATTTGTGTAGAGTTCTCAGACAAGATTTTGAGAGTATGTTCAAAGCGACAGTAAACGGATATGGACATGCAATGCCAATTGCTGAAAGAAGCTCTCTATCTTAACTGAGGTAGAAGACAGTATGTCGTAACACTTGTCGCTGTACAAAAAAGGTGGTTGATCGCATGAGGATGAGCGGACGCTCGTCATCGCCGCAGATTAAATAAAAACAGGTCGACAAGACTTCATTCCCGACACCTGAAAGCTTGAGCACATGCAGGTCTTATTCGTTCGGACTTCCACGTTCGTCGTCGTCCACGCCGTCGTCCACGCCGTCGTCATCCTCATCATCATCATCATCGTCGTCGTCATCCTCATTAGCAGTGGTATCGAATCCGCTGTCCGAGCTGATATCCTCAATACTATTATGCGTGTCATCCACGTCAGGATCCTCAGCTCCTGCTACCGCTTGGAGATCCTCCATCGGTGTGTCGAGAATCTCCTGGAACATGTCATCTAGCTTGCTGTTGGCCTCGTCGACTTCGCGACGCAACACACGTTCTTCGCGAGAAAGATTCAACTGCATGGTGCCGGACCCGCCACCAAAAACGCCCATGTAGTCTTGCAGCATCGAGACATACACTTTGTCGGCCGAATCGAGCATGTCCTTTTGCACAGACCGACACATATCCTGGAGTGCCGTCTTGATGGCGTCCACTGCGGTTTGAAACATGGTATTCTTGACGGCTTCGACGTGGCTCATCATACCTGCTTTCATGCGCGCAAACGACCCGGACCCGCTCTCGTTGGTGCAATATTCATAGGCAGGCAGCATGGCTTGGGCGATCATAGGTGTGAACTCACGATTGACGTCACGCTGTTTCTCGTTCACTTGCCCGATCATAGTTGTTGCCAGGTCAGTGAAGATGGCTTCATGAACTTTGAGCTGGGTAGCCAACAGACCCATTCGTGCAATTCCTATGCCCATCTCTCTGCTCCTTGCCTCTGCTGCCTGGTGGAATTGGTGTAGTAAGTGTGTTGCCAGCTTGATGAAGCTGCCAAGGATCTGAGGCAGGCGTCTTTGAAAGGCCTTTTCCCATGCAGTTGCCATGATCTTGTAAAGAGGTTCTGCCAACTCTTCGTTGAAGTTGGACCGCCATTCACCATTGCGACGCACAGTAGCCTTATACGTAGACCAAACCAGCCCACCGATATTGCGATGCGCACCCCATTTGGACGCAGTTGGAGACGCTTTGACGGCAGCCTCTTCTATCGCCGGGTCAAAGTGATCGAAGATTTGCCGGTTCAATGTTGCCACTACTTCCCCACAGACGTTCTTCACGCAGTTTTCCAAAGCTTTCTGAAGCTCTCTTGATTTTCTGGCAAGAAAGTTCTTTTCAACGCTTCGTTGTTCACTCGACAGTCTGAGTCCGCTTCCGTCGTCTGACGCCCAGAGACTGATCGAGTTGATCAGTTGGGTAGCTGAATTGAGAAACTTACGACAGCTGGCTTGCCGGCCCTTTTCGGTCAACTTTTTACAGTGTAGTTGCAGGGAGGGAACACCGGTCTCTTCGGGTGTTGTGAAGCCATGTACCTTCCTGTCCTTCTTCATTCGTCCGCATAGCTTCTGGTAAGCTCGGGAACTCACGCAATACACTGGCAGATCGTTGGCGACTTTGTCATAATCGCGTACATCCTCATCGGGATTGAAATTGTCAGGGTCTTTCTCTTCCGCATATTCCTGGTCTAATTCTTTAATTCCATTTGCAAAGTCCAGCTTGATAGCACCGGCAGAGTACGCATTCCTCCCTTGAATACACATCATGGTTTGCTGTTCATCTAGGTGGCTCAGCTCTCTGCTGATGGTCTTTAGCTTGTCGTGCACTTCTTTAGATTTCCTTTCGATAGAGGCTCGTTCGGCGCGAGCCTCCTTTCTCAGCTGCTTGAGCTCCTTGAGTCTTAGCTCAATGTCGTCAAGGGTGATGACCTGACGAGGCTCTGTATTCTCATCACGTATATCAGACTCATTCGCGCTATCGTCGCCATTTTCAGACTGTGCGCCATTGTCGTCATCGTCCGAGTCATTCAAGGTTATCCGCGTTCTCTTACGTGATCTCCCGTTACCGGGACTTCGCTTTCGCTTCACACTGGAACTCTGAGGGGCATAGACTTCCTCACCCGACTCAGCTTTTTCTTGCAGCTCTTCCCAAACTTCCACCTGCTCATCGACATCCTCAAGAACACTGGCATGGTCAGATTTAGCGTCTTTCAACTGGCGCAGCTTTTCTTCCAGCTTTTCTTTCTTGCTTTCAAGCTCCGACTCCTGATCACCGAGCTCTTGGACTTTGCTTTGAATTCCAAGTGATTCGATCGCTTCTGTTCGGGAGATGTCATCTGTCTTGCTACAGATGAAGGTCACGGCAGAGTAGGAGCCATCGTACTTGAGCTGACGCTTGAAAGACTCGCCGAGAAGATTCTTCGCTGCCTTGTCATCTACTGCGCGGGTAATAGGCGCAACGATCCAGAGACCGGTGCACTGTTTCATGTACTTATCGGCTACGGCAGCGCGAGCAGCATTGCTGTCGTGCACACCCGGCAGATCGACAATTACCGCTCCTGTCGATAGAGCATCTGCTTTGGTGTATATTCTGACAACCTTTACTAGGGGCCAATACTCGAATTTCTTTTTCGGATTGGTTTTCTTGCGACCATTCTTGTCTAGCTCCTCCTTCTCTTTACTGTCGACAAATTGCTGTAAACGATGGTAGAAGACCTCGGGATCACGGCATTTAATTGTTCGTTTTGAGCCAAGAATCTTGTTAACTTTGTACACTTGCATGAGGCCATCGATAGAGCTCTTGGCAAGCTGCTCGTTAGTCATGTCATGATAGACCGCACGTATCTTTGCATATGCTACACCAGCATCCGAGTCTTGGTTAGAAACCTCTCTTGAAGGTCTACCTTCCTCAGTAAAAGCTTCCGAAAACAAAACTCGCAGCTCTTTCTCCCATTCTTCTGGTTTGATGAATTCAATCTCTGCTCGATATTTTGCGGCCTCGTTCTTGTCATAATTGTACGATAGTTCGGTGACAACAGCTGTGCAAGCACGCATGCAGTTGGTAGGGACAATACGTTCTTCCTCTAGCATGGCATTGATGATACTTGACTTACCAGACCCAGTATTACCTACAACGCCAACAACCGTACGGGTCCTGACCGCTGTTTCACGAAGCGCATCGATCTGGCGTAACCAGTTCTGGGCATCAACGCTTTCAGGTTTTGCTCGCATCGGTTTTTCAATCTGCTTGAGGGCCTCAAGCACTCTCTTCACTCCAACTTCAAGTTTTTCTGGGTTCTCATCGTTCGCAAGCAGCTGAAGTGCATTCTGGCGTCGAGGCAGATATGTGTCAGGCTCATCTTGCTGGAATATATTCTCCTGGGGTAGATCAGGAATATAATCTTGGCTGCCTTGGATGTCATTGGCATCCTCAAGCGGATCAGAAATATGACTATCATGTGCTTGCCGTTCAGATTTGACACCAGACATACTGGTCCTTGGGGTTTGAAAACCTGTGACCGGAGAAACGGTATGCTGATCCGGTGACATTGGAGTGTTACCACCGCGAGAGTGCGCCGGCACGCCGGGTATTGTGCTGACCGGTTCATGACTGTGTTTCGCAAGGTTTGAAGGTGAATTTTGCTGCCTATGGTCAACAACGTGGCCGTGATCAAGCTGCTGATGGGGTATAGGCATGCTTTGGAACGAGTGTGTCATGGATTTCCAATTTTGACTGCTCACCTGTGAAGGTAGCTGGGAGGCCATGGCACCAATGCCAGCATGTGACCGAACCTGGTGTGACTGAGACGTACTTTGGCCCATCGAATGCTGCACTGGCTGCGACTGAGGTTGAACTGGTGTTTGATGGAGCGATTTGGGAATCGCTTGTAGTGCGACCACACGGTCTTTGTAAGTATCGAGCTCACCAGCAGAGGCTGTCAAGGGTATCTCTACACCATCACGCAACAACTTGATCTCAAGCGCCGCCACGCCGCACCCCTGCAGGTAGGCGCTGGCAAGCTCTGCAACTGTGGTTTTCTGCAAGATTGTAAGTATTTGGATCGAAGCAAGCCATGGATAGCCTATTCAACATCAACAGTGCAAGCCACTAGCAAATGAGCGAGCTAATCATCGTCGACGTCGGAACACTTACCGTTCGACAGATTACCCATACGAACCTGTCTTTCTCTGGAGCAGACCTCCAGTTCTCGAAATCATGACGTGTGATGGCAACGACTAAACGGTTCTGTTTTGCGAAATGCTTTTCCAAGTCCACAGCGGCGGGTGCGAGCCGTTTTGCATTGTCGTGAGACTGGTTCAGATCCTCCATACCGAGGTGCGACGTGCCTGGGTGATTGACCACGAAATCGCAAAGGGCGCCGACCACGCATCAACGCGATTGAGGCCCTGGTAAGCAGTGATGCAGAGCACGAAGGGCCGTCGCATGAATCGTATATATCCGCTCTGTCACTACCGCTGTCGTGCCTCCATCGACAATTGCAATGCCCGGCTTCGATGCCGCGTGGTAAACGACGCGTCAGTGTAACGCGTTGGAGAGGCGGCGGATATTGCCGTGCAAAGCGGCCATAAGTCGAGATTGTCGATATCGTAACGCGACGTCAGCTGATTTAACGGTCCGCTTAACCTACCTGCGTTAGATATTCATAATAAGGGGAACGCCCCAATCTCAAGTGCAGCACAAACAACCCATTGACGATCATTCACCACCTGAGAAATATTCGCCCTGCATGACATGTGAAGCATCAACAGCAACCGACTTTGAGCTCTACGGTATGCTATCGCCAGAGATCATGACCTATTTCGAGAGTAAGGGTGTCGACCAAGGGCAAGTTTGATTTTGTGATAGATTGCTGCCAAGGTTCACATGAACGACGATATCATCTGGACGAAGTTGATATCGAGCTATAGAGGTGTCAGGATGTACATCACGTCTTTTCGCCTGTGATGCTACTGCCTTCGACCCTTGGCCCACTCGCGAAGCACGTTCTTCCTTAACTTGCCGGTGCTGGTCTTGGGTAGCTCAGACACGATTTCAACCTCACTTGGTATCATAAACCGGCTTATTTTGCTGTTCTCCCTGGCCCACGTGATGACATCCTCGCCTCGCAACGAGTCTGCTCTACCTGCCTTCACCGTGATAAAGGCCTTAGGCGTCTCTCCCCACTTTTCGTGAGGGACAGCAACACAAGCTGCCTCGAGAATATCCGGATGTGTTACCAGCAAAGATTCCACTGACAGGGATGAGATGTTTTCGCCACCTGATATTATGATATCCTTTGCGCGATCGAGAATCTGGATTGCGCCGTCCGGATGCCAGACTGCGAGGTCTCCAGAATGGAGGACGCCACCGGCGAATAGCTTGCGCGTTGCAGCCTCATCCTTGAAGTACGCCCTGGCACATATGTTGCCTATGAAGACAATCTCGCCAATCTCCTTGCCGTCTTTGGCAACGTCGATGATCTCGTCTGCAATGCCACCTTGTCCCGACGCGCTCTCGTCTTCTGCGGTCCTGATAACCCGTGCCGGCAGTGACATGATGAAACCATGGCCCTGTCGAGCCATCCTGGCATACTTCTCCCTCGCAGGCAGCTTGTCCCAAGAAGGCATGGGGTAACCTTTGGTAATGGGCCCATATGTTTCCGTCATTCCGTACACATGGACTGGCATCAGATTTAGATTTTCCATTGTTTCGAACAAGTGCGCTGTCGGCGGACTCGCTGCCACAGTCACCCTCACTGGCTCTGGAAAAATTGTCAGTACGGGTCGACAGCTCAACAGAGCGCAATACCTACCTGGTAGTCGCTCAGCATTCGGATCCGCACAAAGCAAGGTGTTGACCGTCGGTGCCGAGTTGTAATGGCTGATGTGTTCCTCCTTCAACAGCCGCCATATCTCAGGATAGTCGATCTTTCTCAAAGTGTAATGCGTTCCCCTCACAGCAGTGACCGCCCAGGGGAAGGTCCATCCCATAGCGTGGAACATGGGCAGCTTGCAAGTACTCAGTCAGTAAAAGCTACGGTTCAAGGTAAATGCAGTCGCTCATACCGTCCACAGATAGTGGCATCTCTGCGTTTTAGGATGGTGTGAATTGAGACCGCTTTCGATGACGTTGGACATTGAGGCTATGTACGCGCCTCGGTGGGTGAGCTCGACTCCCTTCGGCTTCGCAGTGGTACCAGATGTGTAGGCCAGAGCGATCACGCCTTCTTCATCTGACACCTGGGTCTCCAAGCCATCCCAGCCATGTCTCCCGACTTCATCATCATGCAGCAAGCCCTCCGAGACAGCTTCCTCATATGGACCGTCAGCCTGTCCAGCATCCAGATCTATAAGGATCTTGACATCTGGATGTGTCTTGCAAAACCCATCCAGTAAATGTCTGTACTCTCGGTCGACGAGAATGGAATCGACTTCTGCATGATCAAAGATGTATTCGATGTCTTCTGGCTTGAGACGGTAATTGACAGCAACATTGATCGCACCGGCTGCTCCTATACCAAAGATGGCTTCTAAAAAGGCAGGCGTGTTCGGGCAGAGAATGCCTACCCGTTTCAAATCATGCTTCTTGAGGTAGTAAGCAAAACCTCTGGCTCGATCAGCAGTTTCCCGGTAAGTGCGATGAAGGACATGGCCATCCGATGTGGTATGATATACCGCACAGGCGTCTGGCTCAATGGCAGCGGCTCGAGGCAGGAAGAATGTAGGCGACAGCTGGTGAATATTATATCGGTGGGAGAAAGGTTGAGCCTGTCGGCCCTGCTTCGGCAGGCTAGTACCTGGCAGAGTTGACGGCGATGAAGGAGCAACCTGAGACACAAGGGACGACAAACGTTTGAGAGCAGACGACATGGTCAAGCTTGAGGCACGGAAGATGAGGTAGCTCTACTGGCTACGTGGGTACCTGTTACGTGGAGGAAGAAAGAAGGGGACAGCGAGGAGCATAAGCAACTTTATAGATAGGTAGGTAGGTAGGTTAGGTAGGTATGTATGTTGAGTGTGAGAGACGCATGTGTGTCGTAGCTGCTGGGTACCTGCTTTGAATCAGGCCAATTGCAGGAGTGGCAGTATGAGAATGCAGAAAGTCAAAGAGAATGAAATGCAGGTGTAGCACCGCAGCAGCCACTACCTCGGCCTGAACAAACAGTAGCACCGCAGCAGCAGCAGCAGCGCAGAGTACTTACCTACTAGCAGATGCCTAAAGAAGGAGCAAGGCAACCTGGCTGGACGCCTGTCACGTGATGTTGCGAGCCCGTGACAGCTCGTCGATCATGTCGTGATGTGAAGTGCCAATGGAGCCTGTGGTATACGGTGGAAGTGTGTGCGCATTCTGCAACGTGCATACCCAGACTGGGCTCTACAGCGAAGAGATACTAAGGTATGTATGCAACTGCGGCAGCGCAGGGTAAATAACGCGATTCGGCTGGTGAGATGCAGGCGTAGTAGGCATAGTACTGTAGGCATAGTACTGTAGGCGTAGCAGGCTTAGTAAGCTTGTACCTAATATCGTGGTGCCCCCAAGGAGAGCGTTGCCGGCTCCCAAAACAGTTAAGCATGTCAGTGAATACCAGGCTGGACCGTCGACTTCTGACCGACCAAGGTGCGGCCAGGCTGGAAGGGAGGATTCACCACCGGACGGATGAGCTTAAAAAGAAAGCTGAAGTATCATCCATCGCCCGCCCGCATCCGATTCCGCTTCGCCTTCACGCCAGCCCAACGCGCGACCTGCTGTCTGTCTATGCTTGTCTGTCGCGCTCGCTTTGCTGCCTCCTGATTGGCCGCCATTTCTCACTTTTGCGCGCACAGCATACCAACATCCCATCTTCTTTGCACGTTTGGGCCCTGTCTGCATTCTGCTTCTTCGCTGCGCCATCTTCAATTGCCTTGCTGTCGTTGCGTTGTGCTTGTCGACACCGTTGCCGTCGCTGCTGCTGCCACCATCCGGATGTCGCCCGCCAATTGACCTGCCTGTTTTGCCTTGCAATAGGAGGTAGGCCCTTTTCGGCTGGCTTCTTGGCCGCATAATGGCTGCTTCACGGCTGGACCGCTTGGTTACCCTTTTGGATACCGGCAGCACCGCTCTCATCCGCAACACTGCTGCTCAGCAGCTGGCCGATGTCCAGAAGAATCATCCCGACGAGCTTTTCAATCTATTGACTCGCGTTGTCCCGTATCTAAGGTCTCCCTCATGGGACACTCGCACTGCTGCTGCAAAGGCCATTGGCGGTATCGTTGATCATAGCGATCGATACGATCCCAATGCCACTCTCGAGGCCGAAGACGCAAATGGACACGGCTACGAAGCGAATTCTGCCGTCAAGTCAGAAGCCGCAACTAAGCCAGATCAATTGCAGCTGGCTACTTTGGACGTCGAGTCCATTCTGACCCACGGCAAAGAATTGCTCGGAAGCGCTGGCAAACAATACGACTTTCAGCTTGCTGGTCTCAACCCTGCCGAGCGTCTCGCCCATCAGAAGAAGACGCTTTCCAGCAGGCTTGGTCTTGGAGGCGAGTATATCGAGGAAGATCTCGTCACTGAAAAGGACATACTCGTCCGTCCGTCCCAACCCTCACAGCCACAGCTACCCAAACTAGAAACAAACCCCTCACATGCAACCGTGTCGGCTAACGATGACGTTGCGATCAAGTCGCCTGACGAGGCCCTGCCCCAGACTCCTTCAGGCGAAATGAGCAAACGCCAGCTCAACATGCTTAAGCGCAGGCGAAAGGAAGAGCTCAAACGCGACAACAAGAAGTTCAAATATGACTTCTCTGGGCCACGTCCAAGCAACGCCAATGTCTCGCAAACCCCAATTGACTCTGAGGTAAAGCAAGAGATCAAACAGGAACCCGATGTCAACACCAATGCGGACTACTTCTCCCTCGATCGTAAGGGTGGAGATGATGATTCCAAGGTTGTCTCTGAATTCAAGGGCACCCCTGTGCCAGAGCAGTCCGGCTTAGTTTCTGATTATGAGGAACAAGGTAAAGAGTGGCCTTTTGAACGACTGTGCGAATTCCTGACTGTGGACCTTTTTGACTCTAAGTGGGAGATCCGTCATGGTGCGGCAATGGCGCTCAGAGAGATCATCCGCGTGCACGGCGCCGGCGCTGGTCGGCAGGCCTCGAAAACCAGACAGGAGAACGATGCATTGAATCGTGCTTGGTTAGATGACCTAGCTTGTCGCATCTGCTGCGTTTTCATGCTGGACAGGTTTGCAGATTACGTTTCCGACAACGCAGTTGCACCCATCCGCGAGACGGCGGGCCA
The DNA here is from genome assembly GCA_018467035.1 of Scorias spongiosa. Lineage (NCBI taxonomy): Eukaryota > Fungi > Ascomycota > Dothideomycetes > Capnodiales > Readerielliopsidaceae > Scorias > Scorias spongiosa. Next base: position 858,236 of record JACSZZ010000001.1, read on the forward strand.
AGTCCTCGGTGCCTTGTTACAGCATGTCCCTGCCACAACTGTCCGTGAGATCAATCGAGTTCTCTACAGGCTAGTCATGCAGAAGGATCTCAAAGTCTCTCGGCGTATATGGCATGCCTGTCACGGCGGTATGATCGGCATGCGATATCTCGTCGCTGTCCGGACCGATATGCTGTTCGAAGATCATTCCCTGATGGATGGAGTGCTGGAGTGTGTCATCAAAGGCTTAGGCGATGCTGACGACGATGTCCGCTCCGTGAGCGCTACCACGCTCATTCCTGTCGCCCAAGAGTTCGTCAACGTGCGCTCGAGTGAGTTGAGTCATTTGATCAGCGTCGTATGGGAATGCCTGTCCAGCTTGAGCGACGATCTGAGCGCCAGCACTGGCTCAGTCATGGACCTGCTTGCCAAGCTCTGTAGCTTCCCAGAAGTCCTGGACGCGATGAAAAAGAATGCGACAGAAGATCCTTCTCAAGCTTTCCAAGAGCTTGTCCCACGCCTATACCCGTTCCTGCGTCACACCATTACCAGTGTCCGTTCTGCTGTCTTGAGAGCCCTTTTGATGTTCATCAAAATCGAAGGCGCCGACTCCAAGGCTTGGATCAACGGCAAGGCTCTCCGGCTTGTGTTCCAGAACCTTCTAGTGGAACGTAATGAGGCGGTCCTACGGTTGTCTCTAGATGTCTGGAATGCATTAGCTGACGCGCTCGTTGCACAGGGTCCAAAGGCCTTTATGCTCGCGTTTGAATCGCATGTCCAGCCATTGATCACTTTAAGTACCCATCCGATAGGACCAAGCCGTCATGGTATTCCAATGGATGCTACTTTGTTTTTGAAGCCGTCGGGACTGACTTTCGCCCCGCTTGCAAGCGTCCATCAAGCTTCACCACAAAATGGTACATCGGAGCCGTCCAAAAAGCGACGAAAGTCAGAGAAGACTCAACCAGTGGTACCAGTCACAACACCGAACTTACACAATATCGATGCTGCAATCATGCAAGGAGACGTTGACCTTGTTGGGTTTGATGTGTTGGTCAGATCTCGCCTGCTCAGCTGCCAAGCTCTCGGCAGAGCGATTTCATTATGGCCCATCGAACAACGGGCAACAACGTTTACGCCCCGTGTGCTTCCGCTACTGCGATCCGCATACGCTACCACTCAGATTTTTGCTGCAGCGATGGTATCATCTTTCGCCGCTAATGCGCAGACACGGGACGAATTTGGCTCAACCGCTGTAGATACCCTTCGGCCACTGGTCGAAGAAGAGCGCCCGCTTTTCTATGCCGATCTAACGAGCTATGTCAAGATTGCTCGTGCCCAGTGTCAACAGCTGCTAAACACATTCGTGGAGCAGGCGCATATTCCACCTGGTAAACTGCCCGTTCTTGCAGTAGTCTGTCAAGGCGAAGAGCAAGCTGGTAAGAACGCATTTTCACTTTCTGACGCCGAGAGAATTGTCTCCCATGATTTCGACCGTCTGAAGAAATCACTTTCTGCTGTCCAGAGGATGGCGTCGGCGGAAAGCCTCGAGACATCGAGGCATGATGCTCGAAGCGCCATTTCTGAAGCTACTGCCGCCAAGCAGGAATGCGATGTGCGTATAAAAGCTGTTGCTGCTGCTGCTATGGTGGCTTTCGGCGAAGTTCCTAAGCGACCCAATAACACGATCAACGGCATCATGGACAGCATCAAGGAGGAGAGCAACCTTGACCTACAGCATTTCTCCGCTAGTGCGATGGCAGGCCTAGTGCACCATCTCGTGTCTGCTGGCAGGAACAAAGTCGTGGAGAAAGTCGTCGGGAACATCGTCAAGATATGTTGCATGGAGACAGGCGAGACGCCTGAGTTCCACCCTAACGCCGATAGACAAATCGGCATGCTTTCACTTCAAAAGGATGAAGACATCCAAGACCGTCCAGATGCGGCTGCGTTTGAGCGTGAAGCGAAAAAGGCGAAGATCATGCGCCGAGGCTCTAAGGACGCCCTTGACCAGCTATGTCATCTCTTTGGTGAGAAGCTGTTCGAGCAGGTGCCCAAACTCAAGTCTATCATGGAGGACCCGATCCGCATCTGTTTCTCTGCAGATCTACCTGCAGACATTCACGAACCCGATAACGAATTTGGGCAACAAGTTGTCGACGCATTGTCCACGTTACGTGCTCTGATCGCGTCGCTGAATCCTTCGCTCCATGGGTGGGTATTGCAGCTGTTGCCCAATGTGACTCGTGCTCTTCAAAGTAGGCTTGCAGTATTCCGATACATCGCTGCCAAATGCTTCGCCAGCGTTTGCAGCGTTATTCCTGTGCAGGGCTTCACTACCTTCGTCGAGAGCGTTTCACCCCATATCACCAATCCCCACGAGGTCACTTGGCGTCAAGGTGCGGTCGAATGCATCTATCATCTGATTCAAGTAATGGGCGATGGCATACTGCCGTACGTCATTTTCCTTCTGTCGCCAGTGCTGGGAAGAATGAGCGATTCCGACCCAGCCGTCCGCCTGATTGCAACTACTGCGTTTGCTACGTTGGTCAAGCTTGTCCCTCTCGAAGCCGGTATTCCGGATCCACCAGGCCTGCCACAAAAGCTTCTCGAAGGCCGTGAAAAAGAGCGGCAGTTCATCGGACAGATGCTGGACCCTAAAAAGGTGGAGCCTTTCGAAATCCCGGTTGCCATCAAGGCTGAGCTACGTTCGTATCAGCAAGATGGCGTGAACTGGCTCGCATTTCTCAATCGTTATCATCTGCACGGCGTACTATGTGATGACATGGGTTTGGGTAAGACACTTCAGACTATATGTATGATTGCCAGTGATCACCACAACCGTGCAAAAGCATATGCCAAGACGCAGGCGCCAGATGTTCGCAGACTTCCAACGCTTGTCGTTTGCCCGCCAACCCTTACTGGTCACTGGAAGCAGGAAATCAACACATATGCACCATTCCTGAACGCCGTGGCCTATGCAGGCCCGCCACCGGAACGGGCCAAAGCACGCCCTTATCTTAACACCGCAGACCTCGTCATCACTTCTTATGAAATCGTTCGTAATGACATCGATACCTTCTTGCCTATCAACTGGAATTACTGTGTATTGGACGAAGGTCACTTGATCAAAAATCCGAAGGCGAAGGTAACAATTGCCGTCAAGCGATTGGCCAGCAACCACCGCCTTATTCTTTCGGGTACCCCAATCCAGAACAATGTCCTCGAGCTGTGGTCGCTGTTTGACTTCCTCATGCCTGGATTCCTCGGTACAGAGAAGGTATTTCAGGACCGGTTCGCCAAACCGATTGCTGCTAGCAGGTTTGCCAAATCATCGTCCAGAGAGCAGGAAGCTGGTGCGCTGGCCATCGAAGGGCTACACAAGCAGGTGCTTCCCTTCCTACTTCGTCGTTTGAAAGAAGAGGTGTTGAACGATCTACCTCCCAAAATCCTACAGAATTACTACTGTGATCTCTCGGACTTGCAGAGAAAGTTGTTTGATGATTTCACCAGGAAGGAGGGCAAAGCGATCCAGCAAATGGTTGGTGCTCCCGACAAAGAGGCGAAACAACACATCTTCCAAGCGCTTCAATACATGAGGAAGCTATGCAACTCTCCAGCGATGGTGATGAAAGAGAATCACAAGCAGTACGCAGCTACACAGGCTCTTCTCGCCAATCAGAACAGCAGCTTGCAAGACCCCAAGCATGCGCCTAAGCTCACAGCTCTTCGCGATCTTTTGGTAGATTGCGGTATTGGTGTCGAGACAGAAGAGAAAGCCACCTCTGGGCAGATCGTTCCCACTGCTGACCAAGCGGTCTCACAACATCGCGCCCTGATTTTCTGCCAGATGAAGGAAATGTTGGATATGGTCGAGAGCACGGTTTTCAAAAAACTCCTTCCATCTGTGACATTCGCTCGTCTAGATGGTAGCGTGGAAGCATCGAAGCGACAGGACATCGTGAATAGGTTCAACTCTGACCCCAGCATCGACTGTTTGCTACTTACCACCAGTGTTGGAGGTCTTGGGCTGAATCTGACAGGAGCAGACACTGTGATCTTCGTCGAGCACGATTGGAACCCACAGAAGGATATGCAGGCCATGGATCGCGCTCACCGTATCGGTCAGAAGAAAGTGGTCAATGTCTATCGACTTATCACGCGTGGAACCTTGGAGGAGAAAATCCTCAACCTGCAGAGATTCAAAATCGATGTGGCAAGCACGGTGGTGAACCAGCAAAACGCAGGGCTTGCGACGATGGAGACAGGCGAAATCCTGGATCTGTTCAATATGGGCGAGACAGATCCTAGCCTGAGTCTGGACAACGGCAAAGCAAATGAGGAGAAGCTGGACGAGAGCAATGCGGTGGATGCGGAAGGCAACGTCAAAGAGAAGGGTAAAAAGGGCGTTCTCGACGAGCTTGGCGATCTTTGGGATGACAAACAATACGAAGAGGAGTTCAATCTGGACGACTTTTTGAAGACTATGAAAGCTTGATGGGAAATGAAAGACGAAAACGTGGTCATGTACGACTGTCCCATATCGAGCTGAGCATTGCAAGCTCTTGAGCTTGCAGACTATGGATTGGTTTTTTTCTTCTTGGACGAAGCTTCTTAAGGTTGTTGTATAGAAGGAACACCTTGGTGCGTAGTGCACATCCACCGCCCTGGTGGGCTCGTACCGAGAACTTTGTAGAATTAGCATCATAGTAGTAGTAGTATTAGTAGAACCTAGAGCGGCACTGGCCGCTTTCGTCATCTTCTTCTTCTTCTTCTGCTGTGAAGATGGTGATGTTGCCAAGACCGATGGCACTGTGCTGAACTATAATTGTAGCAGGTAGGTACGTACTCGAGATCTATTCTCATCGAGTCTACCACGTCTCTCTTCGCACGCAACGCCAATCCCAAATGCCATTGCCATTGCCAAGGCCGATGCCACCTACCTCTTCAAGCGTGATAAGACAGGGGCAGGACGCGAAACGAGACGCCACGACACGACGTAGGAGAGCAGAGGAGCGACGATACGTGCCATCTGATCCTTCCAAATTAGACCCAAAATTCCCACCGTGTCGCGTGCTCGTCCGGGCATCCTGGTCGACAGAAGATCAAGTGTCGGAAGCTGACGTTCAAGAGGAGATTACTATACTGTACGTAGGTACTGGGCGCGCGTTCTTGCGTCTTCAAGAGGGCAGAGATGTGAGGTTTCCAATGAAATTGCGACGAGCTGCAGTCGGATCTACGTATCGCAACCCACCGCGCCGCACCGTACCGCACCGTACCGTACAGTGCCCTCCGTGTAAGCATTCTGCCCCCTCCCCCCTCTCGTAAATCTAGGTACTGCACCTACCAGTACATACCGCACAACGACCGTACCGTAGATGATGGACGGGTCGAGGGAGGTACCTGGTCAAGCGTAATCGACCGAACATTCGTGCGTGTGCATTACTGTATGTAATAAAGCATTCAAAGATCGATACGTGAGGTGGATACACCTAATCTCCATCATGACGATTCGCTACCTAAGTACCTAGGTAGGTAGGTTACAGGTGGGCAGGTCGGGTATATTTATAGCCGCAAGTTTCACTATAATAGTAATTTTCCCACAGTCGACATTTCCACCTACCCACAGTAGTGCTCTTCGCTTGATTGTGTCTACCATAATAGTACACCTGAAGCCATTGATGGAGAGTAGACAGCTTGGCGTTGGCCTACGGGCATTGGAAAGCGTAGCACTGTAGTTCGAGACATGCAGCACTGCTAGCGGGTATCACGTGTCTCATCTGGTACTGGTGGAAGTGTCGCAAATGATGATGAGCTGAAGATCGCTGTGGTTTCGTTCTCAGGAGCTTACCTCCCGAGGTAGGTGTTGACCACAATGAGGTGGGCATTCCAGGGTGGTTGAGCAATTCCCTTTTCCTACCTATGGGCGATTCTGGTAGGGGATGTGCTGTCGGTGGCGCGTCCAGTAGTAGGGTAAATAAATATAGGTACAGCAATCAAGGTGCAGAAGGAAGTCTAGCGCATGTAACCGCCCAACAATTCCAGGGTCCAGCATCATTACACCCGCAACCATACTGTATCCAGTATGGCTCGCACTGTGTATCTACAGAGTGTGTCTACAAATAATGCTATACAGCTTTTGCGCTTTCGTCATCCGTAAACATCCGCATGGGCTTAACGGACAATCCGAAGTTGACGAATGCAACTCGTGATGGTAGAGTGTAGGCGGTGATCTCGACAGTCTCTGTAATCTGCCAGATATCATGGTCGAGCGTCGGATGGAATGTCGAGAAGTAGGAAGGAAACGGGACAGCAGCACTGGAAGTAAAGAAAGTCAGCAAGGATTGCCATCTATGCGTCTTTTTGGCAGCTAGGATCTGATAGGCTAGCGGTGGTTTCAGATCTATTATTGGCTCATTCTGCGTGTTCTGGAGTCTGGCCTGGGTAGGAGGCAAATGGTAAAGTGGGTGATTGGTGTGTGTTGTGCGTATGTGTGTCAGAGTCTGTCAGTGAGCGATTGAGAGCGAATCTGCTCTCGCCATCCCATCCCCATTTGCGTGGTGAGAATGTAGGGCAGATGGAACGGTTTGATGGAGAAAGGCAGATTCCCCTACTGTCTAGCCGTTCCACTCCACATCCACATCTGCCACCATACCCAGGGCGAACACAACCACATCCACATCCACGTCCACATCCACCTCCATCCATAACCACCATCTCTCCTGCCTCTCTCTTTTCTCTCCCCCTTCTTTGTTTTCCCTTCCCTTAGCTAGACCACGCTTCAATTCTATTCGCTTCCCACGCGCTACGCTACTTGCGGCCGCTTCTCGTCAGCTCTCAGCGACCACCATCGTGGCCCAGACAGCGCAGTCGCCCTGGCCTTTCACCTCGACCACATCGCCACTTCGCCATCACCCCGCCATCGTCTTCGCCTTACGCCCTGTGCGGAAGTCCCAAGTTGCGCAACGTCCGCTATCTTCGTGCAACCAAGCCTTCCACCATCCGCTCACGATCGCCGTCAATATCTTAAGGCTCCCTCGAGCTCCCCTGCCAGCACAACCCAAGCGGTGCTCTTCTTCTGATCTTCATCGTGTCCTGCCACGGCCTTTTTCAACTGCGCATTCATCCATCGCCGTCAACTGCTTCGCCTGATACAGGCTCGGAAGCGCTTCCTAGCCAACAGAGAGGTACGTATTGCGATTGCGTTCTCTCTACCATTGCCTCTCACCGTATTCACTGCTTCTTCTCTCCTCTCCCTCCCCCTACCACCTAGACACGCGCAGCCTCTAGAGACCAAGAGGCAACTACAGACCCGGCGCCAGAAGCATCCGTCACGCTGGTATATCCACGAGCAAGCCGTGCTATATGTACTGCGCTGGTGCCTCTGGAGACCGGCAGGCTGGCTAAAGTGATTGGCGAAAGGACCGATGCAGAGGCGCGTGTATGTGGGCTGTGGTTGGCCAGCTTGGGACCGTCCCACACCTACAACTAGCAGCTGTTCGTCCTCCCATCTCGTCTTGTCTCGTCTGGCCATCCAGAATCTGCTTCCCTGGCCAGTCTGGAACACGTCGGCGTCTAGTTGCATAACGGCTTGCTACATGTCCAACCTCACCTTTCTTACCTGCCTACTTACCTACTTACCTACCTATCTGACTCTTCGCCCTTGTCGCTATCGTCATCGCCATCGCTATCATCACAACCACCGTCTCGTCCCTCGCGACAATCACTGCCACCTCTCCCTCTGCCTCTGTCTTCTTTTTCTCTATATCCATACTACCCGCTCGTCATTGCCGCCCTTGTTACTGACATCCCTGGTCGGCGGTTCCTAGACTTTCGAGGCTTGAGGCGACATTTGCGAGCGCTATCATCCATTCCACGCGCCTCGTCCGTCCGCAATCGTTGCTCTTGCATACTGCCCTCTTTACCTTGCGACCGCTTATTTTCCGCTTCAGCGGCTCGCACGTTCCCTTTCGCATTACATTGTTGTCCAACTCTTGTCATTCGCAAGCAACCTGCATTTTTAAACCCTTCCTGGTGAAGGCAACACAGTACGTCTCAGCACCTTCTCGCTTAGCCATGATGTCTCTCATCACTCATCCCGCACGCTCTTGAACTGCTATTTTAAATCTGCATACCCTACTGTCGTGGGTACTCCACTGACGCCACAATGTTTTGAACTTGCACTCGTCTTCTTTGTTGTCAACCTCACCTTCATCTCTCCTTATTTTCTTCGACCTTTTCTTTGACGCGTGAAGCGTATTCCTTCTATCAGCTTTTCCATCTGTCCATTCCTCCGTTAGCTGGCTGACGATGATTTCTTGCAGGTCTTTTGTCGCTTTTCAAAATTCTAATAGCCGATCTTTCATTTCAACCAGGCACGGATGGAAGGCTAATGACCAATCTTGGATTTCATCTACAACGAATTCACAACACACCCGGGCGGCGTTGATACCCTCAAACTCAGCCTGTTCGCCATATTCACCAATCATGAATCAAACTGCGGGACAGGAAAATGATTGGCCTTTGCCACCCAAACCCAGACAGCTCGTTGATGACCCAGTCGCAATGCTTTTCCCTAAATACCATCAGCACACTCTCAGCGATTCCAACACCAGCATCGGCTCCAATGAATCATCACCGACTACAACCATTTCAACTGTTGACGACTCTAGCGCGACCGAGACTTCGCCCGGATCTTCTCCAGAATCACCGCCTCCGAATACCTTCTCAGTGGGCATGTTACGGCCTCGTACCGCTGACGACTCCCAAAAGCCATTCTTCCGCCTTGAAGCGCCTGGTCCTGTTAAGAAGGGCCGTAATTTGAAAGGTCTTGCTGTCAACACATCTCGACAACCGGGAGTGGTTCCAGCTGCCGCAACTTCCGTTCTACCGCCCCAACAAAACATCGAAGGGACAACCACAACCACATCGGTGCTTTCACCTTCCTTTGTCAAACCTCCAAATCCAAAACGTAAGCCCAATGCCCTAGGTCTTTCGATCATGACGCCTGCCACAACCAAAGCACCACCTCAGCAGATCAAGTTATCAATACCTCCAACCCCAGGTCTCAAGCGCCCTGCTACGTTGAGACATTTCCAATCATCACCTTCTCTACCTTTGGTTCCTGGTCTCGGGTTCTCTTCTCACCGTGGTCAAATTGGCCAGACTCTCGACACTATTGTTTCGCCTGTGACCATACAATCAAAGCCGACGGTATTGAGGGAGAAGGTCGAGGAGCAGGCTGAGGAAGAAGAGGAACAGAATTTCGACATTCCGCAGTCAAAAGAAGAGAAGCCAGAGGCCTATCCTGATGGGCCAATCTGTGTGTACCCTCATCTGGTGGATCTCTATGCCGAGCCTACTGCAGAACAGTGTCGAAGTTATGATGTGATCATGAATGTTGCTGCCGAGGTTAAAAACCCACTGGTCGCTTCTGATGCGGAGGACAAGGCTGAGCCAGAGTTGGTCATGGATGGTGGCGGTGGCATTCGTCACCACGTACCGAAACATACAAAGACCACAGAGTCGTCACCATCAACTCCCAAAGCAACTCCAAGCTTGAAAATCTCTACTGGTTCGAGTAGTGAAAAACGAAATGTCGACCCGGAGTATCTTCACATCAAGTGGGAGCATAATAGCGACATCGTTCCGGACCTCTTGCGCCTGGTAAAGGTCATAGATGACCGCGTCAGACAGAATAAGAGGATTCTGATACACTGCCAGTGTGGAGTCAGCAGGTCGGCCAGCCTGGTGGTCGCATATGGGCTCTACAAAAACCCAGGCTTAAGCGTTCAAGAAGCTTACGACGCTGTCAAAAAGAAGAGCAAGTGGATTGGCCCTAACATGAATCTCATCATGCAGCTTCAAGAATTCAGATCGAGCCTGGGAAGAGGGCTAGGGTATATCAACCGAACCCTGTCGCCAATCACGCCCAGCTCGGCAATTGAAGACTGGCGCTCGCCTTTCTCCAACTCTAGAAAACACAAGCCTGTCGACAATATTCCCATGTCTGCTATCGAACCGACCAGGAAAGAGTTCACTGCCGAATCGTTACCTATCATTTCTCCTGGCCCATCATCTGCTCCATCTGGGAAACCATGGCCGACATCCGGCCAATCAGAACAGTCAGATAGTACTCTTGCAGATGGGGAAGGTGATTCTTCCCACACGGTTAACTCGCCTGCTACCTACGTCGACCCTGCCGGACACGTAGTACCGGTCTTACAAGTCATTTCACCAAGTTCGAATACATCGCGGCCAAAGTCCTCAGTGGATACAACCATCCAATCACAGTCCAAAGACGAATCAGACTCAACTACACCGACGGCTTCATTGTCATCTCCACGATCAGCAGAGTTTGCGATGACACCTTTGCAGCCACCCAAAGAAATAGAGCCTGCGGATATGTTTGGGCTGATGTCACCCACATCGACAGAGTTCAGTGGAATGCACTTTGATCGGCCGGCACTGTTGGCTTCGCTCGGAATGGGCTCTGTAGCTCCCCAGGAAGCCGCTCCAAAGCGGGCTGTCTCACTAAGAGCTGGCACTACCGAAACTACTGGTCGTTCATTACGACCAAAACCAGCTTTGAAGGGCAAGATCTCCTCGCCGAGCCTTCGAGAACAACAGCAGCTTCAGCAGCTACAGGCACAGATTGAGGCGCAGTTGCCCCAAAGGCTCCCACAACGGCAATATGAGGCATTAAATATCACAAACGATAATTACAGCGAGCCGTTAATGTCGCCACGAGCCACCGAATTCACCCAGAATCCCTTCGCTCTCCCCACTTCTGCTGAACCAAAGCAGAGCTCGACTAGGCCTACATTGAATTTGACTGCAGTCGACCCTCGAAGTCCTGCCAGCAAGGGATCTAGCCCCATCACGAGGAGCATCTTCGATGTTTTATGATATACTGTATGACCGGATAAACACCATCAAGCGATACCCTGGTGGCCCTCATCTGAACTGGACTGGCATCTTCTCAGCGAGTTGACCGACAGTCATAGGAGACACTTGGTCGTCTCGAAGGGAATGAAGGGGATCACACGTCTGAATTCCAATGGGTAGATAAAGGGGTTGTGACACAAGGCACGGCCTTCACATTGGAACGGTATGACTCCACACGAGACAACCGATGTGTCGAGGAATTGTAAGAGAACACCCAAATATACTTGGGCAAGACGAACTGCTCTTGTAGTATAGAACATACATTGCATTAAATGCCCTTGTCATGACAGGGATGGGCGCTTGAGCTTACTGACCTCAATTCCACGCATCGCTATGATCCTTCTTGTTGTATTGTTAACACCATTTCAAGTTGAGCATACAGTCGCAGAGCCGCAAGTTCGTCTTTCCCTTACGTGCGTGCATCTACATCGAGTCATCTTTCTAGAGGGACCGACCCGGTGTTCCCGGTAAGGGTCATAATCACAACTGATTACTGGTACTGTATAACCCATATAGAAATACTCAGTTGGTCGCCTTGACCCTGACCATCCCTCCTCGGCCGCGACATGTCACTCTGCGCTACGTTTTAGATGCGGTCCTCCTTGCAATCGTAAGACGTTCTTTGGTGCAATCGTGTTCAAGATGCTGGCTATACTATAGATTCAACCAATTTGTTCCAAGTTATGTGCAACCGATATAACGTGTTCGAAGCCCTATGTTCGTATATCCAAGATGCAATACTGTCTGACTGTCAGCTGTGACCATTAGATATCCGTATGAAGTAGACAGGCACAGCAAAGGATTCCGCATGTGCGTTTATTGCTTTAATGTACATTCACAGGCTTAGGAATGTATGCGACCATTGGAGCTCTCACAGTCGAGGTAAATGAGGTAAATGAGGTGTAGCGAGGTGGGGTGGCTGATAGACCCCTACATTTACAGCGGTACGTCAGACCAGCAGGGTTACCAAACCACAATCGCGCGTCTGAACAGGTAGGTACCTAACCTCCTGCCTGTCCTGCATCCCGCGCTGTTGCATGTGGCCATTCGATGTGCGATGTAGTCCTCCACCAGCGTCTGGTCGCCTCGTCGACTCTCCACTCCTCTCTCCTCGCCCGTCCGTATACTCCTACGTGAATTCAAGTCAACATCATGGACTCAAAGCGGCCTCTGGACGGCAGCAACGCCAGCAGGAGCAGGGTGCCTCCAGCTCTACCCCCTCGCACCCCTTCAGCGTCCACGGCGACATCCTACCCTTCATATGGCGACGACGATGTAGAGGAGTATGCAACATCGCCGCCCTCGTACGAGGAAATCATGGCCCAGCGATCCTCGCCGCCGCTGGAGCAGCTCCATATCTCGTCCAACGACCCGCGCCGCTCATCTACCCAATCTCTTGTCCCCTCAGAGCCAGAGCAGTTGCGATCGAGGGAAGATGGCAGGAGGAAGCTGCTACTGATCTATATCCATGGTTTTATGGGCAACGAATCCAGCTTCCGCTCTTTCCCAGCGCACGTCCACAACCTACTCACCGTCTTGCTCGCTGAGAGCCACATCGTCCACACCAAGATCTACCCCCGCTATAGGTCGAAGAAGAGTATCACCTTCGCGCGTGACGACTTCAGTAGGTGGATTGGTCCGCATGAAGGTTCAGATATCGACGTTGTCCTGCTCGGGCACAGCATGGGTGGGTTGCTGAGTGGGGAGGTGGTGCTGATGCCATCGAGCAGCGGCAACGTGTTCGAGCATAGACTACTCGGCTCGATCAACTTCGATGTCCCGTTCCTGGGTATGCATCCCGGCATCGTCAAGAATGGGCTAGCAAGCATATTCGCACCTGGAGGAGAAGACAGTAAGCCTAGCGATAAGTACAACGATGTTGGTCAGGGCGAAAGCAGTTCCGTTGGGGATAATGGGGCGCCGCGTCTACCCTCACGAACAGATGTGTTATGGACACCCGGGAAGGACGACCCGAGCTTCAATCCCGCCTTTGAGAACGATGTCGTCCTCCCGGTGAGGAAAGGTTGGCAGAGTGCGTGGCACTTTGTCAACAAGCATGCTACGTCTCTTGGTGACCTACAGAAGGCTACAAAGAACCTCATTTCGTCGCACATGGAGTTCGGGGGTGCCATGGCCAACTACAGCGAGCTGAAGATGCGGTACGCTAGGCTCAGAGCTTTGGAGGAGGACAGTGATGCGATCAGACAATCAGTCGTCAGAGACACTGCTGCGCATAATCGCAGATCACCACCGAGAGTGAGATTTGTGAATTATTACACTGTCTGCACCGGCAGGCCGAAACCTCAAAAGGAAATCGTGGACGGTGACGAAGAAGCACCCGAGCCTCAGGCTGAGGTAGGTGCGAGCGATACTTCCATCCATGAGGATGTCAAGTCCAAAGCAATAGAGCTAGACACAACGATAGAGACTCCTCGAATCTCGATCGAGGAGCCCAAAGAGACAGACACTATGCACAGGGACGTCGGCGAGATCTTGGAAAGCCTGGCGCCGGAACCGTACATCTCTGAGAACGAAGAGGCAAGCAGTCAGGATGGAGATTGGCATGATGCCTCAGAATCGCCGTCGCTGGGGGCTGTGGGCAATGAAGCGGAATTGACGAAATCGGAAAGCAGCCCGACTTCCACGACACCTACGAATTTCCCGCTACCAGATCTCCCACCCAAACCCACTGATCTGGATGTCTCCTTTATCGAAGACAAGGAGACTAGAAAATTGGTGGAAAAGGAACATGATCGTGCAGTCAAAGCATATGAAGCAGCGGTCAAAAATCGTGCAAAGGCCAGTCGAAACTATGAAAAGCTTCTTCAGAAGCAGGAGAAGAAGGCGAAGAAGGATGAGGAGAAGTCGGCTAAGGATGCTGAGAAGGTTCGTGCCAAGGCTGAAAAGGATAGACTGAAGGCTGAGCGTAAGGCCACGAAGGCGAAGCCTGAAAGTGAAATGACACATGCAGAGAAAGAAGAAAGGAGACAGAAGCAGGAGAAGTTGAGGCTTGAGAATGAGGCAAGAAGGATGAGAAATGAGCCGCCTCTTTCTGTCCTGCCTGAGGATGAGCTTGACGCAGATGCAGATCCTGAAGAAGATGAAAGCCAAGGACAAAGCATCATAACGCCTTCCGAACCAGTCTCTGGCGCTTCGACTGGGACAAGCTTACGCTCACCTTCGCCTAGACCATCCACGGCACGTACCGGGACTTGTGGTAGTAGTGGCACTAAAGGGAAACGACCAGCAAAGGCCGGGCGGTCACGAAGCTCGAAAGTCAAACCTGTCAAAGAGCGTACGTTCTGTACACTTCCTCCCAAGGATTCACACGGAGAACTCGATCCGTGTTGGGTGCGAGTCTTCATGGAAGGCGTGGATGAGGTTGGAGCCCACTGCGGTTTGTTCTTTGTGGACGAGCGGTACGAAAGGCTAGTCGGTGATGTAGCTGAGAGGATAGAGAGCTGGGTCAAGGAGGATTATCAACAAAAGGTGTCTACAGGTGAGATTTCGGGTGCAGCAAACTACCACGGCTATGATGGAGATCGGAAATGGTAGCTTAGCATCCCTGTTGAGCAAGACTGGAAGACGACAGACAATGCTTGATAGACGCTCAATTGGTGACAAGCATGAGACCTTGTATTACGTTGAACTGCTTCAAGCTGGCTTGTCAAGGGATTGCAGATCGCCTCGCACCCTCCTTTCTATTCGTATGTTTATGTGAGCGGAACATCAATTCGTTCTAATATCTAGCTGCCTGGTTGGCTCCACAAAGTCTCCAGCCGAAGAATAAGCCCAATTGATATCTTGATGACTGGGTATGTTTGCTTACATTGAAGACGACATAGCGATGGGAAAGGATTGTGCAAGTAGAGGGGTGAAAGTGGGGGCGTAATGTGAGGTCCCTGTTCTCCAAAGCCCACGGAGCTCTCCACACCTCAACCACGGCAAACCCCACCCTCACATTACCTATCCGGCACCGCCAACAATTGGATTACGCCAATGCTCGGTTGCTTCCAACGTCCTGTACAATTGTGTCGTCTTTCAACTCCCTCCCTTCCTCTAACCTCTCTGTTGTCACTATCGTTTGCTCCTTGTCTTTGCATTCGGTGCACGATCCGCCCGTGACCATGTCTTTGACCCTCATTTCTAGACGAGCTGGCTCTCGCTCCGCATGGCAGACCGCAGTCCGATCATTCAGCACAGTGGTGGATGACGGGACCCGCGTGATTGCGCCAGCCCAGGCACCACCGCCTCCTTCTGCAACTGCCACTTCGTCTTCTGGAAGTGCTCTGCAGTCTGCCGTAGAGGCCAAGGGACCTCGCTATGACTGGACAAAAGAAGAGATCAGGGAGATCTACAACACCCCACTGATGGAGTTGGCTTTCCAGGCGGTAAGAACATAGTTGACGAGGAGCAGGCGTTTTGCGACCTCTGTATTTGTCGATCCTGATCTGTCTGCCAGGGAACCATCCACCGTCGATTCCACACCCCCTCAGCTGTCCAAATGTGCACACTCTACAACATCAAGACTGGCGGTTGCAGCGAGGACTGTTCGTACTGTGCGCAATCAAGCAGATACAACACCGGCCTGAAGGCCACGAAAATGAGCTCGGTCGATTCCGTGCTGGAGGCGGCGAAGATCGCGAGGGACAATGGGAGCACAAGATTCTGCATGGGTGCGGCGTGGAGAGACATGAGAGGGCGGAAGACCGGTCTGAAGAACGTTCGTGCCATGGTGCAGGGTGTACACGAGCTCGGCATGGAGAGCTGTGTCACCCTCGGTATGATCGATGACGCCCAAGCGAAGGAGCTGAAGGCGGCTGGGTTGACTGCTTATAACCACAACGTGGACACCTCCCGCGAACATTACCCTTCCGTCATCACCACCCGTACGTACGATGAGCGACTGCAGACTCTGGCACACGTTCGCGATGCCGGCATCAACGTCTGCTCTGGTGGCATTCTCGGTCTCGGCGAGAAGCCGGAAGATCACGTCGGTCTTATCTACACTGTATCTACACTTCCTCAGCACCCAGAGTCGTTCCCTGTCAACGCACTGGTTCCGATCAAGGGTACGCCACTCGGTGATGACCCCAGCCGCAAGCGCATCGCTTTCGATGCCATCCTTCGCACCATCGCAACTGCGCGCCTGATCATGCCTGCAACTATCATCCGTATCGCAGCAGGGAGGACGACGATGTCTGAGGCAGAGCAGATCCTCTGTTTCAGCGCTGGCGCCAATGCTGTCTTTACCGGTGAGAAGATGTTGACGACCAAGGCCGTGGGTTGGGATGAGGACAAGCAGATGTTCCACCGCTACGGCCTGAAGCCTATGGCTCCATTTGAGAGGGGCGAGTACAAGGGTCGTGAGACTAGCTGGAAGGCTCTGAAGGCGGCGGCTTTCGAGGAGAGCGCAAGTCAGAGCCCAGCCGCTGCTGCCACAGCCTGAAAGCGTCGCGGCGTTTGAGTTTTGATATCAGTGTGAGTGCGTCATCCACACGGCAACCTAGGTACCTGTCCAGGTTCCTACCCAGGGGAGTCGCTATTTCTATCCAGGTGCCGTGCTATCGTTCACGCCCTGATAGGACAATGCACCACACGCATGAGTCAAGCCTGGGTCCACGTAGGTATCTCGACTTTCTGCCGTCCCAAACTCAATACTCATCTAAACACGGCCCGCGGCCCCAACGGGTATAACATGGGGAAATGGGCCGTCCCGATCGTGCCGGGCGTGCCGCAGTTGCTTATGTAGAGTGCTGGGCATCAAAGACAACAGCAATAGAATCTCAGTCACATACCCAGGTATATACATCAGAGACTCCCATCATCTGAAGAATCGAAAAGTCTGTCTTGTGCTGGCTCTAAGCTTTACAGCCTAAGAAAGCCGATTCGATGTCGTGTGTTTGAAGTACAGCCTCGACCGTGATAGATGCAAAATGATACTATCTATGTCGCGAGCCAAAAGCGTCAACGTGATCGGAACCCCATCTCGCGAAGGAACACCCCAAACCATCCTTTGATGCAGCCAGGATTCTCGTGAGGAAAGGCCTCGCATTCAACGTCTTTGCGCCATCTCTTCCGATCGCCCGCCGAGCTTCTCGCCCCACCCTTTGGATGGCGCAGCGGGAATGAAACGACAGTCGAGCACCCGCCAAGACTCTGCTGTTGAAAACCTCCTCTCGATGCCTCTGTCCTCATGGTGGCAATGGATGTTTGCCAAACTCCTTTCACGGTTGCCTGAGGCTGCAAAGCAACGTTCCTCGGAAATAACCCCCCCTCCCTGATTCCTCAAGCAGATCAGCAAACTCCACCCTGGTCCCCACCGCGAGATCTCACCGATTGACGCTGGCAGAGTCAGGCGAGCTCACGCCCGGCACAGCATAGATCTACCGCCGCTCTCGCTTGACCCGGCGCTTCGCTCAAGCTGGCACGCTCTCTTTTGCAAAGTTTGGCCACGACAATGCGGCTGAATCTGTGACCCCACTACCGTGCGTTCCAGGGGTATATCAACACGTGAAAATTCCGGCCAAACTCAATTTCTGGATTGCCGTTCAGCCTCGACTTTGCAATGTCCGGTGAGCAGTTGTATCACAGTCCCCCTTCCCATGCTTCACATGGCAGATAGACAATGTCGTCGCCAAGCCCTATTGCGATGGCGCCGCTGGATAGACCTTCGTGCTCGACCAGTGAACGTGCCATAGTGTGGAGAGCACTGATTCACCACTAAAAGGTAGCTTGACAACCGGTCAGACGCTTCGACAGCGCCGGCCCAAAGCCTCGCAAAGATTCACAGTAGCGCATAGTAGGAGATGGATTGCGATCGCTCTACACCGATCCTGTTAGTATAGCTGCATCTCGCACCACTGACATCTGAAGTGCCACTATGAACGCAGGCAGAGTGGCTGCATAGTTGGCAGGCAGGCTGTGTTGTCTCTGTTGGGACCCTCGCCTCGGTTGCATCAAGTTGCGTCGCTCCCCTCGAAGCCGTACCTACAATCATACCTATCATTGCGGCGAAACAAGGGTCTGTAGGGTTGACGACCCATAAAAATGGGAGCTGTGCCCGCATCTGATATACCTCATGCTGTCTGCGCAGAGCCGCTTCTGAATAATGGCATGGCCAGGCTAAGAAATGGCGGAGCCACGCTCGCGATTTGCTGCCTAGGTGGAGAGGGATGGTCTTATAATAGGAGGTAGTACTTGGAGTACTCGGCGGGAGTTGCAAGGTATTCTTGCAGCGCGAGGACGTAGATCCGAGAAGATTAGGTACGGATCAACACCGAATAGTGTCGTGGTATACGCATCCATCAATACCTATCCACCTACTTAGCATACCTCTGCACCTCTTTATATATTACATACTTCAACTTTCTTCCTACCTAAATAGGAATATAATCAATAGAATACACCTCTTACGCTGTGCATCTCCTACATTGCGTGTTCCCATATACTACGCTTCTCCTAAACTATACGCGTAGGGTGTATAAGGCGTATAGAAGGGTGGAAGTGTACTCGGAAGAGTCTGACGGAGTTTCCTATTGTTAACGTCCCCCCCACTAGGTACGCTGCAAATCCTACCTACCTAGCAATTTCCTACTGGACCCTCGTCAAAAATTTTATCTTTCCAATAAACTTGTCAAACCGGACCCCACAATGGCTTGGATCTCAGGAGAACATGCTACTTCTCGTAATGTTTGCGCACAGCCTGGATGCCCTCCCAAAGCCAATGTATGAGAACCCAATGCTTAGATCTTTGATTGGTAGCTTCTAGGTGTCGGCCAGCTGGGGCTGAACGAGCAATCCTCCGGACTGTTAGAGCTTCATCGATTGGCTACCCATTCCATCCCACAGTTCTATTGTCGAAAACTGCCGATCAGCAGACAAATGCGGGCCATGCTATTGGGTGGCACTGTAGGCCATCGCCTGCATGCGGATTGTTCCGTTCAGCTATCTCGTTTCGAGTCCTATCCCCATACCTTTAGTGCGTCATCTGCTACCTTCGGATTTGAATGTGCCGCTTGGAGCCATCTCATATCCGTATGGATATGAACCATTTCATGCAACCGCCCTCTTGTAGCACCACAAAGCCTGAAGAAACCTACCACACCCTGGAATGAAGGAATAAGACAGGTGCTGCAACACGCTGCCATAAAGGCTTGTCTCGGACGTAACATAGATTCACTTTTCCTGCTACTGGCAACTTTCACGGGTCTAGCTTGGTTGTCCCTCTGCTAGCTCACAATTTGGGATAGATCGAGACTCAGATAGACAACAACAACAACTACACGAAGCGCGGAAGCGTCATAGATCACATAGAAAATGGCGCTCTCGAAGGAGTTCTTGGGACTCGTGGCCGCTATCGTGTTGGGAGCTGGGTATTGGTTCTACATGGCTCTCAAGCCGAAGCCGATTCCCGGTATACCTTACCACAAGGCCTCTGGAGAGCGACTGCTCGGCGACATACCCGATGCGATGGCCTGGAATGCCAGGACCAAGGAGATGATTTCCTTCTTACTATCACGCAGTCTGGAGCTCAACTCACCAGTTGTTCAAGTATTCGTACGGCCATTCAGAAACCCCTGGGTTGTGATTTGCGATCCTCAGGAATCCGTCGATATCATGTCCCGGCGAGTGCGGGAGTTCGACAGGTCAGACTTCTTCGCCGACCTGTTCGCTGAACACATCCCACACAACCAGGTTCAGATGAAAACGACAGACGAGTGGCGGGCCCACCGGAAGCTCATGGCCGACACTATGAGCCCTGCCTTCCTGAACAACATAGCTGCTCAACAGATCTGGAAAGGTACACAGGGTATGCTGCAGCTGTGGCAGGAGAAGATCAGACTTGGAGGCGATCGGCCCTTTGACGCAGAACATGACATCTACAAGGCAATGCTGGATGCCATTTGGAACACCGCCTTTGGCAACCCTATCGGTGTCATCCAAGCCCAGGTTGACTTGCTCTCGGCCACAAAGCAGCTTGATAGCCTGAAGGGACCCGATTCTGCAGCCATCTTCCCAACGGCTAAGGACCCACCTGCGTTTGATGCCCTTATTGACCTGTGCCATAGCACTGATATTCCTATGAACTCCCCTCTGTAAGTGAAAGTCTCTCATCCCCGAGCCTAGTGGAGGAAAAGGAGCACTGACAAGAGAACAGGCCCCGTTTGGCCCACAAGCTTGCTCTCAAGTTTCACCCAAGACTGTCTGCGGCTTTCAAGCTGAAGGATAACTTGATTAGACATAACGTTGATGCAGCTTGGAAGAAATTCAGAGGTTCTCCATCGATCGACGACAGTGATGTTGATTGTGCGGTCGAACTCATAGTCCGTCGTGAAATAAAGATGGCTCAGAAAGAAGGTAGGGAGCCGGTTCCGCATTCGCGAGCCATCTCCGATGAGCTGTATGGATTTGTAATTGCTGGACACGAGACGAGCGCGACAACAGTCTGCTGGGGCCTCAAGTTCTTGACGTCTTACCCCGAGGTACAACGGAAGCTGAGAGCGGCTCTCAAGGAGGGGCTTCCTGAGGCCGCTGCAGCAGGTGCCAAACCATCGGCAAAAGACATTGCCAAGGCGCATGTGCCGTACCTAGATGCTTTCATAGAGGAGACGCTTCGTATGGGATGCACGACCGCTGCGAACATCCGCACTGCCACGGTCGATACTGAAGTGCTCGGGTATCGCATCCCCAAGGGCACAGATATCTTCATGCTGGTAAGTCGACACAAACCTACATCTGTGTGTGTGTGGGGGGGGGGGGGAAATTGCAAATTGCTAACAATCATGTTCTGTTCATCTCCAGACAAATGGGCCGGGGTACCGCATGGCACCTCTCAAGGTCGATAGCGGTAAACGCAGCACTACATCGGTACA
Source organism: Scorias spongiosa (assembly GCA_018467035.1). Classification (NCBI taxonomy): domain Eukaryota; kingdom Fungi; phylum Ascomycota; class Dothideomycetes; order Capnodiales; family Readerielliopsidaceae; genus Scorias; species Scorias spongiosa. Next base: position 879,037 of record JACSZZ010000001.1, read on the forward strand.
ATCGGAGGACAAGATCGGTGCTTGGGACGAAGGCGATATCGATCAGTTCAAACCTGAGCGGTGGCTAGTGACAAATGATAAGGGGCAGGTGGAGGTCGATCTACGTGCAGGGCCGATGAATACGTTCGGCGGAGGACTGCGGGCATGCTTTGGCAGGAAGCTGGCTTATGTGACAATGCGCCTGCTCTTCACGCTCATCATGTGGGACTTTGAGCTAAGGCCGACACCTGCAGAGCTCTCGACATATGCATGTAAGGATGTCCTGACGCATGCCCCGCAACAGGTCTACCTGCGGTTGGCTGAGGCGAAGGCCTGAGGCGTTTGCCTTCGGGATGATCGTGGTTGGGTCGCTGAGAGTCGAGGGAGCCGAGGTTCCAATGGAGTCATTCCTAGCTAATCGCTTGCCCACCCCTTGCCGAATGCCTCACTTGTCGTCAATGCCAGCGTGCTTCCCACACGATTTGCCTCACTGCACCTTCGTTTCGACTTCGACCGTCCCATCTCCATCTCGCCATCCCCACCTCTGCCCCATCGTGTCTGGAAGTAATCTCGAATCCTGCGAAAGGTGGAGCGAGCTTGCAGACAACCCTAGCGTTGCTGCCCGAGAGATCCAGCGGGAAAAGTGTGGCAGTTTCCTCAGAAGCTGACCGGGATGATGACACGTCGACTAAATTGGTGGATCCGCAAACGTCAACCGTCCGTCTCCACTCGTTCGACAGCGGCTACAGGCTCAGCAATAGGATGGCCGGATATATCACAGCCATGGTGGCGAGCCTAGGGGGTAGTGCGCGCGGCGGACTCACACCCTCCGCAGTAGATCGAGCCTTTTCCAAGGCAGGGACGAGGCAGTCGGGTTAGCCGGCCGGGATGGGCCGAAGGAAGCATGCAGCTAGCGACCGAGCGGCAAAGAAGCCGCCGATTGGCCACGCTGCCGAGCCACGCTCGATGCACGAATCATGCTTGCTCCGTCACGCGTCTTCCCGCCCGAGTGGGACACGGCCGGTCGCGTGGCTCCATACACGGGAGGCACGGGAGCCGCTCCCGTCTTCCCGGCGTTTATATCAACCTTAGACTGCACGGAGGTCACGTCCAGTACCCAGCTGTCGTCTGGATCTGGTACCGACAGCATTGATTAATCTTTTCATCGTCCTCCAACTCCACTCCTGCCGATTCGCATCTCGTCGTCCCGTCTCTGCCCACTCGCTCGGGTTGTCCTCGTGCGTTCTGATTGTGGCGCCGGTCCTGCGTCGCCAGCAGGTTCGCCGTCTCCTTTCTCGAGGCCGAGCTGGGTGCGAGAGGATGTCGAGCGCGGAAGACCCTGCTTCCAATGTCACTCGCACGACCCACGACGGTGGAGCTGCCTGGCTGGGATGAATGTCGGTACCTCGTCGGCCACGTCTCAGTGGGCGGATCAACTCGAGGGGCTGCAGGTGTGCTGCAGCCCTGGTCCGCTTCCACTTGGCCGCCCACGGCATTTCAGTCGAGGGCATGTTGACTTTTGCTGCAGTGTGAGATTCCGCTGGGGAACCCACCCAATCACCCGCCACACTATACCGGCGTGCCCGCGCGCCGGCCTGGCCTGGAATCGATGAACTGGCATGAGCACACAGACAGCGACGTGAGAGCGTAGCCTGCACACAGGTCGAAGACAGCAGGTAACGGCGTGATGGTAGTGCGAGTAAATAGCTACACTAGACTCCTTTCCTTCCCCCGTGCCCTCTTCACCCCCAGTGGACTCACCTTTGACCTGATAGACGTCATCCCCTGCCCAGGGCCAGCCCAATTGTCGAGTGAGCCTGAGTCTGTGCATGATTGCCCTTGTTGGCGAGCTGAGACCGCACATCAAACAGGGAAGCAAACTGGCTGAAGGTAATCCGTCCGCTACCGCCTTCTTCCCTTCTTCTCTGTCGCCCAGACCTTTCCCCTCTTGCTGATATGAATGCTCACCCCACGGCACTCTACCAACAGGGAATCTGGCACATTTCCCTTTCTTCCACCTCTCCATTCCCACTTTACTGGTTACCTACCCCTTGTTGCACAAGCTTCTTGCAGGGATCATCTACTTTCTAGAATCAATCACGCAGCTCCTCAGAGCCCTATGGCGCATGACGGCCACAGCCACGGCCACGGCCACGGCCAGAGGCAATGCTTTCACGAGAAGAAAGAGGACCCAGACGAGCTCTTTTTCTATCACGACCACCTCCCCGTCAGGCTCTATGCCGCAAGAGTTCTTGGGATCATATCGTCGGCTATTTTGTGTGGTACATGCAGCTTCCCGTCCCATACACCTCCTCGTTGTCGATTAGATCCACGGCCTCCTCCGGCTCTGCCTTAGCATATGTCATCCAAACCCATACCTACACCCATCTGCCGCCGCTCTGCCCAAGCGCCACACTCACACGTGTAACATCCGCGCCTCCTCTCCAACCATCTACGTTTTCCGCCCTCTCGATGCATGTACCGATCGATACAGCCAGGCTGACATAAATGGCCTCTCACGCCATCTCAATCTAGGCAACTTCTTTCACCTGACCTTTACCACCGTACCGGTTCTGCTCCATGCTCCCACGCAGTCCCTGCTGCTTCTACAATGGAAAGCCGCCATTAGTCAGGATGGTATGAGGTCGCAGGCCCTTGTCCTCATCACCAGTCTGGCTCTCGCTTTCTGTGCTCTCAAAGGTAAGTACGACAAATCCGTCGATACAGCTAGCCATCGCCCCTCCCTTTTGCTTCATTCGTTGCCTGTCTCTGGAGCCGATCATACTCATCCCTGGGCGGCAAAGGTCCGAAAAGCCGCGGCAGGCATGGGGAATGTTGCATCCAGTGTCAATTGTGAATCGAAGATCTGACACTTTCTGCCCCTACCTGTGGGCACGCTTAAATACAGAAGAGAAACGCGCCTCGTTACCTACGGTCTTATTCGCTACAGCGTCGTTGCTGCTTCTCGCATGCATCCCCTTTGACCTATTACTCTTGCGTCCTATCGCGCTGCATCTGGATGTCCTAGCATCTGATCCTTCCGGCACACCCCTCCCGTCGAGAACTGGCAATGTGCACGACGCCTTCGTGCTAGTAGCGGACTGGGCTGCTATCAATATCGCCAGGGTCGTCCTGACCGCACTAAGCTCTGTATTGACATGCCTCGCCTCAGTTAAGAGGTCTGAGATCATCGGAGCCAGCCCGTTCCCTAACTAGGTGCGCCTGACGATCCTGGTCCTGGTCCTGGTCCTGGTCCTGGTCCTGGTCACGGCTCCTCAACCCCCTCTCGTCTGACAAGTGTGGAACAGACCTAGGCAACGAAGACATATCTCCACACACTTACTCGCCAATCTGTAATCTCTTCTGTCTTTTCTTCTTTCATACGCCCTTTTCTCCGGCCTCGATGCATACCAGCAAGCCCAGACAGGCTCGACAGGGACGATTTTGAGAAAACAAAATTGTGCAACATCGAAGCTTTCGGATTTTCGTTTTATGAGCAGGCGAGGTGTTGGTCGGCTAAAAATCTCGAGACTCTTCTCATCAGCCATGGGAAAGAAAAGTCAGCGTTGCGTTGGGCAGGCTGCCTGCCCAACTTGTGGGTTCGTCAAACTTTTTTTTTGGTCCTTACGGGACAAAGCCAGAACATCAGAATGGCTTGCTGGAGGAGGAAGGCGGATATTTGCAGCTGTTTGTCGACTTTATGAAACCCTCTCGGCGCTGCCGCTCCCGACGCCATTTGGGAGCTGCTGCTACACCTTCGAGTCTCAATCAACCTGTCTCTCGACAGCTCATCACTCTACTTTTGCTCGTTTCTCATCGCTTCAACATCCCAGTCTCCATTAGTGTTCAGAACCCTCGTGAAACACCTCTCTTGGTAAAGTCTGTATGTGTACGTGTCTTTTCTACTTATCGATACGTTGATAATGAGCCAACACAATGTGGAGCTGGAGTTTATTTTACATATATACAAGAAAAAGCGATGGCAGACTCCAGCGCAGCCGGTGTGGTTTCCTCTTCGTCCCTCGCAACGGCAGATTGGACCCTTCCCTGTAACGATTTGGGAACTCGGTTTCTAGCCCCAGACGGTTCCTCCTCGTGGTGGGGAAGCTTCAAGTAGGTCTTGACGCCTTGCGCGACTTGGACATGCTTACACGTACAGAATGGCCGGTCGACAAGATAACACAAATTCGCTAGTATGTGGCAAGAGTGAGCACTTCGTGAGCATCCCCCCGCCATATGGTCTTCTTTTCACCGCCTACCCTCAACGTCGCTTTCCTTAAAAAGTGTAGGTGCAGGCTCGCCGGGGAGGTTGGTCGGTGGCAGATCTGTCGGGCCGGGTGTCGTACCACCCATTGGACCTTCCCGGTCACCTCGTCCACCAAAGTACTTGGAGAACTCTCCCTTGTCCTCCCAAGGTCTGTGGCCGAGCAATCTGATCATGTCGTCACGGCTGAGGACCTCCTTGCTCAAAAGCTCCTCGGCCACGATACCAACCTCCTTCTTCTTCTCCTCCAGCAGATCGCGGCATTGCTTATAAGCTTCGTCCACGATCCGTCTGACTTCCGAATCGATTGTCTTGGCAGTTTCCTCCGAGAATGGCTTGTGGAGCTGCTGCTGCTGGTCGTCTTCGTAGTGAAGGTACCCGATCTTCGAAGACATGCCCCATTTCGTCACCATCGCTGTCGCCATACGTGTGACTTTGTTGAAATCGTCTGAAGCACCAGAGGTGACAGTGTCGAAGTGAAGTTCCTCAGATACACGCCCACCGAGCGTCATGGCCATGCGGTCCATGAGTTGACGAACGTTCATCAAGTACGTGTCGCCGTTGGGAAGATACTGAGCATATCCAAGAGCACCGCTGCCGCGAGGGATAATAGATACCTTGAGGAGAGGGTCAGCCCACTGGAAGTACCAGCCGCAGATGGCATGGCCGGCCTCGTGGTAGGCGACAACCTTCTTTTCCTCAGGTGACAGAACTAGTGATTTCTTTTCTAATCCTCCAATTACTCGTTCAATAGCTTGCTCGAAATGCTTCAATGTCACACTCTCGGCTTGTCCTCTGGCTGCAATGAGAGCAGCCTCATTGACGCAATTGGCGATATCGGCACCAGAGAATCCAGGAGTCAGGGCTGCAACACGACCCTTGAGGTGCTCCAGATCTTCCTTGATCACGATCTTCTTCAAATGAACATCGAAGATCTGCTTGCGTCCATCCATAGTGGGTGGGTCAATGGAAATGTGTCGATCGAAACGACCTGGTCGCATCAACGCCTTATCGAGGACGTCAGGTCTGTTGGTACCGGCAAGCACGACAACTTGTTCACTGGTGTTGAAACCATCCATTTCCGTGAGAATCTGGTTCAATGTCGATTCTCGTTCATCATTACCACCACCGAATGATTGCTTGGCACGGGACTTGCCTATCGCATCAATCTCATCAATGAAGATGATACAAGGAGTGTTTTTCCTTGCATTGGCGAACAAGTCTCGCACACGTGAAGGTCCAACACCAACGAACATCTCCACGAATTCAGATCCAGACACCGAGAAGAAAGGTACGCCTGATTCTCCAGCAGTCGCTTTGGCGAGCAGAGTCTTACCGGTACCAGGCGGACCCGAAAGAATTGCACCTCGAGGAATCTTGGCACCGAGTTTCTGGTAGATGCCGGGCTCCTTCAGGAAAGAAACGAATTCCATGATTTCCACCTTAGCCTCGTCCATTCCTGCCACATCGCTAAATTTGACCTTGATGTCTGTTTCATGGTTGAACTTTTTTGCTCTGCTTTTACCCATGCCAAAAACTCCCGACTGGCCACCGCCACTGCCCATTGCCCTGCGTACAAGGAAGTATCCACCTGCAGCCATGATCAAAGTGGGCGCGAAGGCAATCAATGTGTTCGTGTAAGATCCTTCCTCGTGGTAAGAAACAGGTATACGTTCGCTATTTGGAATGCCAAGATCGTTCTGGGCCTCCTCCACACGGCGTTCGAAGGCCTCAACGCTGCCGATGGAGAAGTTGTAGTAAAAGCCTGGTTGTGCTGCCGGGCTTTCAGGATACATTGCTGCAACACTCTCGCGGTGCAGGTAGACCTTGACTTTGCTGCGGTTGATGACGACCAGCTTTTCAACCAGGCCCTTGTCGAAGAAAGTGGTACGGAACTCTTGCCATGTAATTTCCCGGCTGCTCTCTGATGGAATGAAGAAGCGATAGAAGAGATATGTGCCCAGAAGACCCATCAATAGGTTTGGAAAGTCGATCTTAACTTCTGTAAAGTTGGTGAATGGATCGTTGGCCTGACCTTTCTTGTCCTTCTTCTCTTTTCCTCCAGGCCCTGGGTCCTCTGACGTCTTCTGCTTGGGCGCGCCTTCTTCTGAATTCTTAGCCTCATCACCAGAAGCCTCAACATGATGTCTGGCCATCTGACTTGTCAATCGCCACAGTTTTGCAGCGCGAGCTGGGCTCATCCCTTCCTCTTGGGTCTCTTTGATAGTGTCCCGGAGTTCCTGAGACATGCCCTCCTTCTTGATACGCTCCTTGGCCAGATCTAATTCTTTTGCCATGGATTTGGGCATACCCTTCTTCACCAGGTTGAACATTCGGTCAAGGGACTCCTCCTGCTCGCGTGTCAATTTGATATGCCCTGGGAGCGGATCTCCCTTCTTAGCTTCGCCGTGTCCAGTCTCCTTCTGTATAGGCTCCGGCCTGCCGTTTGATAATGGGGACTTCCTGCTGTAAAGGTGCTCGGTGCCTTTGGCCGGGCTGCCAGGTGTAGGGTCCACTCCATCCTTCTTACTAGAGGTCTCTTCCTCATCTGGCCGTTCTGGCCGCGATGAGTACTGTCGAGACAATGCTACGGCATAGCCAGGTCTTGGTAATGATGCCGGGCGGGTGGCGAGTGTCTGTGATAGAGCGGCGGAATGTAGAAGCTGGCGCGAATTCCGAGCAAGCGTCTGCGGTCGGCGAAGTAGGGTACTCATGGTTGCGACGTGAAGACGAGAAAGGCAAGAAATCAGCCGCGAGTCCCTAGTTGAGATACGACCATGCGCCGTGGAAAGTAGATGAATGAGAGCACCGGATGGTAATAGAGGCCTTCTGACGCGCAACGTCGAAAGAGGCGACTGTTCGGATGACGAGATGGACTTTGCCAAGCGCCAAACCACCGAGACACTTTCCGAATGCGGCAACTGGTCACCGAAGTTGGTGCCTTAGTTTGTGCCTGAAACGGGCACGGAAGAACTGTGGTCATGGGCTTCCTGAGCTCACTGCAGTATCATGGAGTAGACAATCGATAATACATTACTGAAATCATGTTGGAGTACGTTGATTACAGCTAATTGAACAGTATGTATAGTTGCTGTCAATTCAAGCTCTCGATCGTCATTTATGGGGAAGATCCAGCGATTCGAGATGACAGAGATAGAAAACCCTTTACTGTATCAGTGTATACAGGAACGACCCAGAATGTATTCGTTAAATATTGGATCTTGTTCTAAGCCAGCATACCTAGATAGCATTGATATATGTAGACTACGACATGTGATGAAAATGAGCCAAAAGCCGCTATGGGTGTCGGTATCAATCTTATGCTGAAAGCAACGCTGTCAATCACGACTCGCTGATGCATTCTGATCTCTTGAAAAGCTCTTCACTCTATATTCTAATAAGTATCGCCAGCTGCGGATGGCAAAACTGTCTACCCGCAGCGCCAAGACAGCATTTTCGCGTGTCTAATGTTTACCGTGATAAATGCAATGGTGCTGTCATGAATCGTATTTCTATGACAAACACAGTGTGCTGTGTAACAATGGGTGCCGAATCATGGTGTTTCAGAAGGTTCGTCGTCATCAGCGACCTTGGCTTCCAGGAGCTGACTACCAGCAGGAGGGAATTTCGAACATAGCAATATGGCAAAGCCGATGATGGCAACCGCAGCGTTACAAACAAAAACGAGGTATGTCTTATGAACCGTCGCAAAGCCAGCAAAGATGAGACCGAAGAAGAATACAGTGGAGAGCCTGGCGATCATCTCAACGAACGCGATGGCGCTCAACGCATCTGTTTTCTCATGGGCAGGACACATTTGCAAGATGGTACCCTTCGCAGCAGAGGCGGTGCCTGCACCAAATGGCAAAAGCGCCCCAACAAGGTACATTTGCCAGCCCTCAGTTACGAAAGCTGCACCAAGGGTAAGGAGACCATCTGCCAACAGGCTATATTTGGTAAAAACGAGGTCGAACTCAAAGGTTTCTTGCTCGTTGGCTTTGCCTGGCGGCAGGACGTCCGGCTCTTCCTCGTCTTGCATTGCCTGGGCGAGCTGCTCCTGTTCTGATTGGGCCACTGTTGAAGCCGCGGGTTTGCTGGATGGTGAAGTCTTTCTGGCCGCTCGATCCGACTCCCTTTTTTTCATCCAACTCCTACCAGTAGAGATAATTTTGGGGAAGGCGAAGGCTAGGAACAGTCCTCGGAGGAAGGAGTGCATGGATACAAGATAGCTGTTGCTTCTCGTCCCAAAGCCGAATGTGTCTGTAGCATACATCTGGAGGAGTGTGGGAATGTAACCAGTGGCAAGCACAGCGCAGAATGCTCCAACTCCTAGAATAGTGGCACCGTATTCTGTCTTGATCGACCCATCGTTGCGGATCCATTTGCGAGGCACAATCGTTTGCAGTGGTCCCAGCATGCGCGATACGCCCTTGGCCTTCGACTGGGAGTCTGCTTCTGGTGAAGGGGGTGGAATGTATGGGAGACAAGTCATCACGTAGAGGGTCGACATCAAGAAGAGAGCCAATGTGACCTGGAATGGGGTAATGATATCAAAGACATCGGCTAGAATGCCTCCAAGCAGGAAGCCACTGGCACTTCCAAATAGGTAGCAGCCTTGTAATCTGCCCAAAGAGGCGGTCCTTGATTCATGTTCGGTCACCTCCGACACGTAGGTGTTGAGGGCGAGCAGGTAGCCGTTCGGCCCACCGATGACAGTGATGATTTGCGACAGTTGCACGATTACGATGCCGAGCGAACCACCACTGGCGACTCCCACGTTCTGGACAGCGAGGCGTGCAGCGGGCCAGAAAGTTTGCAGCGCAAGCGCAGACTTGACACCAAAACGCTTGATAGCCCAGCCGGTAAGGAAGAGATTCGCGACTCCAAAGAACATGGTGGAGCATCCCAGTAGCGAGACAGCTGTAGCGGTTCCGGCCTCAACAGCGGGTATGGCACAGCGGTCGTGCAGGCCTGGTGGCGGGTCATCGTGGACGTCATAGTAGGCCTCGCACGTCATGATCCTGAACACATAGATGAGGGGCACTTGGGTCACGGCGAAGGACAGCGATGTGAGAAAGCCACAGAACAGGATCCTGTAAATTGGCTTGATGAGGCTTTTACCCGACGATATGGGTTGCGGCGAAGGCGAGCGGGAGGAGGCATCTTTAGGTATCAGCGGCGTGGTCTCCGAGGGTCGATCAGTATCTGGCTGAGCCACGTTGTCTCGCGTGGTAGCCATGATTATACTCTATCCAAGCCAAGCATTCCAGAAGCCAGCGCATGGAAAGAGGCCAGAAAAGAGAAAAGGGAAGATACTGTACTGTAATTGACTTGCGGTAAGTGGCAATGACCAGATAGGGATTTGGGTGATACATTCTATCCATGCATGTATACCCATGGAGGCCGAGTGTTTTGCTTACTTACTAGCGGATTGTGCTGCAACACGACCACGGCCTTATCAAAACAGATAGGATTTCAGCTCGGTCCTGTTCTGCACCGTGATGTACCGGTTCGTGTGCTTGAGGGTGGCCTATAAGCCTCTGGTTTCTGTCGCATCGGCCAACTGGAATCAACAAATATTGCTACAGCTGCTTCATTGTCCAGCCGCCTAGAGAAAAATGAAAGGTAGGTATCTATGGACTGCCTATATCGGAACTCTTATCGCCGTTTTCTCTTTGCGGCCTTATCTCGTAGTGTCCAATTGCGCAAGAGCAGCCCCGAAATAAGTCAGACGGAACGATTTCCGGGAGCGCAGCGAGACTTCTACTTTGTGTACCAACTCGCAATCCTTGCATACATGGCATAATACACTTACGGCTCTCACTGAGATGGCCATTGGCAGGAATGAAACATTTTTATATGTCTTCTTGGATTTAGCGATAAGGCATCTTCCTCTGTGTCTGGACGCTACGCGTATGTGACGTCCGAGGCGTAGCTATTGACGTTAAGGCGTATACCTGCGGCATTTGCGGTGATTTAACTAGATGGCCTGAGACTGCCCTGAAATGCACATTGTATGACGGCAGCAATGTATACAGCACATCTCATCATGAGCGTCTTATTGAAGGAGAACTCCATTCTACCAAGGATAGAAGCCTCTACCTCGTGAACATGTTACTGAATCAGAAATTTCTCGAGCGCCGTGTGCGCTTTGCCAAACCCGGTTGCAGGCGTTGGAAAATGGGTGATTGGCATCTAATGGCCTTTATGTAGTTGTGCGGTCTCTCAACAGATGTGATTTGATCAGTCGCCTCGTTTTCCACAGCCAGCCTACAAGCCATTAACACCACGGGCCGACATCGAGCTTTCTCCATCAATCTCATAATCTTGAAATTGTCTCATGGGAACTCCTCTTGCAAACATGATGTCAAGCTCCTCATACGTGCGGCCCTTGGTCTCAGGTACTCTGAAATAAGACCACAGCAAACAGAGTGCACTGATGCCGCCGTAGAAGAAACCGATCTTACCCCGCATGTTAGCCTCATCAGGGTTGATCATATAGGGGATGGCGATGGTCATGACTATGCCCATGACCGCTTGGACAGCCGTGGCAATGGCGATGGACTTAGCTCGGAGCTTCGTGGCGCTGCATTCGGTGATGATGACAAAGTTTACAGGGCCGACGCTGAGGTCGTAAAAGAAGTTCCAGACCAGCATCAGCGACGCTTGCGCCCAGGCGAGCCCTGGTTTGCTGGTGTAGTCGGGTACGCAGTCAAGGATGCCGATGACGAGGAGAAGGACGACAAGAATGGCCAGACCGGTGTTGTAGATTTGCCGGCGGCCATAATGTAGCAGCAAGTACCATGAAAGGATCGTTCCGAAGAATCCAACAGCGAGAAACCCGATACCCATATCGAAAGCCTTGTTCGTTGGAAGGCCGGCCTGTTCGAAGAAAAATGTGGCGTAGCCTACCAGATATGTACCAGATAGAACTTGGATGGTATACACTCCAACAGCGATTTCTGTTCGGCGAATGTTGGTCTTTCTAAAGCAATCGATGAAGCTAGTACCGGCTTCAATCTCCTTCTCTAGGCGATCGGTCTCGATAATCATAGCTAAAGTTGGCTTGACGTCGACTTCAGCGCTGGCAAGCTGCTCTAGCGATCTACGAGCCTCGTCCATCCTTCCCTTACGGACGAGATACCATGGCGACTCAGGTGCAAAAGCAATTCCAGCAAATACGATGGCAGGCCAGACCCACTGCACTGCAAAGGGAGCGCTATAAGCCCAGTGATTGTCTATTCGTGAGGTCCCAGCTGTCACGCCGTTGGCGATGAGTTGCCCAATGACAAAGCACAAGTTCACGTATGATGTGAGAGTCCCGCGTAGACTGGTGGGACACACCTCAGAAGCGTATGTAGGCGCAATAGTGGCATAGTTCCCCCATACGAGACCGCCAAGTAACTCTCCAACAAGTAGGGTCTCAATATTTCGGGCGAAGAACTGGATGAATATAATGGCTGCAGTCAATACATTGCAGACTAGAAACGTCTTCTTGCGCCCAAACCATTCCTGCAATGTAGATCAGTACGTGTAGGCGATTCCATAAGTAGTATCCGACGAACATACCATGGGATATGCAGCGAATAAGGCACCAACGACTTGGCCAACTGGGTTACCCATGCTGAGACTGCTTTGCCAGGCTGCGCTAACGACGTATTTACCCGGCTCATATTCGTACCCAAAATCTCGCTGGAAAGCAGGTGAGGCAAAGAGACCTCCGAGCAGTTGGGGATCGAAGGCGACCATGACGATTCCGATGGAGAAGAACATAGACCATCCCACAGCCTGGGGATACAGCCTGAGCGCTTCTGAGAACGACGTCTCATGCTCTCTTGCAGTGGCACCCTTGGCCGCTTCGCCACTGCCAACAGTGTCGATAGTGATATTGTCCAGGTGTTTGCCACTCGCAGCGTCAGCGTCTCCTCCATCCATCTGGGGATCGGACGAAGCTGCTGAGCTACTGCCCTCGGTACCACTGCTATGCTGCGGAAGTGTGAGTCTTCAAAAGCTGAACGAGCACAAGCGACGATGTATAGACGCACGGTGAATGTCCCATATAAGGGAAGGGCTGATCTGTTGAGGGCAGCCTGCGACATCTCCTCTCAAGGTGTCACGATCTCTTATCAACTCATAGCAACGAGGGAATTGTAATGTGTTGCAATTTCAATACTGGCATTATAATGTGCAGCAAGATGTCAATTCACCCTATAGCAGAACACCATCTCCTCACCCCCCGTTTGCCAGCAAGTGGAGGTTAGGTAGGTGATAAAAAGGGTAGGCGAGAGATAGGATCGTCCTGGGTTGACGGGTAGGATCGTCCCAGAGCCATGTCACAGCCTCGGTTCGGTCCCACCCGTCCCTCCCTCGACCCCAGAAAACCAAAAGTTCACGCTTCGTCAACTCACCGGATTGGGGGGAACTACCTAGGTAGTGATGTTCCTTCAAGTGTACGGTACAACTACTATTTAGATTCTCGAATACGTGCTACTGTAGTCGTAAAAGTGACATTCAGAGGTGTACCTTGTTAAAAACATTCGAGTTACTATGTATTCATCATATGTATAGCACACATCGCAGTTGCGCCTTTGGAGCACCGTACTGGGCATAGCAGGAACGGTACATGCCTGATCAACGAGAATCTTATTGAGAGGCTGGTCCCTATAGCACAAGAAACTTAAGGGTAATCAAATCAGTTGACTTGATAACGTCGAGGAGGGTAACCCCAAGGTCGAGGCGTGGTTGTATTGCCCCCAGACGAGCCCGCGAATGTCAACTGGCCAGAAAGCGGCAGGTTACGGCTGGAGCTGCCGACATATACCGTCTTCGTATAATTGGAGATGAACCTACAAGGACACGTCAGTAAACATCAAGACACGAATCGGAGTGAATTGCTTCATTAGAGATACATACCAGTCCTGCGTGACGGGATCCCAGTTGCTAAGGTCCTTGCGGGTCAATTCTGCAGTCCATGTTTCACTCGCTCCAGCTTGAAGACCAATACGCTCAAAGTTCCTCAGCACTTTCTTTGGATCGTTCGGCCCCCCGAGTGAGACGTACAGCTGAGGGACCTCGTCGCCTGCGATACTGCCATTGTTCGTGATCGTAGCCGAGATCCTGAACAGACCCTCCCAAAGCTGAGGATTCCCACCGGGACCACCTCCTGCAGGAACGCGAGGCTGTGGACTGCTATCGTAAGCGCCAGGTGGGTATGAGTGATTGAGACCATACTGGGGATCTCCCGTTGCATTTGCAAGGTTCGTGCTGTTCAAGCAGGGGTAGATGTAGCCAAAGACAAAATGGAATCCCTCAGGACATAGGTAGTCAGAGGTTCGGTTGCTGATTGTGCCGTAAGTCGGCGCGGCAGATGTGTTTCCAGAAGCCGGCTGGTACGTTCCTGGATTCAGCTGTTCGATTTGCAGGTTAGAAAACTCAAAGGATGTATAGGATAGACCGAAACCAAATTCGTAGATGGGATCGATTCCAGAGCGCTCGAAGGCACGGTAGTCGATGAAGACACCTTCCTCGAAATCATCCTGGGGCGCATTAGCGCCGTTGTTCGGCTCGTAGATGATGTCAGTTCCGTACGACTCGCGACTAGGACCCCAAGTGAAAGGAGATTTGCCTCCTGGATTGACGTCGCCATAAAGAACGTCCGCAATTGAATTGCCGGATTGTTCACCTGGAAGACCAGCCCACAGAATTGCGGTCACGTTTGGGTTGTCGTAGAACGAGTCAAGAAGGACTGGCCCTACAGTATGAAGCACAACGATAGTGTTGTTGCATTGCGAAGTGATATTTTGGATCAAGTAATTGCCGTTATGCCAGAGGGTGAGGTTGTTGCGATCGCCCTCGTTGCCATCAACAACAATATAGCCCTCTCCAGAGTCTGAGTTTACGAAAGCAAGGCAGACACCGTTGACCTGGTCTGTTCGTCTTGCTAATGCGGAAATCTGCGCATACGCATAGTCGTCCGTCACACTTTCGACGAAACCATGACCATAGTTGATTAGACGAGCCTTAATGGCCTCTAGAGGTGTGATGAGGTAAGGGAAATCGGCAGTACCAGAGCCCCAGCCCATGGCAAGAGTGCCATTGTCACATCCATGATCTGAGCAGCCATTGGGGCCGTACTGGTTCTCACCTGCGTCGGAGCCAAAGATAGACGTAAGCTTTTCCTTGCCAGTGAGTGGTAGAACGCCAGTGTTCTTGAGTAAGACAGTGCCGGCTGAAGCACGCTCTCGAATGCCCTGTCCATGGTCACCAGTAGCATCCACATGCGTATTTACGACGGTGTAATCATCCTGAGCATAGGCGTGTTGAAACCCATAAGTATCCTTCGTCCAAGAGGAGAAGTTTGGCGCATCAGCCACTTGGTTGTTCTCGCGATCGACATAGTACCATCCGGCGACGATCCTCGTAACCATATCGTCAAGTCGCCATGCAGGTACCGATCCGTTCAAGACAGCCGCCGTCAGGTTAGGCCCCTTTGTGAAACGTCAGTCACGAATTGATATTCACAAATGTACACATGTCACTTACCCAAAACGAGGTGCCAGAATTGAACGCAACATCTCCAGGCATGGACATGTCCATTCCAGCCAGAGCTGAACCAACGCCGCTATGGTGAGCACCCCAATCACTCATGATGAATCCTTGGAAGCCCAATTCGTTCTTCAATAGGTAATTCTGGGTGTATGAATTCTGGCAGGCGTAGCTGTTGTTGATCTGGTTATAGCTGCACATGATGGAAGCAGTGCCAGCCCGTACAGCCTCGGCAAATGGCCATAGATAGAGCTCATGTAGGGTGACATCGTCAATGTTTGAGCTGATAGCAGCCTTGAGGTAAGATGGTGGAGGTCCCTGGCGGAAGTGCTCCTGCTCATTCAAGATGTAGTGTTTTGTGCAAGCCATGACTCCGGCAGCCTGAATACCCTTGACGGTATGCTTAACGGCGACGGCCGCAAGCACTGGATCTGGAGCGAAGCCTTCCCAGTTACGTCCACCCTCAGGAGAGCGCCCCAAGGGGCCAACAACAGGGCCAAGCTGAACGTCGACACCCTTGAGTCTATGTTCAGTTCCCATGGCATAGCCGCGCTCGTAGAAGCGCCTCCTATCCCAAGTGGCAGCAACCGTGACGCCGGACTCGAAGGCGGATACATAGTCGGCGAAGCGTACCCCAAGAGGCGAGTCTTGCATGCACAGCGATTTGAAGCCCAACCTTGGGATCGATCCCACGTTTCCTACGCACTTTTCACTCTGCCAGCCAACACCAGTGGTCAGATTGACTTTCTCCAACAAGGTGAGACCAGCAACGAACTCAGTCGCCTGTGAGTAGGCAGCAGCCCAATCTCCAAGACCCTCACCCCATGGCGATGGATACTCGGGTGGTGAAGTGGCGGCCCAGAGAGGATCCGAAGGCGATGAGCTGCCCGTTGAGTTCTGAGCCGCCACAAGCGGGATGGCGGCGGCTAAGGCGGTCCCGAACTTCATGGTGGTTGACGATCCTGGGAGCCCAAGTAGCCTCTTCTTCGACGGCTAGCTCGATCCCGTTGATGGGCTTTGCGTGAAAGAGCGAGAGTACAACAATGGCGCGTTCCCTATAGAGGAGGCCGTAGTGATGATAGCGACCTCGACCTACTGAAGGTGTTGCAATGGGTTTGCATACATAGAGGCAGAGCAGTAACGGAAAGAACAACGTAGCCAGGCAGAGTTGAAGCGAGAAAGCACTGTCCAGGGCACAAGGAGCGGAAACAAGGCACTTTTAATATTAGCTACACCGATGACCGTCGAAGTGCCTCATCGCCAACGAGCCGTGCCATGCTAACAAGACCTTGGAAGGCCATTGGGAGGGGGTACAGGAAGCATGTGTCGATTAGGTGGTATTGTCCCTGCAGATGATGCCGTCAACGGGTCCCTCCGCCACTGGGAGGTAAAGGATCAAGGTGACATTCATCCGTCACAAGTGCATGAGAGCCAGGCACACTCGTGAGGTAACATTGCCAGCGGCCAGCCATGCTGGGTAGGTAGGGAGCAGGAGGGATACACAACCACCATACTCTACCCTTTTGCGGCAGAGAGGGACCGAGGTCTGAAGCAGAAATAGGAGTGACACAGTAGGAGGTATTGCCATAGTGAAGGTGCAGCCTCTGCCTTCCCCACAGTGTTTCCCCGCATCCTAAAGCGCTGTGTGGCGACGGGAACGTCGTGCCCCACATCCCTTGTCCACTGTTAACCCAGGATGTCCGTCTCCATCGTCGTGGCACTCCCAAGCTTCTCCTCATCTTTGACACCAGCGTCATACATGCAGAGGCTACGTGCCTGTTGACCAGGTGCCCAGCCTTCCGTCGGCACTAAAGAACAGCGGGAGAATACGAGACTTTGTTCGTGATCGTCGACGGATGGCCTCAAAAAGCAGACGCGTGATTGGAATCTGGAGCTGCCATCCCCGCCGGCTTCCTTTGGGCCTATACAGCGGTGGTTTTGCTGCATGAGAAATGATACCTTCTAATTGCGTACGGCAGAAGAGATCGGCAGCCGGTCAATGACAGGGTTCCCTGTGGAAGGGACATGGGTGTGAATGTGACTCCATGTGAGACGGCGCTCATTGCGAATTCGTAACACGCATCCTAGTGGCTGGGTCTCTACGCGATCCAAGCGTACAACGGTAGCAAGTGACTGAGGGCAGACCGAGCATTTACACTTTGCGTGGGGTGCCACTCACACTGTCTAGCCCATCATACCGTAAGATGTCGTAAATGCGTGGATGTTTGGTGAGGGTTTGTACCAGACATTCTGAACGAGCAGACGGGTGGATAAGTGGAAGAGTCCCGTCGTCGGTCTTTTCTGCCACTCGGTTCCGGCGTAATGTTAAAGCGAGCCAATGCACGTGACTTCGATCTTGGTACGATGCGTCAAGGGTCCACATTGTTTGAGAGCTGGAGCTTGGAAGGTTTGTTCTATATATAAGGTGCAGGTGGTCCTCATGTTGCGGTACTGCCCTCAACAAAGTGCATTATTGCTGCTGCACTTCATAGCTGGTCCAGAGAGCCTGGATATACCCACAATACCACATTCCTTCTCTGTTATACCGTCCCATTGAGGTCGTCGCGGGCTGTTCTCTCTTAGTAAGCCGGAATATCCCGGATTTCACTCAGTCGACCACCCCATCGCTCCACTTTGTTTGGACTGCTGCTGGGTCCCGTTCTGGCAAGACGGTGTCTTTAGTGTTATGTGACTGGCTCGATAGCGGTATGATACATCAGGAGTCATGCATGCGTCGTCATGTATGGAGTGCCGGGTAGCCTGTTTAAAGGCGGTGCTGAAGCCTTCTGAGGCTTGACGTCTCAAAGTATTGAGCACACATACCGGCACAACTAGATACCTTAAACATTCCTGTCGTGGTCACGGTGGTAGTTTCGAGAAAATGACGCACCCGTACCGATCAGAACGGCTCGTCTACCGTGCGATTGAAGAGGAGGACGAAGCATTCCTTATGACACTCTTTAGCGATGCCATCTCCTCCATGAACGCCACGTTCAGGCTCCCAGTTCCCAGTGGCAAGGCAGATGTGAAAGCTGCCCGGGAGCGAATGGCTACCAGTCTCCTGGGTGTGATCATCTGCCTACCTGGGTCAGGTTCTTCCAAGCCCATACCGATCGGCAATCTCAATATGAAGGCTAGCCAACCACAAAATCAACACCATCGCAACACCTCCATCGGCCTCAGCATCATGAAAGATTACCAGGGGCAGGGTTATGGCAGCGAGGCAGTTAAGTGGGCGCTGCGCTGGGCCTTCACCAGGGCTGGCATGCATAGAGTCGAGATTGGAGCTGTCTCCTGGAACACCGGTGCCGTCAGGCTCTATGCTAAGCTTGGCTTCACGTTGGAAGCCACTAGGAGGGAGGCCCTATGGCATGATGGTGGCTGGCATGATTTGATTGAGTATGGCATGCTTGAACACGAATGGAAAGAGCTTTACGGCCAACGATAGGCCCGGCCCAACGACATTGCAACGACACATCCATTCTTCCGACCGCCATGCCTGGGATGAGTCTTGCTTCTGTGCAATCCCTGAGCGCGTTGCGAAGAATTATGCAATACCATTCTGTACTTGATTTCGACATTTGGGACGCTTATGGGGGTTGACTGATATTTGAAGTTCTCCATGCAACAGTAGATGGGCGATTGGTAGACGACTCTAGACTTTCATGTGGATATACGATTCTCTATTCCACCTGGCTGATGGACAATAGTTTATTGAAATCGGATCTATGAACATGCATGGTTTACAACTAAGTCCTATCATGATTCGCTCAATCTCGACGCTCAACCGCTAATGACACTACCAGATCCTCTCTCACCAAGCCAAGCGTTTGTGAAGCATGTCCCTATGAGAATGTCGAAACGGGGCTGCAATGGACACCTGTAGCATCTTGTGCAGCCCAATCGTGCTTTCCATCACAGCACCTTGTACGTTCTGACCCAGCTTCATTAGACGACAATCAACCAAGCAGTTCGCAAAGGCCAGTACGGTGTGGCACCGCCAAATTTATAATTGCCATGTTGGCCATCGAAACTCATAGTATGGTTCAGATGCTAGTTATCGTGACATGTCAGCTGGACTTGCTGACACCTCTTATCGCCCATACAATTCGTGAAACCCTTTCCGTGATATGGAAGGATTTCCGACTGTATCGCCAACAAGGCTCCAACGGTATGCTATATTGTGATGAGAACTGGCGACATCAAATTGAGAGATACTGTTGGAAAAATGATAAAGCTGACTACAATACATCAATCTGGCATATTAAGTATCATCTTAGATGGCCATCGCCCAAACTTGTTACTATCATGTCTCTCCGATTCATCCTGAGGAGCAAACCTACATCGTCTATGCGACCTGACCCTGTCAAACTATATTCCGATAGAAAAGCGCTTGTAATCGCCTTTATTAATGGGAAGTACATTACCTCCGCCGATGCGAGATTCGTTAATCAGCCTAGTCTCAGACATCGCCACACCTATTGGATTGCAACGCTTCTGGACTATTGATTTAGAGCTAGCAAATAATCTGGGATTTTTGCCTATTGAGAGACAACAACTCCGGTGTGAATGGATTGCACTTGGAAACAAAAGGCGCAGTCCGTCCTTAACGTCAACAACTAGCATTGACATTCAGATTCTCAACATAATCAAATCCCATGGTGGCTAAATTGGTATAAATGCCTTATCTAGATTGTGAAGGATGCTTGCACCGAAAAATTAAAGTTTCAGGCTGATCTTCGAATAGTCATAAATGCAATTGCAAACTCTATCTGAATGATCTTCAATGCCACACATCAACATCAAGGTAATCTGGTTTCATTTGACAGATATCGTACTGGCATTTCATCACCATTGGAGTGGCAATGCCGGGCCGGAATCACGCCAGTCACAGGTCAATCACGAGCCATGATGCTGTGTGAAGATGTGACTATTCACCTTTGGTTCGAAATTCCCGAACCCAGCCACCAAATGAAGTGAACGAGTGATTCGCACCTTCCTCAGGCAGCGAACTGACGTCAATGCGCAAGCGTTCTTGCCTAAGTGAAGGCCGTATGATCAGGTGAATTACACACAGCAGCATCCCACTTGCGAAATACTTCCCCTTCAGACTTTCCTTCAACATTGCTTCGAACCACTTCTCTACATTCTCTCGTGATCTAGTTATTGCGACACCACTTGCTTCTCTATACCACAAGAACATTCGAGCACTTCCATTCGACTCGATACATCAGACAAGCTGTCACTTCATCGAGTCACGAGATATCTCACAAGGCCTATCGTTCTTGTAGTCCTCCAGGTAGACCACAAGAGTTGTTACCTTTCCAACACGCTCGGAATATCACAAGAACACTCATTCACAGACCTTCGATCTTTGAGAATAAGCACCATGGATCACTATACCTGTCTTTTTTTCATCCTCTTTGGCTTCTTCCTTCGCCACCTCATCTCCCTAGTGAGCTTCACCAGTCCAGAGCTGCAGCAAGGCTTCGATGCATTCGAAGTCGTTCATCAGAGCACTGCAGAGACACGCCAAGTGCCTGGACTTCTCGACAGCGATGGCAAACGCCACTTTGAAGAAGTGATTGCTCAGCTACGAGAGCGAATCTCTGACAAGGAAGGAGACATCCAGGACATGACGCTGAGGCTTCGTTTCGCCCGAAACGACAGGGACCTACTCAGCAAGCAGCTGGAAGAGTTGAATTCAACTCTGGCGAAGCAGAAGATCGCGAGCCGACGGCTGTTCGATGACGTGACTGAATTGTCGCGCGAAAGGGACAAACTCTCTTCACAGCTGGCTGGGAAGCAGAGCAGTCACGTCGTCCCAGCCCCGCAAGTTCAAGACACTGCAGCCATTCAAGACCACTGCGTTGAAAGCTTCATACGTACAATTGGCGGCAAACTGCGTGAGCAGCTTAGCGGCACTCGCAGTACGACCAGCACGTCTTTTGGCATGGACGATCTTGCTCTGGCCGTCAGCAACCACATCGCTTCCCTTGAAGAAGATGTCCTGGCAGCAGAGCGAGGTCTAAATGACCTCAAGGCAACGAGCATCAGCAAGAGGCAGGCCATACTGATGCTCTGCAACGTCTCACCGAGCGTTGCGGCTGTGATCGGCTGCCCATCGGATGTCAACGACTCCAATGTCGTCTGGCCTTCGATCGACCAGGTGTTGTCTGCTGTACAGGCTGCTCTCGTAAGAGACGGCTCATGCGACTCGCCAATGGACGCTCAGTTGGACGGCCTTGAGACCGAACTGAGGGGCAAAAGCCAGGAGCTGCAAACACGCGAGGTGCAGCTACGTGCCATCGAGGGCGACCTCGAGAGGCAAACGGGCGCCGTCGCCAACAGAGAGAGGGCTGTTGCCGCCGGTGAGACGGGTCTGTCGCATCGTGAAGAGGCATTGAGGAGGCGGGAGGCTGATCTGGTTGCCAATGAAGCCGATCTGAAGTCGTACGAGGCCGAGGTTGGTGGGATCCGGCAGAAGTTGAGGAGCCAGGAGGAGGCCCTCAACACTGCGAAAGATCAGGCTGAGGCCCAGATCAGCCTAGTGCAGCGCAGGGAGGACCGGTTGGAAGAGAGGCAGGAAGAGGTCGAGAGGAGGGAGGCGGCCCTAGCATCTCGGTCAAGCGATTACGCTGGCCGGGAGGCAGGACTTGCCAAGAAAGAGGAGGAATTTGCTTCGCGATCAAGCGATTACGCTGGTCGTGAGGCCGCCCTTGCCAGCCGAGAGGCTGAGAGCAAGGAGCGACTGGAGAGGAAGGAGGCAGACTTGACCTCACGGTCAAGTGATTACGCTGGCCGTGAGGCAAGGCTGACCCAGAGAGAGACTGAGAGCGAGAATCGCCTCAGCAAAAGGGAGGCTGAGATCCAGCAGCGACTGGCCAGCATCGAGGCGAGGGAGAAATCCCTCAAAGCCAAATTGGAAGTTGGTGAGCCTGTCTCCAAGCAGATGCTGCCGCCGCCACCACCACCAACACTTTCTTCTCCCACCGAACCTTCATTGTCCCAGAAGGACGGTGTTCCAACCCATCCCTCGAGCAAGCTGGTCTTGCCAGGGATCTCTCTCTACAGTCCGACTGCGCCACCCACCAGCGCAAGAGTGACCGACTTGAAGCGCGACGCCTTGGCCCAGATTCCTGGATCGCCTGACTATGTGAGAGCAAAGCCAGTCTTTGGACAGCCAGGTTTCCCTCAACCCTCCAAACCTTGGCCAAGTCAGACACGAGCACCTTCCAACTCAGCAAGCACTAAAATCGGAAACCCTTCCACAGTTTCCGAATCATCCTCCACGAGCTCTAAAGAACCCTCCACCGGAACCACGAAACCCGTCGTAGGAACTACAGAGCCAACGCCAGACGACTCTTCCAGAGACGAGCAATCCACAATTGCGAACAGGAAGATACTGCCTCTACCTAGAAGGCGGATCGCGCGTTCAGCTCAGCAGGATACCGCACAGGATGATGCCAATCAATCGAGCGCCATGCCTGAGCAGGCTAATTTCGCTACAGCGACTGCTCCAGCCGCATCCATCAACAAAAAGTCCGATGTTTCTTCGATGCAACCACCTTCCTCCAAAGGCGGTGTTCCAAAACCAACGGCACCTCCAATATCTACTCCTGCACGCAGAAACCCAACTGTGCCACCAAGCGAAACTTGTTTGTTTATCGATGGTGATGGAAGTGGTTGTCAATCGCGCGTGACAGCCAATGGCAAGTACTGCGAAGGCCATCAATACGTCATGGACAACCAAGATATGCTCAAGTGGATGGAGGATGAACTAAACAAAGGTCTCCTTGATATGACTCTGAATGAGGAAGATTCCAAGCCAAAAGGAGTTGACAAAAAAGGGGAAAAGCCAGCGGCATCTCCAGATCTCACCATGCGAGATGCTCCTTCCACGCCGGCAAGGCCAGTGCAAGCAGCCGCTTCCGGTTCTACTCCTCAAACCCCATCGAGTGGCCCGGCTGTCATCAAGAAGAAGGTCGCCAGCCCATTCATGCCACCGAGAAGACCCCCAACTAGACGCCTGGCGTTGCCGACAAGTACTACCACTATAGCTTCACCAACTACAGTAGCCGAAGATCCAGCAGCTGACCCATCCTCATCTCCTTTCTCAAACTCCCCTTATGGCCCGCCCAAATGCGGTTTCCGAGACAGCTCTGGGGTGCCTTGCTCCAATCTCAAGAGCGAATGCACCGTGCATGCTAAAACGAAAAGCAAGTACGAAAGGGACTGGTAAATAGCACCCTACCTCTTACCCAGTGAAGAATAGCAAAACGGCAGTCAATCCAAATCCCAAAACAGAACAATGCAAGAAAACACTCAAGGGAAAATCCCATGCCACCAATCTAGCCGATCAAATTCGAAGTAGGGACAATCGGAAATCCGAAGCACGAAGCTCGGTAGCTGAGCGCCTGACCGCAAGTCAAATGTTGTCAATGTCGCTACAAAGGTGCAGTATAAAGCCAACGTAAAAGCTGCAAATCGAAGCGTTGAACGCCATGGGCGAACGCTAGTCTTCAAATCGGATGCCATGTGCATCGCGAATAAGAGGTGCATTACCGGGAATTCAAGTTCGCAACAACTGCTATCACAAGCAAGTAATGACCTTGAAATCACTTTCATTTTCACTCTGATACAAAGGCAAAATAAGATACATTCAAACCGCGCTTGGAACGCGACAAACAGATATCATGCCACTAGGCCTCAAGTCATCAGTATCTTGAAGCTGAACTATACCAATTCCAATCTACAATTGATGAGCTTATACAAAGTCTCCAATACCCAGGCCACTGGTAGGGCGAGGTAGAGGCATAGCAAGAACGATCCAAACGATGCACAGCAAAAAGTGTTCACCGAATCCAAGAACTGTCTTCCCTCATCACCACACGATCCCTCCACCTCGCGTCTCGAAATCCTCTCTTGAATTGTGACTCATCCGCAAAAGACTGCTGAATGACACCTGAGACTTTCACCATCGTTTACGTCTATATGGCATTGTTCAGCCCTTGAGAACGGTGGCTTGCCTTGAAATTGAGCAATCTCGGCGCCGGCCTCTGACCACTTCATCCAAAGTCGGACATTCTCGACCATCTCGACAAAGAGATGCATATCAACGGTATACAACAATAACACAGCGCATCTTCTAAACTCACTCCGATCAAAACACGATGAAAACTTCTCATAGATCAAATGACGCACAATCTCTTTACGTTCCTGTGCAGCATTACACGCCAGAGCAATCCTCACATCCAACACGCCGAGAGCGACAGATAGAATTTACGTCTCGAGCCACACCTGTATCGGCATATAGAGATTTCCATTGCGAAGAGATCTGCTCTTGTTAAATCCAGATGCAAGGTGTATTGAACTTAATATGGTGGGTTACGCAAGAATGCAGCTGGATGGAAAAAACTTTCGACAAGTGGGTGCACTAATATCACCTATGCAGTCCTCAATAGCAAACGCTCAAACCTACTCTGAGCAAGAGCGGTCGAGATTGCTCTTCATATACAAGCTTATATCCAAGTTGGTGAAGTTTGGAAAGGAAGAGACGAAGCAAACCCTCTAGTGAACAAGAAAGACCACGACGCCATACCACGTGGAAGACTGCATATTGTCATCGTTCATACCTTCCACCAAGATTCAGGCTGAGGGGCAGAGTCTATGGGGCCTGATAAAATAACTTTCAATGCAATGCTCACAGGCTCAACATAATGACATTCTACAAATAAAGGAGGAGGGTTGGGCACGTAGTTGACGGAAGCCACTGCAAATTGTCCAAGCAGTAAAAGCAATGCGGTAGAGGTTGGGTAGGTATATAAACGCACAGCGTAATGGCCTCAAAATCTGATGCTAAGTTTTTGCTCGTCTTTATAACATAGGATACAGAGGCTTTACCGCCTCAACACTGTATTGGAAAAGTTACAGCATTTACCCGCCTTCCTGTAAACTTAGATACCACGCCAAAGCAATCGGGCTGTAAGGCGCCACCTTTGCGGCAATGTAAGAAGAAGCAATCCTGGCATTCCGCTGTGCACTTACACGATGATTTGCCAATTATTAATATTAAGCACGCTAGGTAGGAAGCCACTAGCGCTAATAAGCAGTGTCTAGATAAGATAAGCTCATTCGTACCTGGGTGGGGACGTCGAGCACTGATAAGTACCTGTGTAATAGCGGAACTAGCATTCGTAACATCTCTTGACGAGTGCAAAACTACTTCAATTTTCTTCAGGCTGCGTGCTTTTCGCAAAGTATATTATGAGTGGCACATTCAAGCCGTCTGCAGCATGCTGTAGTAAGCCAGCTGTAATTGGTCCTCCGTACGAGAAGAGAGGCACTTTCATAGAATTAGACAGCACCAAGATCTACACAGCCGGGCCTGAGGACGTGGACAGAGCTCTCTTTCTCATCTACGATATCTTCGGTTTCTCCTCTCAGATTCTTGAGGGCGCGGATAAACTCGCGGCCGCTGGATTCCGTGTCTTCATGCCTGGCTTCTTTGGCGACTCACCGGCGCCGCTAACTTGGATGCCACTTGGCGGACCTGAGCAGACCGATAAGCTAGACGAGTTCTGTGAGGGCCCAGGTAATACTAAAAGGACACTTGAACGCATTGACAAGCTGCGCGCAGAGTTCCAGGAGCTTCAGCCAAGCATCAAGAAATGGGGTTTAGTCGGATACTGCTGGGGTGGCTACGTTAGTCTTATAGTTTACACATCTACATTGCGAGAGATATGACACTTATGTTTCCCCAGGTCGCGCCGCATGCTTGCGTTTCCGATACATCTTTTAGCGCGTGCGCAATGCTCCATCCCGGTTATGAGACCTCCATCGCAGATCAAGTCTCCGTTCCCGTCCTTGCTCTCAACTCAAAAGATGAAACCGAGAAGGACTATGCGGATTTCCAAGCCAAGCTGAAGGTCGAGAATAGCATCGTGAGCTTTTCATCTATGGAGCACGGGTGGCTCTCTGCTCGCGGTGATCTTACTAGAAGCGAAGTGCGCACAGAATTCGACCGCGGCTATGCAATGATCGCCGAGTGGATGAGAAAATATTTGTAGTCGAATTCGACGCTGGTACTGGTTGGAAACACCATGCTGCGTGCGTCCTCATCCTCACTATCACATTGACCTTTGAATTGGTGGCCGTCCATTGGTGGTAGGATCATTGACATTGTCAGCAGCCTTCGTGCTGCCATGGATGCTTTCGCTTCCATTGTGCACCATCATGACTCTGTCAGCCTTTCGCTTCTTCATCTCATGAATGCGCTCAGCAGGAGGTATTTTAGTAAACTGAAAACAAGACCTCAGTGCCCCATGCTTTCGAGTTGCAGTGTTTCATCGTCCGAGCATAGAACCTTTGGGCTTGGATGCTAATCGACGCACGCCAAAAGCTCGTGACCACTGTAATCAATTTCTGCGCACACAATTTGCCGCTTTCGATGACTGTGGCTAAACCGCCCGAACGACATAATGCTATTTTGAGAACACAAGACCTAATAGACTTTTCAGGACTTTGTATTTCATAGTCAACTGTCCTACGTTATAATGTCATGTTGCAAGTATAATGAGAGCTATGCAATTGCTACTTGGTCGGGACATAACTTTTCGGCCCCTCTGTTTACTTCGTACTGTCACTCAACTCTCAACGCAACATTCACTGCAGTGCTCACGAGCCGACTAGAATGAGCCAGTACGACTAAATCCAAGGCACTCATTCCTTTCGCTTCTCCTTTCACAACGCCTCCACATTTCCTTTGCCAAAAGCTATCTTAATCTCCATCCTTCTCCTTGCAAACTCACAGCAAACACACGTCGACTTTGACCGCCTCAAACCATCAAACAGACAAATAAAAGCCTTTCAACACCGCAGGGTCGACAGAATGCTGCTCGTTTTCCTCTTCTGGACACTGGCTGGTGTCATGTACCAGTCTTCAATCATGCCAAACACAATCACAACATTCTAGAAAGCCATTACCGGTCCTGAGCTGGCAATATCTGTACACTCTGTAACACACGCCACCGTGCATTCAGAAATCAGCTCCATTGTACCCATCGCGAATGGATCAAAATCACTATACCAGATCGGAGAATCCAAAAAGACGTTGCTGACAGTGTCGACTACAAGACCAAGAACAGCAACGCAAACCGTGTACACGGTCAGGACGACCGTGGTGACAACCTTTCCGCCAAATACACATCGAGACACAACTGGCTTCTTCACAGGACACGAGGAGTTAATCAAGATGATACTCCAATCAATCTATGTTTTCACCTCAAATCTGTATGCCGCTTCTGGAGTTTCGATTGTGGTATACATGCTGCTTTTTGGACTTGGGTTCACTGGTTCAGCATATGTACGCCGCGCTCGAGTCATGTTCGAAGACCTCGATTTGAGACTCTATACAAACACCACAGACTTTGAGTTGCCACGACCGGTTGAATGTCCAAACGATACCAGTCAGACGGGCTCGGATGGTGTCGGTTTTGGACACGTTACTTTGACTTATCCATCACAAGCTGCCAAAGAATCGCCTTGGTCTGAACTGCTTGGAGACTTGGTGCTAATACAAAATGAATGTCGCGAGATTGCCTTATCGGAATGGCGAGACGTTATCAAAGTCTTTCGAGATGGCAATTATGGCGTAATTGACATGATCAGCGAAGACAAGCTGGAAATCATCCGCACAATCACAGACTTCTACATCACCGAAAGGACGAAGGAGACACACGTATCTCTCAAGCAGCATAATGAGTTGAAAAAAGAGCTTGACAAGTCCGAAGCCGTTCGAGATCGTGCGGTTCGTATGTATGTTGAAGCGCGACCTAAGCTGGACGAGTACGAACGTCATATGGACCTGGTCACCAAGCATGCGACTCTCGACGGCCTCACGAGAGAGATGGAAAAAGAGATGAAAAGCATGGAAGGGACACTTGACGTTTATCAAAAGTACAAAGAAACAATCGAGCGCCACCAGGAGCTCGAGAGAAAGTGCAGAGATGCTACCGCGGCGAAAGCAAAAGTGACCATGGAGAATGAAGAGCTACAGAAAACGCACTGCAAGACAATGGAAAACTATGGGGCGGCTGTTGATGAAGCCAATGAGTGGGTCAAACTCGCACGCAGCCTTGTAGAAAGAATCAAGCTCCTTGAAGCAAAATTGATGGATGTTAACGACATTGCGGAAGAGCTGACAAAAGACCGTGACGAACTGAGAGCGGATAACACTTTCTTAAAGTCCGAACTGGCAGAGGCCAAGGGGAGTTTGGGTCCGCAGATAGCTGAAGAGGATGTGACTGCAGATGAGGTCCACGTCGATTGTGATTCTGAGATAGAAAGATACAAGGCGCTTTGGGAAGAGACCGAGAGAGATTATGAAAGGACGGAAGGGGAGCTCGAGGATGCGAGAGCAGAAGTGGAGGCGAAGATGAGGGAAATCAAAAAACAAGATAAGATGATCGAGGATTTGAAGAGAGAGTGCAAGGCAGTTGCCGAAAAGAAAGAGGCGGAAAAAGAGGCCGCAGTCCAGGAGGCGTGGAACGCCATTGCAGAGACCATGGAGGAAGATGAAGAGTCAGCCAACTGAAAGGCCATGAATCTCCGTCGAGAATCTGGGTACCCTGCTCCATGAGAGTCACGAAGGATGTGTGAGAGAGTCTGCTTTATTGAGTTGAGCTTGGTATTATTGTGCATAAGTGCCGTCTGTATAACTACTCTTGGCGAGACAGCGAGGCACAATATTACACAAAGCCCTTTAAGAACCACTTAGAAGGCTCACAGTGTCATGTGTTGAAAGTCACAGAAAACGGTAACCCAACGGCTCTCGGATGTAGTACATTCAAAAGCGAGAAACCCGCTGGTATCAGCATCGCGAACTCTTAGCAAACAAATGACCTGCAGCATCCAGGTACCTAGGTAGCAAGCAGCAACAAACGAGGTTGTGATATTAAGGGACGGGGCGTGCCTCGGCAAACCCCGTCCGCTTACCCCAAATCAGCAAGTGATACTGATGAGTCGATATCTAGGCTTTCCTCTCAGTACTTTGTCTAACCCTCAACTTGTACTCATAAAGACTAGTTCTCCACAAACAAAACATGAATAAACAGCCAAAGGCCTAAACAATAATGTCCAACGCAACACATGCAAGTTTTCCCAGTGAGCGGTTGACCATTGGAGCAGGAGTAGCTATCTTCCATATTGCTACCGCTAGAGTGGTATTATGCTATCACTCCAGAGAACATTATTGGTTCCTCCCTAAGGGCCGGAAGAATGCAAATGAAGAGGTTGGTAGAGCAGCGGAACGAGAAGGTTTTGAGGAGTCTGGCTTTCGTAATCGCCTCCTGCCACTTCCTCTGAAACATAGGCAGCCGGACGCCGAATCTGGACATGAGGCATTTGTCACGGAAGTCATCTGGCTTCAGCTCCTACCACTTACTTCAAAGACACAATACATGCTCCACTGGTATGCTGCAGAGACGCTTCCGGAAGACATGGAGACCGAATTGAATTCCCAGCTGGAAGATGATGAAGGCAGTACGGCGGTGCGTGCCTATAAGCCACCAATTCCTTACCCCAAATATCTCACCATACAATCAAGAATCAACATGGACCAAAGAGTAGACAAAAACGGCGAGGCGAGAGTATATGAGCCTCTCCGGCATTCTGGAACTGGGGTTGACGAGGAAGAGAGCTGGTACAAAAGCCATCTGCTTCCTATCGATGAGGCCATCAAGAAGCTCAAAGGCAGTATCATGGCGGACGTCATTAAAAGAGCTTGGGACGGTGTACAGTTAAGAATGCAGTATGAATCGAGTCCAACGCATCCTCCAAGTTGAAAGCTGCACAGGTAAGTCTCCAAGCTGGGCCGTTGAGGTGTGTCAATAAGAGTGACTTGACCTGAAACTCATGAGGTGTTGCACAAAGCCCTGAAGTGCCATCATGCGGCTCTTTTTAAATCGAACAGGAAAGAAACCATATCAATGTTAATTGTTCTGTCTGATTTCCTAATCTACGGAGGTGGATTTCTTGAAACCCTCCAAAATGGTCTAAGCGTCTACCACGTTTTGTGAATGTGGATGTGTTACAAGTCATGTCGTAGGTCATGTAGCTGTAGCCGATCATGAAGTGTGAAAATGGGGTGTGATTAGCTGAAGCAACAGCCATCAACATCGCTCCATCTCCTACAACGCCATACGCTCATTGGTCACTATGATGACATTTCTCATCTGATATGACTCTAACTGAGCCTGGCCAGCAGAGCAATAGTTGCGAGCTCCTAGCCAACTTTTAGCTTGGACCCCCGTCCCTCGAGAAAATCTTGCCTGGCATCCTTGCTAGACCGTCAGTAGGACTCCAAGAAGACAATGGTGAGCACATTATCTTTGCGTGTTGTCTTACATTCCTGCTGTCCTGAGCGCTGATCTCTAAGCGCCCCTCTCGATTTATTGATTCTGTGCTATTGTGCCAAATCCAGGTATAAATCTGCTGCCTTACAAATACTAATATTCTTCTCGAGAGGAGAACAAAGGCAGGCAGCACATCTTTCTGCTGAAATTTTGTAACATGCGTCTGTTAACCAAGTTGCAAGACACATCACGATCCGGCGTACAGTGGGACGGAATCTCAAGCTTTGTATAACCAACGACCACTTTATCGCAGGCATCTATATTGGAAGCGAAGCAAATAGTGCTCAACTGTCTCCTTTGCTGATTGATTGAATACATGGTTTTTGTCGTCGCAGTGACTTATTATACGAGTATATTTGGTTTATCTTTATGTATGTTTTGTTGCTTGTGACAGTGCAAACTTGGAATTGGTTTGATACTGACGAACGCCGCAAGGCCATAATGTTCATAGATCATATTTTCTTTTGCTCTTTGGTTCTGGGAACAAAGGCATTATATACCAAAACACAGGTTCCTGAATGGGGCTAGCAAGACTAGCAAATACATGCGGAACTCGTACTCATTACCTCATAAGTAAGGCGACCTCGAGCTTCGATAGACCCTCGTTGGAGTGCTGCTCGGTCTTTCAGTAAACTACAAACCGATGGTCTTTCTGGACTAAATTTGACACCGCAAGAGCAAATCGCGACAGCACCTGCCTAAGCAGGCTTAAGTTGGGTGGATATCCAATGCGGCCTCCGCATTGGGACAAGCTTGCTGCAATGCTGGCAGAATTCTGAGCATTTCCCCACTTAACGCTACTCACGACCGGTCGACTCATTGTGCATCATCAATCCGCGCGACAAGAGTGGAATACAAAACCTGTGTAATTATCTATGTAGGAAGCAGTGACAGCTCGCCACTTCCCCAAGCAGTCACGAACTTGTTTCATACGATGACAAATAACATGGGCCGATCAGCCTCACGCTTTCTTACAGACGTTGCAACTCACGTTGACATCGCGGAAATCTGTGCTATTGAACGATCCGCAACTGGTAAATTTGGACAAATACCACAACTGGCACACCTCGTTGACGGTGACGTCCTTCCCGCAACTGCAGTGCAATCTTGGCTAGATCAAGGTCGTATCTTCGTGGTCAAAGATGCTTTGCTCCAGGACAAGCTAGCTGGGTTCGCTGCTACACATTTGAAGGATGGCCATCTTTACCTAGCGGAGATCTCAGTCTCGTCAGACTACCAATGCCAGGGAGTTGGATCTATCCTGCTGGACGAGGTCAAAGCTCATGCACGAAGCATGCTCACAACTAAAAGCGGAACCGCTCGAGTGACTCTGACTACTTATCCAGACGTTCCGTGGAACGGTCCGTGGTATAGAAAACATGGCTTTTTAGAGGTTCCGGCTGAGATACTGGGGCCTGAGCATATTGCTAAAATGACGACAGACGAAGACGAAAGAAAGCTTGTGCAGCCAGGATATCGCCGATGCTGTATGCAATGGACAGAATAAATCCGTCTTGTTGATGAGTCCACGTTCCAATGGTCTGGCAAGGCATTTAAGGCGATGTTCCGGATGAAATTCGTCGTCGGCCCACGGTATTTACAGAATGCGATTTTTCATGCTTGCGACGAAGGGCGATTTCCTCTCTAGCGCGAGCAAGGCTTCCCTGTCGGACCAGTTGATGACGGTATGCTAGAGCCTATTCCTGTTTCCTCAATCAGAAACCATCAAAGCAATTTTACTGACTTCACTGATTTCATAGTTCTGGCGAAGACGAAATTGCGAAAAATACCCACTTCACACGATTGTTTGGCCTTTGTATATCAGCAAATATATAGAAAGCGATAAAGATCACAACAGGAGCTAAGAGCAATGAGACTTCATTGCCGATTTTTCAAGTGAATGTGAGCAACGAACTCATTCAATATACATTCACACGACTGTCTTACGGCCTTATAGAATATGCACAGTAGGAACGGAAGCATCCGCCATGACATTTCACAGGTCATTGAGCACTATTCTGCCTCTTGCATCCGACTTCCTCCTCACAGTTCTTGTACTGATGTTTCTTGGATACAAAGTTTCCCAAAAACCTCCAAAGCCTCATCTCTACCATATTTCGACAGCCATCATCGAACACTAGACTGGCGTAGATTGGAACCATTGATAAGACCTATTGCCAAACATTCAACAAATTTGCAGCACCCATGGAGTTCACTAGACTCGTTGTTTCCGCCAAGAACGCCGCTGAGATCTTTCGGAACGGGTTGCTCATGTTGATAGCTTTTCTGATCACCTTGGCTCTGACCACCCTTGTCCTCAGTGGCTTTTGCGCTCCTTCCGACTGGCCTGCATTAGTGCAGTTCAACAAAGAGAACGACACTCTTCGCGTCAGAGTACGAGAGCTTGAGGGTCAATTGCAAGAAGACCAGAGGAAAGAAGAGCATCGTATCGACACTAGAAACAAATGCATCTTAACCCTTGCTGCACAAGCGAAAGAGCTACAAAAGCTTCGAGCAGATTTGCAGCTGGCTGAAGAGAACGTTCGTCAGACACACGTAAAGTGTGCTGAGCTCACAAAAGAGAAAGATCTTGTAATCGATCACCGCAGTCAATTGGAGATTGAGGTTGCCACGGCCAAAGATCAACTACTCAAGTCTCAACAAACAACAGCAGTAGATTGTGAAGAAGAACACAATCGGAACGCTTCAGAGATTAATTCACAGCGCGAGAAGTTCGAGAAACTTCATCAGCAGCTCTCTGACCGTCATGATGCAGAACTTGCTGCGCAGGAGCAAGCCGCCGCCGCTGCAACGGAGAAGGCCGATAGCTTAATCGACCAGAAGTCCAGTATAGTAAAGCGGTTGCGTAAAACTCTCTCGAGAAAACGCGTAGCTGCTAGGGTTGACTTGATCCGTTTGAGCCGAGAGCAACGTGCCAAATCTATGGGACGGCCCATCACCCAACATTCTACCGCCTTAACGGGGACTGTTCCACCTGGTCTCGATCTAGACGCAGTCGAGAGGCAGCACCAAGCCGATCTCAAGCATCGAGACGATGCCCTAAGCGACTTCCAAAAACGAGCCCAGGCCGAAATGGACAGTGCTTACAGAAAAGGAATTGAAGTGGGTTCGCATCAATCCGAACAATACGTTAATGGCCTGTTAGACCGGTGCAGAGGCGCTGAAGCTGCGCATGCTAGATGCAGTACAGAGGCAGCTGAAGCCAAGGCACAGTCTGATGCTATCACAATCAATCTTAGGCAAGATATTGGTTCACTCACAGATGAGAACAATCAACTCAGGGCCGAAGGAAGAAACCTTGAAGGCAACATTGCATCAATCTTCAAAGAGAGGGAAACCCTTCGAAACGTACTCAGAGAAGAGCGACTGCTGTACAAGCAGACTGATAATGCTCTAAACAGTGTCAGAGCTGAAAAGAGAGGGTCAATTGCCAGGCAAAAAACACTAGAGGCCGAAGTCGACCAGTCGAAGCCTCAGCTACGCATGTTGCGCACGCAATACCAGCGTCTGGAAAACGTGTCGGCCAAAAAGCTGAGCCAGGCCGAGGAGACCGTCCAAAGCCTTAATACTCTGAACATTATCTACCAGGATGACCTCGAAACACTCAAAAGACAGCTAGAGGAGCATGGGATTGTTCCCCATGTCACTATGGACGACGAGGTGGGGAACGCGGCCAATTCTGGGTCGGATGAGAGCGAATACGCCCACATGACAGAGGCTGGAGGGGGCGACCATGAATTCACTAATGCTGAGGACCCTGATGGCGATCCGGTTTTGGAGGGTTCGGATCCCGGGGAGGATATAGACCGCCTTCATGGCGGTGACGCGACTGTCGACGATGCGGAAGCGACATACAATGATCTTTACGGCTCTGATTCCAATTCAGATGGTCGTAATGGGTATGAAGAGCTGTCCGAGATGTTCAGTAGCCTCGGGATTAGCGGCGGTGAAATGGCAGATGCGGAGTCCATGAACGCCCAGAGTACAGACGTTGAGCCCATGGATATCGAGCTTACAAGTGTTGACGCAGACGCAGAGTTCGAATGGGAATGATGTTCAGCCAGCCGCGAGGATCACAAACGGCTTCAGGGACGCAAGAGTGACTGCTTGAAAGTGGTATCAGGGGACAGTCTGAGTAAGAGGTCTGGGATGCATAGAAAGGAGCAAATAAACAGGGACGCATTGCAAAATAGACGAGAGAGGAAACGGCCGGATTGCACTAGGCTCTTAACGAAAGCTCTCGATGGAGATTTACACACAAGAACATACACTGTACTAAATGTGAAAATGAAGCCTTAGCAAAAGTTCTGATACGTAAAATAGAGTAGTCATTAGGTTGCAACAATCTGCAGCAGGCCGGGCCGAGGAGAATATGGTCACAATGAAAGCGCACATTACCATGTTCTATTACTATCCTCAATTTGCCACGAGAAGTGATGCCGTACCCACCACGTCATGTTTATCTCGTTGGGCCAGAAGTTGTCCTTCCAACAACTCCATTTGTATTGATGCCAAGCTTCAACTTCTTTCGGCAATCAGGGCAATACCACTTGGTCCTTCTAGGTGGCAGATCATCAAGCTGTACACACCCAAGGTGAAACCATTCGCCCTCACAATTATCCTCATTGTCACAGGCGATCATGTGTCCCCAGCTGACATCTCCACAAATACAATATCGAGGTTCATTAGGATCCACAAGTTCCACATCTTCCGCACCGTCCAAGAGCGGTGTCTTTGCAGCTTGATTGTTGGGTGCCGAGCTTTGCTGTTGCTGTTGTTGCTGATGGTGCTGCTGCTGGTGCTGTTGTTGTTGCTGTTGCGCTTTTTTGCGTGGTGCAGCTTTCCTGTTGCTGGAAGATACCTTTGCACTCTCACCGTCACCTGCGGTAATGAGCCCAGGGGCTGGGCGACGACTACGACGAGTGCCAGGCGCACTAGCTGGACCACGAACGAGCGAGGGTAGGTTGGTGACGGCGGTGGCACCGGGCAAAGATACGTTACTGTCCCTCCTAAGACTCGCACGCCTCGAAGGTGGTTCTTCACTGACTGCCTTTTTGGTAGACTTGAGTATGATCGTGGGTTTCTTCACCAGATTTGGAGCTGGTGGTGTTCCGGCGTTCCGTGTAGTATCATCCGCAGGAGCCAACGTTGTCCTTTGGCTGCCTGTTGACCCAGTGGAAGCGTTAAGCTTCAATTTCTTCGGAGGCCCCTGGGCTGTAGCAGAAGGAGGGTCTATGTCTCGTCCACGAGGGCTGGACTCTCGCTTCCTCTTCCTTTTCATATCTACATCCACAGTGGTTCCGCCTGGAGATGTCACAGGAACATCTAGGCCTTGTTCGGCTGCTAGCTGCTGCTGAAGTGCTTGCTCCTCGAGCATTCGCATCCTTTTTAACTTCTTGGCTTCGTTGAGCCTCATACCTCGGTTGATGAGTTCATCGTCCTCATCAGCGCCACCGCCGGTATCATCTTCGCCAACGCCATAGTCGTCATTGAAGACAAGATCTTCACCTCTACTTTCATCGCCGTTAACGAGTACCTTCGTCGGGTCTGGTCCATTAGCTTCGTCGACAAAAGGTGGGCCGCCTTCGTCTGCAGCTTTTTTGGCCGCTTCTTTGCCCGCGACACCACGGCCTAAGTTCTTGAGTTCCCTGCGAACCATGGTATGTGATGGCACCCATATCGCATTCTTTTTCATACGTTTCCTCAATTTAGCCATCTCCCATTCTGTCAACTTCATCCAAGGCAGCCATTTGCTGCCGTTGACAGCATCGTCAGGTGGAGAAGTAAGTGCCAAGAGTGCATTCGAAGTACTTATTCCTGCAACAGCAGAGTGTGCGTTGGTACCAGGTTGGCCAGGTTGGCGTGACACGCGTTGCTTCTTGTCTCTGTCTCTTTCGCGATTACGTCTATCTCCTTTCTCTGATCTCAAGGCCTTGGGCGTACGAGACTCAGCTCGGGGGGTGTTTCTTCGAGTTGCTGAAAGAGGAGGCCGTTCAAGTGGTGGGGATGTCCGAGGCGAGCTCCATGGCGACATTGCTTCCACCGGCGCATTGGGGTCTGGAGGAGGAAGTACTTCCCCTGGAACCATGACCTTTCGCCCCCGTAGCTTGCTCTCCGCTTTGTTATGCCGACTACGAGGAGTCCTATCCGGAATTTTACTATCACCACCTTGAGCATGTAGACGATCTTCCCGCTTGAGATTAGGTGAAGTCAAGGCACTCTGTTCTGGAGTAGGGTCTCGAGAAGGTGGCATAGGTTGGCTCTTCAACTTTGCAATCACAGATTCCATCCGTAGAGACTCCTTTGTTGCCATCTCATCTAATCTGGCTGCTTCTGCGACGGCCATCCGGCAGGCCCTTTCTGCTTCCTCCAACGCATAACTGATATTCCGCCGCAAATCTGCAGAGACCGGACGCTCGTTCTCTCGCAGTTTAGGCCATAGGGCATATATTGTCGTGTCATGGTGTATACGCCTAATGCTCTGCTCTGCCTTTGCACGCTGCTGACCGATGAGAGTGAGAGCGCGAGTCAAGTGGGATGGAAAGTGCTCGGTGTACGTCAAAAAGTCGGACAAGGTGTTTTGAATATCGGGATCCTGAGGCGTCTGACGCGAAAGACTACGAAAGTCGTCATCCGAAATGGCATCGGCGGCCATATCTAACTGCTCGGTGCGGTCACAATAGTCTAGCGAGGGTAAATGGGGACGATGAGAGTAGGAAGAGGTGAGCTCTATCTGGATTGATGTCGCCTGCCTGGGTGCGAATCACACAACATCTTCGGTGACAGCAACGAGGTATCGCTCAGCTAGATTTCGCGCCTGTTGTCTTGAGCTTAGACTTGAAGGTTGCGTGTGTCGCATTCACGAATCGTCGGCTGTCGCGACTTCGAGACAGGGACGCGCCCACGAACCGATGGTGACGCGACACGTCACGTGACTTTGCTACTTGCATGTGCTGACTAAATTTGAATCGCCCTCATCAATGTCGGTTCACCTAGAAATACGTGAGCGAGCCTTGAAATGTTGTGTTGAAGACATCTGTTCTGCTGACCGTTGTAATGATTAGTTCATAGGCACAATCTCCCCTTCTACAACTAGGCCATCATTCTCGAACTACTCTAGGGAGCCTTCTTCAACCTTGAGGTGAAGCTGATCTCCTGGGCAATGTGAGCTCATAGTGAGACTGGGACAGAGTAGTTCTAGAGTAGGCCATGCGCGAACTTATCGATTGAATACGCTACTTTGAGTCCCACTTTACTGTTGGTGGTGCAGCGCCCGTCGCACACCATGGCTCTTCGTGTTGGAGAGGTCATCGAGCCCATTATTGCCTCGTCGCTCTGGACTATGACGAATGACGCACGAAAGCGACAAGTAAAGCGCCGACTAGTCAGCGGCCACCAGGGGATTGATGAAATGCTCAATGGTGGGTTTGAGTATGGCGAGAATGGCATCGCATGCATAAGTGCCACAGAAGCCAGCAATGGTAAGAACCTTGCACGGGCGGTATTGGTTCAGCATATGCTCTCATCAAACCTTTCGAGAGCGACCATTATCGACGCCGCTCTGGGCTTTGACGTCAGGGGCCTATACGAAGACGTTGAAGCTGCTCTATGCGCTGGTAGTCTTACTCACACAGACGAGCCTGAGACTTTAGCACTGAAAGTGCTTGACAGAGTCCAAATCATCAAGGTTTTTGACCTTGCCGGCTTGGTTGAGGCTTTAGAAGAAGTGCGATCTAACCTGGATGGCATTGACAGTACTACCACCGGATCGGTCTGTCATGATTTGGGGCTCCGTTTACCTCAAGCCACAATCCCGGATAGTCAAGACGATGGAGAAGAGATCTTCGTGGAAGACGCGGGAAGGGACTCACTGCGCCACTCAACTACAAATAGAGAATCTACAGCAATTGATCAACAGCCTAACAGTGCTTGCAGGGAACCAGGCGATGATGGAACGTATCTGCTAATCGTCGATGAATTCTCGAAAGCAACAAAGACAGTCAAGAAATCCGGTTCCGCATCGAGCCAAGCTCTGATAGCGAGTTTCTTGCGTTCGTTGCGTCACCTGAACAACGCGCACAGCATGAGCACTATTCTTGTCGATCTTGCAATTGAGCATCCTACCTTGGGAACGCAAAAGGATCACATCACGCCGAGTATCTTCTCGTCTTGTCCTCTGCGCCCTAGTTTGAGTTTAGAGTTGCAGTGGATGGTAGACCTGCATCTGATGGTACACATGATACCACTGAGGAAAATCGATGCTGAGAAGTACTATGTGGCCGGCTTAAGTGCTACTCGCGGGCAGCGGGTGCAAATGGCGAATGTCGTTGAAGTGCTATACGACAGGAGAGGAATCAGGCTCCAAAAATGGGCTGCTTTCCTGACAGATGAGGCAGGGCGACTCAAGCCCGCAATCTAAAGCGTTTACCCTCGTTGCCATAATGACTGATTCCGTAGGTAGGGCGAGCCATTGACTCGAGTATATATACATGTTTCCGGACGCCTTCTTCTGCCACGCTGTAAAGACTCTTTCCTTCTTATTCTGTTCAGTTGATGTTCTTCTCCGCAGGCGTTGCATCGAGCAGCCCCAGTGATCGTATCTGACCGGCGTTCGGCGCGTCGTCCCGGGTGGTAGAGAGTTCCTTCTTTCGGTATGCAGCTTGCAATGCTGAGATTTTGGCGCCCTGAGTGAAATCAAGACAGGTGAGCTGGCTGTACTCTTTCGGTTTCTCCATGTTTCCCCAATTCCATGCTCGGTACCAATTCCTGGCGCATGTCGGACCGTTCAGATGTGGGGACTGACCTCTTTCCTGTGGTGCAAACACTCGTAGTAATCGTCTAGAACAGGTCTGCATTTCGCTTTACCAGACTCATCCTCTGCATTGGTGTTGACGACGTAGCATGCCAGCACTTCTTGCCAGAATGGGAAGCAGCGGCTGGGACCTGCGAATTCGTAAGTCGATTTGGTCGCGAAGGTCTGCGACAGCGTAGCGCATTCGTATCTCTTCCAATCTGGCTGTTCCAGCCAGACATCCGGGCGCAACAGCAGAGCCACGTACCTCCGTTCAGTCCGTAACCCGACGACATTTTGCTGGCGTATTAAGAGCGGTAGTCGGGCGATGTAGCAGGTGGTCAATTGGCAATTCAGTCTTCCCCCAAGACGTATGTAGCTACGCTCTCGCTCTGGGTCGTCGCTGGCGATAGGTCGCAGGGACAGCGAAGCCAATGTCTTGGCGTATCCAATGCTGAGGAGGGCCGGCACATGGCCCCTGCTTTCCGACGTCTTAGATGTACAGTACGCAAACCTACCGTAAGGCGTAGGGGCATTACTTTGGCATCTAATATATACTGATGCCGGTCTGATGTTGTTCTTCATCGGCCGACTTGCATCAATCAAGCCACAATGCGACTCAAGGCTCCATTTGCCTATTACACGTGCCCTTGCGACTCCAACGCCAACGCTGAGCCACATCAGAACGCATTTGAACGAACAAGTCTCGCCAACAAGCGCGCTTCTCGTCAAAGTGTGTCACCGGTAAAGCGGCCAGTTTCCCATCTCCAGCACAGTTCCTCCGAGTATCAAGACGAGCCTCCATTCAACCCTCATGACCCTCTTTGCGCCAGCTCCCTGTTCTCACTAGACGATCTCCTCTTTTGCGACGAGTGCAATCAAATACGATGCCCCAAATGCTGGCAGGAAGAGATTATAAATTGGTATTGTCCACAATGTCTTTTTGAAGTACCCAGCAGCGTAGTAAGAGGGGATGGCAACAGGTAAGGATGGTGAGATGCACCCATACCGAACCGAGAAGAAAGGGAATCGTTCAGACCACAGGCTAAGACCGAGCCTGGCAGATGTTCACGTAGTTGTTATCAATGCCCCATTTGCACCGCTAGTTTGAGTATTGCAGCGCAAGATCAGCAAGGATCCTCCGAAGACAAGGATGGATTGTTGAAACCTCCCAATAATGATAGTACTGCTTCGAGCGGGGACTCATACATTATGCAATGTGGCTACTGTTCCTGGAGTTCGCTGGATATTGGTGTGAAATTCCCTCGACCCACTAAAGTTAGTGAGCAGCTGAATCGAATTCGCAAGGCTCGCGTTACACCCTTAGAATCGCAAAGCGACATTTTGGAGACCAAAGAGCAAGATCCGAGTGTTACAGAAACTCAAGAAAGTGAGCCATTGAAGGAGCATGGCTCATTGGATGACGACACAGCGTTTGAGGTCCTGACAAAGTTCTACAAAGGGCAGTTAGACGACGCGAACCAGGGGCAGACCGTGTATGGCAATAGTGCATACAGCTCACCTGCCAATTTAGCACGCATCATGAGTCTTTATGGAGGTCTCAATTTCAATGCGCTAAAGAAGAGTAGGGAAAAGCCGCAACCCATGAGGGAAGCACAAGACTCAAAGGAAGGGTTGCAAACCTACACTGCTCACGGCAATGATGACATTGATGAGGGCATAGACGAGGAGTTGTTAAGCCGGATCCAACAATTCGGCTGGAGCGAGACTACTGGTGTTGAACAGCGTTTATCATCCTCCCACAACTTCAATGCTCGATTCGTTGATCAGCTGTGGCCGGTTGCTACGCCTTTGCGCATAAGAAGAGGAAAGCGATGCGCGACTTGTCGGCAGTTCATATCTCGACCCGAACCGAAAGTGAGCAGTTTCCGTTACAAGATTCGCTTGCTAGCGCAGAATCACATTCCCAGACTTGCACTCAAACCCCTCAATTCGAAGAGCCAGTCATTAGACAATCAATCATTCAAGCTGAAGCCAGGATCATCTGAAGACATTTTGTTGCAGCCACACGCGACAATGCAATATATCCTTACCGTCCGAAACCCAATATTCGAAACGGTAAGAATAACACTCGCCTCTCCTGCCACTACACCAGGACGGGTCAAATCGCGCGTAACAATCTTGTGTCCCAATTTTACCGTTGGACCTGCCGGCGATCTATGGGACGATGCACTAGACAATCATGTTGGGTCGAGCATTAAGGACGGTGGTCGAAACGCTGCAATGGTGAGCTTGACAGGCCTAGCTGACGGCGGTGATCGACAGCCAGAGGCTGGAAAGGTATGGGATAGGACACGAAGCAGCACCAGTGTTATATTGGAGGTTGTCCCAGGTACAACCGAGGCATCCTTCCCAAATTTGGACAACACTCCAGAAGGCTACAGAGACGGAAGAGCAAAGAGTAACACCGATGACATACTTGCGATACCCATCTTCGTTCGGGTTGGATGGGAGACAGATGGTCAAGCAGAAGGGCAACAACCTGGAGTCAAAGGCGAGAGGGAGGCCCGAGAATTGGCCTACTGGTGTGTCTTGAGCATTGGCAAGATCGCTACGTAAATGGCACGAGTAACTTCGAGTGACTTTAAGAACGGGGCGAAAGGTATCTGCTGCTGACCTTGTGCTTGTGTGTGGCTTGATTGTCCTCGTTCACGGGGGGAACCAGTCCCGTATGCAGGCCGCCCATTAGTTCTGCGACTGGGCCTGCCCAATTGCAAGATCTCCATCTCGAAGCAAGAAACCGCTGTCGAAGAGGCCGGGTTTCACGAGCGGCGGTATGTGGTATACAGGATGGCTGAACCGCCAAAAGGAGAGGGTAGGCAGCCCTGCAGGCCAGGAGGTGCAGCAGCGGCGCGAAAATGGTGCCTTACCAGCATTCCAGCAAAAAGCTGTGCGGCTTTCCGTGTTCTCTACCAACTACCACGTATCGGCAGGCTACCTGGCCCATCCTTTGTCCAAGCCCTGCCTTGTGGAATAGAGGCTGCATTGTGTTTCGATAAATTTAGCGTACTCTGCGCGAATATGGCACCGCCATTGGGACGCAAATTTCTCGTTTGCTCCGCAGAAACACTATAGCTGCACAGTACTGTGGATCACAACTGGGCATTTCTCGCAAGGCATACGATAAAGTGCTGATCTTGAACTCGTCCTACCGACCGCGTGGGTCATCGAGTAGAGAGTTGGTACAGAAATTACCTTCTCGGTGATGATATGGTACGCATCGTCTCTGCCCTGCTTTGTTCTGTAGTTCCTGAGCAAGGGTTGCAATCGCTGGTGCCCAGATCGGCTCCTGCAACAGTCTGCCGTTCCAGCGCCACAGAGACACGACAAGTTGGTGGGTAATCCCGTATCTTGCTGATACACAGCGTAAATGCCTACCTACCAGCCTATGTACTGTAGATACATGTCTGACACTGTCTGCCGACTCCCGCTCGGCGGCATCTCCATGACGGGAGAGAGTTACCCGTAAGATATTGGGTGTGGTGAATTCTGTCCTTCACTATTGCCCTGAAGAGCGTGCAGTAGGTAAGGCGGTCATTCCCACATTTGCACA
Source organism: Scorias spongiosa (assembly GCA_018467035.1). NCBI lineage: Eukaryota > Fungi > Ascomycota > Dothideomycetes > Capnodiales > Readerielliopsidaceae > Scorias > Scorias spongiosa. The sequence goes on from JACSZZ010000001.1 coordinate 921,624, forward strand.
TTCAAGTGACAGCTGCAGCATCCCACCTCACCCTATAGCACCCGCATTCCCCGTCCAATCATCTGTCGCCGGCTAGGACCGTCCAGACTCCCCTGGACGATTACCCAAGTATCTCATTGTGCGTACGATAATAAAGTACTACTGTAGGTGATGGGGAATACCGGATGCACATCCGGGCAGGGCAGACCGCTGGAGGTGCGGCACGATCTGTAAGTGGTGATTCCCGTCTGGCAGGGTCAAAGTCAGATGCCAATGTCAGATGCCGGCCGATGGGGACTTCGGGAGGGATAAAGTGCTCACCATTGGTAATGGATTTCTGGACATCATCCTGGAAGAACCGTCCATTGGACGAAGAAGTGGCTCATGCTAATGGAAGGCCTGCAGGTGGCATTGGTTCCCCGAATGCTCATGAGCAGCTCTTCGTTTTGTTCCCCATCCGGATCGCGTTACCCCCGTCGCAGGGTACAGTATTTCATTGTCGGTAAACCATTCGGGGAAGAAGGCGAACGCCCGTTTCCGATTTTTATTAATGTCACTGTCTAAGTAAGCGCAATGCAATTGCCAGGGGCCATTGATGTGGATTGGAAAACTTAGAATACAGCATCGAGGATCGCCTGGTCGGCACTCCTAGCATCTCCACTTGACCTGTTGATTTGTCCATTTCATAACTACAAGCCTCGGTCTGCAATGCAATACAATAGACGGACACATGACGGCATGATCACGCAGGATTCGTGAATCAGTTCCAGGTGCTAGTCCAATACAGGCACCTATAGACGACATATGCTATCGGTGCGCTGATAAAGCTGCAAGGTAAATGCGATGGTACTAACGGATCGATACCTCCTATGGGATGTGCTACACGATGAGAAAATGGTTCAATGATATGTATGTATGATAGCGTGAAGTTTTGGAGGGAATAGTACCTACCAACGTACGCTGAGCCAAAGTATTACTTTTTACAACTGTGTTAAAGACCTAGACTGCAGTTTAGATACTTCAACGTATTCAACGACGATACTGTAGAGCCTGCTACTTGTTATGAAGACTGAGCATGGTTCCGCCAAGGAACTCTTCATATAGCATGAAAGATGAGCCGCCATAATGAACAGGGCCGAGATTAATGCTCTGCCGTGAGAATCGGGATATACTTCTTTAGCCTTCGTGTGAGGTCCAGGGATTCGCTTCCTTTTCGCAAGTATAACCCTACAGATCTCATCTTGATGAACCACATTACATATGTCATGCTCAACCGTCTGCTAACAGTTATTGCGTGCAGACGGGAATGTTGTAGATACTTGGTCACGACAAAGCCCATGAAAGACTTGTCCGCAAGCTCCCCACAGTACCTACTTAAGACCGTCGCTTTGCGGGGGCCGAACACATACCCATGTGCAACATAACCCTGTCCTTTGGCTACCTACCTACCTCCGTAGCCTAGCTGTGCCAACTTCGAAACTATGCACTTCTGTATGAGGCTGTGCACCACTACAACCATAGAAGCCTGACATGGAGGTCAGAGACCTGTCCGCTGCGCAGTGCAAACTGCTGGCTGTCCATCTCGCGAGCGCATCGAATGTGGCTAGCCTGCAGTCCCTCACACAGGCTCGACCGGATGTCTTCACTGTTGAAACTGTATTGCGGATTATTCTGACCTACCTACCCGAATCCCTTCCTCCAGCGCAATACGTTGACTACGTGTTCGAAGTAACCTCTACATCCCCTCTTGATGCCGAGCCCCAAGATGCTACTGTCGACACTAGCCCAGTGCAGGGCCTTTCACGTACAAAGGCCGAGAAGAAGGTCGCCAGGCTCCATCTGCTTCAGATTGAACCTCCCAACTTTCCACCACATGCGCCCAGCGACCCACTCACACACTTCGTGTGTACTAGAGCCCACAGAATAGACGAACAGACCGGTCTTATTAGCCTTATACCTGCTTTGGCTGAGCCTTTCTTGGATAACAATGCGTACTTAAGGACATGGTACATCTCGGCGGTATTGCCATTACTGAGGCTCGAATTTGAATACTATCCAGATGATGAACAAGGAGGGATTAGCTTGGCACAATTTGAGAAACTTCGCGGACGCGACGGGGTTGATTTCCTGCTGTCTAAATCAGTGAGACAACGTCACGAAGGCAAGAACCATGTTCGTGACAACCTTGCCCGTGATGTAAAGGGATTGATAGGACCTTGGATGTACGGACACTGTAAGCGCCCTCTCGAACGGTCAACTGACGCTCATGCTTCGGATGCATCTCGGGACGTTGACAAGGGCGCCGTTGGTGGTAACCGGACCCCACAATCAGACTTCCCTGAACTCGAGAAAGCAAAATCCGACTGGGAATATCTGTATCAGTGGCTTGTCGAGCGCTCGCATTCGGATTTCCCCTTGGTCGCATCTGCCATAGAGAACTGGAATGGCCCTGGCGACGTAGAGCTAGGAGACTTGGCTCAGTATGCTTCCTCATATCTAGATGAAGACACCCAGGCGAAGCTCGAGGTTGAATATGCACAATCGGCTTTTGCTGCCTGCTATGCGGTTGAACAAGACGATGAGATTACCATTCGGGGAGCCTATAAGATTCTAAAACGCCTTGCAGATCTTCTGGATTTCGAGTCCCCTCCCGACCTCTCTTCCAATATTGCTAACCTTCCAAGGCTCCAGAGTCACTCTGCGAGTCTTAAAGCATCTCAGTCCATCAAGGATTTATTGCCGGATGTGCTGTTAAGGTCGGGTCATTCACTGACCACACCAAGCCTGGAAACTTACATGATTCTTCAGATGATGGTGTTCACTGCGTATCAGCTCTCTGAGCTTGGTAAGCCAATCTCAATTACTAACGTTGCCAAACTCCACTTCTATGGGACGGCAGACGAACAATTAGCTGTTCTGCAAGCCCTATGTCAAGATTTGACTAAAGCCGTGAAAAGAGATGACAATGAATGGATGGCAGTAGAAAGCAAACTGCTATGGCTGAGGAATTGGGGGATCGCTAAGAACGATTTCATCAAGGACGGCGCCGGTGTCTTTGGTAGGATACCACGGGAACAAATGGACGAGGAGATGCTCCAAGTTTTCATTGATGCAAGTAGTAAGTATTTGTCCTGCCTTCGGTGCTTCTTCCCCTTACATTTCCCTACCATGTCAAAAGGCCTTCTCTCAGTTTGGTTCGCCCGTTGTGAGAGTCCGATTTCTTTCTCGCCCGTCTTGCGTGGCATGGCATATAAAACTATTGCTGATCGACTGTCCTATGACATTTCTAGAATACCATCTAGCCATCAAAACATTCATAGATGACGATACCACTTTACCGCATCAGCGGGCCGAGAAGGTTGTGATTGAAAAGGCGCTGGAAGCTTATGATGGCGCGAGCAACGGCAACAAGACGAGGGGTGGCATGAAGAAGTGTGATGAAATGTATGCTGAATTTTTCTGTCTTGATGTTCCATCGCTGACTCGTCCCAGTATCAGTGCATTTGAACCTAGATTCCAAGACAGTCTGCGCTTCAAGGAGGTAAGAAGCCTCATTAAAGCGACGCATTCAATATCGTTCTACTCTTTGACTCTACACCACGGTGTACCGTTTAAACCTTTCAACATCCGACTTAGTCAAGACCCTATCGAACTCCTCAGCAAGATTCTTCAACAAAACCCTAACAGCTTCACAAAGCTTGACGACCTTCTTCTTATTGCGAGGAACATAGTAGCGGCTGGGCTGCTACGAAATAAGGAGATCACCACTGGCGATGAAAACGTTTACTTTCACGACGGAGATGATGATCAAGCGAGTGACTTTGACCAACAACTGAAGAACTCAGAACGAAGAGTGACTTTTATGGCCATCGATGCCGCCCTGAGGGAAGACGACTTTGAAACAGCATACTCTTACATAATCAACAAGCTGGCGCCAAGCCCATCCAATGCCATCAAATCTCAACCAGAGCATCGCTCACACCGTCGGATCACTTCAAAAGGGACGGTCACGGGCGAAAACGATGACATCTCCTGGCGGGCTGCTCTTGCCGCTGGTCGTTATCGGCCAGCAACCGCCAACCCCAGCATCCGCAGACTTGAACAAAGGACGGAACTACTCTCACTAGCGCTGTTGCTCGCACCTACGTCAGCCCTTACAGAGATACTTGGCGTATGGAGAAGGTGCGAAGAGGAGATCATCGCTCTAAACGCCGAGCAAGCCAAAGCCGAGCAAGAATTCGACGACCAAGCCGATCGACGTGAAGCCAGTGGGCTGCCTGGACATTTCCGTGTTGAGGATGCACAGCCAGATCTAGTCCTCAACCAGAAACGGCGAGAAGTTGGCCGGCTCCATGGGAGAAGAGATGGTGGCGATGAGGTGCCTGTGAGTATGTTCGACCTGACCAGAAGCGCGGCCAGAGCGTTCAGCAGAGGTGCATTCTTGTCAAATGAAGTTGCGAGAAACAATTCTTCGCCTGTCAGTGTAGAGAAGACTGCTTCCAGTGCAGATGACTATGGCTCTCTCGGCGAAAGTTCAGAAAGCTTGGATGTCCAGCACAGAGCCAGGAAGAGGGACATGGTGGCGAGCGCAGCATCTGGTGCTCTCGCTAGTGGCCTTGGCTGGGTATTGGGAGCCACTCCCGTCAACCAGGACGAGAGGTCACACCAATAGACCCATTCATGCATGTCGAAGTATTGGTTTAGCTTCCCAACATAGTTCAATATACCCTTGCTTGTGACAAAAAAAAGTCAGGAAGCTAAATCATAACGAGTAACATTCCATTGCTTTTGTAGTGGTGCCGTGAGTCTGTCGCGGTTTCGTGCATTCATGTATTCATGCAAGCTGACTATCTATATTGAACTTGATAGCACACCGTTCGTTGGCGATCCGGCGTGTTCTCTGTCATCTTAATCAACAACCCCTTTTGTCATTGCGATGGCCGTTAGTTCATTTCTCTTGAAGTACTGTTTCTCCCGTTTGCAGTATGCCAGAACGCAACTCAGATCACCACCCTATATACCACTGCCTGTACAGCGCCCTGCTCCATTCAGAGGCGGCAAGGAGGCAGAAGTTCCGTCATTCTCTTTGTTTGCCTCCGCTATTAAGTTCATAATGCCAATCAGATAGGTCGTAGCATTCTGTTTAACTGCCGTTAGGACTGGAATCGCGACTGTCACATCTCAAAAAGACTTCTCAATGCAATGACGTTGATATGGCATTGGAGTGCAAAGCACATCTCATTTCTCGATCCTGATTGAGTAAGTGAGTTTCAAGTTGCATCGGCGGCTCAACAAACATTACTGACCTGCTTGAAGCTCCTAACACCTAGCTTGGTTCCTCGTTTTCTCTCCGCACTTGTACGCGTGCCTGTACCAAGTAGTCCGGCCTCTGTCTCCCGAGCCCAGGACTATCCAGCCATCACAGACATCACAATTGGCTTCCCATGCATTGTTGACCAGGCGTAAACGTCTGGGGACGCCCAGAGGTCGACCTGTGACGCAGCAAATACCGTGGGAGTAATGCATGTGGTACCAGAATCTGAGAGTTGTAGTTAGTCTCTTTGGTACTTTCGTCTTCCTTACTTGAAAGATGCTATTTCAAGTAAAAAGACATCGAAGAGCCTGAAGAGGGGAGTGGAAAGGGCGGATATCAAGAGCAAAAATCTTACGTTGAGTTCTTCAGCTCAAACCATTCTGGACAATATCCACAGTAGCCTTGACGACGCGTGCCTTCGCCTCGTATCCACAATGTGGCATACATGTCATGTGGAGAGCGGGGCGGCTGCGATTTTGGTTTCGGACTTGATTGTAGCACATGTGCTGGGGGATCGTCACGTCGGGGGCTGGTGTCAAAGAACGGCTTCACGGGCTGTGTGATTACTACTTGGCGGCCTTCCCTGCTGTCAACGCTTTGAAATTGGTCTTGTTGATGAGATGGGGAAGCAAAATGCTGCTGCGTGTGTTGAGTAGTTGGGGTCATTATAGCCGATGCAATTGGAAACGTTGTCAGGCTAGGAGGATCCCCAATATTTGCGTCTTGAAGCCATCTTGGGGTTTGGTTGGTCCTGTATTGCAACATAGCGTCAAACTCATGACCTGTAGTCGAAGTGTGATGACCGTCAGGTTGGAATTGCGTAGACGGACTGTGAAATTGTTCGGAAAATGTTAAACGCTGAGGATGAGAGTAAGACTCATTTGATGGCAAATTAGAAGCCTCACTGACTGTAGGCGAAGTGGCATTGACTTGTGGTATAACGTTGGGCTGGTTAAGCCAATGATGTCGTAGAATCTGCTGGTCTTGTTGCAGCAGCAGTAGCTGCTGCTGCTGCTGCTGCTGCTGTTGTTGTTGTTGTTGCTGTTGCTGCTGTTGTTGCTGCTGGTATTGATGGTAGTATTGTTGCAGGTATTGGTGCTGCTGCTGGGGTTGTCGCCGCGTTGACCAGCCGTCTAGCTTTTGCTGCACGCCGTGTCCTGAAGCGTTCCAATCCATTTTCGAGTTTCGACACTAACCACTGAACATTCCAGAAGCAAGTTTAGTAGAAAGTTGATAGATGTAGGGCGAGTAGTGTGAGATGGAATAGGAACGAATGGATCAGGAGCCTAATGAGAGTTGCTGCTTTACAACGTTTGTTCGCCTATGCAGCAGAGAGGCGCTGCATTGCCTAGAGGGTCGAGGGAGCCGAGAACCAATAGCCATAGTGCATGTGCTGTCGAGCGCATACGCCAATATAACGAATAGCACACCTGTACAACCACCCAATAGCGGCAAAGGGAGAGCGAGAACGGCAAGTATTTACTCAGATGATAGAGACAGCCTTTTCTGCACTTGCGTGCCACTGACGTACGTTCAAGGCAGACGATCTTTCTGAAAGCCTGGATTACCACGTCCCGGCATATTCAAATGGCGCACCAATGCATGGTGAAAGCATAGATAGCAGTGCATCTGGCATGTTCATAGCAGATCCCACAAACTTCGCCAATACTTTGCAAGTCGATTCGAATAAGGCCAACAATCTACTGAGTAGGTTCCCGAAACGCAAGCACGCGACGGCGTACTGCGAGGAATTGCAGCACCATTTCTTTTTTTCGGTTGTGACATCTATCCTTGTTTACTATCAAGGTACTGTCTTGACCCAGGTTCGCGTTTCGGCAATTTTTGCGAAGAAAATGGAGCGAACGCCGGTTCCTACAGGACAGTTACGCTCTTCCTTTACAACTCAACACCTTATCTCATTGTAGAGCGCGGGGGGGATGACTTTGCCAGCCCGCAAGGTGGAGACGCTAAATGCCTCTGATGTCGAGGAAAAACGGCCGTACGGAGGGATCAATTGGTTCTATGAGTGATGTGAGTGCAATCCCTGAGGCAACAGATGTACACAGCACGAAAGTGAAAGGAGAATTGCGACAACGCATCACAATTGTTCATTGTTTTGGTCATTTCTTTGTTCATTATGTTCCAGCCATTCAGGAAGCGCTCGGGAGGATTCATCAAGTAGTCGGCGGCATCCTCGTATGGGTGTGGCGGATGTATCGCACCCTGGTTGCATAGTGAAATATGTCGTTGACATGCAGGACGATGGGCTTGAAAGCACAGATCCCAGGGAGTGGTTAGGCACTAATGCATAACATTGTCCGAGAGAGATTGAATGCGAGTCATATCCGAGAAGTAGGAAGAAGGGAAGAACTTGATACCCTATCACAGCGAGGTCAGGCACCAAGGCATCTCCACACACACAGACAGCTCGGGCACTCGTGAGCCGCGGACTTTAGCGTCTCGTCAAGTTCCGATCAGCCCTCTCCGATATTGGTTACTTTATACATCTGGGCTATTCATTCCCTGTGCTATCTCGGTCCCGAGGTTTGTCGGTTCACTTGCATGCCGCTGTATGATCGCCTCCAACTTTTAAACCCGCCAACACGTGATGGTGAATTCCAACTGGCATCAAAGAGGTGATCACATTCGATAGTCCGCAACGCCCACACGCTGATGAACGACTCCATCATCAACCATGGCAGCAACAGGCGAAAGGAACCCAGCAGGAGATCGCAATTCTCGGATGTACAGAAGTCGAAAGTATCATTTGTGACGACGCACGTCGTCAAAAATTCAGATCATAGTGGCTGGCCTATTTCTCATTTAGGTCATTCAGCATCTTCAATGAGCCATGCATTTCCTACGCAATCAGTGGAATCGCATTTATGACGGTGGAGGGTTTAATCGAATGACTGGAACACACCACCACGACCTCCACACAGCTGGGAGCACGTGCAGCAAACAACTACCTCGTCAGATGCTCAATGTTTGAAGGTCAAGACAGAGACGCCTTGGAATTTCCTCTCTACCAATATCAAGCCGGTTGTCAGCGCACGTGCCTATGCATGGCCGAGCTTCGTGCAATTTTGAAAAGAAGTGGCTGATTATGGTCAATTCGGGCATGACGATTTGTTGGATGATGCCGGTTTCTAAGCTTACAGCATCCTACAACTTTGCCAGACTTGTTGCTATCCTGGACTGTTAAGCGTAACAATCTTCAGTCACGTAACCCAACTACTTGGTAGAAAACGCGAGGGCGACTGCCAAGCGAGCTCTAACAGATCAACTTCATCATCACAAGTCGGTCTTATGCTGGTTGGCTGCCACCGATGTTCAACAACCAAACGGCAACGCTATAAAGCCATCGACTGGGATGGGCATTTCAGAACCCTGCATCATGAGAAATCATTTCATGCTCCGCGAATTGGATTGCGAGACTTCATTTTGAGTGCGATACCGACGCATGATCTGCATTTAGGCTTTGCTCAAATTTCTCCCCCATCCACAATGGACAGAGTGTCTAATCAGATCTTTACTCGACATCCTCTACTGCGATCTGCTGCCAAGTATGTGGTTGTTGTCACCGGGTCAAAGACTCAACGTCCAACAGCTGCAGCTACTTCCCCGCTCCCCAGGCTCTGATATGACCTCTCGAAAAATCTCTTGGTCTGCAGATAGAGGTAACGGTTGACTGTCATTCCGTTATACCAATCAATCTCGGCTCTGCAGTAAGGAACTCTCATTATTGTGCTTATGATCTCGCTTGTTACGATACAGAAGATCATAGTTGCAGAGGCTGGCAAGGCTGTCCAACAAATCTGACAAGTCAAATCAGACAAGACAATGCGCGATCCCTGTGAATTCAATGGCTAGCCTAAGCAGTTCAACCGACTCCTTACCCGAAGCACCATCGCGTTGTGCCAGGCATATGAAGCCGACGGGGGTCACAGATGACTATTGCAAGGTTGTCTGATCGAGCTCGAAAGCGCTTTTCCACTTCGTACCGGCCAGTGAGGAACACAGACCTTGTCGCTACGATCCCTCACACCTGGGCTGCAGTCACATGGCAGGCTGAGGAGGCAAGCGCCAACGCATGACATGCAGCGTCAGGAGGTAAGCCAGAAGGCATTAAAAGGGTGCGTTCTCATAGCACGCAGCATTGCCATCCGCGGAGTTCGGAGAACCAACATCGTCTCTCTTCCTAAGCTCAGGGGATAGTAAGGTATAAAAGTATCTGGGAGTGATGGCGAGCTTTTTTCAATTTTTCGTTGCCCGTACGACCCATAGCGGGTCTCGGCTTGCCGTTCCCACCCAACTCATGGACCCAGCGAAGCCGCCGGCATGGGACCCTTGCTTTCCGCCAACATCCAACTGGCCGTTGCTAAGCTCAACAATTGCAATGTCGTTCCAGCCGGCAAAATACAGAAAGTCTCCAACCGTCGATAGCCGCTCGTTCTCACTTACTTTCAGCCAGCGGTTAACTGCTTTAGTGGGAAAGCAACGATTGCTCACAACCAGGTGGACACTGCCCTTGGATTGCGTCGCCTCGCGGAGCGACTTCAGTACCTCCACAGGATGTGTGAGATAGTCTATGCTTACCACGCACGTCGAAGCATCCAACCTCTGTGGCTCGCTCGATCCGATCACTCCAGCCTCCTCCAGCGCTTGATTGACATTTGGGTGTCGGTTTAGGTCGACGAGTAAACGCCCGTTGTTCAGAACCCTGTTGCTCTCAAGTTCTGCTTGGTTCATCCCGAGACCCGTGATTCGAACCTCCCCAGCTTCAGCTGCTCTCTCGAGTGATTCAGGGTAATGACTGACCCAACTTCTGTGACCACAACAGACCGTAGGCAACAGTTAGCGTTCAATGCTCACGAATCTACGACCGACAGCGAGGCCGACCGTGGGCCACCACTTACGAGCAAAAATCCAAAATCCTACCCTTCCTGGGTAGAGCGGTATCGTAGTAACGACGAAGCGATGCTATCGCTGCATCATCGATATGTGTGACGAATCTGGGCGTAGTGTAGAATGACGAGTCGTCCGACGAGTCCATGCGGGTGAAATCTGAAGGGCTGTAGGGCCATGACGCATAACGAGGCTCGTACTTCCTGACGGGCCAGTCTACGTCGGGTGCCGTGCTGGGCATAGTCGCCATCGTGGCTGTCTGCCGTGACAGTCTCGCTGCGAGGATAAAGTTACTGGCCGCCGTCAACGCCAACGGACGTTTTGTTGGCCGACAGGCGAGCATCTGACGATCTAGCCAAGGATGAATCAACTTGTCGATTGGTTCTGCGACTTCGTATTGAGCGCTTCACCTGTGTTGGCGTGTTCAAGATTGATCAGTCTCGCAAGATGTTTGACATGACGTCAACCACTCTATGGAGGACTACCCAGGTACCTAAGAATAGTAAACACGGGCCGTTTTCGACAGTAAGTTCACCGGGTTTTCGCTAGATGTCCCCTGTTTACACAGATTCGATAGGAGATGTCATTCCGGCAGACAATAAGCAGGGTACTGTTTGCACGTTAGCTGAAACGCGTCCTGTCGTCTACATGCCTGTTATGAAGCCGCGCTTCGCTCGAAATCGCGCCGTAGCAGACACTAGCGGGAATAGAATAGGCCGAGGCGTCCGTTATCAAGCGGTAATGAAATGCATGACAAATATCTTACATACGGGGGTGAGTAAGCGAGAGACTGGGATCCCATGATTATTAGCAGTCAATGGCATGTGGTCCGTACAGTGCAGTACATACACCGCATATCTACTTACCAACGGACGACCCAGATGAATTGTTGCTCAACGTGTCGGCGAATGCTATCATTGACATTCGGTCTCTTTTTGAAAGGTAACAACTCCTAAGGTCCACGGAAGATAGCAAGACTGGCTACCTCAACCAGCAGTACGGTTCGTTGTAAGAAGCGAAGGTAACAGATCCAGCGAACTTCTGATTTCCCATCCATTGATCTTCAGCCCATTCCACGGCTTACGAAAAGCCTGGAAGAGAATTCATACGAACAGGCGCCACTTGTCCACCCATCTTATCCTTCAATGAATTAGTTTCATGTCAACTAGTTGGGGCCATGTCCACTACGGACTCTGAGGTAACATTCTATAGATAGCAAATGCTACTCCGTCCCATTACACCCGCAATGGTTGGCCTGCGCCACTCCTGTTGTACATTGTTGGGAGTATCGTTTGCATGAAAGTGAATTCGTATCACAACGGTATTGTTAGTGAATTTCGAAGGTCAAAGAGAGCCATGAACAACGCAAAATCCTGTACAACAACCTCGACTGGCTTCGGTCATGGAGCTTGCTGAGCGCGAGGCTTGTTTCGCTTGCCGTAATCAAAGAAAGCGAGCGATTGCAAGGTCGTGGGCGAGTCACTCTGTTTGCGTACACGCAAAGGCGCAATCGAATCGGACTTGCTGGTCTCACAAGCATTGCCGTCATTCGTCTTGCCAGCTTCACTGGCCGGTGGCGATGTGTCTGGCAGCGGCGGCAGACCCTTGAAGAGGCAGTACTTGTTGACGCGTCTGGGCGGACCTGGCTTCGGCGGCTGCAAATCTTGGCCTTCGAGCCTGTTCAGTGCCTCCAGCCGATGTCTCTCTTTCACCGAGACAGAGATCGGCCGACCGTCATCGATGTCGTCGTCGCCACCGCCCTTTGCCATCGCCGCCATCATCTGCTCAACCGTTGGGTCAGTGTGCGGGCGAGTGATTGCCGTCGTCGTCGCCGGCTGTCTGGCTGGCGGCTTCCAGTCCTGGTTCTCCATACGGAACCTGCTCGCCTGCTGAACGTATAGCGAGAATCGGTGCGGGCTCGGAACTCGGTCTCGGGACCGCGAAGCCGGTGGGACATAGTCTTGGTTATCGAGCCTCCGGCTATTGCTCTTCATAATCTGCGCAAACATGTCCGGCTCGCCATCCATCTCGGTCGCTTCCTGCTTGTCCTTGGCTTCGTCGCCAATCAGCTCTGCAAGCCATTTGTCCAGAGCGTCTTCTCTCGGCTGCGTGCTGGGGACGTCCTTGTCATCAGCATGTTCGACCTCCAGTTCGATGTCCTTCTCTGTTTGCTCAACTGTCGAAGATCGCACTGGAGGCTCCTCCCCAGGTGGTGCATGCTCATAATACTCCAAAACGCTAGCAATAGGATCGCTACTGAAACGTTGAGGTACTGCTGATGGTGGGTTTGCTGCTTTCTCAGAGTTCGGTTGCGATTGTGTGAGGGTCTGTACTGTCTCGTCTGGGTCTTTCCTTGCAGCTGTCAATGAGATCTGGCATGTGGACCGTGGTAAGGAGTAGGCTTTGAAATCTCGTCGCTGTAAAGCCTTGTTTATGATTTCTGTGATGCGGTTACTGGTCCGCTTCTTCTTGACCGGTACTGGCTTTGTTGAGATGCGTTTCGGAGCGTCAAAAATACACTCACAGGGGATTCGCACGTTGCATCTACCGGTCGTGAAGATTGATGAAGAGACCCTCCCACCACCAGCCACCTGGGCAACGTCTCTATTGGTCTTGATTGCATCTCTGGAGAGCTTGAAGGCAGGATTCAAGTCACTGTAGGCTTTGGAACTGCCGTCGAGATTCTGGAGAGCGACTTCGAAGCTGGCCTCTGCGGATATAAAATTGCCTCTTTCGCTTTCGACAAGGCCTCGTATGAAGTATGCAAGGGCACAGCGAGGGTCGATGCTCATAGAGACCTCGAGAGTGAGAATTGCGTGGACGTAGTCACCCAGCCTAGCTTGGATCAGGGCTGCATTGATGCAGAGTTTAACGCATGTATGGACATCATCCGTTATACTGGCCAAGTGTGCGAACAGATCCGCCGATGCATGCCAGTCATAGCTTCTGTACAGTAGACAAGCATGCTCCCAAAGATCTAGGTGCTCGTCGGTAAGTGGTTGGTTGGAAATTTTGTCGACATTAACAGAGTTTGCGGTACATCTTCTCGAGAACATAATCACCGAGCAATGACAACGCTAATGATTTCGCGAATCGCGAGCATTCTGAATGAAGGATTTTATAACCTACTGTTTAGATGGGTTCAGGTGACATCCAAAAGTGGCCGTCTGCAAGCGTAGATGGCAGTGTTCCCACGAGTCTGAGAGCTCAGGAGGCATAATCACTGGGCAGAGGTTGCGAGAAGAGGGCTACCTTCACCAGCTTAGATCTCAGAGATTGATGTCAGGTGAGTAGAGGGATTCGAAGCAACTGCCAGCATTTCATGGTCTGCCACGAGACCTTGAGGCATGCAATGAAGGATGGAAAACGCTTCCTGAAGCACAGGTTGATAGTCTGGCCAGTCACACCTCGGACCCAGCCATAGCATGGTCTCGAGTGCGCCGCCTCTACATTCCTCAAGATAGTTTCGGACAAGGCTTGGATGGCGAGGATAGACGAACATGATCGCAGTGGCAAGCATGGCATCAGCATGGATGGCGCGAGTATCGCGGACGTGACAGAAGCGATGAGAAGGGAGATATAGATTGGGACAAGAAGGCACATCGAGACCAAGCAGATTGACGCTACCATCGGCAGCCTCAAGGAGTAGACCCTCAAGAAGGCCACTTGCACAACCCACAGACAAAACGAGGGCAGGTGATGTGGGCAGCAAGCGAACGATGGTGTCGATCAATGGCTTGGATAGCCCAGCACAGCAGTTTGGAAAGTGTTTCGGATCTTGAGACAGCTCCGGAAGCGAACGTGGCAACGGCATGGCGGGAAGGGCGGCGAAGGTGAAACAAACGTCTTTTGCAACAGATTCACACAGCACATACACACGAGAAGCCACTGGTGTACGTGTGAGGATGAGTGGGTGAGTCACTGGATAGTGCGGCGTGCGATGACGATGCTTCCTGCACGCTTGAAACGTCGGCAGCTTAGGTGCGTTGGCTAGGTCGTGTAGGCGGTCGCGAACGTGTTGTATCTTCCATGCATGCGGTCAATGGTTGCCGGTCGATGGTTGCTAGCTGATCAATGGCTGTGGTTGCGACTGTGGGGTATGGCCGAGGTTACCAAGGGAATCGAGTATCGGATGGAAGAGGGAGAGATTTCGTGAATGGGGATAATAATAACAACAAAGGATGGCAATGGACCATGTACGAGGATCTACGGTACAGTACAGTACAGTACGAGACTACCACGATGCTGACGGTGTTTTAGCTACAGCGGTAGTCTCGGCATGTACGCATCGCTCAGCTGCAGCGGTGCTGCAGGAGAAGATGAAAATACGCTCCGGTGGCGGATGGAGTTCTTCCACATCGGCTGGTAGATGGGTTCCATACCATACGTGTCCGGGTGTGTAGGTCGTCGAAATCCAGCCTTACGTGTGTGTGTGTGTGTGTGTGTGTGTGTCTGTGTCTGTGTGCTGGCCCGCGCCCGGGTCATCGGAATAGGCGAAGTGGATACGTCCCTTGGGGCGGTGCATTGCTGTAGTCATACCGCTCTGCTCTGCTCTGGTCTACTCTGCTTCAAGGGTTCCAAGATGATGACGACCTGAACGGAGAAGGCCGAAGAGAGCTGGAGCCTTCCACCAAAGAGGATTCGGATGTGGCGAGTGGCTAAAGCGTCCTGCAGTGCACCGCCTCAACGGCTTAACCTGACAGACCTCGGAACTCCAGCCCAGCATGCACTGACGGGATCTACAGCCACTGTACGATGCATTCCATCTATCTTTCGCCTCGGCTGGTCTAGTCTACGTGGATGGATACTGTAGATACCTACCTGATACTCCTGTAGATAGAAATGCACGGATGTCACAGACTGCCTAAAAGTTGCCATCGATTACAGATATAGATACAGACTTTTGTTTAGGTGAGCAAGCAACTACCTATACCTACCTACCTACCTAATCTAGTCCGAACACGGTAATGATATAGAAATCCCTCTTCGACAGATACCTAGACATCCACTATACCTAGGTAAATGTCTCATCTCTACCTATCTAGGTACCTACCTGGTATCTACCTATCATCGTAGCAATAGCCAGATCCCTACATCGATCAACGACAATAGGGGAACACGTCCATAGCATGGCTGTGACAGTAGGCGCTCGTGCTACTTGTATAGTACCGTCCCATCTCGTTCCTATTGCTTAGGTATCATCGCCAGACAAGGGGCGTGCGGCAGTATTACAGTCGCAAGACGAGGTATCCCAGCATCCAAGCCTTCCCGCGTCTCTCATTGGCCGAACCTTAAGTGTTAGTGCATCATTGCCCATTTCATCACGAACCAGTCGATTGTCCTTCTGTTGCCATCCACAGGGCCTCCTATTGCCTAGACTCATGCCTATCTTCCTGGTCTCCCAGCTAGATAACGATGGTCATCTTGATCTTGACTGACTATGGTGTCTGCCGGAATAGGTGTAGGCAGAGATCCATCCATGCACAACCTCACCATAGACTTCAGAACCCTTTTCGAGTACTTGATTAGGTAGGTATTCAGAGTGTTGACAGAGTGTTGACAGGGTCGAGCACATGGCAAACAGACATGGTTACAGATGTAGACAGCCACCTCAATAGGAAATCAAGGACAACAGCGAGCGATCGACAGTCAGAGCCGCCGTAGATCCCACTCGGGATGGTCACGACGAGATTTCTTTGGTACCGCCCTGGTTTGGTGCAGATGAGATCCATATCATAGAAATACAGTATGCATCGTCAATCGATATACCTAGCTAGCAGTCTACTCAACAGGAAGGTACCCCAATCTTCTCCCCTTCTTCACCACTTCCGCGTATCCTCGATCCAGTCTTTCGCCTTACCTACCAGTGCTTACGCATGGAGGTGTGCTTGCTTGTTTGACGTCGGTATACATCGTCGTCGTTGCGCATACATTGCTTGACGAGTACATCTGCCGGTCCCAGTCGGATGGCGAACCCCCCCAGGCTATGCGCTTGTACCACCGGACTCCACCGTGTGCTAGAGAAAGTGACGGTCGTTTGGGTCCTGCGATACCCGATGGCATGCTACATTGCGGTATTGTACTGCATTGGCTACCCATCACCGCATCACGCCGCACGCACGCGCTCTTGACGTCTCAGTGTCTCTGCCGAAGCGGCCAGGCAAGGCAAGGTGAGGCATAGCACGGCATTGCACGGCATAGCATGGCATGGTAGGGCAGGCAATGGCGAGGCGTGCTGATGCGTGGGCCTGTATGACAAGTGGTGTGGAATGCGCTGCTGGCTTACCTACTACACCTGGTCAAGCAACGAGCTGCAAGTGCCTCTTCCTCCTCCTCCTACGATACAGATCCCATACGCTGGAGCCGTGACCCAGTCGGACATGGCGAAACGTAGGGCAACGAAAGCAGACGATACAATACGAGACGAGACGAGACGAAACGGAGCGGGCGAGCAGCTTGGAGGGTCGGGAATGGGGCTATTCTCTGTCGCTCTCGTAGGCTGAAAACGAGCTGCAGCTACCACGGTCACGTACCTACGGAGGGAGTCCTGGAGGTGTCCACTGTATGCACGCTTTAATGCACGCCCTCTCCGTCTGGGCTGTGGCGCAGGCTCAGGTGCAGGTGCAAGGTGCAAGGTGTAAGGTGAGGTCGCATTCGGTCACTCTCTCCCTCACGCAGTCGACCGGTTGACTGACTCCCTCGTAGTGTCGTAGTGTCGTAGTGTAGGCAAACGCAGCTGTCCCATTCCACCTCCCTCCCGGCCTCGTTAAAAAAGCGTGACCTCCCCCTCCCCATAGTGACTCGACTCTACCTGTCTATCTATATCCTCATCCCGCCTGTGCGCATCTACTCCATCTACAACTCTTCCTCTCTCTCTCTCTCTCTCTTTTCCTTGTCTCCTCCACCTCATAAGGGTGCGCACAACCCTGCAATTTTCTAATATACCTCTTACTTTCATCCTTCTAGTCCCCATCCGGTCCCTAACCCTTGTCGCTGCAAAAAATAAAGCTCACTATCGCATCTCAGCGCATCGCATCGTGTCGCAACTCCATCTCATCTCCCATCGTATTCGACCTCTGGCAGGTTCGATTCGAGACAGATCCCACCAATCAATCACCCATCTGACCCGTTCGTTAACGACGCTCATAATGCCTCTGCAATTGCTACCTGCTTCCGCGCAGGCTTTTGCTCCTCGATCCGCACCAACCATCGTTCTCGATTCGAAAGTCGAGTCTTGGCTCACACAGACACTGAAGCGTGTGAATAAGGTCAAACGTCCATTGAACAGTGTTCCACAACACTTCCGCTGTCTCACAGAAACGCTTGGTGGGCCAGACGCTATATGGACGCTGGCCTCGTTGATGCTGCCCAAGGCTCCTGACTCTGAGCTTCGTAAGGATTCAAACCCACTGGTCGAGGCCCTCTTCAACTACCAGCTCCTTCACATCGAAGCCTATGTTGTGCATGTCGACATGGTCTCTCAGAACGATGTCGCCTTCAAGCTTACGCCCGAGACCATCGAAGCTCTGATCGAATATCACAAGGACATCTACTGCATCGACAGCGCTGTCAACACCTATAGCTGGCCCGAGAAGGACGCCCAGATCAAGAAGTTGCAGGGTGAATTCGTCCAGGCTGCTAACCGCTTTGTCTTCCGCACTGGCGTTCGCGCTCTCGAGGGTATGGAAGAGGATGGTGCCGGCGAATTGCTTGAAGGGAGGTCTGAGGATGTAAAGGCTGCTATCATGAATCTTTTTCTCCCTCTTCTGCCTCCACCGCCACGCATCGTTGATGTCATTCACCCGGCTCCTCTCATGCCCAGCATGGGAATGCCTGGCGGTTGGTGGCAATCTCCACCCAGCATGGTACCCACCCAACCAGCACCGGTTGACTCCTGGAGAGTACTTCCTTCAACTCCTTCGCCTACCGTCACTTCCTGCAGCGACACCCAGTCAAACATCTTCTGGCAGGATTTGAATGTCAACCCTCTTCAGCAGCAGCTTCCTTCGCCAACACCATCATTCAGCCAGCCTTCAGGGATGAGCTCTGCTCCTTCGAACTATTACAGCTCACCCGAATGTATGGCGCCTGTACCGAGCCTAGACTTCCAAAGTCACCTCTCACACAACTGTGGATCTGACATGGGCTTCGGCTGTTACAGCGATTTTGGCTTTTCAACCGGTTTCGCTCCACAGTTTGCGCAAGCCA
The DNA here is from genome assembly GCA_018467035.1 of Scorias spongiosa. Classification (NCBI taxonomy): domain Eukaryota; kingdom Fungi; phylum Ascomycota; class Dothideomycetes; order Capnodiales; family Readerielliopsidaceae; genus Scorias; species Scorias spongiosa. The sequence goes on from JACSZZ010000001.1 coordinate 940,033, forward strand.
TCTAAGGAAAGCTATCCCTGTACAGTAAGCAGCAACTTCTTCGACCTCAATGCGAGGCTCAAACATCGGTGTTCTGGCCAAACACGATGGAGTGTCTTTGATGAATTTCCGGACATTCAACGAGAACCGGACCCTGGTGCGCACAGGATGCCCGGCATGCACCTCACGATTTTTGAATTGCTTTGATGTTATGCGATGAGATACCCGATGTTGATCATCCCGATATCATCATCACCCAAACAGAGGCATACGGACGGCGTTATTGTTTGCACTCCCTCAGTCAAGCGGGTTCTACTGGGGAAAAAAACGAGTGGATTCTTTACGAGCGGTGTGCTGAAGCGGCATGCGATGCAAAGACGAAGACTATCTGACCGCAAGGTCTCTCATTTTTGAACGGATAAGGGAATGGATGGATGGGACTCGTTACTTCGATTTTTTATTTGTTTGGACCAAGTTCCTCCACGACACTGGCTGTCGTTCTAATTCTTCACAGCCTTTGCAGTGTCTGGAAGCCCACTATGCATTGAGATGGCGGGTCCTTTTCGTCCTGCTAGCCAGGCGATCTGGGCTTTTCGCCATCTTAGCTGGTGCGGTGATGAGGACACTGCACGGCGATGGCTTCTCTGGGAGGACAACAAACGCCCCCCCTTTGAGCAGGCGATAGGCCATCGACGACCGGCACCACCACCCATTTATTCTCCACCAGGGCGACGAGTGTCCTGGAGACATTTTCCCGGTTAATATGGTCTTCATCCTCCCTTCAGAGGACAGGCCAGACCCGACCGTTGCTATCATCATCGATCCACGCAACGACTAGAGACGAAACGGCCCGTGACCCTGTCTCTCATTCGGCATCTGTGATGTCCGATAAGGAGAGAGGGTCCCAGGGTGTGGCTTCCAAACGCTAGACGGGAGGAGGTAGGCCGATTCTGTGTCGGCCGTTTCCCATCCGAGTCGTGTGTGATAGATTTGATGTGCTAGCGAAGGCCTCGTCTGGTGCTGTTCTCATCGATTCGCTTGAGGGGATGTGTCTCCCACCCAGCGAAGTGAAGCATCGAAGATGAGATGGAGCACCAGAACCATAGTGTACATCCTGCTATGTCCCCTCGAACTGGTTTTCGAGTGGGAGGTTCTTCATGCAGTTGTAAGGAGGTGGCCCTCGCAGTGCGAGCGTTTCCTTCCTCACGCATGAACACGAACAATCGGATGCTGAACCCATTCATTCACGTTCGCTAGCTGGCTCTAGCGTTCTCACTCTAGCTATCTTTTTCCCATGGTAATTGAATCTTCACTCTTTCTTACTTAAAGAAAGGGTATTGAAAGACCCAAAACATGTCAAGTCAAATAAACAAGCCATCACATGAGCAGTTCGTGATATACCCTCACAACCCTGATACCGTGCCTCATTACTTGCCTTCCCAATCCTGCCATCCTTCGCGAACGTAATAAAGTCTACATGTTGTGAACCATCTTTTCAGGCTGGATATTGCCGCCTGGCCTGACATCTGGTCTCGTTCTTTCAACGGAAGCCGGTCGCATGAACGACTGAATACGCATGTCGCATGGGAAGCCTGTTGAAACCTTAGGTGAATGCTGTGAGACTCGCCCGCATCAGGCTCGTCATCCGTAACCGACCTGCACGCCAGCCTGCAGAGCGCCCGCCGCACACCACTGGAAACGAAAGACGTCTCAACTCCATGCTTGATTATTCTGTCGCTCCTCTCACACTCTCCTGCAAAAACCTTAATCCCTTGCCCCTCCACGATGATCACGCTCGCGTACTGCAGCACTTTGCTTTTTCGTCAGTACTTGCTTTTCGTCTCTGGCCACCTCCGCCATGTCGCTCGCTACCTGCACCTTTCATCACCTACCGTATTTACCTTAGGTACGCAGGCTTGCAACCGTGCTCTCAGACGGTGGTGTTACTGTAGCATGGTAGCTTCCCGCAGATTGGCCTTGCAGTTCCCCACAGGTCTCGACGTGCTACGTACGTACACTCTGGTAGGTAAGGTAGCATACAGTGTTGGGATCGTCGCTTCGCCAGTGTACGGCAATATCTACCTACCCATCTACCCATCTACCTATCCACCTCCCGCATACCTAGTGGCCTGATGGATGCGTGCATGATCGCGAGGTTCTGATTGTGCGCAGACGGGGATATGTTACCGCACAATCACGTACAGACATAGGGCCTCGAAGCCGTGAAAAACCATGAAACCATGTGTGTCTCGCCCGTTGCTAGCCGGCCAGCGATGAGAAAACACGCACGAGAGGGATGGCGTACCGGCTGGCACATCAGGCGTGTAGGCTTCTCGAAGTAGGCTTCTCAAAGTCACAGCTGCAGCTCTCGCAGCTCCTGCTCCTCGATAGAGACGTACAGTATCTTTCTACGTCTCACCGCAGCCTCGTTGACATACGGGTTGCAGTGATGGCTGACCCCCAGCTTTCGATGGCCACACGTGACGCCACTGTTTCATCGTGTCTCGTCTCAAGGTCAGACCCTCTTGGTGGCTTTTCTGGTATACACACTACGTACAGTACACTCCTCGAAGAAGTTGCTATTGATGATGATACTCTTCGGCATCAGTTTCGGGCTCTGCGACTCGCTTGCGCCTTGTTCCTGACACCGGTTACCGCCTACTATAGACACTTCCGTCATACCTTATACAGCAAGGCGAGGAGAACTGTTGCAATCTCGGGTTAGTCACCGCTTATGTGAGGGCAATTATCACACTTTGAACTGCATAGCCAGTTGCAAACAGCTAAGTACCTAGGCACTTCCACTACATTAGCCAAGCCGAGGCGGGCTACATAATCGATGGAGAACACAACCCTAACCCTAGCTAGGACTGTAGCACCCGCGCTGTTCAATTTGCAGCTCAATTGCGCACTACCGCTACAGCGCAAGTGCGCCAAGCAATTTCGCACACAGCCAGCGATTCGGGCTCCACATTCGCGAAATCCGGCGCGAACATTGAGAACTTTCCTTTCCAGGCACGACACTCTTTTTTCCCTTTGCTGAACGTCCACAGATCAGTCGCCGTCAATGAACATCTCAGTCAACATGTCTCAGCAAGCCCTGAACAAGATCGCACCCAACAGCCCTTCGAGGGCCAAGCCTAGCGAGGTTGAGGTCAACATCGCTACCGCCCTGTACGAGCTCGAGACCAACATCCCAGACCTGAAGACCGCCCTCAGGCCTCTCCAGTTCGTCAGCGCCAAGGAGGTAAGATGAGACAAAATTGCAAAAGTACCTTGCCGAGGGCAACGGTCACGATACCTGTAGCAACGTGCTTCGAATCAGAAAGAGATTGGAAACATGAAATCTATACACGATATCGAAGAGGCGGTGGGCACTGGGCGGCTTCGCGCTGACACCAGGATTCTTACAGATTGAGGTTGGCCACGGCAGGAAGGCTGTCGTTATCTTCGTCCCTGTCCCCCTTCTCCAGGGATGGCACCGCTCCCAGCAACGGTAATTACACCCCTCAATCTATTTGCGTTTTGTGAGAGATCATGCTAACAGCTATACTCAGCCTGACTCGTGAGCTCGAGAAGAAGTTCTCTGACCGCCACGTGCTCATCGTTGCCTCGCGCCGCATCCTGCCTCGCCCTAAGCGCAGCAACCGCAGCCGCTCCAGCCAGACTCAGAAGCGCCCAAGGTCGCGCACACTGACTGCTGTCCACGACGCTATCCTCGCCGACCTGGTCTACCCCGTCGAGATTGTTGGCAAGCGCGTCCGTACCCGTGAGGACGGCAGCAAGATCCTCAAGATCGTCCTCGACGAGAAGGAGCGTGGTGGTGTCGACTACCGCCTCGACACCTACTCCGAGGTCTACAAGAGACTGACCGGCAAGGGCGTCAACTTCGAGTTCCCCCAGGCTGGTGGTGACTACTAGATTCTTTGAAATCTTTCCTCTTAAGCCGGTCTGATGAGGGCATTGGGAGACTGCCTTGACCGGGCATGCGTGGTGTTCTAGGCGTCTAGCATAGTGAAAAAAAAAGTTCCGGATCTCGCTCAGTGAAATCCGAACGTTCCAGCCTCCCACCTACGTTTCGAGAATACGACCATCGGCATGAACATGAATTGGAGCGTCGATCTCCCGGGTGTTTTCAGCTCTACTCTCCTGTAGTGCTCATCCTGTAGCAGCTGCAATGCACCGAGCCGTATGCACGTTCGAGCTATAGAATTTGAAAGGGTTTTCTTTTTCTCCTAAGTCGCCTGCGAAACGGTGGTGTTCGTGTACAATCGACTGAATTTTCGAGGATTCCTGCAGGAGGTCTCATGGATCAAGATTGGTGGGATGTACTGTAGATATGCGATTACTCAAGTGACGGATCGGCTCCGCTAGGGAGTAAGTGCGGTGATGGTAGTGGCAAAGCTTCCTTTTCGTCTCAGCTCTGATCAGCCCATTGGCTGCCTCAAGTCGCAAGCGTGGGCTGCATGCTGCAGTAGTCGGTACCACATATACCGCACAGCCGAGCGAAGTCGTGACACAGGCGACGCGGGCGCATCCACACCTACGTCGACTCCCAACTTTCCCTTACTACTACACACCTATCACCACCTATCGTCGCTCGACTCTTCCTCTATCACATATACCACGCATTTCATCCGACCGCCGCCTCGCTGCTACACCCTGCCTCGCCCACACCGCACACCATACACGCCGTGCGCTTCCGTCTCGACTCGTCTGTTGCCGTTGCGGTTGTGCGCATCCACACGCTCGTGCTCATCAGCCCACACCGTGTGGTCTGTTGACACCACACTGTCCTCGCTGCCGGCTCGACCGTCTGCCAATCCGCCGACAGGAGCCTCAGTCATTGGCTTGGACACGTCTCCTGTTCTTCCTCAAGGATGCTCCATGACGCGCACGTTACAAAGATATGAATGGATCTAAATCACCAGAGGCTGATGCAAATCCTCCCACTGCCAATGGTGTAACTGCGCCGGACAAAGTCGAGCCCGACGAGCGCCGACCTTCGTCTCCTCGCAAATCTTTACCGCGAGAACCATCACCTGTCGCTCCCGATGCCAGTGGCGAGAATGATACTGCCGCTGTCGATAATGCTCATGCCGCTTCCACCAAAAAGGAGACCGTGAACGGCGATGGCGATGATGGCGAATCTGAAGCCGAAACGCTCATAACGAGTCCAGTCAAGAAACGAGAATCGGAAAAGCAGCAACAGTTTCAGCACGTCGATGTCAAAACAGAGCCGCTGGATGTCACTAGAGCTCCAGATCTGCCCTTGCCTGATGATGGTTCACCGGTCCCTGACGAGGTCCCTACACCTGGCCAGGATATTGACGATCATGATGGAGAAATGAGTGTAGATAACGATGGACCTCAGCTACACCAACGTGAGCGGAACAGCCATGACGATGCAGAACGGGATCACGAGAGTAAAAGCGAATCGTTGAGCGAAGTCAGTACTCACTCGCCATCTCGACCTGGTTCTTCAGCGTCTTCCTCACGATCAAGGGCTGCTTCAGAACGCCCCAGCCATCTTCGAAATGGTAACCATTCGCCAAATCCACGAAAACGAAAGCACAGAGCATCATCCGTGGGACTACCCAACAAACGTCAAAGCACTGACAACAATGGTCGCAAGCTTCGACAGATGAACTCTGAAGACCGTGGTGGACACAGCCCTCTTGACCGCTCCCGCTCTCCACGTGAATCCATCCATCGTAGAGCTGTTTCTACGCAGTCAGCTTTTGTAGACGGTATGGGAGACGAGACGATGAGTAGAAAGCGGAAACCAGGGAACCACTTCCCTGTACGCGAACCGCGTTCTGCTAAAAACTGGGAGGAATCTGATGCATCCTCAGAGACCGCATCGCATGGTCATGTAGAGCAACGGCGTCCTACGAGAGGCGTTGGACGCGCTACTTCAACTCCTGGGAGAGGTCCAGGCCGCGAACACAAGCGCTATGTAAGCAAATACGGCTTCACGAGAATGGCTGAGGCATGTGAATCTGGAGATCTCGAGGCTGTGAAGTACTGGCGCGAGAAAGATCCTGAACAGCTGGAGCTTCCTGAATTTGCGGGCAACACTCCTTTGCAAATTGCGTCATTGAACGGCAATGCAGATATTGTTGATTATCTCATTAATCAAGGAGTGAGGATCGACATTTCGAACGGCGAGAGGGATACACCACTGATTGATGCTTCTGAGAATGGTCACATTGACACCGTGAATGTGCTGCTGAAAGCTGGCGTTGACCCGCTGCGAACTAACAAGGTTGGGCAGGCCGCCCTGGATGTGGTGCATGACGACACCGATAACGCGGATGAAATTCGAGCGGCGTTACGTGAGGCCATTAGAGTTTGGAACAGCGATGGTGCCAAGCAGCGGCGCGAAGAGGAAGAAGCACGATTTGGGGCTGGGCCTTCCAAGGGTCTTCACTTTATGGCTCGTACATATGAGAACCTTCTCAAGCTTGTACAGGATAATGACCGCAACGGCGTGAGAGAGTTTCTTGATGCCAGGGTACCCGTGGATAATGCTGTAGTTGCTGCAGCCGCGAAGACTGGAGATCTTTACCTGCTCAACATGCTCCTCGCCGAGATCACGGAAAAGAAGAAGTGGCAGAAGCCAGAGAAACCAATGCTTGCTGTACTCGGTACCAGCCATTACGAGATGGTTAAGAGCTTGACCATGTTGGAGCAATTCAATCCCCTCTTCACGAATCGACAGGGTAAAACGTGGCCTGAAATTGCTGAGGACCGGGCAGGGCCAAATTGGAGACAAGAAATGGAACTTCTCAAAGAGCTGTTTGATGAAAAGGGCAAACAGTCTTCCCGCCGCAGCTCCAGCCCCATCACTAAGCGAGACTTGGCCAAACGACCGACGAAGCGCAAGATCCCAGACGATGATAGCGAGGAGGATGAGGCTCCTCCAAAGCCGAAGAATGGCCGGAGATTGTTGTCGCGCAAAGCAATGAACGAAAATCGGCGAGCGGAAAATGACTCTCAACAAGACGATTCTGAAAGCGATGCTCATGGATCGCCTGAGACTATTGAGGTTCAAAAGCTCGTCAGATCGCCCCGAAAAGATGTTGAGATGAAACGTGCGCAGGATCGACCGACGGCAAGACCAACTCCCTCAAGCAACCCAACTCGAGAACAGAAACAGCCACCAAGGGGCAGACGTAGATCAAGCTCCATACGCGATGAGACTAACTTGGCGAGTGTTGAGGAAAAAGACGAAGCTGTCGCAGATGTTTCCAATGGTATCGGAGCTGGAAAAGAAGCTTCCGACAGAGAATCTAAGCTCAAATTGGAGGAAGCAGAGCGATTGGAGGCGAAAAGAAGGGAAGAAGAGGCGGCCGAAGCCGAGGCGAAACGCAAAGAAGCAGAAGCAGAAGCCGAAGCTCGCCGCAAGGAAGAGAGAGCGCGTAAGGAAGAAGAGGAGCGAAAAGCCGAGGAGGCCAGAAAGGCTGAAGAAGCTGCTGTGGCCGCTGAAGCTGCTCGGAAACAACGTGAGCGAGAGGAAGAGGAGGCTCGGAAGATTGAAGAAGCCCGCAGACGAGAAGCCGAATTTGCCGAAGCGAAACTGCAACTACAGAGGAAAATCGTCGCATCATTGCCGAGCTCTTTGTCCCATGTACTTGACCCGGATGGAGGGTTCCAGTTCAATGCTGTGGGCGCTAGAGAATATGTCAAGCGACACCTACTACCATTGCACGCCATTTCGAGATCTAAGGGCGACAGCAAGACCGGTCAGGAAACCGCCAATTGGGAACGTGAAGCTCTCGTTCTCAACACCCAAGCAGCGCCCCTTCTTGGTCGACAAGGATGGGAGCTGCTGATACCAGATGCCAGCCCGTTTGCCGTTGGTACGTTGCTGCGCAAATGGGTCACGTTTCCCTGCACGTCTAGAGAAGCTGCCCCACTCGTCCATAAGCTGCATTCAGATCAGCTCTATATCACCCCAAATGGAGAGGAGGACGAGTTTGAGGATATGGTTTCACACAGGGATCATCTTACCAGGCTTGCTGAGAGGGCGAAATGTTGGCACAAGGCGAGGAAACAGCTCTTGAAGAACGAAGTGATAGAGCTGCGGTGGGTCAAGCTGAGAGATGTGTTGGAGAAGTGTCATGAAGTGGCAAATGAAGCCGGGATAGACATCGTCTTGGATTCGAGAAGCATCAAGACGCCATCCTCGTCGTCTACGCCAGGTTCTCCGGGCTCCACGCCCCCAGGCATCAACGGCTTCTGTAAGCCCAGGTTTCACCATCGAGTGAGATTCTACACAACCTCTGGCGGAAAGCTACACAACGGTACGACATGTGATGATGATGACTTCCCCATGCCCAAGCGGACTGAAGCCACGTTTGTTTACGAAAAGTAGCCTTCTCGTCTTGCATTGCAGGACGGATGTAACGACAGCACCTAGAAACCGTGATGAATAATAATATACTTCAAATGTCCTTATCTCCACAACAGTTGAACTCATTGGAACAACATCGAATAGACCAAGCATTACGAGGTGAGGACTAGCTCAGGTCGTGACGGCCAAAGCCGTGGGGTTTTCCTCTGGATCAGGCAAGTAGTAGGTCACGTGACTAGTATTTCCAGCTTTGCCTGGACTCTGTTGCCCCAGCTATTGTCCTGCGCTAACCCTGTTTCGTATTCTTCCAATGCTTCATGCTCCCAGGATACGGAGGCGGCAAGACTTTGGTCGGCCATAGCCGTGGTTTCAAAATTCCGAGGCCGTCGGACATAGGACATCACACGTAGTTCCACACGAAGTTGGAGAATCATGCCATCTGTCTGCATTGGCGGTCCGTCTATAAAAGCAGCAGATATGCCCAGAACAATGCAAACAGAAACATCTCATCCACATCCATTTGCAAACAGAACAGTCCAACCACATCCATTTGTAAACCCACTATTCCTCCTCGCTTGCAAGAGATTCCCTCCCATACCATCTTCTGCTCGGAACAGCCATCGACGGTAGACAGCATAATGTCGCAGTACGCAAGTCAACAGCCAGCAGGCTACACCAACACCATCAAGAATGTTGCCCTCGTCGGCGCCAGTGGCACTATTGGTAGTAACATAACCAAGGCCCTACTCGCCACCGGCAAGCACACAATCACAGCACTCACGCGGGTCGGTAGCCCCAACAAGCTACCAGAAGGGGTCGAAGTCCAGGAGATCGAGTACGACAATGGCGAGACAATCGTAGCAGCACTCAAAGGCCAGGATGCGCTTGTCATCTCTCTCAGCGTGATGTCGCCGCCCGAAACGCAGGCCAAGCTCATCCAGGCAGCCGCCGAGGCAGGCGTGCCGTGGGTCATTCCCAACCAATGGGGTTCGGACTCGGAGAACGGCAAGCTCGAGGACGACGTCCTCCTGGGCAAGGGCTACAAGGCGGCGCGCGAGCTGGTCGAGAAGCTGGGCAAGTCTTCCTGGGTAGATGTGAACTGCAGCTTCTGGTACGAGTTCAGCCTGGGCGGGCCCAAGGACGGCTACGGGTTCGACATCGCCAAGCGCGAGGTGATGTTCTACGACGATGGCACCGAGAAGATCAACACGTCCACCCTAGCGCAGGCCGGCCGAGCCGTCGCGGCCCTGCTGAGCCTCGACGTGCTGCCCATCGACGCCGACGACAAGCGCACCACCCTGTCGCAGTTCAGGAACAAGGGCGTGCGCGTGTCCAGCTTCTGCATCAGCCAGAGAGACATGTTCGAGTCCGTCAAGAGGGTCACCGGCACGACTGACGCGGACTGGACGATCACCAGCGTCGATCCCCGCCAGCGCTACGCCGACGGCATGAAGAAGCTGATGAGTGGCGATTCGAAGTCTTTCGTCTCTGTCCTGTACAGCCGTGTGTTCTTCCCCACAGGCGAAGGCAACTTCGAGGCTACCAAAGGCCTACACAACCTGGCCATCGGTATTCCCGTAGATGAGGATCTCGATGAGGCTACCAAGCTCGCTGTCGAGATCAACAGGAAGGGTGGATCGTATGGAGAAGGTGCCCATGCCTAGATTGTCAGTTTTGGAAGAGGTCTTGTCATGAGAACATGCATTCATGAATGAGGTCGTGTAATAAGTCTATAGGTCAATGGAACGTTTGCGCAGATGCGTCTGAATTCTACTTCACACAATCGTCATTCTTCTGCCCATTGTTCATCAGGACAAAAGCTGTTAGGATTCGATTTCGAGCTGTGTCGCTCGCTTACGCCACGTACCCACGGCCGTGCGGCTGACGCAATATAAAGCAAGTTTAAAAGAGGTCAGATTCGACGAGTCGAGTAAATGCGACTTTCCGATTCGCATCTGGACGGAAAGATGATAGGTCAACAGGACGGCGGCCAAGTGTGTTTCAGCAAGGCGAGATTGGAGAAAAGCATGGCAACGTTTAGATTACTAGACGTCAACAAAGGCAAAGGCTGAATGGCTGGTCTCGGCCTTCCCTGTTGATGTTGCCCCAATTCGTAAGTAGCGGCAACGGATTCGGTCTAGGTTATTTACTCGCTCCTGGTTAGATTCCTGGTCTATCTGCTGCTTGCAAGGGTATCTTAATTTGTTATTATACACATCGCCCATTTCTCGCTTAACAGAACCGTCGGTCGAGTATTGGATTAGGTAGCAGATGAGAGCACAGTGCTCGCATTAGGACTGCAGTATTGTCCCTTCGTTTAGATACAATACGATGTCTTTTCCATCCTCCGTACGCTCATTGGCATTGGGGTGTTGACCCTGCCATGGGATGGGCGTCGTCCGTGCATGCCTTGACGATACTGGGAGGAGTAGACATCACCCTTGCCTCAAAGCGTGGGAGGGCGAAGCGCTTCAGAGATTTAGTTGCTGTTGATGGATGAAATAGAGTTGGGCCGAGTGCGTAGATTTGCCGTTAATGGATGCTTTGACAACCACAACACCAGGGCGTCTCCTGCTGTGGAAGTTACAAGGAGGACTTCTCTGATCGATGAATCCTGTTCTTTGACCAGGATGTGAAAGGGTTTATGCGTTGCAATGACCAGACGGACAGGGGGATGATCCGGGTGAATGCCACAACATGCCTGTACTCTGATTCAAAGTGTTCGGCGCCCTCCCACGAGGGAAGGCAACCGAATTCCCTGCTGTTCTCCTCCCATGTCTCCCTACCCTCGAAACATGAACTGTCTGCAATTGGAAGCGTTTGTACTACCACCGATGATCACGTCCATCCTCACATCAATGCGTGTCCGACATGAGCGATGATGTCCCACCCACCCAGCAGCACTCAAGCAACGGCAGAGGGGCAGCGGGCTTTGGCGCATGACCAATCAGCGCCGCTTGCCCCTTCACCTGCTGGCGCGAGCCAAAGCCAGAGTGAGAGCGAGAGTGAGAGCCAGAGACCACCAAGCAACAGCAGCCGTCAGCGACCTGCCAACATCAACACTACATTCGCTGCCACCGCCGCCGCCACCACCTCTCAATCTTCTCAATCACGTCTGGCGCGCGTCCACACTGATTCCCACTTACCACCTCTGCCGCAGATCCCACTGCATTTCCTGCAGAACAACAAGCCTGCCGTCATCTCCAAGCCCCTCGCGACCAACGACCGGCCATCGCGCCCGCTTAGCTTGCACCTACAGCGCAATCCGTCCCCTTCAACACCCACACAACCACTCACTCCTTCGCGTCATAGCTTGGACGCCGACAACCTCCAAAGGCGCCAACACCATAGTCATGTTGTTCGGTCTCTCGATCGCAGAGCACGCTCACTTTCGGTCATAGACGCCCGCCAGGCCACACGCGCCGCCCTGGAGGGTCACTCCTTGGAAGCAATGGATTTGCGACGCAAGAGTAGGAATGACGACCTCTTCCTGCAGGTCGCGCGAGACGAAAGCGGTGTGTCCGGCTCTGACGACGAGGCTAGTGAGCCTACTGCTTTTCGAGAGCGCATTCTCACAAAAGCTGAGAAGCGACGCTCGCTTCCCGTCGACATCATCCATTCACCCCTCGATTTTGCCGCCTTGCGGCGCAACAATGCCAACTCCTCCACCGAGAGTCCTCATGAAGGATCCTTCCCTTCAAGAACACCACAATACCTGAACAGGTATAGTATGTCCAGATTGCGCACACCCAGCTTAGCCTCGTATAATCCGCACGGCGAGCTCGTTGCTGGACCTGGACGCCCTCGTTCCGGCCATCTGCCTCGATATTCGGTTCAAAATGACCATTCGCCAATTTCTCCTTCTCGTCTTGCTACCAGGACCGCCTCTCCAGAGTTCTCACGCACCAAAGATCGACGACCGTCACTTGGAGTCTCACCTGCCCATCACTTGATTGAACGACGCAGTCACCAACTGCCGCAGGAATCTGCGAGCGAATCGCCGGCCGATAGTTCTGAGCCGAAACAGTCAAGTGGTGACACCGAGTCTGTCCCATCTCAAACAGCTGCTTCAACCGTCTGGGACGAACTGGACGATTTGAAGTCACGGATAAAGAAGCTCGAATTCACCGGTAGGTCGTCGCCTCAAACGTCGAATGTGGCAACTTCCTTTGAACGGCCAAGAACGGCGACTACTGCCCCAACAACGATAGATTCGTCTCCTAAGCATGAGCGGAAGCAGGGAGCTGGCGACCAGGGCACAGGTGGCAAGGCTGAATCATGGAATATTCAAGATATCGCCAGCTCCCACCCGGTCCTACACAATGCTCTTGCCAAGGCAAAGGTCCTGTTGAATCCCTCCCTATACCGGACGCTCGAAGCAACTGCTCACGATGCGCTGCAATTGGTAGCAATCAGCAGTGCTGCAGGAGTTCAAGGCCCAATAAGTTCTGCCGCGTCAAATGTTGGCAACGCTCCAACAGTCGACCGCCAAATCAAGCGTAAAGCAGATGCCATGTGTCGCAATCTCACAGATCTCTGCCTTGCTCTATGTGAAGGCAAGCACGAGGGACCTAGCGTAACTGCTTCACCTGTCCTCTTAGATCGACCCAATAGACAGCAACCACTAAGTCGAACACCTAAAATCAGCCTAGTGCCCAGTATTGCCGGACTATCTGCGCAGGAAACAATCCAACGACCTGTCAGTCGTTTAGATGCTCGCCGTACCAGCCTCGGCTTGCAGCCACTCATGGGCGACGGCGTGAGTTATAGACGTAGCCATGAGGATGTCTCTGCATCGAGGGAGGAGGTGACTCCAGCTAGAAGTACATACAGCCTTGAGCCAGATTCCACCGGTAGAGCCACAAGCCGCTTGAACAATATTCGAAAGCAAGCATATGGCGAACTTACTGGAGACAGCGATTTGGATGTTCGACCGCTTTCTCGAGCAATGACAGATTTGGGTTCTTTCCGCAAGGCCTCCGGTCGGCGTGATCACGAAGCGACTGGGCAAGAGAGGTCACCACTTCGCGAAGCCTTGATTTCACGACGTGTCAACGCAGCCGCTCAGGAAGGACCCCACTCTCTGCCGCGCGTGTCGTCGATGAGCTCAGAGTTTTCAAGGCGACGTTTTCTAGACCGGCCTGTTCTAGAAGAAGGCGATCATGGCCCCTCTCATGATTTTGCGAAAAGGCAGCCGAGCGTGGCTCGTCGACGCATCACCTCTCTAGGCGGGAGGCAAGCCGGCCTCACAAACTTGAATGAGCCGTATAGAACGGCGAGCTACTCTCACCGAGGAGACCTTATTGCAGAGTAAATGATTGAACGCCCATCGACAACTAGCGAAAGAGCTCAGTTTATGCTGCCAAGAGAGGTATCGAACGATTACTAGCCCTGGTCTCTATCATCCAAGGACTATCTTGATCGATACATGAGCGCGCCGTTGCTCCAGCGTTGTTGAAGATCAACTGCGCCACAAGCATTCCAATTTAGCATCGAGAACCACTCTCGTGTGGATTGATTAGACTTGACACTACATGTTCCTTTACCTTCTTTACCCTTATCACGCGAATTCATGACCAAGCAAATTCGGGCATTTATTACACGCCCTTGTTGTTGTTTTTGTTTCACTTTTGTCTACATCAAGAACATTCACGGCAACCACACACCTCGAACACTCCACAGCGCGGTTTTTTTTGAAAAAGCATGTATTAACGCAATTGTATCAGTGGCAGCGGGAAGCGCCTGCATAGCTAATGTCCTGCTATATTAGAACCTCAGCAAATGAGAAAGGAATGAAAACATCGTTTCACCGAATACAGAAGCACAACCATCCGCAGTTTCTAAAGCCAGAGTTTCGAACTTCATCAGTCGTGAGGTTTCAATCTTGCCGCCAAAGTGCAAGCAGAAGAATTGAAACAGGGTATCAATATAGGTAGCAGCATCAGTCGCCTACTTGGCCTCTTCTTTCTTGCCTCCCCACAGGCCACTGACGTAGCCACCAGCGCCCTTGACGCCACTGGAGAGGGAGCTGCCGATGCCAGACCCTGCATTGGCAACGCCCTCACCACCGGCCTTGGCGTTGTTAACCACAGGGTCAGTCACACTCGCGGCTGGACCGCCGTAACTGCCATTGTCGTCCTTGCCACCACGCTCGGCACGGTTGACGCCTTCTTTCGAAGCCAGATCGCCAATAGGCTGCAGGAGGCCGCCTTGGCCCACCTGGCCAGCTGCCAGGTTGTTTACACCGTCTTGCAGCGTGTCCACCTGCTCGATGCCAGTGACCTTAGACTTGTCGAGGGTGTCTTAATGAACAAGCACGGTCAGCGTCTGTCTCAATCTACCATCTGTGTGGATCGGTGGGTGATGATGATGATCATTGTGCGGAAAGTCAGTCGACGTACCTTTTGCCGCGTAGCTAGCCTTGTTGTCCTTGGTAAACCACTTGAGGTACTGGTCCTCGATCCAGGGCATCCAGTTCTCGTACTGGTGCTGGTAACCCTCCTTGATCCATTCGAGATACGTCTTGCCCTTCTTCTGGTCGGCTGGCAGGCTGTCGAAGGTTTGCTTTTTCTGCTCTTCGCTCATCGCATCCCACTTTTCGGTGGCGCCGCCTGCAGTCTCGCTCGCTTGAGAGGCACCTCCACCGACCGCGTTGCTTACAGAGTTACCGGCAGATTTGAGGTAGTTCATCTTGTTTGATCCTTCGTTGTTGTTGCGTTACACAGCTGGTTGTAATACGAGCCTCAGGTTTAACGAAAAGCGCGCGAGGAAACCAAATGGCGTCTTTGTGTGAAATAGAACAATCTTTTAAATTGCAGGGAACAAGAGGACGAGGGACGATGGCGTTTAGCCGCACTGATATATAGGGACAGGGCATGTCGATCTTCCAGTTCTGTCGACGAGAATCCTGCCATGATAGACATCGACTGGCAATGACGACGCCTCATGATCGTCGCGGTTTGAAGCTGTGGCGTGTGACGTAGCCACTCCAGAGCTGTCCACTTGCCCATCGTGCCAAACCACCTCTGAAGACTGGTAGGTATCTCTTCACCAGCGATACCTGCCAATCATCAACCACCAAGCCACCGCACACCTCGGAGCATATACAAGGACAACCCAGTCAGAGTTGGCCGCGGCTACATGATCGCACCTCTCAGACCTCAGGAAGTTTGATAAGACGAAATTTCGTCAGCCACGAAACTCCCTAGCTGAATGTAACGAAGTCTCGACGATGTCATACTTTCCACACGGTATCAGATCTGCTAGTGTGGGGAGTACCCGCCAGCCCGCATGTTTGCTTTGTCTTGTTCTCGAACAATGTCGAGACCACCCAGCTGCCCACAAGGGCTGACATTTGATGCATACATCAAAAGCCTTTGTCGAGTTCATCGCCTAGATCCTAATACTTAACAAGTGGGAACACCATACTGTTGAGACTTGTGCACTCCACAGGTTGTGATATGAGCAGGCAAGTAGCCAAACCGCAAGCAGTTCTCTTGTTTAAGAGTCATTGCTGTAACACCATCATTTGCAACAGCAGGTGACGACAGGATCAGTCGATCTGATTCTGAAGTTCTGAAGTTCTGCGTACTAGATCTTGGATCCCGCCAGTAAACCGCTATATGAAACGGCTGGGCAAAATCGACTTTCTTCACTGTCTGTCGCTACCAATTATCCGCACAATGCAATACACTACCTACGTCGACCGTTTCATACCTGGTACACAGCGACATGCTTACCAAGGTAAGTCGGCGGTCCAGCTCAGGTTCCTGAGGATCGACTTCCCATACCCAATTTGAGGGGAAATATTGGTTACCAATTACCCGAATGAGTACCCCAGACATTCCATTTCGGAAAGCTATGCCAAGGGAGAATGAGGAGTCGCAACAAGGGTGGTATTTATTATTATCCCACCCTAGCATCGCTTAATGGTTTGTATTCATCATTGATCCCTCCAACCTTGTCACCACCTCGTAGATCACCATGGATCCTTCTACAAGCACTCCGGTCGCCCGCTGGTGTGTCGGACCAACAACCCAGTCAAAATTCCGGCTTGGTGCTTCATCTTTTCCTGAAACATGAATATGAGTCTAAACCAGTGCGAAAGTTCTAGATATGGTGCCAAGAAGGAAGCAGAAGCATTCGATCGAAGGAGCCAGATACATTGCGCTGGACACCTTGGCCCAGCCCTGGAAGCAGACACTATGGTGTATAGAACTCATTGCGTTTGAGAGAGTTCGAGCCGGTTAGACTAATATCAGCCATTGGCGATCCTGCCAGAGGATCTGCTATAACCAAATGATCAGCTGCTCGCACATCATTGCTGCTTCTAATTCTCGTCAAGACTGACCGCAACACTTCACCTGTTGCTATTTAAAGTCGATGAACATTTGCAGCAAACGCATACCGATCTGCGGCCAATCTAGGGGGTTGAAAATGCTGCTGGCGCTGATCCCATGGGATTCCCTCACAGGCCACGTGCTTTCATCTTTGGGACAGGTTGCTGCATTGTTGAATATGTCGCCCCCTCTCGAGAACGCCGTTGCTTGAGGTCTCTCGTGTGATCCAAGCCACCGTTTGGATATGTCCAAGATAACGCACTGAAACTAGAATGCCGAGAAGTAGCCTCGAGACAGCAAGTCGGCTTGCAATAGCCGAATTGATCATACCCTGAACCCACCATGCTTGAAGCTGGTCGAAGTCTACCCGAGCGTTCAGATCTGCAACACGGTGCAGACCTACCTTTTCATTTTCAGCACCATTCCGGATGATATGCTGCCCTTAGTGGCACATTGCCAATACCGCCACCGACAGAGCAATATCGTGATGAGATCAATCCCTTCACGGAACGATGCCAACACAAACATGAGGGATTCTGCTTTTACGAAGCCCCCCTGTTGTGTCGCCAGCAACATGCAGGTAACATGAGGGGAAGCACCACAGTAAATCTTGCGCCAATGGCGTTCTCAACTCAACCGAAAAGGCTTACTGTCAAGGCTATTGGATCCGATGAGCTCTCATGCAGGACAGGATACCTGATCAGTCGAGGTGCTTTACACGAATCCAAACCTCTGTGGGGCTGAGACTGGCATTGGACTTGAGCCTGAAGAATGTCAATGACTTGGACTTCAAGGAAGAAGAGGGGTATATCAATCACCTGCAACCCCATTGATTCTCTCGCTCATGTTTGATCAAACTCGTACTTCTCTAATCCATTAGCTGTAACCTCATCTAGCAGTCATGGGAAATATTTGGTGCATCTTTGCGATTGCATGCAGTGTCGTGAATGCAGTCAAGGTCTCGCACACTGCTACGAACACATGTGCACTTCCTTCTGCCGCTGCCACAGCCAAGACCGAATCTCCAACCTCCAATGTTCGAGGCAAGGTCTTCGATCGTATCCTGACCGTCTACCTAGAGACAACAAGTTTTGGCAATGCCACTGAGGATCGTGAGTCCGACACGAAATCATCGTTGACGATATCGGACGAACTTCGCTAATACAATACACCTCGCTAGCCAATTGCAAAGCCTTGATCGATCAGGGTCTCTTGCTGACGAACATGTATGGTGTCGGCGCTCCCAGCCAACCCAACTACATTGCTCCTGCCAGTGGCGATACCTTTGGCTTGAACAGCGACAGCTTCATCCTCGTGAACCGCAACGTCTCAACGATTGTCGATCTCCTCGAGGATAAGGGGATCAGCTGGGGCGATTATAACGAAGGGCTACCGTATACGGGATTCGAAGGTTACGAATACGATCCCGGTCTCTATATGCGGAAACACAACCTTCTAGCCCGCTTCGACTCGATTAGACTTAATCCCGATCGAATCTCACGGGTGAAGAACAGCACGCTGTAAGTGTCGGCAGATTGCAAGCAACTGACTTTCATCTCATACGTTGCTTTGTTGCATAGGCGCTGATCATCACACCACGTTCTAGCTTTTACAAGGATCTCGACAACCAACGACTTCCACAATGGAGCTTCTTCACCCCCAATCTGTTCGACGATGGTCACAACACCGACATCTACACCTCGTGCGCCTGGACGCGAGGGTTCGTGGAGTCACTGCTTGCGAACCCATACTTCAACAACAACGCGCTGATCTACGTGACGTGGCAAGCAAACGGCGACCAGCCAGGACTGGCGAACCACGTTGCGGGAATCGTCCTGGGCTCTGCGCTGCCGAGGTCCCTGGTCGGGACCACGGACAACAACTACTACAACCACTACAGCGAGATCTCGACGGTCGAAGCGAATTGGAATCTGCACACGCTGGGGCGGTGGGACGTCGGGGCGAACGTGTGGCAGTTCGTGGGGCGGCGGACGGGCGACAAGATCCGCAGGTGGAACCGCGAGATCGCGCACGGCAGCTTCAGCAGCTACCTGTGGAACCAGAGCTACGGCGGCGTGTTCAGCAGCGCCAACGACACCACGCACACCTACGTCGCGCCCAACCTGAAGCTCAAGCGCAACAAGCGCACCGTCCTGCCCGCCATCGTCGACACCTGGGGCAGCTGCGACGACCGAGACAGCGGCAACGGCAACGGCAACGGCAACTGCAGCGGCCTGCCCAGCTACTACCGCGACATCATCGAGCTGCCCGATGCCTTCCACCCGCCGCCCGGCTTCGCCGTGCCCATCCCCCTGTCGCCCCCTCCTCCCATCACCACCGCCATCACCGCCTACCCTTACGCCAACCCACCGCCCACTTCCGCCGCCCAGGCGTGTAAGTAGTGGGACGGTGGCGGCTCCAGTGCTCGACCCTGTCTGAACGGACACGGTGCGAGAGCAAGGACTCGGCGGCGGGCTCGACGAATGCACGGGTCGGATGGATGCTGGTATGCTAGCGACGAGCGACGAGCCGTGGATCCGGCACGTCCTTGCTTCCTCGCCATCAGGCATTGTGGAGAAAGTGTAGGGGGCCGGTTTTGAAGTTATTCATTTTAATCAAATCGGGAGATGTATCCTAGGTACTTGCTTTCGGCGATAGGCCGACTACAGCTGTGTATGTACACTACCGGAATGGAAAGATACTCCTTGGCGTGCATCCATCGGTAGAGCTCAGCTTTGTTGCGTGTTGCTGGCACCAGCGCAGATTAGGCAACGCGACCGTGGTGCTCGTAATGGCTGGGGGAACGCGGCAAGCACAGGGATCAAGGATGTTTGTATAGTCACGAGCATGGTCGGGACGGCCAACCCCAGCTCGAAACGAAGAGTACTCGAGCAGGCTGGGGACGAATAGAGGAGATACGTCGGTCACGGAGGATCCACCTAGGTACTGCAGAGTCGGAAAGGTAAAAGGGAAGGAAGGAGAGATGAAAAGTCTGGGAATGGCCCACTTGCTGCATACATAAGCCGGTACTGGAGAATAACGGAGATGGTATAATCGCTATGCAAAGCACAAAGCAAAGATGCAAGTGAGCATCGTCAGATCCCACAACGCTTCCTCTGAAGAGAAACGCCACTCGGATAAAAGTCCCATAGCCGGCCCTTTAAAAGAAAAACCATTTTTTTCCCCCTGCTCCCAATCTTCGCCGGTGACAATCGGTTGTCCATGTTACAAAGCAATGTCTGTCAGGAGGCGTCTCCCCACGGACTGCATAATCGCAAAGAGGTAGGGAAATCGAAAGGAGAGGGCATTGCCATATCGGGTCGATCACTGGTGTTCGGGAGAGATGGTAGGTGTGAAGATGTCTAGAATCAGTGCTTCGAGGTGAGAGGCGCGGCGGATCGAAGGATCTTCTTCTTTTTTTTTTTCGAAAAGGGGAATGTGTGGGGGGGTTTGGGTCATCAAATCATCATCAAGTTCGATAGAGAGCGGATCGTATGAAGTCGGTGGGTAGCTGATGAGAGGTAGGAAAGGTCACGGGTAAGGGTGCTGAGATAACAAGAGCATAGAGGTGCCAGTCTAGGGTGCGGAGACGGCTCGCCAGGGTCATGATGTCGGCGATCAGTGAGCTACGATGCTGCTGCTTCCCAAGTCATGCTGCAATCCATCTCGGGCACTCTACACCGCGGCTTCAGGGATCTGGCTGCGGCGCATCTTCTCGGCCTCGAGGTTCTCGTAGAGAAGGTAGAGGGCTTTCTCGTTGGCGTTGGGACCTCCGGTGATGGTGAACATGCGTTCGCCAGTCTCATCGTGAGGTGCCTTGGCGATGCTAATGCGAGCGCCCGACGACTTGCGGATCTCGCTGATCTTGGAGCCACCTCTACCGATGATGCAGCCAACCATGTCTGCAGGGATGGAGATGTTCTGGGTCTGGATGTCCTCTCCATCCTCCACCACTGGAGGTGGGCCGAGATCCTGGGGTCCAGAACGTCTAGAGGAAGGATATGAGTTGGAGGATCGAGTGAAGTCGGCACCGTTACCGGTACGGTCGAAGCTTCGAGCAGGTGGGTAACCGAGACCGTTGTTGGCTGGGCCTGCACCCTGGACCCTGACCGAGGGGCTGTACAGGACGGTGCCGTAGCCACGCTGTTCATCGTCAACGAGACACTTGCAGATCTCCCAGACAGCTTTCTGAACACCATCTGGGGTGCCTTGGACCTCCACCACACGCTCTGTGGATTGTGGGAGCATCTCCTTCTGGGCGACCATTCGCACACCGGAACCGTCCTGGATCTGCTTGATCTTGAGACCCTGACGACCGATGATGGTGCCCATCTGGTTGTGAGAGATCAAAAGGCGGATAGCTAGACGGTGGGAGATGTTGGTAAGCGATCGAAGTAGGGCAGGTAGGTAGCATGGATGGAGGACGTACGGTGAGTGTTAGGGTTGGCAACGATCCCACCCATTCCCATCTGGGGAGCGCCCTTGAGGAGATTGTCGGCGACGTAGCCATAGGCCTCGCTGACACCGCTCAAGGCACCAGTGACGGTCAGGACACGGTCGTGAACGCCGGGAACGACCTTGCTGACACCTGCGCGCACACCAGTCTTGTCGCGAAGCTCTGCGACGCTCTGGCCGGCCTTTCCGATGATGACACCAGCTTCCTTGGAGGTCACGATAGCTCTCAGAGTGAGCTGGGTTTGCGCATATTCCTCCTCGGTCCTAGGGTGTTCGTCACTTGCAGTGGTGAGACCGCCGAGCTTGTCAGAGATGGAGTCGACGCCCTGGTCGAGCTGAGGAGGGAGATCGACAGCAGACATGTTGGATTGTTTTGTGCGGCTTGTTGGTGTGGAACGCGTGTGTCTAGCGTTTTGACGGTGAGGTCAGGGTAGGGCGGAATTGACGCGCACGAAAGAGATTTCGGGTGGGTGGAGAGGGTTGATAAGAGTGGGAGTTGCGGGAGTGAAAGTGGGAGAGTAAGTGATCCACGGGTTGGTGGTGAGAAGATCTGCTTGGCGTATAGAGGTCAGTCAGTGCTGCAGCACATGGGGAGGTGGGTGTTCTTTGGCGGGAGAGGGGATGCCCCGCATGGAGGACGCACACAGCTGAAGGAATCGAGAGGGATCACGCACTTGAGGTGGGTTGGTTTGGTGGTGAGGGCGAAGATGGAGGAGTTGAGTTGGAAACAGAATGGAGGTGGGGAGGAGAAGATGTAAGGTAGAGGAGGAGGGAGAGATGGGGAGAGGGAGAGGGAGAGGGAGAGAGAGAGAGAGAGTTAGTTTAGATAGAGGTAGTGCGAGGAAGAAGATTTGGAGAAGGAAGTCGGTCAGGAGCAGATGAGATGGGGTCAAACAGACGGTGGCATAGGCGGGTGAGAGGTGGGAAAGGGCAGGGAGAGAGAGAGAGAGAGAGTAGAGTGTAATAAGGCGAGAGGTGAAGTGAGGTGAGGTGAGGTGAAGAATGAGATAGAAGAGGAGGTGGTGGTAGTGGTAGTAGGTGGTGGTGGTAGTGGTAGTGGTAGTGGTAGTGGCAGTGGCAGTGGCAGCAACAGTGGAGGAAGCAGTAGTAGTAGTGGTAGTAGTAGTAGTAGTAGTAGTGGTGGTGGTGGTGGTGGCGGTGGTGGGGAATAATCCCTTCACGTACAGTTACAGTCACAGTAGCAGTAGCAGTAGCAGTAACAGTTAGCTGTGCTCAGTGTGCTCAGTGGCAGCGATTTTAGTTCATAAACAAAAAAAAAAACGATGGCAAACTCGGGTACTGTACCACTCCGTATCTATTGTAGTACTCGCATACCTGTTTCTGTTGCAACATAACATAACGGCTCAACTCATCGTTTGCTCAGGCTCGTGAGGTCAAACGTTGTCTTCCTTCATATCAGGGCCAATGTTTGACGCCTTCTTTTACCTGGCTCACCAGCCTCTTTCCCGTACCTGATCACCGTCTCTTTGTCTCTCTCGCTGCCAAAAGAAAAAAATAATCCCCATACCCACTTCCCTGCTTGCATACCTACCTACTTTGAGCCTCTTCGCCAACGAACCAGCACTGACGACGACAACTAGCAATCCCACTTACCCTGACCGACCTGCAATAAAGCAATGCTGGAAGGTCTGTCCAGACCCGTGTGTCGACATCGCCATCTTCGACCATTCTCAATCTCCTCTTTCCTTTCTTTCTTACCCTCTCTCTCTGTCTCTCTCTCTCTTTCTCTGTGTGCGCGAGAGGTGACGGTCTAGCCCAGTCTGGATCTCGCTATTTCCCGCCCGATACCTTCCCCTCCCGTCCCGCTGTCCGTCCCGTCCCACTCCCGTCTCTCCACCTCTTTCTCTCTCCACATTCTTCCGACGTCGAGGTTGAAAGATCAAGGTTCCAAACCTCCTAATGGAACGGAAGGGGGGAATGAGAGGCTGTCTACCTATACCTTTACCCAGTCTACATGCTTCGTCAATGCTGCCAGCGTACTGATAGCTAGGTACCTAGGTAGCTAGCTGGATGATGAGAAGCCAGGCACTACTGACTGCCGCCTTTCATGGGGGTAATACCGCTCAATGACTACATGTCAATGCTTGGGCCCTTAGGCTCTTTATTCAATCTCTCCCGACCTTGCCTCGTCTAGTCTCGCCTCGTCTCGACCTCCTCTTCTCCACTCTGGCCCACCCCTAGTCCATTGGGAGCTGTTCCCTTCTGCTGTTCCTCATCCCCTGCTCCTTGGGTGTACTGTATGTAGGCAATACCCCACCGTGTGGCACCGTGTGGGGTCGATCTGTCAGGCTAACTTCTATTGTCACATCGCCCTAGCCTGTAATTGGCAGGGATAAGATATGGATATTCGGTGTGCGTTCTGGACTTCTCGTGATGTTGATTCCGTTCCTGTTGTTGTTGGTGTTGTTTTTGTTCTTGTAGTCCAGCTCCCGGCAACTATGGTGGTTCTCTTCCACAGATGGTAGACAGCAGACAGCAGCCAGCAGCACCGCCAATCGCCTATCCAGATGAACTGCATCACCGCAACTGTAACTCCCATCCCAGAATACCTAGGTAGTCGAAAAACTGATAACAATCTCAGTCCGGTCATGGTCGCGAATGAACACGTCTCGGGGAAGGCGAGCATCTACCACTCCAACGCTCTAGCTTTTCGATGTTTTCCCTCCACCAGACCACGCTCATGTCATCGATCTGGCCGTACGATACCCTTATCCCGTGGAGTTGGCATATCAGTCTTGGCAAAAAGGCTGGGTAGGTACCTGCCTAATCCAGCGGTTGGAAGTCTTCTGCACCTGGACCTACACCTGGACCTTGCAACCTCAGGCACCGTGTCTGCTCTCTACCGCGCTCACATTCACCCAGGTTTCGGCCTGAGGCTGGTGCAGACGATGTGCAGTCTATGTAAACCGTCGAAGCCGGTGTCAATGCCAGCCAAGGGCCCTTGGTCAGGTGGTAAGGGGGTTTGGCACCGTCTGCAGCGAGTCCAACACGCGCTCCCCTGAAGCCCTGCGTTCAATCCCCTCGACGGGAGACCACCCTTGAATTGGCAGCGGTCGAAAGGAACCCGTAATCTGAATTGCACCTCGCTATGGGAAGAGGCGCCGCGGTGGTGGTGCTGGTTGCAAACGGCTATCCATCGCGTCAAAGAGGGCCAACCTCATCTTTTATTTTTATTTTTGTTCTGTTCTTATTGCTTTCGCTCTCCCATTCTGTCTCTCACACAGCTGGTTTCACGGCTTGATATCCTTGTACACGATATTTAATTTCTAGGCGTTGCTGTGAAAGATCAACCTCACCTTTCTATATACGATACCACACTATCGATGAAACTGACACTTATCGTGCGGATGTCACTTGTTTCGAATTCAGATACTATTTGATCGATGATATCACATTCCAATTTGGTTGGACTAGCTAATTGATGCCTCTCGCATTCACATCAGATAAGCCTACACCATGAAACCCCATCGATCAGAACTCCCAAGGCGAGGTAGCCTTGACCCAAACCTTCAAGTCGGTCACGGGCTCAACCAGGAACTTGTCGCTCTCGGCCTGCCGAGCCTTCTGGCCTTTGCCGAAGTAGTTGTCCTCGCCGATCCAGACCATCATGTCGGTGATCTCGCGGGCGATGTTGCTGGGGAGGAAGCTGGCGAAGGTGTCGGCGGGGATCTTCTTGAACACGACCTGCTTGCCGGCGGCGCTGCTCAGCTCGGCCAAGACCTCGCGAGGGGTCGTCCAGGCGGAGACGCCGTTTGCCGTGACGCCGTTGGCAGCCTGACCGGCCTCGAACATGCCGATGACGTACTTGCCGCCATCTTTGGCCGGGTCGTGCAGCGGCCAGTCGACGTCCTCGCTGGGGAAGGGCAGGGCCATGGTGGGCACGCCGTCGACCGGGTGGATCAGCGTCTTGAGGTTGGAGTAGAACATGGCCGGATCGTAGTAGGAGACGATCAGGCTGTCGCCCTTGTTGGCCTCGGCGTACTCGCGCACCTCTGCCTTGGAGTCGAAGTGCTCCACCCCAGTGATCTTGCCGCCACTGAGCTTCTCGACGAAAGGCAGCGCCGAGAAGACCAGGTGGTGCACGCCCGCCGCCTTGGACGCGTCGAAGATCGACTTGCCCTGCTGGATCTCCTTCTGCTTGTCTAGCAGCGACCAGAAATCCGTCACGCCGAACACGCCATAGCTGCCCTGCACTGCCGCCTTCACCGAAGCCGGGTCGGCCAGCTCGGCCTCGACCAGCTGTACGCCTTTGGCTTCCAATGCCTTGGCCTTGGCAGAGGTCTTGTTGCGTGTCACGCCACGGAATGTGTATCTGTTGGCGAACTCAGGGTGTCTGAGGCCGACATCGATCACGCTGCCACCTTGGTTGCCGGTCGCGCCGAAGACAGTGATGATCTTCTTCTCGGCCATTGCGTATATTTTGAATCGTAAGGAACCGTTCGAGTAAGATGGAATGTTTCGAATGTTGGATAGAAAGAAGGGTATTGTGTTGAAAGTCTGGCTTCAATGAGTACTCTTCGTACAACTTGTCCGCTTCTGATCGTGTCTGTTGTCTGTGTTGCAATATACTTCTCCCATCTCGATTGATAGACGGGTCGGACGAGCTGTCTTTATAGCCCCTCGTCGCATCCTCGCCTTTGCAATCCCCATCTTGCAAGGTGTGGACGTCACAACGGAAATGACAGTAAAATACGTCCGAGCCGAATCGAAGCGAAACGCTCAGCAAATGCTTGGAAGCTTTCGAGGACGATGCCATGGAGGTGAGGGCAGAGAGGGTGAGGGGCAAGCAGCTGTTTGCGCCAACATTGCCCAATGCGGTACTTTCAAATCCACAAGTCTCCCTGCATCTCCTGATCCTGACATCTCGACGGATTTCGCGTCTACACTGTCAAGCCGAGCCTCTTTTGGGAGAGGGGAGGGGTTTGGCAGACGGTTAGTCAGGACGAGGCACAGGGCGAAAAACCTTCAGTCAGCCATCGCCGGCTCGCTGGGCGCATGTTGTGCATGAGATCGAGACAGCCGCAATGTGGGTTGGAAAGCTGCAGGTGTCGACTTGGAGCGACGGAAGACTCGTTGCCCGTGATCCGGCGCAAGAGTCATCGTCTCGGTGAGATTACCACAGTCTCAGCTCGTTTCGCTTCAGCTCTTGGGCGTGCGATACTATGGTTTCTCGGCCTGACACTCTGCCCGCCGCCCGATTTCTCATACGTGAAGATGAGTGTAAACACCCGGTCGACGGACGAACACAATACAGTAGGGAGTCCACACTCTGGCAGAGGTACCTACCTACCTACCTACCTAACCTAGGACGTAGGTAGCCCTAACGTAGCCGGGGGTTCCCTTCGAAAGCAGGGCAGAGTAAACCCCGGATTACGGCATCGTTGGCTGCTAAGGTAATCAGGCCCGGAGCAAAAGCTCCTCGCACGTCGTCGTTCTCTTCGACCTCACCTCGTCCGTACCTACTACTCACGTAACCAAGCGGGAAAGGTGGTGTACGGTACAGAGTTCCCTGCGTCTCTTGGTGTGGCGCATCCTGGTTTCACGGTATCACCATACCCCATACCATACCGTGACGTTCACCTTCACCTCCTACCGTGGCATGACCTGACCTGGCCGAGGGGTTTGGGGTTTTGGCTGACTACAGCCGTTACAGTTGTAGAAGTGAGGGGAAAGGTTACAAACACAGCTGCAAGCTAGTGAAGGGCGAGCTGGCATGGGGGACAGGCATGGGAGACTGGCGTGGGAGACTGGCAGGTTGGTAGGATTGGTAGGTCGCGATCTGCTCGCGTACCTTTTAACATGCATTTCCCACTGCATGTTCAGAGGTCCTTTTTGCATTCTAATCCTGTACCATATCCCTGCTTCTGCAAGACGAGCTCGAGCTGTCGCTTGCAGCACGGCGCATTCGCTACGACAAGCTATCCCTTGTGAGCGTGTTGAGTGCAGATGTGGGAAGTATGATGTGATGAGCACTTGCGTCGGCAGCAGTTGGTCGGTCTTACTTTCCCCCACAGATAAACATCTAGATCAATCGTTGGCCTGGAAAAAGTGGCTAGCGTATAGACTTGTTGTATGCTTTGCAGTGTGAGGATTTCCAACGTGTTGTAAAGCAGTTAAAAACCAAAGCACCAAGCTTGATGGGTTCGTAGGTAGTAGATAGGTAATCGTGATCCTCTATTCTTCCAAACGCCGAGCTGCTAATCAGCCGTGGAGGACAGCCTCATGACAATCTTCCAAGATAAGGAGACCGCCGTAGAACCCGTGATATATCCTTAACGCCAAATTGCTGAAGCCTGAGAATCATAGCCGCCCGGAAGTTCAATCCGCAGCCTCGTGAGATACACCTGGGTAAAACATTCCAAGTGCCTTTCGTGATCGGTATATTATCCCGCTCGTCAGGTCAAACCTGTATTGTACCTCCTCCTACCAAGGTCTGCCAGCAATCTTCCTCATCTCTTCCTGACTTTCTCTTTCTCTTTCTCTTTCAATCCAGATATGACTCAGTTAACCACACACAGCAGCTCATGTTCGAGGATGAATTTGCCCTCCTTGTACTTCTCCGTGCTCTCGTACGCCCGGTCATACTTCCAACCGACCACACCTTTACACTGTCGGCAGAAGATGTCACGCACGACATGGCGGCCGGTTGTCATGTTGCGCTCACCAGCTTCACCCTGATCGACGTTGACGACGCTGTTGAAAAGGTACGCTTTGCCATGTTGGCCACGGAAGTTCTGTACCAACGAAACGAGCAGGTCAGCACAATCGAACATTCTCGAGGCAGATGTAAGGTCGACTTTGTACGTACCCTGCTGATGATCTCGTTGTGATCTGCCAGGTGCGTTTTGCACGCCCTACATCCATAGATCTTATTCGCGTTGAGGTAGACGTTGTAGGCAAGGCCCATCCTTGCGGCGATCGGGCTCTCGACCCACGCTTGAGAAGGACCTAAGGTGCTAAGCCAGCACGATCTTACAAGCTGTTTGTTTCGAGGTTGTGGGTGTCGGCCACTTGCGGTTGGATGATGATGCGATCAAGAGGATGACGCTCTAACTACTGAGCTAGAATGGAGAAGACCCCTCTGAGCCGTACCGGTATTTTGTGAGGATGAGGCTACTCAGCCAGGCTCTCCAGTGAAGCTCTCTGGTTTGACTACGGGCCGAATGCAGGAACGTAAGCGTGTGATGAGGTCTGCAGCCGCGACACAGCAGGAGCAAACAAGGCGACGATAGCTGGGTAGGCGAGAAAGGTGCACGATGTAGACAGCAGGTAGACGAGGTGGACGTGGTTGTTTCGGATGGAGGAGGAGGAGGAGGAGGAGGAGGAGGACGATGATCAGTTCTGATCAGATCAGCGCAGCGCAGGCACGAATCACAATCGGATCTCAGGTTTCAGAGAGCCTGCTGAGTGGGAGATCGCTCTGGCGCTACGGTAGATAGTGGACGAGATGGTGGATGCTCGTGCTCGTGCTTGTGTTTGTGTTTGTGCTTGCGTTTTGCAATCGGTAACGACGATGACGATGGCGATGACGCTCTGGCTGATGTGGCCGTTTTGGTATGTCTGCTTCAACGTCCGCCTGACTCTGATCACGAACACAAAATCGAAGGCCAGAGGGTAACACGGTACGATTTGCCTCAGTCCCAGCAGCGAGGCTATGCAAAGGCACGTATAGATGCTTCACAAAACAGGGATGGTGCTGGAGGAGGTGCTAACATGTCAACATGTTCAGATGAGAACCATGGAGAAGGTGGATGACTGGAAGGACATACTGCGGGGCTTTCACTGCTTCCAAATTCAGAGAAACCAGAGACAAAGAGAGCAACAGGTGACAGACCATGAGGGGGCTACTGCACACCCTTACATAAGCCTGCAGCATCATCCACTTACAACTTTGAGGAATCGAAACGGCAGTGGTTTGATCAATTGCCTCCACAGGTAGTGCAAGTGATAGCAAATACCGTAGGCAAGCGCGGCGTGATCTGACTGCGCACTGTCACTTCGACAATCTTGGAACGCCTAGTAGACGCACTTGAGAGTCGAGAGAGCGTTTGGATTGTCGTTCGTTTGTGAGCTGTGGAGAACTCTCACCTTTTCCTTTGCCACACACCATCTCGCAATGGCTGAAAGTCGCAACACCACAAGCAATCCTGGTGCGAGCCTGTCTGGCCCTTCGCTCGGCCGCTCTCTCATCGTCCTGGGCAATCTTATGTACGCAGTAGGCGCGTTCGTGGCGGATTGGTCGGAGAGCCATGTGTTCAACCCGACATGGCCGCCTCATGCTAAGGTCAGTGGGCACCGAGAACTGACACGAACTGCAGAATGATGGTTGGGCACGGGTGGCCGAAGGAGAAACGGCGAGGAGAAAAAGAAGGGAGATGACGCTCTACACGGCCAAGCACTGCTGGTCGAGACGAAAACATCCGTCACGAGTGCATCTCGATCCATGCCAGGCAAAACAAACCACCATCGTTCCCATCGCTGCGTTTTATTTGCTCGCTCAGATTTCTTACAATGACCTCTGCGATGTAGTTCCACAACGGCCAGACGATGAGCCTGGGCGTGCTGCTGGCGGCGTCCAGCATCTACTTTGCCTTCCGGCCGACGCAGAGCGCACGCGCACGCCGCGATGGCCTGTGGACTGCGGCGCTGTTGGGCACGTTCTACGGCGCGGCCGGCCTATCGGCGATCCTGTACCCGGGCACTGATTGGAAGGACCCGGGAGGGCCAGGGCCGGACGGTGGTGGACAGCGGTACGTGTTCTCTGCCATCTGTGTGATGATGTGGGTGGGCTATTGGATCGATACTACGTAGGCAGCTGGATATCTAGATAAAGGCAGACAGGCAGGCAGGCGGGCGGGAATGACGAGGCGAAGGGGAGGAACGGACGCGATGGGATGCGATGGGATCGGAAAGGGAGAGAATTGGTTGGTTTATGGACTGGTCGATCTGTCTTTGGCTTGGGCCATTGGCCCTGGGAATGGGAATGGAAATGTCAATGGGAAGGGGGAGGGTGCGTGTGATTCTTGCGGAATGACCGAGCGGACTCGCCGTACACGTACACCGACTGCACGGGTGCCCAACACTGCCACTCCAATTGCTTTTCCGGCACCATCGGTCGACACTTGACACACACATATTCGATCTGGTTGGGTATGGCTGTGCCGAAAGGATTCCCATGTCATGACGCTATCTAGTTGCTACACACTATGGAAGATGCTGAAGGAAGGGGGAAAACACAGCATGTCTACGCTGGAGCGTTCCAATACGAGGTCCTATCATTAAATTCGTTACTGTAAAATATGCCAATATGAGCCAAGATCAGCTTCACAAGTTAAGGTGGTGTAT
The DNA here is from genome assembly GCA_018467035.1 of Scorias spongiosa. Lineage (NCBI taxonomy): Eukaryota > Fungi > Ascomycota > Dothideomycetes > Capnodiales > Readerielliopsidaceae > Scorias > Scorias spongiosa. The sequence continues at coordinate 970,531 of JACSZZ010000001.1, forward strand.
CTTGTGGGAGGTGTGGCCTAAAATGTCGATGTCGTTAGTATCATGCTCGCCAGTCTTCAATAGATGAGACCACCCATGTCCGCCCAACCAAGTAGTACGCCAATCAAAGAGTTGAAGATAGAATATATCAGTTCAAACCGAAACTAAAACGCCGAGTAAACAGATGTCCAAATGCTTGCCAATCAAATCTTTCTGCAGTTTTTTTAACACGTTCAAGGGCATAAAAGTCCTTTGTATTGCGAGTTTTCCATGTCAATTTCAAGTCACCAAAACGCCATAGAAATAGTCCGTTGTAGTGTCCGAGAGGGTGCTTATCGGGTCTGTCAAAATTCACGTCTTGCTGAACGCCATCTCAAAGATCATCGATCGTCGTGCAGCTTGGCTGTTATCAATGTAGCGAGATTTCGGTACTTGTCGACTGGTCCTGTTTAAGCAGGAACGGGTGTACGGTGGCTGTCATATCGGCTACTGTAACTAGGTCGAATGCTGGGTCGTCGAGTAGTCGTGTAACTGGGTCTTGCAGGCTCTGTTGGGGCCTCACGAGCGTAGCGAACCCCATCGTCTTCTGGTGGCGAGTATCTGACGGGCTTTACATTTGGCGCCGATGCTGTACCACGAATTTCACCATAGTAAAGACCACGGTCATTTCTCGACGTCCGAGTGCTCTCGGTACGCGATGGCCTAGGTCTCGACTCTGGGTCGACAGCGACCGGCTTGTAACTGTAGCTAGCGGTTCGAACCTCACCACGTTGGAGAGGCGTAAGTGGTGGTCTTTCAGCATATTTCCTGGAAGCTGATCGGCCGTCTTCCCTCAATGTCTCTCTGATAGACTCGCGATGATCGTGTGCAGGTTCGGGCATTGGCTCGGGGCTGCGTGTGTATCGTTCACGACTGCGACTTTGACCGTCCATCGGTTCACGAACCTCGGTCTTGAAGGGGTTGTTTCTGCGGGAGGTGGTCTGGTAACGCTCATCATCGGCAGATCCTTTAGCGTATTTTGATGAGAAGTCTGCATCAGGTGCAAACTCATACGTAGGCGAGGCCTGGGGCGTATTGCGAGCACTTGTATTTCGGGACCCAAAGGCTGCAGGTGCCGCTCTAGTCGAAGTATTCAATTTTGGCAGTGCTTGAGCCATCGATTCTGGTCGTGCTTCGTACACGGGGACCTGTTGAGGCATTGGCTGAGCAGAAGCAGATTGAGTCGAACGAAGACCAGAAGATCGGATTGGAGCAGTGGTATTCCTCGTGGTTGTGGTATAGCTGGAGGTTTTCGGGAGAGGTGTAGTCTCAGATCGTCTGATAGGGGGAGGCACAAAGCCTTGAGATTCACGCTCACGTCTCTGATCCATAGAAGACGAGCGTTGCTTCTCATCGAAGACGGGCCTCATGTCGGGAATGCGAATGGTCTCTGGAGAGGAGTAGGAAGGATTGAGGAAGGGTGGCCGTCTGGGGACGTTGTCGTCCACTATTTCTTGGGCCTTCGTCCTAGGTAAGTCTTTCTCTCTAGAGGAACGAGATCTCTCTGCCGATTTCGGTTTGGAGGATGACTTTGTTTTGCCAGTACCCCTACGGATCTGAACAGGTCTGCCGTACTTGTCGCGGACGATTTCGGTCTTGTCTTTGGTTGAACGTGTAGGTGATACGTCGCGATCCTCTGGAACCTGATAGCTGGCCGCTCGTTGCATGTGCTCTCTCGCCACTTTGATGGATTCTTCTTCACGCCTGACCTTTTCGTAGTATGCATTGATTGCGCGGCGTTCGTCTTCGCCCAGGTGGTCATCATGTGATCGCCTTCGTCTCCCTTGCTCCTCTCGCAGACGGAAGTTGAAGGCTTCCCTTTCCCTCTGGAGCCCTTCATCCTTCATCCTTGATCGGTATCTCTCATTAGCAGAATCAGAACCGCTGTCTTCAGCGGACGACTGGACGGATGGCGCATATTTCCTCTCTCGATCTCTCTTGATCTCCTCGCGCTCCCGCTTGATCTCTCGTTCTGTCTTGCGAGCCTTATCTTTGCCTCGTGGGGCACTCTCCTTGGCGTATCGTGATCGTTCACGCTCTGGCTTTGGTGGCGCACGCTTACTGGTCGACATCCTTTCATAACGGTCGTCATCTTTCCTCGCAGTTGGTCTTGTTGGGATGTCGTATGGATAGTCAGAGCCATAAGAATCGCTCGGGCGGCGCTCATACGCGTGGTCGGGTCTCCTCTCTTCGTAGACTCTTTCTCTAGTTGGATATGTCCTTGGGGGCGGGTCGGCGGTACTGGTGTATGTCCTATTATATGTCTCTTCGCGAGCGGCAGGTCTCCTCAACTTGTCGTCCATCGCAGCCTTTCTCAATCCGGCCAATTTGACGGCGGCATCGTATCGTTGCCGTCGTTGCTCATCGCCAACGATCTCGTAGGCCGTCTGTATCTTGTGGAAGTCATCAACTGCAGCTTGTTTCTTGCCAGGATCAAGGACCTTGTCAGGGTGACATCTGAGGACAAGCTTTCTGTAGACAGTCTTGATCTGTGCAGCAGTCGCATCGGATGCAACGCCGAGAGCCAGATATGGATCAGGAGGTAAGGGCGACCCCATATCGATGTGACCAAACGGCTATGGGTGTATGTCGCAGGTTCTGGCACACCTTCACGAAGTGAGAGTGAGCCAGAAAACGTAGCATTAAACGACGAATGTGCGCTGCCCCTGGACGGCAAAGCCGGTGCGGTGCTGGCTTGCGGCGGTGTGACAATTTTCGGCCTGAGGATTGCGACAACAACCAACGGGTAGGCTTGAGGCGGTCTGGGGAAGCTGAAAGCGGCGCGTTTGTCGGTGTTGGGGGCAAAAGCGATGAACAAAAGTGATATATATTAACAAACGACGATCTTCTGCTCAGCCACAATGCAGGCGAACAGCAGTGTCTGGTCGATTCGATAGATTCCTGTACAGAAAGCGAGAGAAGGTGAGAATGGCCTGTAATCCAAGGACGGCCGTTCCCTGGGTGTGTAGAGGGAGGCAAATTGAACAAATAGCAGACAGTAAGAGACGGGAAGTCGGGTGGCTAGGGCAGGTCTGGGTACAGGGCGGTGGTGATATGGCGTAGGTATGGTCGATGGTTTGTAAGTAAGGGTAGATGTAGATGCAAATGTAAATGTAAATGCAAACGCAGTTGTAGTTGTGGGAGCGAGCGCAGGCGTGAATGGATTGCAAAGTGTTTGTATCGTCTGGGCCCTCGTCTGGCTTCGTCTCCTGTGGTCTCGTCTCGTCTCGTCTCCCGTACGTCGAGACGAAAGGAATTGGATGGCAGCAGCAAAGCACGGTAAAACGCATCACAGCGACAATACATCATATCACGTCACTGCACAAACATCTCCCTACCTGTAGGTAGGTGTAGGTACTGAAGGAGTTACCTCCCTTCCTTGGTAAGGCTCCCAGACGTTCCTTGCGCCGCTACGCTCCAACTCTGCGCTGGTCGACGCTGGTAGACACCTGAGCCAGAGCGATTGGGCCGGCGGCGGGATAAGCCGTCAGCCCCTGTCCCTGCTTCCCCCTCTGGGTTAGTCAGACGCTGGATGCAGTATGGTGGTAAGCCCATTCGCTGTCGGTCTGCTGCAACTGCAACATGCTTTTCTTCCTCCAATCCCTGACTCTCATGCTCGGGTCGGCAGCTAGGTATTTGCTCTGATTACACTGGCTGATCGTTAGGCATGCAGCCCTCCAGCCATGCCGCCGGGCCCCGTCGGCTGCACTACCTGGAACGTCATGTCTCTGCTACGAGAACCCACTAGAACCTGCGAAGACGGCCAGCTGGAGACTTTGTAATCCAGCGCCCATTGTCCTGCATTGCTTGTCACTGCGGTCAGATGCCAAACGATTGCTGATGACGATGTTGGGTGGTGGTGGTGGTGGTGGTGGTGGTGGTGGTGGTGGTGGTGGTGTTGTTGTTGTTGTTGTTGATGATGATGATGATGGATGAGTGACAAATGACGAGCAATTACACCAGCATACCCAGCTATGCCCTGCGACTGTACCTGGCACGGGTAGAGTGATGGTGGTCGACCTGAACGCTGTCCGGTCCGGCCTGCTCTCATCGAAGAGGGCAGGGATCAGGCCGTTGCTGGGGAATCGTAGCTTCGCGCAGTACTGTACGCTACTCAGGTAGAGAGACAAGCGTTCTACAAGCAGAAGCGTCAGGTTGCAAGAAAGCAAAGATCCACTCATGGTCTACTGCAATCCTCTTCTCTCCGCATCGACGACGACGGGGACGTGGACGACGACGCGGACGCGGACGAGGACGTCAGTCCAAGCGAGGCTGTGTGCATTTGCACACCTACCGATGTGGCAGACCTGCAGCCCGATCAAGTCTTGGCCTTCCCACCCACCAACTGAATCATCTCATCGCGGTACACTGGCTACCGTGGTTGGAAATATTCTTTTTCGCGCCATTAAAGTGCTCAGGTGTGGCAATGGTAATGACAATGACAATGGCAATGGCAACGATACTGACGATGGCGAAGCAGTGGCAATTGAAATTTGGGTTTCACTCTTTTTGAGTCAGATTCACCAGTGCTAGAGTGTACTGTGTCGAGCTATGCTGTACTATGCCGTTACTAAATGCTGAGACGGTAGTTGACTAGACTGAAGTCTGTTCAGCTTTAGCATTCCGTGGCTGGCAATGACGCACAAACCGGGCAGCAATCTGCACTGACCGGCACACGCTTGCCAGCCATCGCAGTCAGTTTGCCAATCCGAGTTGTGGAGACATTCCAAGTAGATGATGGCTATACCAGGCTAGGGGAATCGCCCTGCAATTGACAATCGATAGAGAGCAGTGGTATGGTGATGGTTTGCCCTGTGTATTGAACTGGAATAGGTTTGCCCTGTGTATTGATCTGGAATAGGTTTGCCCTGTGTATTGGTCTGGAATGGTCCAACCGAAACCACAGCGAGGATTCTCCATTATACAACCCAGTCTGCCTTTGTGGCTCCTTACCACCATTCACCTTTGTCTGACCAGGTCATGTTGTCATGTCCAAAGCTGAATATGGCCTCTTCAATTGGAGTCTGCAGAATTCTATCGCTCCATGTGTTTGCCCTGCTTTTACGATCATCGCACATGCTGCTTGCCTTGAGAAGGCAAGTGCTGTAAACTTGCTTCAGGATACGTTTCCCACTAGGAAGTATCTATGTGGCTTTCTCATGGATAGATGACAATGGGCTTTTCTTCCTGCAGCTGCTATCTACTGACCTCCGCCAGTTCCAATACAACATCTGACAATATCACCTAGTCAAAGTGAAGTGAAAGTACCCACCAGGTCCGTTTTGGAGCAAGTGCTCCAGTACAAGAACCTGCGAGCTGTCAACGAATTAGCCGCCCAACAACCCTGTCTGGTCCCTGTTGGTAGAGTTCAGGCATGCCCCATGGGTTTTTTCCCTCAGTAGGCTGGCTGTGATGGAGGTATCACGCCACCCTTCCCAGGAGAGTCTATCCTCCCCATGAGGCGGTTACAGTCGAGCAGGGCAAGGCAGTAGCTGGCTAAACAATGGGCAGACTTTCACGAAACTCGTCTGATCTGTGAGTAGACATCTGTGGAACGAGATCCGGATCGACAGCAGCCATGCCATGCCGTCCATCCCAAAATCCCTCTCAAATCGCCGAACCGGGTCACCCAGTACCCGTATGTCACATACGCCTAGTGGAATGACCGCATCTCGCAGTGGTGGGCGCTTATGGCCAGCTCCGCGCTTACGGTGCTTGAAGACCAGTCACGCCCTGCAATCGTCTGTATCAGTCAGGTACGAGTGCAGATTTCACTGGGGCCACGACCCTATCGTTCGCCTCCTCGGCTCGGGCGCATGGCTATCGCTGCGATGCGATGCGACACGATGCGGTCCAGCGCGCTGCAGTGTAACGGGATGCCAAGCAGTGCGGTGCAGCGCGATGCAGAGGTACCCTCTACCTCAGGCCGGCCTTCGTCCGTTAATTGGACAGAGACCTGCAGGCGGCATTTTCAACGACCTCCTCCTTTGGCCTTTGGACCCGTGGCACAGCTCACCCCCACAACTTCAGCCTAGTCAAGCTGGCTCTCCCCACCCGAATCAACGCTATTGTTCGAAGTCAAACTGTACTAACTTGTATTTGATCAATGGCTGTCATCGCCTCCACGACGACCCCTCACATTATTGAGGGTCACGTTATCCTCACAAAGGCCAGAACACTGCTTCCCGGATCAACCGTGTGAGTCTTCCGTGTCTAGTATCAAGCGTTGACCACCGCCGAACGCTTGCACGCCAGAACAAGTTGCCCAATTCCAACTCTCTGATGAAGGATTCCCATTACACTCCAGTAACGAAGTCTCTTAGCCTCTGTCCCGTCTGAGTAAAGTCCGAGAGGAGCTTGAACGAGTAGCAATGCTTCATAACATAAGACCTTCACGGTAGTTGCCGCAATATGACTACTGATTGCCATATAGGTGTAATGGATGACGCATGTGACCAAGAACGAATTCGAAACTACTCCATTGACATGACATCGAGGAGCAGTCTTCAATTGATCGATACTTTGACTTCCCTGGGTCCACTCAAAAGCAATACATTGGGCATCCAATGGTTACGCACCAAAGGCTCGATCGATCCCAAATTGATTGTACTACGCAGGCAATACGCAATCCAAATGGGAACGTTGCCTTGATATGCGCTCCATGTAAGAAAGCTTGTCCGTCATATGCCTCCCTGCAAAACCACTGATCCGAGTGCGTGTTTTGCGGTAGCCTCCACTATGGCATGCGCACTTGCTGAAAGTGATACTTGGACAAAGTCATCTTTAGACTGTCGAACTGAAGCTCGCCGTTTTCCGACAGATATGATGCTAGATCGTTCAACTGGCTATAAGGCGCGGTAAGTCATGAATATCGATCAGTACCCATACTACTTACTGTCTCCATCGCATTTCATAATGTTGTTTGTCCTAGAGTCGAGCTCGGCGCGACTTGTCTGACCCTTTGCAGTGGCTAAACAAAATACGATTTATGATATCTGAAAGGGCTGTATTCACAATGCATGACCAGATTCCTTCTACACTTCAGAATTTGCGACCCAAAAAGTCTCTTGTTGTGTCAGCTTCCTGTCAATAATTATCAACAGAATGCCACATAGTCTAGGGGTAGAGCATTGCGAAAGTGAGCGCTGATGGGTGTTATCATTTGTAAGGTGTTAGAAATCATCGACATCAATTGAACAATCCTAAATATGTTCAACCGACGGGTTCTCCCGAGACCTCGACCGGACTTGCCGGAAGGAGGAAACGGAGAAGCGGCGCAGCCTTATGTCATCTACCTCTGAGCCTCGTGCCTTTGGAAGCAATGGTGCCTAAGTGGAAGAGAGATATGTACGCAATTATTCTTCCGTGTCCACCTGTCTATCATCAGGCTCGACTTGAACGGTGCCTCCGGATTTGAATGCGTCGAGTCGCAGCATCGAATCCCCTGCGCACAAAGCCTCCTGCGATGAGTTGAGAGTGCTCTGCGCTAACCAACGCCTCACCCATCATGGCTACATCCTCGATCGGATCCGACATCTTCGTTGTCGTCGCATTGCTCATCATATCGCTGCTCGCCCTTCTGGTCATACGCCGTTACGTGCCTCTGCGAACGACTCCTGGCTATCTACTTCTGCCGGTCTTCTTGGCTCTCACGATCCCATGCAGTATCATCCTACTCGTCCCGATAGATCTTGCTTCGACCTCCGGCCAGGATGCGCCGAGGAAGGCCGTCTGGCTTCCAGAGCGAGTCACGCTCGTCACATGGAGGATCGCATACTGGCTTACTTTCGTTCAGTCCTGGTTCATATTGCCGTCGATGGGCGAGTATTTGGATAGTGGGTTCAGGGATACAAGAGGAAGGATTCTATACAGCTTGAGGAGAAACGCGAAGTACCAACTCACTGTGCTGGGATGTGGCTCAATAGGTCTGGTGTATTTCGTTCTGCAAAATGGCTTTCATTGGGAATCCATTAAAGGCATGGTCATGGCTCTTGCTTACGGCTGGGGTCTCATTCTCGCTATTGGTTTGATGGGTCATGGAATGGTCGCCCTTCCAAGGAGGCTCTACGTCAATGCCAGTGTAGCGAGGAGGCTCAAAAGGCTGCAGACCAAGGCTCCAAAGATCAAAGACAAGCTGGACGACGCAAGCGATGAACTGTATGGTCTGGAGTCAATCACAACCCAACTCAAGCAGAGGAAATATGGAACTACAGCAGATTTGCAAGAGTGGATAGATGAGCTTGCCGATACCTCTCTATTGGAAAACCGCCCGGGCGCAAGTGTTACGTCTGCGCTGGCGACTGAGACCATCCCAGCTGTGGTGACTGAGCGCTATCTTGCAGACCTTACGCGCAAGTTGAAGCGCGCACGCCACAAAAGGGTTCGGTTTCTACATGAGTGGGCGCGACTCTGTCAACACGCGCAAGATGCACAGAAGATTCTAGATGCAGCCTCTACTCAAAAGTTAGACTTTGGTGTTTCCGGTCGCGGTTGGTCAAGAGTCAAACTCCTGACTCCTTATGCCCGCTACCACCTCTATGCACATGCCATACCTGTCATACGCATACTTGTAGCTGCGCTTCTCGCCGTGGCATCCGTTCTCCTGATCTGGTCCGAATTCGCAAAGAGTTTCAAGAAAGGAGAGCTCTCCATCGTTGGCCTGACTGTGATTCACGGTACCAGCATCAACATTGGCGAGCAATTGATTGCCTCTCTCTGGCTGTTTTATATGTCGACATGTGCCCTCTATGCGATTTCCGATGTCAAGGTATGGGGAAACCGTGCGCTCGTTGCACGCCAGACATATTCGGAAAGCGCTACCTGGTATAGTCTACAGGTAGCGAAATTAACGGTACCGCTGAGCTACAACTTCATCACCATGCTGCCAGAGTCTGTATACCAAGGGACAATGTTCTACAGGTTCCTCGGAAACTTGATTGACCTCACACCCTTAGGGAGTGGGTTTTCTGATTACTTTCCCTGCTTCATTTTGCTACCCGTTCTGGCCAGCGCATTTAATCTATATGGGAGGATAGGGAAGCTCCTCGGCTTCGGCGACGTTCTTGAAGACGAGAGTGATGAAAATCAACAATCGCCATTTGCCACGGGTGGCTGGAGAGAAGGAAGGGCGCTTATAGAGGAGGAATGGCACAATCAAAACCGCGAAGGAGGAAGTGCAAACCTTGGCCTAAGCACCCGAGGTGGTAGTCTCGATCTCGAAAGTGACAGCCGAAGAGGCCTACTCCCCTCTGGTGCTTCCACCCCCTCGTCACGCCCACCACAACAACACCAGCCGCAGCCGTACCAACAACCTGGCCGTCAGTCGAGCGCTCAAACGAGCTATGCTGATGCTAGGTCGCAAAGGGACGACATTTCTACTGCTCGGCGACAGTTCAATTCTATCACAAATCGTGAGGCGGACGAGGATGATGACGGTCCACGCCACTTCTACCAGGATTTTACAGAGCGGGTGCGCAACACGTTCGAGACAACAGATCGACCGGAATGGGTCAAAGATCTGGGCAACGTTTTCAAGCAGCCTAAATGGATGCAAGACAATGAGAATGCCGGTGCAACTGGCAGCACTGCCAACCCGTTCAAAAAGTGGTTTGGTGGGAATGACGAAGGACAGGTGCGCCTGTAGTTACATTTTCTTTCTATAGTAATAGAGACCACATGGTCAAATTCATCCAGTGTAGTTTTACTTTCAATGATGTGCTTGCCATCCCTGCATGGTAAATTTTATTCAATCTGAAAGTTGGCTGCTTTGGTGAATAGTAAAAAATGGGTGACTGAATTTACAACACCTCAAGGTATAGACATACAAATTTGCTTTAGCAACAGGGTACTGCAGATGTTGGCAGCAGCACTTGGGTGTGCCCACATATCAGCAATTCCAATCCTCTTCACCTCTGACACAACTGAGTAGAGTAATACCGGGAAAAGACCTCTTTCTTCGAAATCAAGGCTCTGTCCCAACGCCAAAGCCAATGGCACTAAACAAAAACAACAAGGCAATCAAAAGGCAATAGACCAAAGACCCAACAAACCGGAAGCCCCGTACATTACGGCCCTGACGTTGTTCATCCAGGTCCAGGTCCTGAGGAGAGATTCAACGCCGACCCTGGCGGCCTCCGCCTCTCTCAGCGAGCCAGCCTCGAAGGTGGAGACGCGGATGATCTCCTGGATCGTCGACCACATGTACAGCCTCGTCCAAGCCTGGGTTGCGAAGGCGAGGACGGCGACGGCGGCCCAGAGTTGCCTGCTTTTGCCAGGGCCGGCCAGGTAGGCTGCAGTGCCGGAGCTGATGGCGGACACGACGGTCAGTGGGGCCTGCACCACGCCGCCGCGGTAGAAGAACTCCTGGAAGATGTCCGCTGCTACGCCGCCTGGCAAGCGATACAGGATGGGCAGCGTCATGGCCGAGGCGGAAAAACTGACGCCTGAAGCGACGAGCGCGCCGGTCAGGCCAATGACCTGTGCGGTCCGAACTGGTGGAGCAGACATTATATCGATTTGGCGTTTGACGGAAGCAGATGTTTGTACGGTTGTGGAGATTGGAATGGTCTTTGATGGGAATTCGTTGCTGTCGCTATTGTTGCTGCTCCAGGTATTGATGTAGAGGTTGTGTTATTGATATGTCGATGGTGGAATGAGTGGCAGAGCTACAGATACCGCCAGTGGTTTGGAGCGTTGGTTTATATACAATCAACTAGAGCTATGAGCCTTGGGGTGGTTGTTGGTAGTGGCCGTCTAGCACATCTCGAGGACTGGATCCAGCCCAATGGTGGCTTGACTAATGAAACCTAGCTGTTTAGAAGACTCCAGCTGCTTTGTTGGCTCCCACGCTGCAGTCTACGAGCGGCTGAATGGAAGGAAGACTCTCCATCCATCTCCGGCCATCTTTGCTAACACACTCACGCAACATTCCACCGAATCCTACGGCCGAAGCCAGTATTAGGGCTACCTGGAGGTAATCCCGCGGATAGATTTGGCTTCCGCTCCGCAGTCTGGAAACTGGGGGGGCGTCGTAGCTACCTATCTACATACCCTAACCCTCCGCCAACCCTACGGCTTCTATTACCTAAGCCGGGAACTGTGGGCGGGTTCTCCCGAGTGCCGAGGCCAGGTCTGTCGCGGGGATGGAAAACTTTCTCAGCAAGAAGCCGAGATGGGCCAAAAGCAATGAACCGCATAACCAAGTTTAGTTGTATGTCCTTCGTTGGCTTTGTTATTGTTCTTCTTCGTTTACAATCCGATCGTCAGACGACTCGATAGTATTGAAAAGCCATGGGCCAGCCATCTGAGCAGGCGTCGAACGGTATGTCTTTGTCTGGGATGCCGATCCGCCGTTGCAGAGACGAGATGAGATCTTTCCGCTGACTGTGGTACAAAGCCATCATCTACGTGACATATGCCGCATTCCTGTACGTTCTTGCATCAACCTGAATCCCTGCCGCTTCAGTGTACCCGGTATTTCCTCGATCGACTGGAATCTAATCTGGGGTAGTGTTTTCGGTCTCTTTGTCGCTTGGAAACTACGCGATCAGTCCAAAGGAGAATGGCTTGCAGCGAACAGAACGCAGAAGGGTAATTTAAATATGCTTCCAAACAGGATCACAGCCTCAATACTCGGCCTGCAGTGTTGGAAATTACTCTTGCTAACGTTGTGTAGGTGTCCCCTTGGCTCTGAACTTCATCGCTTCGGGTGAGTGCGCTTCTAAGACGCCAATTCTTGCGTCTTGAAGCGGCAGCGATGTTTTACCTGTGGCAGCTGTCGATATCGCTTTCGCGCATATACAGTACACACAGTGTGATCTGGATGAAGAGGTTCGTACGCCGGCATACTTAGAAAGGTCTTTTCGTATCTCCGGCATCTCCTGGCCTGGTGACTTAACATCTTGGGCTTTTTAAACTTCGTTCACACAGGACTCTGCCGGAGGCGATTAAGCAGCACTACGGGCGCTGATTGCGATTAAATCTCTCAAGCCATCTAACCTTGCCGCTGCTGGTTGAGGAGATGATTGAGGATTCGTCGCATGACGCTGAGACAGAACCGTTATGACTCGATCAAGTTAATGCTTGCGTGGGAAACGTGCTGCCGCTTCAAACTCCTCTAACTCATCGAACCCGTATATGTAATTGCAGTACTGACCAACAGAACAGCACTGGGCTCTGGAATATTGTTCACATACCCTAACATCGCCGCCATCGCTGGAGTACAGGGCCTACTCGTTTATGCCCTTTCTTCAAGCTTGCCTCTGCTGGCTTTCGCCTGGCTAGGTCCGATCATTCGACGAAAATGTCCTGAAGGCTTTGTCCTTACTGAATGGACTCGTCAGCGATATGGAGTAGTGACTGGCCTTTATTTGTCTGCTCTGACGTACGCCCACCCATAAATGATCGATACTGTATCATCTTACTGACAATAAATAGCTTGATCACCATATGGTTGTACTTGGTGGCTGAACTGTCAGCTCTGCAACAGGTCATCAACTTGTTGACTGGTCTCAATGGACTTCCGGCTGTGATCGTGGAATGCGTCGTGACCACTGTCTACACTTCCCTTGGAGGGTTCCGGGTCTCCTTCATCACCGACAACATCCAAGGTCTGATGGTAGTGGGACTGGTCATCATAGGGGTCATAACTGTTGGTGTACGCACCGAGGTCCAGCCAGAGCTCATACCAATCAGCCACTACCTCGAATCCAATCTCCTTGGATGGCAGCTGATCTACATCCTGCCCGTCGCTATCCTTACGAACGACTTCTTCCTGTCTGGCTTCTGGATGAGAACCTTCGCTGCCAAGACCGACAAAGACCTATGGGTTGGTATCAGCATCGCCGTTGTTGCACTCACCATCATTCTGACTGTCATCGGAGTTGGCGGTCTCTTGGCTGGATGGTCAGGCGTGTTGGGCAACCCTCCAGAGGCCACTGGTATTGAGATCTTTCAGCTGCTTGAGACCCTACCTGCTTGGGTTGTTGGGATTGTGTTGGTGATGGTTGTGTCACTCTCTACCGCAGCCTTCGACTCCCTGCAGTCGTCGATAGTATCAACTGGCTCCAACGATCTCTTCAGGAACAAGCTCAACATCTGGTACATCCGCCTTTTGATCGTCATCGTATTCGTTCCAAGCGTCATCGTCGCTTTGAAGAGTCCCTCAGTTCTACAGATCTATCTGATCTCAGATCTCATCTCAGCCTCTACAGTCCCGGTACTTATCATCGGTCTGAGCGACAGGTGCTACTGGTGGCGTGGATTCGAAGTTGTGGTGGGTGGACTCGGTGGCATCTTCACCATCTTCCTTTTCGGGTTGGTGTATTATGACGGCGACGCAAGCAAAGCTGGAGCGCTTCTCATTCTTGAGGAAGGTCTCTATGTCGATGATTGGTCTGCATTTGGTGCCTTTGTTGCCGCGCCTGTTGGAGGATTGGTCTGGGCTGCCGGCGCGTTCTGTCTGAGAATTTCTGTGCAGTGGATCTTGGCCAAACGTAGTGGCCAACGCTTCACCGCATTGGACAAGCCTGCCGCTGCACCCGATGCCAGTTTCTACACTGGTCAAGCTGTGGCATCTGAAGAAAGTGAAGCCCATTTCGTCGAGCCTGAGGCCGACGGCGTTGACACATCGACCGTTGTGGTGAGAGGAAAGTTCTTCTAGATGTGAATCCTGGGCGGCATTTTTACTAGGAGCGTATAGACGGATGATCCTAGATTTCTGAAACTTTGGGGAAGTAGATAGTATGGATAAAAGTTAGCGGTTGTTTGGAAGACCTGAGATTGAATCATAGATTAGCTTACGCTTATCGTTACTTCTCAACTACGTTCTCATGTGGGATCTAACAGGAGCTCGACCTAATGAAACGATCTGGGTACATTGGGTCAATAATCCTTCTGTATCATTACCCAAATGATCTAACGTTTCCAAGCATTCGGTGATGAGCAGCGTCGGTACAGCCTCTTCTGTTTGCTGACTCGATCTGAAGGCTCTTCTTCTCGAATTGCAATTGGTCACATCTAGCGACGTTTTATTTTACTTGTACACGGCATGTTCGAAGTCCACAATGCCTCTGTTACTCATACAAAAGTCTCTTTAATCCCAATACAACTGCAATACACTAACGAATAAGATTTTGCATTGAAGAATGCTTCTTTAACTCAAAGTTTCACAATACAGCGAATCAAAAAGCAAGGCTGTAGTAAGCAGCAAGCGCAACCCCCACCCAGCCGAAAGAGATGGCAGGTCGGCTCGCAGAACCAGTCTGCGAAGGTGTGGACGATGCGCTAGTCTTGGTGAATTGGTTGTTCACCTCGGAAGGAGTAGAGGTCGAAGATGCCGAAGCAGTCTGTGTTGGTGTCGATGTGGACGTGGTTGAAGCGGGCGAGGCTCCTGCGGATGAGGACGTGGGTGTGGATGCAGACGCGGACGAGCCGGACGACAGCTTCTCAGCTCCTGCAGTGATGGTGACCGGCGCAGAGACGATGTCGGTACCGCTGTAGGTTGTCGTCGACGAACCCGGGAAATTCGCCTCGGAACCGGTAGCCCACTCGGTGCACACGGCTTCTGTGCTGCCTGCAGCTTTGCAGTCCTGAGTGCCAGTGAAGCCTTCGTCGCTCATGTAGATGTTGTAGGTGCTCGCGCCAAAGGTGACTGTCTCATACGGAAAGAACCCACAGTCTTCATCGTCGTCGTTGTCGTCGAGAGAAGGAGAAGCTGTAGCAGCACAGCCAACAGCCACCGTGGTGACCTGGTTCTGGACCGCGACGATCGACCCGTCAATGGCGTACGTGATGTTGTCATATCCATACCACGGCAGAGTGAGAACGGTTTGGCTGGGAGCAAGACCAGTCGCAGATGCACCGCTAGATGCGGCGAGGAGAAGTGCAGCCAGCATGGTAGTACCTGAACGGGTTGACATGTTTGTAAAGGCGAGCATCCGAGGACTGATGTTGATATATTGCAGTGTTGCAACTCAAAAACGCGACGCGCTTGATCTCTGTTTATCCCTCGCTACGGCTTGAGAAATGCCAGCGGCCCTTTGAATTAAGGGTAGATATCAAGATTCTCGGTATTGACGCTGAAAATTTCTTATAGGTTGAAACGTTTCAAGACGTGACATTTAAGACATTGGAAAATGATTACTTAAATCATGCTACTCGCTAGCTCGAGCTGCTTTGACCATAGGTTCTATTTCGGTCTCTTGTTTACTGCCAGGGGAAGCCAAAACCTGATGCAGGTACAGCCCGGAATTCGGCAAAATCGGCTGTGGCGGGGTCTTCATTACCTCACTAATGCTGCATTGCCATGGGTGGCACAACCTGTCCCAGCCCTCGAGTTTGTAATGTGCTATTGTTCATGCGCGGTTCCACTGTGAGTATATATAGTATTGCTCATTCCGTTGACTTCTTTCCAAGACACATTACCGCATCCTACCACCGCCCACGCCAAACAGTGACAATCGAGATAACACAACTTCAGACGATCCTTTGAGAAACTCAGTACACCATACGACAATGCCATCCAGCACCAGCGATGTCTGCCTTTACTTCCTGGCCATCTTTCTTCCACCGTTGGCAGTTGTTTTGAAGCGTGGATGTGGTGCAGACTTCCTCATCAACATCTGTCTCTCCATCCTTGGCTGGATTCCCGGTGTCATCCACGCATTCTACGTCATTGGAAAACACGATCCTGCAAACATGGGCAATTGATCATATAATCAACAACCTTGCCATCAAGGCATCTCTATGATCCATTCGAAGTTTGGGCAATTGCTGGGGTCGGGCCAGAATAGGGTCGGATGGGAACGGGTTCTAAGAATTTATTTCTCTCTCAAGGGCGACAGCTAATTTACACCTTAATTTGACCGGACAGTGGTGGGATTGAAACTGGAAAGAAACATCATCGCTGTCTTTTTTGCGATTCTGTGTTCTCTGCGAGTCTATGTTACTATGTTCTAATAGAGCAATACAAGGTCGTGTTGCGAGCCTGCGAGGTATCTTAAGTACTAGTCACGCCAGCTCCCCGCAAGGCAAATGATTAAGCGCCACATCATCAGAAGGCAACCCTTCAGCCACAACCTAGAACTTCCAACTTTCCAATGACCTCAAGTATTAACAAGGTCATACCAAAATAGATGCAATTACATCCACTACGAAGGCTCACCAATTTTGTGGAACAATGTACATGTGTCTCTTCTAGAATACAAATTACGCCTTAGGCATGCAGTCCATCAAGCAGGTCGCCAGGCTGAACGAAGCCGAACTCGAGAAGGTTGTTCCGCCTAATGCATCCTGGCATACCGATTATCGCGACACCGCATACATCTACATAGGCGGATTACCTTTCGAGCTTAGCGAAGGCGACGTGCTCTTGATCTTCTCGCAATATGGAAACCCTGTTCACATCAACCTTGTTCGCGACAAGGAAACGGGCAAGTCGCGTGGATTTTGCTTCTTGAAATACGAGGATCAGCGAAGTTGCGACTTGGCAGTGGACAATCTCAGCGGCGCGAACGTCTTGGGAAAGCTTCTCAGTGTGGATCATACGAGGTATAAAAAGCGCGAAGGAGAGATCGAAGGCGAGGGATTGGAAGATGACGACGACGAGACCGGCGATGAGACAGACACTGGCATTGATCGGAGACAAAGAAAGCAGAGAAGAGCTAGTGCAAGCTCAGGAAGTGAACGAGACGAAGAAAGAGAGAGACCAAGATTGAAAGAGGAATTGGAGCTTGCGGCGTTGAAACGCGACATGGATGAAGATGATCCTATGAAAGCCTACTTGATTAAAGAGAAGGAGGAAGAGGTATCAAATGCTCTAAGCGCTATTGCGTTGACGAAAGAGAAGACAAGCTCCCGTGATAGAAGGCACAATCATAGGCATCACCGCTCGAAAGGGCAAAGAGCGCTGCATGACTCTGACGATGACATGAAAAAGCACCGTTCAAGGCCAAGGAAGGATGAGGACGATCGAGAAGAAAAGCGACGCAGAAGGCGAAGTGCAGACCGTAAAGCTCGCTCTCCTGCAGCTGAGGCAAAGCAATCCCGCTATACTCGACAAGCATCTCGCAGCAGGAGTCCTCGTCCTCCCAGAGAGAGATCGCTTTCATCAGAACCGCATTATCACGCTGATAAAGCCAGGCGATACGAGGCTAAATCAACAAGACGCTCGAGAAGCAGGGAACGGTAGTAGAAGACTTAATTGTTCCTACATGTTTTCTCCTAAAAGGATTACAACAATCCGGATGTGGCATATCCGTTTGTTGACAAGAACCAAATCCAGCAGTCTAATACATCCACGAAACTGGCTATGTTCCAAGCGTGACACTGTAGCAGCTCCAGTGAATGGCAGCACAATAGGAAGTCGACGCACAGGCCATCAGTGTCAACAGAGCCCATGTTTAGTTTCTCTGGTCACTGCACAGGATCAACTCTTAAGTTTCGCTCGAGAATATCTTACCAAAACACCCTCGCCACAGCATCCCCATTTCCTCACGCCCGTATCGAATCACTGATTTTACCGATACCATCAAATGGCTTTCTTGGATTCGGCTTTCGGGAGAAGCCTTGCAAACACCATCATCGCTATTGATTTGATTGCAGCCATTACTGCGACTTTTATGACGGTGGTGCTCGCATTATGGGTGGCTGCATGCATAAATAGTCTTCGCGCAGGCGAATACTCCCTAGTTGATCGGCTCAAACATGAAACCGAAATGTCGAATGCGAACGTTCAAAGGCTGGAGCAGGAGGTGAAGGACTTGGAAAGCGAGAAATTGCGCAGAGCGGAAAACTCTGCGATGGAAAACCTACGAGACGACATTCGTGTGCACTTCGATCACACCCAAGCGCAGCAGGCCGAAATCAATGAGAGAGTGAGGTCACTTCAAGATAGATATCCAGAAAGATTCACAGCCCAGAATGGCATCTCACAGCTCGCCACGCACACCAATGATGAGATCGAGCGTCTAGGTGGGGAACTTGGGGCGAGCCGACAACAACTGGATACAATCTCACAGGAAGTAACAAGATTGTTGTTGGAAGCTATGGACGGCACTGATCTTTACGGTAACGATGGTGCGCTGATCAAAGTCTAGTCAGCGCACGATGCATCAGCCAGAAGTCATATTGTGGTATCTGCATCTGGCCAATTGGGTACCCAGCAAGCCTTGCACTCCCAGCTTGCGAAATACTTCCATGCTTCTACTTATGCTACAAGTGGTCTAAATACTGTAATGCTCATTCCAAAACCAAACGTCTCTACCCCTATTTACCCACTGCTTCACTTCCCAACGTAAGCTAGAACCGAGAGTCTCAGGCCCACAGACGACAACGGCAAGCCTTTCATTTGGCCCGTGAGAGAAGGTCTCGTCGACAATTCGATCGAGTCTAGGGCGCCCTGTATGCGTATGTTCAGAAAATAATTCGCCAGCAACTGGGCGATTCTGCTCGCTTAGCAGCTGCGTCTGCTCCTCGAGCTCTATGCCATCTTCTAATCCAAGTGTAGATGCGTTGCCCAGCCTCTCAGCGACTGCCAAATTTTCCATCTCGCTTCTTCGCAAACCTTCGTCACCTACAGTCACGTAGACGGACAGCCGCTCTAGAAAGCCGTCTCTTTCCTTCTCGTCATCTGGTAAAGCCCATTGTACCTCACTCAAGTTTCTTGCAACCCAAACGAATGATACCTTTTGTCTGCGGATGCTACCTTTGCTAGGGCTCAGATCAGAGAGCAATTGTCGGTATAAAGGAACAACAAACGTTGCGCCAATACCTCCAGCAACGAAGAGCACTCTGTCGTAGCGTAACAATCTCTCTGGGTGTGTGAAAACGCCATAAGGCCCTTCGAGGGAGAAAGTGGAGTTGGTACCATGTGCATTTGCAAGTTTTGCAGTATTTCCATCCATGATTCTCGCAATGAAACGCAATTGACCGTCAGTCACCGGGATCGATGCAAGTGTGAAAGGATTTGCCGCAAAGGTTCTTGTCAAGGGATGTTTTCTAAGCGAAAGATATCCATGTTGGCCAGGGCTCCATCGAGTTGCAATCTTATGCTTGGAGCCGATATCGAAGGTCACGTCCACGAGAGTCGTACCTTCGATGAGTTTAACATTCCCACTGAGAGTGTTCGTTCCCCACCATCGCAGTGCAGCGCTGAAAGCTAGAACAATTGCGACCTCGATCACATAAGGCCTTATGTGACGAACATGGAACCAAAGAAGTGGCAAAAGGGCCAGGGAGAGCAAGACGTGGATTGTGTAAAACAAACGGTAACTCCAGCGTCTCACTGGTGCCAAGGCAGTGGTCCCAATAGCAGTGAAGGCTATTATGGCGATAATACCGCATATAACGTATGGTTCTTGAAGCTTCGAGGCCAATACGCCGTGCTTTACGTATGCGTTGAGATAAAAGGCCACATGGAAGTACAACAGGAAGGTGACGATTTGACCCAAAGTTTTGTGAATTCCATTCAAAGACTCGTGGCTTCGTCTTGTGAGCAAGGATATGGGGGAATATAGAGATTTGCTTGCCAACAAGTATTGGAGAGGAAGCTGGCTTGCTGCAACGATGCCAAAGCGTTTAGTCAGGTGGTAGTAATCTAAATTCGGTCAGAGTAACCACGGCGTAACCGATTCACGAGGAACCTCTCGACGCACCATTACCTGTCTTCAAGAAACAGCAGATGAGCAGCCAGAGAGTCCAAAGTTCAGCGAAGACAATTCCTCCTTTAGTGCCTATCGTCCAACCAAATACTGTGACTTGGTCGCAAGACCACCAATGCAGTTTCCTCCAGACACTAGCGATCTTGGCGGACAGGTGGGCCCCATGTTGATGTTTCAGAGAAGGTGAGCTGGGAGGATCGATTTGTGATCTGCCGTATATCTTGTTCCACGCCCAGATGAAGAAGTATGTCAACTGTATAGCCAACAGAGGTACAAGAACAGATGCTTGGGCGATACTGCCGTAAAAGTCTAGCAGCTCTCTTCGATGGGCTTTCTCAGCCTGCGTGAGATCAACGAAATGATATGCCCAAGCCATTCCGGAGGAGGCACATTTGACAGCCCTGGTTTATCCAAAGGCCATTATCTGATGGATTGACATGGCCAGCTATGGGATGGCATGTCGATGCGGGAACACAACCATCTACTATTGTATGGAGTAACCCTAACCCTGAGCCCTCCCGTCGTACCGGCATCCATAGCAGCTGGAGGGCTTCAGCTCCCGTCTGTAGATGAGCTACGTCATAAGCATGAGCTGGAGACCGGGACCTTTCTGGAGGTACACTCCAGTCTTAGCCAGCCAGCGTGTGGTTCATATGCCATTCCACGTATAACTATGCGACAATAGCAAGTATTCCATCAGCCAGGTTGCTCCCAAATGCAGACCTTCGTCTCTAAGTCTCGGCGGGTGAAGTTCGAACTGCATTTGTCAGTGATTGACCTCAACAACGTACCCCTAGTAAGCGGCAGCTCCTTTATCAAATGGCATCTACCCACGTCCACATCCGCGGAACATCGCGGCCGCACTTCGAAGGCGCAAATCCGAGACCACAAGGTTCAATACAATTATGAGACGACTACTGTCGTGAAGCTCGCGAATGGTCGTGATGGGGTTCTACAAGAATGCCCGATCGAGTTTGAGGTCCTGCAAGAATACAGCTCTGGAGGAAGAGCAGAGAGGATAAAGCTGGGTGAAGTGAAATTGAACCTGGCCGAGTATGTTGAAGCCAGCGAAGCCGTTGCAAGCCCAACCTCTCATTCAAGAGACGGTCCTGGTAGTGGGCGTGCCGATGAGGGAGTGGTGAGGAGGTACTTGATGCAGGAGAGTAAGATCAACAGCACCCTCAAGATCGGTGTGAACATGCGCTATCTCGAAGGCACACGAGACTTTGTTGCACCACCACTACGAACAGCGCCAGTATTTGGAGGGATTGCTGGTATCATCCACTCATCCGAGCCTGCAGCTTCAACTCCAGGTCTTGTAGGAGAGAACGGAGAAGAGAATCATCTCCCTACACCAAGCCTCAGCTCTACCAACAAGGAGATGGGGGAGATGCAAGACATGTACAGGCGATCCCTCGCTGCATATTGGTCCTCGCAGCCGGGCGAATTGAAGGCAGACGAATGTATTGAGGATATCTTTGCTGGGGGAGATGGATGGGGAAAGCAGGGTCGGCCACACTCAACGCACCGGCAGCATGGAAACGGTACTCATTCGGATATCACACCAAACCTTGACTCTAACGGTGAGAGCCGGCATACTGGATTTGGGCGAAAGCATGGTAGACGCTACAATCAAGACTCTCCACGAAACAATGGATGGCATACCGGGACATTGAAGCAGACAAGTGGAAGTGATAGAAGCACTGCCACAATGCATTTCGATCAGAATAGACCAAAGTCGTCTTCTAACTCCAGAAAAAGAGGCGGAGAAATCGATGAGTTCGACGTCAGAGAAGATCTTCGCAGCTGGCGAGTTGGCGAGGTTGCTAACGGATGATGAAATCTAAAACGCATCGAAACATGTCGATAAGATGCATTCGACCACAAGCAGTGATACAGAAACAGAACCCGCCAGCCCCAGCTTGAGCTAGCTGGGCCTATAGTAGAGATCTAGCATCACCGCCGAGCTAACCTATTCCCAACTGACGGTGGATGCCATTGAAATCGCATTGTCAGCATAGATGCAGGCATACCCAGAGCTTCAGCATATGTGAGAGAGTGGCCGATGACATTAAAGAAGGGAAAACCATATTCTGGTTGAAGTTCAGCTTTGATCGGCTCTTTCGTTTCGTCTTGGAAATATATTCAATGTCTTTGCCGTATATCCCGCCAAGAATCAGCCATGGTGCGAGCGATTCGCACGTCTTTGGAGAACGAAAAGTTATACGAACATGTCTAATCAAAGAGGACAATGCTGGATTGATTCAGTCATGCTTCTGACCTGTGTTGTCAAGCTCGCATTTATCGGTGATCAGCAACAAAACACCGGGAATAACTCAAGACAGGACATAGAAGTCTCGGTATCTGAATACTGCAAAAGCCGAGAGCAGAAGCCGCGAGCCGCCTGTGGTTGTTACTGCTCGGACCGATGTCTTGTGGAGGAGAGAAGCCACATATACACGAATCGTACCATGAGCTCCAGTGTTTGCGGCTCCTGCAGTGCTTCGGAAATAATTGCCCCTACCGATACTGTCGATGAGCGCACCCAAATCTTCAACTAAGGTGTTCTAGAGTATATATCTAGCTATTATGAGTAGTGTTGCTTGCGCCGCAGCAGACCCATACTCAAATACCTAGGGTTGTCATCCAAGCTGCCAGTTCATCTCCAATGAGGAGCTTTTGTTGGACATAAGACAATTGCACTTGTTGATGTTTATCGATGGGCACGTTAGGCATGATGCCTCCGGAGATAATGGCCTCGATTTGTAAACAGACAGGACATCCAATAATTATATTACAAATGAAGAATGTCCGTAGCTCGTTTCGAAATTTTAATGCAACATGTTTATTGTCTCGGGAGCTGGATTGGAAAATCCACTCTCAAACCTACACCTTAGCAAGTATAGCTCTAACTCATGGAGTAGGAACATGTACCTTGGTGTGGTCACCTCACCACGCCAGCGGAGATAGCGGTCCCGACTTGTAAACAGCAATGTACCTACCTAACCTACTGTGGACCTGACATTGATGCCAGCATAAAAGAACCTCGTCTGTAGCTACTTGACAAGTTCTTATAGCACGTTGTTCGCACTGGGCATCGAATCGAGAAAGCCACTCTCAAATCTATACCCTTGACAAGCATAGCTCCCTGTCGCATAGAAGTGACCTATACTATATCCACTTCTTAATCCTTCGACTAGATCATAACAATGGCAACCGAGAAGCAAGGCACGACTGCGGAATTCGAGTTACTGTATTACCCACAGATACCCGGACGCGCCGAGTTCGCTCGAATGGTATTTGCAGCCGCTGGCGTCGCCTACGTCGATCTCGCGAACGAAAAGGATGACTTCGCAACGGTGATGAAGCTATGCAACAACGATGAGCTGACGACCGGGGACGGCAACCCTACCGTATTCTCGCCACCTGCACTCAGAGTACTTGGAGCGGGTGAAGGCGGGCAGGCGCTCGTGATCAGCCAGACGCCCAACATCCTCGCCTATCTCGGCGACCGGCTAGGCCTTGACGGCGGCAGCAGCAGCAAGTGGCATGTTGCACAGGTGGCACTCACCGCACTCGACCTCAACAACGAGGTTCACGACACGCACCACCCCATCGCGCCGTCGCAGTACTACGAGGATCAAAAGCCCGAAGCGCTGAAGAAGGCGGTGGACGTCCGAGCCAACCGGTTGCCGAAGTTCTTTGCCTACTTCACACGCCAACTGAAGTTCAACCGTGAGGCTCAGGGCGGCCAGGGCAAGTATCTGGTTGGCAGCGAGCTGACATACGCGGACACCACAGTCTGGCAGGTTCTGGACGGGTGCTATCACGCCTTTCCTAAGGAGATGGAAGTGAGGAAGGAGGAGTTCGCAGAGCTGCTGGGCACGTTCTACGAGAGCCTGAAGGAGGAAAGATGGTTGAAGGAGTACCTTGCTAGCAGCAGGAGGTTGCCATACAGCGTGGGAATTTTCAGACACTATCCGGAGCTCGACCGACAATAGAACCAACGCATGCAAATCAAAATAGACTCAGAAATCCAAATGCCCGAATTCTCTAGAACTTCTCATCCTGCTCATCTGTGGCCTCAGACCTAGCGGATCGTCTCCGAGACCGTCATCTCTAGCAGTCAGGTCAATGGCGATGCTAAAGTCGAACCTCGGAAAGTGCAGTCTAACCACTTCTCCACTCGGGGTTCTCTTTTCAAGGACGATCTCCCTTGCATTCAGCCCAATCAGTCTGCCCCTGTCCCGGTGGGACGAGCCTATATCAGTGGGAAAGACTTCAACCTCTTGCCCTTTTTTGAAGTTCTGTGGATCGTCTTCTACTTCTAAAGGCTCATCCAAGAAGTCGGAAGACAAGATTTTCGTGATCGCTTTCTGTGACTCGAGCATCTTGACGTTTGCATTGTTCTGCTTGCCGGCGGCGTGTACAGCTTGGTTGTAGCGATCGAGCCATTTGCGTGTATTTGGAAAAGTAGACGGTGAGAAATACTTGTCGGGTAGACCATTCGGCAAGTCAAGCATCCAAGCGAAGATCCATGCAGCTGTTTGGAGTTAGCCATGTGGTGAGGATTGCCATCGTCAAGGCCGTGCTGGCCACTTTCTTTATTGTTCGAAAACAGGTGCTAACGACATCTTGAAGGAAGAGTGGATAGCGATGAAAGTGCGCGACTCACCGTGGATGTCAGCCAGGGATGGCCCATCTCCCGTTCCGCCGATCCACTCACGACCATCAGCAAACACCTGCTCCAAAAAAGCGAAGTGGGACTTCAAGTCGCTGAGGGCAGCTGGACGAAGCCTATCCTGCTCCTGGGGGCTCCAGTCTCGGCCCCACAGCTCAGTTCTATCCCTGATAAAGTCCTCGTCCTGCAACATAGGCAGAGAAGTTGGGATTGCGCCGGCCGCAGGTTTGAAAACACAGGTGTCTGTCCACTTCTCCAGCAATTTCTCGAGCGCGAACTCCATCCCGGACTGGGCGCCAATGGGCGGCCGACCAGACGCGCCAAACAGCTGCTCAAGCTTTTCGAGGATGAGTAGCGTGTCACAGAAGATGTCCCGACCGATGGTCATCACCGGGATGCGACGGTAGTTGAGGCCTAGGGCGCGGATATCTGGTCGCGGGAGACTCACCGGCTGGTCGCATTCGGCGTGAGGCAGCTGGCGTAGCGCCAGGTAATGAACGACCTTCGTGGCCCAGGGGGACGATTCCCAGTAGAACAGCGTTATGTCTTCCGGGTTTGGACCCATCTCGCCTGACCCGGTGTGATTCTTGACCCAAAGGCAATGGAACGACAGCTAGCAAGCTCCTGAACGGTTGCTGAGTTCGGCTGGACGCTTTTATGCGCTTGAATATGCACGCTCAGCTATTTACAGACAAACTGAAATCGTCTCGAAGCAGTGTCGAGACGGCCGTCTTTCCGCGCAAGGAGATCACAGAGGGGTGAAGCTCAGGTTGAGACCGGTCGAGGACATAGAGGGCAGAAGAAAGCAGTCAAGTACCGTACCTGTCCTTCAGCTACATGTTGCGACCAAGGGCCTGGGGCAACCATTAGACCATGTGCGATCTCACCGGGACCGATGAATCGATTTTGCGCAATGAGGATAGGTGGTAGATGGTCCAGAAGGTGGGAGGGGAAACTTGCAGTTTCTAGTAACCTCGTAGCTCTCATGAGACCTCTGCCATGACCCCTCACGGCGGCAGCTTGCTTGGCGGTAACTCCCTTCAAGATGCTGCGGGTATTCCTACGGTCATGATCTTCCAGGGTGTGGCCTCACCTGCCCTTGTATGTGGTCCCGAAGGATTGTGCATCTGAACAGGAGGGTGGAAGTCAGAAGGTGGTCGAGAGACAATCCACCGCGTCGCGAACAGTTTCTACCGAGGTCCGATAAGCCAAGATAAGATGGACTGCATAGCTGTAATATGCTCAGTGGGTAGGATGCAAACAGATGCTGATGTGATGACATCGACGTAGTTACTAGATTGGCGGTAGCAAATAACACCTGAAAATGAGAGTCCTCATCATTCTAGATAGTATGAATACGCTCTATGCATTATACAACGGCTCTAAGCTAACCTCGATGCAGGATACGCAGGCTCATTAAGTATTATCGCGAATGCTGCTCCGGTGCATTGGCCTACTTCCTCTCCCGGCAAGATTCATTTTTCATTCAAAACTGATAAAGATTGTGGTCTAGTCTTGTCATCTACTTGTGTCGAAGGACGAGCCCGTACCACCGCTTAATGCATTGCCTCTCGGGCTTGCTTCGTCATCGTCATGTAAATCATCATGGTCATCGTCAAATCGCTCAGCTCGCTCACTCACTCAATCACTCATCCTCGGGATCGACGAAGCTTGTCCAGGGATGGTCAAGAACAGCCTGGATACCTATTCTTCTCTCGACGTCGCGGTCCAGCATTTTGCGGATCAAGTCTATGCAATCCTCGCTCATCACGTACGGCACGCGGAGATCGTGATCCATGATTTCGTCGATGCTGTAGAACGGGTTCTCCTTGTAGACGATGGTGTAAAGAAGGATGCCCAACGCCCACACGTCTTGCTCTTTACCTCTGTAAGGTAAGCCTCGTAAAACCTCGGGGGCAGCATAATCTGTTATTGATTGTCAGCAAGGCCGCAAGCACAAACTTATTCCACACATGACAGTCAACCGCTCACCAATTGTGCCCACGAATACGTCGAATGGGCCGCTCTTGATATACGCTGCGCTTCCAAAATCCACAAGCTTCACTCTGCCTTCGCCATCGAGGACGACGTTTTCATCTTTGATGTCTCTGTGTACAACCTTGGCCACAAGGTGCAAATGCTGGATTGCACCTGCTACTTGTCGGAAGATCTTGCGGCATTCGCGCTCTTCCATCGTGACGCGTAACTCGATGTAGTCGAATAGGTCCATGCCAGGAAGTCCATGCGGGACCATCTCTATGTAATAGTTGACATCGTCTTCGAAAAAGTCCGCCATATCGACGATGTTTGGGTGCTGCAAACCGTCTCGCCGAAGGTAGTCCAACACATGGATCTCCAACGGCACTGTGCCCAGTCTACGGTCACGGTGCCAGGTGTCGACGAGAATTCTGCGCTTGGTCACGTACTTGATCACCATTTTCTTAGCAGCGGCTTTCTTGTAGCGTGCGAGCTTGACCTGGCCATAAGCACCCTGTCCCATCTCTTCCAAGATCGTGAAGTCCTCAATCTTCTTCTTTGGTATAACCTTGACACCAGCCTCGATCATGTCTTGCGATGGGTGCTCGAAAGGTTCGTTTGATTCTGCTGCAGCATCTACGCTTACGACACTGGCCTTCGACTTCCCTTCGTTGCTTAGCGACTGCGTGAGCAGACTGACTGGCTTCTCAGGCATATCTGTGATACCGATGCCTGCAAGAACAGGACTTGGCAAGGATTCATCCGGGTGCGCACTCGGTCCTGGTTGGGTGGGAGGTGTGTTGGGCCGAGTAGTGGCGGGTGTAAATGGCCCTGTACCATGGTTTACAGCGTGCATTTGACGGCTGTACGTGATCCAGAGGGCATAGACAACCTCTCCTCCCAGGTGAGGAAAGCTTTGCTCGTCATCAGACATGGTCTCATTGTAGATCGGTTCTCTATCAGACTTGACAACCCGCATCTGGACATCGATCATGATTTCCGCGCCATCACGGTGTTTGGCCGGTAGGCCACTTGGGCGTAGGAAGATAGAGGCTGCATCGGTGCTCCCTTCTCTCAGAGCCAGCAGAGCTCTCGCCCTACGGAAGGAATGTTCTGGGATCACGATGCCATCCACCAGGCCGATTTTGTCCTCGTCAGTCATGATATGAAGAATCTTGTCGAATCCAGGGATCAACTCTGTCACCAGCAGTCCATCAGGGCTGGCATGGCCAAACAATGCCGCAGCGAATACACTGTTGGAACTGCTCACTCGCATGGTGGCGGGATTGAGGACCATGATACCGGCAATGTGAGGGAAGGAGCTGATCCTGAATTGTGCCTCGTTCTCGACCTGCTCCACAGTCACCGGGATTGAGATTGAGTTGGCTGTCCTGGCAGTGAAGTAGCGTAGGTCTGCAATCTTTTCGTAGTCGAGAGCTCCAGTGTTTGTGCCAGCAAGCTTCGGCAGGGTCGGAATTAGCTTCTGAACATCCATGCCACGCCTTACCCTTTCCATACCCCAGATCGCTTCGACACTGCCACGGCCTTTTACTACAGATCCGATCTCGTCCACTTCGAGGTATGCAACATCTTCTACAATCTCTTCCAGAACCCAGATGAGACTGCCACTTTTCTCCTTGACCCAGAGCGAGGCGCTTCCGGTAGCGCCATTCATCTTTTGAATCGGTACGACATCGCCGCAAAGGAGTACACCTCGTGATTTGCTGCCAGTCTGTGTTGATGTTCCTGTCTTTGGTGGTTTGACCTCGGTGTCGTTTTTGTTGCGTCGATTTTGATAGGTCTCGCGTGATGGAGGCTTGGACAACAACTTAGCTGTGATCCCATTCGACGAACCCACAACACTATTAGTGTCAGACTTTCGACTTACGGGAGCTTCCTCTTTGGCCTGTTGCTCCTGTTGTACGATTTCTGGATCGCGTAGCTTTTCCTCGAGCCACTTCCTGCGATCTTGTCGAATCACTTCAAGAATGCCCAGTTTACGTACTTCAGCGCGAGTGACACCAAATACAAGGCAAGCCAGATCGTTAGCAGCAGTGATGGTCCAAGGTGAATTGCTCTCGGTGGTGAAGATTGCTTGTGCCTGCTCGTTCCGCCGACCGTGTGGAGCTCGCTCGCCTGCGGCATTAACGATCGTGCTGCTGCGATTGGGATACTGCTGATTGGATGGGAAAGCGGAACTGTTTGTGGGCGAGAGGACTGTAGGCGGCTCATTGACGCGGTATGGCTGAGCCATGGCTTCAGAAAGTTTATGCTGTAGGTGAAGTCCAGCGACATCGGTGTAAGTGCGCTTGAGGGATGTGCGCCTCGCGGCTGGTGGGTATGGCCGCGCGTGTTGATCTGCTGAGTTCATTCTCTCCAGATGGAGGTTCGTCTGTTCTGTGTCGTCGGCGTATATCTTTGGGGTTGATCCCAGCTCTGGGATTGGCGATATCGAGCGGGAATGCGATTTGGTATCGACAGAAGACATGTCTAGCCCGAGCTCTTCCGTGGGACTCTCCACCGCTTCAGACATGGGTGACAGAACACCAAACTGTCTGTCAAAAGGATTCTCTTGGTTCACAAGCGCAGGTCCCGTGAGTGGGCCTCGGTCTAGGCCATTCCCAAGTAAATTGGGACCGTCTGATCCGATCATATTGGCCTTCTGCAATAGCTCCATCATGCCAAGTAGTTCCTCGTCTCCTGCTAGCTTTGCTTGCGCGCTTGCTATCCGAGGTGAAGAGGCAGCCCAAGCGAGCTTTTCTCGCATAAATTCTATACTGCGTTTCAGTACATTCTGGCGGCTGTGAAGAGACTCACTGCTCTGGTGCGCGAAGGAGAAAGAATGCAAGGACTCAGAAGGGAAGCGACTGAGGTCTTCACCGAACCCGAAGGTTGGCGATTGTGGGCCGGGGGCGTTCAATGTGATCACGGAGGCCTTTCTCGAAGGAGCTGCAGAAGCGATCGGTGAGGTTGACAGCGAAGCAATCGCCTGCAGATTGGGCGAGGAAGGGCTTCGGGAAGGTTGTGGCTGTCGGATTCGTCGCAAGCCGGTGTCTCGATCGGTGGTGAGCAATGGTGATCTAATTACGTCGAAGCACTCAGTACAAGTCTTGCAGCGGTAACACAAGCATCTCCCCAAAGCCACCTTGCTTGCCCTCGAGGGTGTGATGTAGCGCACCTTAGGTCATAATCTCCAGGTAATGTGCCGGCATCTAAGGACAGCCGGGCTGTGGGAAGGGTATGGTGAGACTCTCCCCTAAGCCCAGAGGCTGAAGTGCCAGACTTGGTTTCGTTGATAGCGAATGAACGGCTCTTGGGGATGTTGAGAGCAGCGGGTAGCGAGGCGCTGTGAAGTTGATCGGCAGACTGTGAGGAGACGGACGACTGGCGTTTCGAGTCTAGTGGAGAAAGAGGAAAAGGTCAGAGATCTGGAAGTGGATCTAGTATTGTGTGGTGGAGATTATGTAGCGAGTGAATGAGAGGGCCAAAGCAGGAATGAAATGTCACAAGGTGGGAGGAAGTGTGTCCAGCATGTGATCGAAGCAGCACAGGCGATTGAAGGGTTCACACGCTTGAGACAATTGGAAGACCAGGAAGCAGATCTGGTGGAATGGACTGCACAACGCTCGTGCTTGCCACGGTCTGAGTCCATGTCCCATCGGATACCCTGAGCTTGTGACTGAGGGCCGTTCTTCGTACGGGAGGCAAGGGTCGACCTTGGGGAAACATGTGGGGTTGAAGGAGGGAGGGAGGACAGGACAGGGCAGGGCAGGGCAGGGCAGGGAGGCAGGAATGCAGGAAAGAAGCGAGACCAAGCGTTTACCTCCATCATTATCCATAGTGCAGCGCCGACACGCGCCTTTCTGCTCTTCAATATACGAATCGGCAGGGAGCTAGACCCTTGCTCGAGGCGAAGGTGTGGTTTGCAGGTGTGTGACCAATGGGTAGAGGTGCGCGTGGTGGCGGAGACGAGGTCAGGTCAGACGTGAGTAGTGTGACAGAGTCGGGTGCGGTGCGTTGAGTGATGCACTGGAGAATGGCGGGGCAGAGCGACGGTTGGATGATGCGAGGCGTCCGTGTGGTCGGGCGCAGAGACAGAATAGCCAGGCCGGCGAAAAGGCAGCAAGCAAGCGGATATCTAATACCAAAAAGGCTGTGGCCAAAGACCGAGAGAGAAGGCTAATGCTGATATAAAAAGAGAGGAGGACGGACGAAGAGAAGAAGAGGAAGAGGAGGAAGAACATCAACAGCCAGGAAGCGCCATTTCCGGTACAGGGCAGCCAGCTAGCAGTGCCACTGTATGTACCGTACTGTCTCTCCTGTCCAACACGCTACCCAACGTTCAGTTCACGCCCACCGTACGTATTTACCGTCGCCAGCAGCGCAGTTCATTTTACCACAGCCCACCACGGTGCGCCGGTACAGAGCGCTACCACTGTTACCCGTAGAAGCAGGCCACTGTGAGAGCAGATTTTCGACATTACCTCCTCTAGCATTCGAACGAAAGGTATGAAAAGGTGGGTCGAGCGCGGAGCTGGCTGGTAGGGCACAGGCTAAGCCATCCTGTGGTAAGGGACAGCTAATGAGATGAGCATGGCCGTGGCCAGGGTCTCGTTATGTCATAGTGGATGCTGGCTCTGCGGTGAAATGCAGAGGGCATCGCTGGTAGGTAATGATTGATACAGAGGTAGATCTCGGAAGCGGTGCTGGGCATCGAACCGTTACGCTAGAGCATCACATGTAGCTTCGGATATCTAGGTAGGCGAAGGTGTCCGCGATGCAAGCGGTTTACTGGAGGCGCATCTGAACAATGACCGGTTGAGTGGGAAAATCCAAACTTATGCACCACACAACGCCCGTCGGT
The DNA here is from genome assembly GCA_018467035.1 of Scorias spongiosa. Taxonomy (NCBI): domain Eukaryota; kingdom Fungi; phylum Ascomycota; class Dothideomycetes; order Capnodiales; family Readerielliopsidaceae; genus Scorias; species Scorias spongiosa. Next base: position 1,001,729 of record JACSZZ010000001.1, read on the forward strand.
CGAACAGTCTCACTTCAGTGGCTGCGACAACTGTGGATGGATTCTCACAATATACAAATACGGTAATGTGGCATATGGCATGTGACCTATCCTCGAATTATCCGCCCCAATCTTCCTGCATACTTACATGACCAACACCGCGTTGCTCTGTTCCAGGCAGGCCGGGCCAAGCGAAGGCGTTTGTCGTGCGTCCACAGTCAACCAGCCCAGGCTTGTTGTGTTACGCCCATGTCTAGGTTACATGACCGCACATCCGCCGCTTCTGGCCCGTCTTCTCCTACCGACTCCTGCTGATCCAGGGGTAAAGGTGCCGTCTTCTTCATCGGCATGCATCATTTGCGCCTCTCGCGCCCGTCTCCTCCGTCGCCGGCTTCCAGCGCCACCTACGCCGGCCTCTTCTTGAGCCATCATGAAGTCGTGCCACTTCCGCTCCAGCCTGACAGCTGCTTGGAAGTCTCCTCGTAAGCACCGTTTAGTGTGTTCTTCTACTGTGGGTTGGTACGTGTAGAAGCACTTCAGCTGTACGATCTGTGTGGGGTACGAAGTTTCCCTGACCACATGAATCCTGGATGTTGCGATTTTGGATGGTAGACTCTCGGTTGATGAGATCGCAAGTCCACTTGCAACTGCAGTGTGTTTCTCAAGAGGCGGTAGCTCGGCGGTGCAGGTCCTGGTGAATGTCTCGGCATTACGGAACATCACTTCACGCACCCCAGTCCATGTGACATTCTGGCAGTCGTATGCCACCAATCTCAGTCCGATGGTTGGTTTGACATGATCAAGAGTTCGAGGTGTGCGTTGTCGGAACATCGCAGCGGCCTCTGCAAGGACGAGGTCTGAGATGCGAGTGTTGTCCATCTCGAGCGAACGCAGGTTCGTGCAGGACTTTAACACTGGTAGCATTCCGGCGTCGCCCATGTTTTCACAATATGATATACTGAGGTGGCGCAATCGCTTGGCGCAAGGAGCATTTGCGAGAGCCTGAAGGACAGCATTGGATAATGTGTCGACCTCTTCCAGATCCAGGTGAGTTAGCATTGGCGTTGTTGGTAGCAGTTCCAACAATGTAGCGTCAGTGACGCCTTGACATTTGGATAGAGAGAGTCCCTCGATGTTGGGAATGTTGTTGACCAACTTCCTAACACCCTCGTCACTGAGCCCTCGACAACGCATCAGGTCGAGGTGTTTCAGCTGTCTCGGAGGTACCATCGGTCGGTCATTCAATGGATCTATTTCGCTGTCCTTTCCCTCGATAAGTGCGGCGAACGACTGGTTGGTCAGAGAGTCACAGTTCATCAAGATCAATCGCTCAAGGGTGTTCTTCTTGAACAGTCTGTGACAGAAGTCCACATCGTCCCATCCTCGGATCTCACCGGCTCGAAGATCCTTGAGGTTACTGCAAGCATCCACGATCTTCTTTAATCCCTGCGTGTCAATGTTGTTGCACCATGATACGTTCAAATGCTCGAGTTTGGGACAGTTCTGCGCAATGATCTTCATGGCCGTATTGGACGCACATGCAAGACCAGAAAGGTTGATGTGCACCAGTCGGCTGTTCCTGTAGAGGAAGTTGTGGATGGAAGTTCGATCGATGCGGCAACCTTCGAGAGAGAAGTTCTCCAGATTCGTACAGATGTCTGACAAACCTTTGGCATGCCACCGCTCACGAAGCTGAACACAGCCACGAAGGTTCAAGTCTCTCACGAAAGGACCAGCGGAAGTGATGACCTTCACCAGCGCATCTGCCGGCATCTCCTGGAAGAAATCGGGAGTATCAAGGTTGCTCCAGAGCTGACCGTCGAAACACATGCTGTGCCAAGCTTTGGATACGACCGAACACTGAACAATCTCTCGAGGGGTCAGATATGACAGGACCGCCATCTTGATCTCGGTCGGCATGTCCTGCCAAAAGTCCAGCCTCCTCTTTGCGTAGCTCATCGTGGCAACAGGTCTGGAAAAGTAGTCTTCGTCCACTTCGGTAATACCGGGCGTAGAATTGGACGTAAAGCGAGGATCAGAAGACAATGCGACTGAGCTTTTGCTGGTCAGAGGTGTGACGTATGCTCTCCTCGAGCGTTCGTCGAATGCAGCCAGCTGCGCTCCAGGAGTGGTGACAGCCGACGTCGGTGCGGTAGAGTAGCCATTAGATATCTCGGGAGCAATAGATGGAACATAAGGAGTGCCAGGCGAGTTGAGCGAGATACAAGATATCGAGCCTCTCCCAGTACCGCTGTACGTTCTCGCGCGTTTCTTCATCCCACGCGTCAGGGACTGCGCAGACGTCATGCGGTGCAGACCGGACACCAATCTTTCTCTCCCCCTTCTCTTGGGAGGTTGCTCCATGGTCGGTGTCTGAGGCAGCTCAGAGGGAGCGGCGATTACCGGCAATCTCGGCTCGGCAGACGAGTCCGACATTATGCGTGATCTGTTTACAAAGTGTCCTCGAGGACGCGTGAGAGCTATGTTATGTCTGTTGAGATAGGTGTCGGTACAAGTTCCGGGTGCGATGGTTGGTAGCGAAAGAACGAGACAGCAGGCCAGCTGCTGTCGATAATGCCTGTCAGACACGGATTCAAGACACAGAGAGGATAGGGCGGACGAGTAGCAATGCGTCTGATGACATGCACGAGAAGTGAAGCCGAAATGTTAGGCGAGGCGATCGGATTCAAACAGGTCAGCAGGACGATGGAGTGAGAAGCATGTGCGGTGGGCGCAAGGCGCTGGAGCGCAAATGTGGCTGATGTGACCAGGTCAGGACATCCAGCGTTTCAGTCTGCTAGCAAACAGTGTGGTGAGGAATGTAGCATATGTTATCATCAGAAATGGCGTGAGCGAAAGGAGAGATGAGCATGTGTCTGGGAAAGAATCGTTGAAGAGGTGCACACGAGACCGCCGCAATGTGCAACGAGACGGCCCTCGTGAGATGTTTAACTGCACTCTACACCGGAAGATACAGCCGTAGAGTCTAGGTAGGTAGGTACAGTCGGGTAGGTACAGCTGGGCGGCAGATTCCCCCACCTCAGCAGCTTATCGCCACGCCAAGTGGTTCCTTATCTGGCGGCAGTGTGGGGAACCTGGAAGGATAAGGATAAGGGGAAGGGTCCGGTCCAGTCCAGTCCAGTTCTCTCTTCGGTGAGATGGGATGGCTACTTTCACCTACTGTACCGTAGGTTACCAGACCTTTGGACGGCACGTTGCGTGATATAATGGAGACCACCCCAGGCATGCCGTCTTTCAAGCACACTCGATACGAACACGTCGTCTGTTGCGGAGGTCGGCGGGTCACAGCTTGACTACGGCCATTGCATTGTGCCGTGTCGGCAAGTCCCAGTATAGAACGACCTTGTGGAGACGAAAAGAGGGAATACGGTGCACGGAACGCGTACACTTTCTCCACAGCCCCAGCCAATTGTGAAACTCAGAGTACAGTACCTTGTCTGGTATACACCCGAGAGCCTCCCGAGCCCCAACGCCCAGCGCTGAGAGGCAAACGAAGGCCCGGCAAGCCCTTGGATCCTTCGGCCTTCGGACAACGGCTGTCTGTCTGCAATGCTGAATAGGGCTGGGCATCAGGATGTAATGCATATGAACGGGAATGGCGACAGACGCCTCAGGATGCCCTTCGTGAGGGGTTCCTGGGCCGGATATGCGGCCATAGTCGGTCTGGTAGCGTACGAAGCGTGTGCGGCCTGAAGGAGTAACACCATAATGCCACATGGCGAAGCGACTTCAATGCCGTAGACACGCTATCCGTGGAAAGACACTTTGAGTCTTGGTCTGGGCCTACAAGTTTACCGAGTTGATCATAGAGCTCTACCCACTTTTTGGTCCGTGGCGTTTAGGTACGGTACCTCTTTGAGAGCAAGGCCCAAGTGCACTACGGTGGTAGAAGGGCACCAGATCAAGATGGAGAGCTTCTAGATGCCTCGAGTTTTAGCGTCAAAGGTGTTTTGTTTGCCCACATGGTTGCCAAGCCAAAACCACGCTTTTATTTTATTCGCTACATGACGAGGTACCTTGGGTACTTACCCAGCCTAACTACCTACCTAGGTATACCTATATCAAATATCTCGGCATTCATGCTTCGTATATTACACACGTCGACCCAGAGCCCTCGAGACGGTTTGGCTATTACAATGCCATGGTCCCACTGCAATCCCGCACGAAACCCATCCTTCTAACTTATACTCCTCTCTCTCTCAGCATGTTTACCGGACAGTAAAGTCCAATGTAAAGCAGCCTACCGCTTCTTTTTCTCCTCTTCTTCCTTCAAGATCTGCGGTGCTAGCTTCTCCATCTCATCATCATCCCAGCCAGGACCCGATAACTTGGGTACGAATTTTCCAACCCTATCCTGGTAGATCTTGTATTCTGGATACTTGGAGCTGGTTATCCATTCCGTAATCGGTGTGCTACCCTGGAAAATCAGGAGGTACGACAATGCACCGACGAAAGACCAGTTGTAGAAGCATTCCGTCTCGAAGCAGGACCATTGGTACAGGGTCACCCAGATCGACTGCTCAGCTGCAAAGTTGGGGTGGCGTGAATACTGCCAGAGGGCTGAGGTGACAAATCCACGATCCATTTGCGCCCGGGTCCAGCCTAATGGGACCTTGGCCGTTCTCTGATATACTGCCTTGGCCTGGTGGTAGTTCCATTGTTGTTGATCTGCGAACCACGACAGAATGATCAGTCCCATTAAGAGGCGAGCAAAGATAATGTCTGGCATAGACATGTTCGGGTTGAAGCGAGCTGACAAGAGCAAGATGTATGTAGGCGTGGTGATAGCCCACAGCAGAACCTGAAGAAAAGTCAGTCGCTGTTGATGCAAACTTCCCGCACAATCTCTCTAACACTTACACTTTGCAATGATGAAGTGAAAAATATGTTCAAGAGGAAGAACGGAACTGGCCCGATGTATTTCTTAATCAACGACCAGCGGTAGTCCTCGCTTCCGATCTGGTATCCGCCTTTCCTCCAGTAATTGAAGGTGAGACGAATGCTCCAAACCACGCTGAATGCCATGATATTGTCGAGTCTCTGAGTTGGAAGCCCGTTGTATCTAGCCCAGAGCGCATAGTGGACATTGTAGATGGTTGGTAGGATACTCCAAACACGGTCTACCTGGCTCCAGTTCCGGTTGAATTCTGATAGGATGAAGAAGATTGGAAAGAGCGCGATTGAGAATGCGAGACCCGAAATGGCAGGGTTGGTCGACAGGTAGATGTCGCTCAGGCTCTGAAGGTCTTGCTTGTTTTCCCACAGCTGTATCGGTAGTTCATAGAGCTGGTAGAGGAACGGCTCGAAAGTCTTGCCATAATCTGCACATTCCAGCACTGAATTGAGGACTGGCAGCGAAGAGGGAAAAGTCGCTGGAGGCATGGTTATGTTAGTCGATCACACCGTCAATGAAACCCAGACGATGGGAACAGCGCGGCGATAGAAGCTTTTATTTATTGTGAAATGAGCATTCACGTCGGCCACTCTGAAAATACCTTGCCTCCCGTGTCGTGTGAACCACTGGCTGTTTACGGTGTTGACATCATGATGGCATCTCGGCAGGTGCCGAATTACATAAGTGATTACACATATGACCCGTAGTCACCATACATACACCAAAAAGTTCAGATCTCCAATCTAGGGAATAGGTAGGTACCTATAGGGTCCAAAGTCAAGAACCCGTCCCAATCTGGTATATGGTTCGCTTGATTCATGACCTGTCAGATCACAATGATATGTCTAGAGCGGCCCATGCCTCTACAGAGCACCACGGAGGTGGCTCCATTGGAGTTACTGTTTTCGACTCCTGACATCCTTATTATGCCTTACAGTACAGTAGCTGATGTGATCACCGTTGATCGTGGCGCCACGACCAGTGGCAGCGATGGCCAAATGCGGAAATTCGGTACGTAACAGCATCGTTGAAGGAAAATTTGGGCTTTTCTCATCAGGCTGATTGTGCTTCACCCCACGGATCGATGAGCAGGTGAGATGCCATTGGATGTGGTTGATATTGAGTCCGCATGTTCCGTGCTCGTTTGAAGAGACAGACCGTCACCCGAACCGTCCCAATGGCCGTGAGATGAGGCAGAAACTAGCGGCTATCGATGCTTCATTCATCTTGTCCCTAACGCATTGTTGCGTCGAGGTGGTGGTGGGAACGATGGCGCCATCGGGCCCATTGAGCACGCTGAAAAAACATCGTTGCAGAGTCTGTATAGGGTTTGGTTTTTAAAGACATCTTGATATATAGAAATGTCTCTCCGGCTCTCTAGCTGTCCTTACTAGACCGCCAAGTCAGTCAAACTTGCAACGATGGTGATCCCTAGCACATCCAGCGACAGTCATTTGTCACCGAAGAACGACTTCGACCCTGACTCTATCAAGAAGTCCACTTTCGAGGAGCAACATGTGTATGATGGCGACGATCAACACCAGTCAGATCCCTCAGAGATCGAGGCAGGTGGTCATGGCCCGACACAACGCAAGCTCAGGAACTACCATGTCACGATGATTGGTATCTGCAGTGGCATCGGTACTGGTTTGTTCGTTGGCACCGGATCTGCTTATGCCAGTGCGGGTCCAGCAGGTCTGTTGCTAGCATACATTGTCATTGGAAGCGTTTTATGGTGTGTGATGCAAAGCATTGCAGAACTGGCAACGGTGGTATGTTTGAGTTTAGCAACATCTTCGTTCATGCTGTCGTTGACGATGAAATAGTTCCCTACTGCCGGATCCTTCCCTCACTGGGCCACTCGATTCATCGATCCATCCGTTGGTTTCTCGCTTGCCATCTCCTACGGTTATTGCTATTGTATCGCCATCGCGTCGGAAAGTTCTGCCGCGGCAGTGCTGGTGGGCTACTGGACAGACATTTCACCCGCCCTGGTCATCTCCATCAGCTTGGCTTTGATGCTGTTCATCAACCTGCTGCCCGTACGTTTCTACGGCGAGGCCGAGGTAGTCACTGGCGCCATCAAGGTCTTGTGTTTCCTTGGGCTTGTGATCGTTGCAATTGTCATCACTGCTGGCGGTGGGCCGAACCACGAAACCATCGGCTTCCGCTACTGGCACCATCCCGGTCCTTGGGTGAACTACAATGGCATCGGAGGATCGAAGGGCCATTTCCTCGGATTCCTGTCTGCTTTCGTCAACGCTTCCTTCTCCTTCGTCGGCGTGGAGACTGTCGTCATCACCGCCGCCGAAGCCATCGACCCACACAGGTCCATTCCAAAGTCCGCCAACCGAGTCACGTATCGTATCGGGTTTTTTTACATCCTCGGCGCTTTCCTGATTGGCCTGATTGTCGATCCTCGCAACACCGACCTCGTCTCGGATACGGGCAACGCGAACAGCTCGCCATGGGTAATCGCGGTCAAGTACGCCGGCATCCAAGCGCTGCCATCCATCGTGAACGCATGCATCCTCATCTCGGCCTGGTCCGCGGGGAACTCGTACTGCTGGGTCGGCTCTCGTATCATCCTCGCCATGACCACCGATCGCCAGCTGCCGCAATTCTTCGGCAAGACGACTGCACACGGTGTGCCGTGGGTCGCCGTCATCACTGCTTGGTTGTTTGGGCCGCTGGCCTATCTCAGTCTCGGTGAGGGTGGCCCTGCACAGGCATTCTCCTGGCTGTTGAACCTCAGCACTGTCGCCGGCCTGATCGCCTGGGCTACCCTCTGTGTCTGCTACATCCGCTTCTACCAGGCGCTTAAGGTGCAAGGGATCAGTCGCGACACTCTGCCCTGGAAGTCACCATGGCAACCGTACACCGCCTGGTACGGTTTCATTGGCTCGACGATCATTGTGCTCGTTGCTGGTTTCCCTGTCTTTCTGAAGGGTAACTGGAAGACTGCTAATTTCGTCGCGTCTTATGTCGGCATTCCAATCTTCATCGTTCCTATAATCTTCTGGAAGATCCTCAAACGTCCAAGGGTGAGCATCGATTCTATTCCCTATCCAGCCCGACCTGTAGAATGCTTTACTAACGAGTCATTCCCAGACACTAAAGGCGAGCACAATAGATGTCTATTCCGGACGTCTGGATTGATCACCATGCAATTGACTTTTTTTTTTTAAAAAAAAAAATTTCCAGATACCTATTCTAGAGTAAGAATATAGAACTTACAGCTACAGCTACATAATGAAGCAAAGGAGAAGAAGCTTGTGCGTAGCCACCTAACGTATGATGACATCTTTGAGAGATATTGATAGTGCGCCACTGAGTGCACGATTTCCAGTCAATTCGAACCGCAACATGAGCATTGCAGCGCCGACATCTACAGTTATGTGAGCTTAAGAAATGGCCAACATGATCGACCGCGCCGATGAAATTTCTTCTAGACACCTAAGATACTGGTATGAAATGCTAAATGAGGCATCACAGGAGTTGCATTGGCGAGAGAAAAGAGGTTTTCTTAGTTTCTAGATCATAGAGACTTCAGAAAGGCGATCCTGGAATTGAGCATCTTCGTGGCAGCATCACCACGTTGGACGAGGATGTCTGCACCATGTAGCATGCCCGGAACCATGATGAATTCACAGTCTACGCCAGCCTTGCTGAGCGTTTTGGCATACTCGAAGCACTCGTCGCGGAAGACGTCAATCTGGCCAACCTCGATGTACGCAGGTGGAAGTCCCCTGGCATCTTCGACCGTCATCCTTGCTGGCGCCTCGTACGGCTTGACCTGGTCAGTGCCTCGTCGAGAGCCGAGAATGGCGTTCCACGCCGTCTACACAGTGTCAGTATCGTTCGATGACGACGGATTGGGGCTTTAGACATCGCTCACAAGGTTGTCGTCGCAACTCCAACTCGCCAACTTTTCGAGCGTGGGATCAGGCTCGACAGTCCTGTCGTCCAACATCGGATACACCAGAAATTGCTTGCTGATGGGCGGCCCGCCGCGAAGCTTTGCGTAGTGCGCAAGAGCAGCAGCAACTCCACCACCGCCACTGTCACCGCCAATCGCGATACGCTTCGGATCGACGTCGAGCTCGGCAGCATGCTCGTGCGTCCATCTGAGGCCGGCGTACATGTCCTTCGCCATGGTGGGTGCAGGGTGTTCGGGAGCGAGGCGATAGTCCACAGTCAGGAACGGCACTCCGCTTCTGGAAACGAGCATCTTGATGAGGCCGGCGTAGTGGTCGATCGACATCGAGATCATCCCGCCTCCGTGCGCATACACCACCGCCGGCGACAACGGCGGCGTGCCTTCCTTGCGGTACCAGCGTAGGCGGATTTCCGCACTCCCGTCCTCGGCCTTGGTGGTGAAGTCTTGCATCGACACATCTGCGGTCTCGCCTGTCTGTTGCGTGACTAGCGCCATGAAGCCATCGCCCGATATCCGTCTTCCCTCGATGTCGCCGACAGCGGGCTTTGGGGGTGGCCCTCCCGATCCAAACAACTCCAGCGCTTTCGCCACGATGGCTGGGTCTACGGTGAAGGCCATGCTATGTGTCAACGCTTCGTTCAGAAGCCTGGTCAGAGCTTGTTTGAGGTAGTGATGGAGCTGGGGTATCTCTACAGGGTGGTAATTTAGTCCGGTTCGCCTGGAGACGTAGCCTGCAGTAGATGTAGCCTTGAGAAGACGTCCTCTTAGCTATTATACACAACTGTCAAGCTCTGGTTAGATTGAAGATGACCGATCGACGTTGCACTTGTGAGTTGTGTAGCGAGCACATTGCCGTGCCTACTCGAGGCCCACAAGACCCTTGAAGTCTGTTTCTTCCGCGACAAGGGCCCATATTCCGGGAACCCATCTGTCACCGCCCACTGGTCGGCCGAGGCAATTGGCAGGATACCCCACTTTCAGGTCCTACCTATAGCATGTGGTTTGTCGAGGCCGTGATGACACTCCGTGTCCATATTACTAGATTTCGAATTCGATTGTAGTATGCTGCCTACCTAATCAGGCCCCTACGATCTTTGGGTACTGTATTTCAAATGCCATGTATTTATTCAAATGTATTCCTCCGAAGTACTGCAGTATCATTTGCCCAACAGGGGCACGGCTTTTGGCTGTTGTACGGCTCAGGTGGGTAATAATAAGTTCCTAGGTACCTAGGCATAGTAGTGGGAAGTTCGCCTTTGGATCGGTCAGTATCGTTCATTTACAGTCTTAAGCTTCTCTAGTGGTAAGGGAGAGAATCCTGATAGGTAACATGATCGACACGAGATCATTACCTCCTAGCTCCTTACACGTCGACAGGAAGTTCTGTGCTGCTTTTGGAACGTCAAAGTCATCATCTCACACCCATTACCTCCCAAGATACACCGAACTGTAGCGGTTCTCGAGACGGTAATGTGCTGTAATGGACTTGAGACGACTCATAGCGTCACGTTACTTCAACACTTCCAACAATCCCTTCTAAGTCTGGGTTCTCAAGTAAGAATAGCACTCTGTTATTGATCATTACTACCTAGGCAACTATTTCCGACGACTCATCCCAGAGACAACTTAAATACAGCCTTGCAGTCTCGCGGCGGGTGTCTCTAATGCCTCAAGGTTTGTGCAACATACTTTTACCTTGATGAACTTCTGCGAACAGCAATCGAGAACGATGAATTAAAGACAGAACCAAGTACGGAAGTGGGAAGCTGAAACAGCCTTAAGCTGGGCTATGGAGTCTCCCGTCAAGCCGCGTCCAAGTCACACTACCTATGGTGGTATCTCGCCGCAACCTCGGCCCAAGCTGCATGGTAACTGCGGAGCGTTCCCCTGTTTCAAAACTGGAAATGCCCAATGCGGCAGGTACTGTGCAGTGGTTGATGCTCGTTATATCATCTACGACAACCAATTCGACATACATACACACACACACGGTCCCTCTCGAATCAACACAACCTCGACAGGAGAGGAGGGATGATCCTACAGTAGCACGCGCCGGTTCCTCATTTTGCGATGTCCTTGCCGACTGGCCGTCCTTCCCAGCATGACGGCCCAATGCACTCGCCCTGGTCGCTGGGCCTCGCTCTGTTCGCCTCGTCCCTGATCGCATACGCCGGCTCCTCGATCCAGCACTCGCTCCTCACCAGCGCCGTCGCGTGGACTACGATCTGCATTGCGACCGTGGTCCTGTCGGGCGCCGGCCTCGGGATTACCAGCGCGACGTCTTCGCGCAGACAAGCATGGGTTGCGGGTGCACTACTGGCTCTGACCCAGCTCTGCGAACGAGCGGCCAACGGGAGGGGCATATGGTGGGCAAAGGTCTCTCGATCACTCTACCGAGCGTTGCCGTGCACAAGCAGTGAAGCTGAGACTCTTTCCCTCGCAGGCTCTGACCGTCCTAGCGGTCTACTTCCTCTCGCAGTCCAACGCCGCCGACAGATCCGACCACGCCGAACTCGACGACCACCCTTCCAGCCCCGACAAGTCGCGCCGGCCCAACCTCCCGAACGGATCGCGAACGACCCTGCTCATCCTGGTGGCCTCGGCCATCGCAGCGCTATATGCCTCCGCCGGATCGATCTCCTCCATCGCCCTGGGCCTGTCGTATGCCGTCATCAGCGCCCTGGCGATGTCCCTAATAGAAAGAGCGAGGATCGAGGCCCAGCGTTCCCACGCGTCGTCTGGCAGCGTCATATACTCGGCCAATGGACTGCTGGTGCAGCCGACAAAGGCCGCGAATGGCGATGCAAGCTCCACGCTCCTCTTGGCGCGTGATGTTTCTCTCGTCGCCGCATTGAGCACTGCAGCGGCTGCTGCAATGTTGGAATCTTTCCGTTTCGGCGGCATTGCGTACAGAGGCTACATCGCCCACAAGCTGTGGGGCCAGCCTCCTGTGTGGTCGAGTACGGTATGGCTTTTGTTCGGCGTTGGCATTGCCGCTTTGAATCTTGCAATGGACTGGTCTTTACTTTTAATGGTGAGCTATTTCGTCTCTCTGGATCGGTCTGTCGGCCGATGTGAGGAAACACGAGTCCAGAAGCAGGGCATTGCAACACTCATCCTGGCTGACAACTTTTGACATAGATAATTACCCATGGGCCGTTTTTGGCTTCGCAGGGTACGCTATTTGGGGCAATCGGAGCACAATTGTTTCTGTCCTTCTCACCGAGTCGCCTGTGGTTTGCATTGATCAGCATCGCTTCTGGAGTCTTGTATCTTGACGAAGCAGATGCGCTTTCAGGTCATGGCCGCGCTTTCCGTCTGTCCAAAGTGTTTAGGCTGATTTCTACGATTTCATTCATTGTATTACTAATTTACAACATTGGGCATCCGCTTTCACAACTACGGCCAGGAAGCCATGCTTCGTACCTGGCAGTTGACCAAACGCCTTGGGCAGCCCCATCCCAGAAGTTGGCACCGATCCAGAATCTGGACAAGCAGCTTCATCCCGTGAGGCAACTGGTCCACGGTGCGCAAACGGAGTGGCAAGAAAAGCTTGCGGCTCAGAGCAAGAGCTTGGAGGCTGCCATTGCCGAATACCGAAAGAGGTACGGCATGCACCCTCCGCCTAATTTTGACAAGTGGTATGAATTCGCTCGGTCGAAGGGTGTACAGATCGTGGACGAGTACGACTCGATATATCATTCATTACTACCCTTCTGGGGTCTACGACCGGCGACAATCCGTGCGAGGGCTCGTGAAGCGCTTGGATTCGGCGGAAACAACTTGATCGGTCTGTTGGTCAGAGATGGCAAGGTCGCACACATAGAAGGTGGCCAGGAGTGGCAACAGCAAGCTACAGTAGGCATGATGGAGCCCTTCCTGCAGTATCTACCTGATATGGATCTCGCTTTCAACATACACGACGAACCGCGTGTGGTGGTCCCTCACGACGAGCTTTCACGACTGGTAAAGCAGGCGTTGGATGTTGAAATCCCCAGATCATACAAGCAGACCTCACCCAGGAACACATGGTCCAGTCGGCCGAAAGATGTCGGCAAGGGACGGCGGATCGACGAGGTGAAAACCACGCGTTTCAACGTGTTCGCTCATCAACCAACCTGGATCCCCTCCCGAATGTCGTGTCCTGTGGATAGTCAGGCGCGTGCGGTGGAGTGGACGGTGACGCCTGACAACCTTACCGCATATGCCATGGGTGATCTGGGGTTTGTGTACAACCACACCGCATTCTCAGACGTGTGCAACAGCCCTTCACTTGCGACGTCATTTGGCTTCTTCGACAGACCGAATGCGTTCAACGTGGTGCACGAGCTGGTACCGGTGTTCAGCCAAAGCAAGATGAGCTCGTTTCAAGATATACTGTACCCAAGCCCTTGGTACTGGTTTGGCAAGGTGAATTACGACGCTGAGCAAGACCTGAACTGGTCAGAGAAAGCGCCAAGGCTCTGGTGGCGTGGCAGCACGACCGGCGGGTTCAGCAGGGACGGTGGCTGGCGACGTCAGCACAGACAACAGTTCGTACGCAAAGTCAACGCTCTGGACAATGCAAAGACCTTGCGAAACGCTCACGCCGAGGATGCAGGGCAGGAAGCCGAATGGGTGATGAAGGAAGTGCCGCGACAAGACATGAAGGAATTGATCGACGTGCACTTCTCCCACATCGGTCAGTGCGACCCTGGTGATTGCGAGGCGCAGAAGGAGTTCTTCACGGTGGTGGAGCCGGCAGATCAGCAGGAAGCGTGGAAGTATCGGTATCTATTAGACATCGACGGCAATGCGTTCTCGGGCCGATTCTACGCGTTCCTGAAGTCCAAATCTCTGACCTTCAAGATGGCACTGTTCAGGGAGTGGCATGAAGAGTGGATCAAGCCGTGGGTGCACTACATCCCTCTGAGTCTGCGGGCCGATGAGGCGCTGGAGGCCGTGAGGTACTTCGCCGAAGAAGAGGCAGGCCAGAAACAGGCGGTGGAGATGGCCGAGGCCAGCCAGAAGTGGGCGAAGGAGTCGCTTCGGAACGAAGACTTCGAGGTGTGGTTCTTCCGGTTATTGCTCGAGTAAGTCATCTTCCATCTTCAAGCGATTACGACTGCAAAGGATTCCGCTGACCAGCCTGACATTTGCAGATACGGACGATTGGTCGACGACGATCGCAACTCGATCGGTTGTACAGGATCATAGACCCGTAGGACAGCAGCTCGAGGCCGAAACGAAGCACGCAGTTGCTCCAAGCTCGTCAGGACCTGATTTGGGGCGAACACGTCCAAGTACCCGAATTGAAGTTGGACGTAGGCAATGTGTACAGTCTCATCACACGAACTGTCAACTCGGGTGGAAGACAAGACGTCGAGGGGTCGCAGGGCTAGCGATCGGCGTTTGCCCCGGACTGTCTGGCAGCTGCAGGTGCCCAACTACCTTACCCTAGGTACCTACCCTAGGGTAGGTACCTAGATAGGGTAAGGTAGTTCGGGAGGGCGGGAAGTAGCCCAAAAACAAACGTGCATGCGCATGCATCTGCAGCGGTGACCCGTGTTGATCGTCCGTGCTGGATGCTCTACTCCCTACCTCCTCCCTCTCCCACTCCCACTCTCACTCGCACTCCCGCATACCCATATACCGGGCGACGCCGATGGAGACGAGGGAAGCTATCTTCTGGCTGATAACATCCAACAATTTAAGCAACAGTGGACCACCTAGTCATTGACAATTAGGTGGAGGTACAGAGGGAGATGTAGTGGGAAGCAAGGGACTGCTGCGGCGGACGGGCCGAAGCTGGGAGGGGCGGGACGGGACGGGAGCCACGGGGCGGCTAGGCAAGGCAAGGCAAGGCAAGGCACGGCAAGGTACGGCACGCCACGTCGAGGGGGGGGGGGTGAGCCCTGATCTGCATACATACCTACATCTGCATGCCCCTACGGAGGCAGGATGTAGGGCTCGTCAATTTGGGCATGTCGTCTTACCGCGCATCCAAGTAGATGACACGAGATTCCGTGGATGAAAGCAACGTATGTCAACCTGTGCCATAACTGGGTACCTAGGTAGTTCGCTGTCGAGGAATGCCTACTGCTGTACGCCACGCGCAAACACGCATAGGGCATCGGTTCGGAGGGGAACAGCCAGACTAAAATATCACCAGTGAGATTTTGAGAGGGGACAGAACACCAACAGCGTGTCTTTGTCTTTGTGGGGGCCATCAAGGCAATGCGCCATTAGGTAAGGGAGGTACAGTGAGTGATTATGTATGGCAACGCGATTTAACGTTATTTTATAGGGTCGGCTGTGAACGGGAAGGGTAAGTGACCTGTTTACAGCTAGACTGACATAACGAACTACCGTCTAGATAGGATTAGCGGTGTATCGCATGCTCACGCTTGGGGATCAAACGCATGGTCTAAGCCAATCTCAGATAAAGTGAGGGCAGCGGGTGATCCCGCCCAGTGCCAACCTTAACCTGAGGGGCCTTTGGCCTCAGCTCCGCCTGGATTGACTAGTCGGCTGCTCCCGACGCCTCGTTCTGGCTGCCAATCAAAGCGCTCTATGTAGCGACTGGGCTGGGTCTGTATCGCGGTAGTGCGCAGGTCTACCATCTTTGCAGGACGACTACCACCTACTGTGGTAGGGCGTTGCGGTAGAGGCAGAGCACTGCAGTAGATGTGGGTGGGCGGCTGCTCGGCCACCTTTGTGCGGCAATGGGGGACTCACGGCGAGAATGTGCATTTGACAGGTAAGGTAGAGTTGAAAGTGCCTGCCTGCGTGCGTATGGAAGTGTGCAAAACGTAACAGGAAGCGTGGTCATGCTTTGTAGGGATGGAGAAGTAGATGTGTAGCGAGAAATATGGGCGACCTGTAATAGGGTGCAGGTGGTGGATGCAGGTTGTGTATGACTGACTGACGCCGTACTATGGGTCCATAGGTACCGTATGTCCATCCTCTACTGTAGGGACATCAGAACACCGCATTTCATTACCATCAACGCCTACTCTACTCCACGATGGTGTTTCGCTGCTATGCCTTTTACATTTCCATCTCCATCTCCATACCGTACTTTCAGACGCTGCTCCCTTAGGGACCCATGCCCACTTTACATATTACCTAGGTGTCGACTCCCTGTCTGTCTGCCCTGCTGGCCTACTGTATTACTCGTCTCCACCGCTCCACACTCGCCTGAATCCTCCTTCCTCTGCTGCTGTATACAAGCTGTGCCATCCACACACTCTCTGTCACTCTCACACGCAAACACGCCTGACAAACAAGAGAATTCTAAACTCCTTCACACCCTGGCCTACCCTACCCGCTAATCCAGGTCTTTTCTAAACCACCCTTGACCACGTAGTAGTGTATACTACCTACCTACAGCAACGACAAAGTCCTTCTTCCCCCCCCCAAGTCCAGCCAGCCCAGCCCAGCCCAGGCCGTCCGATCCCATCCCATCCCATCCCGATCCCGTCCCCCATCACAGCTCAGAGATCGTCGCTCTGCCGCCGCCTGACATCCTTCTCTGTTGTCCTGCTGCTGGTTACTGACTACTGCTGCAGCCGCCTTGTCTCTGCTTCTCTTTCTCTCATTATTCCCTACCCTGATCTTACTCGCCGTCATCTACGCCCACGCCCAATCCCATACTTCCTCCCTCCCTCCCTTCCTCTCTCCCTCTCTCGGCATTGCTATCTGTTCGAGCCTCATCCTACGCTTTCATGTCGAGCAGATCGCCGCTCCCACTTCGACTCGTGCGCAAATCTCGCGATTGACCGACCTTCCCTTCTATCGCTACCCGGCTCATCCATCTCGCTGCACTCTGACGGCCGGTCTGTCTGTCTGCTTGCTTGCTTGCTTGATCGCTTGCTTGTCTTGTGGTTGTCACTTTGTTCCGCTTCGAAAGAACCCGTGACGCCCTTCCGACTTTGGCTTCCGACTCTGGCCTACACGCCTTTCCTCCATCGCTTCCTCGACTCTCTATCCGTCCGCTCTACCCTCGCCGATTCGCCCAACCCACCCACGTCGCCGTATCGACTCTGCCTCCAGACCTATATCTCTGCCGTTTCCGCATCCACCGCTGTCCTGGCCTACCGGATGCTAGCAGCGCACACCGCACATAAAACCCCTTCGCATCGGCCCTAGGCCTTGGCCAAGTCACGGGAGCTGGCCCGGCTCAGGCAACTCTTCGAGCCTTACACCCCCTTCACCCGCTCCACGCCTTTCCTGACACCGCCAGCCACTCTGTGAGCTACGATGGAGAACATGAATGGCATGATGCCTAACGGCATGGGCGGGCCTCCCATGAACAGTATGCACCGTCCTCAGCCTGGCAATCCAATGCAGCAGATCCACGCAAAGATCATGGACGACCTGCGCCAGGGCCAGAGCTACTTCCAGGGCGGTTGGCAAGCCACCCTCGATCTGAGAGTACGCGCCGCTTTCATAGTGCAACTGTAAGTCTGAGCTGTCCCAGTCGCATTTCACTCTCCTTCACCTCCACTAACCCTTACCAATCAGTGTATCGGCGCTACGGGTCCTGGAGAAAGACACCTTCAAATGTATCAGTATTGCCGAGACCTGGGAGAAGCGTACCATCGCAGAGGCTGCAAACCAGGAAATCTACAAGCAAATCTTCCAGACAAAATTCAATGAGGTTAAGCGCTTGCGGGAGTCGAATATCAGCAAGATGGAATCTGCTCAGATGGGTGGTGGTATGCCTATGATGAATGGGAACCAGATGGCACTTCACAACAACATGAACCAGATGCAGAATTTCAACCCCATGGGCAACATGAACGGCATGGGCGCAATGGGTGCTGCCAACTTCCCTCAGAATGGCAACTTCAATCCCGCTCTCGCTGGAGCTCAAATGCCACCGAACCAACTGCAACAGCCACAGCCACAGGTCAACTTCATGAACCCGGCAGGGATGCAGAATGCTGGCATGCCTAACAATCTGTCAAACATGAGCCAAATGGCCTCCCAGCAACAGAACAACCCTCCTGTGAATCCCGCTGGTGGTCAAGCCTTTGCCAATTCAATGGCCCAACCGCAGGAGATAAACAAGATGGCGCGCAGCATGTTAGATTCAATGTCTGAAGCGAAGCAGAACGAGCTACGCCAGAAGATTCTCTCCCAGATGCCCGAACCTGCCCGTCAGAATCTGAGAGGCGATCCCTTGATGATGTGGTTGGTGAAGCAAGCCACCATGCGGGTCCGAGCGAACATGCAGCAGGGTCAAGGCCTTCAGATGAATGTGAACAATATGGGATTGAACGGTCAGCCAATGGGTGGCAACGGTAGCGGTCAGGCAAACCAGGGCACAGACACTCAGAACGTTACCGAGATCATGAACCAATATCAAAATGGTCTACGGCAACAAGATTCAGGCGAGCTTGTAGTACCTGCCAGCAACAACCCAAATGCCATGACACTCGGCAACCCAGCCATGAACCTGAATCAACAGAACCTGGCCAACAACCCAATGTTCATGCAGCAACTGCGAGCACAGCACCAGGAGAGGGAACGCCAACGCATGGCTAATCAGGCCAAGATGGCCCAGCAACACCCTCAATTCGCACAACGAGCTCAACAACAACAGCAACAACAACAACAACAACAGGCACAGGCACAAAACAACAACCAACTCACAGGTCAACCTGGCGGCCTCAATGGTGGGCCAGCCGGCCAAGTCAACAGCCCAGCGATGCCCACCCTAAACCGACCGATGGCACCACCTGCTGGCCAAACACCCGCCACCCCTCAGCAGCCGTTGGCTATATCTGGTGGTATGTCTTCAACACCCAACAACGAAAACGCTCAGACACAGCAGAATCAGCGAGGCATGATACCTGGCCCTCAGCCTCAACAACCCAATATGCATGGGATCATGAACAATCCTGCCCTGGGGAATTTCCTGAGGAGCCTACCGCCTCAAGCGCGTGAGAGGCTTCAAGGGTTGAACCCTGCTCAACTGCAACAGCTGTTGCAACGCTTCCAAGCTCCAAATGGCGCTGGTCCGCAGGGCTCTGGTCTTGGTCCTAACAACCAAGCGAATGGTGTAGGGAGTGCGCCCAATGCTCCAGATTGGGCAAAGGGCAACAACGTCGCAAAGCCTCCGCCACCCGGAAACAACAACATGGGTAATATGAATCCCCAGCCGACTATGAACAACCAGCCCGGGAACCCACAGACCAACATGAGGCAGCAACAGCTCCAGCAGATAAGGCAGCGTGCCATGGACAACGCTCCATTTCCCAAGCAGGTCCTGACAACTCTGAACAACATGAAGGCTCCAGCAGCCGTCCAGACTTGGGGTCAACTGAAAATCCACTGCACTCAGAATTCTGGTGCCAACGGGCAAAACATGTTGCAGCAAGTAGTTAGGCTACAGGAACAATTCTTCCGAACGAACCCGCAACAGTTGACTTCAGCTATGCAGAATTATATGCAGCAACAGCAACAGCATCAGATGCATCAACAGCAGCAGCAACAGCAACAGCAACAGCAGCAACAGACCCCACAGTCAGCGCAGCAAACCCAGCAGCAGCAACAGCATCACCAGCAGCAGCAGCTACAGCAGCAGCAGCAACAGCAACAATTGCAACAACAACAACAGCAACAGCAGCAGCATCTTCAACAGCAACAGCGCAATGCGCCACAAGCACCAAGCATGCAACAAACCCCATCCCAAGGACCTCAAGGGCCGCAAGCACCGCATATGCGTCCTCAGACTTCACAAGGAGGGCAAGCGCCGCCCGCTCCTATGGGAGCTGCGCAGGTGCCTACCGCTCCAATGGTGTCTCCCGCACAGATCGGCCAGACGCCAAACATGGGTACCGGACAACAGCCCAACGGATTGCAACCTGCAATGATGCCGCCTCAAATACAGCCTCCCACCCAGCACGAGATCAACATTTTTCGCTCCAGATTTCCTGCTCTCGTTCATGCCTCCGATAATGACGTCAAGAATGCAGTAATGAGTGCCAAGCTCAGGAACTTCCATGAGGCTCGCGCTCGACAGCAGCAGCAACAGCTGGCACTGCACAACGCGCAGATGCAACAGGAAAGCATGAACCAAGTTGGTAGTGTCAATAACCAAGTCGGAGGACCTCAAGCCCCACGACCTCGGCCGACACCACAGAACGGTGCTATGGCAATGCCTCCAGTTGCTCAGGCTGGACAAAAGAGGCCTGCCAACAGCGACATCGACGAGTCTACCGCCACCAACTCTCCTGCGGGAGCGCTACAAGCGGCCAATATGCAGCCCTCACTCTCGCAACGATCGGCACCAGGTAACGGACTATTACCCTCGCAACAGCAACTTCGACAGATGTCGGTGGAAGAACGCAACAAATGGGCCCAAAAGGCAGCAATGATGAAACAGATGGAGTTGATGAAGAGAGCCCAGCAGGGTTTCAACGGCAATCAAGCAGGTCCGCAAAATTCCGATCAAGGCCAGATGCCTAACCCACCACCTCCACAAGCCCAAGGCCAGCCTGTGCCAAATCAGCAAGCCAACGTTCAAGTTCGTAAGAAGCTTGAGGATCTGCAGAAAGAAATCAGTAAATCCACACCCCAACGCCCTCCTGTGAACTTGGATCCGCAAAGCCAAGCGGTCGCAGAAACCTTGCTTAAGCAGCTTTACACGCCCATGAAGAATGTCGGTACTGCCTCTGCTCTCGCCCTCTTCCAGAGGTATTTCAGTGAGGATCGTATCAAGGAGATTATGAGGTGCCAGACGCTTGTCGGTCAGAATTTCGACGCGAATGGCACTGTCAAAAAACAGATAAATCTCAGCTTAAACGATCTTAAGAGTATGCAGGCAATGGTACGGAAGTTCTTCGGCGAGCTCAGAGAGCGACAGCCAAGCGCAACAGCCGGACAGCAAGCCACCACTACTCAACCAGCACCTACAAGCAAGGCTCCTCCTGTCAAGCAAGCCAACACCGCTTCGACTGGCGCAAAGACAACACCACATAACCGGAAGAGCTCGACATCTGGAAAGGGCAAGCCTCCATCGGCACCAACTGATGAAAAGGCACCAGATGTACCCTGGGGCGTGTCAAGCCCTCACGGAGTGCCTAATTACGGGGTCAAGGGCAACGAACTTACTCCCGACAAGCTCAAGTTTCCTCCTACCAAAAAGCGGAAAGGCAACAATCAGGCTGATAGCACTGTTTCTACACCAGCCGGTGCAGCCGCAACTCCAGCCGCTTCTAGTACCAGCCCTGGGCTAGCAGTCAAGGCTCCAAGTCCCGAGCAAATTAAGAAGACACCTACACAAGTCAAGCAAGAGCAGTTGCAAGCCGATGCCCGGCAACGACTTAAATTCAGGTGCTCTGATGAGACTTGCGAGAGCTCTATTGTTGGGTTTGAGACGCAAGAAGAATTGCAGAAGCATACAGATGCCTGTCACCAGCCTATCGAGGATCCTCTCGCATTCCTCCTCGAAAAAGCTGCTTCAGCTCTTGGGGTGGATCAGGATGGCAATGAGCTGCTTACCTCTCAACCTCAGGCTCGCCATGCTCATCTGGGACCCAAAGCACTGGGCAAGAAGGAGGCCCAAACTCCGATCACCCCAGCTGCAGTTGCGACACCGACGACACCAGGTTCCTCTAATAAGGCGCGCAAGACTAGTGCCACATCACTTTCGCGCAATCTAGCTTCTGATTCCAAAGCTGTTGAGGGCCATAATGCATCCACAGCCCCCACAAAGGAGAGAACTCTACGTGAAAGCCTGGCAGAAAAGATGGGTTTCGAGCTTCAGAGTAAACCTGATGGTTCATCGACAGAAGCGTCCCCGGGTCAGAGCGTCAGCGCCAAGGACAACACGCAAGAGTGGCAGGAAGCCGTCAAGAAGACTCTGATCGATGGCGACGGTTTCGATGACTTTTTCGACTTCGGAGGTGTTTCGGATGGGTTAGATCTCGACATGTGGGGCCTCCGTCCAGACCCGCCTGTGTTGTCTCCAACGACGACTCCTAGCGATGGGTCGTCCTCACAGACCAGCCATGACAGCGATATCACCCTGAACGAGAGGATAGTCCTCAACTTGCAATGGGATCCTTTCAACACCGGTGACAGCATGGTTCCAGAAGCGTTCAAAATGCAGAGCCTTGGCCTCGACTCAAATCATGGCATTGCTGCGAACGGCAACTCCGAGTTAACCGAAGGCAAGGAGGTGAAGGACACAACGGATGACAGGGCTGCTAAGCTGCTCGATGATAACATCTCTTCTTGGGCGGACGCGCCACACCTTGCAGATTGGGAATCCATCTTTGGTGCTCAGGCTGCGCTTGATGGTGATAGCGGTATGGATTGGACGACTACATGATCTTGGCAGAGGGGTTTGATCCAAAACGATATGCCCTCTACTGATGCCGTCTACGATGGGGCGTAGACCTTTCTACGAGGATTTCATTCCGCCAAGACCCCAGGCGGGAGTGACTTTTTCAAATAATTTTGTTCTTGCAACACTCGGATCCGGTTGAATTATGAATTGATTAATTTTTTGTCAGGTTCTCAACCCGCTATTCATTCGACGGGGGACTGGGTCAGAGAACCAAGGAAAAGCGACGGCGCCGGTGGTTAACCGGATTGTCCATTTTACCGCTTCTCAATTTGGAAGACGTTCTTTGTGCGTATGGATCATTCGGTCGCTTAATCTGCTCGACCGTGTGTCTTTCTTTAATTACGATACCCTATATAGAATTTGAATTGGCTATGCTCTTGATCGACTTCATCGTTGGCACTTCACAACGCTTGACAGGTCATTCCGGACCGTGAACTCGTCTGACTTTGTCGGTACGAAAATTGTGTCATACATTCTATGTATATTCCTTGATACCTCCTGTGATCTTCAAGGTTGCCGCGATACCGATTACGATAAACATTATATAAATCACTCCTCCCCCAAACTCCACATAGCGCCACACCGCTTGTGAAGACCGACTGTGCCTGCGATCAGTCGGCGTACCGCCTACACGGCCAATACGCGGGCACACTCAGACCAGCTCGTCGACGCGCAGGAAACCAAAGGCCAGGGGGTCGAGCTGGCTGATGACGGAGTGGGGCTCGACGCGGGCGAGCTGGGGGGCGGGGATGGGCAGGGCGAGGCAGGAGGTGGCGCCGTGCCAGTCGGTGATGGCGGCGCGGTGGAAGCAGAAGGGGTCGATGACGTTGTCGCCGGCCTGCAGGACGGAATGGGTCTTGCTGCCGAGGCCGAGGGTGCGCACCTGGGGCAGGCGCTTGAACGCGGCGGTGGCCATGCCGCGGAACAGATCCTCCCAGAACGTCATCTTGCCGGTGTTGTGCACCGTCAGCACCGGCCGCGTCGGGTAGCTCGGCATCTCGTCGTCGTCCAGGATCTCCTCCGCCGTCGGCAGGCACAGGAACTGCATGTACTGCAGCGCGCTCGCCTGGCTGAGGCATCTCTGTGAATCGGGGCACGTCATCGTCAGTATGGGCTGCTTCAGGGGGGGTGGAGAGGGAATTCGTGTCGGCGTGGGACACGTGTGGGAGGGTGGGGACGTACGCATATCTCCGTGAGCTGCACGTGATCGTCCCATTGTGCATGTGATGGATCCATCGCATCGAGGGTGATGGCCAGCTCCTTGAGCTGTGGGAACTGGCTCAGCGTGTTGCCGAGATCTCCAGTGTCGTAAGGGTCCATACGGTCGAAACAGTCCAGATAGAGCAACCGCAGGTTGGCACTGCAAGCCAGGATCGACTCGAATGATGGCATTATCGTGTGGTCGTATGGGGCAAAGATCACAAGGCTCTCAAGCTTGTAGAGGTGCCGAAGAAGGTTGCTGATGCTGGCAGGATCGTCCGGCTCGGACCCCACCAAGGTGGTGACAGCCAGGTGTCGTAGTTCCGGCAGCATCAACGTCTCGTCACCGATGGACGGGCTGGCGGACAGGAGCAGCGAAAGGGGATCCTTACACGCGTGGAGCTCCAGCGTCCTGAGCTGTGCGAACTCTATGGCGTCGAAGAGGGTTACGCTGACGTTGGCAAGGTGAAACCCGTGAAGCCGCAGTGTTCGCAGGCGTAGCTTTGGTGATTTCCACCGGAGGAAAAGCGCATCGAATATCTGGGTGCTCTTCTCGATATAGTCCAGCTCGACTTCGTTCGTGTCTACGTCCGGGTCTTCATGGAGTTCCTCTTCGAGAATTGTACGCAACTCGAGCACGCTAAGCTGGGGGGCATGGGTGATCGCATATCTAGACAAATTCCAGACCATAGAGACGGTCTCGAAGTTTTCCTTCGCATCGATGAACTCAAGCTGCAGCGTGGTCACATTCGAAAGCAGTTGTTCGTAATTGAACTTGATCGATTTCCCGCGGATGGATTCCGGATGTAGCCGAGCCATTGAGCACACATAGCCTATGGAGCAGGTGGTGAGGTTCCGCTGTCTCGAATGAAGAGTCTCAAACACGTCCCAAGGAAGTACGACGCCGACGTCTGATCTGCAGGTACGGCTGAGCAATGCAGCACGGTGGCAGGGGTTTTCAGAGGGAGGGCTGACGGGGATCTTACATCAACGACACCAGCCGGTCACGAGGCAGCATGTTAGCCAGGAGTTGCAGATGGCATACGGGATCCACCCAGTTATCGTCGAACGGAGATGCTCCATTCCCGGTCGCGTCTCTGCGAGGAAACCGACCTTCATGCAGCCGGACGTCTTTGATGGTGACATGGCGGATATAGCGAACTCCCGGATTGTCAGTGCAGAGAGCGGCGGCCAGCGCTCGGAAGGGAGTCACTGTCGAGATGGCGAAATCATGGTACAGCCGAGCGAGGCCTATTCTATAGAAATCCGAGCAGGTGCAGCAGAAGGCCTTCCTGTCACTGGGCTTCGGGAGGTAACCAGAGATCTGCATCAAGAGGTCCGCCGGCAGGGCTTGGAGACTGATCATGGTTAAGGTTGGGTGGCCAGGATATGGACCGGGTCAATCTGTTTAGCTGTGCGAGCACGAGCAGTATCTCATGGTCATGGGGAAGCGTCCCGATACCCGGCCAGTGTGATTGAAAATAGGAAACTGGCTATCCACGGCGCAGGTAAGGGTCGATGTGTTAGATGAAGCTGGATATGACCTGATATCCCTTAATCCTTGACCCTTGAGCTGCGATAGAACTTTATCTCGGAAAGGCTAATGCGGTGTTCAATCCGGACTGTGGAGATACCACGGCTGACTCAATCATTAGTAAACCATACTCGTTACTGCGACTCTCTCGTCTTTTGATGGGATTTTTTCAGAGCTACAAGTTGAACATTGCATTTGAGGAATCGGTAAAGAAACGAGAAAAAAAACATTTATACTAAGGCCGAGTAGGTCTCACTAGGCCTGACAAGTCGTCCGAAATCTTGGGACTTCTCATGCATGATACTCCAGCTCGCCTTGTAGTGAAACAGGTCACACAAAATCAACCATCAAAGTGCATCCCATGGTTGGCCAGATGCTCTAAAATGCTCTGTATGGTGACTAGAACAACCGCTATGAGCACATATATTTAGACGGGTGCTCGGGATACTGTACTACAAGATCGTCTTACAACTGCTTCTGTGGCTCGTGCTCTTTGGTAAAGACACCGTACGCAGTAACCCAAGCTCGGCGTTTGAATCCACCATGCCGCATTGTTGAAAGTAGTCTGCAAATATGATTTCGCGAAGTAGGCTTTTCCTGAACTATCAGTGGGTATATGAATAGCTAATAGTCTTAGACACTCTCTACTTCACGATCCTCTACGCCTTTGGCGTCATATGGGCAACAAGAGGATCGTGGATGGTGGTGACAACTCTCGTATCTCGATCAAAAGATTATCTCGGTAAGTACCTAGGAAGGAGAGAAAGGATTTGCTGGGCTAGTACCAATCAACTACCTCATCCAGAATCAACGTGTTTTTTTCATCTCATCAGCCTTCATACTGATGGATCATACTGCACCTTCCCCAAATGATGACGCAGCTTGTTTATGCGATCTACGACTCAGGCCACATGCAGGAGTCAGCCCTGGATTGAGAACAGCGGTATCTTGCTACGTCTACTCATGCAGTAGCCACCAAGCTTGCCAGTGACCTGCCCAAGAAACCATCACGGCGAAGCAGTAGGCTGGCTGTTGGTCAGCAACCCGGACGGCAAAGATCGATGTCGTGTACGTGGGTACAGAAAAACACGAGACGTAAACATAAAAATGCCAGGTACGTCATGGCGTGCATGCAAGCAAGCGAACGGCGCCTGTCAATCAACTAGTATATTTCACCATACTACCTTTTTATCCAACTTCTCTCCGCAAGGCCCCGAATTTCCGTCTCTAGGTAGGGACTATCACCTTCTTACCTGTGACTTACTTTCGACGGAGGTGCAAGGGGCACGGGGAGGTGCATCTGGAGTGGATCCACTGCATACACACCGTCTGCCGGTATGCAACAGGTAACATACGCCGCAAAGAGGCAGGTATCGATGGGCAGTATGCAAATAGGCAAGACTGTGCCACCTTTGTGAAGAGTACCGTTTGCGTTGTTGGCCTCCTCACCATTCCTCATGCCATAACCATACCCCGGCTAGAGCCAACAAACGCAGTGGACAGACGCGGGCGTGAGAGGGAAAGAAGAGACTGACGTAGTTTTTGCGCCGTTTTGGCTCCAACTTACGATAGGCTGAGCCTTGGCGTGCCCGGCCAGACCCTTGAATTTGGCATCTGCTGGCGAAGTCGCGTCTTAACCGTAAACACTCTGTACATGCTTTTCGCCATACTCTACGGCTTGTACCACCACGCAAACACTCGCAACCATCACTCCAGACTGGCTATCGTTGACTCCTGACACCTGGGCTGTCACGTCCATCATATCATCGCGTGTCAAGGGGCTGGATCCCGATCCTGCCTGTTGAATGGCCCTCACACTTCTCTCGTAGTCCGGTCTAACCTTATCGAAAACGCGAAACTTCCTTCGGCCACCAACGGCGACATCACCTGCTTCACGCCGTCAACGATTGAATTGCGCGCCTCTTTGCATCTGTCGAATCTGTCAAATCCGGTGTCCACTGCGGTCGACAAATTTCGACTACGCCAATATAACCTCAACATGCCTCCATCCGGCAAAAAGGGCAGGCCCAAGGCCAAAAAGCCTGTTCCAACCCTGGAATCGCAGCAAGCCTCAGATCACGAAACGCAAGATGTAATAGCCACTCCAACTAGGGCCTCACGCAAACGCCCTCGGACAAGTGAAGCCCCAGCTCCAGCTCCAGCACCGAAGAAGACTCGCCGCAAAACGAAAGATCTCGTCCAAGCAGATAGGGAAGATACCGAGGGAACCGAGAGCCATAACGACGCTAGCGACGATGAGATGGAACCCTCACTCCCAACAGAAGCGGACATCATTGCAAGCCTCAGGGTTGCAGATCGGCACGTCAACGCAACAGAGGATTTTGCCAACGATTTGCTGGAGGGCCAAGAACACGTACCTGGCTATGGCAAGATTGCCGGGAGAGATTGGGCTTTCATCATTCGGAAGGTGGAAGTCAACATCGGTCGTCCAGAGGCAATGGAACGCCTATCCGTGGACGAGAACGGTCAGCCCACTGGACCTTCTTCCAAGACGACCATCGACATTGACTTAGGTCCGGATAGACAGGTCTCTAGAAGCCATGCCATCATTGCCTATGATCCTGATTCGACCAGATGGTACATCATAGTAAATGGACGGAATGGTCTGCGAGTCGACAATCACGTACTGAAACGAGGTATGCAGACCTTCTTACGGAATGGCAGCGTGATAGAGATTGCCAACACCCAAATGGCTTTCATCACTACCGCTGGCAATGATAGCGAAGGACCGGTTTGGGATGACTCCATTATTCGACAGGCACAGAAAAGTTCCGAGGAAGAAGACGAGAATGATGATGGGACCACAAAGACTAATGGCCACCCGCATGTACATGCAGCACCGAGAGCCACGCTACAAAGTAACGGCTATGGATCACCTTACGATGGCGCCCAGCAGCGAATGCACCCTCATTCACAACGTGCTTCAGGCTTCGGTATGCCTGATACTCCTCTTCGTGGTTCTAGCTCGATGATGAAATCTTCACCAGCCGCGAATTACTCGCGTGGTATCATGATGGAGTCCACAGAAACCATCGACTACTCTGCCGAAAGTGCGAAGGAGCTCAAACCGCCACACTCGTATGCTCAGCTTATTGGCATGGCCATCCTCAGTACTCCAGAGCAGCAGATGACTCTCAACAACATATACAAGTGGATCACTACGAATTATGCCTTCTACCGATTCAACACTGGCGGCTGGCAAAATAGCATCAGACATAATCTGAGTTTAAACAAAGCCTTCACCAAGATCGCCAGGAGAACCGATGAGCCCGGCAAAGGTATGAAGTGGATGATCGAACCTACCGAGTTCGAGACATTTGTGAGCCAGGGTATGAAAGGGTGCAGACGACCCAACCCAACCCCTGGAAGTCAAACCAATTTCATGGATTCCCCCAGCAGCCCCCCCGGTGTAGTGAGGCATTCCGCCGGCCAACTGCCTACAAGAGGCGATGAGACTTCACCGCCAACCCTGCCGACCTATCAACATCAACCGCCTTATCCCACTGCAATGGAAGCCTACACACCGGACCGAGGTCCTCGCCGCCGACTAAACAACCATGACAGTGGACGTTTGGATGGTGGTGTCGGTCTCGGCATCAATGGAACATCTACTGGAGCGGATGAGTCCACACACGACAGAGTCAATGCCAGAGATCCACAGACCCAAGAATATTCACTATCCATTCGATCCACGCCGAACCGGCCCAACGGCTTGACCGCAGCTGCGAATGTCGCCTCACCACCGGCGCTGTATGTCAACAACGATGAGTCTCGTGTACCAACCGACACACCGTTTCCGCTTCGTCCGACTCAACGCTTTGCTCCACCCAGCACACTGAAACGACCGAGCGACTTCATCCAGTTTTCAAGCCCTGCGCCGTTCTGGAAGATGGATGGTCTGATTGGGAGTACACCTTTCAAGCCATACGACTTGAGTCCACTGAAAACCCCCTTTTTAGCTAGTCTCAAAAAGACGGATGGCCCTACTGCAGATCATCAAGAGACTGAGCACGAGGACAGTGCGACAGACAGCAGGCCCAGCACCGGCAAAGAGCAGATAGAGAAAAACGATGGCGACAAGACCCTGAGAAGCCCAATCGTACCATCCTCCAGTCCACCGCGTATGGGCAGCAGTAATCATGCTGCACTTGACGCCAGCCCTACGCTCAGCCGTCCCGCAACGGCAGTGGCAAAGACGCTTAGTCAGCTGTCATCCGCTCCCAAAGAATTGTCAAAGAGCCAGTCAAGTGAGCAAGAACCACCAACGCCAACGAGCCATTCCAGCCAGACAGCTTCTCGAAATCCTTCGACAAATGGGCCGTTCCCCGGCAATAAGCTTTACCTCGACGACACCAACCACGAAAGCAATGCTTTTGCCGTTAACGCAATGAGCGGTCCTCAAGGCTACAACGAGCCTGATGATGGAGAAGACGAAGTCATTGATCTTGCAAAGTGAGTAGCATGGCCCGTCTTGACGATGCTGCCCATATCTTCCGCACATTTACTAACAGGCATGCTTTAGGGGATTCCAACCTATTGGCGCATTCCATCAGCGTAACCATCTTGCGATGGGTATAGCTGGTGCTCAACACGCCTTCGGTCAGTAAACGATACCTCGGCTTGTAATGTCACTGATCATCACTGTTGATTTTAATGCTTCAATCTGCATTCAGCCTCTGGAATTTTTGATCTGTAGAGCGTCTTGACAAAAGCCGCAAGACAATAGCAGTCGCCAAGCGACATGTCTGATAGCGTCTAGTGGCGAGGCCAGGGCTCATAGCATGGGCTAAAATCGGCCAAGCTGTGTGTATGTATGTATGTATGCGTTATGCAGTCTACGATAACTCGTTACGAATTGAGATGCCACCAATGAATATCCGCTTCCATCTTGGCCACACCGTTGTCGAAGAGACGAATAAACAGCTTGCTCGAGCCCAGCACGACCAGACCAATAGCTTTCTCAGATTGAGCATAGTACATGATGCATCCCCGTTGCCCAGCCGGCAGGTCACTTAATGTCTACAGTCTCTCGAGCTGCTGGATTACGTCAATCCGCCATCTGGCTGCATATGACTTTAGACAAGCCTCGAGAGTGACGCAGGCACCGGGCCAACCGCAGGATCAAAAGACCCTGACGGTGGCGCGGCATCCTACACCATCTCCGGCACCGCGGCGCAATTGACATCTGTGATTCATGCAGGAGACGGGCGCTAGCGCCTGCGCCGTCCATGTTTATTCGTACTTTGGGGTTCTCGGGAGGGAGATGTGAGGGTCTAGAAGATGTCGGTGGTCAAGCTCGGCGAACAGTCGGCGCGAAGGAGATCCCAGAGGTGGTGAGGCAATCTGAGCGATGCAAAACACACGCGCGTACTTGCGCGTGGACGTTTGCTGTGGCTCTCGTCCGAAGGAGGCTCTGGCGAACGGCAGACGGCAGACGCTGCCTGTCTGGCTGCCGTGGCAAGCTGCGGATGGAATGCGGAAAGGGTAGAGGCAGACGATGCGAGTGGAGCGCATAGGGCACGACTGAACTACTAGACCCTGCAATCGATCATTGGCCGTGGATCATTGATCGTTGATCGTTGATCGTTGGACGGCTTCCGGGAGCCGACGGTAGACCCTCTCCAGACGTCAAGGCTCGAAATATCCCCTCGCAAGCAAGCGAACTTTGAAAAGCGAAGCACGCAACACCAACATTGCGATCGATACGGGCCATGTCTGAGGTCGGCGATCATTGGGAGAGCGGCCGATCGGCACGGACAAGAGACAAGAGCAACGGCAGGGATATGGATGTCGAAGACATGCGCAGGGCCATGCGTAGGGACCAGGAACTTGAAAGCTAAGAATATCCATCGTATCTACCCAAACAACGTCGATACCGTCGGCCCGCAACGGGAGAAGGCGTGGCCTGGCGGCAGGGTGGATGCCTGAGGCTGAAGTTAGCTCTCTCTTTGTCCCTTTGTCTGTCTCTTCTCGTCTGGTCTCTTTTCGTCCCGTCTCGTCTCGTCTCTGTAGGTATCGCTACATCACCTCACCTCACCTCCTCTCACCTCACTCCATCTCACTCCATCTCACTCCACCTCACCGTTTCTCAAGCTGCAGCTCTACAGTCGAAAAGACCTTTCAGGAAAGATTAATGTATGCTTCCCTCGACTGCCAATTGGAACACCGGTGAACATTGTGGATGCGGCATATGGTAGCGGTGGCGCTGCAGTGAGTATAGGTACCTGGTCTGGTGTAGGTACAGGCACGCCGCCATCCGACACTCTGCTGCCCCAGTGGACTTGTCGGACCAGACGTACTGTGCGCCACCGTTCTCCATCTTTACCGTCATTTTCGACTACACGGCTTCGGATCTAGGTCGGTGGCTCGGTGATTTCGATTTACCTATCTGTCTGTCTGTCTGTCTGTCTGTCTATCTGTTTATCTATCTACCTAATCTACCTAATCTACCTAATCTACCTATCTGCACACAGCACGTCCGTGTCCTGATGACCAGAGGCTCAACGCGGATACGTTGGCGATCAACAATGGACAACTGTCGGGGGACCTCGGCACCAGGTGGGTTCGGTTGCCAACATGCATGGGTGGGCATGAGTAAACCAATGTGTACGCATCCACTCGTAGGTATGAGCCGTCCCACTCCCAGCCGTTATGCTGCAGGCGGCTCCAGCCTCCGCGGTCTACCAGGTGGTGGCAGCATGGACCGGCAGTTTCGACCTCGGCCAACTTTTCTCACCACGAAGCACTAATCAGGTATTGTATTGACATACCCAACGACACACAGGAGGAGTGAGTGGGCGATTGTGCTAGTGGACCGAATGCCTCGAGGTCCCTGCCAATTGCTACCGCAGTCACAGGACAGCTACCAACACCTGTGGACACATAATTCCTTCGTAGGTAGGTACCGCTCGACCTACCAGTGTAGACATGCATCCGTACGTCTTGATCAAACCCGATCCATCCGCAATCGTCATTCATGCCTACCTAATTAGATGGAATCCAAGGCACACACTTGCCAACATGCCTACCTACCTAACCTACCTAGCGAAACTGGGCCAACCAGACTGCCTCGCCAGCTGTCTGTCCTTTTACTAAACAGCTATGATATCGCTTGGCCCCTTCGCACAGCCCAAATCCACATATTCTCTCCCCCCCCGGCCCTAATTGTCCGCAATCGGCCGTTTACAAAAAGTGGCTGCTAGTCGACTCTCTAATGCGAACACTGCCAATCAGACCGATTTCTCAGCAATGGGAGGCCAAGTTGCCTTGCGTCTGCACGTGGAGATCAGAGCAGGCGAGCCACGGCCTCGTGCACCGCTACCACAAGCTCCACCACAGTCTCCATCACCATCGCCATCATCACCGTCACCGTCACCTTTACCGTCACCCTCATTATCACAGCCATAGCCGTGTCTGCGTGCCTACGAGCCCACGGTCGACCGACTTCCCCTGGTTGACCTCCTCGTCCGACGCCCATGCCTGTCCCTTTTAACTGCCCTCCTCCTTCGCCTCTTCCCCCCATCCCCCGCCTCCTCAGTCTACAGCCTTCGGCTTTCGGTATCCGGCTATGATTCAATCGCCGCATTCACCTTCAGACATAACCAATGACAAGCCACAGACCGAGGCACACCTCCAAGAGCGCAACAGTGGCGACCCACAGAGGATGGAAGCAAAGAGCTACATGCTACGCCGATTCTTCCAAGACCTAGGCCACATCGAAGACTTCGATGCCACCATGGCCACCCCCATCGAATGCAGCCCAGCGCCCTTGGCTGGCGTCTGGCAGCCACGCATGAACCTAAAGCAGCTCTTCTACGGCCCTGGCTGTGTGGAGAAACACTTGATCAGCACTCTGCCCAGCCCATCTTCCAAGGTCGTCATATTGACCGGCTCCTCCATCGCCAGCCAGACCCCATTGATCGACGGGCTACGACAACTGCTTGGGAGAAGCTACGTTGGCACCATTTCCGACATCAGGCAGTATGGACCTGTAGAGGACGTCGATCGTGCCACGTCAATGGTCCTCAGCTCGCCACAGGTCGACACCCTCCTCTCTGTCGGAGGCGGCACCCAAATAGACTCAGCCAAGGTTATCTCATATCGTTCCAAAGAACGAAGGGGTAGATACCTCACCCACATCACCATTCCCACAACTCTTAGTGCTGCTGAGTGTTCAGCCGGTGGTGGATACACCAGGGCGGATGGCGTCAAGGTTGGATTTCGAGCGGTCGAGATGGGCGTGTCTGCGATCTTCTACGATCCAAAGTTTGCAGCGTACACTCCACGAGATCTGTGGCTTAGTACTGGGATTGCAGCGTTGGATCATGCGGTCGAATGTTTCTATCACTCATATGCGGCGGAATTGCCCTGGAAAGCTCTGTCGTTGTGGGCCATCAATACCATCTTCGAGTGCCTCCCGAAATCTCGACTCTGTCATCCAACAGATGAGGACATCACGACAAGGCTGCTGCTCGCAGCGTACGCGAGCTCCGGCCTGAAGGGCGAAAATCTCAAGGGTGGAATGGGTCTCTCTCACAGCATAGGCCACGCATTGGGCAGTCCCTATGGCATCCCATTCGGCATCACGTCATGTATGACGCTCGGTCGTGTGGTGAAGCTGAAGGCAAACGAATCCGAAGAACACGCCAAGGAAATCGCGCGACTGTTGCCCGCGACGGGCGGAACGCCGAGCGGTGATGCTAAAGTCGATGCGCTAGAAGTGGCAGACAGGATCATGCACTTGGTGGACTCACTTCAAGTGAACCTAGGGACGCTCTCAGAGCGAGGCGTCAGTCGAGACGAACTTCCGATCATAGTGGAACGGGCGACGGGAGAGTTTCGACAAGGATCTGGTAATAGCAACAACCCAGTGGAAGATCTTGTGCGCTCGTTATTTTGAAGGGCAATGATGTGAATTTGCATGCAGCGCATTCCGCTTGTTGTGCAGCACTGACGAGACATTTGACCTCGACAGAGGACCAACCGTCAGTGCACGAATTACGAAATGCATTGGAGGACATGAGCTGGGATCACTGGGCAGCGGTTACCCTCATGGAGATTCCGAAATCTAGACCATCCCATACAGCATTTATGGAGTTTGATGCAGTCATGATCAGGCATCAAACTCAATGAACTGGCACCAATGCCACTACATTCGATTGACAAGCGCTCTGCTATCTGCTTCCTTGTCGGAGGCCGGTGACACAGCGATACAGCCACTGCGAAATGGTTCGCGAGACAATGAGTGGAAAAGGACTTATCCAGCCATTGAGAATAACATTCACGGTGGCAAATCTGCTTCTCTATGACGCAGCGAATGGATCACATGCTTGACTCTAACAAACCAAAGAAGACCAATTAATCCGTCGTTGGGAAGTGCACCAACACAAACATTAACGGCACGTTGTGAAACTGATCGAGCAGCAGTCGCTCAAATCTTGTCAGAGAAGATTGACGTAAATATCACGTGCCGAGGGCTCAGCGTTGGAGACCAAAGCGCCACTTCGATACGTGGCCAGCCAGAGCAAAATTGCATGAGAAAACGACGATATGACAGATGCTATTCTGTTTACTGATATAATGTTATGATGCCATGATGCCATGATGCCATGAGGCTATGCAGGTCATGTGGTTGTTTCGTGACGACACGCTACAGCACACATTGGACGAGTCCATCCGAAGCGGTCTCCGTCCATCATACCGATCCACGATGTCCAACCTTGCCACTCGAATACAGAAGCGAGCAGGCACAATGGAGGATCGCAGGAAATCCATGATTCGATATCGATAGTCACGTGATACAACCATTTGCATCCACGGCTGTCTGACGTCAAAAGGATAAGTGTGACTTTACCTTACCTTACCTTACCTTACCGGACCCAACCTGACCTGACCACCCACTTGGGTATCTCACTCCCCTATCTGCCTTATGTACTGTGCCAATGAAATATCAGAACGTAAGAAAGGGAAGCTGTGCTGGCTCAGGGATTTCTGGATCGGGCGATCGCAGGCCAAGACGTGGGTCTATCCGCCATCCACGCATGGTGCAGATGTCCCAGCTGGGTAATTCGTACTGGAAGTCCACTCCCCCTACCCCATTCCCTTGTTGTTATATTACACTTTCGGTAGGTGCATCTCCCGAATAGAGGCTGCTTTGAAACCATGACAGAAATCCGACATGGTATTTGGATGGGCGGCGAGTAAGCGAAAACACATGTCAAAGGACTACCTCGCAATCAATACCTCTTTACTCTCCAGTAGAGCCTCGTTCAGACGGCCACTTCAACGGAAAGTTAACGAGATGCAAGGCAGTCTCGTCTCTAGCACCTGATTGGCCAATCCATTCTCTGCCTGCATCTCAATCTTTTTCTCCAATTGCGCAGCACTTAGCTTGCCTCGCCTCGCCTATTGCGAGGATGCGAAACTTAGCCGTCCGTTTGCTGGGCGCATGTATCGAACTGTAAATGTTCCTCCTCAATAGCTGGCTCGATGACCTCCCGAGATATCCAAACCTTACGATTTCTCGAAGGGGAGGTGAAGTCTAATTTGGAAACAGAGGTGCAAACCGATCTCATATAGCATTTTGATAGAACGGTGCGCTAGAGGAAATCAACAGCGCATTGGAGGTATTGTACGTTTTCGGCGAAATGCAAGGGCTTGGCTACCGAAGGTGTGACGGCCTGCAGCATTGTGTGTATCCAGTGGTGCAGGCCGCCTGCCCCCCTGGCCTTGCCTTTGTCTGCATGGGCATTGCGTGGAAGGAATTTGGCATGTGATTGTCCGTTTGGAAGGGGGTGGGTATGGAGGACGTGGAGGACGAGGGGTACGGTACCGGCAGGATGCGCTGCAGGCGATCAGGCGCATCGCCGCAGCTTTGGCCTTGCCAGGGCCAGCGGCTCCATCGAATCTCTCGATCGCAGGCATATCCAGCACAAGTACATACTGTATGCAAAGCCAGATAACTGATACGAGTCCGGCGGTCATCAGCTGGCCCTTCGACCTGCCCTCTGAGCTGGGAAACGCCCCAGCTCACCTGTGCTGCAGTCGCCATTCCCTCTCATGCTGGGCTTATCTGCTCGAGGCCAGTCGTTGAGGCCTTCTCCTCGTCTCTGGTCTTCATGTGTCTGGCCCATGATGCCTGTGAGCAGTCGCGCCGGCGACGTCCAAACCCTCCCAGCCGGACTCGAACCTTCTGTAGGGTGCCTGACTACCCGTCGGCTGGTGGTTCGCAGCTGCGGAGAGAGGAGAATGGAGGTGGGCACGCCGACACCTGTCGTTCAACCGATTGGGCGCAGGTTCGTCACAGCCGGAATTTATTGAGCATTCTCTACTATCGCCGAGCGACAATGGTCTACCTACTACCTCCTACCTACGTGCCTCTTATCCAGGTAGGTTTAAATTTCAAACCATGTTCTGTCTATGGATGTTGTCTCTACCTTACCTACCTGAAAGGTACCTGCTACCGACGTAGGCGTGAAGCTTGACTGCGTAATGTATCCGGACGGAAAAGCCCGTCTCAGGGGTCGGGTCGAGCCCCTACCTCGTCTTTCCGATGTACATTTTATACATATCGCGTTGCAGAGCACAACGGATCACTCTCAACGTTCAACCCGTCGATTTTGGCCTCAACTCTCGCATACAATGCTCTAGACCAAGGGCAATCGCAGAATGCGGCACCTGCACTGCATTCGGCCCTGGGGTTGGGCGTTCGCTCGATCTGCGGAGATACAGTTCGTTCGTGCATCTGACCGCGTCTATCGAAAAGCAGATGGTGACATGGCTTCGATCCTTCCCTTCCTCCCTGCTCCTGCTCCTGCTCCTGCTCCCGCTCCCGTCTCTGCTCGACCCTTCGTTGGCATGTGATAGTGCTGAGGCACAGTGCCTCGAGGCTATGTGAACGCTTGTGATTGCCCTATACCGCGTGCTCTGTCACGGCTGGCTCCCTTACTGCTGCTTCACGCTTGCTCTGATTCCAGACCCTCGCTGATCTCGACGCCCTGGAACCGGCTAAGCTCGCTCGCTCTGTTGACGCAGGAGCGTGGCATTAGAGCGCCGGTGGGGCTTTGTTGCTTAGGCAGGTCAATGTCTTCCAATGGCCGGCATGCGGATTTCACAATGGGATCATGGCTTCAGCCAGAGGGCGCGGTCGATGCTCAACGTTATGAAATGCTTGTCGTCAAGTACAAGGGAGAGATACACAAAGAGAGCCGCAGCTAGCAGAGAGGCAGAAGAATGGCATCCTTCGTGCAAAGCGCCAGCTGAATGCGTGCTGCAAAGGATTCACTTCCCTGGCCCCCTCCAGGAATTCTCCAAACCGTTGACGTACTGCAGCCGTGCTCTGAAGGCGCTCTCGAAAGCAGATAGGTGGTTGCCGCCGGCCGTCGTTGTGCATAGTTATACCGCGACACGTGCGATTCGCTTTTTGTGGATCTCTGCATGCCTTTAGACACCAGCTATCTCTATATACAAACGGAATGGGCTCGCGGTGGGGTGCCTTGCTCGCCATTGACTTTCTGCTACAGACGTGACCGGCAGGCAGAACGCATTGCTCGCTCCGTGCTTGACCATCTACGCGCGCATGCATTGGCCTTTTCTCAGACGGCACGTTTGGCGACCAATGCATGCTGGACAGCGACCTGCCCTCCTGGGCAGGCAACCGTGTGCGAGTCCAAACGTAGCGTCATGGGTGTTTCGATTATACAGTATGATTACTCCAGACCCTCTCAGCATTGCGCAAGCAGATCCTCATCGAGCGAGCAGATCCTCATCGAGCGAGCAGGTAGGAAGGGGCGATCTGTGCGTGACGCCGCGACATGAATCCTGCACGATCTTCTCTTGCATATGAAAGACCATTCTGCCTATTCTCTGCTCAGAGGCGCTGCATTGTTGTAATTAGCCACCTACTGTAGCGTTGATCCACCCACCTGTCGACGCACGGAAAGTTGACCCAGAGATGCCTGAGTAGGCAAGCCCGGTACCTCAATGTCGGTACCCAGTAGCATGTGCGTTGGTCTGAGCGCGATGGCCTTAAATCATGTCTGTCTGTCCGGCTACGTAACGCACTTTCCTGTGATCCGATCTGGGCCTTGGTGTGTTTGTTGCGGTTGCCATCGTGAGGCATATGTGAACCTACCAGTCAACGGCCACTGTCTGGAATGACAGCAGGATGGGACGTCTCTGTGTACGACGGCTGACACGAGTGGAGCCAAACCTACAAGACGTGCCTTCAAATCCAACCAGACCGCCTACGATTCCGATCGGTTGGCGCTCGCAACTGGCAAAATCTGCTTCGCTATTGGGCATATGCTCCTTTTGTCCAATTTCCCCATCGACACTCCTGCCTAATGGAGGTGTCAGTGACGCACTCATCGCTGTCGACGTCGTCGTGCAGCGGTGAGTGTCAGATCGAATGTCTGGGTAGGATCTCGATGTTGTGTTGCCCGGCAGCTAGACTGGTCACAGACCGCCGCCCCGAACGTGGAAGATTTCACTGACCTCCAGTATAGAGTCAATCAGAGGCTCCTCATAGACAGTACTGTAGC
This sequence comes from Scorias spongiosa, assembly GCA_018467035.1. NCBI lineage: Eukaryota > Fungi > Ascomycota > Dothideomycetes > Capnodiales > Readerielliopsidaceae > Scorias > Scorias spongiosa. Next base: position 1,040,201 of record JACSZZ010000001.1, read on the forward strand.
AACCGCTCGAACTGAAGAGATTGAAACGAGACAGATACAACCATCTGCACACACGGGCCAGCAACAGATGCGAATCTTCAGAGACAATTAGCCCTGTTCAGACCTAGTGTGCTGCCGATGCATCGAATACTTAGACAGTCTCTTCGACACGGCTTCCTGCGGGTATGCGATCTCCAGATGTAGCACCATTGTGGTCACCTCTCGAGTGTCCGCGTCCGCGTGTACTGTATATTGCATGGGCAAAGGAGTCCAGTGCAGGGCGGGCGAAGTGTAGACATAGGCTCGCGCAAGAGGGCTTACATAGCTGCCGATAGCTCGCCTTGGAACAGGGCTTGTCTCAGCATCGCCTGAAAGCTTGGCATCAGAGCCTACAGTAAACGTGATGCTGTTGTGAAGGGCGGCTGTCGTCAACGGAATCACAGGTGCTAGTTGGTGGATGGTGGATGGACACCATGTCATGGCAGATATGACCACCTGAAGATACCTCTCTAGTACAATCTTATTAGGCAGACAGCAACAGGAAGCAGCACCAGCAGCAGGAGGAGCGCCTCGCATCTGATCAGGGTTGTGAGTTGATGGTTGACTATGCAGCCCCGCGGGGATCAGGGGACGTTGCCGGGTGTGACTGGACACTGCGATCAGCCAGCAATAGGTAACAATCCCTCACGCCTCACCTGGTTCAGCGACGCAGCACAGCACAGAGGGAGGTGTTGAATGGGAGTAGCGTATACAGTGCTGCATCCCCTTCACCCTCCATCCTCCACCCTGTAGCCAGCCACAGCCGTGCAGCCGATTCGATTCGGCACCTACCCGAAGTCGGCCCGCCAGGAACAACAACCCAAGCAAGCAGCGAGGCCTGGCCAACCACCACTGCTCCCGGATTGGTATACCTCAGTCATTGTCATTGAGATCTCTTCGAGGGTGTTGATTGCCCGCTGTTTCGACCTTGCAAACTCTGCCGAGATCACCCTGGAATCGGGAGAGTTTAAGGCGGCTTAACTCAGTTAGCCGGAGAACTGCCGGTCTGGTGCGCGCGTCGTCCTGTACGACACACTCCCACGCCAACTCCTATCGTGTTGCGCTATACCATGCTCTGCCATGCCATGCCATGTCATGTATCCAATCCTAGAACGTGCTGCTCATGTGAATCTCTTCTGACTGGACCTTGTCCGTCCGCCTTCCTGGAGACTTTCTGGCCACGTCGAGAGCCGTTTCCTAGCTCGACTTGATTAGCCGGCCAACCAACCGACTGGCTGACGTTCTTCGTGAAGGTCATACCCTCCAGCCGTACCCAACACGATATTCAGAGTACGTGATGGTGCGAATGCGTGCAAGTGCAAGGCGTTGTATGTGAGAGAGTGAAGGAATTGCCTCTTGCTAGATGCGTGAATGTTGCTGCCGTCTCCCGAACGGGAATCTCGCTCGACGGCAATCTCCGAGAGCCTTAGGCCTCCCTCACCTGCCTCGTCTGGCTGCTATTTCGGTATGGCAATACCACTACTGCCCGCTCCATCACAACAACTCTACACAGGTAAGGTACCTAGGCATTGAGGTTGACGATAATTCCGAATGATGGCCATGGCGACGACCACTGTCGTGATGATCAGTATCACGGACGTGAGGTGCTGAGAGGTCACACTGGCCGCCGGTGTGCCTCCTCCACTCTTAACGTGCCGCTGGATGAGCCGCCTGCATGCATGCAGACTGCCCTCCCACACCCGCTCGCCCGCCCGTCTACTCGCAGAACACGCACACCTGGCTCGACCCTCGTATCTATGGGTAATTATCATGTCGAAGCAAGACTCCCAACTGGAATCCTTCAGCTGCCCTACTCCTTCCTGCCTTTGTGCTCGACAAGCCCTAGCATCAGGAGCCGCTTTACCACCTATTGACAGGACGAGGTAGCAAGATCGGCATTATGTCAGCCTACATGGCGACACGCTGACCTGCACGAGTCCAAGTACAGAATGCTTGCAGCGACCGTGTTTCCAGGCGTCTCATCCTGCGCCAGCTTCTACTTCAACCCGTCGTGGCAAGATGTACCCTCCTGGACTTCAAGAATCGCCCAGACCCCAAAGAGAGATAGGCAGGCAGGTAGAGAAAGGGAAATGGTGCAAATCGATCAAGTAGCCCTCTCCGGACGCCCTGCACCTGAGTGGGGATTCCTCTGGCACATCATGCCGCTACTTCCTTCGTCTTTTCAACCCTGTCCCTTCTGCTCGTCAGAACAGCCATTTCCTTTGGGATTGTAGTGACAATCGTTTCCAGCCATGCTCGGACACTGCAATCTTGCCTCCTGTATCCTCGAAGGATCCTTCACACTTACCCGTGTGACGCTGGGCTAGGCATGATATCGTCTGTGGCGCCGACACATACCCCGGCTTTGCACTCAATGCAGTCGAGCATCCTGAACCATCGATGCTATCATGGCATCGACCGACATCTGCCTGCTTACTTTGCCCACACAAGCACCTCAAAGCTTCATGTCGTATGCCGTTGGTCCTGTGCACTTCTGATTCGTACACTGTCCCTCAACCGCCCAAGCTGCGGTCACCATCCTTCCTGCCGTCACTTCATTCCTGAAATCATTCAAAGCCTGCCTCGATTGCACTCTCTTTCTTTTCTTTTTCCCCAATGTCAATCCTCACTCGCTTTTCCTTCTCCACTCGGATGTGTTAATGCTTCCCTCCACATCTAGCTGCCATAATGCCAACATCTGAAAAACCTGTAAGGGCTTCAACTGCTACTACAACACCGCTACTCTTATCGTCATGGTGTACTAACCAACACTGCTACAGTCGTCAATAGACCTGGCATGCACCCACTGTCGTGAGCGCAAGATACGTTGTGGTAGAGAGAAGCCCAGGTGTAGCAATTGTAAGCGTGACGGTGTTGAGTGTGGCTACACAACACCGGGAAAGAGGGTCAACCACATCAAACTACTGTAAGTGCTGGCATCGAAATGTGGGGTCATCCTCAACATGAACGTACTGACGTCCTATAGCTGTAACAACGTCGATGGACTTGAGGGTCGTCTCTCCTCCATAGAGGAGCATCTCTCTCGGTTGGCTGCGATTTTCGACAATGGTGCCTTCACAAACCCAGATGCTTCCAGTGCATCATTACCCCAGACGAGATTTGCTAGTCCTGTAGACGACGACGAACGTCCTGGGGAAGGGACTTACACTCCGTTATCTGGCGATCATCATGTTTTTCGAAATGAGACCGAAATGGTCGATATCTACCATGGACCTTCGTCATTACTCGCACAGTGCAATCGCTTTCGAACAGACGCCCTCTCCAATACTCACTCTTCCAGCTCCTCTCACCAGCGTCATGGCTCCTTGCACGAAGACTCGGTCTCTCCACCTCTCCAGGCACTTCTCAATCAATTGTGTGATACCGCCGGTGCTGAAGAGGCATTTCCGTGGGGTTCTGACTCTGCGCTGACTCAACTTCCTCCAAAGCAGCAAATCCTTGTTGCTCAAGATCAATTCTTTCGAGAGGTCGATTTCGCGACCGACGTCTTTGTCCAAAGGCATTTCCTTATTAACCTCGAGCGTGTCTATAGCGGACCTCTCCGTCCTACTGATGAGGCCTGGGCGATATGTTTCAAAGCGATAATCATGCTTGTCTTAGGCAACGCAATGTCCGTACAAGGTAGCAACGCTCTTTTCAGTGGATTTGCGAGATCTTTCCTTCCAAATCAAGGAGCCCTCGTCAATTCACGGCTTTTGACTGCTCCCAGGCTTATCAACGTTCAAACTCTTCTGCTTCTAGTGAGTCCTGACTAAGCGATACTGACCGATGAAATGTGACTAACCTGGTTGAAAGAGCGTTGCTGGTCAGCAATTCGATCCACCAGGCTGGGCAGAACTTCTCTTTGCTCAGGCTTGTACCCTTGCCAAGACGATGGGTCTCTATCATATCAAATTGCTCCCTTCTGGTGTACAGGGTGAGGAGTTGCAGGAACGTCAGATGACCCTGAGAGCTCTGTACCTCCGTGATAAGAACTTAAGCACCTATCGGGGGTCTGTGTCATGGCTTTCAAGTCGTGACTGTGATATAGCTTCCCAGGTGGAAACTGCTTCGAATGGTTTCTCACCTTACCATGAACGCATGCAGCTTGCTTTGGTTCAAGACGAGGTCTTCACCTTGCTCCAAAGAGCGGGTCCCAACAAATCCAAGACGCTGTTCGATCGCGTTGAACAGAAGCTTGACAGCCTTGCAAAATCTTTGGGCTTATTCGACGCCGACGTGCCTATCGGTCACCCAAGAACCGCGACCCTACAGCTGGAGTTTATGGCGACGAGGATCAATGCTCTTCTGGAAAGTACAGATCAACGCCACAAGAAGACAGTCCTCACAGATTCACGTGCTAGCTGTATTCTGCTGCTAATTTCCACAGGACATAATGACCCTCACCTTAGAGAAAAGCTCGCCAAAATTTGTTCAAGGAGAGGATCAACACCTAATGGTGGCCCACTCAGTAATAAGAATCAAGCTCAGAATCTACAATTGACTGGACTACATTGCGGCAACATACTCGACTCGTTTGCAGTAACCTCCTACTTCACTCTTGTGAAGAATCTATTGTGGCCGTCGCACATTGACGGTGCAATCAATGGAGACCAGGACCAGGATCTGCTACGGAAAGTGAGAGACTGTTTTTCAGACCACGGCATGCGTGCCAATATCACCAACTACAACAGCAAGGTGGGATGGTCTTTTGAAGGATTGCTGAAAGTCGTGGATCTTATTAGGAATGGAAGGAATCCGAGCCCGATTTTGTCACCTCGGTCTACTTCAATTGCATCAATGATGCCACCGCTCAGCGCACAAACATCTGGACAATGCACACCACAGACGCAAAACATGGACTTTAGAACCACGAGCCATACACGAATACCTGTCAGCCAGCCAGCCTCGGGGCAGGTAACACCTCAGATGCAGCCAATAGACTATCAGGCTGCACCCCACAAGATTCACGAGTTTGATCTCTCTAACATGCCAGCATGGCCAACGCCACCAAGCAGTAACACTGGAGGATGGGACAACTGGAGTCACCCCCCACAGATGTTTCATTCCAACAGTATGGCATCAATGCCTGAAGCCAGCATGATGACAGACATGACTACCTTCGACAGCAGACCAGAAGCTCCACGACAGATGACCTGGCCTGTCTCAAGGCCGGAGTCCGTCATCGGCCGCAAGCGTCAACGCACTGAGACCGAATTTGAACAAGCCGTGGCAGAGCAGAACCAGCAACATGCCAACTTTCTGAACGAGTTCATCGCTGCCAGTCCAGAGATGCCGTTCAACATGATTGCATAGGGCCAGCCTCTTTGCTTGGTGTAGCTGTACCCTATCAAAGCACGGACAAAAGGCGTCTTTCCTCTTTTTTTTTTTAACGAACCCTACATGGCCTGACATGCCCCTAACGACCTGGCGCTTTTCCCTGTATGTTACCTACAACACTGTTTCAACTCTGATTAGGGAGTGATTACAACGGACAATAAATAAGGTGGGCAATCTTGATATCCTTTTGAAGCGATTGAAGTTTATCTTTGGACGGGATACAGTACTGTAATTTAGAGGACGACTGATCAGATCGACGATCAGAGTCACCCATAGAATCGTCTCCCACATGCATATGTCGAAGTCATGACCTTATCACACTCGCCATGTGCCGTTGTCACATCTGGGGTTGTTTCCACATCACCCTCCCCAGTCAAACCCTCTCCACTTCCCAATAGAGCCTTTCAGACGCGGCAAGCCACTGTCATCATCGTACCGTGAGCGCACGATCGTAATGTAGAGAGCAGGGCTCATCTCAGCTGGCAGCGGCACACAGCCACCTATTGTCGTCGGAATCGTGGAGGCGGGATATAGTCTACCAGGTACCCACTGGTTGACCTGGGCATCTACTGAAGGCCTATCACATCATAGCCCTAGCGTCGACGTCACCCGCTGTCCCGCTTCAAACCTTCATCCCTGCGTTCCGTTCGCATACAGAACCCAGCACCTCCTGTATAGCACGTTGTTGTATATGCAACCACGGCACACTGGAGAGCGTGCGGTTACATATTACCATGGCAGAAAGTCTGCCAATCTGTCCAGGTTCTCGGTTTGATCTATGTGCGATACTTGCTGGCGACGGATCCTGCCCTTATATAAGTGGAGACCTTCCCAATTGGAAGATTATGTCTCTTGACGTCCCGTCACGCACTCACTCTCTTTTAGCGAGCAACCGTCTTTGCCTTTCCCACTGACAACAACACCTCGCGCCCCCACGTATTTACCGTCCCCCTCGTCGCTGGACGAGCGAATGTATCGGCTAGTTTGGGCGAGCCATTTCTCCAAGATCAAGGTACTGTGGATTCGCGAGTAGGCGAGAGGGGAGACTACCGATAATTTTCTGTCCAAGGCTTTCGAGGGCGTATCTGATCCTCGTCGGCACGATAGCTGCCGCGGCAATCTGTGTCTTTTCTTTTCCCCAAACACCTCACCATCTTAATAGAACGTTGTTCCCATGTGTTGTGCGCATGGCCAGATTAGGCATACCGGCTCGCCTCGTCAACATCGTAGATATCCGACCATTGCCGCCGACTGTGCTGATTGGCTGGTGGGGCTTTGGTAGACCTGCCTAGGATGAATATCCACGTCGACAGGTCTGCCTTGTGATTCTAGGGTAAAGTATCATAATACTTATGGCGAATCACATTCTCCAATGATTCTATACCGATCTTTCAAATATATGGTTGAATTGGCCTCTGACCGGCGAGTGTGCTGAAGAGACCTTCGCAAGCTGACTTTGCCAGTTCGAGATGCGAGAAAGCAGTGGATTTATGGAGATCCGGCTTAGAACTCGCGTCGTTGCGAAATTGTATTTGTGCTGTAGACACTTACCGCCTACACATGACAGTATCGACTGCTGAAGTGGCTGACTATGGCGCATCTAAGACCTACGTCTATGCGGGCTTCCAAAAGTGAGATTTATCTACCAAAGAGCTATATTATGCCCATGTTTGATTCATATACGGACTAGCGCTCCTCTATTCCGGCTCTTATTTTGCTCATTTGAATCCGATCAGGACCAGCTACTTGCTCCAAGATAGGACGTCGTTCGTTTGCATAAATCTGAGGGTGTCAGATTCTTGGGCAGTGCATAAGAGCTTCTGTTCAAGGTACCTATGGACCTTTTATTGACCACGGCTTTTTTTTTTGACAAGGGCTCAAAATTCAGCTGCAGCTGAGTGACGAGACCATCGAGTCCGGGTTCATGCTCGATTTTCATGCGCTCATATGGCATCAGCCGATGAGTATTTGCATTCTTCAACACGACAAGGCAGTCTCGATACATACCCTGGCCAATCAAGGAGCAGACGCACCACTTGAGGGCAGACGCAATGAATAATGTCAATGGACTCTGAACGAGTTGAACTGGGCCGGGTTATCTGGCTAGATATCCATTGGGCGTTGTTTCCTACCTCCTAACAACTAATTGGCTCTAAAATGAGAATCAATATTGAGAGCTTAGTCAGCCGATATAGACACATTGTCTGAGGTGGCTTTAAGCTTTCGGACGAACCCGGCCACATAGCGTCAGATTCTACATACCTATCGGAACCGTACCGAAGTGGTAACTCTCTGGTGTTGAAGTATTTTGTACACTTCAAATCTCTGGTTCTGCCTTTGATAACCTTTTCGTCCACCAAGCTGGGTCAAGGCAAGATTCCCTCACAAGTTCGAGGAAATGTCATCATGGGCTGCTAGTGTGTCGCAGTCCCATCGTGTGCAGCTCGCTGTGACTGCGGTCCTCTCTGCAGCCATCGCAGCCAGCGCAGTACTTGGGCTGCAGAAAGCGAAAGTTGTATACAAGTTACACGATCTGAAAGACTCGATACCGGACGAGAACACTCCACATGATGTTGAGCAGGTATGCCGCCATGCATCTGTGGCTCAACGTACCATGCCACTAACACGTTGCAGATAAACTCGTTTGGCGGCGCAGAGGAACGAAACCTCGACAGTGATGAAGAACAGCGAGAAAACGCACGTAGTGCTGAACTTGCCAGGCGGGCGCGACTTGGCCAATACGACGACGACTTGATCCTCGAACAGCTCGCTCGCAACAGGGTGTTTCTCACGGACGAAGGACTGGCAAAGTTGCGTTCCGCCTTCGTCGTCGTCGTTGGCTGTGGTGGTGTCGGTTCGCACGCCACTGCAGCGCTTGCTCGTTCGGGTTGTGGGAAGCTACGTCTGATCGACTTCGATCAGGTGACGTTGAGCTCTCTCAATAGGCATGCAGTTGCCACTTTGGCAGATGTGGGAAAGCCGAAGGTGAATTGTCTGCGCGACCGCCTGCAACAAATTACCCCATGGACGAAATTCGATTGTCGTAATCAGCTGTTCAGCGCTGATGCTGCAGCTGAACAACTCTCGGCCTGGGAAGAGGACGGCCAACGACCAGATTTTGTCATAGACGCGATCGACAACATCGACTCCAAGGTGGCACTTTTGAAGTACTGTCATGATCAAAAGCTTCCAGTAATTTGCTCTATGGGCGCTGGTTGCAAGAGTGACCCTACACGAGTTTTAATCGGCGATATCAGCGCCTCAACTGATGACCCACTCTCGAGAGCAACGCGCCGAAAGCTGCGCCTACTCGGTGTGAAAGAAGGCATTCCGGTTGTTTTTAGTACCGAGAAGACAGGAACTGGCAAGGCACAACTGCTACCGCTACCAGAAGATGAATTCAAGAAGGGAAGTGTTGGAGAGTTGGGTGTCCTACCAGACTTCAGAGTACGGATCTTGCCAGTGTTGGGCACGATGCCTGCAGTTTTCGGCCTCTGTGTTGCCAACCACATCATGCTGCAGCTGGGTGACTACCCTCATGAATACATCCAGAGCAAGATTCGAGATAAGATGTATGATGGCATTTTGGCACAGCTACAGGGCACAGAGGAAAGGGTGGCGAGACATCTGGGCTACGACCCCCTCGGCTTGCGTATGCCAGTCACGACCGAGGACGTCGGTTACCTAGTCGATGAGATCAACAGAAGTAAGAGTGTGATATCTGGTCTGGCCAGTCGGCTGGCATTGATCCGATGGCAGAAGCCCGACGACAAGTGGATAGATACCACCACACCTGGGCAGAAAGCAGATATTCTGCAGCTCGATCAGCTAGTATGTATGACGAGGGACGAGGCTAACCGACATGAGAGGCTTGTCCTGAAAGAGGGTAAAAGCGTAGAGGAGGTCTACGATCAGCACGTCCTAGATACGGTAGAGCGCCGATTCGCAGAAGAGCGCCTATGCAGGGCGCAAAGGTAGGGAACCGCCCACCTTGTATTTCTAGACAGATCTGTCTGAGTATTTCTAATAAAAATTTGAGTCACCCTCGGATATCCTTCTGGACACTGAGATTCCGCTCGTATGACGAGCTGCAATGCTCGCCGTAGATAAGCATCCCTGTTATGGTGATATGTGTAGCCCTCTGGTTCGACCTACCAGGTCCCAATGCCAACCTATATGAAAACACCTGCTCACGCAAACCAGCACGAACGACCACACCACGATGGAGAATTCAGATACCCGTCCGATCATCCACGACAAGCCTCGTAGGGGCGGGTCAGTAGCATAGTGGGTGACCATATGCGAATCCCTGCTGTTGTTCGTGTGTAGCCTTGTTTTTGCCGAGCGGATCTTTTCGCTTTCCACCTGACCAACGAGAGCGTGGAGAACTATGGTCCCGACGTTGATACTGGCCGCCGTTACGGTACTGCAAGCGGGCAAAGGCAGGGCCCCTTTGGCGACATCCTACAAATGCGGCAATTCGAGAATTACCTGAATAAAGGTATCATAAAATGTGGACAGCCCAAGGCGCAGAGATCTAGCTAGTGTGCCATCTTCAATACTGGGATTTGATAAGGACGATGTTGGAGGAGATGTTTTGTACCCATAGGCTAGCTAGCCATCGGCCAACTAATATTCGCATCCTGTGTACCAAGCGGTATTTATTAGACACGGGTTACAGATTCCGCTAATGAAAACACTTGAGGTATCTTTATCTAACTGATTTCCATGTCTCGAACTCCCATCTTAATGCAATAATACATATGTGACCGGCGTTTCAGCCAACTTGGCCTGCAGGAAGTAATTAGTATTCGAATGCAAACACTTGGAAGTGTGAAAACTTGAAGCCTGAGGATTTCAAGATCAGAATTTGTTAGTCCGTCTTGTTTCGCAATTCCTTCTGCGGCTTGAAGCTTTCAAAGTGGATCATCGTCCAGGTCTACTTCTCTCATTTGCAACCCACCCGGCACTTGTATGCCTTGCTGAACCCAACTCATCTGCTCCACTTCTTCTAGCGATTTGCGACCCATGCGGACTTTCTTCAACAACGCCTCGACACAAAGTCTGGCGCCTTCAAACTCTTCAGCCTGTGGTCTTTCGGTGCTCCAATCACCGTCGTCATCGCCGAATCGGCACCATATCCAGTCACACCGTGCTATCCTGTGCGTGTTGCGGCTTCGATCAGGCTTCCCAGGTGGTGCGTCGAACGGCAATCTGCCCTCCATGAGTGCGTAAAGAAGCACACCTAGTGCCCATGCATCGGTTTGTCGGCCGTCGTATGGTTGGCCTAACAAGATCTCGGGAGCTGCATAATCTTCACTGCCACAACGGGTCTGCAACAAGGGAGACTCGGGAGGTAAAGGAATCTTTCTGCTCAGCCCGAGATCAGTCAACGTCACAAGAGGTGTCGGATAGCTCAACGGATCGTCTAGCGAGGCTATCAAGTCAGGCGCCAGGTTCACGAGCACGTTCTCGAGCTTGATGTCACGATGGACAATCCAATTCTGATGTAGATATCGAACAGCGCTCACTAGCTCTGCGAACATACGGTTTATTATCACCGGCGTTAAAATCTCGCGTCTTTGGCTGGCTAGATCGAAAAGATCGCCACCAGGACAATAAGTCAGGACGATCAAGGCTTGGTTTGGTTGATACTCGCATGCCTTAAGGTGGATGAGCGATGGGTGTGATATGCTCTTCAACATGTCAATCTCTCGCTTCAAGCTGGTCTCTATCCGTTCTTCATCAGCCCCGCCCGCAGGGCCATGTCCAACGATTTTGACAGCAACCAGTTTGTGTAATTCCAGCTTTGACTCCACATCTGGAGCGAGCTTCACCGGCAGCTTCTCCGTAGTTGCCAGTATAACTCTTGAAAAAGTGCCTTGACCTAGTTGCCGTAAGGGGCGGAACTTTCGCTTCCGCTTGTTGATGCCACAGTGGATGTGAAGGAAGTCTGTTGGAACGCCTTGCTCGTCGAGTGGCCTCTTGTCATCATCTGCGTCGTCACTTTCTGCCAAACTCACAGTACTAGGTGGTGGAGTAGGTAGAGTGACGAATGCAGCGCCTTGTTGTTGGGGTGGCGGCGCCACTGCAAGTCCCCTCTGTGCAGCCAAATACTCCTCTCTATGCATCTGATATGCTTGGGCTGGCACGGCTGAAGCATCAGTAGGTCCAATGGTGACATGCCTTTGCCTCACGTTCGATAGCTGCTCTGGGACGAAATCGGATATGCTTCTGTTCCGTGAGTGTTGCCTCGAATGAATCTGCCCAGGTTCCTGTACGATCGCCGAGTTCATCATTGAGGTCTCTATGGCAGCAGATATCAGACTGCCATATGTCTTCTTCTTGCGCGTTGGGGATGCTGGACTTGGAGACTGCGAACTCACCCTTTCCGGCGAGTTCATAGAATCGACTGAACCAGGTCTTGAAGAACCCGGTGAGCCCTGGCGCACCTTTCGCCATGGCCCAGGAGACTCGCCGCTGACTACCAACGGTGAAGGTAGAGGCGTTATGTCTGCCATGGCCGAGAGAAATGGAGATGTTACAGCAGAGGCAGGCGACGGAGACGTGATTAAGCTAGCGCTGGATCTGAGCGACGACCCTGGACCAAGGCCACCATGCGGGACCTTGGACGGTGACACGAAGCTGGGCTGCAGGGAGGCAGTATCAACAGATGTGTTCTGCAAGGTAACAGGATGGTCGTTCGTCGGCTCGTGGACAGTGGCAGTGGGCATTGGGAGATCGGTCATGATGTGCAGGCCTGCGCTGGCGGTACGGTTGTGGTTGCCGGTAGATGGTTGGGTGAGCGAGGCATTGGCTAGGGCGGTATCGAGGAGGGGCAGCGCAGCATCGCGGGAGAAGGCCTGGTTGGTGGTGTCGATGCTATCTGTCGAGGGCGCAGGGTCGTGGCGAGGATGATGGTGGTAGTGGTGGTGGTGGTGGTGGTGGTGGTGGTGATCAACCGGGTTGTCACTGGAGTGCTGGCGGAGCGGAGAGGTTGCAGTGGCAGTCTGGGACCCCTCCTCGAGGTTGGCAGGAGGGGTGGATGTGGGAGCGTTGGTCATGTCGTATCTCGAAGGAAAGGCGGGAGTGCAACCCAAGGACCGGGCCTCATTACCTCCACGTAGGGTGGCTAGGTAGGTAGATGAACAGCCTCACCACTCACGCACGGCACAGCACAGCACCTCGCTCGGTCTCGCAATCAGCTGACCGGATGTTTGTGTATGTATATGTAGGTATGTTTGTATGTATGCATGCGCTGTACTGTGTACGGATCGGAGGTTGGAGGATGATTATTATTATTAGGTAGGTTGAGGTGTTTTGTCTTACTTATCGTAGTGCTACCTGCCTCCCATGCTACCAAGACTACCAGCCCACCTAATCCCTAACGGTCCTGTAGACGACAGACCTTTCCTGTATTGTCTGGTATGCATTGAGAGGCTTCCCCGCATATGTTATTATAGGGCTTGTGTTGATAGTGCCTGCTACATTGGCTTGGGCAGGCGGTAATAGAGATGCTCGAAGAAAGAAGAGCACTCTCCCACATCGTCTCACCGTCGGCAATGCATCGACTCTTGGAGGGGTCGCTCAGTGCCAGAAACGACGTGGATTTCACCACCTCGCGAGCAACCAGTGATCTGATTAGGTAGCCCGAGCGTACGATGCAGTATGTATCACACCACGAACAATCAATACTTAATGTGACCCTTGTGTCGCCTGGGAGCAACGGCGTCAATCTCGCGTGCCTGAGGATCCGGATCGATGTCTGCGGTCCGCTGTAATTTATGTTATTATATGCTGGGCTGGCTATGTGCCAGGTATTTAGCCGTGTTGCTGCAGAGCACGGTCTTCACCCTGTTTCCACACCGTGTATTCCGGCAATATGCCGTCGCTGCAGCCCATGGTGAGTATATCGCCGTCTCATTCGCCAGCTTCAAAGCCAACCTCCAGCCGGTCTACAAATACAAGATCCGGAGAGGTTGAAAGACGCGAAAATCGAGCAGAGGTACCAGCTCCTATACTTCCGCCGGGACGTACTTATAGTGGGCCGCTGCCCCTTCTACCTTCTCAAAATGCCACTGAAAGTGCTCAGGTCATCAGTCGTCAGGAGCCTTCCGCAAGGAACGGCTTCCGATGGACCTACACCATTAGGATAGCTGGCATTGATGTGGACGACATTGATCTCAGCGAGGTTGATAATTATGTCTCGGCTTATGAACTAGAGAGGTTCGAGAATGAACTTTTCGAAGTCGAGCGTGAGGTCAAAGCGGCTGAGTTGGCAGCAGACGAGGAGATTGAGAGAAAGAAGATGCTGGTAAGGAAGTCGCGAATCGGAAGGCCCAAGGGCGTTGCTGGCTATCTAATACCCGGAGAAGAGAATGGTAAAAGCGATCTTGCAACTGCCGCACCTGGGCGAGCCCGGCCGTCTTACAAGCATTTGTATGAGATCCCGACTCAGAGAAGACGGCGGAGAACGAGAGATCCGCTCACTGGTGAATTGATGCCACTCGATGACGATGAAGAGGCAGAAGAGAGCAATGAGGATGATGGCGCAGAGGTTGTCAGGGGATCATTCACTGGAGATGGGGCAGCCTTGCGTCAGCCTTCAATAAGTTCAGGGCCACAAGCAATGCCAGAACTTCCCAAACGGCGAAGGAGAAAACGAGATCCTGAGACTGGGGAACTGCTACCGCTATCACCGAGGCCAGATGATGCCCCCTCCATCAACCGACAGCACATCTCGCAACACAAATCTTCTTCCCCTTCACTTGCAATACAGCCCGGCGAAAGACCTCAGAAGCGTCGTCGAAGACGTCGACATCCAGTCACAGGGGAGCTTATGGAATTGGATTCGAACTATGAGATCTCTGAGCAGCCTCTCCCTACAAAAGGAGGCCGGCTGCCTCCTGCACAACCAAACATTCAATCGCTCCAGCGTTTGAACATCTCAGTCGAACCTGATGCAACTCGGTTGGGACAGATGCCTGAACAACAGCTATATAATGCCGGGCAGGCTTCATTCCAAGACGATTGTTCTGATTCAGGCGTTAACCGCCCAGGCGCAAAGAACATTGAGGCTAAAGAAGATACCATGCAGAACACGCCTGGGGATAAGGCTGAACAGAGAGGAAAGGTTCACGTCAAGTCTCCAGCAACGGCAAAGACATCTTTGCTGGAGGCTAAAGCGTCCCCAGAGACTGAAGGGAGCAGCTTTAGCACTGACGATGAAATCGCTCTGGGCCCTGCCCGTACTAGTCTCATGAGGCCTGATGCAACCAATCCTTCATCTTACGGTGGCGTCTCCAGAGCAGAGGATAGAGATAGCGACCTAGAGGAGGGTGAGTTTGAGATCGAGAAGATTCTCGCCCACCACCTGAGCGACCCACGAACACATCCAAAAGGACTTGGGGACAAGCCTGTTATGCTTTATAAGGTCAAATGGGTGGGATGGAATGAACCAACCTGGGAGCCGATCGAAAGTTTTGGAGACCATGAAATCGTTGCGGAATATCACCACACGTTGTCCGAAAACGTTCGGTCGGCCGACAAAAACATGGCCCGTTGAAGGGACTTTTGCCACCACTTCAAATATGAACTGTATTGGATTGCTAAGGATCCGCTAATGGCTCAGCTGGAGCATTATATCGTTATCAGCCTCCACATAAAACGTTTATCTTGAGGTTTTCAGAGTAGAAACTCACAAAGGTAAGAAGCCGTTAGCACATTGAGAACCGTTTGGTAACCGTCATACTTGTATCGATATTGGCCAGTGGACCGATGCGGACATGCATTAGATGATCTCAAAAGTCAAGATATATATTTATTGGCACTGTCCGGTCCGCCATCGAACAGTTCATCTGTCCCTGCCGGGGTAGCTCAATCGGTAGAGCGTGTGGCTCTTATGAGTCTGGCTTTCAAGCCCAGAACGATTACCTCAAGGTCGCGGGTTCGAGCCCCGCCTTCGGCTCTTCCTACATATTCAGGCCCCCTATCTCAGATAGGACCAGGTATCGAATCACGACCTTCTCTTTTTGCTCTTTTTTCCTTTCTGGTTGGATATTCGCAAACCCTTCCTCATCACAGCGCATTATAGTTTCACTTGATGCGGTGTGATTTGCTATCACCTAGATGACATAGTCAATTACCTTTTCCCTCCCTGATCGATAGCGCCATCGTCTGTGTTAGCGGCAAGCTGCACGTGGGATCGTCGGCTAGCTTAAGCTGCGTCGCGTTGGACATTCTCGTTATCCAATTGATAGTACAGTGCTCTACATGCACCTTTCACAGCGCAACATCTTAAAACCTCCATATTAATCCATCGCGCCGACTGAGGACACCTTTATTGCTTCAGCCCAACATGGGCTCGCCTGTAGATCTTTCAAAAGTCCCACATCTACACAAGCTGGACCATGATTTCGCCAGACTTCAGAAACAAGCCGTCGCGGATCTCCTACATCGACAGAACTTGAGCTTTCCAGGCGGCCAACCAGTGTCCTTCTCCAGACGACACTTTGCGGAAGAGCTGGAGCGTACGGAATACTTTGTGTGCGAGAAGACGGACGGGATAAGATGTCTGCTCTACTGCACTTGCCAAGTCCTCGAAGCCGATGCTCCTCCTCAGGAGCTCTACCTCTTGATCGACCGCAGGAATGACTACTACGCGGTCGAGAGCGGATATCTACACCTGCCCACCCCGCGAGGGATAGAGTCGTATCACACTGGCACGATCCTCGACGGCGAACTGGTTAAGCAGCGAACGCCTGAGGGCGAGAGGCTTGTCTACCTTATTTTCGACTGTCTATGCATGGACAGCAGGCCGATACTGGACAGACACCTGGAGCAGCGCCTGGGCAAAGTTAGGGAATTTGTGGACAAGCCATACCGTAGCTTCGCGAAGCAGTGGCCGCAGGAGGTGTCTCCTGGCAATGCTGTAAGTGCATATCATCCCTTGCAATGCTAGCCTTTGTAGTGCCGGTCCGAAGTAACTAATGTCTGTTTCGATAGGTCTTCCGGATCGAGATGAAGAACATGCAGCGAGGATACGGAATCATGATGATGTTCAAGGACGTGCTGCCGCGGCTTCACCATGGCAACGACGGTCTCATCTTCACCTCCATCACGGAGGAGTATGTAGCTGGCACAGATCCACACATCCTAAAATGGAAGCCACCACAGGAAAACACGATCGATTTCAAGCTGTTCATCGAGAGCTTTCCGACGTCGGCCGACGAAGAGGGGGAGTATGAGGATTTCTGGGCCAAGCCGAAGATCTCGCTGCACGTGAACTACGGCAACGGGTTGTACAAGCCGCACACAGAGCCATACCTAGTGCTCGCGGATGAGGAGTGGGAGGCGATCAAGAGGTTGGGAGAGCAGATCGACGGGCGCATCATCGAGTGCTTTCGCGACCCGCACACGCACCAATGGCGGCCCAAGATCGAAGCGGACACCGGCGCACCGCGCTTCCGCGACGACAAGACCGACGCCAACCACATCTCCACCGTCAACAGCGTGCTGGAGAGTATTGAGGACGGTGTCACCGAGCAGGAACTCACCGACCATGCGGCCAGAATCCGGGAGGCCTGGAAACGCAGGGAGACAGCTAGGAAGCAGCACCAGGAGTCCAGGCAGAGAGAGCAGTCGATGCACCACCACCACCAACAACAACATCAACACCATCAGCAACAACAGCAACAACAGCAACAACAACAACAATTTCTGCCGCATGATGACGGCCCCACCTACGAGTGATTTAGCCTCGACCGGCGTCAGTGGCCACTGATTTAGCGAGCTGTTTTCTTTTCCAGGCGTTCGAGACTTCACAACATTGTGATACCCAGGGACATGTCAGGATGCAGAAACGGGGTTCCAAGAGGACTCTACGGTTTCATGGCAAATGGGGTTGGGATAGGGATTTGAGAGTAAACAGAAAGAATTGGGGGGGCTTCATATGGGTCAGTCCCTACAATACCCATATAGGACTTTAGTTGTAGAAACCATGTTATTACAAGGACATGGAACCTTTATGATTATGTAGAACCCTTGTGTCAATCAATTAAGCATACTGCATTGTCGACACTAACGTCAGGTTTACAAAACAAGAACACTTTTCAAAGCCACCTTCGCCGCAAATCACATACGCTGCTTGCTAAGTCCCTGCAGCTGTGATGTGTTATTAATGTACGACTGCCTCCAGAAGTTTCAACTTTTTTTGTGCAAGACTATAACACATAAAAGAATGCATCTTCCGAGCATAGCTTGCAATCCGTGGGAAAGATCAAGGCGATTAAACCTTCCGAAAAAAAAAACACGGTAATAATGCTTAGCATGATCTAATACAACAGTAATATTCATCTAGGACGGAAGAACTCTTTGAGAGTGAAGTTGAAGTTTAATGGTCTATAGGCTTCGCTGGCTAAATGTTTCTGAAAAGGGTTGTCATTCACATCATAGCACTTTTGGTCGTTGAGAAAGACAAAGGGATTTTTTCCGTTTGAGAGGTAGCAATAGAGGCAGACCACCGACATAGACGATTGGCCGGCAAGCCTTGGTGCTTTCAAATCTCTTACTTGAAGCTGTAACTCCCGCCCTGTCTAGAGACTGGTTTCCCCTGGCGGTTCAGAGGTACGGCGACACCTTTCTTCGCACCCGCGTCACTCGCCGTACTCATCCTCGACTTGTCTTTCTTTCCTCTCTTAGCAGTTGCGAGGCTAGGTCGTGCGTGTGGCGAGCCGATCTGATCCCGGGCCATCAGATTCTCCCATTTTGTACACCTATCCCTCGCATCTGCCCTGACCTCGGCTAGTTTATTGCGAGTCGAAACTCGACTTGTCGGCGGGTCTTCTTCATTTTCTAACTTCTTTGCTTCCTGTGCATCTCTGAAATCGTGAAGCGCTTTCATATACTCCGAGATCTTAGGTTGCCAGGCGATGAGTTCCTTCTTGAGGGCACGTTCACGCTCGCCTTTGTCGTCAAGCCACGATATGAGTTGCTGGAGGCTCTGTTCGTCTTCAATGTATGCCCATTCAAACGCATTTGCGAGACTCGACACGCCTTCCTCTTCTGCGCGGCGCTCCATGACACTTTTCCCAAAGCGCGCTTTGTACTCTTTTTGCTCCGGCTCTGTACGGGTAATGAAGCCCTCGATCTCCATCTGATCCGGACCCTGAACCCACAGCCGACCATTGACGTAGCCATAGTGTGCCGTACTCGAGGAGGGAAGTCCACCAAAAGGCTGCCCGTTACGTTCAAACCAGTAATATCGGTTACAATATCGATCTTTGCCGAGTACCTTGGTGCGCTGGACATTAGCCTCACGTAGATCGTTGTCGCATTCTTCGATCTTGGCCTCGACGTCGGCAAGCTTCTTCTTAAGGTCTTCCTTATCTTTCACGAGCCTGATGAATTCCTTGGATTGTTTCGGCTTGTTCTTGTCTCTCATCAGTTTCTCGGCCTTTGCCTTGGCAGCTTTCACAATTTCCTCTTCCCTCTTCCGCTTACGATCCTGGCCTCCACGTAGAGATCTACGAGGTGTCTCGTCGTCCATATCATCGGAAGCCATGCTGATATCATGTAGCTCAGTGTCGCCATCATGATGAGAAGCTATTTCGGGTTCGATTTCGGGTTCCGGCTGCGGAGAGACTGGTAGATTTTCCGGTAGTAAAATCTTATATTCACGTTCCTTCTCCAATAAAGCATCTCCCAATTCCCTCTTGGTGCGCTGCCATTCAATTTTGGTCTTGCGGATATCTGTTTGATCATCACTGCAAGTCTCCAAGAAGTCTTTCAACGCCTTGGTAGAGATGGATAGCATGGTGATGATCTCGAGTGCTGATATGCGTGCATTAATGTCCAAGGTGGCAAAAGCCTCTTCTGCCGTTTCGGGAGTAGGTTCTTCATGTATCGGAGCCAAGTCGGCCATCAGGTGCTCACAGCGATTCTTGTATCTTGGACTGAAGGATAGTTGCTGTAGAACGCCAACAAGGATAACCTGCCACCCACCGTTCTCGAACTGACGTTTCTGTAACCTCTCCTGCCATGGAGTGTCGCCCAACATGTCTGTTGCGCAGTTGGCAGTCATGGACGACGTCCGTGGGTTAAACACAGTAGGGTCCACGTGGCTTAGTCGACTTCTAGTTCTTCCGGCCGGGACATCTCTAATTGGCGTAGATACCTCACTTTGATCTTGATCGGTAGCATTGTCATCACGCTTGTTGGGGTTCTCGGGTAGCTTTACTTGGACGTTGCCTTCTGAATCGACAAGAAGCTTCAAGACGGCACAGAATACTTCCTCAAGCAACTCGCAAGGCACTTCTGTGTCTTTGTAACGTAGAGCGTCCACAAAGTCATCAAAGGTGAAACTATCCAGAACAAAGACCTCGGCCTGAACGTTGAGCGTGTTCCAGACTTCAAGTAGCATGCCCATAGACTCCATCTTAATGTCATGGAGAGTTGCGCGCCGACCTTTGAAGACATAGTGTTCCTGCTCTGCTGTGAAGAAATTGAGGCGTGGCCGTTTGGTGTCGGGTCCGTCAGTGCGAATTGGTAAGTCCAGATCTTCAATCGGATATTTGATGGGTGGCGGTGGAGGTGGTTGAGGTGGCAGACGGGCATTACCGATGGGAAGATGGCCATTAATGGCTGGTTCATGAGGAGCATTCTGTAGTTCAGTCTTAGTCTTAGTCATCTCAATTCGTCCCTTTGGATTTCTGCATACCTGGCGAATTTGTTGGCGAGCAGCCTTTGGTAGCGATTCCCGTACAGATTCTTCCACAGGAGCAGCTTTCGTACGAGGAGCACGGACTTTTGAGGGATTTCGCTGGAGCGTTTGCTGCTGTACCAAGTTAGAATGATAATAATACTGAGCATAGCCTGCATGTGGGGGTAAGTATTGCGGCGGCGGCGGTACGGTGTGTGGCAAATGATGCTCTGCAAGAGTAAGTGAAGACATAGCATCCACCGGTGTAGGTGCTGGAAAGGAAGAAGCCGAAGAGGACGGATGGGGGCGATTTACTTTTGACAGAAGCAAAGAGCCCTTCAAAAGATGCTGGGGGATCTCCATTGGTAGACGATACTGGATGGCAAAGTGCTCCTTCACTAGCCAGGGTGCGCCGATCCAAGCTTCGCGTTGAAGTGAGTTCTTCAAGAACGAACGCAGGTTCTGCTTGGTGAAAACGTTTCGCTTTCGCCTTATGTGACGATCGTCAAGCAAGGCTTCATTGTCAGACCCGTCGACTTTGACGAAGTAACGAGAAAAGGCTGGTCGCTGGACGCTGCCGTCAGGACCTCGGATCATTGGGAACTTGGCTTTTTCGCGGATCACGCCCTCTAACGTTTCGCCATCGTCGAGGATGATGAGCACATCCTCGCCAGGGAAGAACTCTTTCTTGAACTCTTCGAAGACGGAGGTAACTAGCAAAGTATCAGTCGTGGGTTTCACTCGTTAGATATAAGTTCGACCGACGCGTACCGAGCTCATCGATCCTTGAGGTGGTTGAGAATTGGACTTTTCTGAGGATCGGATCGCGAAGAACTTCTGGAAACAAGTTCTCTATGCTGGAGGAACTTTTCAACTTCTGAGTGTTAGCAGCAGCGATGACTCTGATATCATGGAGGCTCATACTTCTGATTGTCGTGCTTGAAAATATGTCAGACCGGATTTGCCGTTGATGCCGTCTGTGAACTTTTTCTAGAAATAGCTCGTCAGCTTGCGATTCGACGGCTCTTGCAATACGAGAGACACACTTGCGCAAGGTAGTCGTATCTACATGTACTATCAGCACGGAACTCGAATATTCGAAAGGGTTGAGAGTCTAACCTCTTGAGATATTCCTCATAATCGCGAAACACTTCGCCCGTAGCTTGCAGGACCCATACCTGCACATCCAATGTCAAACACTGCAACTCAAAGACGGGTATGCGAGTCATCTTACAGTATCGTTGTCCGTTATGCCCTGGGGAGGTGGTTGATAGTGGACTGGCTTGCGCTTATACAACACCTTGGCTCTATTAGCTCCTCGCCGTGGACTATAGCTTCCGGGGAGGCTTGCCATGATTGTAGTATACCGAGTCCTTCCCACTTCCAAGCAAGCGCTGGAACCACCGAGCGCAAGGAGGATGTACGAGAACCAAGTGGGAGGTCTCGCGAGCTTCTACACAGCCGACTTAAAATATCCCCAGCCTTGCAGGCGGTTGTGGATCCACTCGGTGGTGACGGCACAGAAGAACAATGAAGGTCGCGAAGACGGATCGCATCGAATGGGTACAGGAAGGGTCTGCAGCCAGGGCTAGACAGGGTCGTTGTGGAGGTTGAGAAGTACAAGGCGCAGGTCAGACGCGTTCCATTGGCGTTTTATGTTCAAGCGTGTGGCTGATGGGACGGAGGAGGAGGACAGGCGAACGACGAGCAGGCGCGCGCGCGATGGCGGTGATCGACGAAGGCACTGCTGGTGAGGGTGGTTGTGGGAGTGGTTGTGGGAAGAGGTTTGGTAGTTGCTGGGGGACGGGGAAGAGGAGGGAGAATACATAGTGGAGGTGAATCTACGGTACCCAAGGTCCTGGGGCTGCACTATACTAAGGTATGGTCGGCGGCCAGACACGCGCACCGCGCTGTGCTGGAATAGAGTGAGGGAGAGTACTACCACCTACAGTCCATGCCGTTACAGTACAGCCAAAGCTGATGCGGGACTGACCACGCCCGTTTACACGACCTACGCAACTACGCACGCCAAGCGCCATCCGGCATGCGTCTCTGGCCCGTCCCTTCCCGCGTTTAGCGACTCTCTGTTTGCCCTCCGCGCTTCTTCTCTGCCTTCCCGTCTGATGGACATTTTATATCACATCTTCCACGCCCACAACGATGCCGATGTCTGTCGAGTTTGGGCTCGTTCTGCTCGTCTAAACCTATGTATTCACGATAGTGCGCAAAGAAGCTCTATCCCTTTTTTGCGTTGTTGCTGCATGTGTTGAAAGATAAATCGTCTCTGTGACCCTTGTTTTACCACCCCTGGCCGCGCTTTGATGCACCCGTGATTTCATTGTGGGTGATGCGTATTCGATCTTCGACCTCCCATCGAGAGTTTTCATTCACCTAAACATTGTAGAGCAACTATACAGTCTGCCGATGCAACTTTCATGTCCCGTATGATAATACCTGGCAGCTAGTCAAACGTAAAGATCTACATTGGACCATAGAAGAGTAGGTGAACGATATGTCTTGCGACTGCATTGATCTATTGAGAATCAAGTCTACCAAAACTAGCCCTCATAATTGTGCCACCATGCCTATGATGTGAGAGACACAACAATAAATCCAAGCCAACTGCCGACAACACCAATTGCCGAGTATGAGCTAATGAACATTAACGGTAGGAACTCGAATTTTTGCCCGAATATAAGACCGTGCAAGAGAGAGCAGTATGTCAGCAGCGGAATCGCTATGACAGTATATAGAAGGGTGAAATGATCCAGGAGGAACCGTCTGGGTGTCTCGGCTCTGCCACACGAGTTAGCTCTGTCATCAATCCAATATGTCGACGGGACAAACTCACGCAGGTGCCAGCCGGTCGAATGCCAACAAGAAGGCGATCAACCAGAAAATAGTGTAGACTACCTTCACTGGAAACTCCTGTGTGGTGAACAGCAGTGGGAACAGGCTGACATGGCCAGCCACTGCCAGCGGTCGGAAGGCTGCAAGGAAGCGTCGATCCTTCAATGCCAGCAAACTGAAGGGAATTATGACGAGGAGGATGGCCTTCTCATGCACATGCCAACCAAAGAGAAACGATGAATACCCACAGAGGGTCACGGCGGCGACAAGGTTATCCCAGGTAGGAGACAGGAAGCATTTCACCAGGGCAGGCTAGTGGAGGTCAGATCATGGTTCACAGCGGATAGACAGCAAGATCAACTTACCATTTGACTTGCAAGGGTCAGGATGAATGTCAATCTTGGAGTAATCTCTGGTAATACCGCGAACGAAGTATCACCGACTAGACCTCTTGTTACGCTATTCACAGCAGCTTGGTCAACGGGTAGTCTCAGCAATGGGGCAGCTACGATACAGCCAGCGCGTTAGCAATTCGACGTCCATTTCGAGCGTCTTTGAAGTACTGACCATATATCAAGATTCTGTCAGTGAACGAGTACATAGCCCACACGTTTGGAGCCCAGTAGGCATGACACAGCCCTCTAGAGAAGGGGAACAAGCGAGTCAAGACTTGGTCCATTTGGCCCATATAGACGAAGGGCCCGAACGCTAACGCAGCAACAAACACGATGCTGAGGCCGAGCTTGATGCAGTTGAACAGCTGTATGTGGAATATTGAGCGTGGTCCAAGGCAGTATGCGCGTAGGAGAAAGACAAAGTATGCAGGGGACAAGTACAGGTAGATATGCTTCATGCACAACAGAGCTGCAAACACAACCGCACTGCCGAGCAAGGTCGAACGTGAGCGGGCAAGCACGATGGATAGAATGAGAATGCCATACATGACGCCATTGTATTGAAAGTGGATGTGGTCGATGATCAGAAGACCCGGCGAGGTAAGTATGGATAGTGCAGCGGCATGATGTTGCTTCTTGGTCCCTGGGGGCGCTGAACGGATATAAATCCACAATGCGAAGGCCAATACCAGTTCGGTCACGATGACAGAGGAGCGCTGGAAGTAAATGGTCTGCCAGGAGTCATAGTTGAGGTTGGAGACCTGAAGCATTGCCGAATCGACATATTTAGCAGCGTGAGATAGGATCCACTCGAAGTAGGCGAAGAAAGGAGGATAGTCGAGCGTCCATTCGGAGGATTTCTCATAGTACCATTGACTGACTGGCAAGCTGTTTGTGATGGCGAGCCAATTCCGGTGAACCTCAAAATCAGTGGATTTGCTGGGTAGGGTTTGTGGTCAGCGGAAAGTCATTAAGCATGCACCATTGGCCTTGATGGGAGGGAGCTTCTCACTATGCAGGCCACAGCAAGATCTTCAGGGCAGCAGCCACGACAGCGCATTGCGCAATGGATGGAGACCCGGACGCCATCCCTACCGAATCCACAACAGCAAGGTAGCCCCAAGACACGAATTCGTGCGGTCAATCACTGATCATCTTTTCTTGAACTGTTTGTGCTTCGGTGTCATCTCGACCTTGCCGGGCTAAGTAGCAGGTACCTAACAGGAACGGGCTCTTCCCGTGCCGCGTTCTGCTTTACCGGCTGCAGCCGCCATACTACATAATAGAGCACGACCGCGGAACTATACAGCACGGAACCTGCTCGGTGGTTTTGACCACGCGACGCCACGACCCCCTTTCTGTAGCAGAACAGGACTAGCGCGATCACCCAATGCCGATCTGCTGTGGAGAATGTCGTGAGCGCCTCAGGCACGGCTCGTCTAGTCCCCGCAACCCCCGTGTGACTTACCCCGTTTGGCCTACAAAGCCGCAGGTAAAAACAGTATGTGGACAGCTACATGTCTACCTCTATTGCCTATTGCAGCAGCAGGTATCGCTGAGTGAATGTTATTGTTTCTTTCGATTGATCTACCACTCCCGCCCGACGGTTGTCTCACATTCATCGACACGTAACCAGACGAGACTGCCTACATTCTCACGGCCCACCTAGTGGCTTGCAAGCTATGGTAAGGCCTGGTTTGCTTTTTCCACAGGGGCAATGCCTCACCCCGTGGCGTCCTGTTCCGTCTCGTCCTGCCTCGTCATCCTATCCTTTCCTGAAGTGCCCTGCTATGCCACCAGACTGCATTTTTCCAAGGCATTTCCAAGGCATGCAAGGTATAATAGGGTCTGCTTCCAGCCACAGTAACACTACCTAGGTACCGTGACTTGACACTCTCGATGCTATATCTGGCGTCTGTACTTCCCTGATCTGTTTCCTGTTTCCTGTTTCCTGTTTCTTGCTGTTGATTTTCCGTTCGATTCAACCCTTCGTCCTGTCGTCGTTCTTTGACTGGCACCACTAAATTGAAACAGCTTGACTTCCACCAACAATGGGAACATCATGACCAAATGGTTGCAAAGATGGACGATCTACAGTGTCTTCGCCTTCCTATTCCTATGTCTCGTGCTGGCTCTGCTCGACTATGAACCTGGCTCGGGTCCAGATTCAGATCCACCCTACCACTTCGCTCGCCCATCCTGGCTCAGGCAGAAGATCCAATGGAGAGAAATCGAGCACCATTATCCCGTCAAGTCGATCACACCTCTCCCAAACGACATCCCAGTTGCAATCCCCAAGATACAACACGACTTTGCCGTCGAATCTCCCGATGAGAGGGCTGTACGAGAGCAGCGGCTGGCCGCTGTGAAGGAGGCATTCGAACATTCATGGCAGGGTTACAAGCAGAATGCCTGGCTGCAGGATGAGGTTGCACCGTTATCTGGGCTTGCAAAGAACCCGTTTGGAGGGTGGGGAGCGACGCTGGTGGATTCGTTGGACAGTCTATGGATCATGGGCATGGAGAAGGAATTCAAGAGCGCGCTGAAATCGCTGAGAAAGATAGACTTCTCGTCGACACCGACAGATACGCTCAATGTGTTCGAGACCACCATTAGATATCTCGGCGGCCTGTTGAGTGCATACGATGTCAGTGGCCATCAATATCCAATCCTTCTAGAGAAGGCCACCGAGCTGGGGGAGATGATCTACCTCGCCTTCGACACCCCCAATCGCATGCCGGTGACCAGATGGCAGTGGCAGAAAAGGCTACGAGGCGAACGGCAGATGGCAAGTCCAAACGCTTTTGTTGCCGAGGTTGGCTCCTTCACTCTGGAATTGACCCGACTTTCCCAGTTGACGGGCGACCCGAAGTGGTACGACGCTGCTGCACGGATCATGGAGGTGTTCAGGAAGCAACAGAACGAAACCAAGGTGCCCGGCCTGTGGCCGACGTTTGTGAACACCATGAAGCAAGACTTCACGAAGAACAACGATTTCACCCTCGGGGCCTTAGCCGACTCGCTTTACGAGTATCTACCCAAGTCCTACCTCATCCTTGGCGGTCAGGTGGACAGCTATCGGACCATGTTCACTCGAGCGATAGACGTGGCCAAGACGTACATCTTCTTTCACCCACTTAACGAGGGCAATCAGCGCTTACTGATACCAGGCACGCTGAAACGCAATTCCGTCGTCAACCTGAAGCGCGCTTACCAGGGTCAGCATCTTTCATGCTACGCTGGCGGCATGGTCGGTCTTGGTGCAAAGATCTTCAACCGCCCAGACGATCTTGACATTGCACGGCAGCTCGTTGACGGCTGTATCTGGACGTATGAGAGCATGCCGACTGGCGTCGGTCCGGAGATCTTCACGGCGATGGCTTGCAACGACAGTAGTGCGTCTATTCTCCCAGATTGCGAGTGGCACGAGGGGGAATGGTACAATGCGATCATGTCGGATGGCCGATACCACTACGACGGCGATGAGGCCGAGGCTCTGTCACCGATGGAGCAGGCGCACCAGGTTGTCAGCGAAAACAACCTGATCCCCGGCTTCATGGAGATCAACGACGCCCGCTACATCCTCAGGCCGGAAGCCATCGAGTCCATTTTCGTCATGTATCGTATCACTGGCGACAAGCTGCTCCAGGACAAGGCGTGGCAGATGTTCCAGTCCATTCTGAACATTAGCAGGACTGACATCGCGTTTGCTTCAGTCACCGACGTGACCCAGTCCAAGCCCGTGCTTTTCGATAGCATGGAGAGTTTTTGGACCGCTGAGACGTTGAAGTATTTCTTCCTAACCTTCAGTCTGCCAGACGTCATCGACTTGGATGAATACGTCCTGTAAGTAGACAATTCCTCAAGCGAGCTGGCTTTGTGCTGATAACTGTTCTCAGTAATACCGAAGCCCATCCTTTACTACGACCTAGTTGAACACCCTTGCCCGATGTAATGGCACCCTTGCTACATCACCGACAAGACAAAACTCTCAACTACAGCCGTCCGAGTCTGGCCGATCGCATAGCCTTGATGTTTGCTTCTATGGAAGTCGTGACTTGTCTGAGTCTTACTTAGCAGATGAAGCTGCGACTGTTGCGGCCCAATCACCAATTGCGTCTGCGTCTTGAAACGTACACGTGCTTAGCTGTGGTGCCGATGCAGGCATGTTCTTGATAGGCAATGTGTGTCTAAGGTTGCATTAGAGGCGCACGAGGTGCGCTCGGAACACCAGTCTGCAGATGTCATGACTGCAGCACCCTGTCCCTGTGTGAAAATACGGTAGAAAGCATTGGCAGCGTAGTGTAAAGCTAGCGGAAACGCCCGAAGAGAAACCCAAAAAAAAAAAAGCGAGCAAGATTTATTCCAATATTCGCTTGTCCCATTCGATAGTGATCGTGGCGGCATGGGAGTTGTATCGCAAAGGCAACAAGCAAGCCCAGCTTCGACGTCAAATCGGTGTTTAGCCAGAACGGCTCTCCGGTGGCATGCGCTTCGAATCGTGACTGCGACAACGCATTTCGCGTATCGTTTGCCGTTTACGAGCATTGCTACTGCAGAAGTGGAAAGTGATTCGGCAACAGTGGATTGCAAGTTGTACCCTACTTAGTACCTTCAATGGCCATTGACCACGCCAACAGCCCTATCAACTCAGTACATTCTCCCGCCGGATCAAAAGAGGGTTGGGAGTCCCAGTATCTTGTGAATCGATCCGTAGAGACATACGTAATACTGACCTTGGGAGCGAAGATAAGTATACTCTTTCAAAAGTACACATGGCAGCACGTTCGCAACAGCAGACTGCTACATGTCTAATCGATGATGAGGAGCACTTGGGTTGACGGCAGTGTGGTATAGCCAAATAAAAAAATCTCCAAAAGATATCAACATGTGAAAGCTGTCGGGACAGGTCTTGCTGTGGCATTGGCGTTGGCGTTGGCGTTGCAGTCGTGAGTTGAGAAGAATGTGACGACCTCGGGAGGTAATATGGCATGGAATCGTGGATTTCGTCAATGCAACGCTAACGTTACGTATGCGATCTAACCCGGAGAGTCATGGGGCCGGGGTGGACTCTCCCTCTCACCTCACATTCAGTGATGCTTCTCAACCTCCTCGACGACATCAGCCATGAAGGCACCGCCAAGGAGGATGGCAGGCTCGTTCAGGGCGTGGTGCTCGTAGCTGAGGGTGCCGACGCCGCCCGCCTCGAGGATGAGCGCCGGGTTGTCTGCGATGCTCTTGCCGATCCACCGGGCGGCGAGCGCGCGCAGGATGTGGCCGTGGGCGACGATGAGAACGTCGTAGGGTTGACTGACGCTGCCCTTGGGCTTGCCAATGGCGTGGGCGTGCCAGCGCTCACGCAGCGATGCGATGAAGGCGTCCAGTCGCCTCGTCACTTGCTCTGGGGATCTGTTCCATAAAAGGGCCTGTCAGTCTACAATCCAGGACGTTGTCACCGATGCCATTACGATGGCAAATGCATTGCCTTCCCGACTCTGTGGTGTAAACCCAACACATCACATAGGCAGAGGATTGGTTGGAACGCGAGGGAAAAGACTCACTCTCCCCCAGGACAGCCATCTCTCCAAATATCCCAGTTCTCGAACCCGGGTCGTTTCCTGATATCGCTGGTGGTGACGCCTTCGAATTCACCGTAATCCCACTCAGCCACATCCGGGACGATCTCGATCTTCGCACTCGTCTCTGTGGCATCTGCAGTCTCGTGCTCACGCTGGTTGGCTTCCGCAGAGGGCAGGGCGACGTTGGGGTCACCATGGCGGTCCCAGGGCAAAGGGTGCACGCAGCCGAGACCGAGCAGCTCGAGGGTGCGCTGGGCGCGCTTGCGAGGGCTGACGTAGATGTGGGCGAGCTTGGAAGGTACGATGAGGCGGTTTGGGCCAACGAGTGCACGACCCGTGATGCTGATACGCTTCTCGCCGTTGGCCGTCAGTGGAATGTCGCTCGTGCCGGTGTGCCGTCCGTTCAGAGACCACTCGGTCTCGCCGTGGCGGATGATGAACACGCGCGGCGTCGTCATACTGTGCTTACGATCGTGGTTCTCGTCTCGTACGATGCTGTCCTGTCCTGTCCTGTACTGTCCTGTCCTGTTCAGCCGTTTGACCGTATCTATCAAAGCAGTCGCACTGATGGGGATATCCTTCGCTGAACTGGTGGGCTGGCCGAATGGTGGGTTGTAGGGAGAGTTAGAGCGAGGAGCTTTGGGGGGGAAGCTGTTGCAGCTACGAGAGCGCTGGATGTACGGTGAAGGTCGTTGAGGGTGTCTGCGTTGCCATTGATCGAAATTGTACGCGAGGGTCAAAGGACAAGGACAGCCGACGTCACAGACGGTAGCTGTGTGGAGGTGGGATGTACAGGCTGTCGTTTCTGCCCACCTACCCACCTGGCCGCTCTAATTGGGGTCCATACATCCGACGATGCCGGCCACTGTGCATCATGACAGCCGATGCAAGGTCGTCCTCTCACCAGAATCACAATCCGGATGGTGCATTGACACTTTATAGCCTGGACCGTAGCACGATGCGCGAGAGGTACACAAAGTCTCTCAGGTAGGTAGGTAGGTAGGTAGGTAGGTACCATGGACCTAGACTCATGGGAAGCTAAAAACGACGTGTCGCTTACGTAAAAATGCCAACCTTCTCCGAGCCTCGTGGAGTATCGAGGGCGGGCCGCTCTCTGCTTAACCATTCCATTGATGTGATGGGAAGCATAACCTACACGATTGGCAACCCGGATGTCGACTGTTGATATCCTAGGCATGAAGGGACAGGGGAACAGACGGAGCCAGCCAAAAGGTGGATAAAGAGTATTAATTAGACGGTGAATTATGGACTAGACAACACAGAGGTCTGTATGTAAAGCGCGATTCCCTGCTAGTAACCCCTTGATTCCAACCTTTGTTACCTCCAGTCCATGCTCTGAATTATATGCTCTTCAAGAAGCCTGTATGTGGTTGCCCTTTTGTAGCGAATTGAGAAAATAAAAATGAGATATAAGAAAAATCGATCCAGATCCAACAATGCCTTCTTGATGCAGTAGTTCTCGGAATCACTACATCCCACTCCAGTTATCGCACGGAAAGAAAGGGAATTCAAATCCAACGCCCGTGATGCAAGACCGGCAGGGAGGTTAGGATTCATTGACAGAGATGATGGTGGCGGTGGTGATGTTATTGTTGTTGTTGTCATCGTCGTCGCTCTAACTGCTTTTTCTCGCATCCTTGCGTCACCTAGTAACATAGGAAGGTCGGCGAGTGAGAATTGTATTGTGATGGGTAGGGGTACCGGTTCTGGCAATGTATTGTTGCCATGTTGCCATTCCAAAACAGTCATCCGAGTGATCGACAAAGTCAAGACCAGATCCTCAGTTTACCCAGGGTAGGTTTGATTGGAGGCTAGATGAAAAATGTGCATGGGTGAGCCAAAGGTTCTCCAGGCGTTTGTAATGGTGCTTGTGGAGATCCCTCTATTCTGTCCAAACAAATATTGCTCGTAAGTGACGAGCCTGCTGTTGATGATTATGAAGATGCTGAGGTTAATGCTTTGACAAGGATGTTATTACGGTTGTGACGATTCATCGAGCACTGATGGACATTTGGCTGAGCCGAACGGATACAAGCAGGCTTATTTGGCAACACTGGCGACCTTCGGACCGAGGGAGCTTGAACTGGAGTGTGCACTCGGCTCACTGTCGAAGGGAGGACCGGCAGAGCCATGACTTTCACCACTCCCCGCGCTGGCACTCGCAGAACCCGTTAGACTCCGTGCTTGGGAACCGTCATGGGGCTTGGGAGGATACAGGTTATGGCTCACCCCAGCTTGCTGCTCGACGTGTTCCGGTCTCACTGCGTTGCCATGACCCGACGGATGTCTAGGCATAGGCTGTCGCATTCCTGGAGGGGACGGGCGTTGGCTGTGGTGGTGGTAAGGGCCATTAGGTGGGCTGCGCCTCTGACCAGGTGGTGGAGGGCGCATGCCTTGGTTCAGTGGGTGGCCTGGGGACTGGGAGCCACGACGGCTCATTGGTGGACCATAATGACCCGGTGGTGGTCCTGGCATTGACTGAAGACGGTCAGCTGTCAAGGAATTAGTCCTTGACTCATGTCCCATAGTGAGCCGGTCGACGTTTCCATATCGATCTGATGAGTATCCCATGAGAGGATCATTCATGAGCTGATCCCTGAGTCCAGGCATCTGAGCTGTTAGGCTTGCACTTGCACGGTTTTGCATGGATGGACGTTTCCAAGGAGCGCGGCTGTGGCGCTGATGGGCTGGTCCACCCATACCAGCCATCAACTCAGGGTTCATTCTCAACTGCGAGGCTGAAGGTGTTTTTCTAGTCTTACGAGAACTCATGCTCATGACTTCGAGAGACTCAGGGTCGGCGGTCGGTAGAGCTGCAAGGTCCATTGGGTCGAAGTAGTCATCACCCTCATCGTCGTCGTCGAACCCTCCGTGCGAAGGTGGGGGCATTGGACGCCTTCGACGCATGTTGTATTCGCGTTCCCTCATGGCCAGCTCTTTCTGTCGCATGGCAAGGTCACGCTCTCTCAAAGCAAGCTCTCCAGATGATGGGGTCGTGGCGCCATTCGTGTAGGCATCCTCACCGGCTCCAAGGTCAGGGACATTGTCGTACAACATTAAGTGGCTGAATTCTTCGAGGTCATTCCCTTCAGCTGATAGTCTTCTTTGGGGAGGAGGTCCGCGAGGGTAGCCATTGCCGTTTGGTAGGCGCGCTGAGGGTGGAAACCCGTTCGCAGATGGGGGAGCGCGGCGCATTTGTGGAGGTCCATTTGGAGGTGGCGGCCCCCTACCTCCAGGTCGCATACCATGTCTCATACTAGGCCCTGGCCCTGGGCGAGGACCAGGTCCATATGACATCCGAGGGCCCATCTGTGGAGGTGGTGCAGCAGCTCCTGCTGGAATTGGACCGGATGGTGTCTGCGTAGAGACGGGTGGACGTGACAGGTTTATTGTGTTGAGGTTGGAGATTAGAGCGTACAATGTCTCTATCCTGGGAACCTGCAATCCAACCTCCTGTGCAAGTTTGATGGGTGAACCCAGGAAGGTCTCGATCTCCATGGGTCGGCGGGCAGCGAAATCTTGGTACATGGTGCTAGGCGCTTCTGTAGGGACGATCATCTGCTCAATTGTTGTTTCCTTGAAATCTGCCGGGAAGTCGCAACCCTGTGCCTTGGCCAATGCTATTAACTCATCGATGACGCCTGTGACTAAAGGCCTGACACCCGGCTTCTCAAGTAAGTCGGCATGGGAGGAGGTTTCGAATAGAACGCTGGTAGGGTGGAATGCTATGGGTCTGGTACGGTGTCAGTGTCGAAGAACACATAGCAAGGGCGATATGTGATCGACTTACCCAATCGTTCGCTCGTATTGTTGTTGGCGAATGTTGGGAGATACCTCACAGTCGACGGCACCCGACTTCAACGTCATGGCCAATGCCTCCGCCATATCTTGTTGAATTGTGAATGGGATGGAGGGATTCTTGTTTGCAGCGCCAACCCAAAGCTCTGTACTGCCCTTGTGTTCAAACTCACTGGAACCCAACTGGCTAAGCTCGGCGCCAGAAACGAGTGACAAGACGACGTTGGTGGGGAATCGCTGTTCGAGGTAGGACTCGACGCCAAGAGTATGTGTGGTGTTGACGAGGATGCAGGTGTGCTGGGGCGAGACGACGGATTCAATCACGGAGGCAAGGTCGTAAACGTCGGGCAGAGCCTTCACACATAGCAGTACATAATCGAAGGAAGCGCGAGAGACCGCGGCCGCGTCTTCAGGGGTTCGGACGACTGTAATGACAGTAGCGTTAGCTATCTGGGGGTGGTGGGAAGGGGGGTGGTGGGAAGCGAAGTTGCAAGGGTGTGAAAAGCAAGATAACGGGATGCATACCATGTCTCGGCTTGAATCGTTCGTTGCCAAATTTGGAGGATCTATTATTTGACTGTCAGAAAAAGTTCGACTGGAGATTTCGGATAGGCAGGCAGTTGTGGCGCCGGCCTGCTTAGAGGGTCCACTATCGCACCTAAAAGATATGCCATACTGCGAAACGGCGTCGAAGCCGCTCTTCCAAACTAGAGTAACGTCGCAAGCGTTTGTAGCAGAGAGACGCCAGGAAAGGAACGCAGAGACGGCGTTTCCACCGACTACGAGTATACGTTTGGTCAGTATGAGATTGCCATATGGCATGATTGTGGATTTGGGTATGGTTTTGATGATGATGATGATGATGATGATGATGATGATGACAATGGTGATGTTGTCTGATGGTGTCTGATGGTGGAGGTGATTCAACGCGAATCTAACAGGGTAAAGACATTGGGAGAGGCAGGAGTGAATGGAAGAGTGGGCAAAAGTGCGCAAAGCAATTCAATGCGAATGTAGTGCGGCACTGTACAGAACCGCACAGTTGAGCTCAGCAAGGCGTGTAGTGCCCGGTCTGATCTGGGCTCTTCTGCGTGTCTGTGTGTCTGTTTGCCTCTGTTTGCCTCTGTATGTATGTATGTATGTCTGTCTGTATGTCCGACTGACTTTCTCTGCTGCATAGGGTATGCGTCTTCCTGTCCACTGTGCGTGCGAGTGTGTCTGTGGATGCGTCTGTGTCTGTGTCTGTGGATGTGCATGGTGCGCGGGAGGAAGATTTGGATGGGCTTGAAAAGTGGAGACTCGACGGAAGCAGTATAGCGGAAGGGCTGGAACTGACCTGACAATATCCGCAATCTAGGCGTAGAGGGCGCCATTGCGTATCAATGGGCCGTGTGGTTTGAAGGATTAAAAGTCGAAGATGAGCCGGAAGAGGGCGTGGGTGCGTGAGGAGGTGGGAGATGAAGGTGGAGGAGGTTGTGATAGCAGTAGTAAGGAGTAGTGGCAGCAGTAGCTGGTAGTAGTAGTAGTGGTAGTGGTAGTAGCAGTAGTAGTTAGTAGCAGCTGTAGTAGCAGTAGTAGTAGCGGCAGCAGCAACAGCGGCGGCGGCAGTAGTAGTTCGACAGAAGCAGCGGCAATGGGAGAAGCCGAGTACAGAGACCAGGGTTCCTAGTCGCGGAGTTGAAAATGAGAGCCGGCCGGGTCAGAGCGCAGCAGAAGAGAAAACAGAAGCAGAGACAAGGGATCAACTGGAGCGGCAAGGTGAAATGATGGCGATCCACGGGCGGCTCTTCAGCCCAGCAAAGGTGAATGAAGCTGGAGCGGATTCGAGAGCATAGGAAGAGGCGGCGGCAGAACACAGTCGCGGAAACGAGCGTCGGGGCGTTGAAGCGATAGAAGGATGCTAGACGATGGGTGGTGGATGAGCGTGGGCGAGGCGACGGACAGCAGACGGCGAACGGTGGACGGAGCAGTGAGCAGTGAGCAGTGACGATGCACCGGTGATGGCAAGTTGGGTGGGTAGGTAGGTAGGTAGGTAGGAGGAAGCGCCCGCCTGGCTGGGCAGCAGTGTCGTGTAGTGTCGTATACTGTGTACTGTGGTGTGTATACTGTGGTGTGTGCTGTATTGTGTGGTGTGTGGTGTGTAGCGTGTACTGTGTAGTGTGTAGTGTGTAGTGTGTACTGTGGGTAGATCAGATCGAGCCGGGTCGGGTAGAGCAGGTACCTCTGACAGGCAAATAGAGAGATGGGCAGATGGGAACGAATGTGTGCGTGTACTGGGTGTGTATGTGGGTATGGATATGGGTATGGATATGGGTATGGAGCAGCTGCTAGGTGGGTTGGGCGATGGCTGCAATGGCTAATGGCTCTTAATGGCTAATGGGTGTGCGAATGCTTGTTGTGCCTGTGCGTACGTACGGTGGGTTAATAGCTCGCTCGCTGGTTCATTCGTTCGTTTGTTCGTTCGTTCGTTCGTTCGTTCGTCCGTCCTTTTGTTCGTTCGCTTATCTATGTGGGAAGATTGGTCTATAGGTGTGCAGTGATGGTAGTGGTGGTAGTGGTGAGTTTGGACGGCGATAGAGATGAGGATGATGTATGTAGTGGAGTGCGCCGGATCACACAGCGTACAGCATGTCAATCACGGACAGGGTCGTAAATGAAGAGCGAAACGGTCGGAGCGAAGGAGGGGATGACACGGAAGTATAGCAGAGTACAGCACGACACGACACAATACAACTCAGTATAGGGTGGGATAGGAATAGGACAGGGCAGGAGACAGGGCAGGACAAGGCAGGATGGGATGAGATGGGACGAGATGGGATGAGATGTCCCTAGGTAACTAGCAGAATGGAGGGAGGGAGGGGTGGAAATGGACGCGAATGCGAATGCGAATGCGAATGTGAAAGTGAATGTTGTCGATGTATCCAGCCTGAGCTACTTCTGTGGGTAGGTAGGTAGGTACTAACCATTCTAAATGATCGTGTAGGTACGCTCGATTGCTTGCGTATGCTCCGTAACGGTCCATAGCCATCTATTCCGCCTACCTGTGGCTATTCTCTAGCCTGATGTCTTTTTTTCCGTTATACTTTTAACAATCTGACTGGAGCGCATGCTTGTGCCTAGCTGCCTATATGTTTACGATTACCTACCTAGCAGGTATTGACATGGCCTTGGTTGGTAATGGTGAAGTAATGGTACTGTAATGGCACTGTAAGTGATGGTCTGGTAGATCATTCAACATCATCGACATAATAATGGATCATCACCATCATCATAATAGCACTCTGTCTCGCTGCGATATGATCATGAGCTAGAGGCTAATTTATTATTAGGCGGCCAGCTCTCCACCCAATTGCGCTATCCATTACTAGATCATTACTAGATTGGCAATTTATTCACCATTTCAAGATGTGTGTGTGTGTGTGTGTGTGTGTGTGTGTGTGTAGAGGATTTGTGCCGTGTGTGTGCTGTGCTATGTTTGTGCATGTGCATGCGCCTGTGACTCTCTGTGTAGGTGTGTGGGTGGAGGTGTCTACCATTGCCACTAGGGAACATCCAGCAAAACCATCTAGACCGAACCATTCCCCTTCGTGAAAAAGCCGTTATCCTGCTTGACCAAGGGGTTAGGTCCGCTATGCAATCTCATCCTGCTGACTTTGCCTACTACGCTTTATCAGGAACCGACAGTATCACCTACAGCTTCCAGGCCCGTTATGTCACAGCCTGCGGTATACATAGATCTCAGCTCGACCACAGTGTTGAGAGTGAGTGGTGGCTGGTGCTGGCCTCCACGCTCCACGCCCTGCGGATCACACGTAATGTATGCACAGTAGCTATGGTAGCGATGATAAAAAGTAGACCGCCTGTGCGCTCCACTCCTGCAGCCGTTGTTTACCTACCAACCAACCAACCCACCAGAGCTATATACCTTACGCTGCTTGCTATCAGCCATTACCCATTACCGTCGCCGATATGAAACCGTGGGATCGCGAATTTGACTGATGAGATCGACTGGACGTCATGCACGTGGTGACGACGGTGGTAACGCGGCGGCAGTGGTTTTGTTTGCCCTTGCCCTCTACCTAGCCTCGAATGGCCGGCTGGAATTCCACTGGGGGGAATCGTGTTGGGTAGGTATGCCACTCTGGAATGCGGTCAAATTTCACGCTTTCATACCCTGCCTGCTTCCTCTCCAGCCGTCCCATCTGTACAACCCTTCCCCCAACCCCCTAAATATGAATCCTGTCCCTGCTATCTTGAGGAGCCGGCTGCTGGATGTCACGGATGAACACCAGCAAGACCTTTCTATTGCATGTGTTCTACTTCTGTAGATACCGTCTCCAAGCTGCACGGTGGCTGACACAGTGTATGGCGGTCTCGCCTCTCAGCGAGGTTGACATGCCTGACCCTGCGACTTCATACATGAATGCTGCATACTATACGATGTACTGCACTGCATTCCCAATGTCCCCCTTTTTTATGATGTTTTCGTTCGCTTCTTCCGTACAATGCAGGCTAAATAACCACTTACCACGAAAATGCTTATTTGGGCACTCGGAGATCATCTAGATCCTCTGATCCTAGGATCCTTCCAATCAAGCATGCCGCACATGGTGCAAGCCGACTGGGGTGGCAGGGACTCGATCCTCGATTGGTCGCGCTACTCGACAATGCTTTCGAGACCTTGGATGAGCTTCAGTAAAGGCGTTGACGTTGGGTTTGAAACCTTCCGGCTGACTTGGACGTCGTTCGCTGACATGCAGAGCATGTGTGAACCCTTCAGATCCATGGTATGCGGGAAACGGTCGGTATAGAGAAAAGCCCATGGTTCGCATCCCGCTCCGGACCCATTGGCGTGGTCGGCGTGGTGGACATCTCATTGTGGTAACATCAGCAGTGGTATCGCACAGATGGCATCCATGTGCGGCCAGCGATCCCTATGTCACCCGTCGTGCGGTACCACCCTACACACACATGAACCTGAGAATCTCCCGGTAGCACTGTGAACAGCACACTTATCTATGTGCTACGATGATGATCAAGTAGTAGTCACTCGGCCGAACACCTGCCTGTCTGGTCTTCCGCCCTATCAACGCCAACTGTCTATTCTAACCTAATCTCTACCGTGATGCACATGCTCGCCCTTCCATGGGAACGAGAAAAGCTTCTTGGGCATCTTATTGGTGTGCTGTCTCAGATGTGGGTGGCGCAGATTCGCGCACCTGGGCCGTAATCGTCATCATCACCAGAAGACGAAGGCAGCTACGAAGCCTGCTTTGGGCCGATGTCAATCTCCTGGACCTGTACGGCTGGCTTCTTTTCGTGACCGGCTCCGTTTCTCTTCCCTTGGAAGACCCTGTCGCTTTCGCTTCTGCGGTTCGACTCCATCCAGTTTCGGCTCGACCCAGCTGGACGAATATCACGGCTGGAACCTCTCGAACCGGGTGCAATCTTGGGCCCGGAGACTCATGTAACCGAGTGTATGATGACGCCTTGGACGAAGCTTGGTCGGTATGTAGGTAGGCAGGTACAGTAGCAATGCTGCTTTGCAAGCCGCCACACCAGCATTACTAAGTCGACATCGAAACCTGCACCTTCCGTACTTCATTAACTGGGTGTCCAGTGAGAAGCTTCAAGACACGATAGCTCTCTCGAGACCCTGTTGAATCTGCGGACGTACCAGGTGCATGAATGGACGAGGGTGACGCGCGGACTGCACAGAATGCATGGCTGGGGAGGTAGCTACCTGGACGCAATCTCGTCTACAAACCCACCCTGCACTGTTCGCCTTCACCACAAACCCTACAGCGTCTTTGATCCTAGACCTTCACGAGCGGAGCGGATCGCAATGTCTTTTTTCTGGGCAATATCCTGTATGGAGCGCACATGACGATGTAAATGACAGTGTATTCGGGGACAAGCAGTAACACCCGAACCCCAAGAATAGGAATACATATCTACCTACCTACCTATCTACCTCCCTACCTACCTAGGTAGGTAGGGAGTCATAGGTGTAGCCTTCCTACGGCATGCGCAACTCTGAAACGGCGAAAGGAAACTGTTTCAGCGTCGAACCACCCCATCCTTCTCCCTCCTATCCATCTATGTAGCCACACATGAGCCACAACCATTTCTAGCGCAGGACGGAAATACAGGTACTGTATTCAAACATCAGAGCCTATTGCAACAATACATACTCAGCTAGAGTAATCAACCCCCCAATCCAGCAGTCTATATCACACTCGGATTCTACAGTATCCGTTTCCAGTCCAAATTTAAGGTTTCACCCTCTGGTAGCTGACACACGTGGTTTTGCGCTAGGCTCGGCTCACTCCCCTCTATCGACATTCTCGATTACTCGAATACTCGAACATCCATATCAAACGATTCACTCGTGAACGACATACGGTATCGTCCACTCGTTCCATAAAATTACATCACATCCCCCACCGCCACTCACGGATGTTCAATGACCCGTGGCGCAGCAGGATCGTCGACGTTATCTAGGTATCGCCTGTCGTGGCCGGTTGCTTTTGTAGCCGAACCTTTGTTTCATCAATAGGGATTTCGCTTTGCTCGTTCGCTTGCTCGCTCCCAGCTTGACATGCATGCGGATTTCCATGCAATCCATTGCATTGCAGCACTGTTGGTGTTCGCCATCGACATACCACCGCAGCTCAACGGAGTTTCACTCGGAAAATAGAGCCCCCAGAAGTGGCTTGCACTGCAGGTGAGACAGACAACCCACAGCTGCCCGGTCCAACACGCCCCTCCTACTGCCAATTCCCGACCCAACATATATCCTTTGATCTTCCAACTGCTCCAACGTTTGTATGAGGCTCCATGGTGGGATGGCCTCAAACGTGGTGCGCTGTCCCGTGTGTTACACAGCAAACAGCCACAGACGCATTGTGCGATGTATGCGGTATATTGCAGGCCAAGGCATGCCAGAACAATACATCAATGTGATGGATCCTTGTCTTGCAATAGCCTTCTTCGGTCTCGTTGCTCGCACTCATAATTCGTCTATACCAGAACAGAGTCGGCCGACCTCTCTTCGACCCTGCTATCTTTTTGCAGTAGTGTCGGGAGATTGCGTCTCGACTCGGGTACAACATGCCCCCTATATGTTGCCTGTCTAGTGAGCACATTACACGCACCAACAGCTTGTCATAACGTTGTATACCGGACTTCGTCACCTTTTGCAACATCTTTCTTGCTTCTGCCTACTGCATTGGATTTCCCCCTGTGTTCGACGAGCTCACATACCGTGATGAAGGTTTGATGCCACCCTCGTATATCAACGCTAAATTTGTTGCTGGTCCAAAAGCATACGATACTGTGGTCTTCCTACCCTGGGCATGCCACCAGAGTCAGGTCTGACCACAGCATTTAATGTCGACCAGGGATGATCCTACCTCAAACCTCAATGTTGGCATCGCTACAAGTCTGCCCCCAGCGACAGAAGGCGCATGCTTGTTATCACTGTAGATGTAATGCTAATGTCCAATCAACCCTGGTTGACCAATGTAATAACAAAGCGATGAATGGAACCCAGCCCAATAATGGCCTTCTTTCATTGAGCAAATGAGTGACTATCCAAGTTGAGGCTGGAGATATCCAGCCATTGTCAATGGAAATCGAGCGTGATGCATTCTCCTAATATGCCGCAATCGACTTTGCCGCAACATCTAACTCCTTCACTTGCTTTGTTGAAACCAACATGATAGATGCGAATGGTTTCGCGCAGATGTCACTACAATACCTGTAGCTGGCTGCCGGTCAATGTGTCTTACGTCCAGTAGTCTGTCGCCTTACCTCGTATTGAATACGGCGGTACAGGGTAAGGCACCAAGGCACGAATATTCCAGCCAAGCCTTGGAGAAGACGGGAACTTCCGTCGCACACCCAGCCCGCGCTGAAAATCCCGCGAAATGGCACACGCCAAGACTTTCGAAAGCGCACCTCAGTCAAGTCCCAATCAGCGATACCTAGAAACGTGGATTCGCTTTGACGACAAGGCAACGAAGCCGTAGAGTACGCCAAATCGATTTAATCTGAGCGGCTGCCAAACATGAGGACCTACGACGACAGTTTCTCCGGTCAGAAGATCTACCCGGGCAAGGTACGACACTCGACACATCCACATCCACATCCACTTCAGATC
Source organism: Scorias spongiosa (assembly GCA_018467035.1). Classification (NCBI taxonomy): domain Eukaryota; kingdom Fungi; phylum Ascomycota; class Dothideomycetes; order Capnodiales; family Readerielliopsidaceae; genus Scorias; species Scorias spongiosa. The sequence goes on from JACSZZ010000001.1 coordinate 1,081,064, forward strand.
AACCACCTTGCGAACTTAAGAGGAGGAATCAATGTCTACAATCGACGGGAGGATATGGGTGGGCCCAGCTGTGTGTCATGGCTCTGAGATGCTGCCTGTGCCACTGGCATGCGCCGCATACCCATCCAGGACAGGCTCTGAGAGAGTTTGAAGACGCGCAAGGAATCGCAGCACCAGGGTTGCATTTGATGGATCTGACGGATTTGGAGGGCTCAGACGACGGGGCAGATTGGGAGGATTCAGACTGACAATCATGATAGGGCAAGCTCTACGTCCGTGGTGACAGCAAGATCTTCCGCTTCCAGAACGGCAAGTCCGAGTCGCTGTTCCTCCAGCGCAAGAACCCTCGCCGTATCGCTTGGACAGTCCTGTGCAGGAGACAGAGGAGAAAGGGTATCACCGAGGTATGGCATTTGGACACTCAGGCTTGTCGCTGCACGTTAAAGTAAAGGACATGAACTAAAGATACCGAACAGGAGCAAGCCAAGTCCCGCCGCCGCCGTGTCGTAAAGGCCCAGCGTGCCATCGTCGGTGCCTCTCTCGACGTTATCAAGGAGCGCCGCAGCCAGCGCCCTGAGGCTCGTGCTGCTGCCCGTACCGCCGCCACCAAGGAGGCCAAGGACAAGAGGACTGCTGCACAGAGCGCAAAGAAGGCTGAGAAGGCCAAGTCTGCTGCAAAGGCCGCTCAGGGTGGTTCAACTGGCCGGTAAGTCGCTTCGTGAGCCTACACTTAATACGCATTGGGCAACGCTGATCGTGTGTTCTTCACAGTGTTGTTGGCAAGCAGGGTGCCAAGGGCGCTGCCCCTAAGGTCAAGCCAACCTCCCGTTAAGCTTAGCTTTTCTTTTCACGTTGCTGGGAATTCTGGGACCTGCGAAGGGGGCTTGCAGTCTAGCGTGCTACTTCACCCTTGACTGGCGATGAATCACATTTGTTGTTAGATCCAAGGGCACGAACGCCGTATTCGGCTACAGTGGCAATGAATTGATGCTTCCAACCATTCTCACCTCTTGCATCGCATCGAGTCATTTTGAACTGGTGTCCAGTGGCCAATTGTATACAGGCTGAGTTTGAGTTGATACAAAATCGTAGTGTGGAAATTGGGCTGTCTCACGCATCCACAGAATGCAAAAAAGCTAAATTTAAGTCGCTGCATCAACCACAGCATTCTTGCGTTATATCATTTCCTGTGCAATGGGTTGAGTGCATCCACTTGCTGAAAATCTGCATGGTTCTAGCAGTAACTACCTCCCATCCAGGATCTATAATCCCAGTCCAAGCACTCAAAACCATGAGTGAAGCTCGAGCATGAAGCTTGTTCGAGTGACTGAATTGCAATCGTCACGGTCAGAGAGCATGATCAGCTATGAGCCTGTTCTACACTGACATCTTTCCGCGTCATACTCTCAATCGCTATGCGCCCATTCATTCGTCTCTCCAAAAGCCGGAGCCTCTTCGCATAACCATTCTGAAAGTTTCTCGTCCGCTATCATATACACCTAGAGTCTGTCACTTTCTCGAGCTGGATAATGTCCGAAGCTCTTACAGCTGACCTGCCAAAGCAGAGCGAGGCGACGACTGGGGTGCTTGGCAGTCGCAGGGGTAGGGATTAATCTTCTCGTTGCCTAACCCGCACTGATCCGTGATTGGCCGTTCATAGATGGCTGACAACCGTAGAGAGCAGTTGGGAAGTGCTGTGGCTCTCAAGTGGCTCCAGATCCTTGCCCTCGTCGATGTTCTGCCACACAGCCCAGACGTTAGGAAAGATGAATGGCTTGTGGTATACATCCAACCACGGCGGAAACCAGTCGTTCGGCTTGTCTAGGATAGCTGAGATCGCTCAAATGGAGATATTTCTTCCGGTCAAATTGCGGGTAGCAGTGGAGATCTCGCGTGAGTGCAAATGCAGTATTTGGGCGTGTTTTTGAAGGGCCACCACGCCGAATGATATTACTGTAGTAGATTCTCATCCCACGGGTGCTTCAAGTAGGCCTTGATCTTGATCTTGAGCTTGAGCCTGGCGCGTGCCTTTTCTCTTCTGTCTCTCTGCGCCTATTGGAAAGCGCTTAATAGCGGCGCATGTAGAACATGTGACGACGAGCACATCCGCCCATGGCTTCTTGTGACCTTTGCTCGAGTTCTCGGTGTGCTTGGTGCATGTCAGGTCATCAATGAGTGGGGCGTTGCAGACTTTACAGGTGCTGCGCTTGGTATCACGATCCAGCCTGATTTGTGACTTCAAGGCTGTCGCGCGCAGCTGACTGGAAAGACGAACAGATTGCTTGAAGATACCTTGTCGTCCATTCTGTTCGGATGAGTGAAGCCTCTGGTCATGCTTGTTCGTTGCATCGCTAGATCGTTCTGTGATTGAGTCTTGGGCACCACTGGCAACCAAGGAGGACTCGGCTTGAGTTTGGTTGGTCTTTTGAACCTGTTCGGACATGCTTGGAGTTGCAAGATGAAGCGAGGCAAGCCTTAAAAACCTGATGCGAGCTTGTAGATGCTTGTTGCCATTGCCCTTGCCTCCGCCTTTAGCGACTTTGGCACCTTGAGTCTTTGTCTTCCCCATTCGATAGTATTCCTTATCTTGGACAACTTTGCAACGGCTATGAAGTAGAAAGCGTCATATTGTAAATACTAAAGAAAAGCAATAGAGTGTTGTGCATTAGCACTTCGTAGCGTGTATAGTTGACAATATAACACAATCAATACATTATATTGCGGTATTTTACACCACAGAACTGTGTATGCCTAAGGCTGGAATTCAGTCCTATGTACGGGGCCTACCGCGCTGTCTACATATTATGACATGCCGGCCCAGTAGGTGTCAAGACTTTAGTCACCGCCGTCTTCGCCCGGCGTCCTCATTCCTAGAGTCACTTTGAACCTCCCGCGGCTTCGAAACGCGCTTGCTTTCCTTGTAGTTCGCCTTTGCCTTGCATCTTCATTGAACCCATTACCAAACGGCCACACCGCTTCGTCCTTCAGCATAGAACTGCAGGCGCCATCAGCGGTATAATCACCACTCAATCTACTGCCTTGCTCCTGTCGAGCGCATCATTCACGACTTGATACTTCATTTTCCCGATCGCAAGCCCACCGATTCATACCACTATGTCTGCCGAAGAGGATCTCATCGATTACTCCGACGAGGAGCTTCAGACCACCGACAATGCCACCGCAGCGCCTACTAATGGAGACGCCAACAAGGGTAACCTGAAGGTTGCTGGTGCTAAGAGCAGCACATACTCTGGAGTCAACTCTGCTGGTTTCCGTGACTTCATGTTGAAGCCTGAGATCATGAAGGCCATCACAGACTGCGGTTTCGAGCATCCATCCGAGGGTTAGTCACTTATGTTCTCCATCCTACTGCGTGCGAGTTTTGCGATTCGAAAGCGCGTTCGTCCATCTCAAGCGGTCGGGAAAGTCAAGAGGTAAAATTCTGTTTGCTTCGCCACGAACGGCCTTGCGACCGCTGTCAGGCCACTACGCGACTGTGGCTTGACAAGTCTGCGCAACTATGACGGCACAACAGATCTGAGAATTGCTTGGTCGTGAAATGGAGACAAGAGAGGTCTTGGCCTGATGGAAGGGATACCAGCGCCAACTTCTGCTGCTGTGTTATACGTCGGATAGCTTGATGAAGCTATCTGACTTCCGCAAAGGATATCAGATGAAACGGGCGCGACTTTAGACTCGACTTGAGATGGACTAGCCCTGATGTTGCCCGGCTGCGTAAACTTTTGAAAGCATTATCTGACATCTGCATCATACAGTCCAGCAAAACGCGATTCCTTCAACTATTCTTGGTCAGGACATTCTGTGCCAGGCAAAATCTGGTCTCGGTAAAACGGCCGTCTTCGTCATCGCTACACTCCAGCAACTTGGCGATGTTGTCGACGGTGAGGCTTCGGTCTTGGTCATGTGCCACACTCGTGAGTTGGCTTTCCAAATCAAGAACGAGTACGCCCGTTTCACCAAGTACATGCCAAATGTTCGCACCTCAGTCTTCTACGGCGGTACTCCTATCCAGGACAACATCAACATCCTTAGCAACAAGGAAACCCACCCACACATCATTGTTGCCACCCCAGGTCGCTTGAATGCTCTTGTTCGCGACCAGAAGCTTCGTCTCAACAACGTCCAACGCTTCGTGCTTGATGAGTGTGATAAGATGCTGGACCAGATCGGTAAGTTCGGGAACACATGCATAGTTTCTGTGTCGGTGTCGGTACTGACTTGAGACAGACATGCGCCGTGATGTTCAAGAAATCTTCCGCAAAACACCCACTCAGAAGCAAGTGATGATGTTTTCGGCCACCATGTCGCAGGAGACCCGTGCTATCTGCAGGAAATTCATGCATGGTCAGACCGAGATCTACGTTGATGATGACACCACTCTCACACTGCACGGTCTGCAGCAATACTATGTCAAGCTTAGCGAGGGTGAGAAAAACCGCAAGCTGAACGATTTGTTGGATGACCTCCAGTTCAACCAAGTCATCATCTTCGTCAAGTCCACCCTGCGTGCTACCGAGCTCGACAAGCTCTTGAGAGAGTGCAACTTCCCCTCGATTGCCGTACACTCTGGTGTGTCGCAAGAGGAGCGGTAAGTGCCTACTTACCCAGCTGAGTTGAAATATAATACTGACAATCCTCCAGTATCAAGCGCTACAAAGAATTCAAGGAGTTCAACAAGCGAATCTGTGTCGCCACTGACGTTTTCGGCCGTGGTATTGATATCGAGCGTATCAACCTTGCTATCAATTACGATCTCCCAGGCGACGCAGACAGCTATCTCCATCGTGTGGGTCGTGCTGGTCGTTTTGGAACCAAGGGTCTTGCTATCTCTTTCGTTTCAAACGAACAGGATCAAGAGGTCCTCAAGGAGATCGAAAAGAGATTCGGTGTGGCTATGCCGGAACTGCCCAAGGAGATTGACCCCAAGAGCTACATGGCTTAGGCGACGACCCTACGCAACGTGACGAATGATGAACATGGTTGTCGAGCTCGATCAACATGTTCTTTCCAGGCTGTAAAATAGCAGTGATCAGACTAAAATGACCGAGGGTGAGGATCAATGGGGCTTCTCGGTTCTGTCAAAATCTAAACGTGTAACACTGGAAACTATAGTGTCTTGCAAGCTTCCGTAAAAGTCACATCCTTGTTTTGAATGCTCAGTCTTGCAATCGGCAGTTCTTCGCAGACAATGATTCAATCACTGAGATGATTGACTGCAGCTGCCTTCCCACTATGATACACTGTTTCCATGCGGCTAGTCCCATTGGCACCAGGGCAATTACTTGCTGGATGGCACGTCAGTACCACGGAAGATAAATGCTCATGCTGCCGTTTGCGTCCATCCCATCTTCCGAAGGGACGAACCGCACGGGCCGTATATGGAGCCAATGAAGTCACCCATCTCTACAGCTCAGCCGAATTCGGCTAATGATCTGCTTTGAATAACAAGTTGGGGACGAACAAATTTAGACATTTCATTTCTTACCAACAAAGAAACATACCTGCCCTGGCTGTACGGAAAGACCCTAACAGATCGATACCACCTTGGCCCCTGCTATGAGCCGGATTCAGCGCTTTGTGCGTGGCCTGGGCAATGTGCGAATGCGGCTGGAGGCGTGCTTGATGCAAAGAGCTTGAGCTGGTGCATCACCTCTTCGCACGTCCATACCGTCAATTTGTGCCTTCCGCCCTGTAAGAGGATTCCAGTTGCGTTTCATGTAGCCGGCGCGATCTTTGGCATGTCAAATTTTCTCCTTTGCTACCCAAAGCGTACGAAGTGGGATCTATGAGGCGGAGGACAAAGAGCTCTCCAGATTGAACTATCGATCTCGGGAATGACCCTGACCCAACCTTTTCATCGTCCAAAACCTGGTACGGGTGCTAGATCCCAGTAGTAAAATAGGCGTCGTCGTGCTTTGGGTGCACAATGCTGAACTGATTCCCTAACTTCTTCTCCATCAAGCATTTGCTCAGTATGATTTTCAAACATGTCAACAGCTGCCATTCGTCGGCATCATTAAAAGGTCAAACCATCATTCTTGTCGACCTACCACACGACCTACTCTATGAGACTGGGCGGCAATTTGCGGTTGAGGAGGCGGCGATAGTGATTCTCGCAGTAAGAGACACATGTCAGGGCGACATAGTGAGGACGTCGATCTTAGACGCAGTCCGGTCCTATAACACCTGGTTGACGTCCCAAGGACTGGAGGCACGCGGATGCGACGACAACGGGGAAGTGATATCGACGATCAGGGTCTGTCAGGTCGATCTGTCAAGCGTGAGCAGCGTTCGAACTTTCGCTGGCTGGTCAGAAAGCAACCTGGACACAGTCGATGCTCTCATAATACATGATTCACTCCCGCAAGGGCGAAGGGCTCGTCTGGACTTCAAGACGTCTGGCGAAGAACATCAACTTCTTGCAATCGACAATGATGCGGACAGAGAAGAGGCTATTGGCCACTCCAGCAGAAGAGCCGTCGAGACACTCATCAAGGGGTTGAATCCTCAACTACAACGAGCAGCGGTGCAAGCAGAGCACTCTTCGCACGTGTCCCTGATCTCGATCCGATCAAGTACACCATCTCGCTGGCTCTCTCAGAATGCGCCGTGGAAAATCAGGAAATCCATCATGGACGCTCATTGGGACCGTTGTCAGCAACAGTCGCAGCTCAATGCGCTTATGCATCGTCTCTCCGAGCATGACGAGGCGTGGTTGTTCAAAGAGGAAGAAAAGATCGACATGCTATCCGCTTTGGATTCGAAACGTTTCCTGGATAATCTTCATTTTAGCAGTATTGACGCAAGTCCAAGCGGGATACGTCAGGTCTTGTCCCCGCAATCATACGTAGCAGCTGCTGCCGGGCAGATCAAATCCGTTGTTAGCAAGAGCGTACCTCTGCAGCGATATTGACGATTTCGCCACTATGTCCGTCGCATTCGATAATTCTTTCCAATTTTCCATAATTTCCACATCCATTCGCATTAAGAGCGCCATGTCGTCCAGAGCCGAGCATCACCGTGGAAATTGAGACTCATGGGAAACACATCATATCGGTCGTTGGTATCAAGAATTCATTATTGATCCGCTTTTTACATTTTCGTTCCTATGGTTTCTCTAAGCACCACCCTCCTTCCTGGCACCGGTGAAGAAAGCAAGACCGTAGTCCTCAGTGGTGAAGGTGATCTTGGCACCCTTGGGGAAGTAGAAAACGTCGCCCTTGACGGCGTGAACCTTGTTGCCGGCCTCATCGCTGATGTCGAAGCTGCCCTCGAGGATGATCTTCATCTCGTGGTAGGTGTACTCGTAGACGAGAGGGGTACCTGTTGAATCATGCGAGTCAGTAAACCGTCGTCCATCCACGTGTGTGGTTGCACGCTAGGAGCGCTTGAGGGTGGTGGTGGCGGCATACCCTTCTCGAGTCTGTAGAAGCCAGCGCTCATTGGGCTCTTCTCATCGAGCTTCTCGCTGGTGAAGACATCGCCGAGGAAAGCGTTCTCGTTGGCGATAAGTGGTGGCTTGAACTCGGACTGAGCCTTGGGGAAGTAGTTGAGAGCGACGGCAGACATTGTTGCTGATTGATTTGTGGTCGTTGGGAGTGGTTTGAGAGTGATTGTCCGTGTACGGTGTGGTTATGAGATTGTTGGAGTGTGTGGAATTGGAAGATACTGCTACCTAACCACCGGGAGGCATGGCATCTATATACCTCTACATCGTCTCGTACCTCTCCCTCGTCTGCTATGATCTGCCTCCCCAAGAGAGAGGTCAATCGCACGTCTTCCTCGACAGAACGAAGGAGCAGTTGCCTCGAATGGGTAATAGGCTGCGGGAAGGCCGTGGCTACACAGCTACAGGAGGTCGAGTAGGTAATAGCTAGACCCCTTCTTACCTATCGTGCGAGGAGGTACCAAAGCTGGCAGGGTCTACCTTCAACATCCAGACACTACCTCCACGCGCAGCGCAATCCCACGGCGAGCTGGCGAGGTCGATAGGTGACGGGGGAGGGATTGATGGGCCAAGAAGGCAGAGTGCCACCACCAACAGTCATGACCAACCGAACCTTCGTCCTTATCTCGTGCGTAGTGAGTGCTAGATTGGCGGGTAGATAGAGCTGTCCTGGGATCTGGCCGGCCTCGGTTCATGGGTCGAATCAACGAGGGGTGGACTGCGGAGAGCTCTCGAAACTGGTCCAGTACAGCTTAGGTGGGTAAGTCTCCCAAAGGGTTGGTTGGTCTTGTTCGTTCTGCTAGGTAATTCCGTAGGCAAATTCTGGCTGGTCGGCTACGGCGGTGGTGAGGGCCCCATCGCATGCCCCGTCACATCCGCTCTGGAAATTTTGTCCCAATCCGGAATGGCCCAGCAGATAGCACAGCAGGACTTAGTAACTCCATATACGTTCCGTCCAGGAAGAACATATCTATCTCTGTGCTTGGGATAACGCGTCGAGATGGGGACGGAAACGCTGCCCAATGCAGACGCTTAGGAGACAATAGGGGCCTTGTTGCTGTATATATGCGGGATCGGCGTAATGTAAACAGATGTTGTGATGCTGAGTGTGCTCTCCCTGCACCGTATTCTCCAGGGTGAGAAGCCTCGATAGAGGATGCATTTCAATGTCCGACCTTAGACCTCAAGGGAAATCTATCTAGAAAATAATACCATGTGTAGTGGCACCCAACCTAACCGGACGAGCGGGACGGAAACTCCTTTTAAGCACCAAACACGCTGTAACGCTCCAGCAAAGCGATTTGTCCAACCAATGACGAGACTAATACCTGCGAAACCCAGCAGGGCAACCTCACGACTCGACTTAAACCGAGCACACGCATCCATGCAAATCGTTAACCAAGAAGGACTGTCAGATTCACGAGTCAGCAAAGTGTCCACATAACAATGCAGCAGGGAGGATATGCAGAGATGCACGCGAATAATAATAATGACGCAACTCACTTTCCCAGCCCCAGTCCCACATCACACCAATCCAGTGCACATGGCCACGCACGCTGTAGGGGGTATACCACTCGAGATTGCCACCAGGCCGTCTGGTGCTCCCACTGTTGCCAGGCCCGGCCGAAGACTGCGGTCGCGATTGTGAAGGGCCTCCCGCTCCAGTGTCTTCCTTCTCAACCCAACTGAACACAATCCCGCTTTGGCCAGGAGCTTCATCAGGTTCGTCTCTGGATCGCTTCAGGGGTGCGCCCCTACGGCGAACTGGGTGCAGTTCGGACGTTTTGACGATAGCCCGTTGGTCGTGGGGTGTGCTCTTGTACTTGTCACGGCGCCGCCATACTTCGTTCGTCACCAGTAGGCACTTGTCGATTGCGCCGAGGCGCATGCGCTGGCCCATGGCGTTCCACCTTTTGCTCACCCATGCCCTGTCTTCAGGGTTGTCGGCAAGACATCCTGCCACCATGAGCGGGTAGATCTGTACGATCAGGGTGCGACTTGCAGATGGGACCGTAGCTAGCCTGCTCATCACCTCCTCAGCAAGTTCTTCGTCTGATGACGAAGAGGGCAATTCTGGCACAGCTTGCTGGAGGTGCAGCAGCGTCGCCCACCTGTACGCTTCGGCTGTTTGTAGAGCATGCTGCAGCTGAGTGGTTGGATCTTGCGGCTGTTCAATGAATTCAGGTGGTTCCCAAGCTTCTAGGCTGAGCTTGAGTTCGTTTGCCATCTCAATAACTGCAGGTGAATTTTTAGGGCTCCGACACACTCTCCTGACGACGTTCGCAACCCGACCGATTAATGGAAAAAGAGTTCCAGCGCATCCCATCAATGGATCTAGACGCGCGTCAATTGGCATACCGAAATCGATACCGAAACCGGGCTTTCCCATTACAATTCCCGGGCCTTCGGGCGAAAAGAGTAGGGCATTATCGAAATCCTCCGAATCATCGCTGTCTACTGAGGTTAGACGGGCGATAACATCCATATATACCCAGGCGTTGCAAAGGAACTTCAGAAGGGCAAGAGCAGCTCCCTTGCGAGGCTGTCTTCGATGGGACGCCAAAGCGTCCTTCACAAGGACCTGAGCGCCCTTGATATGGGTGTTTCCTGAAAGTATCGGTTGCTCCCAGGCCTCTGAGAAGCCTAGAGCAATGGCAGTGGCGATCGCAGCCTCCTCCTTCATGTTCTTGTACTGGATGCCTTCCATGACATATTTGATACTTTGGTGTTTGTGATAGAGGCCCACTCGATGCAACGATTTGATGTCGCTAGCAGAATGATAGGCAGTCATCGCCGTGACTGCGTGGTACAGGGCTGGCGACTGCATTGCCAACGGCCAGATCAATGTCCTCCAGGGATTCTCGGTGGGGCCGTCCATAATGGATAAGATAGGACAGGTTAAGGTGAGGAAACGACGACCAAGAGCTTCGGGGCTGTCCTGAGCAAAGCCTGGCTGGTTGAATAAGAAGGAGGTAGGTACGTTCCATATCTTTGAGGAACCACCTTCGGAAGAGCTCAAAGGCGAGCCTGCGCTTTGGGGTGATCCATATTTTGAAGCCCATTCGTCTTGTGCCTGGTCTACTGATGACCCTTCGTTTCCAAAAGCGAGACCAGAAGGGAGGTCGAAATCAAATAAGGTGGCAGGAGGGCTGTCGAATGGGTACCAATCGACCTGGGCTTGGAGGTTGTCGGCAAATATATCAGTGTTGATGTTCAGATCATCGTTCAATTCTGATGCAAATGGCTGCAGGATGTCGGTCAAACTTGGAGATGGTGCACTGGCTGGCAGCTCATTCTTAACAAGCTCGTCGTCGGAGCGGATTTCGCCAGTAGTAGCTGTGTCTGGTGAACCCAAATTAAAAGTGTTTCTTTTTTCTGCATTAGCTGTGACCTTGGGTGGCGAAGACACTTGCTGTCGGGAGGCTGCTGTCTGCCTCTTCTTTTGACTACTTGAAGACGGGCGAGGTGCAGGTCGAGGAGGGGCAGGGCGTTGGGGCAGGTCTAACTGTGCACCAGGCGTAGGTTGTCTGCTGATTTGGTCAGCGAGAGCGGAAGCAGCGCTCAGTATCGGCAAATCCAGTGTCGAGTTATGCTCCTCAGTTGTCGGAGTGGCAGATTTGGAGTCTCTGCTGGGCGGTCGTGTAGGCGGCGAAACTGGAGTAGATCTCGTCAGTAGCCTTACATCTAGACAAACGCAAATGCTGACCAAAGTGCTGGTCGGATTGGCCAGTTTTGACCGTCAAAGGCTTACCAGGCGGCTTTTGTCTGTCAACAACCTGTTTGACGGTGGTCTCTTCGAAAGGGCACCATTTGTACTCTTTCCGGTAGCCTCCACACTCGACTTTGCGCCGAGCACATTGCTTGCAGCCGGGTTTCTCTTCGTCGCACTTCAGTCGTTTGATCTTGCAGGTGACGCATCCTGTAATACGAAAGATGAACCGGTCAACGCCAAATCCAAATCAAAAACCCCCTTTACTGCTCGAGAAGATAATGGCGGATTGACACCACAGACAACGACACAAACAACGAGGAGAACATGACAGCACGGGGGATGAAGATGATGGGGTGAACAATAGGAGCAAGAAGAAGAAGGGTTGCTCAACGAAGGTTTGCGGTTTTTTTTCTTCTCTTCTTTCTCAAGCAGTAATAGGAGTGGTAGCAGTGATTCATGACACACCATTTCGACTCTTGGTCTGTTTGGGCTTGACGGGTTGGCCATCGCCACTCGCAGCGGCAGCATTTACGGGTTGAGTTTTGCGCGGTGCCCTTCTGACCTGGCCGGATCCTGAGGTCTTGCGTTCATGCTTGGACGACTTGACCGGCCGATCGGACTGAGAGGTGGCCGTGGGTGGCGACTTGCTTGCTGGCTCAGGACTATCGGGTCTAAGGAAGGCAGATGGCGAGGGGATTTCGATGGCCTGAGACATTTAAACCGAATAGGAGAAAAGGTGAGGTCGAAAATCAAGAAAATCCCCTCTCTCAAACCCTCTGTGTGTCACGGTCCGTGACTCTCTCCCTCTCTCGCGCTCTCTCCTTGACTGAGAGGAGTGATGTGATCCAGTTGGGTCAGTCAGTTCGGTCAGCGACAAGGATAGGATTGTCGAAAGATCGGGACGGGATATGATGCCCTCTGGGTACGGGTTTGGAAGATCCTCTCGATTCTGATGGTGGTCGTCTTCTTGCTTCCTTCCTGCAGCGGGATAGGACGAATGCTTCAACTTTGGCTTTAGGGGTGACAAGGACGACAGGTAACAAGTCAAGTCATCAAGTGCCAAAGTTTTTACGGCTTTGGGGCAGCGTGACCCCTCCACACATCCCATCCGTCCATCCGTCGAATCTAAGAAGGACATGCGTCCAGGGAGACCCGTACAGTACACCAACGCTATCCTGGCTCCATCCGCTGCGTATCAATGGTCTCGCCCAATCGATGACTAGTGATCAGGCACAACGCCCGGCGGGCGGCAGATGGGCTTCGCTCGATCTTGACCTTCCTTACCCCGTGAATCGTCAGATGCTATCTACGTATGGTCGTCGAAAGGCGCATTAAACTCCTTTCTGCTCGCTCCGACAACTACAACAATGACAACAATAGCAGCAGTAGCAGCAGTAGCAGCGGTAGCAGCAGCAATAGCGTCCGTGTTCATCGTTATGATGATTGCTCCTTCCACAACTACAGTCGCCACCAGCATCCCCCTCGTCGACAGCTTCCAACGATGACCTCCCTAGCCTCTACTGACTTCCACTACTGCGATCACAAATGCAGTCCCAGCACGGTTGTCAGGCATCACCCATACCGATCATCACCCAGATGATCACCTACCACCTAAACACCTTCTCCTCCCACCTTCGAGCATCCTGACGTGGACGCCTGCACGACTGGGCAGATCTCGTACGTAAAGGTCCCAGCCAGTACCGGCCTGGCCGACTGCTACGTACCTGGAGAACAGAACTCCTCCCAGCAAGCAACGCCACCTGCATGCCAGTCATTGAAGACTTCCAAGAGCCCAGCGGTGCGACAGCAACTGCACCGTTGCTTTCCTGCGCTGTCTAGCCTTTGGCACCACACGTAGCGACAGCGAGCCCCAGGTCATTCTGACGCGCCCGCGCCCTGCGCGCTCCTGGTCGTAGCGGCACAGCGCTGCCCAATGAAAGATACGTACAGACGGGGCGAGTCTCATTTGGGAGGGTGGGCATAGATAACAGCTTCCGTCCCATGCAACCATTACGCAGCAACAACACGTCTGGTTCCGGGTTTCTGCTTGGTAAATCTGCCTTAGATAGTCACTAATCCCTTTCCCGCCGCCGGGAAAGATATCAACGCTTCCCGCGCTGGTGGATTCCTTGTATCAGCTTGCTGAGCCTGTCTGCGGCAACGCCTCGTCCTCCGGCTCACGCCCTGGACGCTGTGGAAGCGTGCTTGCTGTATGTATACACCTCCACTGTATGGTAATACAGTACCGTTACAGTACCGATAGGCAGAGGTTCCGATACCGCTGGGTTTGGTTAGGCCCTGATACCTCATTTCGCAGCTCTAGCTAACGACTCCTCCCGGCCTGGCCTGCTAGCCTGCTCGCTTGGGCACATGGAACATTCCAATTCCACGACCAGACTGACTAAACTCTGCGCCGACTGCAAGCGCGTGCGCACGAGCCTCCATTCCTTCTGCCGTGGACCGTGGGTACGGTGGCAGATGGTAATGCCAGGTGTGCGTGGCTGTAGATCATTTTCGCAGAGCTTCTATTGGAAGTTGCAGAGACCCTTCATCTGCTCTCAGCAGCAGCAGTGACCGGACCGCAACCGGCCCGTGACTCCGAAAGCCCTCTCCGCAGACCTCGTAATCCACTGGATCAAAGAGCCTGGCTGATGTTTGGCAAAAGGTGTGGGAACAGGGTCTGGTACAGTCACGTGACCGATGTTGGGTGTATTGCTCGAGTCGAGGTGTCTGTTCTTGGGACATTATCAGACTGGTTGGGAATGTGTAACGAGAGCACTACCAGCTCGAACAGAAGGAATCTCGGAGAACACTGACTTTGAAACGTCAAGACCCTGTTTGGTCCCACATGAAACGGGAGATAAAGCCATGAGAAGAGGGAGTCTGTAATCCGCTTACATATCTAAGACAATAAATCCCAACAGCAAACCACGCACACCAGGACCATATGCTGAAGAAACTCCAGAACCGCCATGAGACTTGATCCCAAAGTAATGACATCGATGCAGGCCAAATCGCAAAGGAAAATAAGAAAAGTAAAGGAAAAGGAAACAGTGCAGATCCTTTCATGGAACTGAAGGCCACATGAATGAGGGCATGCTGCTTTTGGGCCGTCTCTCCTGCCATCACCAAGCTTTCCGTTGCCCCCAACTTTCCTCTCGCGCTTTCCCGCGCGCGCCTTCAAATCTTCATGTTATGTACAAGGAAATCAAGGAAATGAACATAATGAGCCCGAAGGAGCGGTTGCGTTCAAAGGTGCCCCCAGATCTCCTTCGGTATGCTGCGTAAAGGCATGACTACGCCATCTCAAGTGCCCATGTTGACGCCGTTTCGCAAGATCGGCCGTGCTCGTCATGACGGAAGCTCTCTCTCGGGGAGATGATCCATGCTCGGATCGCCGCTAATGTCGTCACGTCGCCGTTTGCTGACCACCCATCCCAGACGCCTTGGGGCCCTTTTCTCGGCACTCCGAGCTCTCCACGCGTGCTAAATATGCAGCGCTTGTGAAGTCCCTGCTGGCTTCAATCGACGGCCGCGTTCGGTCCATACTGGATCTTAATCTGTCAAAGCTGGGACGCGGTCTGTCAAATGAGGGTCTGCTCGGCGGTTCCAAGCTCAGCCTGTTCTGTGCTCCTGGTGCAGCGGCTGAAGGGGTGTTTGTCATTTGCGGTGATATGGGTGTACTGAACGGGTTCCTGCTCTGTGCGGCAGTCGGTGTTTCAGGTACGGTGATTGGAGGTCCATACGCCCGGTCAAGGCTGTAACGATGCCCAGTATAGTCAGTGCCATCGCTGCCGTTTTGGCTACGGGCATTGTGAGTTGGCGCGATGCTGGGTGGGTAGATCGGTCGTCGATCATCGTCTTGTGCAATATTTGTCTTGCTCCTGTGGAAATGGCTTCCCACCTTGGAGATTTCGGAACTGCTCGTAGACTCGTCCATAGTCTTTGCGTCATCTTGGAGCATTGCTCCAGACACACTCGAGGGATCGATGCTGTTGAGATGTTCGAACTTGCCCTGTCGGATCTGTTCGCGTACAATGTCGATGTCTTGTGGCAGGTACATCTTTTGGTAAGCCTTAGCTCCAAATCGTGGCGCTAGAGATAACACCACTATAAGTAAACAACAGACCCAAAATGAGAGCTGTCCATAAACTTGAGGCGCTGCTTCATAGAAGGTAAACCCAGCAGTGAAAGCGGTGTACACGCCAGTCCAGAACCAGATGAGCAGGATGGAGATTGAGGTGATTAGCACCATGAACCAATCCCATCGATAGGTGTTCATCAAGATGTAGGTGTTGACGACCACCACGACGGGACAGCAGATATAGACACCCAGTCTCTGGTAATCAGCAACCGATCTGCCTTGTTCAGTGTTGAAGGTAGCTGGGAAAAACAATAGATAAGCCATAAAGAAGCAAACAACGCTCTGGTAGAGACCGTCGATCATGTAGACCCAGAATTTGGTCTGGTTCCACTCAAGCCTTTCGATACCACGCCTGTAAAGCTGCGGTACGGCCATGGCGACACGGTCAGGCACATCTTGGTCAAGGATGCCCATGAAGATGATCGGCAGAGAGGTGAATGCCAAATTGAACAGCAAAATGTACGAGTAGTCGAAAACGTAGGCACAATCGAAGTTGGTGAAGATTTGGTACCAGAAAGTGGCGAAAGTCCACACGATGTTCTAAATTCACGGTCAGTCCTTTGATCTGTGATCTTCACCAAGGATCGGCTTACCTTGTAGAAAAAGTTGGCAATTGTTTCGGCCAATCGTCTGTAATCCCATCTACCATGAACCAAAAGCAGACGACAGAGGAACCGGAACTGTCCAATGGCATAATCAGAGCTCATCACAGCCTGGCGACCTTCTTCACCAGCGATACCGACACCGACATGTGCCTCTTGGATCATAGCAACATCATTGGCGCCGTCACCGATCGAAAGCGTCATAACATCGAGACCGTTCTTGACAAGTGACACCACAGCAGCTTTCTGGCTTGGAGAAACTCGGCAGCATAGCACAGACTTACACTGTTTGCATAGGAGCAAGAACTTTTGACGAACGGCGTCGTCGAGTGCAAGTTTGAGACCGTCACCATCTATCACAAGTGCATGTGTAGGCGCTGGTGGCTCATGGTTCTTCTTTGCTGCAGCTAGCTCCTCATCAGAACCAGTCAAGTTGAAAGCACGGAGATGCTTATCGAGTTGCGTTCCAACGGCATCCACACTACTCTCTTCGCCATTCAGAATGATAAGATCCATGTCGTTGTCCAGTAGGTTGCATGAAAATCCAATGTTGATGGCTGTTTCGACTTTGTCGCCGGTCAAGACCCACAGTTTGATACCGGCCTGAGCAAGCAGGGAAATTGCGTCTGGAACACCATCTTGAAGTCGATCTTCAATAGCTGTACCACCGAGGAGGTCGAGGTCACGCTCAATGGCATCACTGACAGCTTCGAGTTTGTCTTCACGATCCTGTACAGCTGAAGCGGCGAGATCATGCTGAATGACCCAGTTGCGGTACTCTTCCTCAGTCAGCTCTCTTTGAGCGATGCAGAGTGTTCGTAGACCCTCACGCGCGAACATTTCCAAATGCTGGGCGGTTTCTTGTCTGAGCTCATGTTGTTCTCCTTTCTTCAGGCGTGAGTATATGACCGAGTCGGCTCCCTTGCAGAAGAGTATGATTCTACCGTCAGGCATGCGCATGATCGCACTCATACGTTTCCTGCTTGAATTGAATTCGAGGGTGTTCAGCACTTGGTATTCTCGTTCCTCTCCAAGCACGTTGAGTATGATACTGTCATGAGTCCTTCCTAATACAGTGAAGCCTACATCCCTGGCGGTTGCAACGAGCGCAGCCTCATCTGGACTCTGGGCTTTGAATTCGAGGATCGGAGGGTCACCAGGGGTTCGCTCTGTAATGACGGTGTGACAGAGGGCTAGGGCAAGCATGAAGCCCTCTGTAGCCGCTCTTTGTTCGTCGCCGGAAGCACCTCCAAGGTCGGCGACGTAATCTGGGGCAACAAAGGTGAGCTGGTCATCTCTCAGGTAGGGATTGTCGTGCATAGCCCTGAGCCTCTCCAACATAATTCCACGGTCCAGCTCGATCTGTTCCCGAGCCTTGCGACCTTCTACTTCTACGTTCACACCGGCTCGCTTCTGCATACCAGCCTGGGCCTCGGTGTAAGCTTCTCCGTAAGGCACACCATTGACGGTACATTTCTTGAATTCCATGACGTTCTGAGTAAGAGTGCCGGTCTTATCCGAGAATATGTACTCGATCTGACCGAGGTCATCGCTGATATTCCATGACTTGGGAGTGCAAGGGTAGTCGAGCTTTTCATAGTACATGAAAGTGTCCGAATAGATGAAGAAGGCTTGAGCGGTACGGACGATTTCCAAAGAGATGTAAAGAGAGATTGGAACCAAATTTTGGAAGAGAATGACGGCAGCCCAGAATGTGATAAACCCATTTAGAGAGGCTGAACCATTACCGTAAGAACCGAATTCGAAATAGTTCAAACTCTCGTTTCCATGGCCCCAGTATACGCCTTCAACCACGGCCGCAACGAGACAGATGAGGAAGAGGATGATGAAGTTGATGATGACGTTCCAGTTCAGGTTCTTTGATAGCATGGCTCGTTTACTAGGCGTGATTCCACTGTTTAGCATGATTTTAGTCTCTTCACCGGTAAAAGCGACAATGCCGACGACCCAGTCAGTATTTCGCAGAGTGCAGCCACGTAAGACTAGATTGTTGATACCGACGGGTTCGGCCATATCCCTGGGTGGAGCGGTTGGATTGGCCGGATCGTGTTGCTTCCATCTCACAACACCGCTATAGGCATAAAGATTGGCGTGAGGGGGCTCGGACTCGACCACGAACTCAGTACGTTCACAGTCTCTCGCACGCTTGACCTTGGATCCAGAGTGAAGGGCGTTCTTCACTTTCAGGTTGGTTTCACCGTCAAGACTCTTGGTTTCAACGTAGCATTGTCCATCCATGTCACTGGTGGAGAGAATGATGACGTCGGCAGGGACAGGCTCCTCGTTATACAAACGCACAAAATCTCCCACCTGGAGATTCTTCCAATAATCGCGCTTGAATCTCGCCTTTTCTGGCACATCCATCATGGGGTTGATCAGACTGCCATATGACTTTTCCGGGACTTTGACAGGTTCAATACGTTGGACGACGTCGGCGCCGGACTTGGGAAGTGCAAGAGTTTGTGAGGCGGCGGCGAATGGACCCATATCTCCATGATCGTATTCCGGTGGAGGGTCGTTCCTTCTTTGCCCAGGCACAGGTGAAGGCACAGGTGTCATTTCAACATCACCATTCTCATCTTCTTGAGCAGCTCCAAATCTCTCATCGTAATCGAGCCTTGCTGTCAAAGTGGACATACGACGCTCAGCTTCAGAGGTGTCCGCATTTGTGGGCATGTCGAGCGCTCTCTCGGCATAACCCTTGCCTTTCTCGTTGCGCATCTGCTTCCTCTCTTTCCGAGTCTTCCACATTTGCCATACCCATAGCACAGCCCGCGTGTTGGCCTTCTTGAAGCGACGCCACGGGCCGATGACTTCCTCGGCATTGTTTACATTGGTCCATTCTACGAGACGATGAACGTGGGCATTGTTGAGCTCGTTGTCCAGAACGGTTCGCCGCCAGTCTTCGATGGCGTCTTTGATGGCGGTGATGACGACGATAACAATAAGAGGAACGGACGACAGACCGGGATTTGTGGCACCGAATTCCGGAAAGGCCTATGTGATCGGATTAGCTAGGCTGTGCTTTGCAGCGCATTTAAGGATCTAGTGGGAAGTATGGGACTGACCGTCAGGATGATTAGGAATAAGAAGTAGACGTTGGCAATGTTGTGGAACTGCAACCACAGGTTCTTAGGCGCAAAAGACAACGGAGTGTACTTTGCGGTGCGGATCTTGTTGCGCTTGAAGTGCTGTATAGGATGGCCCTCCTCGTCTCTAGCACTTTCGGGTAGCGGGACATTGACGTAGATGGTCCTCAGCGACGGCTCGACATCATCGCCGACTGTTGAAGGGTCAGAGCCGGTCAAATTCGAATTGCTGCTTTCGCGCTTCTTTTCCACGCTCGATTGTCGGCCGAAGTTACGGTTGAAGATGGACTTCCGTTTCTGGGCGCCCTTGCGGCCGGGAGTACGCTGGGTAGCCCAGCGGATGCGCTTTAGAGGTTTGGAAACATTGGGCAGCTCTGTATTCTCGGGCTCGGCGTAAGGCGAGAAGGTGAGGGCATTGCGAGCGGCGTCCATGTTGTGGTGGGGAAGATCAATTATCGAATGCTGCTCGTAGTGGACAAGCAGAGATCATGCAAGGCGACAGGCGCGTCGCCGGTCGCGGGAGGTGGTGTGATACTCGGACAGCGCAGCAGCGAGTGTCTTACGCGCTGGGAGGTGGTATTGGAAGCACCCGCTCGCTAAGCACGGCTGAGACAGGCGTCGGCACTCATCTGGGAGCGGATGGGGAAAGGAGAAGAGAGAGAGGTGGATGGAGAGGGAAGGAAAGACAGGGCGTGGTTGAGTTGTGGTATAGTGAAGAGGCGTAGAGAGAGAGAGTAGAGAGAGAGAGTAGAGAGAGAGAGAGAGAGAGAGAGAGAGAGGAAGGCAGAAAGGTGCAGACGGTAGTAGCACAGAGAGGGAGAGGTAGAGGGAGAGAGAGAGTGAGTGAGAGTGAGTGAGAGAGTGAGAGTGAGAGAGTGAGAGTAGAGTGAGGCAGTCTCAGGGTCGAGCGGCCGACGAGAGGGTGCAGCGTAATGCTAGACAGACGAGACGAGACAGACAGACAGACAGACAGACAGCCAGCCAGACGAACAGACAGACGAATTGACAGACGTTACAGGAAGCACGTAGTAGGCTTGATGATGTGAGCAGACAAAGCCACAGCGCCGTCAAGACGATGTAATGGCTAATAATGCAATGCCTGCGGGCTATGCCATGCCCAAGGAAGGACACAAGGAAGGACATAGGTGGTAAGGATGGACATAAGGAAGGGCACTGCCGGAGTACAGGAATAATAAGTCAGAATAACCTCCGACACGGGTTAGGCGAAGCATGTAATCGCGTACGCTGGTGGGACGCTTAACGACATTATCTTACCATATACATACATGCCTTTACCCGCCTCAGCTTTGGTCGGTGTCCACCAGGTGTAGATGTGTAGATGTGTAGATGTAGGTTACCTACCTACTGCCATACCTAATCCTTATCCTCCCGCTTTCAGTTTGGCGATATACGGACTTCCTATAACTACCTAGCTACCTGAGCTGGAAAGGCACTGCCAGCGGATTGCGCCCGGATGTAGAGCGGATGCCAATCTGTCTTCAGGTAGCGATGTTTTTTTCCATTCGCTACACGTCTGGATTGTTTAGTCCTCGACTGTATCTACATCCCATCCTGACTATCTTAGACATTCTCTTGAAATTCTCTGCTTTATTCAGTCCAGTTTGAGGTGTGCAACCAAGAAATGTAAGGTAAGCTTGAACAGGTCAAGACTTGTTCGGGACTATCCGTCATATGCATTATTAAGCATCGCTGTCAACCCCCCCTTTGTCGTCGTCGTCGTCGTCGTTGTTGTTGTTGTTGTTGTTGCTGCAATATACCTACCTAGGTAGGGAATAGGTAGGTAGAAATGGAGATGGAGATGGAGATGGAAGGGAATATGAGCCGAGATGCTGCATTGCTGTATGCTATCTACCGTCGCCCAGCCCCATATGAACTGCAGTCTTTTAATCCCTTGCTCTGTACGAGATACCTACGTATGTATTTGGTCGGTATTTCGGGTTGGAAAGATGTCCACTGCACAATTCTACTTACAGTACCAGGTATCCACAGGGTACCTGTGTCATCATGAGTCGACCCTTTGTACCTACCGATGTATACAGATCTCAGTGTGGCAGAAGAGGGCTCGGATCCCTACGGAAACGAAATTCGAGTTTTATTCCTGTCGTCGGGCTATGTTCATTGGCACATCCTCCGTCGTGTTCGTCACAGGATTCCATCCAAGCCACTGGCTGACTGACTGTTAATAAGAAAGCCCTCCATACCTTTATAGGTAAGTGGGATCTCGTAAGCCTTCTTTCTGTCTCTTCCCCTTCCCCTGCCCCTTGACTTTTGCCTTCTTCCGGCTTGGATGTGACTGTGGGTGGTTTTTGCCGTTCACTTACCCTGCAATACCTGCCTCCTTACTGGCGGTACTTCCCAACTATACGCCAGTAGACCATTTCACAGCCTAGGTAGCTTTCTACGCAAGATGGACAGTACAACCTAGACTTGCAGTGTCAGGTACTGTATACTCCAGACCCTGTCGAGCGCCTAAAATACCTTCCATTGCCTACCTAGGTACCTACCTATATTCACAGTTCCTCATGAATCGCGTAATTCGTCCCGCTTTACGTAATATTCCATACAGTACCCGCTTAACGGCCTGCAGACTGTCAATTACTTCCAATTGCTCCTTCCTCCGACCCGCCTGGAGTAACGGGAACGCGGCAGACACAACGGTAGAACGCGGGTGCGATGCGGGAGAACGCGATACGCGTCTCAGATCTATCTATTATCGTTTCACGCTCACGCTGGCCGGCGAGTACTGGAGGTAGGCAGGCATGCTGGTATGGATGGATGGGAGCATGAGCCCTTCGTGATCACCCCATCATGCCCCCCCAGCGCAACGGCGACATCAGGTCTCTGTTCAAGCGTCAAGTTGCCTCCGCCGATCCTACGTCGCGAGATAGAACTTTAGCTCGTCACTCCAATGCCTCTGATCCCTCTGTCGCCAGGCAACGCCAACCATACGAGCAACGTGATCTACCGGCTTCGCAACCCTCGTCACCTCCCAATCGTCTTGTCTCCTCTCAAAGTAGCCTGACGCAATATGATACAGCGTCCTCCCAACCGACGCCTCAACCTGCTGGGCATCATGACCACCGTCACCGAGATGTCGCCATGCTCCCAGGTGGGGATGTCTCTCGTACCCCATCAAGTCGCCACAGTTCGTCGTTAGAGTTGCGCTCTCCAAAACCTATTCATTCGAGTGAACGACGGCTTGTTGGCGACCGCCTGGACAATACGTCCCTGGCTCGATCTGCCCAACATCCTTTGAATTCATCGTTCAACTCACTGTCCAGTGCGCCCGCCACGTCGCAGGCTTCGAGCAGGCGTGTTCTGAAAAGTGGCCTTCCAGCCGTTACCAACTCTGATTCTGGCAGCGATGATGATAGCGACGACGATCTCATGGACCCTCGTAGCTTCTTCCCGGTCAAACGAAGGAGACTGACTCCATTACCTGAAGATGAGGATGATCCAGAGGATGTGATCGCATTGAGCACCACCTCCAAGCCTGCACAGCGAAAGGAATCTCCTTTTATGTCTGCCAAGAAAGCTTCCACAAACAGTACTAGTGCTCAGAAGTCTAAGGATCTGAACCGTTCATACAACTTTTCCCTCGCAAGGATGGTACAAGACCAGAAGCGTAGGGAAAAGACCGAGGCTGCTATCGCAGCTGCAGAGGCTGCCATTGAACGAGCTGATCAGCTGGATTTGGTCGAGAGTCGTGACGGCCAGGTCCCGGTTGATGCTACCGCTGCTGCCATTGCACTGGTAGAAGATGGCGATGAGCGCGAGCGAATGCGAAATGCTATGGAACGTACGGAAGCACTTCGTAGAGTGGACCAATTTCACTATATTACCAGCATTGAACCCCAACCTGGCGATCAGGATTTCCCAGTAGACGCTTTACCTGCAGGATCTGACTGGCACAAGATCTTGGAGGATGAGAGCTCAAGAACACATGCTTGCGCAACTGGATTCGCTCGTGATCTCGTCTTTTACAACCCCCTTCCCGCCGTCGTATTGGAGTGGATGGCGGTCCGAACGCTTTACGAGACCAGAGAAGACATTTGCGAAGCCTATACAGACATAATCCTCACGGCCATAGAAAACCACGGCATTTCTGGTCTCGAATTTCTTGCTTCTTTGCGCTCTTTCTATCATGTCCGTACTGTGGGCAAGCAATCCGAGAATCTGCCCAGTACCGGCGAGAGCCAGCTCAGTGAGCCATCTCATGATGCGGAACATAAGAATCCCCCAGCAGCATTGCCTAGAGGCTTCGTGTATGCAGTTGATATTGCGTGTTTCTGTGCTCAACATTGTCCGTTAGATGTCCGCATTGACACGGTCTGGGACCTCATATTGCTCAATATTGATGTTCAGGTCCAGCGAAATGACAGCGCTCGGTCCAGGGTCTGGGAAGCATTGGAGTCGCTGATGGCAAGCGTCTCCGAGAGTGATACCGCCCATCTGTATACGCAGATGTGTCAACACTATTCGTCGAGCGAAGACTGCATAGGCAAATTGCTATCCTTACAGCTGCTCGCCGAAATTCCCTCCATATCGCCTGGACTTAGACTACTGCGCCAGAATCTTGCGCTTCACTCCATATTCCAAGATGACGGGCAAGACTACTTGAGCACCATGAAGAATTCTTTAACATGGCTCGAAAGAATCCGGTCTGTCCTCCAAACTAGCGACGATTTTCACATTTCAAAGGACACTGACTACGACGTCCTCAACTGGCTGGTGTTGGTGCTGGACATTTCTCTCGAGATCGATCGTCCTCTATTACCAGAGGCGACTGACTCGTGCGCAGATGACAAGATGGATGCGAAGTCCGCCGAAAGGATGCCCTTCAGCTTTCAGTTGTTCGACAGGTCCGTGGTGGAGAGTAAAGAAGAACGAGCATTCAACAACGCGATAGACATGCTTTCTTCACAGCTCAGGCACATATTCTCGCTCATCCGCGATGCTGGCACAGGGTTTCTGCGTCGTTCAGAGGTCAAGAATACAATTGAACGTCTCATTATCAGGCTCGATCTTGCTGTCCGCACGCGCGCAAAGCCTAAGGATATCTTTGCAGGCAAGACATCCGGCTACGGTGATGGACTAAATGGGTCGCTTGACGGCTTCTTGGTGAAGCAAGCTGCAGCCAAAGGAGGTCTGAACGTTATTGACGAAAACGAATTCCATAATGCGACTGGCACCGATGTGACACGATCATCTTGATGCATATTGATTTAGGTTAGACGCGACACATGACATTCACGAGCTCTCAAACAATTTAAACTATAACGACGCTCCATATGCGTTCCATTCCATTACGCACTTCACGTTCAATTCACGAAACTTTAATTGTAGAATGTCAAGATAAAGAGACGTATCTCACCTAATGGTTGAAGAAAGAGCTCACGTCCTCCACTTAGAAACCACGGGCCCTCTAGTAGTGTAAGCTTGACATTGCTCCAATAGGTTTGCGGCCGAAGCGCGCTCTCAATCGGAGATAAGATCGATACACATCATCGTCTGGTTGCCTCAGTACCTACCTACCTACCTACCGCTGATCTAAGCTGTGGATGCGAAGCGAATGACATCGTAGCGTTCTTCTCGTTTCTACACCTCCACCATTCGCCTCTCATCTAAAAGAAATTCACTACCTGGCGTGAGCGATTCCTACCGCCATATACTCCCTGCGCATCGCCAAGTGCGAGGAATTATCCACATCCTGAACCAATAGTTGTCGATACTGGACCAAACAATGGCGATACCGCTTAAAGTCAAGCACCAGGCCAAGGTGCACGAGCTGGAAGTCGATCCAGAAGGGACGGGCGAGGATTTGAAGGTGCAACTGTTCAGCCTAACCAATGTCGAGCCCCAGAACCAGAAAGTGCTTGCCGGTGGCAAGATGGTCAAGGACGACACCCTGCTGGCATCGCTGAAGCTCAGGCCCGGCGCTATTGTCACGCTGATTGGAAACCCCTCGGCCGACATCGTCAAGGAAGCACCGAAAGAGAGGATCAGGTTTGCAGAAGACATGACGGAGGCAGAGCTGGCCCAACAGGAAGGCGCCACGCCGTCTGGCCTGCAAAACACTGGCAACACCTGCTACGCCAACGCTACATTGCAGGCGCTGCGTTCGATCCCAGAGTTGCAGCAGGAGATGGCGAAATATGCCCCCGCTAGAGCAGGCCCTGGCTCCAGCTCGGCCGCCGGTCCAGCTTCGTCACTCTTCTCAGCCGAACAGCTGGCTCAGTATGGGCTTGGTGGGCTCGGTGGAGGAAATGACCTGACGTCGGCACTAAGAGATCTGTACCAACAGATGGGCCAGACCCAGGAATCCTTCCCTCCCATCATGTTCCTCACCACATTGAGGCAGAAGTTTCCCCAATTCGCCGAGAGGGCCAAGAACGGCCATGGATACGCACAACAGGATGCAGAAGAAGTATGGACCCAGCTTGTACAGACACTACACCAGGAGCTCAAGCTCAAGGACAGTGGGGAGGCGCGGAAATTCGAGAGCTGGGTGGAGAAGTTCATGGGCGGCACATTCGAGACCAAGACGACGTGTGACGAATCAACAGAGGAGGAAGCAGTCATTGGTCAGGACGTGTTCAACGACCTGAAATGCAACATCAACAACGAGGTCTACCACCTGACTGAAGGGCTGTCTGTGGGTCTGAACGAGCACATTGAAAAGCAGAGCCCATCCCTCGGCAGGAACGCCATGTATACGAAGACGTCCCGCATCTCCCGCCTGCCAAAGTACCTACCTATCCACTTCGTCCGTTTCTTCTGGCGCAAGGATACAGGGAAGAAGGCCAAGATCCTCAAGAAGGTCTCCTTCCAGCACGAGATCGACTTGGTTGAGTTCTGCACGGAAGAGCTGCAGAAGAAGCTGATCCCCGTCCGCGACCGGGTGCGTGAGGTCAGAAAAGAAGTGGAGGACGTGGAGCGGGCGAAGAAGAGACAAAAGCGCATGCGCAAGGACGCAGAGGAGCAAGCCGCCATCGAGGCCACTGGCAGCACCAGCAGTAGCAGTGGCAAGACCGCCGCAAAGGCCAACGGTGGAGCCGGCAAGGACACGGAGATGAAGGACGGCGAGCAGGAGACGTTCAAGACCGACGCCGAGATCGATGCCGAGCGGGCCGTGTCGATTAGGAAGGCGAAGGAGGACCTCCTCAACGCCGTCGACCCTGCCCTCGCCAAGGACCCGGCTGCCAACCAGACCGGCCTGTACGAGCTTCGCGGCGTCATCACTCACCAGGGCTCGTCCGCCGACTCGGGCCACTACACTGCCTACGTCAAGAAGACGGCTTCTGAAGGCAAGGAGGAGGACGGCAAGTGGTGGTGGTTCGACGACCACAAGGTCCACGAGGTCGACGCTGAAAAGATCGAGACCCTCGCCGGCGGAGGCGAGACCCATTCCGCCCTGATCCTGCTCTACAGAGCCGTCGAGCTGCCCAAGCTGGACTAGATCAGCCACCGACATGAGGCATTGCATTGCAGAACATGTAGAGACGATATGAGATATATGTCACGAATCAAAACCGATGGCCCACAACGCCTTTACGAAATCCATCCCTACTGAAGTCTGACCAAAGAAGCGTGCAGCTGTCCCTTCCCCCCGTAAAAGCTCGCTCGACTCGGCAGATCGTACCTTCCCTTTAACGAACATCGCCCTGACCAATCGCTCCTTCCCAACATTCACGTCCCAGTCGCGAGCTCTCAAGAGCCCACGCGTTCCAGAGTCTCCCATTTCTATACGCGTTACAACTACCTACCAACCTACCCATGCATCTTATTTTTTTTTCACCCTCTGTGTGAAGAGTGATCGCTATTGACAACAACACAAGACTGGCCGACTAGCTGGCTGGCTGGAAAGACTGCCATGTTCTATTCCCACGAAGGCAAGTTCCCAAAGGAGCCGCTCCGTCGGCCAGCCCGTCCGTCTACCTGGCTGATCGCTTGCAATGTTGTAGTGCTCACGTCGCGCAAGTATGGCGTGGCCACGGTCTGGCTGGTCGCGACCATGGGCTCCAAGTCGAGCCTGAAGAAAGTCTCGCGAAAGGCCATCCTCGACGTAGATATCGCGAAGGCGTGTGAGACGATCGAGGAGCCCGTCGCGCCCATGGCTCTGAGGCTCCAGGGCAGTCTTCTGTAAGTTCCGGTCGACCGTCACAGACGACGATTGCCTGTCTCTCCCGTCTGTGCTGCTTGCTCCCTCGTTCGCGTGGTCTCTCCACTGCATGACATGGCACTGCATGGCTGGCTCATTGGATCGACCAGGTATGGCGTTGCACGCGTCTACGCGCAGCAGTGTGGTTATGTCCTCAATGACGTCGAGCATGCCAGCAACAGTTTGCGAGCTCTGTTTCATGCAGCCGACCCCAGTGTTGTCGATCGGCCAGAGGGGCACCGTGGCAAGTAAGGACCTGACAATATTACGGCTTTGTATTGCATCACCATCACTCGGACTCACAATGTTCAACAGGACTGAACGTCTTATCCTGCCAGACAACATCATTGCGTTAACGGATATTGATTTGGACATGCACACACTGGAGCATCCTGAAAATGAACGATCAGAATATATTTTCAGAATTGACAGCCAACTCAGTAATCTCAGCCCTTTCAATAGCCAGCTTGCTAACGTGGACGATGAGATTGACGACGCAAGGACGCCGTTCCGTGACATCACAACCATTTCAACGCCTCTCCAAGCTCGACTTGGACTTGGTGGGTTTGGTTCTGCTGATTCTCCAGAAGGTCCAAAGCTGCTGCCGGACGATCTGGATCTGAATATCGACCAAGATGCCTTCTCCGTCGCTGGTGGGAGATCTTCTTCGCAGATCCGAGATGCAACCCTCGGTGCTGAGGCTGGTAGAATGAAAGATGTTGACGAGTTGAGGTCCAGGCCAGATGACCGAGGTAAGCAGCCCAGAGACTTCGCTAGCAGCACTCGTTTGTTGACTGGTCAAGACAATGCCAATGATGCCCTTGCATTTCAGGACGATGATGGTCTTGGCGTGTCCAATCCGGCATATTCAAGTTTCTCGAATGAGAACAGCATGATCGCTGGGAATGACGTGCAACAGACAACCTCAGAGGATACGGCGTTTGCTCCAATTAGACGCCGTAAACCGGCGAAACCGAAGGTAATACCTCTTGACAGAACCACGGAATTGCGAAACGGTGATATCGCTCGGTGGAGCGAGCATTATCTTTCGAACATGGCGAATGCCTCTAGGGGGAAAGTAGCTCACAGTGCTACAACCTTAGCAAGGATCAATGCCGAGCATTGGGTCTTGGGACGACTCCAAGGGACAGAGATAGATCCGCTAGCCGAATTTCGTGGCGTCCTACTTTTCAAGGCTTTAACAGGTGTTGACTTCCTAGCCGTTCCGGATTCCAGAGGTAAGCGTCGTGCTGATGACGACCTTGTAAGCACTGAAAACAAGCGCTTGCGAGGCTTGACTCAATCCGACGACTCCAATATCCCATTTGATGTGGTAATGAATGACGACAACTATCAAGCTATACTGGATGATCACCCTGTAGAGCAAGGTCGTCGTCAGTCAACTCCACTGGAGGAAACACGCCTACTGAGCAGTGCCTTTCCTTGGAATCGAAGCGCTGTAGCTTCTCGCAATTTAACCAGCCTCGCCGGTTCCCAAAAGCAAGTTTTCCAGCTAAACTCTTCATCGAGTGCCAGCAGGGGGCCTCTGACCCAGCTCGGCAGGCGTGGAAGTCGTCTTTTAAGTCAATCACCACTAATGGGTCGTGGCCAGGTCTCTGGATTCGATAATGGTGAAAGAACCCAAGTGCCAGGCGACGTAGATGTCACCGGTGACGAAGCTTTTGAGCTTTTTGGTCCTGCTGGCAGTACCACAATCGCCGAGTGGGACCAAGGACGAGCTGATCTCGTAGCTGCAGAGTCGGCGAATTTTCTCTTATTCTTAGGGGAGGCCTTCAATAGAGCAGATACGGCAAGAGCAGACCTGCCTTCTGGTACAGACGACGATAATGGAAATACCGCCATCGAATTTGAGACATTGCTACCGCCAGAGGAGAATAGCCATGTGATTGCTGCTCAAGCTCTTCTCCATGTACTTGCTCTGGGTACTCGAAATCTGATCTCTGTGGAGCAAAGCGAGCTCTTTGGAGCAATCCGTCTGCAGAAGATCTAGAGATCTAGCTTTCAGACGAACTAGGCACCTCACGGCTGGCGGCGAAAGACATTGCACAGAGGCTTGCCGCGTTTCTCTGGCGTTGCTCAAACTGTCCTGCATGATGAAAGGGGCTCGTGGATGAACCTACAGCATGATGTAAGGTGAAAGTGGTGGAGGTTCCCATGTTCGACAAGGGTTATTAGTTAGGTCATGCGAAGCTGGCTATACGCCAAGGGAAGCAAATGTGGGACCACCATCCGTGGGCAAATCATTCCCATCATCTAGAGTGGTATTTTGAAGATTCTCCTGCAAGCGTCTCTGTCTTTCCAAGCCTTCTGCTCGCTTGCGTGCCTTCCGTTCTTCAGCGGGCTCCCAGCCTGGGGGCTTTGCTTTGAGTGTCTGGTCGCTATTCCGTTTCGCTAAGGTTCGTTGCAGTGCAGTCCAGAAACGTGCGGTCTTCTCTGTGTTGCTTTCAAAGCGTTGGTTTGCAACTCCCATCAACATGTGGAGATATTCCTCGGTTACTAGTGGAATAATCTGTCCATTGGTTTCTACCCTTGCAACGATGCTATCAAAGGTCAGGCCGTTGGTGCGAACAGCAACCAGAGGTGTGGGACCAAAAGAAGTCGATGAAGTTACTGCGCCACCTATACCGCTCTCACGAAACCCAGCTTGCATTGCTGCTTCAAGAGCATACTGTGCGTTCTGAAGAGATGAGGTCAAGATGTGAAGTATCTGATTGGGCGTCAGCTACGATACACTCGCGCCACACATGACGCAGTGATACATTGTACCAAATGCTTCAGTTCACGATGGTGATGAAGAGTCCTCTACTCGATGACTTACCATAGGTTCAAACTTCAGATGGATGTAGCGAGAAGGACCCTCGGTTTGGAGAGAGTCACTCGGGCCGTGGCCGACGTCGAGACCTAGCGCAGAGAGAAGTGCACCGCCTTGTCGAAGCGGTGCCAGATCTACACTTTTATGCGAAACGAACAGCCATTGGCCGCCACCCTTGCCAGAACGGCTTGAAGATATGGCAGCATCGGCCCTGGCCGAGTCTTCGCGAGACTCGGATTCTCTAGCTTGCCGTTGTCCTTCCATATATACAGCAACACGGCCTGAGCAGCTGCTAGTAGTTACAAACCCATCTATACCGTTTATTTCATCGACCAACTCTCTAATTTCCTCGTCCACAGAACCTTTAGGCGAGGCATCGGTATAATCTGCATCTGTTACGTGCAATTGTTGCAGGATCTTCTGCTTCCTCTCTTCGAAATTCATTGGCCGTTTCGTTGGGTCGAATAGCTCCTTCTTGTCTCATATGTCGAAACTTCAAATTACGTCTTCATCAATTTTTGGGTTGAACTGAACACTACCGTATGTCGTTTGATGTTAGAAGAACGACAAGGTTCGGGAAAATTCACAGTATCTGTGGCGCTGGTGGTGGCACCTTAACGTTAATATGTTCCATAATAATTATAACCACGGCTTGGCGTTTAGCTAGCCAGTTATGTTTGCATCGATATTAGTCAGATACAACACCGTGGACTTTATGACGTCAAAGTGGTGGTCAATTGGAACGTCAACTTCTTCGCACGGTAGTCAAGTCCATATATTGCCATAGAGCTTGTTACTTTGTTGGACAATTTGACAGATTGATCGAGATGATAAACGTTTCTAACGGAGTACTCTCTTCACGGACCTCACGGCACACTGATATGGAACTGAACTGCTACCTGTATGGATAGCGCTATTGACTTCTCGGTAGAACAAAAGCCATTTGGTTCATAGTAAGCCTGCTTAGGCTTCGTAAATGATGGAACTTTTTCCGAGCATATGATCAAGAAGATCGGATTTAGCATACGAAGGTTACTTTCGAGAGTGAGCCTAACAAGCCTTCCAAATTTCTCTTCGTCATATAATCCAATATCTTCCTTTCATAACGTCATATTTCAAGTGCGTTTTGCAACATCTTCAAGAAGTGTCGTGGCTGCGAGTTTGCCGAGGTTGTTAGATGCCAGAGGTGAGTCGCCAGTGAGGACGAATCGATCGCGATGCGTCTCGCCAGTGATACCGGTGTTCACAGGAATGATGCCCAACGCACGAAGCTGTTCGCCAACGAGCCAAGGCATCTTACCAGGAATGTATCCGATGTCAATGTTTGCACCCGTGTCAAGAGAATCCGGAAAAACGTTGACTTTATAGCCGTCGTAGATAAACTTACTGCCTTCGGGCTTGCCCACGTTTGCAGCGAGCATACTGGCTGGGCCATGGCAGAGAGAAATGTAATATCGTTCGTTGGCATCTGCCCAACGGAGGATATTGCCAACGGTGCGCGAAAAGGGAACATCATTCATGACGCCGTGGCCCCCGGGAATGAAGACGCCGATGTAAGGTGTGTCCTTAGTGAAACCCTCCCCCCATACTGCCTGCAAGTCAAGCGGCCTGCGAAGCTTCTCTTTGTACTTCTCAAAGATGCCCTTGACGGCCGCGTCCTGCTCTGGGAACGCCCACATTTCGAATTTGACGGGATCACCAGAGATGGTTGCAATGTCAACATCAAAGCCGGCCGAATCGAGGTGAAGCAGAGGCAAAAGCATCTCAACAGGGTGATTACCTGTCGAGAAGAACTCGCCACCGGCCATTTCCAAGTATCGCTCTTGAGTACCAATAAGGAGAATCTTCCATTTGCCACCTGTGTAGGCATTGGGGTAGTCGGCACCATCAAAATCGGTCTTTGGTGCTACATACTGAGTAAGTGAATACGGAGAAGGGAACCAAGCATTAGACTCAGCTCTATCTGCAACTGGAGCACGATCAGATGAGTTGGACATGGTTGCAATTTGGAGTGTGATATGGGCGAATTGTTGAGATAACTTTTGATGAGTAGAACGGCAAGCGTGGCAGGAGAAGGAAACAACTTGCGCGAAGTGTTTATATACCCTACGATGGATGCGTGTGTGGCGTACACAATGTCCATGGGCTTCCATTCGGATTCATTGGAAGTTGGCCAAGCTTGCAATGCCTGCTTCGAGCTCTCCAGCTGTTTTCGGATGCGGGGCTCTTTGCGGGCGATCACCACCTGAGCAGGCAGGTCGACAAGCCGGCTTACATAAAACTTCCGCTTTCCGCTTTGCGACCGCATAAAGGCGTACCTTACTGCATGAGTTGGCGCGGGGCCGAGGGTCCGTCAAGCGGGCAGCAACGCGCCGCCCGGTAAACGACTTGACGTGTTTTGGCTGAGCTTCAAGGGGATGTCGATCCGCCAATAACAGCTAGAAGGGAAACGAAGGCCATTGCAGCACTTCAAGATGGAACCCAGCGCCTCTATCCATTAGTAATTCAAGACCTTCTCGATCGTCGGATGGCACACAGAAGCATCTGCATATAGCTTGACGATTTATTTGTCAGCTATAGTATCCTAGTCACAAGTGTTGCTGCGCCATACCTCCTAGGAGCCGACTGTGCCTTGTTTTCGTGGCAATCTAATTGAGATTTACTGCCTGTGTGATTTTGTGGGGATTATGGCGCGCAGATCTCAGAGATTATCCGAGACTGGTGGTCTTCATAAGAGAGTCCACTCGGACGACATCACGGGCGCAGCCAAGCGAGCAAAGTCAACCAGTACACTTGGCCAGGGAAAGGAGAACAAACGAACATCAACGAGAGCAGGAAAGGATTCAAGTGATAGTGAGCATCTTTCTTCTGGATCAAGTGAGGATGAAGGATCCGATTTCGATAATGTTTCGAACGAACCTTCTGCATCCGAGGACGACGGAGAAGAACCAGACGACTACGACAGCGAGGCATCAAGGCAACCTAAGTCGCGCAAAAAGGCGAGTTCCGGCAATAGAGTACAGAGCACCCCCGCCATTCGAAGCAAAGGCAACGAAGTCTGGCGGACGGGTGTCGGTACTGGTCTTGGCCCAGGAACACAAGTCATCATCAAGAAACCTCAGCCTCGTCCAGCTGGAAAAACACCATACGGTGACGAGACGATCCATCCGAACACGCTTCTATTCCTGAGCGAGCTAAAGGAGAACAATGATCGGCAATGGCTAAAGAGTAAGTCTGACCAATGCATACCGTCGGCGGCCCTACATTCCATCTCGATTGACATAATCGACGCTTTGAACGATGTGAAGCGCAAACCCGAGAAGACTTTCCAGATTTGACTGAAAGTATCGTTCTGACGTGAGAATTCAGTGCACGACCCACATTTCCGTCAAGCTGAGAAGGACTGGTTTTCTTTCGTAGAAAAGCTCACTGAGAGGCTCATCGAGGTTGATGATACTGTCCCAGAACTCCCAGTAAAGGATGTGGTGTGTGATGTTCTTTGGACCCTTCTCTATACTGTTTACTGATACGTCTCGGCAGATTTTCCGAATATACCGTGACGTGCGATTCAGTAACGATCCTACTCCATATAAGGTGCGTACGAAGGACACAACAACGAGGTGTTGCAAATTCTGCGCCGATACAACTCCTAAAATCTGCGTTGTTTGCTGATGAATTACTTTATGAAGCCACATTTCTCTGCGGCCTGGTAAGTCACGCATTTCAAATCGACTGTCTCCTGAATATGCATGGCGCTGAAACGACATGCAGGTCTCGCACAGGGCGCAAGGGTCCGTACGCTCACTACTACGTGCAGGTGAGCCCAAATGGACAAAGTTTTATAGGTACGTCAACCCAACCTGTTCGTCATCACTCGAAGGTGCAAGCGGCCAGTGTTCGTATATTGGATGGTAGTGAGCAGCATCCATGCGGTATTCTGGCTGAGACCTGGCAATGTTTCAACCTACCACACGATGAGAGACGGAAAAGCCAAGCTGTATAACGAGCCGGCCTGGCTTCCCCAGCAAAGTCTGTGCAACTACTGTGCAAGGTCAACCCTCTACGAGAGCGTTAAATTTCGTCCTAGAAGAAAGAAATGCTGCTGCATCCCGTTAGTTGCTGATATGTGGCGCTGCTGTCAAATCCGGAAATCTGGAAGGAGTGCACATCTGAAGTTGTGAATCTCAACAGCAAATGCAACCAACGCATGAGCGTTGGTGTCGCCATGAACACACTTGGTCGAGCCTGAACAATCTTTGCGGGTCTGTGCAGTACCCATTAGACTGTTTGACCATTGTCTGTTAGCAGTTGGCCTGAATCTGGTATAATGCCTGAGTTGCAGCAAGGCCGACCGGGACAGTAAACGTCGCTCGGTGATCGAGTGTGGGATCTTTCACAACTCTACATCGTACCTGAAATGGCCGTCTTGAAAAGCAGTTCTTGTGACTTTTGACCCGGAGAGGACCGAACGCGTTATGACTGGACCAGATCATATGCATACAAAGTTGGGCCGGTCATCGAACTCATCTATGTTTGAGATCAGTCTCTTTAGCATAACCACGCCTGCTGCAAAACACAAGAGCAACGACTAAGGTTCAGCAGGTCTATGTCACAAGTAAGCTTATTGACGGCCGTATCAAGAGTGCTGTTACTTCACAATGCGAACGAGTGGCGCATAGTTTTGCTTGTGACCTCAACAGCAGCAAAAGCTCATAATGATACAGAGCGATGCATATACTGGTCAAGTCATTTGACTTTATCTGCCGTTATGGCTTAAGATGACGAAAATGTCGACTTTGGCATAGCTGCCCACGAAGACCGGACTACAACCATTAGAATCAGCCAGCGTGCGATACCCAACTTCGGACGCTCTGCTGTAACTCGATCATCTTTTGTCGAGGGAAGAAAATGAGTTCTGATGTGAAAGATAGCCATGCGATAGCAATGGACATTCGGTCTCTGCCCTCAGCATGTCTTTCTGCGTCCATACATGCAGCAGAGACAACACAGGCTACATAGCACAGAACATTGGCCGGTCCCAAGCATATCTTGCAATACCACAAAGATGTTTGAGAGCCTACATATCTCGCCGTGTCCACTGCAGAAGGTGCTGCCAGCTACCTTCAATAGCCTCTCACAGTCAAAGACGCATACATTGCTTACTAGCGTTGACGAGATCAGCGTCCACAGTACATCAACTCAAACCTTGCAAAGCTAAAGGCTGGCGCGTGTTCGCATAATCTCCCAGGTCAAGCCAAGATGCGCACAAACATCTTCTACATTCTGGATACGAAGCCTTGTACCGTCATCATAATCAGCGATCTCACGGTTCTATTCTCGCCCATGGTGCCTTCGAGGATTCTCGGCGGTCTACGTAGTTTTGTGTTTACGTATCGCAAAAGTTGAGGTCACTTTATGGACCAAAGATCTCAGAAGTGGGCTGGATAGGTAGATTTCTAACAGATGAGGTGCTGATGAAAGGTTAACAGGTGGCGGATTATGGCACCCCGAAGCCGCACCAACACAAGCAATGCGACAATCCATAGATCGCAACCCAAAGCGGCTTAAGAATATCTTGTTGGAAGAGAGGATGCGGGAAGAATTCCTGGATTCATGCCCCAAGAACGCAGCGCAAGCTGTCAAAAGATTTGTTGCAAACAACGCAAGCAACGCGTTGAAGACAAAACCAAAGGTAAGTTACCGTCTTTCTTCTGTTCCTCTTTTCTGTTGGCTGTACATGACGCGGCAAGAGATTATGGGAGATGTCTTTGTTATCCAAAACGGCGCCAAAATCGAGGTTGGCTTGCGGGCATTTTCCCCTTCCCTTGCGGAAGCTGGAGGGTCTTCCTTGAAATTGGGAAAGGCTCTCCTCGGCTTTACCTGATCGCTTAGGAGGCTCCATTCCGCGGCTATCTTTGTGCCAACGTCATCGGCGTAAACAGCCTCCATATCTTGCGGCCGCAGTCATAACTGCCTTGCTTTCCCTTAACCATACGGCGGCATTGAAGAAAGCGCCGAAGCCAACAGTAGCGCGTTCAGGAAAAATGTGCCGCTGCGCCAATATGCTTCTTGGTCTTCACTGGGAGGTCACAGTTTGCGTCGCGTCACAAGAAACAGATGGGCGCAAGCCAATACTTGCGGTTGCTTTCTAGGCCGAAAAGCACAAATCTGGGTATTTGGCAGTAGCTCCTCTGGCTGTAGTCCCACCCACAAGCCCTACAGCTGGGAAGGTATTGGTGGCGCGTTTGTGATTACTGTGTATTTTTCGTCGCTACGTCGCGGCAAGTTACCGAGGCTATCAGACGATGACCTTGTGAAACGCCCAAGGAGAACGAAGCTGACGATTCATGGTGGCTCTAGGGGTACGATGCAGATCACGCAGATATTGACTTGTTACGGCTTCGTAACTATACCATCGGCAGGAAACTGAAAGAGACGGAAATCCTGAGCGAGGACTTGATGGATCGAGTGGTCGGTCTATTTTCGACCATCAAACCTTTTGTGAGTGCATCGTCGTATTTCCTCTCTTTCCCCTCCTCCTCTCCGTCCAAACCCCTACCTTTTACTAGGTACCCTTCCCTTCCCACCAACATCCTTCCCAAAACGTGGGATGTTCCCAGTGGCAGTCTAGCGTCGAGCGTCACGTCCCTTAGTGTACCACTGTTTTCGATCAAGACCGAGACCGGCCGCGACCTTGGCCAAGGGCAAGGGACAGAGATACTTCGGCTTGCTCGCTCTAGTGTGTCACTGGAGTGGAACGGCTGAATAGTCGCTGCGTTTCCCTGCCCTTTCACATGTGCTCGATAGGTAGCTGTCGTGGTGGTACGATCAGGCGATGACGTTAAGATCTGGGCCTGGGCGCAATCCCCAAAGGACGGGCATGACCGTATCCGCGCGGCACACCTACGGGTATGTCAGTGGAACCGTGGGAGGGAGGAAGGAAGGAAGGGAGGGAGGGAGGGAGGGGGGAAAGAAGGACATCTTCCAGACAGGGCCAACCCTCCTGGACTCAAGTTTCCGCCACAACCACATGGCCAGTACCGGATTCCTGCTGACTTGGAGACATTGCGAACCCTAGATTTCCTATCTCAACAATGTTGTGATGCCTGACCAGGCCGCCGCATCATCCAGCGAGGAGGAAGGTGACGAAGACGCAAACTCGTCCGATGATGAGCTAGTGGAAGATGCCGATTGAGGCAATACGAGACGGAGATCAATTCAAGCTCTCAGTTCAGGTTCAGACACACGCCTTCAAGATGGATAATGCCTCTAAACTAAGATCTGTCTGTGTGGTGATTGCGACGCCTCTTTTACCCACTTGCCCCCTTGTTCCCACGCGATGTCGAAGGAATACTAGTTGGCGAGAGGCGTCACTTGCGACTCGAACTAACATGGCTACCTCTCTCTGCATGTAATAAAAGTAATAGTGAACGTGGTAATCTGGATTTTAAATAGCAATCATCAGACAGACACACAGCGCGTAGGTCCGCCATCGATTGCCCGCGTCTACCACCAGCCGTCACACGCCGCTACCATCGTCTCGGTACGGCGATCCAGAGTCGGTGTTGTCTTGACACGGGATAATCCTTTCTCCCACGACCTCTAGTGGCTGTTATCCATCCATCGCAAGTGGAGAGGCAGAGACAAACGGAGAGGGGAACGAGAGTCTTCACGGGAGTAGCATCACGCGCATACAGCCTGAGCGCAGATTGGGCCAACCATACCTAAACCGTAGCGAGACGCATCAAAAGATATGGCGTCGATGAGGGGAGGTGACACATTGAGAAAAGCAGACATGGGAATGAAGATGGATGACAAGGTGATATCCGGGTACTGCTACGTAGCGCCAACTCATGCTGCGTCGCATCGCATCGCATCGCATCGCATTGCAGTGCAGCGCAGTGCTGTCCAGCGCTACAGAGCATAGCACCGGATGGGATCAGACCGAATCATCGCTGCAGGAGGGGGGGGGGAATGATGGACATGCGGACTCGCATACTGACAGACAATCAGAGAGACAGGCCGAAAGGAACAGACAGGCCGCTTACGACGGAGGAATGAGCGAAGGGAGGGAGGGAGGGAGGGAGGGAGGGAGGGAGGGAGGAAAGAAGGAAGGAAGGAAAGGTCGGTTGGGCGGGTGAGCCAATGCAAGCGCGCAGCTACCAGCCAGCAGCTACCAGCCAGCGCTCAGCGACTAGCCTGACAGTAGTCCGCTATACCCTGTCGTAGCCGCGGGACGCTGGGCGGGTAGCGACGGGTAGTGCTCGGTACGGACAGCCTCGCATGAGCTGTCGGTCAGGTGACCTGCACAGATCCCTCCCGCCCTGCTCGCTCTCTCTCCCTTCCACTCCCACCTCCACGCCATCGCAACTCGCTTGATCTCACCTGGACTCTCATGCTGCAGCAGAGGTGTAAGACATGCAATGCAATGCCATGCCATGCCATGCAATGCAGACTTCGCCTCCCCCTCCCCCTCCCCGGAAGAGCAACGGAACGGGGAAACTGGAAGAGTAGCGTAGGTATGTACGCAAGTATGTATGTGCAGTCGGGTACAGCATACAGCAGTTCTCGCGCCCGCTCCACTGCACTGTATACTGCACCGCAGTGCACTAGCTACACGTATACAGGAAAGTCCCCTGCGTCGCATTGCCTCGCATGAAGATGGTGAGTAGCCTTCTCGTCCCGTCAAATCGCCCATCCCATATCCAATGTCTGTGCCAATCATGTTTTGCTTCCCTCATCGGCATTCCACACCACCCAGGTCGGTCTGCTGCAGCACAGCTGCCTTGGTCGGTTTGTGATGTCTCAACCCAAGCGACCCCTGCTCGCCACAGTGCTTGGCCATCACGATCGCTCCAGTAACTCGATACGGACGAGGTTGATCTTCTGCACGCCCGAGTGATCTGATGTGTACGCGCATGTACTGTTCGGGGCACCTGAGCTGAGCAGGTCGCAGACGCAGAGTGCGAGAGATGCTCCCGGCTTGATTACGACCCGGCCCACGAAAGGGAGCCACCACCTTACGCAGGTGGGTAGCGGGCGGAGCCGGCGTAAGCGGCTGTATGGCGGGCGATATCTAGCTCACCACCACGGCCCGATGCGTCCGCGGCAAGGGAGAGGCACGTAACGTGCCGCAATACGACAACGAAAACAGAGCGTACCTCCTCCTGTGTGTAAGGTGGTCTCTCATGCAATGCACGCCCCGTGTACGCATGCCCGCTCTACCCACCGTTCCCTTCGCGCGCGTACGGCAAAGAGCATAGTTGACGTGTCATCGCATCGCGGCCTCGCCAAAACACCTCTGGCGTGCCTTACGTGTGCAACTGGTGTGCGACCTACTGTACAAGCGCATGAGCCTGTGCCGCTGGAAACTGTAAAGCTGGACGATTCGGGAACTTGCAGCACGGTTTGGAGTGTGCAGGCGGGCGGCGTGGGTGGATGACTGCCATATGTTCCCCACCTCTCGGCAGCAGCGCGCGCAGGCAGGTCAATCACAGCGCAGATGGGACGGCTCGTAGTGTGCGAGCCTTATTGTTGGCGTCCGTCCGTCCGTCCGTCCGTCCATCCGTCTGTTCGCTCGTTCTGCATGGGAGAAGTCGAGATGTCGGGTCGTACTGTGCAAACACGTAACTGCTAACTGCATCCACTGCGGGCGATGGGATGGGATGGGATGGGACGGGAGCAAGCCATTACCTATGTAGGACCCTCTCAAACCCTCCAAGTCGTGACCAGCTGTGGGTTTCACTCAAACAACGAGAGGCCAGCGCCACGGTGCTGTCGCCGTCGCCGTCGCCGTCGCCGCCGAATCACTGCATTCTATTGCATCGCTGCATCACATTGCTGGCTGTTGTTACACGACTTGCGCAGACAACAAATCGGTGCTGCGCTCATGGGAGGCGGTGGCCGAATCTGCGGGTGACTGACTCGCGCCGTGCCGTCCACCCGGCTACTAGGTTGAACCCGCGGGCGCCCTGTCACAGCATGCACGATTGCATCAAGCGCGACAACACGGCATTCTGCACTCCCGTCTGCAGTACGGCACATGCATCACCGGATCTCAATCTCAGATAAAACATCCAGCAAATAACAGCGGCTCGCGGTGGCCAGATATTGAGGGATGCAAAAAAAAAAAAAAAAAAAAGGATGATTTGCGAACGAAGGAGCCGACTCTCCCTCACTAGATCTTGTAAGGCCAGATCGGAACATGTCGAGACTGCCCTATTTTCCAGTCGTGATGTGCGTCGGCTGCTGCGGCTAATCGCCAGAAACGTGAATAGTGATCCCAATCCGGACATGGATAACCTAGACAGCGCGCTGGTCTGGGAGTGCGCCGTGCTTCTAAGATGTGAGACGCAGAGACGTGAGTGTTTGCTAGAGTAATGAAATAGTAATAAGGCCG
Organism: Scorias spongiosa; assembly: GCA_018467035.1. Classification (NCBI taxonomy): domain Eukaryota; kingdom Fungi; phylum Ascomycota; class Dothideomycetes; order Capnodiales; family Readerielliopsidaceae; genus Scorias; species Scorias spongiosa. The sequence goes on from JACSZZ010000001.1 coordinate 1,121,514, forward strand.
ACACTGGACAGGACAAGGCACGGTAGCTGGCTTGGCACACAGCCGCGCATGCCCATGTAGCAGCAGCAGCAGCAGCAACATCATCATCCCCATCTTATCTCATCTTCGTGTCTTCAGACTTGACAACTTCAGGCTGACCATGCAGTTGAGAGGGTTTGGACGGATCGCAGTACGACGTCGCGCACTGATCACTGCGTACGCGTGCAGCAAGCACTACTAGGGCACGCTGATGCGTTTGTACCGTATATCTGGCCTGACGATCGCACTCTTTCACATACCTACCTATCTACCTAGGTCTGAGACCGGACGCTGTTAGCACCTCAAAGGCCGAAGGCGCATCAGTCCAATCCATACCTACTACCACCGTACCTCCAGTATAGGTAGGTAGGTAGCTGGCAAGATTGCGATGACGTAAACACCAGCCCGTGGGATCAGCATCGCATCCATGGCTTTCCAATGGTAAAATGCCGGAACTGACTTTTTCTGATTGGCGGAGCCATGCCAATTTCCTTGCTCGCTCCTGACTACTTTCCCGCTTCGCCCTAACGCGTTCCTCTAGGTAGTAGATACAGGACGCCAATGCCTGGAGTTATTAGATCAGAGAATCCCTCGACAAGAGCCACAGGGCCAGACCAGGCGAGGCGAGGCGAGGCGAGGCGAGGTGAGGCGACAGACATCAGGCTATGGTCGAGGGTTGAGCCGAACGTGCTCTTGCCCTGCCCTCCTCGGCGGTCTCGGTGAATACCCAATTCGATTGAATGAGGCCTCACCCCCACCACCCCCTCTCTGATGATATAGTTGAAGACAGAGTGCGCGTCGGGCAACCATGCTCTTCTTTTTTCTTATATATATATAATTATTATCAATTGTCTCACCTAGCGTGTGTGGTGCGGCAGTAGAGAGGGTTGCCATGTCTCCCCTTCCCTTCCCACTCTATACGACCGGGGTTTCGTTGACCAGCGGGCGGCTATAACAGGGCTGCCACGCGAGCATCGCGACGGACCATCCCTCGAGCCAGCCGAGTGGTGGGAGGTAGATCAGACGACATGCCGTTGCTCTGGTTGGCTGACTGCCCGTTGGGGTCACTACACTACATTCCTCCCACGCCACGCCACCCAATTCACTTGCTCTACGCACTGAGCGTTAGGTAGCCTGGGGAGGGGGGGGGGACACGATCAATAAGGCAATACCTTGCTCACAGTCTCGCCGATTTGCCGTGGGATCGTACACATGCGGATCATCCCCATATGTGCTTCACCGCTCTCCAGTACGCCTCTTCCGGCGTGGGCAATAGGGCAACGATGCACTGATCCTCGAACGATGATGACGGCAGCAACAGAGACATAGAACAGAGACAAGTGCAAAGCTAGGTACCGCAATGCTCAGTACCGCCTAGGTAGCTGACGAGGCCACGTGGGTCGTAATTCGTCTAGCGTACAGCCAGCGCCTACAAGGCGAAGTGCTGCACCGTATCGAAGTAATATTGCCTAGGTAGGTAGATAGAAGAATTGAACAGGGTCTGCTGTACAGTACAAACCCCGCTCATACCAAACTTTGCTCGTACGGAGGTAGGGTGAGCCCAGTAGCGTACCTAGGTAAGTCTGTTGTCACAATCCTCACAAGCGCGGGCGGGCCGTTGGGGCAGCGCTAGGCAGGAACCCACAGCTGTCATTGGGTGGTGAGCTTGCGGTGCCATCGCTTAATGACAATGCGAGGCCGTGCCAAGGGCTTGGTGATGTCGGGTAACGGGTAAGGCAGAGAGCCGTGCGGAAGGAAGGAAGAAAGGAAGGAAGGAAGGAGAGAAGGAAGAAAGAAAGAAAGGAAGGAAGGGAGGGAGGGAGGGAAGGAAGACGGGCGGGCGGGCGGGCGGGCGGGCGGAAGACGGAAGGAAACGTCAGAGGACAGAGGAAAGAGAAGACAGTCGGGGTCCTTTCACTGGCAACTGCCTTGTTGGCGACATCGCATTCCAAACCATGCAGGTGGCATGCATGCATACATGCATGCGCGCCGCGAACGGTGCATTGGGAGCTGCACAGTCTAGGCTCGGTATGGGCCGTGATCCGTGCCGCAGACAAAGCCGTATCGACCCTCCTGCGGACGGAGAAAGCCGATGCAGATGCGATCTTGCCGTCGCTGCTGCCGTCGAACAGTCTCACCCTGTAGGCGCGCCAATAGCAGAAGGTTTGCATCAAGGTTGATGCCGGTACAGCTCAGGGTAGCAGTGACGAAAATCGCATAGTGGTGGTGGTGGATAGTGGAGCGGTCACCTTCTGCGGACCGCCGGCCAGGGACGCAGACAAGATGGAAATGCTGACTAGCTGACCGTCTGCAAAAGCCTCCAGGACTGGCTGGGTCGATCTGCGATCTCACGAGGGAGAGGTGCGTTCCGCCGCGCTTCCGGCGGCATCGGACGTGTATAGGTACACTACTGTGCTTTGCAGTATCGTATGTACCTACCTACCTATAACTCTTATGCGCCATAGAAAAGGAGTGAGGAGGGGTAGGAAGGATGGGACACGCTACGACGGTTCAGGCTCAGAGCCATTGCAAAGAGTGGAAGGCTAACAAACAGCAGCAAACGTTACGTTCAGATTAGGACCGAGAAGCCGTTGAGCATTGCTGCGGTACCCAGACGGTCGCAGAGTCGACGATGGCACCAGCGTGTTGGTCGTCAAAGCACGGGTAAGCTGGCGACGACAGGCTGACTTGCAATGCCGGATGCTGGACTAGCACGGTTTCATCGTCTCTGTTGGTGTCTGCCCTACATACAATTCGTTAGCAGTAGAGCAGTAGTTTAGTAGCGTTGGAAAGGCTGATGCTGGTGGTGTTGCTGAGACGATGCTGATAGTGATGATCTCGATGACGATACCAGTTTCGCCGATGTCAGTGGAGGTGGTGGTGGAGGTGGTGGTGGTTGTGGTGGTGCTATGGGTGTGCCCGAGGAAGGGCTAATCGTCAGCAGAAGCAGTAGGGCGGAAGCAAGCTGCCACTCCCATTCCATTCGCCATTCCCGAGTCGAAATCCAGGCAAGTATGCCCATTCTCATGCTGAAGACGGCGGACGGGAAAACGGGGATATGTGAGCGCATATAAGGGTGGGTGGGTGGGTGGGTGGGTGGGTGGGTGGATAGATGGACACCAGCAATGGGTACTACGCAGCAGCACAGGGCTCGTGCATGATCTGAGCCTTGACTTCGACCATGACCTGGACCGGACTGAACGCACCACACACACACAGCACACAGCACGCAGCACACCAAACCGCGCCATTCCCCATCGCTAGCAGTCCACGACCACGCCACACCGCCCAGTATACCGGCATAGCAGGTTTGAATCCAGACTAACCTCTGCGCTGATTGCTTGACGAGAGAAAAGCAGACATACCCGTGCTAGGTGACTGGCTCGGTGGCTACCCGGGTACTGTAGCGTGTTAGGCAGGTAAGTACCTAGGTAGGTATTGCCATAGCTAGTGCCGAGGAGGGCGGGCTGGTGGTGTATAGGCAATACCACCGGATACAGTATTACAGGATGGAATGGATGGAGAGACGGGGAAAGAGAAGAAGACACAAGATGATGTGGATGATGGACGATGCGGGTGGAGGGTAGGCTTGATTGGGGGATCCTTGTCACTGCTTCGGCACCGGCCCTTGCCAGCCCATGCCAGCCCTCGCCAACCTTTAGCAGACCTAAGGTTGGCAGTCTGACCCTCACCACACAGGCAGGACAGGCGACGCAGACATGACAGACATACGCCCGGATACACTTGACTGCTCTAGCAGCCAGCCAGTTCCAGGGATGGCCACTGCAAACCGCAACGCCTGCTGTATGTATGGCACTGCTTGCTCTGTCTGCACTGTGCTGCACTGCACTGCATTGCACTGCTCTACTCTGCTCTACTCTGCTCTGCTCTGCTCTGCTCTGCTCTCTACTCTGCTCTCTACTCTACTGCACTCCAACCTGCCCTTGCTGTCCCATGCCCATGTGTATCCTGCCATCACACCCCCTAGCGAGACCACGACTTAATTAGATCAGCTGCAACCCCACCAGCAATTGCTATTGCCCTTGCTGTCGTGATTGTCGTCGCTGCCGTGGTTGCTACCGTCACTATTACTATCACCACACCTGCTCCTGCTCTTGCTCTTGCTCCTGCTCCTGCACCTGCACCTCCACCTACACCTACACCTATACACCTCCCTGTATCTGCTTGTCCTCCCACCTACAGCATAAGGTACCTACCTACACTGCGTCCCCAATCATCACTGCTACTCGTGTCGAGCGGACAGGTGGGACGAGATAGAAAACCGTCTTTCTGTCACTTCGCCGTCGCCTACGCTGCCGATTGCAACTTTTTCGAGCAATACCTGCTAGCTGCATTGTTACCAGCAGCGACACCGCCAACATCATCCCCCACAAGCACGATCTCGACGACGGGACCGCAACCAGCTGTTCGATCCATCACTATCCGCTCACACTCGTCCATTCATACTCAAATCCTCACATCCTCACGTACCCACTCCACGCCTCGCCTACCAGCGCAAAAATTCCATCCTCCATTCCTGACTTCATTGTCTGCGTTACGCATCCAATCGCGCGACGCGTGAATACGTCAGCCATACCCTTCACCTACCTGATCCACGACATCATCTCCATCATCATCACCACTACCACCACCACAGGAAGAGGCTCGTGTCGTGTTCGTCTCGACCACTGAATCTTCCGGTGTGATACCACTCACCAACTCTGCCTCGATCCAGTCGGTGCACACACCCCCCCCAGAGCAGCCCTCTCTTTTGCCTTCCCACCCACCCACCCGTTTCCATTCACCCTCCACCACAAGCTCCAACACAACTGCAAGTTTGCGACTCGGCACTTGCATTTACATTTGCATCTGCGGTTGCATCTGCACCTGCCCCAACTCCCTGCAGTTGCGTTATACGCCGTGCCTTCCCTCCCGCCCCCTCGCAAGTACCGGCCCGCACCTTGTACGACGGACAACCAAGGCTAGGCCTACCATTGCCGCTGCCGTCCTCGCCGTCACCCGTCGCCGCCGCCGCATTTCGCGACCAGCCCGACACCAACCTACCTACCTACCCACATTGTTACATCACCCTGCCCTTTCACAACCCGCCCGCGTGCTAAGGCACAGAGTAAAAAGGCGCGCGCCGCGTCTCCGTCGTGACGCGCCGTTTTCTACCCCTCTCAGTATCCCATCGACTTCATCTTGCACCTCAATTGTCGCGATGAATCCATATCCTCCCCAGAACGGTGGCCAATGGAGCCCTAGCCAACCGCCAGCGACTTCGCAACCCCCACCACCGCCTGCTCAGCAACAGCAGCAGCAGCAGCAGCAACAACAGCCCCAACAGCAGCAGCAACAACAACCTCAGCAGCCTCAACAGCAACAAGTCCAACAGCCGCAACAACAAGTCCAACCGCAACAAGCACAGGCGCAACAAGGTCAACAGCAGCAGCCACCTCCACAGCAATGGTCCCCCCAGCCGGCAAACGGGCAGTACACCCCCAGACAGAACCAGGTATGTCTCTAGTTGCACAAATCCTCACTCGTCCTCTCACACATTGCCACTTTCTCAAACTCCCGCTTCAACCACCGCCCCATCCCATCCTGCAGCATGATTTGAGATGCAGCGCCAAGCCCACCTCACAAGCGACACCTCGTTACGCAATCGGCCCTTGCCTTGATCTTCCCGCTTGATCTTCTTCCACAACTATACACAACACACAACCGTCCCCCTCCCTCTGCCTAACCTGTCGCGTCGCCTGCCTGTTACCACCTCACGATGGGTGCCATCGATCCGTCCCTCGCCGACGACGGCAATACCATTACTGACGCCTCTGCCTCAAAGCAAATCCCTCCAATCTCTCAGGCTGTCCCCCAGGGCGCGCCCACCATGCAGACGCTCCAGCCCCAGCATCCGGACCAGTATCGCTCCCTGCCCGCTCCACCTCAGATGTATGCTCCTCCATATCAGCAGCCAATGCAACCATATCCTCCAGCCCAACCAGCTCCTCGCCAGCGCACTGCTATCGCCTGTCGGTATTGTAGGAGAAGGAAGGTATGTCGTCTCTCGCCGCGCAGCCTCTGCCTGCCTCGTGGCTCAGGCTCCAACAAAACACCCCATGTTCGCCTGACCTTCGCTGACCTATCGCGTCGCGTAGATTCGCTGTTCCGGTTTCGATCAATCCGAGGACGGTCGATGCACTAACTGCCAGCGCTTTTCGCAAGAATGCATCTTCACCCCCGTGAGCGCACAGACCCAGGCTTTTGTTCCAGCGCACACTGTCTGGCGCGGTCAGAACCCTCCTCAGAATGCGCAACTCTATGGTGCTTACGGCCAGCCGATTCCTAACAGTAATCGCGCCGAATCGTATCCTCCACAGACTCAGCAACCAGGCCAGTATCCTCCACCGCCTCAGGGTTACCAACAATCCCCAGGCTTTCAGCAGCCTACCCAGGGCCAACAGAACCAAGGAGTACCGAACGGTCAGGCCCAGATTGGGCAGAAACGGATGAGTGATGAGCCCCACACTCCAACCTTGCCGCCGGCCGGCCCTAATGGCGTCGGGCCTCCACGTTTAGATGGTCAGTAATGCCCTCTCGAACCCTGTACATGCTTGTTGTGGTGCGTTCGACATGGAGCACTTCACACCGTGTTCAGTTTTGGCCCTTCAAGCAATGGCACGTGAGGCAAGCCTCTCGACCGTGGCCAGCATTGCATGACCAAGGGTTGTTAAGCCTTCAATCGCGAGCGCTGCACCGCCTGAATCCACCCACCCCCACACGTGCAATGACCTTTCCCTGTGACTGGCTTTGTCCCCAATCAATTCCACATCTCATTTATTCTAGCAACTTAACTGACCGCGGTCTCGTACTTCTCACTGACAATTTCAACAGGGACTGATGGTTTAATGTCCAGAACCAAAGAGGAGCTTTACAGAAACGGCGAGATCAAGGACATGGATGTCCAAACAGATTTCATACCAGCCTTGGGCTCTTTAAAGCCGAGCAAGGTGATTTTCTCAGAGCAGGACTCTTGAACAATGAAGAAGAAATGAGCTGGGAGAGAAGCCATCATCGAATCTCTTGATGGCCCTTCCTGATCTATGCCGTTTATGCGTGTGAACGTGACATCTATGTTTTCTTACCCTCATCAACCAAGTCCACGATGGCTGTGCCTCAAAAATGTGTGCTTTGGTTGGGCGGCTCACGTCCGTCGCTCAGGCTATTAGCGACTGTCTTTACCGGATGTCTTCACAATGGTTCGGGTGCGTTCTCGCAGGAATGGGTGGCACTGTCAAATTGTTTCGCGTCTTACAATAATATAGTATATGCGGTGGCATATCTTCACTTTTCTGTACTTAAACATGACCTGGGGTTCTGAAGGGGGTGGTGACTGGGTGGTGAGCCAGCGTCTGAGATTTCAATTTATGCTGTTCGACACGTTTCGTATCGCGTTTCCAATTCAGAATACCACAGAGGGGAAAAAAAAATATATTGCTGTGTTTTCTTACCATTCTTGTCGGACTGGAAACATAATCGCCTTCTTTCATAATTTGCAAATTGTATGGTATGGAGATGTCGAGCGAGGTTGTCTTGCAATGCCATCTCTTTCGACGACGTTGGATTTGGCTCGCTGCCTCCCACTCGCGGTCCGTTGCCGTGCGACTCGTCAGATCTTCGTGCTTTCTCTGGCGTTCGGAGGCCATGGGACGGATCGCACCTCCATGCTGGGACTGCTGCCGCTGCTGCCGTAATGGCGGAGGGCTTGGAACGGGCTACGGGTACGGGCGCGGGTACGGAAACGGGAAGCGAAAGTGTACGGCAAGAGGCGTCCTATCACTAATGACTAGTCTGGGAGTTGGGCGCCATCTGATATAGGTATGTATTTGACTGTGTACGCCGTCATCACCTCGCCGCCAGAAATCTCGGAAGTTATACGAGACAATCCCGTGTAGGTAGGTACTGTCAAGAGATCATTCACAACATGACGCCGTCGCTACATGCTTGGGCTGCCCCAAAGCTTGCTCGACTGCTGCCTTTGGACGAGCAATCACTCGAGGAGATAATTACGTATACGGACACTCTGCCGTCACAGCAAGCCACGGAGCATCTTCAGAATCTACTTGGAGATGGCCCACAGGCTTTGGAGTTCATTGAAGGATTTTCTCTGAGGAGACCTAAGGCACCTGCAGATGCAGCGGTAGCACCTTCCAGCAGTAGTGAGGTGCCGAGACCCAAGCCAAAACAGCAACGCAAGAAGAAGTCCAACATACACGCCCTACCGCCTCGACAGGTCGAAGGCCAGGGAGACATCGCTGGTGCTTACAGGAAGCCTGACCAGAAGGATTACCTACCACGATCTAAGGCTAGACAGGAGAAACGTGGAGAGCAGCTCGCAGACAACCTAGCCTTGCGAACCAAAAAGCCAGACCCTGCAGAGATGCCTCTCATCACCGACCAAACTGGCCAATCCACGCCTAGCAAGCCGCCACCCAGTGCGGCAGGTCAGCTGGCCGAAGATATGCGCGCACCGTCAAAGAAGAGCGGCGCAAAGACGAAGGTCAAGATATCTGGTGGCACAGCCATGCACGGACAGAGCACCGCACTCAGCGACTTGGACTCTGCCATCCGTGAGCTAGAGGTGCTTACCAACCCAACAATCACCGACCAGGTAGATGATAGGAAACGACGCTGCAACTGCATGGCAACGCGCCACCCGCTCTTGGACATGGCGCCCAACTGCCTCAGCTGTGGCAAGGTGATCTGCATAAAGCAGGGTCTTGGCCCTTGCACCTTCTGCAATACGCCTCTACTCAGTAGCTCTGAGATCGCCAGCATTGTGCGGGTGCTTAAGGAAGAACGTGGGGAGGAGCGTCAGAAAGCCAACAACGCCACACACAAGCGTGCAGAAGTAGCTACCGGCAAAGCGCGGGCCTTCACTGGTCGCGAATTCCTGGCTCAGACCTCACGGAATGCCTCAGGCCAGACATCACCCTTGTCTTCGACATCTCTGAACGCCACGCCAGCGGAATCAGAGGATGAAGCACAGGTGAAGGCCAAAGCCCACAGGGACAAGCTGCTGGGCTACCAGGCAAACAATGCCCGTCGTACTCACATCTATGACGAAGCCGCCGACTATGACATGCCGTCTGCCGGCACGAACATGTGGGCCTCGCCGCAAGAGCGTGCCCAGCAGCTCAAGAAGCAGCAGAAGATGCTCAGGGAGATGGATTGGAACTCTCGGCCCGAATACGAGAAGAGGCAGATGATCGCCTCGATCGACGTCAAGGGCGGTAAGGTCATCCGTACAATGCAGGCAGTCGAGCGACCGCAAGAAGCCAAGTCTGAAGACGACGACGACGAAGACGCAGAAGGGTCTGGCTATGTGCCACCGCCAGTCGAGTCCACTTCGGCCGGCGCGTTCTCCAACAATCCGCTCATGGGCACCTTGATCCGGCCTACAGCCAAACAGGAAAAGGGTAAAGATGTAGACAGGGGCACAGAGAGGGAGAACCGCAGCACCTGGCGCAGGGTTCAGATGGACGCCGATGATAACGAGGCTTGGATCCTCGACGGCGGCATCTACGGTGACAGGATAGAGGGAAGAGTGCTCGGGGAGGATGCCCACGGCGATGGCCCTCGTGGTTAATGTCGAGGTCGCCTGCACATTCAGAAACCGCACTGCAGGGCCAGTGCGTAACTCGATTATGACTCGGACTGTTGTCCAGCTCCATTACACAACCCACTGATTACACTTCGGTCCCATCGTGCTGTGCTCAGTGATCAATGCAAAGAGCTGGACACAGACACAGGCTGGGTCCCAGGCTGTGCACAAGCACGAACTTATGAAAAGAGAAATCGAAAGAGAATTAAAGAGAAAATTCGTGAATTTGCAGTGCGTTATTCACATAAAACCCATAGACTACATCAGAGCGCCGAGTACAGACTTCGAATATCTTCCGCGAAAAGCATGAGGGAATTCGTCACGATGAACCTCCGACTATTATTATTGGAACAGAATTTCAGCAGTGTGTTGGCAAGCATCGCGCTGAAACCATCACGCGAATCTCTTCACAGTCTCCCTCACCAAATCGTCATCGGCATACTTAATTCCGAGAAGGTCGTTGTCGACCTCCTGAAAGTGGCCGCCGAAGCCCTCTGCATAGATAGCGCAGTGCAGCCAGGCAAGGATCTGCGGCCACCCAGCCTCTCCACGAGCAGCGTCCTCATCTGCACGTTTAGCGGCCTCGGCGGTATCGACCTCATCGATAGTCCAGCTCTCGCTACCCACTACTTCCTGCGCAATGGACAGCAGTTTCCTCTGCGTGAGAACAAGATCGTGCACCCTGACGGCCCTATTGGCGGTGGCGTCTGCATGGACGAGAGCGGCAGCAGTCGCACGAGCCACAGAGGCCAGCGTGGTGGTGCTGAATGGGCGGTCGCCGCCGTCGTACAGCTCCATCTTCTTGTCTTTCAGGTCGATCAGGAAGCGATTCTCCACACCCCAGTCCAGGAATGCGTTGTTCATCACGAGCGTGTAAGTCAGAAGCCCGGCCTCGCTCTTGCTCTGGATGCGTTTCCGCACCTCCACCTTATCGGCAAACCCAGGCAGCTTCTCCGTCACCGCCAGCAGCGTGTCGCTACCGAACTCGGACGGGATGATGCGCTTGACCCCCGCCGCAGCTGCCGCCTCCACCAGCGGGAGCTGGTCTTTGGCTGAATGCGTGCCCAGTGTCGACACCACCGCGTCCTGACCCTGTAGCGCTTGGGTGAGTTCTTCCACGTTGTCGAAGTCCACCTTCACCACTCGCACTGAAGCTGGCAATGCCTTTCTCGAAGCTTCACTGCGTGTCAACGCTGTTACTGTGAAGCCTGCATCGATCAGTGCTTGCAATACGAGCTTCCCTAGGGCGCCTGTTGCTCCAGCCAAGGCTACGGCTTTGATGGTGGTTGAAGACATCTTCTCCTAGTTGGATTACCGGAAGAACTTTTGGTTGTGTTGCTCTGTTGAGGGCGTGTGGATGAATGGTACTCAAGCCTTATGACAAACCTTCTCGCTCATATATATAAACCTAGGTATGGATCCTTATGCCATCGATCCACACACCTCGAGAGCAAGGTGTTAGAACTCTCTCAGCCCACACAGCCGTGTCGAGGATTATACTAGAATGGAGCTATTGCGGCTAGTTGTCTGTGATTTTACAAAGCAGGGCCGGCCATAAATACCACTAAAGATTTATCTCCTGTCCAAAGTTGACAAACATAGACAGGAGACCTGCCCAGGCACCTTGGCATATCCAGCGTGCAATCAAAGGCGTGGCTTGATTACTAATGGCATACCATCACGTAAATCGAAGCCCATTTCTGCACGAGAAGCAAGCTACAACACTCAGGTGCTCGTATGCTCTATCTTCAACATTCCGCACTAGATTGGTGATACATCCTGTTCAGCAAGTATGTGCGTCACAGGAAAGGCGGGCTTCGCGGAATGTCCATGCAATGCATGAAGTGGAAGGATTCGAGACTGCGTTGTGATGTGTAGACACTGGTTATGGTTGGAAATCGAATTAACCAGGACCTGACGAGATTCTTGTTCGATCAGATATGAACATAGGTGTCGAGGCCACCAGCACACAGGAGCTACCTTGTCGTGTTGCATGTACGTTACAGGTCCCAGCCGCGTGGAGCTGTGAAGCTGTGCTTCTGCCGGTCAATATCGCATCCCATGCATCTGAGCCGGGCATGCTGTGCTGCATCCGGGTCACAGCTAGATCAGAATGGAGCTTGCTTGAGGCCAGTCGAACTGCATGTGACACGAGCGAAGAAAGGCTACGGCGCAGCTCGAGCTGTAGTACTGGCCGCAGCGAGATCAACCATCACCAGCTTGGGCATCCAGGCTGCGTCTTTGACGTGAGCAATGATGATTTGATCAGGGAAGGTTGGATGAGGAAAGCGTTAATCATCAAAATTGTGATTCTGTAGATGTAGGTGTAGATGTCATTGAAAGCATCCTCTTAACTCGAACACTCCATATCCTGACGCCGAGCCACTCAACAATCTACACATGTCCCTACGTAAGACTTGAGATTGAAAGAATTCCGTCGAATGGCAAGACAGAGAGGAAGAGTGCGACGCAGTGTAACTCTATGGAATGGAGAGGACGTTGGAATTTCACGTGACCTTGGGCTTTGGAGAGGACGACAAGGCCACACCGAGAAGAAAGAGGGATCTCATTGTGGCGCCGACGTAGACGAAGCCTATGTTTCCCCAATAGATCTCATTCCAGTCCCAGAAGCGCCAGTAGATCTGCCAACCCATCAGGTGACAGCTCCACAGGTGACCGAAATCAGCGATCAGCAAGCCAAGAAGAAAGATTCGCCAGACCTTGAGGTCGCTAGTGGCCCTGAGGACCAGGGCCTCGTTGAGGGCAAAGACCAGGTACAGGTTCGCCAGCTGGGTCAGCACAATGGACTCTCGCAGGCTGACGACGTCGCCGCCGCCGACGACCTTCTGTAGGGCTGTGGCCGGGTGGGTGAGGTGCATATATGCCTCCTGGTCGAAGTGCGCATAGTACGCTCCCACTGCGGTCGAGATGGGCTCGATCCACAGGAAGAAGGCGCGATAAGCAAACGGAATCGCAGCTGAGGCTGAAGCTGGCGCCATGGTGTGTAGATAGCCGAGCTGGTAGGTAGGCCAAGGATCGAAAGACGAAAAACCAAGTACCACGGATTCAAGACTGCAGACAGAGCGAACCAGATTCGATTGGGATGTCGTGAAGCGGCTGAGACAGTCTATCGGGAGCCGGACAAGACAGAAGAGAGGTGGCAATATTGTACCGTATGCCGTATGCAATATGCACAATAACAATGATAACAAAAAGCAATATGCAGTATCATCATATGGTGTAAGCGCTGGGCAAACCGCTTCTATCGGCTGGCTGCGTCTCTGCCCGCGTAAGGGGGGACAACCCAGAGACGGGCATTGTTGATATTCTGCACTGTTGTTGCTGTCCTGCTGTCGTTGTCAACACCCTTCTGCCAATCCTCCATCCCGACGTTTCACCCAAAATAAAACACCGTGGTTTGACTTGCAGGTCGCCACGTGAGGGGGGGTTTGCAGGTTGCCAGGTTTTACTCTACGTATCTGATTTTCATCTATACAAGACAGGACTGGAGCTGGAAAGAATGAGCGATGGCTGATTGATATCTAGATCTTACTACGGACACAGCGTCAATGGTCCCTGAGAGCGATCAGACCTAGATTGACGCTCCAGTTCTTATTGTCTCGTTTCAACCATTGTTATCGGCCTGTCGGACAGTTCGGAAAGGTCGTACAGACATGATGTGTATACATGATGGATGTACGTGTAGCTTGTCAGTACCTAGTACCTACCTAGGTATGCTCCTGCAGGTCGGATTCGGAGAATCAACGGGGAAGGTGAAGCCGCATACGGAGATGATTGACAAGATGGGAACGCGAAAGGGAAGAATTCGGCGAGTGACGATTCGAATATGTCTGCCTTCTTCTTGTTTGCTACCGGTATATGGAGTCAGCAGAGAAGAAGGATTTTCGACCTTAGCCGTGCCTTAGTTGTCCTCTAGCCTGCCCCATCGCACATCGCATGCATGTCCTATCAACTCATCGTTATGCTCACATCCGGCCTTTTGACCGACTTCTCGTTGCGGCGTCAATAGTATACTTAAACAACAGCAATGGTGTCCGTGGGTGGATCCGCGTGGCAGTAGGCATATGTGAGTGTAAGATTGTGTTGACATGGCCGTCCTGTCACGTCATGCCTGTCTTTACCTCGATCGAGACCCTGGTATGACACCGGCTCTTATTGAGGGCATTGAGCGGGAGGTGGGAAATGCCCGAGATGTGAGACAGGTGTTGTTGAGTACCTTGGTATGTGAAGTATCTTTCATTATGGCAAAAGCCGTCAATTTCTGCACCAGTCCCTTTCTTTCTCTCTGAATTTTCTTTCCACCTCTGATCCGCCATCTATTATTCATCCTCCGCCGCTCACCGTTCACCGTTCCCCATTCATCGGCACTGCACTGTCCACCGCACCGTCTACTTCTGACATCTGACGAGTCCACCTGTTGAGAAGGGGCATGCGACGGTGAAATGCGGTGGTATGCCATAACTCGTAAGCGTGTAAGGCGTGAGTAATAAAGTAAAAGCTACAGGGTTTCGGCCTCTTACCGACGGATCTCGCCACGGTATATCATATGACACATGGTACCACAGCCGTCGAATACGGTAAAACCCAGGTAGCATACTGCCACATACCCTATGTAGGTAGCAAAGGTAATTATGTAGACCGGCAATGTAGACCAGCAATGTAGACCAGCAATGTAGAGCGACGATGTAGAGCAGACAAGTCATCCCAACCCAAGCCATCTCATCCCATCTGTGCTGAGACGGTGTTGTCCCGCTTCTTCTTCCTCGCCATCGCTCTGATACCCATTGGCTGCCACCATCTTTCTCTCTATCTACTCTCTCCGCCAACTAGTTTAATATCCACCCAGGCCTATCTCTCCAAACTCTTCTCTGTCTGAAACATATAATATACTGCCCTTGCCTTATCTTCCTGCGTGTATGCAGCTGCTGCCCTTGTCCAGCATCACAGGTGACCAGTGAACAGCGCACCGCACTACACCACACTTTCTCACTTCCTCCCACACGTTACCGCTCCACTCTACTCCCTACAGACAACGTGACGAGACACGGCATACCACAGCACACAACACAGCACCACAACAAACTGCAGCACTGGCTCAGCACAGGCGCAGCAGAGCACAACGCAGCAGACTCGAGCGCATATCCGCATTCAGCCATAAGCCAGTGTTCAGTGGCCTGTGCAGACGTTGTCGCCGTCCCTTCATTTCCCCAGCGCTACCCTACTCTCTTATTGTTGACTGTTTGACTCTTGTCCACCACTGCTTCCGGCCTCTTACCTACCGGTAGCTCACCTGCAATCACTACATCGCCATCTCTCGCTCGATTCCCATCGCTTGACTCTACATTCCATCGCCAACTCAGTCCCGCCTTCGCTCGAACCCGCATTCGCTCTGGCAGCGTCGGACCGCTTCAAACCCCATCTGGTCGCCTTGCTACACCAGTGGCCCTCCCTACATAGACACGCCTTCGATCTCTGTCGCTCTCGTATATCCCACCAACCGATTCAACAGCACCGTCCGCGTCTCTGCTTCGCCGTGTATCATTAATCCATCATATCAACCGCCGCCGCCACTGCCGCATTGTTGCACGCAACCTATCTCCCTGCAGCCGACAGGGATCGATCGATACGCCCTGCATCCATCTCTCTTAGCCTTCGTTCTTTCCGCCACCCGAGTCGTAGCATGACGAACCACAGCCATACCCTATCCACTCCAGCCGTATTGCGCAGGACGAGCCTCCGCGACATCCTCAGCAGACCACATACCGTTGCTGGCGAAAACGAATCGACTGGCTCTCGTGACGTCGACCTTTTCTGCTGCCACTCGACGCCAGCATCTACCGAATCCTCTTCCCTCGCTTCAACTGAATTCGGCCCACACGTCGGTGATCTGACCTCTGGATCGTCCATCACCTCCTATGCTTCAGAATCAACACAAGCAAGTTCTGCTCGCGTAGAAAAGGGAGGTCTTCAGACACAATCCCGTCATGGTGAGGAGCTGCCGCTGGACAACTACGATCCTCTCTGCTCAACTGTACCGACCCGTCGAGCCTCCAAAAAGGTGACATTCAACCGCAGAACGTTCAGTGAACTGATGGTCGGAAGCTTTTATCATAAGTGCAGGAGAAGCAGCACTCCTCACAGCATGGGAGGTGCGCAGCACCCCCAAACCTTGACCCACCAGCCAACGCAACCTACATCGCCCACAAAGAGAAACGGTAGACACCCAAGCGATCCATCAATCCCAAAGAAGTTCAGAGCTGCCCTCCCTTTGTCTTGGACTGATAGAAAAGATACCCCACAACCTGGCCCGAGTACAAGCACCGCTAGCAATCGAAGGCCAATGAGCAGAAGCACAATCTCAGGTCCATCGATAAGTTCAACTGGAGGTGACGGTGCGAGAAGGTCTGCCGCAAGTTCCAACAGCAGATTTAACCCAATCCCGTTGGCCTCACCCCCTGAATTCGCAAAGATGGAAGATTTCACTCCCGAATCATATGACGGCACTACACTAAACGGAGAGGTCCCTCAAACTGCCGAAGACTCTTTTGCCAAAAGTTCATCCCATCAGCCGCCTTCATGTTTCAGTGTTTCAATGAGCGAAGACGATGAACCGCCTGCGACCGAAACCCTTGAAAGACGACGAGCTCGTCTTGGCAGCCTCAATGATGCAGCTGCCGATAGTGGCGCCGATTTGAGCACCTATTCTGGCAGCTCTACCCTCGATGGAAGGTCTGACATGGAAATAGACTCGGTCATCGACGAGTCCGACCCCAAATCCGAACCACAGGTAGACTTCGCTGCTGGTGTTCTACCCAATGAGATCTGTATTGAGATCTTTCGTCACCTGGACGCGATCGATCTCCGGAACGCAATGATGGCAAACAGGACATGGTACGACCTGATCGCGGACCGCACTGTCTGGAAATCTGCCTACTTACGGAAGTATGGTCGCCAAGTCTTTACCGATCCTCCACCGGTTCAAGTTGGTGGACTTGGAGTGGGACGACCCAACAGACCCAACCAAGAGTGGCAGAAGATGTTTAAAGCACGCCTAGAACTTGACGCGAACTGGCGAAAAGGCGCAAAAGATGCCGGCAAAGCCGTCTACCTCAGTGGTCATACCGATAGCGTATACTGCCTCCAATTTGATGAGGAGAAGATCATTACTGGCTCACGCGATCGCACCATTCGGGTTTGGGATATTAATACCTTTCAGTGCTTGCGGGTCATCGGTGGTCCCAATGTGCGACCCGTTCTCGGACCGAAAGTTTTACGAACTGTTGACTACCCCAGTTTTCACATGGCAACGGCAAGCGTCAACGGAACCAATTACGGCAACTCCATCTACCATGTGCCGACCACATTCCACGACGCTTCTATCCTGTGTCTCCAGTACGACGACAAGATTCTTGTAACCGGCTCATCTGACTCAGACCTCCTCATCTGGGATATCAAAACTTTCGAACCAATTCGTCGTCTGACTAGACATACCGGAGGTGTCTTAGATGTGGCACTCGATGCCAAACACATTGTGTCCTGCTCAAAAGACTCACGCATCATCGTTTGGGACCGTGATACATACGAGCCCAAGGCGATACTGTCAGGTCATAGAGGGCCCGTGAATGCCGTGCAGCTTCGTGGCAACTTCCTGGTGTCTGCCAGCGGTGATGGTATCGCCAGGCTGTGGGATCTTGTCTCCATGAAACTCACGAAAGAGTTTTCAGCTAAGGAACGTGGCCTTGCGGCTGTCGAGTTCAGTGAAGATATGAAGTATGTCCTCGCTGGCGGCAACGATCACATCACATACAAGTTTGAAACCGAAACTGGCAGAGAAGTCTGCCAATTCGTCGGTCACACCCAGCTTGTCCGTAGCTTATGGCTGGACTCCGCCAATAAACGCGTTGTCTCTGGATCGTACGACCTTGACCTTCGCGTGTACGATTTCGAGTCCGGACAGGAGATATGGAGAGCAGAGGAATGGACTACCAGCTGGATGTTGGCGGCAAAATCGGATTACAGACGAATAGTCGCCGCCAGCCAAGATGGCAGGATCCTCCTCGTTGACTTCGGTATCCTTCGCGGCGGTAAGGACGATGGCGAACTCATTCCAGACGTCAACCTATTGAGGGGAATTGACAAGACCAACGAGGTCGAATGGAGACCAATCCCTTGGTAGTTGGATTGAATATCCAATGGAGTTACATCACACAGAAGAAGAGCTTTTCTATTATATGAGCGTTCCCATCTTAACGTTGGAGCGTGCAAGGCATATTTTTTTCCATCTACAACAAAAGATGTCCTGATCACACGACGCCCATTTGGATATGTCTCGAAGAATTTTAAATAGCGGCGGCGTTCTGGTTAGGCAAGTGGGCCTTTGCAATTGCACATATACTCCCGCCGCATGCGGCTCATTCTAGCGCCAAATAAATACCCTTAATGATATATCAATCGTTCATGTAACGTCTCGTCTTCTGTGATGTTCTAGTTACCTAAAAGCTCAAGACCGACGTCAGTTTCGTGACATCACAGTCACCTACGTAATGTGTGGTGACAAGAAAAGTGGTCAGCCCTCTACCAAAATGGTCTATTCAGTCATCGCTGACGGACTTAGCGTTGCTCTATTTTGCCTATTTTATATACTTCTTGAGTCCTCTGAGGCGCTCTTTGGCCTGCTCGAGTACATCGTCGTTTTTGCATACAGCGAAGCGGAGCCAATCCTCGACAATATGCGCATTGGCCTCGGTGAAGAATTCAGTGGGCGGAATGGCCGCAACACCCAGCTCCATGATACAGAACCAGCTCAGTTTGAAATCGCGCGGACGGCTTGCTACGTGTGGTGGGAACTTGTAGTCTTCTGGGAGCTTGACCTTGGCGAGGTTAACGAGGACAAAGTAGCCACCTTCAGGGTCTGAATACTATTCAAGATGTTAGATAATCTGGAGTTGTCCCGCTCGTTGGCAGAAGGGCAGGCACTTACAGGCAAACCCAGCTCGTCCCAGACCTCGTTGAACTTGGTCATCTTCCCTCTCATCTCCTTCTTGCTTTCTTCCCAAAAACCATGCTTATCCGCCTGCTCGAACGCAACAGCGGTAGCTTCCTGTAGTGGAGACACGCTGCTGTAGCAAATCCTTGTGTGCGCAGCTGCCACATATTTGATCAGGTGCTCGGGCCCGATGAGATACCCTACACGCCAACCGGTGGCGTAGAAGTTCTTGCCAGCAGAACCAACGGTCAAGGTGAGATTGGCAATTTCAGGCGAGAGAGTGGCGACGCGGGTGAAGGGAACGTAGTAGAGACGATCGTAGACCTCGTCACTGATGATTATGATGTTGTGCTTGACGCACAGGTCGCCGACAGCCTTCAGCTCCTCCCTGGTGAAGACCTTGCCGATGGGGTTGTGTGGGCTGTTGAGTACAATCATCCTGGTACGCTCCGTGATCTTGGCCTCGAGCTGGGCCAGATCCAGCGTCCACTCGCCGGCGCTCGTCGTCTTCGTCGCGCCGTCCTTCGGCGGATGCATCGGCACATACACCACCTTGCCGCCCGGCATCTCGATGTTGGAGATGTACTGATCGAAGAAAGGCTCGAACACGATCACCTCGTCGCCCGGCTCTAGGAAGCCCATGAAAGCACTCAGAATGCCCTCGTTCGCTCCAGTCGTGATCGTCACTTCCGTCTCAGGGTCCAGCGTGCGCCCGAAGAACGGCGAGTATGCATCCGCGATTGCCTTCTTCAATCTTGGTCGACCCTACCAGTTGAAATGACATTCAGCCGTTGAATTTCCATATTAAGCTGCTGAAGCAATTGGAAGCTGATTTACCTTGGTCGGTGAATACTGGTTGCATTCAACCTTACTGATGGCCTCCTTGGCCGCATCCAGCACGAACTCTGGAGGGTTGTATCCGAAGAACCCCTGGCCCATGTTTACGATGGGCTGCACCGGCGATATTTGAGCCGCCTCATTGACAATGGACCTTTGGTTTTTGAATCAGATCCTCAGTCGCCTGCAAGAATTTCTCCATTTGGGAGAAAGAGTCAAAAGCCCTGCAGTTTTCCTCACTCACCAGACATCTTGTTTCTGCCCTGCAACTCTTCGTGCAGGCTTGAACGGGTCTTGAACCATGTTGGATACCGGTAAGGGGCGGCGGGGTCGATCTTGGCGGATGCTCTGTTGGAGAAATCTGGTTGGATTCGACGAAGAACCACGCAACCGGCAATCTGAGGTGGTTACAATACTGTGAGCAATAGCTGTGGAGCGGCGAAAGGGGGTCATGGTTGGGCCAAAATCCCCTTCCCAATCGCCATTGATACGACCACCGGCGAACAGTCACGAAATCGTCCCCTCCAACGCTTACTGATGGGCCCTTCCCCAGATCTTGGCCGATCACGTTATTTGACGCTGGCCGATAAGAGTTGCCCGATGTCGGTATCAGCCCCAACCCTACCTGGGTGCACCCGAGCTAAGCCACAGTGGTATGTTATGCAATGCACTCGTTATATATTGTCCTTCACCAACGGACAAACACTAATGGCTCTGCTCACTCTGCCAACGGAGTTACGGCTACAGATATATGAACACCTAGAGGCTCTCGGTGAGGACGTGTTGGTCTCCCGAGCCGCAACACCAGCCACTCCACCAATATGTCGGGTCTGTCGTCAACTGAGAGCCGAGGCGCTACCCATGTACGCCGAACGAAGTCAGTTTTGCATTGACCTCGACTCCAACGGGATATCTCGAGATCGATTTATGCTTTGGATGAGAGTGGCCGGCCCATGGCTTCGAAACATCAAGGCTGTGCGCCTCGGCTTGTGCTGGACCTCCCAGGACTCGTCTGAGGGTAGAGGTGCAGTCGCTTTCCATCTGCGCCTTGTCAGGCAGACTCACCCAGACGAGCTGCCCGAGAAATGGTCCTGTGACGGCGGCACGTATCCCACCGCTTATGACCGCAGAGGCTTGCGGCTCGAGAGCGTCGAGCTGCTCCAGGCTCACGTCGACGCTTTTGTGAACTCGTGGGCTGCGGCTTATAAGGGTATGGACAGGGCCAGGCTTGAGTTGATTGCCAATGCTATGGACATCGTTGCCGCCCATCCTATCTCACTTTATGACCTCGATCAAAGCGATACCAGTAGACAGCGTCGGCGCCAGATCTGGGACCGTATGGAACGCAGGTTACACATACTTACAGGTGTTAGTATGGCTAAACCTCATTATACGCCTTATTAATGTCTGGTTGCGTTGTTCGATTGAGGCTTGAGCTCAGATCCTGCGTAATGACCCTTATCTTGGTGGCAACTTGTTCCTCGTGTTCTGTGGATGCGGATGGAGGAAATCGGCTCCAGCTTTAG
This sequence comes from Scorias spongiosa, assembly GCA_018467035.1. Lineage (NCBI taxonomy): Eukaryota > Fungi > Ascomycota > Dothideomycetes > Capnodiales > Readerielliopsidaceae > Scorias > Scorias spongiosa. The sequence continues at coordinate 1,142,566 of JACSZZ010000001.1, forward strand.
CTTTGATTTCGCCTTGTTTTCCTAGTGCCTTGTAACGATATGTAAACTGGTAACAAATCGCTCACTCGCTGGCCAACTCGTTTCAGTGAAGAAGGCGTGTGAGATTTGTGACACTGCACCAAGGCATCTTCCGCGCTATTCATGATGAGAGGGATCTATCTTCCTATATGCCTTGATAGGAGTTGAGCGCTATCCTACCATTGCGACTGCGACGGCGGCAAGACGTTGAATTGGTTGATCTTTGTGGGTCACCATTCCCCTTGACTATCCAAGCTCAACACACAACTCTACCGAGTGGCTGGCGGTTGATTTCGGAGTGGAGGTGTAAGGATTGTCCTTAGACGTCGCAGACGGGATATTGCTTGCATGCTGGACCTGGCAGCGTTTGGTGTCAAGCTGCCCAGGTGCCCAGGTGTGTTGTTATCAAGCGATAAAAAGTTCTGATATTGGCGTATGAAGTAATTAACTCTCATCATTAGCAGAATCGTATGAGCTTGAATCATTTTCGTCTACTTCCTGAGCCTGTATAGATACGGTCATCTGTAGCCTTTAGGGACAAGGCAGACAAAATATGCGTGCAAGGTCCTGTTGTACGAGAACGGAAATGAAATTGGCAAGGAGAGTATATTAATCGAGGCATCAGTTCAGTATCATTCAAATGTTTACAAGAAGACTTCTATGTTGAGCTCCAAGGTCGAGGAAGGGAATGGAAGCTCGTAGTTCTTGAGCACGGTTGGGTGCAGCATTCCAAGGACACCGATACGAGATGTCTTGCCGTTAGCGCGCACAAAGACGGCTGCAGCATGGTGCTCTAGATATGTTGGATCTGTTCAAGTCAGTCATTGCTATTTTCCGCAGAGGTAAGACATTGTGACGGGGATTTGTACCTTCGACCTCTTCAATCCAGTAGGAGAAACCAGCAGCTGCAGGGTTGTTGAGACCATCTTCTCTAGTAATGAAAGCCGACTTGAGCATCAACATAATTCTGTCGAGGATTCCATGGACCTGCTCGAAACCGGACGTTTTGCCGTAGAAACAGGCTCCAAAGTGCCTCTCATTCCGACTCTTGCGCTCCAGAGAGTCATCCTTGAAGCACACATCTGACACCTCGAAGATCTTCATAGGCAGACTGTGCTTCCTGTTCTCTCTTACGGTCTTCAGCAACCCTGGGATGAGACTTGTGCGTACGATCTGGTACTCGGCTGTCTTTGGGTTTTGTAGCCTGACGGCCTTGCCATCGTCGGGTTGATTGAGAGAGGCGTAGTTCTCATCGTGTGAGCACAGAATCAGAGGCATCACCTCGGCCCAACCGCACATGGCAGCCTCCAACCTGACAATGTCAGACAACTTGTTCAGGGGAAGACCTGCCGCGACGGTACTTGATGTGCTGGGGAAGTGACGGGGAAGCTTGTTGAATCCATAGGCGATGGCAGCATCCTCCATAATATCTGCCTGGTGAAGCACGTCGGCGCGAGTGATGGGGACATTGACATCGAGTGTGTCCTTGTCTGTAGTTGATGGTTTCGTCTCATAGCACATCTTAGTAAGGAGCGTGGAGAGCTCCTCACGAGACTGTGTGAGGCCACAGACAGAGTTGATGAAGCTGGCACTGACCTGCATTGGCCTTGGAGTCAGATCTGGGACCTGTCTGCTTTCGCCGTTGTGCTCCGAGATGATGTTGACAGGCTCGATGGTGAATGGCTCTGAGCAATAGGCACTGAACATAGCCACCAAAATTTGGCTCACTATTTCAAGCTTTGTCTTGTCGGTGGCAGTGATGTCGATAAGCACATCAGTGGTGTTGAGAGTGATCTTGGACAAGTCTCCGTTGATGATTGGTGGCATCGATAGGACGTTTCGGTTCTTGTCGTAAATGATAGGATACACTGGTGAATCTCTGATGATGGGAAGATACTTTCCAAGGTGCTTGTCTTTCTCATAGAAAGACATCATTTCAGTGGCCGTCATTTCTTTGGTCTGATTCAACGGCTTGAATTTGATCTGATCTGGGGGGAGCGCCTCGTATGTAAAAGGTCCCTGGATGGTGTTAAGATCGTGAGTTCCAATGGCCACCAGGGTTCTTTGCCGAGCCAGATTTTGGTGTAGCTTGTCTTGTAGCGCGATGAAAGATTCATATCGAGCCTGGTCGAACTTGATGCCACGTAAGACGGCACTGGAAAAGTAAGGGCGGATCTTTTCGGTGTCCTTTTGGATGGTCACAGTCTGGATCTCTCCGCTGGCGGGCGCCTTGATCTGCCACTTTGGGCATTTCTGCTGTCCCAAAAAGACCTTCAGATTCATTGCAATGCCTTCAAAGCAAAGCATATCGTAACGGTTGGCAGGAATCTCGATCTTCAGTTGGGCGGGGGTCTCTTCACCCTCGGTGTCATCGTCCAGCTCAATCCCGAAGTCGAAGCAAAGCTCGTCGAATTCCTCGCGAGTATAGTTCCTGCCGAGCTCCTTGTACAGGGCATACTTGTCTACCGAGATGGTAGGCATGGTTAGAGTTGCGCCTGATGATCTCGTTTGATTGGTAGATATGGAGTCTGTTTGTGGCGAAAGTCAAACCCTGACTTGGAAAAAAACAGTTGTTTCACACGTCAGGAGCTCTGTTGTTGGTAAGGAGTTGTTGGGTAAAGAGGTCTGTGAAGCGGCGTGGTCGACTCATCCAATCCCACGTCTCATCATCAAATGTCAAAGGTGACTCGACACTTTCTTGGAAGTGGGCGAACATTTTGGCTGTGGCGCAGTATCAATGTGTGTGGCTGATGAGGGGTGGCCCCACGTCCATCTTTATCAGGTACCGAACATGAAGACTATTTGGCGCTGCTACCTAAGCGCTTACGTAATTCAGATCTCCACTCGCATCTGCCGCAACGCCTGGGTAATTGACAATATGTGCCTTTTGCAATTACTGCCAATACCGAACCCCAGCATCAGCCACTTGAGACCTGAGGCAAGAAAACAACCGTCCTCGAGGTAACCCGCCCCAGACGCTGCACCCCGTACGTACCTACGAATACACCACAACCGTCACGTCTAACATCACCACCACCACCACTTCCTCCACAACTCCCCTCGCTGTGCCAAACAACGCAATACATCCACACGCCCTGTGCTGCTATCCACCGAACTCTTGTCGTGCGGCAATCAACCCGCCGTCCGCCCTGAGGTAAGGGTTATCTGTTGCAATTCACATGCCCGCCCGCCTTGTGTCTGATAATGTCATGCGCCTCGACTTTGACTTAATTCTTGTGGAAGAGCCACCTCTTTTGCAACATTGATTGTCTCTGTACCCTTTCCTTCTTCACTCAGGCTGACCCCATCGGTGAACAACAGACTCGACCACCCCAACATCCTCTCGCGCTGCAAAATCCGCCTCCTCACCGACCCTTGACGCACCGCAAACCCTATCGACCTTCGAGCTGTGAACGGACGAGAGATAGTTGAACTAGCTCTGTCCTCTTCCGCAGCCCCCCATTCCTTCATCGCGACCAGCTGGACGGGCGATATCTATGAATATGGATGAGGGTGCGCCGCAGGACGAGCTGTACCCCATTGCCGTCCTCATCGACGAGCTGAAGGTATGAATCAGGTGGAGGGGTAGCCGTGGAGCACAAGGCTGGGCTTGTTTGCGTGGCTAACCCAGCTCGTAGCACGATGATGTCCTGCTACGCCTTAACGCTATCAGACGACTTTCCACCATTGCTTTGGCCCTTGGCCCAGACAGGACGAGAGAGGAGTTGATACCTTTCCTTGATGGTATGAATTGCTTCTTGGGATACGTTCGTTGAGAGGGTGTAGTAGGGCTAACACAGCTACCAGAGTCTGTCGAGGATGAGGATGAAGTTTTGACTGCCCTCAGCGATGAGCTGGGCGGCTTCGTTGAGTACGTTGGTGGGCCCGAGTACGCACACGTGCTTCTCTCTCCATTGGAGAACCTGTCCACCATCGAGGAGCCTCTCGTTCGTGACAAGGTATGGATGCATATGGAGTGCAATTGATTTGTGTATTTCGCTAACTCTGCAAGGCCGTCGAATCCCTGAACAAGATCTGCGAACAACTTTCCCAAGAGCAAATAGAGCAGCATTTCATCCCTCTAGCCCTGCGATTGTCAAAGGCCGATTGGTTTACCTCCAAGATCTCAGCCACGGGTCTTTACAATACGCCATATCAGCATGCCACGCCGCAATCTCAGGAAAACCTTCGCCACCAATTCGCTCAATTAGTTCATGACGATACCCCCATGGTGCGCAGACAGGCCGCTAATAATCTCGCAAAGTTCGTGAAGAGCATGCCACCTGCGATCGTCATTGAGGATATGATCCCGCTGTTTCAGCATCTTGCTGCAGACGATCAAGACAGTGTGAGACTGTTGACTGTCGAGATTCTGATTGCGATTGCAGAAGCTGTCCCGAAGGAACAGCAAAGCAGCCACGGTGTTCTGCTGACTGCTTTGAGAAGCCTCATCGAGGACAAGAGCTGGAGGGTTCGTTACATGGTGGCAGACCGATTCGAGAAGCTCGCAAAGGCTGTCGATGAGGAAGTCGTTGCCCGTGACCTTGTGCCCGCTTTTGTGAAGCTGCTCAAGGATACTGAAGCAGAGGTCAGGAGTGCCATCGCAGGCCAGATCCCAGGTAAGTCAGCATGCTCGATTGTTCGCTTTACTCACCATGCTAACCCAACAGGTTTCTGCCAACTTGTCGACCGTGATGCCCTCCTCCGTGATATCATGCCAGCTATCGAAGAACTAGTTACCGATACCTCTCAACATGTCCGCGCCGCCTTCGGTAACCAAATTTCTGGTCTTGCTCCTATACTGGGCAAGCAGGAAACTACCGAGCACTTGCTACCTATGTTCTTGCAGATGCTGAAGGACGACTTCCCAGACGTTCGCTTGAACATCATCTCCAAGCTCGAGCAGGTCAACAACGTGATCGGCATTGAACTTCTCTCACAGTCATTGCTGCCAGCCATCGTGCAGCTCGCCGAAGACAAGCAATGGCGTGTGCGACTAGCAATCATTCAATACGTTCCTCTACTCGCAAGCCAGCTCGGTGTCAAATTCTTTGACGAAAAGCTCGCAGGCCTGTGCATGAGCTGGTTGGGAGACACAGTCTTCAGCATTCGTGAGGCAAGCACACAGAACCTGAAGCGGCTCACAGAGGTGTTCGGTGTGGAGTGGGCAAGCGAAGCAATTGTCCCCAAAGTGGCGGCAATGGCTGAACACGCCAACTACCTCTATCGGATGACGACCTGCTTTGCCATTTCGGTAAGAGAGATCCCCAGCCATAGACCTAGATGCTGGTCAACTGACTATTAGCATAGACCCTTGCACCCGCTCTCACATTACCCGTGCTTGCCCAATCGGTTCTACCTATACTTCAGTCACTTGTTGGTGACTCCATCCCAAATATTCGCTTCAACGTCGCGAAGTCGTACGCGGTACTCATCGACATCTTCAAGCGTCTGCCTGACGATGACACCACAACACTCGCCCAGCTTGAGAAGGAGGGAAAGGCCGCTGAGCCGTCTAGCACAAGCCCAAGGGCCGAACAGATCATCCGGGAGGAGATCGTACCGCAGCTCGAGAAACTATCGCAGGACAACGACGTGGATGTACGGTATTTCGCCACCACGGCCGGCAAAACCTGGACAGATGCTATGGAGACTTAGAAGGTTAACAAAGCTACACCGAGCCCATACGTCCCTCTTACTTCTGTGAAGGTCACGTCGCTACCTTCCGACAAGGACACTGCTGTCAAGTTGGAAATGGCTAGCTTTGAATACCGGAAGATGGAACACGCTGAGGATGCAAGTCGTCTATGAAGGGGCTAACAAGGCACCTAGATGCATGCACGTAGAGCTCTGGGTTATTTAGTAAATTTCTATTCAAGATGACCCAAAGCAACATTGTAGACCGGCAAAAGCACGCTGCAGTGTGGATTTGATCAATCGTCGTATCGTGAGGCCATCTACTCTAGAATACTAAGGGTATCATACTGTACTTTCCCTGAACACTCGCTGTGCCGAATCTGGCTATATACCATGCGCGTGTCCCAACAGCAGTAACACCGAGGTTGACTAAGACGAATGTTAAAGCCGAGGCCAGCGTCCAATTGATCCATTGCCCATCTGGAGCCGCCGCAATTGTCAAAGACAGGTAGATCAGGCATTCACAGAAATAATGTGGGGTGACAAGCTGGTTGAAGGCTGGGTGGGTTGGGATCTTATAGGCGTCCGTTTGAGAGGATACCTGGGAGGTCGAACCAGATATGCTAGATGGCGGAGACTTCAAGGATGCGAGATACGTGTGGCAGTCGTGCTGGACGCCCGATGCCATCAAGAAGAGCAGGATGCTGATGAACGAGCGAAAGCTAGGCGCCTGGAGTACAGACTCGGTAAGTAACACGAAGTCATGCTGTTTTAGAGCGTCTATGCAGATCTTTTGCGTCAGCGATGTGAGCTGAAAGGCGATGACAGCACAAATCTCTCAACTTACAACTTCCTTCCACCCAGACTGAAACACTCGTGCCAATGTAGAAGAACAACCCCAGCAGCCAGTGGCCCACCCACATCTGAGATTTTGAAGGCTTGTAGAAGGCCAAGCATTCGAAAAGCCTACGACAGCCCTGCAGTAGCATTAAGCACCAGCATAGCTTGACCTGCTGCACAGTCATTGAGCTGGATTGTCCAGTCGAAAGCGACGCATGGTCAGCGATCGCCAGAAAGATGCTTCCTTTAGTCCATATCTGTATTCCCCAAGCTATTGACAGAAAGACTGACAATACGTAAAAGGTCGTGAACCACGAATGCGGGACCTGGATTCTAGCCGCCTGATCTAAGGCTTTGAAAGGGAGCGACTGTGTCGAATGCTTGCTCTTTAGGTGCACTTCTTTCTCGCGGATCGCTGAGGATGAGGAGACTGCAGATCGAGGACCATATGCAACGAATCGTGAACCGAGAGGCTTGATGAGACCGATAAGAAGTACCTACCCTGCTGATGAGCGTCGTTCAGGTTGGTTGGCTCTCGGTCGAAAGGCCAGTGTCGCTGCTCACCAACGTTGCCGCGAGAAGAAACGAAGCGCGGATTGCAGTCAGCGGGTATCGTATGATATCCATCTTGTCAATTCCAGGACGCCAGAGATCTTAATTGGCATCTAATTGAGACATGAGAGAGAGACGTCTCTGAGGAAATCTGAATCGTAGACAGCCGTTCCATTGACCGCTCGAGAGGAATTGGATTGGAGCAATGCAAGTAGAGCGTTGGCGTGTGTTGCCTTAGGCAGCCCATTCCCCAAGCAACCGGGCCGTACTACCTCCGTACTCTCTATACCCCTCATAATTCCCTACTTGTCAAATTGATTCTGGACTCGGCACGCTGAAGAAGCGATCTGTTGCCACTACCTGTGGCCCGTGGACGCGTGCTCCGCGTCGGCTTTCAGTCGGACTTTAGCGAGCTTTAGCCTTACCTACCTACCTACCTGGTACCTCCTAGGTACCTACGTAGATTGGTAGGTACAAACCTGATCCATTCGAGTTTGTCGACGACACGACTCTATTACTACGCTTCTGACCACAACTCGCCTATTTCTGACCAGTAACGTCATGCTATCGATTCAGATCCATCACCCGAATTCCTCATGATGTCTTTCCTGTCATCCCTCCTCAATCCGACACCGGCGCAGTCGGAAGAGGAGGCGCAACATGAACACAGCTCTGGTGGCGCGCTGCCTGCTGGCGAGCTTCAACAAGGGGTTGAGGCTGACAACAAGAGCGTAGAAATCGGTCGCAGACGAGATTCTACCAGCGCTCGGCCAGGGAGTAGTGAGTTCACTGCGGGGATGGAACTGCCGCAACCTGTAATTGGCCTTCATCGGCTCGGGAGTTCGCCTACACTGGAACATTATCATCATCCGTCGCGTTCTCCAGAACAGACGAGGGCACATACAAACATTTCGACTGAACAGCTCTCCCAGTTCAGTCTTCCACCTTTACTAGGAACTCACGGTCATCCACAAGGGCAAACGAAGCGAACCTCGTCGATCTCTCAAGACTCCCACGAAGGCAATGAGACTTCTCACATCGGTGGTTCGCATCCTAATGAGAGTCATCAGCTGCCACCATCCGAACGAACCGACAGTGATGCCCCATTGAACACTGAAGTCTCACTCGTACAAACGCCATCAGCTGACTTCCCGAGCTCGCATCCACCTACCAACCACACCTCAGCCTTAGAAGACGGAATGAACGTGAACATCATCGTAAAGCAGGAAGAGCAATTGCAAATTCACGGGCAAGTTGTTGGGGAAGATCACAAAATAGCAGCAGCAGCCGAGAAGGATCAGAACAGTCTAAAGCCAATAGCCTCGCACAGGAGCGACACAACCCTTCGCAATCCATCACCATTACGCGATTCATCCGTGCCGATGCCCTCGACCGAAAAGTCACCTGCGGCCGAGCTGCCAGCGCAACCTTCAAAGAAACGCTCGGCGCCGACAAAGAAGAAGGGTACCGCGACAACTATGAAGAAGGCTCCCCCCTCTAAAAAGAGGAAAACTGAACCCAAAAGCGTCAGAGCTCTTGCAAGCAGCAAAGGCACACCTCTCAACTCATCTCCGGCACCGTCAAATCGTTCCTCCAATGAAAACACATCGGAAGCCTTTATTGACGACGAAGATGAAGACTCTGGACCTGCCGGCTCCGATGAAGACCTTTACTGCCTCTGCCGTAAACCTGACAATGGCACTTTTATGATCGGATGTGACGGTGACTGTGACGACTGGTTTCATGGCAAGTGCGTTGGCGTTGAGGAGCGTAATAAACACCTCATCGACAGATATTTTTGCCCTGGTTGCTCAGAATCGGGCTTGGGAAGAACAACTTGGAAGAGGATGTGCAGAAGGAACGGTTGTAGGCAGGCAGCCAAGATAATCAGTGGGAAAACCGGTAGTGAAGTCAGCAAATATTGCTCTGAAGAGTGTGGACTGCTGTTCTTCCGTGAGACAATTACCAGAATCAAGGGAAAGTCTGACCACAGAAAAGGAGGACGAAGAGGTAGCATAAGCCGCATTGGGACAGACGATGGCACCGGGGCTAGAGGCGGCGTTATATCCGTAGGCGAACTCAAAGGGCTTGTTGACTCGTCGACGACAGCTGCCAACTTCAAGCGCCTGGGTGACGGGATTCCCTCGCCTCCTCCAACACCAGACGAAAAGTCCAACGCAGGCGAACTGATCGACTTTACTGACATCGAAGTAGCATCTCTGGCCAGCATCAAGACCAAGAAGGAGGTTGCCAGGGATAGACATCAATTACTCAAGGACCGTATGAAGTTCGTCACACTAGTCAAACAAGCAGCCACACGTGCTGTCGCAGAGAAGGAAGTGAAGCCTAAGGATTACTGTGGGTACGATCCTCGACTTTCGTGGTCAGAAGCTGAATTCAAGCGGTGGCGTGACTCTCCTGTTGGTAGGAAATCGTTTGATGAGGACGGTTTGGTTGTAGAGTCGGATCAGCCGAATGGCGATTCCGATACAATGGATATCGATTCTAGCGAACAGCAAAACCATGACAGTCAATCGACCAAGGTCTGCGACAGGAAGAAGTGTGCTCGCCACTTTGAATGGACGAAGTTAATGGTGGACGATCTGAGAGCAGAAATGGGTGACAATGGAGACAGGATGCGGGCGCTCGAAAAGGAGGACCAAGAGATCAGGGAAAGGGCTGCTATGAGAAGCAAACTGGGCGCTGGCGCCCTTGAAGGAGAAGGCAGCGTCGAAATACATGAAGCGGCCTTGACGGCACACTCCACCAAGCCCGCGGTCGGCCAATCCGATACCGTTGTCACAAGTGTTGAGCCTTCATCAACAGTCGAAGAACAGGTCAGCGCGGTTCCGATGGAGGTTGATAATGTCGGCTGAGTGGCAGAGAAAACCGAGGGGTTGAGCGCGCTGTACGATATATGCACTTGCGACAACACAAGGAAGCTTCGCAGTCTTCTCGTCAAGGGATGTTGTGCCACAGTGATCCGACTGAGGTGGTAGGATCCCAAGGTCCTAGAAGATGTCAGATCAACGTTATTGTAGACCGGATGGAATAAATTTCCTGGTAATGATATAATGACTAATGTAGGTTACATATGCAACATCTTTGTGTCTAGGCTTCATGATCATATCTACGATTTTGACCTGTCTTCTCAGTTACCACAGATACCGCTCCCAGACAGGAAGCTTTTCTCCAATAAGACAACATGGATACCTCCACCAACGAGAGCAGCAACCTCGCCACTGCTGTCAGCAGTATAAGTGTTGCAAGAGACCACGTCAACGACCTGAGAACCTGATTCGAAGCCAGCTCCATCAGTGTTGTACGTTTCGCTGCCCTGGCCGGTTCCTGCATTGGTCAAGATGCTGACTATCACGTCCTTTTTGATTGAAATCTGGTTCTCGCTGTAGTTGAGGGCCACACCATTCGTCGTCGTGTAGCTGCTCGAGTGGTCCACCGCCCAATGGCGCACCTCAGCGAGCAGCGCGACGGTCTTGTAGAGTTCTGTATCGGAATTCAGTACACCGTTGGAAGTGCCACCTAACCACATTGCCTCTCGACACCCTGGGTCGTCTGAACCATTGAAATGCTGCTCCTGACCATAGTAGATAATGGGGATACCATCGGTCAGCAAAGTCCAAGCGATGGCGTTCTTAGCGATTGAGATGTCTTCTGTGGAGTAGGCTACACGAGGGTTGTCGTGGTTCTCGGTGAAGGTGCCGTGTAGGTTAGCATCGATGCTATCATTGCGATCTTGGTAGAGAGCGTACGCCAGGTTCTGCATTGGCGTGGAAGCGCCGGGAGTGAGGAAATTGGCCGTCCACGAGTCGTATATTGGATAGTTAATGATGCCGCCGCCGTTGAGGACGGCCTGGTAAGGATAACTGTAGTCAGGGTCTCCATTAGAGAGTTCGCCAAGACAGTACACTCCAGCGGCCTCGCAGAACGGCGGCATCGAGGCTTTGTCGACGTTCTTGACGCTGTCAATGCGCAAGCCGTCAATGCTGTAGTTCGAAACCAACTGGCCGATCCATGTGCTGTAGGCATCAACAACATCCTGATCTTCGGTGCGTAGATCTGGAAGGTTGGAATACAGCCAGCATAGTTCCGCGGATGTCTGATTGTTGTAATCAATCTGTCCATTGGGACACACATCCGACTCGTAGGGATGGAAGTACGAATCCGAGTTGAACGGCACATAGGAAGAGTATGGAATGTCTGGATAGTTATCCGGACTGCCGAAGTGGTTGGTGACCACATCAACCATCAGATACATGCCTCTATCGTGAAGCGCACTAGAAAGTGCCTTCAATTCGTCAGGGGTACCGAAATTGGGATTGAGGGAATAGAGGTCTGTTTGGTAGTATCCATGATATCCATCTGGAGTGTTTAGAGTAATCGGTGAGATCCAGATGGCGTCCATCCCCATGTCCTGAATATAGGCAAGGTTATATCTTATGCCATTGTACGTGCCTCCACAGTATTGATTCTCTTCAACATTGCAGGGGGCACTGGTCGAGTTGTCGTCTCGCCAGAAACGATCTGTCAAGACCTGATAGATATTCTTGCCGCGCCTGTGAACGTCAGCGATAAATCTCTGTCTTTCGATCTAAAGCAATGGCGCTTACCATTCGTCAGGTGTTGCAGCAGATGCCGTGGAAACTAGTGCTGTCAACAGACCGCTAGCTATCAGTATGCCTGACATGTTCAATGGAAGTATCGGAATTATAGAGATTAGTAGATGCTCACGACTTGGAAAACAGCTGATGACCACAGCGTTCATATACTACTGCAATCTTACCACAAAAGAACTGGAAGAGGGGAAGAGAGTCATGTTATTGCATGGGCCTACGATAGCCTGTCCGCTCGTTGCATCTCACTTGGTCTTGTGATGCGCAGTCGGCGATCAAGACCTGCGTTGGGATGCCACAAATTCGCTCGGAATGATCCTCCGGAGCCCACTTATTAGCAAGTATTGTCAAGGTCAAATACAAACCGAGGTTATTGAAGCCTCTTTCAAGTGATTTGAAATCGAATGCTCACGATGCAGCAGGTAGCATTTACAGTTTCCTGCAATGATCACCAGGAGAGATGACCGGCATACCACTATCATCGCAGTCTAGCATGGAAACGATGGGCTCGTCTAGCCGATAGTGGGGAGCGATTCGATGCTCAGTCCTTCTGTAGGATGAAACAAGGTGGATGCATTGAAGGGCGCTGCCATCTGGGATTCCCCCACGACAGGTTTATTAAATGAGGTCGTGGCGGGAAGCAAATCATTGCCTGAAGTGTAGAAGGAAGTGTCTATCCTACATGTCGGGCAATTTTGAAGAGGTATGATTCGCTGAGGAACGCAACCCGCATATTAGCAGAGAGAAGTGCATTGCTATGCAATATTGCTTGCGCAGGCTAACTACCATTCAACAAGCATCTGTGTCAGTAGCCTGTATCAGAAGCATGATATCCGTGGCATGGATCACATCGTGGCTCAGAAGGAGCAGCTCCCAATAACATCGGAGAAGCATCTTGGTCACCTCCAGGCTGGTCATGGCGTACACCGACGACCGCCACCAAAGTGTGACCGTATGGCACAGTGTGGTATGATCATTCCCGTGTCGCAAGGTCGTGAAAGCATTCCACGGTGCTTCGAAAGTTGACAGGCACAAAATACACCTCCAACACGAGAGGTAACGCAGTTGTGCGGTGGTATGCAGTGTAGTCACGTGCTTCGCGTCGAACCGCGTGTCGGAGCTAAAGTCCGAGGGGTTCGGGCGAGGTTGGGGTGGATAGCTACGCGTTCGAGTCGCGGTGCACACTGCTCTTTGTGCTAGCATACTGTGCATGTTTATCGTCAATCCGGCCTGCCTCACTCGACGCGAATCCTGAAGCTCTACGCTGTCTCGTCAGGCGTGTGAGTAGCCCGAACCTCATACCCGACCACTCGCCCAGAACCTTTTCAGGTGTCGGGTGCTGCTTGAACGAGCAAGCCCAACTGTGAGGCAGGACCCTTACTATCAATGGCTTCACCACATACCTCTGTCGCGGCCTCGAATGACGAGAATTCTGCGTCAAGATTTAATACTAGGGACAACTCTAAGACCACCGATCACCATGGAAGTAGGAGAGAAGGACAAACCCGTCCTGCATTGGGAGTTTTGTCGCCCAATGCCCGAATCAATACACCTGCACTAGATTTGTTACGGATGAAACCGAGCACAAGCAGTCCTCTCAAACGTAGCTTCACTGCTTCTATTGATGATAAGCAAGGCTTCACCTACTTGAAGAAAAGAAAACAGAGTCAGGATGGCGCGGCAGACACACGGGGACAGTCAAGAGGTTACACGAGAGACAGCAGAAGCGCAACTGTTACGGCAACAGTAAGTCCATAATGGGCTGATCAAATCAATCCTTCGGCATGCTGACATGTAGCATTGAAGCCAGTAGCGAGTGTGGACCGTGATCCGACGCCAACAGAGCCAAACACACCATCCGACAATGGCGATCCGCAGTTCAACCTCGGGTCATCAGTTGAGCGCGCATCCTTTTCTTCTTGGATTAATTACGATCCTTCTTCACAACATCACCATAACTCTCGCCCAACCCCCCAATCAAAACAGAACGCTTCGGTATGGTCGCGAGCACCACCTCAAGATTTCGAAGCAGAACGAGAAGAGTTGTCTGCTAAGGCTGCTCTCCTCAAAACCCGGTTACAGCTCGCAACGTACAAGGTCCGAACGAATCAGATATCGGTCTCGTTCACTGCATTATCAAAATTATCATCAGAAGATGCAGCCAGATTAGCACGTAGGAAGGCGATTGAAAGCGCAGTAGCCGCGCTTCGATTAGAAGCACAGCAAACAGCACCACTGCACGATAGACCCTCACCAAAGTCATTGGCAGACCTCAGTCTCATAGCGGCCAAAGCCATTGAGGCTCGCAACAATCGAGATGATGCATGTCCAAGCTCTCCTCTATCAGACAAAATATCAACACCCAGAGCAAGTCAGCAGACAGGTATGGATCTCGATCGTTCATCAACTGAGCGTTTCAGCTTGAAGTGACGAGAGCTGAAGCCTACAGCTGCGTTCACTGGTATCGACTGGACATGAAAGCATCCGTAATGTCATGAGGCTGGAGCACTGCTTCATCATAACATGTAGCTGATAGATATGTATGAGGTAATCCAACATGTAGAAGGGTTGAGATCAGTCCAAAATTCTTGACAAAGATTCATAATTCTTGTCGAATCAGTCCCATATGTTCCGTTGTGCTATCAAAATTCGTAATTCCTGTCGCATCTACTGCTATATCACCTGCTCTTGTTAGGCGGGGGAAAGAATGCACTATGGAAAAGACAATTAGAGAGATAAAGTGTTGCGGAGGGACCGAAAGTTGACGGCGGCGAACATGGTGCGAAATCTCACCAGAGATATCTTTTCCAACAACAGGTCAAAGGTAAGAGAAAGCTTGAATGTTACAGATGCTTAGATGCCGACAAAGGCTATTCTGAACTTGAATATTACCAATCTCGATCGTGGATGGAGCGAGCAAAGTCACATAGGTAATCCATAGAGAGATGCACAGACCCGGCTGACTACGGTCTGCACAAGTACAATGAAGTCACTTTGGCCCTAGTGCTAAGCGATTCCTTGAGTACCTAAGGTTGTTTAGAACTGCCAGTGATCTAGATTACGAGCAGATATTTCCACCGTAAGTGTTTCACAATGGCTGGCGGCGGATCCAGGTGGCGCACAGCCCTTGAAGTTGTCTCAATATCCGTTGTCATCTACTTAGCGCTTGGCCTTCCCGGGTTTCCATCAGGTCTGTTGGCCTCCTCGAACGAACCGAACCCATCTCAGGCCAGGGCAAAGATTGAATCGCTTGTATACCCAACGCCAGGACTCGTATGTGATGACAGGGGTTATGATGCGCATATTTTCTCGACGAAGCCGCTTATTATCTACATCGATAATTTTCTAAGCGAGAATGAGGCAGACCATTTAATTGGTATCAGGTTCGTTGTGCACAAATCTTCATCCATGTTTTATGTCGAATTTCCATACTGATACGAGAAATAGCCAGGACAAATGGCAAGTGTCAACAGTCTTTAACAATGGCGTGGAAGTGAAGGACGAATCTGTGCGCAGATCGGAAAAGGCGCTCATCGATCGTGACACCACCGTGCAGTGCCTCGAGCAACGAGCTCTTTCTATTCAGGGCTGGCCCAAGGACACCTTCATCGAGCGTCTCTGGACCCAGCGCTACAATGAAAGCGGTCATTACTCTTTACATTACGACTGGGCTTCTGCCACAAAAGGATCTCGGAGAGTCAGCACTTTCATGGTCTATCTACATGCCGACTGCCAGGGAGGCGGGACCAACTTCCCTAGACTACAGGCACCTGCGACGGATGAATGGTGCGAGTTTATAGAATGCGGACAGACTGATGGTGAGGGTGTTACGTTCAAGGCACGTAAAGGTGCCGCTGTGTTTTGGATGAACTTCGATATGGATGGCATAGGCTTCAAGGAAACCATTCATGCCGGCATGCCAGTCACGAGAGGAACGAAAATCGGGTTGAATATCTGGAGTTGGTATCAAGCCGGCCATGATCAATAAATAAATTATGTATATTCATGTACAGTAGTCGGATATCACAGTGTGTAGTGAGTCAAATAGTGCTTGCTTGATGTCCGCCGCCGGACATCCATCAGAATCATGCAGCGTGTACGGTAACGCAAGCGGAAGTGGGCTGCATGAGGCGTGCAGGGCCTGGAATGGCTGCGAAGTGGGATGTCGAGACATTGGATTCCAAGAAACCATCTCTAGAACCTCTGACATGGCTCTTCACATGGCTCTTCAACAGCTGCTTTGTTTCCAACTTTCACCATTTACGATAAAACTAGTTTCAAATTGAGATTCGAAGGATGGTGGGAACGCGCAACCACCCAAAGGACTTCTCGACGTCCTCGTCGCCCACCACACGCTCCACGAACGGGCGGCCCAAGGACCAAATCTCGCAGCCCAACACGGCCTCTTCATCAGCAGCTTCGACGCCAGTGACGACTAGACGAATATACACGGCCGCCTCGTCCGTAACGACCAGATCGCGTGCGCCGTGGTCGCATACGCCTTCCAACCTGACGCTGCTATGGCTTGCAGTCAGCCTTCCTCTAGTGATCTGGGACACTGGTTACGTCTTGTTAAGACCATATAGCATGCCTGGTGGCGTATTACACGTACCGATTTGGACGCCATACGAGCTGTATGGGCGCATCGACCACACCTATGGTTGGAAAGCGTGGGAAGCACAAGACGGCTTCACTGGTGCGCAGTCAGCCGCGAACGTCTTAGAAACCGCTACCTATCTCGTTTACCTGTATCTCATCTACCGGTATGGCCAGCGCGAGGTCGTGCAAGGGAGAGGCGCACCAGATAAGAGCAGACTGGGCCCGCTCAAGAGCCTTGGTGAGAGCAGGACTGTGTATGGCAGAATAGCTGCGTGGGCTGTGATTCTGGCTTTCGCGACATCTTGTGTCACATTCTGGAAAACCGTCATATACTGTAGGTCGTTCTCTGATGTGGTGCTTGTATTGTCTATGTAGGCATCGAGATACTGACGTGTCCGTAGTCTTGAGGGAGGCTTTTGGTGGGTGGAGTGGCGTTCGACATAACGACCCTGTAACGCTGGTCTTCCTCTTCGTACTGCCAAAGTGAGTGGGTCGTATCGCGGTCACGCTATAACAGAGTTTGCTAACATGCTATCCAGCCTCGCTTGGGTGGTTTTCCCCATCTACATGATGTATGTCTTCGGGAGTGAAGCCATACAAGGTCTCGAGATGGCAGCTGCAGTGAAAAGAGCATGATAAGGTAGCCACCTCTCGCCCCTTGTCAATATGCACCTCCTCTTTGTCGACATGCACCTCGCATCCAACCTCTCGGCGGAGCAACATTGCGGTGCCAAGCAACTTGCCGATGTTTATTGCGGTAGTCTATGTCTGACCCTAGCATGCAGTTCAGAAGACACATACTGGCATTACAATTACTCATGTCCTGTCTATGGCAACATGGTCCGGATCGCATACGTTGCAGCGCCACCAGTGACTGGGCAGGTAATATCTTCAAGGAAATACCCGAGTATCACCGGACTTTGCGTCTTCGCTCGATCATGAAATCGACGCACAAATGGGTCAGTTGAGACTGGCATCCCTCTCCCCAGCTGGCCGTCTTTGGTAAACCAATGTGAGGGATGACCACCGAATGCCCTGCCTTGACTCATATCAAAGTTCAAGAAAAACTCAGAGATCAAAATCGAACCATATATAATGCACGCGTCCCTGCAGCCAAGCTGTGCCAGTGCTCTTTCGTTCTCACGAGTCATCCTTACGTACCAGGTGATGCGGTGCAACGACTGCTGTCATACAGTGTGGCACGTCGATCTTGACGAAACAGTGTACATTCGACAAGAGGCGCGCCGCTGTATCTCTTCCAATCAGCGACTTTTGCAAGCATGTGAGGCATCTGCCATCATACGTTGGTGAGAGCTAGACGTACCATTGTCGGCCCAGCGGGTCAAGAGCAAAAGTAATTGAAGGGGAGCAATCTATAACAGCTGGTGCTAAATTGCTCTCTTAGCGATGTGGAGCAAACTTTGTTGCTGGTCCGAAGCGCTATGGCTATCTAATGTGATGTTAAGCTTGAGAGGCGACATAGGGCTGCAGCTGTAATCACATATTGATTGGATACCAAAGTTGACTGCAGCCAATGTCAACTAATAATAGCTCTACATACTCTCAAGATCGAAAACAATCGCTGATTACATCACGTTCTCTCTAGATTATCAGGTTATAATGTAGAAGATACAAGGCAGCAAAACATGCACCGTGCCTTTGGGGTCTATTCATTGCTTCCCATCTACTTCTATTCCTAACACTGTGGCCTCATAACCATCTGCCCCATCGTTGGAACGTTCAACTTTTAGGTCGCCTATCTTGATGTTATCAAGGGTTCGAATATTGAGAGGCAAAACGTCCAGCATCTGTCGAACGTATTCCTGCCTCTCCTTTGGGAGCCGATTGACAACCTCTTGTGGTGGACCGTAGAGGTTCAAATATACATGCACGCCACAGAATCTAGTAAAAGTTAGCCTTTTCGGAACGTTCAGTCGCTTCATATCGCACAGGGATCCAGACCGGCAGAAAGGATTTCCGTTAAATTTGCGTCCGAATCTGTACTCTTGTGTGTGCTCTGCGCCATTCAGGATCACTTGGCTTTTAGATGGATAGACACCGACCCATGCATTCTTCATGAGTGTCAAATTAGCAACGGCGGTGGACATGACTGGGTATGCAATATCAACGAACCCTTGTGCAGATACTGCAATTGTCTTCCTTGACCTCTAATTTCTCAAGAGGCAGCAACAAAGCCACTGTCACCTTCCCGCAATGACAAGATCCTGTAATTGGCGTATCCAGCACGTGATTTCCGTGTTGCGGTGGACTTTCAGCTCGTGTCCTAGACATCCACTATATTCAGCCCTAACACAGAGTCGTTCAGCTGCTTGTACCATAGCATGACTTACTCAAATTCGAAAGGGTCAACACTTCTAAGCGTCCTAAGATTCAGGGTTTTCTGAGAAGATAGGGGACCTTCGGAGTGGGTGCCCCAAATTCCAGTCCCACAAATGCTACAGAACTATCGACCGTCACATCAGCTTGGAAAAATGATACACTTTAGACCTGGATATCGAACCTCTTGTTCAAGTGATGGGGCAGAGTAGCGGGTAAGAAAGCCATCGTTGCGAGTGACTTGTACAGCTTCTGGCTTGGGAGACAGCCACAAGTAGCCTTGTTTCTTGCACAGGTCGCAGCTGCAGATGGTTACGTCGTCCAGGACGGTGTTTCGAAGCTCGAAGCGATAGCTACCACAATGGCAGTTGCCATAGAAAATAGACTCCTCATTTACCATGGTGTATGGTGGCGATGAGGATCGGGCAGTTACATATGGATGTTCGTGAATAAAGCCTTTGAAATCAGCCTCACGAACGACGTACTTGACGCCGTTGTGCTACTTTGACTTCACGATTCTGGGCCGTGGATAGGTTTAAGTATCTAAAGCCTGGTGATAAGGTGGGGGGCCTCACCGTCCGCGCCAGCATCGTAGGTTGGAAGCACAGTGGGGCCCGGCGAACAGGAGAGAGAGATAGCCTTCGCCGGGTGAGCAATGTTTTATATGCTATCTTTCCGTCTCCGCTCCTGCCGAATGCCTTCGTCTGACCTTATAGCGCAGATTCACATACAGACAGCTCATAACACGTTTTACCTTCCAGTCATGCAATGTGGAAGAAGACGTCATTAGACCGACAGCCTTTTCATTACCTAGGTATTTGGCAATTGCAATCTGATTGTCTACCTAGGTACCTTCATAATTAGGTATTTTACTAAAATGGGAGTGGCCGTTTGGCCGCGATTTGAAAGGAGATCCAACTATGAGACTAGAATTGGAAGGACTGTGGTTCAATTACCATGCGAAAATATTGGCAGGACTGGCATGTTGGCGAAGACCTTCAACTCGAGGTCGGTCTCACGACAATTTTATCGACAGGGGCGTAGAGCAGCTGGTCCTGTCGACTTCAGTAGTTTTCCACGTACTACTGTTCCATTGCATGAGATGAAGTCAAGAACGAGGAATTATTATATACTTCAGGGTCCTGCTTTCGACCGCACCATAAACAAGACAACATTGAAAGACTCCCGACTCCTGAAGCGATAGCGCTGCAGCCCAGCTATAGTCTTGGCAGCGGCAGTTGTGAGATTCTGCACTAAAATGCTCCAGCTTGATTACTCGACAACTCAAGAGTGGCTTGAGATTGGCCCTTTTGCATAGAGTATTCAATTCTACATTGCAAGCTCTATGATGTGAGGCGAGGTTCTACAGGTGCGATCATCTGGGAACTTCCGACCCTTGTTTGGTGGCTCGGATCATTTGATCTTGATCTCCTGTAAGTTACTGAGGTACCTACTGACTGGCTTATCCGGGCGTGTTGTTTTAGCTTGACATTTTCAAGCTCCAAGAGAACGTACTTCATGCCTTTCCAGTGAGCGACATGACGACGGCATTACAACACCTTGTCAGATGCCTCTATGTAGAAGAAAGGGTGACCGTATGAGGTCATATAGAGCATTTATGCCTTTCTCTGTGGAAGAAACGTTGTAACCAAGTCCAGCTTTTACTTGAGCTGTAATGCTCCTGGAACCGTTCCCGCTGGGTTGAAACCAGACCCAGAGGATCATAGCGCAGACCGGGGAGCGATGTTTGCCTCCACCCTCGAAAGTCTTGCAGATGCTTTCTATTTCAGAATCAAATCGGGACTACGACAAGATGGGTCATTTCTTAAAGTGTAGCTTCGGCTGGAGGGTTAGCCAATAGCAAGGTCCCTTCTGTGGTAATCCCCAGGGACTGGGTTGATAAATCGTCATGTATGGGTAGAAGGCATAGTTGGAACCGCGCAAGTTGTTGCGGATACGATCTGAAATCAACATTCCAAGACCAAACTAAACAACCGGATGTCGGCTCAGGTGAGACTCTTCCAGAGTGTAGGTAGAATGAATTCAAGGCTATGCCAACCATCGAGAATGCTGTTGGGTAGGTAGTTTGTCTTCAACAATAGCGGGGGAGAAGTGATAAGAGTTCGATCCAGCAAGGGACATTAGCATTCGCATCGCACAGAAGGGAAGGGACCACCCCCGCCGATCAACGGTAGTTCCAAACCACGTTTTTAATACCTACATTTCTATGGATCACTGCCGGTTTCATTCCAAACGTTTACCTTTGACAATGACAACCGCTTCTACTGCGACAAGCTTGGAGGTTCACCAGAATTTAGCCTTTGCGACGTACTGTGGTGGTAGAAATCGCTGGATGGGCAAGCGGCCGCGCCATCTCAGCATAGTCCCTGAGTGCCGACATCCACAAGTGGCATGAGTGTCGCACCACATTGTTCGCTAATCGCGCTGCGGTAACAACAGTGCCGCGTGTTTCTTCGCTGCTCGGCCGAAGCACTTCTATCTCCCTATCATGCAAGGTGTGGCTGGCTTGCGTCCGGCAGGCGGGTGATTAGGTATACAGTACTTATGTACTGCACGCATGACTGGGTGGCTGGAACATTGGACATTTCGACCTAATACCAGCAGGGTGGGATGTCGGTGGCTCGGCATCTTCCTAGAATCCGACTTCAACGGACGGGATGAGGTCGCAGCCACGCCCGTCTTCGAGCGTGGTCAGAGGTGATAGGCCCAAATACCTCAAAAGATCTCCAACGTTGGAAGTTCCGGCTGGGACGACCTGCGCGAACCTTGGCGGCACGGCATAAGGCCCGGTACAAGTACATACGTTGATCTTCACCATTCGACCGGTCCTGCAGTGCTTGCGTACCGTGCCACGCTGCCAAATGATTCATTGGATAGTGATTTACATCATCCGAGAGAGCTGACATTGTTGCAGGCCTCAATGGTCACGGACTGGACCATACATCTTTTATCACTTGTATGGGACAGAGTTGTAAGGTCTAGAACCCACCCTAAACGGTATGGCCCGCACCGGCGAAGCCCGGTTTGACTGCAGATCTCACAGCTCATCTAGATAGTGCGGGATTCAATACAGAAACCTATCTGGTTCTCTTTGTTCAGAGATAGATTCGAATCTATGTGAATCAAGATTCAAGCATGCAATAGTGCAGCCATGAAGGACGCGGCAAATGGGGAAAGGAACCGCAAGCGGAAACCATCCACAATGCCACCCAACGCTGGCCTGCGAACGTACCCTACTTTGACAAGGTTGAAGGTACTACCAACCTGGGTACTGGCGTACCAAGAATGCGGACGTAATCCCCAAGCTGTCCGGTCAATGGTAGAATTTGCATGTTCGCCTATGCACCGGCAGGGCCTTGGTTGTCGTATCTACACATGATCGTGTCGGTATGGTTGAATGCTCTGTTTCATCCAAGCTAACTCGGCTCTCCACGCTTGGCTGATTGCGGCCGGACATGTGGCACTGAAAGGCCCGCCGTGTAGCGAAGCGACGCTCATGAAAGCTCGGTGATGTCTAACCTTTCTGCTAAGCGCAGTACATTGACCTTCCTTGTCAAGACATGCGCAATGGCCGCAACGACATGGTCTTGTGGCACAGCCTTGGGAATCCCCTAGGTTTCTTTGACATTTCCCCTCGCTCTCTGCGTGGACGCTGACCGCTGTGAAGGCACCTGTTGGATGGTTCTCTGTTTGAGTGTATATATGAAGGTGTTGGCCGTCACCCGATGTCGTGTTTGATAATAGTCCTTTTTACCGCCTTCTCTCAGTCTAGTGTCTGAGTTTCAAAGAACAGGCCATATGGTGTGAACCACAGTTGCGAAGCACCGGATTACTCTTCACTCTTTAGACAGCCGTCGTGGCCATTAGAATTCGGCGTGGAACGCTATCAGGATCATGACGATGCTGTCGCCCTTTGCTGTCCTCGCTGGCATGCTTCTGGTTGCAACACATGCCAGTGCACAGTTGGCGAAGCAATGTAAAGCTCAGAACGCGTGTTATCAGCTCAACATACCTGATGCCACTGCCAATTCCGGATCAGGGGATATCTTCTTCCAGGTCTCTGGACCGACAGACTACCAATGGATAGCCCTAGGTCAAGGTTCTGGCATGAGCGGAGCAAACATCTTCGTCGTTTATACTAGTGCAGGAGGCAACAATGTCACCGTCTCGCCTAGGCTCGGTACAGGCCATACTATGCCGGAGCACGATACCGCTGCCCAGATCACACTTCTAGAGGGATCTGGTGTTAGTGACGGCGTGATGACGGCTAACTTGCGTTGCAGTAACTGCCAGAGTTGGTCTGGCGGGACAATGGACTTTTCTTCCAGCAGTGCCAGTTGGATCTGGGCTGTTAAGGCTGGTTCGTCGTTGGATTCAGATGATCTTACCGAGAGTATCACCATGCACGACCAAGAGGGAACGTTCGACTTTGATTTTGCAGGAGCCAAAGGGGGTAGCGAAGCCAATCCGTTTCTCAGCAGTAGCGGATCTTCTGGTGAATCTTCTAGTGGCACTGGAACAGCAGATTCGTGCACATCAGCTACGTCGACGGCCGGGTCATCAACTCTAGCTCCAGCTTCTGGAACTGCTTGCTCCACTTCATGGCCATCCGATTACTCTACTTCATGGCCGAAAGCCCGTCCAACATGGGCTAGTGATTGCAACCCTGACGGGCATGGGTCCACCTGGCCCGCGGATCCGCCCTGGCAGATCAAACGGGACGACCCTTGTAGCGGAAGCTCTGGGAGTGGGAGTGGAAACGGCCAGTCCAGCGACGGCCAGTCCAGCGATAGCCAGGGCGGGCGAAATGGCTTTGATTCCAGCAGCGTGCCGTTTGGTGGCGACTTCGAAAGGGCGAGCAGGCTCTTCATTGCGCATGGCGTCCTCGCCAGCTTGGCATTCGTTCTTCTATTCCCTGTTGGAGGCATCCTGATCCGTGTGGCCAGCTTCACTGGCCTTGTCTGGGTCCATGCCGCCCTCCAATGCCTTGCATACATCATCTTCATCGCCGCCTTCGGTATTGGAGTCTACCTAGCGCTACAGATCGACAAGATGGACAACCACCATCCGATCATTGGCATCATTCTGCTCATTGCGCTCTTCTTCCATCCGATTACCGGGCTGCTGCACCACAAGTACTTCAAGCGGTATCAAGGCCGCGGCTTCTGGTCGTACGAGCATGTCTTTGTTGGACGAGCTGCTGTGATCCTGGGGATGATCAACGGCGGTCTTGGCTTGCAACTCGCGGGTAGGGCGTCGCAAGGCCAGCTCATAGCCTACGGTGTCGTTGCCGGTATCGTTGGTGTCGCTTACCTTCTGGCCATCGTGTATGGCGAAAACAGAAGACGCAGACAGGCAAATATTGCACCATCGGTCAGAAGAAGGAGTTCCCATGATCCTCATCGTCATCACCGTCGTCGTGTTCCCTCCAGTAAAGTGGAAAGCTCTTCCTCATACCGCTAAATCTACGTAGATGTAGCTGGATAATCCTTTTCTTACATCGGTTATATCAATGGACGGCGAAGAAGGGTGATCGCCCTTGTGTAGAGAGTAGCTTGCGAACATACCCAATCAGTCTTTTATTCGAGTTTATCAGAATGGACCACATGTTGCGGCCATTGCAAGTCTTTCACCTGTGACGTGACAGTCAATGCATATTAGTCTCCATGCCATCGGGCGCCTGTGTTCTCACAGACCCATCACTAACTTTTCCTATTCACTATTTGTCAAGTGGAGATAGGGTACTGGGGCGAAAGCCTGGTAGCGGACACGCAGCGAAAAGCCCAACCGGTTTGGTGCGTTCAATGAGACGAGGAAGTAGATGTCCAAAGTCGCTGGCGGGTGCCGGCAGGGACCGAATGATTGCCAGATACATAGACAAGTACAGTGCCTGCCGTAGATAAGGATCGAAGGAAGGCACGTTGGAGGGTTCCGCGTGCCTGGACGCCTGCCGAAGCCACTTACACCCCCTCGCTGGAATGTGTGCCACGTGTGCCGAATGTTATCTCAACGACATTTGTATTCGACGCCCTTACTAGGCCTACTACCAAACTGTCGCAACCGGGACCAGGACGTCGGAAGCGACGCTCTGATAGGAAGGGAACAGACACTGAAGCTTCAGGCGCATTTTGATTCTATGAACTCTATACGAGTGAAAGCAGACTGAAAGTCACTATGGCACCAATGATCCCGCATAATTATACTCGATTAACATTGTCCGCCGAAAAGTGACGACATCAGTTGGAAGCAACTCCTTCAGAAATAAGACTGTTGATAGATACATAGAAATTTGGTATCCAGACCTAACGCCCCCCGTGGCAGGCGGCACCAGCCATGTAAACGGAATGCGTCATCATGAGAATCTAACCGGCATCCTTATCGAGATGGCCGGACGGACAGTGCGTCGCCATTGATGAACAAGTCGTCTACAAGAAGAAAGCGGCAAGAGCACCAGCGCCGGCAACAAAGCCAGCGACGTTCTTGCTGGCGGCACCAGTGAAAGCTGGGCCACCGTATGGGAGAGAGGCAGATGGAGCGCCAGTGCCAGAGGCGGCACCGGAAGGAGCGCTGGTACCAGTTGGCTGGTAAACTGGGGAAGATGGGCCAGTTGGGCTGAAAAAACGTCAGTGACGGCATCACGATGTTAACACTCGAGAAGCAAAACTCACTATGGTGGCAGGCTGCTGGCAACAGATGGGACAACAACGCTGCTGTAGCCAGTTGGGCCAACTGGGGTCCAGGCTGGGACGCTGGAGACGGAGACAACAGGAACAGAGGCAACTGGAGAGCTGGCTGGGACTGATGGGACGACGGAGCTCTCAACGGCGCTGGAGGTCCAGGTGGTAGGAACGGCGCTAGAAACGCTGCTGGAAGGAGTGGTCTCGACAACTGGGACAGAGGTGGCGACGGTGGTCTCGACAGGGGCGGAAGAGACGGTTGGAACTGGGCTGCTGGAAACAACGACAGAGGTGGTTGGGACGCTGGTGGAGGAGACGACGACGGAAGAGGTGGTCTCGGTGGCAGCGGCAGGAGAGGACTCGGTAGTCGAGCTCCAGCTGCCAGAGCCCCAGCTCTCGGAGCTCCAGCTGCCAGGTGGACCCCAGCTGTGAGGACCCTCGCCACCACCGTGGCCCCAGCCACCTGGACCCCAGCTGGTTGGGACAGCGCTGGCGGCGGTGCTGCTGCGGTATGGGCAGTTGGTGACAGTTGGGCCGCAAGAGTAGATGGTGTCGACCTCAGTGGCGTAGACGGTCTCGGTGCCAGCTGGGGCAGCGGCGACAGCGCCGATGATAGAAGCTGCGATCAGAGAGTACTGCATTTTGACTGTGAAGAAGAAAAACTGTGTTTTTTTGTGGAAAAGGAAGCAAAGAGTGTCTTGATAGTTGTTGGTAAAGAGAGGACGACCGAAGTCAATTAATAAATTGTAGTGGCGGGTTGGGTTGGATTGGTGTTGAGATTTTGCTTGTGAAACGAAAGAATGAAGAAGAGGAAGAGGACGAAGATGAGAGCGCTTAAAAGGACGTCTTGGAGGACGTGGAGGGGGAGATTGCGACGTACTTAGCGTAGCCAAACGGGTGAAGCAGACGACGTCGAGTGGCCACTGCGGACCGTTGGCGTTTGCAGGGGTTTAAGTTCAGTAGCGGATGGTGATGGCTGGATGGATGGATAGGCGTGTGATCTGTGATGGAAGCGTGACGGGTCTCTGTCGTGGCGCTGCCCGTCTGTTCACCTGGTGTTTGTGACATGACAGTGCATTGAGAAGTACTGTATGTTGGCCGTGAATGGAAGTCTGTTGACCGCCGAGGGTCGTTCTACTGCATTTGTTCCCCTGTCCTTGACGAGACGAGACGCACGCTGGATAGTGGCGTTCCTAGACGGCGGCCCTCCATTGCGCACGGCGTACAGTATATCTTCAACAGCGATGGCCTCAAGGAGAGCAGACACTGGTTCTCGATGACCAGCGAGACGCCAATGCGATTGGAGCAGGAGGGACAGGAGTATGAGCGAGTGACTGGCCCAGGACATACGGAGTGGTGGTAGACGATGGCAGGCGATGCCAGTCGGTGCAAGCATGCTGTGACAGCCGGCCCCAGGAAAAGGAAAAGAGCGGCAGACACGGGCCACGCAGCACGCACATCTGGCCCGGCTGTTCCAATTCTGGCGATGAACATCAGGGGCAATACGGTGCGCTATTCCTGTTCCTCGGTGCGCTATTCCTGTTCCTCGCTTCGCCATACCCTTCTGTTACTCGTTCTGGTTCGCGTCCCGCCCAGCTTTGGCGCTCGCATTACTCCGTTGCTGGCTTTAAGCTCTGCACCGTACTGTATTCCCCACTCCCGTCCCTATTCTCCCCCTTCCCCCTTCACTCTCTCTGTCTCTTAAAGCCTGGTTTCCCTCGGCTAATCCTCATTAACCAACCGTTGGTTACCGCTCGCCAGAGGCCATCCCACGATCGAGCGACACGCGTAGTCATTCCTGTAATGCTGCTGATCTTCATGATTCACCTCTGCTTGTGGCATTGGCCTGTTCTGGTCCCATCAGGCTGACAGCACGTGATCACGTCTTTCGCTTGGCTTCGACGTCGTCAAGGAAATAGTGGAGAAGAAATAGGAGGTTCTATATTCGGCACGATAGTGACCCTGACGACAAGACAGGATCAACAGCGTGCTGTCGAGCTCGTCGCAATCGAGATCTCGCGCTGTTGGAGACATAGCGACCATCGTCGTGTTACGAGCTGTGTGCCCTTGCTGCCCTCACTGCTGATGTTGCAGTTGCTGTGCCCAGCATCAAGGGTGGGAGTGCGTGGCCTCTCTGTTTCTGGTCGTACAGTGCGAGTGGTCGGCAACGGCGGCACATGCTAGCGGTATGGTAAACAACGTAGTGTGTTGTCCCCTGCTCCTGAATCGCCTACAGTACTTAATACACGGGGTGAGTGTGAACGAACGTGGGCGTGTCCTCCACACTGTGTATGCAGGTGCGTATGTGCGTGCTGCTGGCCAATCCCATCTTTACCCGTCCGTCCGCTCAGATCTTCACAATCTCATACAGCCTACACGCACACTAACACCCTCGCCCATGTGTGTTGACCCTAGAGCGCAGGAAAATGGCAGGTCAGTCGGAGAGTGTTCTGTTTCCAGTTGGTCGCGGATGTGCTCGACCGCTGTGGATTCAATTGGGAAGCAGGTCTCGCTCACGTCCCAGCGCAGGACGTGGGAGGGTGGGCAGAAACGGTCGCCACGTTCAAATTACAAATACGAACCTCCTGCGTTCATACAGTGACTGTCACTCACGGCGGTGAGAGAGATCTCCCCTACCTTCCAAGTGGTGCGTACAGACGAGAATGGCTCAGTTCGGAAACTGTGGTTGGGTTCGGTGCAACTCACACCTTCCACTGCTGATACTGTCAAAGACGCTCTCACCGAACGACGGTTGTCGCTACAGGATGAATGCCTTCTCTGATTCTGGGCAATTCACCGTCGGTCAATGGTATCTCGTACCTAACACAGATTGTGTTCAGTTCTTTGACATACGTATGGATGGCCACCGATATTAGAACGACGGCATCGATCCACAGACGCTGCTTCCCATGTGATCAATGTAACCCTTCACTCTGGACGGTTTCATGTACCACTTCTGCGTCGCATCTCCACGATCCGGCCACCTACACATCTAGAGGAACACCACCCACAGTATAAAGACCTCTTGGGGGTGGCCTAGGCGGCCCAAAAACCGGCCTCGTAGTCTCTCCCAGTCTACTCTCCCAGCCAACCCTATCGTCTTGCCGGTCAACATCCCAACCCGACGCTTCATCCAGGACACGTTGCTTTGCCTGATCGCTTACAATGCTAGCCCTGTGTGTCACATCCGCCTCCAGCCTCTTCTCCTGCTGGCCAGTCCCTCGCTCAGCCGCAGAGCTTACACTCATAGCGATGAGTGTATAAAGCGTGTAGACAGCATCATTTCCTGCATTGTGCAGATTCCATCCGGCGGTGTCGAAATCGCTCAAGATGCCGCCCAACGATTTAGGGTTTGGGTCGTGGGTATACGCGCGATATAGGGCAGCAGTGTCCAGTGTATCGATCAGATTGCCACGACTGGTAGGACTGAAGCCGATTTTGTTGCACATTTCAATATCGTTGCTGAGATCATGGCCCACCAAGATCAGGTTTCGAGGAGTATCGCTCGTTTCCGGCACTGGAGCGAGTTTGCCATCTTGTAGACGAGCCGAAAATGGCGGATGAAAGCATGAAGTGCAGGCAGAGGCTGCTCGATCTTTTGCGACGAATTCTGACTTTCCAAACTCGAAATTTTCAGGACAGCCTTGAACGAAATCACTATTCACTTTATCCTTGTGTTCCTGGATTCTGAAGTGTCTGGCTCGAATCAACTGCCGCCAGCCTTCACCGGCTCGACCTGGAGGAATCGACGAGATGTCTCGTGTGTCCAGCGTGGCGATACCAATTTCTGTGATCATGTTCGAACTGTGTTCCCACGCTTCGAGGTCAATGGCGATAAGGACAGCGTCAAGCTCTGTTCCAAATGGAATGGACTTTGTTATATCGAGAGGCGACGATCCAGATGGAAATGCATTCGCATCCCCATAACTATCTGCATTATTCCCCCCACTAATTGCAGATGAAGCCAAGCCTAGATATCTCTGAGCTTGTTGCAGAAGGTTAGGGGTATGTCGCTTTTGGAGCTCTTTGCTGGCCTGTGGTCTACCCTTTTTTGATTTGGCTTTGTTCTTTGCGGCTTCTTGTGCCAGTGCCAACATCTTTTTAAACCGCTCTACACTGCGGTCAACGTTAGGGCCGGCGAGCGTAGACATGTGGGCTTGATCAGAGTAATTCTGACCCTGAAGATGAGCTACAAGGAAATCGTGTCTGAGGCGCGAATCCGAGTTTCCCAGGAATCGAGGTCGCAAAGCTTGTTGCTCAAAGTCAAAGGTAAGCAGAAGTCCCTCGTGACGATTCTCGTCGGTGATACTGAGGTTCGCTTGCGGGAACGCCTTGTTACACTCGGACAAGAGGGCTTGCATCTGCACCTCTGGCACGAATAGAATGGTCTGTGATGCTGGGGAGGTAGAAGGATGAATATAGTACCTGAAGCAGAGGTCAGCATCTACGGTGTCGATGTTGCCCTTTGAGACCAACGTGACTCACAGATCCCAGTGACGGTTCCAGATCTTGCCTCCGTCCCAGAATGCACTTGCAAGAGGTTGGATGTAGTCGTAAGGTGCGAATTTGTAGCAATACTTCTGCACAGCACCAAACGGCACGAAGGTGGAGGCTAAAGATGCGACCTCTCCCATTCGCGGGTCTGGGGTGAAAGTGCTATCGTTCACCTGACCTGCTTCTGGCAGCTTCACTTCACCTACCGGCTTGTGATCGTTCGGGTACCTTTGTGAAGGCTTGCCTGATGCATGTTTTGTCGAAAGCGTAGCAGAGTGGTCTGCTATGGTGGAAGCTTGAGAAGTCTGTCTTGTAATGTTAGGATCTGTCACAATCAGACCTTGAAGCAACTTCTCGAAACTATCAAGGCTTTGCTGGCTATACGGTCCCTCGCCGTCGTCATCTCCAGTTGATGATATTCGTTGGTTGGGCTGAGCCGATGTAGTGTTGGAAGTTGATCCCGTGGCAAGTTCTCCGTGATCAATTGCAGTTGAATGTTGCGCCGTGTTCTGCGCTGTGCTTTTCTCTGCTATGATCATAGATCCTGTCCCTACTGGCGAATGATCCAGTTTATCTCCCATCAATTCCCGGAAGCGTCTCACAGTATCGGACTCTTCGGACATGCTGCTTATTTCTGTGCTTGATTGAGGGTCTTTCGAAATCTCTGAAGTCGAATGGCCTCTTGCAGTCTCTTCAGCCGTGGGCTTTTGACGGACTCCCTCTCCCAACGAAGTTGAATGTTCACTTACCTAGGTGTGTATAAATGACAAGGTTGGTGCAGCTGCGTCTGAGGGTCCGTGCGCGCCGCTCCGCACTGAAGGTCCACCTCATATCGCCTTCGCAGTACTTGTTGGCGCTGAAGGTGATTTGTATTTTTTCGCAGGCGAAAGAGAGATCTTACTGTCGTTCTCCTCAGGGATTCCGATCAAGTACAGATGAAAGCCTAATCATCATTGATAATGCAGAATCTAAAACCCGCGATGTGATGCATTGCCAACATCTCTCCTGTGCTCTAATCTTCTTGTCGTTGAGAATCCCCATCCTAGAACAACGCCGTTAGAGGCAACTTCAAGCAGTCTTTAGACGCCTGTATGGGGCGTTCAACCGACTCTCGTCCCTCTTTGCCAAATTGGAAAGATCAAGATCCCTTGTACTTTTGTCAACACATGTACAGAGTCCCGATACCCAACAACTAATTTGACAGGCAGTACAATAAAAATAAGTGAGATAAGCTCTTGAGTCTGATACTATCAGCATTCGCTGAGCCTTCACTTCGATTTCGTATCCCCAATTCGCCATCAATGCTGTATACAGCATACAAGCTGGATAAGTGCGGGCGGGCGCCGTATAAGGCATCTGGACAGTCTTTCTCACAACAGCCTCCGGCCCAGCCGTGATAGACAGTTGAGCCTCCTCACATTGGGCTAGATCTTGTTGCGTACTGTGACGGTCTGATCAGAGTTGAATTGCCAATGTGTTAGAGCAATCATTAAGCCCCATGATATCTACAAATATCTACAACTGTAGTAAGGGCTTCGAGTAGAATTGAAGTCGACTATACCAAATATTGCTTGTCATAGAGAATCAGCAATTGTCACACATCTAGTAAAATATCATATAGTCGTTGGATATAAGTCTAATACCTACCTCTGATATGCAGATATTGCCTACATGACTCTGCCATTCGAAGGATAACGTTGTTGTAGACGATATTACGAGAGGCCTCGTCCGCTAAGACAAACGGCTGAGCAGTAGCAACTTGGAACCTGATGGTAGTGCCAAGACTCAGGGTCAAAGTCAGCGCAACAACGGCCCGCACTTGTCCCTATTGGGAGCTCAGTGTTTGTTTACCATGACGCTCCCACAAACACCGATACCCTACCTACGAGGTATCTACCGTAGCATGGATACAGTACTGCCGTAGGCCGATCCCACACACACACACTCTCCACCTGCACCATTGCGTCCTCACGCATGCCAGCCTCAACTGCAACCTCATTCCAGACCTGCCCTACTGCCCAGCATAATCTCAACCTCTCCTTCACTGTGATTGCTGGCCAACAGCTTGACCAGCCACGCTCAACACAAGATGGTGCGCCGCTCAAGCGCGCGTCTTGCGGCTCGCGCATCTGCCACACCGCAGCCAGTCAAGAGGGTTTCCCTGTCCCACGATGCCACACCACAAGGTGCCAAAACTGTACCATCCAAGCTCGCCAGATTAAACGAAGATGATGAAATGCCGGGTTCCTTCCCGCAGTCACCGACTGTAACACCCTCACAGCCGTCGAAGCGAGCCAAGAAGGTCGCCCAAGATGCTCAATCAACCCCAACACACACAACCCCGCACCAGGCGACACCGATTCGACCCGCTGACGAGGAAATGCATCCACAAAAGCACCACCAAACTGCTGCTAAGCCTAGGGAGGAGGCCAGATGGTTGGGCTTCTCGAAGATGGTACCTTCTACAGAGCCATCGAAGAGAGCATCCATTGCTCCAAACACACCGTCCAAGGCAGTGGATCCTCCCAAGTTCCAGTTTACTTTTCAAAGAGAGCACTCGCTCGAGCTCAGCCCTGCAGCCAAGAAGCTCATGGTCGAAGTGCGCAATGACGCAGCGAAGGTCAGGGGCCAGATGACTGCGGCTGGCGAAGTTGCGCCGAAAGTGCTTGATGCATTACATATGAGAAAGCTTGCTACCCCAAAAGGTCGCTTTAGTGATGTACATCAGTCTGCGGCAGATAAGATGCAAAGTATCGCCAATCACCCGTCTGCTTGGCGCAAGGATCCAAACAGGAAGACACCTTTGACAGTAGCCGAGAAGAGTCTCTCTGAAAAATTCATGCAGACCCCAAACAAAAGCCTGAAGAGAAGTCCTTCGAAAGCTGAATTGGACGGTCCAGCAGCGACTCCTTTTAAATCCACAGCTAAGACAGCAACCAAATCGAATCATGCTACTTCTACTCCCAGTGCTGGTTTCAAGAGCCCAGGTGGAAGCAGACCACATGAAGGGCACTCAGGGCTGCCCATCAAGCGTGTTAGACTGGGTGACCAACAAGAGTCTACTATAAGCGCCAGAGCAGATAGATGTGACGGCACACCAATTACGCCGCATAGGACGAACGCTACTATCGGTCATCGTACGGATTCGGCCACACCAACCCAGGTCTCGCTAACTCGAGATAATATCACGAAGTCTGAGAAGTCTAGTTCCAAGATCCCGGCATTGTTCAGTACTCCAGGTAAAAGTCTCAATGTGCCAGCATCGAAGACACCAGGGTCTCTATTATCCAAGACCGCTGCTCGACCTGCTACCACAACCAACTCAGCGGTATCATATCCTGTCATTCCAGAGCTTCAAGACGAAAAAAAGCCGCTATTGGATTCCTCTCTGGCCCTGTCTCCTTTTAAGGCCGGACCTTCGGCGCCCAACGATAAAGGAGAGGCACGTTCTCGTGATGATCATGCGCCAACTGAACCATTTTTGAAGCGTTCGCCCCTCAAGCTAGCCCCTCCAAAACCCCATGGCGACAAGGCAGATGAGACAGCAAAGGCAGTCTCACAACCTTTTCTTGCCCGCTCGCCTTTGAAAATGTCAACTGGTAAAGATCCAACAGCTTCGACTGAAGGAAATGAGAAGTCAACTTCTATCCCATTCCTTAGTCGTTCGCCTACTAAACCTGCGACCTCTGCCAACCCATTTGCTTCAACAAGCGCAGAAAGTCCAGAAAAGGCAAACAATACAAATCTAATGGGTCGATTTAATCTGCTGCGCAAAAGCCCTGTGAAGTCTATTCTCCGGACTCCACAGCGCTTGTACTCTGATGATCCTGCCAAGGTGGCAGCGGGAACACATTTCGCTACACCACCTCCCAAATTTCGACTAGGAGAAGACAACGCTGCACGTAGTGCCGCATTTGCATGTGCTCCAGCTACTGCACCGGTAAAGAAGCATGTAGACTTCACAGCTTCTACAAAGACACGCCATGAGAAGTCGGAAACAGAGACAAGCAGCTCACCGAAGAAATCGGTCTCACCGATAAAGGAGCAAGCCGAGACACCCACAGCCTCTCCCATTTCTGTAGGGTACCCATCCCTCCCTAGTCCTGACGTCCGCCTCACGCCATCTCCAGAAAAGCGTCGCCAAACAGCTGGCCCTGGAGACTTTACATTTCGTGCTGGCAGTGCTATCACATTTGCAACATCTCCTCGAGCGGCTAAGAATGACAGTCCGAACCGGCCGGCATCTATAAGACATGTTTCTTTAGACATTGGCGCATTGCCGTCAGCTTCTAGAACCAAGCATGCTGATATCGCTCCTGGGAACAAGTTCTTGGCAGCGACTCAACATCTTGACCCGGCTGCGACGGCTGGGAGCAAGAAGAGGAAGTATGAATTTGAGAATGAGACCGCATCAAAAACGGAAGCCGCCCAAAATCAGATTAGTGGCGGCAATCCTAAAGCCACTGTCCTTGTGAGTGACGCAGGCGAGGACAAGGAGAACACGCCAGAGGCAGAAGAACGCCCAGCCAAACGCGTTAAAGCATCGGTCCCCACGCATACAGCGCCGAAGCCGAAAAAGCCAGAGCGATCGATTCAACGCACTACTCTCGGCGTCAAACCCAAAGGCACCAAGACTGCACCTCCTGTGGCGAAAGCGCAGAGTGTAAACAAGCCCACTGTCATTTCACAATCCCGCCTTGCTGCCCTAGCGATGCCGAAGAAAAGAGGGTAATCGAGGTCACAGCTGTTGTCTTGGCGTTTGCCTTCCTGGATGAAGATTCCAACAGGCTTACAGGCATATGATCGTATGTGATCTCCTTTGGCTGGTGATAATTGAGTAGCAAACTTAGCGTTGAAATATGGTGTTGCAGACTGAGCTACGGTTCTTTGGCTGGATAGCAGTCTGTGCCGGGGAATCATACGAAGTCTGTATGGCCTGCGACTTGGTCGTTGGCGATTTTCAAAATATGTAAAAGCGACAGCATTGACTTAGCGATGGAGTTTGGCGTCCACAATAGGGAGACCGGAGACGATAGGACCCCAGGAATTTGTATAAAAATGAGGTTCGGTTCACAGGTTTGATAACATCTCACACAATTCACAACAACAAAGTTGATCTACCAGGAAAGAAATGTCTCCGATGCAAATGCTTCCAATAAGGGTTTTAAGACAACGTAGAGCGTCATGTAGACCGTGCTTTCCCCTTTGGGCTAGTGTGACCCTGTTTCGAGATGCCAACTTACCTCACCCTCAGTTCTGAAAGCGACTCCACCAACGCGGAGATCAATGCCCAGAACTCACAAAACACGTAGCTGTCCACAACTCATCCGCTAGAAAGACCTTTACTTGCTGTCGTTTCTGCAGGTTTTCTGTGCTTAACTCATGGATTGACTTGTTTCCGCGCACACATATATTTACCAGCAATGGCAGCGTCTAACGGCGATGTCCGCCAGCGTCAAGCCAATGGCCAGCCACCGGCCGCTGCTAATGGAGCACTGAAACCATCAAACGCAAGTCCAAATGAAAAATCAAAGGCTACCAGTGCGCCAGTGGCAGAAAGCACGACGACCACACTGAGTCTGATCATTGGTGTCGGAGGGATCTATGCGTCGTTGTAAGAAACATCCAATATGACTTAAAAGAATAATCCCGTGTTGTTGCTGATACAATACGCCTACACAGCTTGACATGGGGCGTACTCCAAGAACGCATAACGACGACCAACTATGCGCCGACCGGCTCGTCGCAGCGCGAGGTGTTCAAATACCCGGTGGTTATGAACACAGTGCAATCGGTATTTGCAGCGGCGCTTGGCTATCTCTACATCTTGAGCACGCGGACAGCTTCGAGTCCTTTACCTGTGATTCCATCGCGGAGCATCTTGTGGCCGCTGACCCTGGTGGCCCTAACGTCTGCGCTGGCATCACCGTTCGGGTATGCCAGCCTGGGCCACGTGGACTACATCACGTTCATCTTGGCGAAATCGTGCAAGCTGTTGCCGGTGATGTTCCTACACGTGACGCTTTACGGCAAGCGATACCCGTTCTATAAGTACGCGGTGGTGGCGCTGGTGACGGCGGGCGTGGCCATCTTCACGCTGCACCAATCCGCAGGCGGCAAGAAGAAGGGCGGCAGCGAGGGCAGCAGTGTGTACGGTCTCTTACTGCTCTCCGTCAACCTGCTCTTCGACGGTCTGACCAACTCGACCCAAGACGACATCTATGCAAGGTTCCGGCCCTATTCCGGTCAACAGATGATGTGCGCCCTCAACCTCATGTCCTCCGCCCTCACCGCTGTCTACCTCTTGCTCTCGCCGTATGTGGCCACCACCGGTCTTGGGAGCTACGTCGGCATGCAGGCAGGCGGAGGCGGCGAGTTGGCGAGCGCTCTGGACTTCATTCAGAGACATCCAGCTGTAGGCTGGGACATTCTGGGCTTTGCTGCTGCGGGCGCCATTGGCCAGGTCTTCATTTGTGAGTCTTCTCTTCTTCCTAGGCCCCCGTACAGTCCCGGTGACAATCAGACACGATCAGCCAGTGCCTAAACTAACGCCCATATGCTCTTTACAGTTTACACCCTGGCACGTTTTGGCAGCTTGCTGCTGGTCACGGTTACGGTGACAAGGAAAATGTTGACAATGATACTGTCCGTCGTCTGGTTCGGCCACAGTTTGACACCCATGCAGTGGGTCGGCGTCGGCCTAGTGTTCGGCGGCATAGGTGTGGAGAGCCAGCTCAGCCGGAGGGAGAAGCTCGCCAAGGAGGCGGCCAAGAGCAAGTCGCACTGATGACAGGATTGAGAAGCGTTTTTGTTGTTCTAGTGCTGGTTAGACTTCAGTACACATTCTATTGTGTGCACTATACGGCCTGATAGAGTCGTTGGGAATGCTGGCGGATCTACTACCTGGCGGATCAAACCCTGGCGTTCGGATAGATCTACGAGAGAAAAGTAAAGACGCGTCATCACTCATGCACAGACTTGAATTTCCTTGTTTCGTGAGCGCGACATGTGATAATGTGTGAAGATGTATGTATGTGTGTCAAGATATGAACGATGCTATGTTTCATGTCATTAATGCTAATGGCGCCTGCTAACCATCATATCATCCCTTCCCGAAAGCTCGCATAGCTGACCAGAGAGAGCTTCGTTTCATGAAAAGCTTAGTTCCTCCTATTGGCTGGTCCATGTGTGCGAGGGGGAAAGTGAATCGTCCAGCCTGCGGACTGCTCGGCATACAAAACGTATTATGGCTCAAGCCTTTTTCGGTTCAGGCGACACCGGGTGAGCTGGTACGGGCGGCGGTCTGTGTCTGTATTTCGTATCCATAATGTATGCCTCAGAGACGCCACCAGGACGCTGTGATTAGGCTCTATCGCTCTATCATTGCATACGGTTACGCGCTGAAGCCTGGTTGGTTCAGAGTCTCGGTTCAGAAGATCTGTTGTTTGCGGTGGACATCCATCAATCTTCCCAACCCCAGACGGTCCTGAGGAACGAAACCATGTTGACTCGCTTTGATCTGATCTCCAACATCCAGGGATGGTCGAGCATGCGCCATGGTGTTGCTCTTCTGTTACCCTCCTTTTCAAGGCTAGATAGATGATCATGTTAGTGTCCATGTTAATGATAAGATGGCAATAGTATCAGTGGTTCGGAACTTACCAGTATTCGATGAAGTACTTGAAATTATCGCTCCATTTGATATCGTTCTCAGGCTCATTCTTGAGTTTTGGAATCGGTTGACGGACGATATATGTCAGTAGATCAATCAAGCCGGCACGTGGCTGCATTTCCGTCCCATCTGCTGGGAAGGGGAAACGGTGCTGGGCAACTTCTAGCAAGGTGACTCCGAGAGACCAGACGTCTGATGTAATCGTATAACTCTGGCCAGTGATGCGCTCCGGAGCCATGTAGTAGGAGGTGCCGATAAATGTATTTGCGTCACCCTTGGTGCCGAATTCACCACTAACACCGAAATCGCACAGCTTCACTTCACCTTTGCGAGTGAGGAGAATATTACTGGGCTTAATGTCTCTGTGGATGATTCGGTGGGAATGCAAGTATGTGAGACCGTTCAAAACGCCCTCAGCAACCTTTCCAAGTACCTTTTCACCAGTACGACCTCCCAATTTTTTCACTTCTCGGTAGATGCTGTCAAGGGAGCCACCCTCACAAAACTCCATGCTGATACCGATGGTTCCGTGTGTGTCGTCCATGAATGCGCCGTAGTACTCACAGATGTGGGTGCTAGCGCAGGATTTGTTGAACGACAGCTCTCGCACTATCTGCTTCTTGACGTCAGGATTTGGGTCTGTTGTGATGATCTGTCGGGATTATCTCAAGTCAGTTCGGTTCCATGCGAGAATACACAGATTTCCAACGCAACACACCTTCAAGGCAAACACGGTCTTGCCGTCTCTCAATTTACACCTCGTGACAGCGCCACCTGCGCCCTCACCTAGACTGCCGAGTTCGATAATGCGGCCGTCCTTACTGGCGGCTTTCCATCCGGCATCATCGAGGTCCTCCACATCCAACGGTCGCCCAATCTGTAAGCTGAGCTTCTCCAAGTCTGGAAGAATGCCCTGCATGCTATTGTCTCTCTCCATACCAGCGCCGCCTGAATGCGCCGAGCTGCTACTGTACAATGAACCCGCAGCAGACTCTGGATCATTGCGAAGCATGTCTGCAAAGTTCAGAGCCGAGTATGAGGATGTGGTAGAAACCGAGCCATTTTGCTGAGTGCTCTGGCCAAGACTATTGGTCCGGCTGTTTGAGGAGTCGTCGCTGCTTGCACCACCTGTCGACAGGCCTGGTAGTTGCAAGGGTGGGAACCTTCTCTTGCCCTGGACTTGTGTTGCCTCCTGAGGAGTGTGGTTTGTGCCTTGTGGTGTTGCGAGACTGAGCTTTGGAGGACCAGGAATCTGAAGGGGAGCCAGTCCTCCTTGAACCATGGGTGGTGCCACTGTGCTGTTCACCGTTCTCTGGTGAGGAGATGCTGGGATCGCCAGGCCCAACCTGGGAACCTTGGGGCCAGCATGCTGTCTCCCTGTACCAGGAATTGGTGGTCTCAAAAGGGGTGCTGGACTAGCCATGTCGGCACGGCTTTGAGGGTAAGTGGGTGGGGAAGCAGGCTGCTCAGGCGGAATGTCGGCCACGATGGGCGAAAGATGTGGGCGGTGGCCGTCGAGAGGCAGCGTACCGCAACCTCTTGACAGCCAGCCGGCTTACTGAGGGCTCAGATCGTAGGGCGTGGTGGGTAGTAGGGTATGGCTGGTCGTGATGGACCGGTCGTGCTCGAGTAGATGAGGGCTTGGAATCTAGCTTGATACAACGGTTGCTGCTGTGCCACGCACACACTTTGCGAGGTGGGATGGTTGCGTGGCCGTCGTGGTATAGCAATCAGCAGTGTAACTTGTGCTGAGTAGGGATATCACAAATGCGTAAAACCCGGATCCAGGATCCAGGAAGCAGACCAACGCAGAGACAAGATTCTTGCAGACTGAGAGAGAGCGTAACCGGGAGGTGAAGCAGCGTGGCCGGTGAGGAGGTGTGTGGATGTTGGTGCGTGTATATGGATATGGATATGCCGTGTATGCATGCACTGGCTGAGCAGGGTAATGTAGTGCAGTGTAGTGTGGTGTAGCCCAGGTCGAGAGTTGAAGCAGGGCCCTCAATCACCCATTCATTGCCCACTGTTCACTGCTCAGAGCGGGATGCAAGCGCCAAAAGAGTGGAGCCGCTGGATTTCAACTCGGCTGAAGCAACGGCGGGTGGAGGTGATGGATGAGATGGAGTGGGGTGTTGGACTGGGAACGGTGTCGACTAACGAGTCAACAACAACGCAACAACAACGACATCAGTTATAAGAAGCAGCAGATGAGGAAGATGATCGAGAAGACGATCGAGACGACAAGGTCGTCGTTAATGCAACTGCAGGTGATGTCAATCTCCAACCGAGATTCTGTCCTGAGGTGTCGACGCGATTGGGGACTGAGGCATCCTTCTTCCGTCCGGGTATCGGGTACGGTACAGCGTTACTACTCGTCGTATCGGGTACGCTAGCAGGATCAGGCATGATCAGGCAGGAACCCTTAGCGGCTGAGAGGTACGGCTGAACAGTGATGAGACGAGACAATTCCCCATTTCATCCAATCCAGTACTTTTTGTCCTCGTCACAACCTCGACAGGCGGACAGCATGCGTCGAAGTACATATGACAGATTCTGACCCAAGACAGTGATTCCTGGTCTTGTCCATATGCTTTAATCGAACCAGACCTTCTTATCATCCATTGCATCCAATCAAGCATCTTTCAAGTTCACTCACGACAGCGATAGCAACAATTGGATAGTTGAGACCGCACCAGTATGAGCCCATTTTTGTTGTTTTCAGCCCACCTCAGCCGCGGTGGTCAGTACAAAAGGTCTGTCGAAAGTGAAAATGGCACACTACTCACTCCGTACTACGCTCCACCCTAATGACCAACGATACGGATTCGGTACAATCGCAATGTTTCTGCAACATCTACACATCACCCGTCTTGCCTGGCCCCCAGCTGCATTCAGCTCACTTGTGAGCTGTACAGTAGGTACTTTACCTAAGTCACCTACGCCAGGTTGTATCGTCTGTGATGCGTTAGAACCTCTCGACAATGCCATGTTATTTGCTGGATGTGTAGCTATGGTGATTCGCTTCGTTTCGGCTCTTCCCTGCGCTCCTTCAGGGTCTTCCCCTTGCAAAAGGTATTGGGACAATCCTCCGGCTCGTAGAAGGATACGACGTCTGATAGACACATGCACGACATCTACCGATCGTTCACCCAGTCCTGGGCTCCCTCCTGTTCCTATTGACCCCTGGTTTTGTGCAATCATCAAAAAGAAAAGGCAAGGGGAACCTTACCTTTGAACTCTTTGTCGCAACATGGCACGGTCAACACCGACTTCTATGTTGCAATGCTTCAACGCTCCTAGACTGTACGGCATACCCCTATACGTCTCAGAATCCAGACCAGTTGATTGCCACCACCCTGTACTTAAAGCCAGCCTCCTTCATCTCCTTCACTGCATCTAGCTCTCGCGTCGCTATATTTGTGGAGAGCCGCCGAGGTACGTCCAGCATATCCATAACTACTTCCACTACCTGAGCGTTCTGTGGCTTGATGACGCTGTCTTTATTCAGTGTGACGTCCCGTGTCCATTTTGAAAAATGGCCGCATGTAGGCAATATGCATACCTGAAGGGTAGGTAGCATTGCAGCTTTGATGCGCATCATTAACCACACGTTTGATCATGTAACGGTCGTTATTTACGATGGAAATGATAGCATTTGAGTCCATTCTTCGCCAAGCTGCGAACTAACTGCGCAAATAGCATTAAAGTACCGCCATCTATCTGAAGTGCAGCCTCATCGACGCTGGCTGATTTTACAGGTTCTGCTAGCGCCAGATCTGCACCAAACGAAGCAGCTGTAGCTTAGCCAACGCTTTCGCAGTACGTATGCGTGATCCATCCGATATTCAAGTGTGAACGTCATGTCTGGAACCCCAGAGACAGCGGTACCAGTCTCACCAAAACACGAGATCGTTGGGTTGAAGGGACTGCGTTGTGTGGTGCCATATCCAGGACTGAGCTATCTTCTTTGAAGTTCTGTCGTCCTGCTCGAGCTTTTGGGGTATTACAGGCATAGCCACGCTCGGCAGCCAGGTGAGGCCACCGATTCATCGGTGTCAAACCACTTTTGATCGCTGTGGTCGAGAAATATGGCTGGCCAGGTACATTGGTAGCCTAGGAGTCGATGAGGATGCTTTTAGGTCCGAAAATATCTCTAGTCAAACCGTCAGTATTGGTATCACCTTGACCTGCTCGCTGCTAGCATTCACCATCATCGATGAGACGCTGCCAATAGACTGAGGAAGCTACAGGTACGAAAACTACATGTTGGTGCCAGTTCTCGGAAGGGCAGATGAATTTGATTGCCGGACAGATTGGACATATCTCACGAGGTTAAACATTGTGCAAGCATTGGTATGTCGTTAACTGTACCTAGCTTGTATCATGAAATTATATATGTAGAATGCTGACAGCTCAGACCAGTCATTATCAATCATATCGTGAAATCTTTGTAGCCCTCCACCAGCCAGTCATTGTTCCTCGTGACGGTACTCCAGACAGGTGCGAACTCTTTCACTTCGTCGAGTGCAGGTATTTGACCGCCTTCCCATTCTTCCCAGAGGCACGCAAGCCTGCCTGTCTGACCCTTGGCCTTCCCATCCGCCCATGTGACGTCAAGTTTGAACTGCTTCTCCCATTCTCGACTGTATAGTCGAAGCTGGAGAGTACCTTGCTCAGCCACCGAATCAAACCTTGGGTCTTTGGGGCCAGACCCTTCCATCACTAAGTCTGAAATTGGACTGTCAAACAACACGCGGCAAAACCGGCTGTTAAGCCCCTTGATCGAGATGGTCGCAGTGTTAGCAGTGTTAGAGGTAATATTGTAGCTGAGCCAAGACGCCGTTGGAGTATGAGGCGTCGTGTTATTCCTGAAAGGAGCCACTGATTGGGCTGCGCCAGCGACCATTGGAGCAATCCCTGTGAACGTACAGGCAGTCAAACCAATCCTCTCTGTGCTTGGAAAGCAATCGAGGGTTTGACCAGCGGCACTTGGTAGGGAATATGCGATCTGTTGCACGAATCCGTCAAGCCCTGTTAGAATGACCTTCTGGTTTCCTGAGCTAAGGTCCACCTGCTGGTTAAAAAAGAACTTGAGTCTGGCATCCCTAGAAAATGGGAATGCCAGCAGGTTATAAATTAAGAGCCCGGTGAAAATCAGGACCAGTACAACAGGGACCTGATATTTGAATCTGTGCAAGAATGGTGCCAGTGGAAGTAGGAGCAGAACGGCAGTGCCAGCAAACATAATGTAAATGTTCAACACCGTGCTTCCGTCTGCAGGCGTTTGATGCAAAGAGCTTGTCAGCAGTAAAGCCACCTGACCGACTAAGATGAGATTAATGGGCCCAAGTAGTATGAACTGAAGTAGCCATGTACTCTGTGCCAGTGCTCCAGACCAGGCCTGTTCGTCACCGTAAGCTCTGCCACGAAAGACGTCTTCATCCTCGTCCAGTTGGGCATCAGTCTCGGGATGCCGCCTTCGCGCGAACCCAAGGAAGGTGGCCGTATCACGGCTCCTACTTCTGTTGCCGCCTTTGCGTAGAAGAGAGGTTCTTTCGTTGGCGTCATCATCTTCTTCGGCATTTCCTGGGATGCGACTGCTAGAAGGACGTTCTTCATCTTCATTAGTATGGGCCAGATCTGGAGAAACTTGGCTACCACTTCTAGATGCAGTAGCCATAGCACCAGCAACATGGGTAACATATCGTGATATTTTCGGAAGACCGAAGAATTCCAAATAGCTGACGAAGAGCGCGGTGAACACCGAGGCGTTATAGATGACCAGGAAATATCCCCCACCGATCTGGAAATTCTTCTCGCCGACAGTGACAAGGACTAGAAGAGTCCAGGAAATGACGTATATCCAGACAAGAATATAAAACCTGCTGAGAGCTGTTGGGCGCACACGGTCTGCCATCGAGAAAAGAAACCAGGCGATGACAAACCATGCTATAAGTAAAAGACCCCAAACACTGTATTCGCTGCTGTACAGTATGTAGGGATTGACTTTGGTCAACAAGAAAGCTAGCGCGACGACAGCAGCGGTCGAAACGATAAATACGAGAGGGAAGCGGAAGAAGCCTCTAAGGCCCCCAACAAGAACAGCTTCGTCGTCGTCCGAGCTATGTAGATATCGCTTTCGTGTGAACGGATACCACCTATCCTGCTTCACAAGGATGATCTCTAGTAACACGAGGACGATAGGGGCCGCGACAAGCAGCGCAACTGAGACGCCGAATAAGGTCAAGAGTTGCAGGCTTGCAAATCCTCTACCAAGAATGTCAAACCAGACACCGTCAGTTCCCTTCTTGGGCTTCAACAACCCTTTGTCGTCAATGGTGCCTTGAAACTCGTCGCCACTGTAAGACGAGAGACCCTGAGTGGTTTGTAATGAAGCACTGAGCATGTGCCACAGACTGTCAACAGATGTATCTCTCGCATCGTCCTGGTCCGTGTGATATCTCGCCCTCGGCTCAAAGAAAGCTACGTCTAGGCCACGCAGACCACCAGCCAGGTTGAAGACTGAGTAGTCGGTGCCGCTCTGGATCAAGCCTCTTTTGAATCCGTCACTACTGAGCACTGAACCAAAAGGGTACTTAGAGCTGGCGTAGAACTTCGTGACTTCGGCGTCAGTGCTTCTGAACAACATAGCACGACCGCCTGCTCCAGCGCCCTCTAGGTTGAGGAATG
Source organism: Scorias spongiosa (assembly GCA_018467035.1). NCBI lineage: Eukaryota > Fungi > Ascomycota > Dothideomycetes > Capnodiales > Readerielliopsidaceae > Scorias > Scorias spongiosa. The sequence continues at coordinate 1,186,734 of JACSZZ010000001.1, forward strand.
TTCGAGGAAGTTGCGCGATGGGATGGCGCAAGTAGGCATAAGCACCATTTAAACCCTCCTCCTCACCGTTGTTGAAAAGAGCAACGATGCCATGCTTTGGTTGCTTGCCAGCTGAAGTAAAATGCGAAATGAGCTGCAGCACAGACACCACGCCCATCCCGTCATCTGTTGCACCATTTCCGGTTGGGACACTATCGAAGTGAGCATTGACTAGGACACCACCCTTGCCTTGGTATGTCTTGTTCCCATTCCACCAGTCGCTTTCATCGTCTTCAGTGCCTCTGATGTAGACAATAATGTTTTCGGATTCCTGATAGAAAGACCATGGCTTCTGTCTCCATTTATCAACATATGTTGCATTTGACTCGAGGTCATCAAAGATGGTCACTATTTTGGGCCTGTCGCTCTGGACCTCGCGATTTGCGGGGACATTCCTTGAAGATTCTAGCTTGTAGTCCACCTCGTTTCTTTTCAAGATCCCTTCGATCCGCTCTATCAGATAGGACCTCACAAAGGCATTGTATCGCTGTTGATAAGAATGCGGATGTGCAGTAATCACTCGTAGATCAAAGAAGGCTTCGGTAAGGTTAACACCTTCGAATGGCGGAGCTGTAGTGGGGGCGGACGGGACGACATGGTGAATCCATAGCAAGACTGAGAAGATAGCTATGTACACGGCGGAAGCGATGAAGGTGACCTGCACAGGACGGAAGGCAATGGGATTCCACGAGCCCTTGTTATGGGGTGCCATTTGAATTGAAGGACGGCACCGAACGAGAAAGGCCCTGCTACTGAGCGTTGACGTGAAGTGGGATGTGCTGCATGTAATTTAAGAGTAGTGTAGATATGCTCGGGACGGGAGGTACGGCATCTCCATGGACGGCATGAACGTCATGCGCAGCGGTACGGGCCGTGGATATATTACCTAAGCGCCTCCCAGGACAGGGGCAATGGAACAAAAGAACGCTATGCCCGCATTAGATTAGACAGGTATTGAACTGGACGACCTGCCATATCGGTTCGGTTGAGGCATCGATACCGAGGCAGGGCTTGACAGACCGTCTCACTAAGAGTCATCTTGAGTCGACAGACTTTGTTCGCTAGACCTCGTCCAGCAGATTCCTTCAATTCATTGATTGCAAGGAGTCTGGATACCAAAGGAGTAAATAAGCGCTGCAATCTTGCTGTTTGTCAGCATTTGTACGTGGACCTGTGGAAGCATAAAACCTACGCAGCTAGAGGCGACCTTTCGACGCAGTATTTTAGATTTCTGTGTAGAACCCTATCCTACAGTTTCAGTTTAAATTCTACATAATCACCCAACATGGCATCCAGTTCATCTACCGCTACACGCAACAATGAAGACAGTGAAATTGAAGTCAAGCAAGACCCGATTCGGCTCAGTGTGTTTGCGGCCAAACGAACTGCAGTCGAAACTTTTGCCAGGACGGTCGACTATGCACAGGATCAGGTTGCTTACCTGAAGACCCAGCTTGGATCGGACGTATTTGACCAACGAAAAGACCTTCTTTGCCTCCCTGAAAAGATGGAACCAGATTTCTACGGAACTGGATCTACAAAGCAACGCTTCGAGAGCCATATCGCTAAATTGCTGGGCAAATCCCATGGTCTCTTCTTCCTTACTGGTGTGCAGGCTCAACTTGCAGCTCTCAAGACCTATTGCAAAAACTCTGGCAATTCCCGGGTAGCGTGGCATAAAACATCCCATCTCGAATCAGCAGAAGAGTCAGCCTACCGAGAACTGTATCACTTGGAGCGAATCGAACTCGGAACTGATCCAGAAGCCTTACCCTCCGTCAGCGAAATTGAGTCTGTTCTCTCTCTACCATTGAACGAACGACCAGCCGCGATTGTGGTGGAAGTTCCCAATCGCGAATTAGGATGCAGAACGTATTCGTTCGAAGAGCTGAAGAGAATATCAGATGCTTGTGTAACGGCAGGTGTCAAGTTCCACTGCGACGGAGCTAGATTTTGGGATATCGAGCCCTACTACCAAGAAACTGCCGGAAAATCCTTTACAGACATCTGCGGTCTTTTCGACTCCGTCTACGTCAGCTTCTACAAAGGCCTGGGTGGCGTGACTGGCGCCATGCTTGTGTCTAACGACGCAGCGTTTATATCAGAGACGAAGGTGTGGCAACGGAGAGCAGGAGGCAATGCTTTCCAGCTGACTTACGAAGTGGTAGACTGTCTTCGTGGGTTCAATGAAAACATCGGTACATTCGCTGGAAAAAGACACAAGATGATCGAAATCGCCACTGCCGTAACCAATGCAACGGCGGGATTCAAGACCTCTGGTGGTGAACAGATAATAAGCTTCAGCCCATATCCTCCTACATGTTGCCAGACACACACTACCTTCACGGGTTACACCACTGTCCAACTAGAGTCTGCAAGGGACAGAGTCCAGGCCAAAATAGGAGTCAGAGTCTTCGAGAGGCTACGAATGAAGCAGACTGTAGATGAGAAAATGAGAGAGGTGAGAGAAACTGGCAAGAATGGGCAAGCGGTTCCGACAAGTGGAGCGGTGGCGCCCTCTGATGGCAGTGACCAGGTGCACCTTATGGAATGGCTGATAATGTCTGTGACCGAAAAGCTAGACACGCAGGTGTTCGTTGATGGTTATGTGGCTTTATGTGAGGAGCTTCAGCAAGGTTAATGCTTTTGATGATTAGTAGAGAGCGCCTCATTTAGTTTGAACCCCTTTTTACTTTCTCGACTTTCGTCGCTAAAGCCCGTGGTTAGATCATTATCATACGGCGCAAGTAGTATATGGTTCAAGACGGGACACAAACACGCAGAGTAGTGAAGAGTCGTCACCGAATAAGTGTATATATCTCGCTATTGATCTTACAACCGAAGCACAAAGCGAACCTATCTGCCAGCTACTGAGAGAAAACGCTTCTCCAGCGACTTGACAGCAGCTTCGAAAGCCTCCTTCTCCTGCCAGCAATCTAATGGGCGACGATCATTCAGTCTTAAGCATTGCACAAGGCTTTCCCTGGTCTTTTCCACCTCTGCGCTGGGCTTTGAAAGCGTCTTTCTGGCGCCCAGCTTCTGCTTAAGCTGCTCGACCTCTTCCATGACGCTCGAATATGAGATGTCTGGGTTGATCTTCTTCTTGTTGCCTGCTTCGACTTCGGCCTCCTTGGTTGCCGGCGTGGTATGATCTTGGTAGAAAGGAGATGACAGATGGTAGAAGATACCGGTGTTCGCCGCGAACGCAAAGGGGTCGGCTTCCGTCGAAGCTTCTACGGGAGCGGTGGGTGTGGGCTTTGTCGTGTAGCCTTCGAGACTCTGCGAGAGCGATGCTACAGCTGCGTCGCGCTCACGGGTGAGGGCCTCGTTGCGGCGAGCGAGGAGGTTGTACTCGGCGTTCAGAGAGCGTGTCGAATCGGTCTATTACAGTGACGGGAACGTTAGCAACCTGCTAATGGTCGCGCCCTGGGTGCTCAAGAGGTTCTTACCTCCGGGTTATCCTGGAGATTCTTCAATAGCGCTGAGCTGAAGGAAATTGGAGTTTCACTGGCGGTCGTCAGCCATTGCGTCCCAGGAAAGCTTTGGAACGTATTTCGCATAGTATACTCACGGCGAGAATATCTGATGCTCCGGCTTGGAGCCTCCACTTCCCATAATGCGCGGGCGCGATCAAGTCGTTCAATGTTTAGAGCTTGCGGGCTGCGTCGGAGGTGGAAGTTGAGAGACCTGGCATTTGAGGGGAGTGAATCTAAAGCCGAAGTTTTGCCGAGTGTAGCAAAGAGTTGCTTTACCACTCCACAGCTTACTCCCAGTTCTGGAACCTTCACTTAATCAAATCATATTCGAGATGGCAATTTTGGATTTGGCTTTCGGCTAGGTTCTTTTATGCCTACGAAAAATGCTCTTAAAATATGCAGCAAAGTTCAATTATGACTTGGTTGAACAAGCCAAGCGCCGTCAAGCAAGCAAAAAGAGATGACCCAGACAACGAGAGATTGGACGCAAATGACGTCTCATCATTGGGTGGTGTAATCCAAGATACCGCACACAACTCACCTCTACTGGAGACTAGTCAATCAAACCAAAATGCAAGACAAGTGTCACAGCGCAACAAAGTGCACGATCTCCCACCAAATGTCACATTTCATCCTCCCAGCAAAGACGACATGCCCGCCTTCAAAAGGTTGAACCAGACATTGCTCCCTGTTCCCTACCCTTCCAAGTTCTATTCTGAGACCATAGAAGACGCGACAATCAGGAGCGTCACACTGTTCGCGTTCTGGAACGACCGTCCGGTCACCACCGCCCTGCAAAGCAATGGCGAGAGAGGCACCATGATAGGCGCTGTCCGGTGCAAAATTCTAGATCCGCAAGTGCTTGCTGCAAATGGGGAGTTGCCCAGGAAGGATGCTCCTCCCGTTCTTTACATCTCTACCTTGGCGGTTCTCCCGCCGTATCAAGGCTATGGAATTGCTGGGAAGATGCTGAAGCTCGTAGGGAATACGGCGCTGAAGGAGCATCGATGTGATAGTGTCGGTGCTCATGTCTGGGAAGCAAACGAGGAAGGCTTACGGTGGTACGACAGAAGGGGATTTATTGTGAGGCGGAAGGAGGAAGGGTATTATCGCCGATTCAAACGACAAGGCGCTTTTGTCCTTGAAAGAGAATTACGGGATGTGGTGAAGTGATTCCCCTTTGTTCCTCACCTTGTTGCTTTTTTTTCAATTGGGTCGCAAGAACAACGATGCTTGCTATTTCAGACGATAACTCACAGTACTAATCGTTGAAAGAGCTGCCTTCGGATAGACGGCCCGAATATCAACAGTGCAGCCTGCAGCAGACAAAGTATTTGTGCGCTGGATCAAGAAAAGAATTCTGAATCTCTGCATAGCTTCTGTCGGTGACACCACATGCCTACGATTCAGCACATGACTGCTCTGCATACATTGAACTTAAAGAACGCTGAAATCATGCACCTATCTGCGAGGCTGTTGGGATACCCCTCTGGCTTTTGAGCGCTGGAATTCTCTGGCAGCCAGGAAATAAAACCCCCAATGAAGATGCAGAGCACGGTCAATCGATGCGGAAGTGTCAAATTTTCATGTCCGCTGCGACATCATACACTATGGGCATTGCAAAATGCAGTTAAGAGAACTCTTGGAAGAATTCTTACGATAGAAGGTTGGGACCTGACGCATACAATCATAGACTTGGAAAGAAAAGTGGATCTCTACCCAACCGGTAAGGCTTATCTTATCATTAGTTCAGCCATCCATAGATATATCGTTACCCTCACAGCGTACATTCTGTTGGTCTACCTCAAAGGATGCCGGAAACTATCTGATATTTCTAGGAAAATGCATAAAGTCGCTTTGACGTCAGATTATGGCACCATACATCCATCAATCACTCGCAAACCGAGAACCTGATGCTTTCCGTATCCTGTCACTGCACCCCTATAACAAATCTCACGTTCTTGTTGCTGATCTCCAAATACATTCTGTAAGCGGGTTGGCCCTCCATTATGAAACCTTATCTTACTGTTGGGGAGATGCTCCGCCCACTTGCGAGTTACAAGTTAACTCTCATGTCCTGGCCATCAGTCCAACACTGCATAGAGCACTTCAGAGGCTGCGGTTGCCGGATGAGTATCGACTCATCTGGGTCGACGCCATTTGTATTGATCAAAGCAATATCGACGAAAGGAATTCCCAAGTGGGCATGATGGGAGATATTTACTGGAATGCAGAACAAGTGAACGTCTGGTTGGACGATCCTATTGCCAGCCCGAACGGCGACGCATGTACATCAATACAAATGAATGAAGCCTTCCGTCTCATCGAGTCTGCCGTCAAATTGGATGACTACATTGTCGGAACCGTCAAACGACACTTTAGAGGGGGCGATGTATCGGCTTTGCATGACACCTGTCCCAATGGCATCGCTTCTCTCCGTCACTTCTTCGCTCTTCCTTATTGGAGCCGACTTTGGGTCATTCAAGAATTGGCTTTAGGACGCAAAATCAACATTTTCGATGCAGAAAACGAATGCAATTGGCGTGACTTGATCCGCACACAATCAATGATCGACCAATACGCTGAAGACTTTGACGATAAAGACTCGGGGTCTATCCGAGCTGCGATTCCCCTCACTGTCGAGCGGCTTAGGGCGAGGACACCTCGCCCTGGAACGGATCTCCTCCTTGCTTTGGATCGATTTCGGTCTGCAAAGGCGACAGATTTACGAGATAAGGTATTTGGCTTGCTGGGAGTTGTTGAAGAAAACTTCACTCTTCTACTGAAGCCAGACTACAGTAAAAGCGTCGAGCAAGTCTATCATGGTTGCGCCTTGGCAATGCTAAGAGCTTACCAGCGGCTGGATTTCTTATCTCGATGCATCTATAATCCCTTGTCGGCATCGAGTTCTAAAGTGCCCTCGTGGGTCCCAGATTGGAGTGAGAATCTCCCCAGTGGTGTCAAATCGCTGGCTTCGTTAAGTCTCATGTATCCATTCAATGCATCAAGGCCCATCAACACACCTGCTAATGTGTTACACAATGCTGAAACCACTCAGGACGTCCTTCGCGTTGAAGGCATCCACATTGGAATCATCCGAGAGACACTAGCCTTCTTGCCTACGAGACCGGAAAAGTTTGCTTGGCTCCCAGATATAGCAAAACGCCATGGCCTCGACAGCAAGCGTTTCCAAAGAATCTTGGCCATAGACCGCAACCCAGAGGGTTCCTATTACAAGGCTGCCATCAATAGGAGACACCAAGTGGCGTTGTTCAATCCGAGCGACGACGGGCACCATGCAGCTGAAGTCGGGCGGTGCTTCTACAGCACTGACCTTGGAAGCTGTGGTCTGGCATATGAGTTCGTCAGGGCAGATGACCATGTTTGTGTGATTTTTGGGTGCAGCGTTCCAATCATACTCCGACCCGCTGCCGAAACAGGCCATTACTCTGTTCTCGGCGAGGCGTTCTTGGATGGGTATATGAGTGGAGAAGCAGTGAGCGCCCTCGAGCAGGGTGAACTACGCGAAGAAACGTTTTATCTCCAATGACACCAACCAAGCTCAGCTCGAGCCACTCTTCCTCTTATGTCATGATACGCACATACATCTATGCCTTATGAGACGTAGGCACATTAGAGAGCATTCAGTGTTGTATCTGTGTCGCCAAAATTGCTCTCCTACGTCATTTGTAGATGTTTATCATTCCTACCTACCAACAATATCAGGATCAATGTGCCATTTTCACCGCTGATGCGCAGCGAGTCAACGATTCTAGACGGCCTAATGTAGCTGGGCTCTGAAGGATCCCTTCCAGCCGGACGACATTGTAAATATGCACAGGGCCAGCGAGCTACCTCTACAATCTGTTCAGATCAAAGGCGTTCACGTTCCGGCCAAATTGTCATTCACCACATATACCACAGTATCGAGCGCAACCCGTTGTGAGTAGGTTTCAAGACATATCAGCAGAGTCGTTCATTAATGGTTCCTTTCGTCTTATTAGAAGTAGCTGGCAACTGACATCAAGAACTGGAAGTTGGACTACGGGCTTGGCCACAAAGCTTGTCATGCAACCTTGTTTTGGCCGGCTACGCCGCTCCGACGATCGATCGGGCTAAGAGGTAACGAGATTGGATGACGACGGGCGTGCGTGATGACCTCGGGATGCGTTGACGCAACGGATTCCAAGAGGGAGCCAATGGCGGTCGTGGACAGAAAGAGGGAGAGGTTGTGACTTGGCGAGCTTCGCCTGGTTCGTTTGGTTCTGCGACTGATGAGCGGCTTGGTCATGGATGCTGTTGACACATAGAATTACTTATAGCACACCTCGCAAGGGCTCTGCGTTGCCCACGTAGCTATCCGCAGGGCCGAGTGCGACTCTCAAATCACGATGTACCGGATGCTAGCTGCCGTACTGTATAATACCCATATTCCAGGGCTGGAAGCTCCTGCAGGCCACCCAATGCATTACGAAAAGTCCGAGAAGCCAGAGACCAGACGGAAGATCCGGAATGCTGGCCAGATGCGTGGCTGTCCAGCTGGTGTGCTGGATTGTGGAGGTATCTATTATCCCCTACGTACGTGGCACTGTACTGTAGTATTACCCAAGTAGGCCAATTACTAGAGTGACTGACGAATTCATTTGTTCACATGCAGTATTCATAGGTGTTGTCCCCACTAGAACCGTCCTAGGTAGGAAAGTAGTGACCATTGACACGAGTGTGGGGATCCTACTCAGATCCTGGTTCGGGTTTCTTTGATGTCATGCTTGGGTCAGAATCACCTGCTCCTGCCGTCCAATGTTTGCTCCATACCTAGGTATATAAATACAGGTTGGATAGGTAGGTTAGGTAGCTTGTTGGTGCTTCTCTCTTGTAAAATTCTCTCCTGTGAACCGCTCAAACCTCCACATCTTCGCTGACAGTCTCAAACACAAGCACTGTCTGGTCATTAGACTTTCTCCATATCAATCTCTCGACTCCTCTGGGAAAGGGACAGGCTTTGCTAAACCCGTTCTGTCAATATGGTCCACCAGCACGGCGAGGAGCATGACATCCCTAGCCACCACCGAGTCCACAAGTATGGCGACAATACATGCAAATATTGATTAATCATTTGCTAACGTTTGCGACAGGGCTGGGGCTTGGTTACCAGCCGACCATCGTGTACAACACGAATGGCTAGGTCGGCAGGTTGAACACGCTGCTAAGCAGAAGAAGCCGTTGATCCCAGTCCTCCAGGAATTCAAGGAGTTCATTGAGGGCAATACCCGCATCTATATGTACTTCACCTCAATGTTCGACGAGGTTCCAACCAAGCATCCTTATGACAAGGACCCTACCGGGAAGCGTCAGATCCATGATTACCATCAAATGCTCGAGGTTCTCAACCATGTATTTGGCAGTGCACCTGTCTGGACCGATGCCGCTGCCGGCGCCGGTATGGTGGGTGTACCCATGTGTGCCATCTTCGACTACCCAATGGGAACGGCAAGCGGACATGCTGCCTTCCTCGATCCTGACGTCAATAAGATGTTGAAGAAGGTGTTGAACGAATGGGGAAAGTTCCTTACGACACCTGAAAGTGCCGAAGTTTTGAACACGCACAGGTATGGATGGTTCGGCGAGACTGGAACCAAGGATGTCATGGAGGTCGCCAACGCCCCTTACAAGACCCAACACACCTTCACCGACTTTTTCGAATGTGAGCCGCACTCAAAACACTATGGCTACAAATCATGGGACGACTTTTTCACACGCAAGTTCAAGCCGGAGGTCCGGCCGGTGGCAAGCCCGGATGATGACAACGTCATTGCCAACGCCTGCGAGAGCAAGACCTACAACGTCTGCCACAACGTAAAGCTCAGGGACAAGTTCTGGATCAAGGGTCAGCCATACTCGATCTCCGACATGCTGGCGCATGACGAGCTCGCAGAGAACTTTGCAGGAGGCACGGTTTATCAGGCATTTCTCTCGGCCCTGTCATACCACCGCTGGCATGCGCCGGTGAGTGGTACGATCAAGAAAGCTTTCGTTCAAGACGGCACGTACTTTTCCGAGCCTCTCTTCGAGGGTATCGGCGACCCGAACACCAAGGAGATCGACCGTGGTGGCATCTCCAACGGCCAGGGATATCTGACCGCTCTCGCTGCTAGAGCAATCATCTTCATCGAGGCTGACAACCCAGCCATTGGCCTCATGGCTTTCATCGGTGTCGGTATGGACGAGGTCAGCACTTGTGAGATCACAGTCAAGGAGGGCCAACACATTAAGAAGGGTGAAGAGCTTGGCATGTTCCACTTTGGTGGTTCGACTCATTGCCTGTTGTTCCGCAAGCATGTCAAGGTCGAGGGCTTTCCTGAGCCTGGAAGACAAGAAAACGTACCTGTGCGTAGCCAGGTCGCCATCGTCAAGCCCTGATTGTCAAGATGTTGTTCAAATGAAGTATCAAAAAGCTACGATAGTCTCCTCATTTATGTAATGGTTAAACGACGGATCGGATAGTTGTATTTAATCATCTTCTGTCTTCATTTCTGCACTCGCGATACTCTCAAGGATCCAATTAAACGTAAATGCCTCACAGCTTTGCCTTACTGCTTGCTTCTCGTACGGTCATGCCCTTCTTCCTATTTTGATCGTCATCCTTCTCTTTGAGCAGTCTTCGCAACAACTTTCCTGTTGGGCTTTTGGGGATTTTTTCTACGAATTCTATTTCTTTTAACCACTTGTAATTTATCTTTCGTTCCCGAACATGGTCAAGTAGAGCTGTGCCATCAACTTCAGGGTTCACTTTCCGTGCCTTACCACTAGTTCTGTCATGGCAGTTAGGCCTCAAGACGACGAAAGCCTTAGGTCGTTCACCTGCATACTCGTCTTTCAAGGCAATGATGGCGCAGTCTTTCACGAGGTCGTGCTCCAGTAGGCAATCTTCAAGCTCTGCTGGTGCGACCTGGTAGCCCTTCACTTTGATCATCTCTTTGATGCGGTCTTCGATGTGCAGCAGGCCATCGTCATCGATGTATCCGACGTCACCTGTGTGGAACCATTGATAGCCATCCTCGATGTTATCTTCCTCATCAGGGTCAATATGAAATGTTTCAGAAGTGGACTTCGGATTGTTAAGATATCCCAATGCAATTTGTGGCCCACGGGCCCAAATTTCGCCGGTTTCATTTGCTCCAAGTTCGCGTCTTGTACTATGGCTCGTGGGTGCGCTTCCATCTGAGGCGTCAAGACTCATCACTTTGGCAACTGTGTTGGCACATAGGATCCCAACTGTTGATGCATAGCGGTAATCGTAGTGAGAAGGTGGGTGGCAAGTGATGCAAGCAGTTGATTCAGTAGCGCCATAGCCCTGTCGGAAACCTGTTGCAGGGAATAAACGATGTAACTCCTTAATGACTCCTGGGGCAATAGGAGCACTGCCACTGCTCCATCGTTTGACCACCATCCGTAGCTGTGGCAGATAAGCTTCAACTATAGGGTCTTTCGTGAGCCGTACGAAGATTGGAGGAACCAATATCAACTCTTCAATCCTATATTTGATGATGCTCTCCAGCATGTTGGGCAATCTAAACGCAGGTAACATTACTGAGTCGCCATTCATGAAGACAGGGTAATGCACAAATCTGACAAGCCCAGTGATGTGGAACAAAGGCATCACAGCAAGAATACGGTACCGCTCTCCTGGTGTGAACATTTGCAACTGTCGGAGCTGATGGCACTGACCAATGATGTTGTGATGCGAAAGCATAACAGCCTTTGGCAGGCCGGTTGTTCCAGAGGAGAAGTTGAGATAACCGCAAGCATGCTTATTCGAGAGACCCGGTGGGAGACTGTAAACAGGTACAAGTTCTTTGAGCTCGCCCTGCTTGACGAGGTCTTGAAGCGACTGAAAACCAGTGACGTTACCCTCAAGGATGAAGACTTGCTCTCTGGACAGTCCTACGGCATTGCAAGCTTCGATCACCGTTTCAAGTCGGTCTGAAACTGTAAAGACATACTTTGTCTCCGCAGATCTCAGCGCGTAAGTCATCTCTTGTACGCTGTATGACGGACTCGCGCCATTGACCCGACCGCCAACTCTGACTGTGGCCCAGACGACTACCGGATACCAGATCGAGTTCCCACTGAACAAGCTGACAGTGTCACCGGGCTTGAAACCATGTGAGCGCTGCAGGCAAGTCGACAGAGACTCAGCAGCGTTCTTCACATCTCTGTAATCGAGAGTCTGCTCTGTGTCTGCATTTATATACGAGCCGACTTCGTTGCCCAAAGTAAAGGGTGAGTAGGCACTTTCGAATGCCCATTGCCACGTCGTCAGATCTGTTGGGACTACTCGTCTGTGAGTAGGCACACAACGAAAGGCGACAGAGCCAATGGATATATTTTTGACTCACTATCCAGTCTGGGGTGTGGCGAGCGGAACACAACCATGTTGGAATGTCTGATATGAAGGATTGATTTACAGTCACAATGAATCCTAGTACCACGACTTGCTGGTGATACCTCAATGGCTTTTGGGACGAATTGCCATTCTTTCTCATCCCTACCTGTGTCGGACTTGATGAATTCGAGCTGACAGTCTCACTGAGCACTACACATCCAACGGGATTTTCCAAGTGCAAGTTGCGGGGCATGGTCGCCGCGGAGAACAGCGGGAACATCCTTTATGAGATGTGTTGAGCCAGGACTTCATTCTTTTACACTGCCGATTTTACAGGCAGACATTTTGGCGTGCGGCTGAGATAGACGCAGTCGCGTTTCTCGACAGTCTCTTACCGCATAGCACGGACACATCTGGACTATTGAGCTTCATTGTCGATCATTCAATATTGCTTCGTAGAGAAAAAAGGACAAGTTAAAGAGATAAGAACATACGACAAAGGTGATTCTTGACCATTTTGGCTGCTGTAGAGCAGTATTACTCTCCCTGCGGGTGATACCACGTGGTACACAGCGATCTTGAATCAGCGCATTAGGAACCGCCAATCGGACATCAACTTGCATTTACTCCCACACCCTGAAGAAGGAGGATCCACTGAGAAGGTGGAGACGTGACTTTAATCTCGCTGATTTGCGTTCAGAGCGGGAACGTTCTACGATACATCGATCATTGGATCCAGCATTTGCAAGGCTGCAGCTGGACTAAAGGGGATCTGTCCGTGCCGCTAGAGATAAATCGGTCTCTATGGCGCCGCCTGCTCAAAGCCTCGCAAACAAGATCTTAAGACAGTGTTGAATTTCGATCAGCTATTCAGTCCTTGTATTTAGTGAATATCCAATATAATGAAAGCGATGCCTCACTCAAATGTCCACAGCCTCGAAGTCGACAAGGTGTGAGCGTCATCAGCGTCGCGGCCCGTGGCGCCATCCGCGGACTCCCCATATTGAGGCGAACGCCGGCGGCCGAAACGTCATCCAAATAGTTTCCGTTTCGTCCTCGATGCACTGGTACTTGCCTACCTCTCTCGTTTCACACTGCCGCAGGAAAGTCTTACCTGCTTACCGTCGACTTGAAAAGCCAGTACATCCGTTTCCCTGTCCGACTACAGTATTCAATACCATGAGATGACCCGACGACATCTTTGGAGTACTTTCTCCACGACCCTGAGCCGGCCTTATCGCCCAGTCGCATACACGACTGCGAGGCTAGCTCGGCAACCCCAATGGGTATGCCGCGACTGTCTGTTCCTTCAGAGAGGCGCTGGGCGAAGGAGTGCTAGCACGTTGAATTCCGAGTCTGCCAATGCATATTTACGTTCGCAGCAAGAGGCTCTACGGCAAAGGTTCCAGGATCCAAAGGAACGCAAGAAAGTTGCCATTGCGGTTACGGTGATATTCCTCGCTAGTGCAAGCGCGTTGGCATTTAGCGAAAATGCTCGACATGCATTCATTGCTGCAGAAAGGAGCGGTAGGGTTGGCATAACCTTAGCGCTGTGTGTCTGGGACTATCGAGATGTTTTGAAAAAGCACGATGATCCCAATTATGAGCAGTTGTTGAATGCGTGCCACAAGAGGTGTGCCGAAAGGACCTTGCAAGCAATCGAGAAAAACGGCAGTATATTCATCAAGCTGGGTCAACATCTTACAAGTTTGAACTACCTCTTGCCGAGCGAATGGTGCGACACATTCATACCTCTACAGGACAAATGCCCAATCTCGAATTTTGACGACATCGAGGAGATGGTAAGGCAGGATACAGGGAAGAGCCTGGGAGACTACTTCGACACGTTTGAGTCCAGGCCAATTGGTGCCGCAAGTCTGGCGCAAGTGCACATTGCGACTTTAAAAGAGACTGGAGAGAAAGTCGCAGTGAAGGTCCAACACCCAGGTCTAGATGATTGGGCGAAGCTGGATCTTGCTCTTACCAGATGGAGTTTCAACACTTTGAAGAAGTGGTTCCCTGAGTATGATCTGACTTGGCTGAGCGATGAAATGCAGGTGTCTTTACCTAAAGAACTGGACTTCAGGGAAGAGGGACAAAATGCAGAACGTGCAAAACAGTACTTCTCACGTTTGCCGAATCTGCCACTCATAATTCCGGCCGTCAAATGGGCAGAACGCCGTATTCTAGTAATGGAGTACGTCACTGGCCACAGACCCGATGACCTTGAGTACTTGGACGCAAATGGTATTGACCGTGACGAGGTCGCTGCGGCGCTTGCACGGATATTCAATGAGATGGTCTTTGGCGCCGGTGCACCTCTTCACTGCGATCCACATGGTGGTAATCTGGCCATTCGCCTAAACGAAAACAAGCGCCGACCTCGCAACTTTGACGTCGTGCTCTACGATCATGGCCTCTACCGAGATATTCCTATGCAGCTACGCAGAGACTATGCGCATCTCTGGTTAGCCGTCATTGACGCTGACGAGGTGCAGATGCGCAAGTACGCTTGGAAAGTAGCAGGCATTACTGACGATCAGTTTCCGCTGTTCGCTTCTGCAATTACTGGTCGCGACTATAGCGTTGTCCGCAACAACGTGGCAACGTCGCGGAATGCCACAGAGAAGGAGAACATTTCTTCTGGTCTCACATCTGGGATGTTAGAAGATCTCATTGGCATACTTGGCCAGGTGCCGAGAATTATACTGCTCATTCTGAAGACCAATGATTTAACGAGGTCCCTTGATGAGAATTTGCAGACCCGCCAAGGCCCTGTAAGGAGCTTTCTCATCTTGGCCAGATATGCAGCTCGTGCTGTACGTGATGAACAACTGGATGCGATCAAAGGAAGCTTACTCGCTCCGTCAAATCTGATCAAGTGGTCGGAGGCAATGCTCAGCTATGCCAAGGTCGCATTCAAACTGCGCATCTACGAGATTTATCTCTCAGCCAGAAGACGGCTGGGTATGCCGGTCCAGTTGATATAATAGTCTACGTTCTACGGCTTGACTCCAGCCTGGGGCCAGCTCGTCAAAGCACGCAAGATTTGTAGGGTGAATTGGCAGTTTCAAGCTATATATAACAGACGAAATAGACACCATTTATGGAACAGCTCTGTTCTCATTGCAACATAAGCTATACAGTCGTCTGCATGTTGACTTCGTGTTTCTTTTCCTTGCAGCTAGGGGTTGATTGCAGACCATCAGAACACTGGCAGCAGCGACCAATTAATCCGTAGCCGAATTTTGCGTTACCACAGATGCATGAACATTGGGTCCCTGTCACTGTGATCCAATTCTCCCAGAGTTGGCGTCTTGAGCATCGGCTCAAAACGAAAAAGCATTCTGCTGGAGGAAAGAGGCAAATGACTAGTTGGCTCTGGTGGCTTTGAGGTATGCGAGATCCCTTACGAACACAAACACGCCCTTGAATTGCGCAGCAGTGGAACCAAAGCCTCGGCCGATTGGGTTCCGTGAGAATGCTGTGATATGAAAAGCAGTGTATAACACCGTGCGCAATGGCGGACGCCTTGTCGAGGTAGCTGCCATTGTTGATCAACTTGTACATTTCAACGAAAGCGCTGATGACTGCGCATCCGTTGTAAGTCCATTCGATGTCAATCGAGGAACATGTTTACAGGTCGAAATTGTCCGTGATAGTAGTGTTTGAGTTGATAAGACCGGATTTTAGAAACCAGTTCGTGTGCTCCAGAGCATGTCGTATGTAGTAGTCATGTTTGTTGCTTACACTATTCGCAAGTGCGGCGTTGACATAGAGATACAGTGAGTTGCCGAAGGCCGTGTTGGCCGTGTGCGTTTTACCCACCAACGACCACCCCACACAGTGTCGTTTCCTTTGGCTGCATCCTCGAAGATCGCTTCAAAGACGCTTTTAGATATCGACCGCGCCCAGTGAGTTCCCACACCTTGATGCATGCCAGCGCCCACCATCCCTCATCGTCTAAAACCTCATTAAGGAAACTTCAATCGTTTGCGATTCGTGCTTTCTCAAAAGGGTTAAAAGAAGTAGGGATCAACTCTGGAGGCGAAATGATCACGGTCAAGCGCAACCAAATCTCCAAGTACAGTGATAGAGTTTACTGAATTTTACCACAAATTCTGCCATAGGCCATCTTCTGCATTATACCAATTCACATTGAGGGCATTGGCGATCTTGATAACCATGTTGATGAACTCAGATCTTGAGGCTGCTGCAGCTAATTGTACCGACAAAATACAGAAGAAGAAAGTAAGCAAAATGTTAGATTTCATTGTCGTGGGGACGCAAGGTTGTCCCAGTATGCAGTATAATGTGCTGTTGTAATCTGAAGCATTAAGCAAAGCGACTCTTAAAATGCGCATCTGAGGACGACTTCATGTATTGATGGCCAGATAAAATCGAATGCAATCGCTTTAGAGTCGAATGTTATATTTTATCTGTTTGTAACACCAGATAATTGCACTGTGATGATAGGGAGTGTGGGAAGGCCATCATTAACAATCGTCAAAGACCGGGCCAATCATGTGATGGTATACCAAGGATATTGTAACGCTATTGATCCTCGTCGAAGAGCAATTTCTTGGTCAGGTTGTCCCGCTAATCAGTGGTGCTTCTATGCGAACCAGCGGTATTAGAATCTAGCTATGGATACCTGACAATTTGAGATGTGCATGGCAGATATACCGTGTGAACCACTGGGAACATTTTTGCCGAGTCCGAAGTTGATTTTGAAGGCCTGGAGTGAGTTCCTGGTAGAGTTGCATTTTGAGAGAGCACATCTAATGAGGGTGGAGCATTGACTTGATGATTCCAGACACAATTGAAGGCTGTTGACTAGCCATGTTACGCTCAATAAACCCATGTCAGAGGATCCTATCGCCAACATCGGATTTGTGCTGTTATATCCTGATGTACACATAGGAGCGCCGCATTGTCATTCTGTGCGTTAAAAGTCACGCGACAGTATGTAACGGCCAATTTCGACGCTGTCGAATTCCGTTTTGAAGGGAGCTGAGCATGTTGAACAGCACCCCTTCGCAATACCAACAATGCGAGTGAATAGATTCACCGTCAATGTGTTCATGTGGAAGATTTATCATCCTCAGTAGTCTTCGTGTTTGATCAACCAGCACACGGGACAAGTGGAGGCTTTAGCACACTGCACCTGACCTGTTGGGGGTGATAAGGACGAGGGTGCTACTAAGGGTGCCATGCCTGCATCATGGAAGTGTGGTCAGGGCGCAGGTGCATGTCATTCTTTGCATGAATAATTCGAAACAGCCGGCGAGAATGTTCAAGCAATCGAGTACGCCAAGGGCCGTCAGTCCGGTGGGAAGGGTGAAGGTGACTCGAGCACGATTTCATGTGATACTGCTGCCTCTTCTGACTTGTGAAGCTACCTTGAGAGATTCTGCAGTGCTAGCGCGCTCTTCATACAGACGACGTAGATCGTCCACTGACACTCGCTTCATATTTAGAGGTCGCGGTTGTAGGCGAGTGTTATTCTTCTCTGTCCCAAACATTGGAGGACTAGCAGTCGCGTCCATTGTAGCCATCCGCTTGAGAAGACCTGGTGAAGGTGTTCGCGGTTTCGGTAGAACCCCTTGTGTTGTATCAGATACAGGTGATAAGTGGGTCAATGCGGATACAGTCCTACGAGGAGCCAGCTGGTCACCACCGTTAATGGTATGCACTGACGTGCTCCTATACGCAGATGCAGGCCATGACGGTTTGCGGAAAACCACCGAATCAGATACAGCGGAGTCAGGTATTAAGGAAGCATCCTTTGCATCGCTGGCGATTAACTCGACCGAATGGGATGGCTCAATATTCCGCCCGTTAAGCCTGTGCACCAGTCCAGATGCAGCTGCTTGTGCGGCCATTTTAGCTGCACCCATAGTGGCAGCGTCTGATGAAGTGGATTTGGTCGTTAGACCAGATCTTAATTCGGCAGGTTTCTGAACTGAAATTGGTTTTCGTTTCGGCATATCGACCAACAGAGATGGATCAGAAGGAGTAAAGGCAATCTTAGGAGATATCTCGCTCTTGTGATCACTCTCTGCATTCCAATCGCTCCTTCTGGTGGGACTGAATCCGTCTGCCGGTGTGTAGTTGGCGGGCGATTCTGCAGTATGAATACTGATACCGTCACCATCAAAAATGCTTGAGTACCTAGGTGGAGATGTCGGCGTCGGAGCAGGCTTGCGTTTTGGGATGGCTGCCAGCGAGGTGTCGAGAAGAGGAGGCTGGTTTGAAGTTGAGATAGCGCCTGATCTCCGTGGAGGAAGAGGAGGGCGTTCTGTCTGCCCAGACATTGCATCGACAAGGGTTATGCGGTGGAAATTGTCTTCTTCTAGTACATCTACGGAAGCAGGTTCCTCTTGTGGATCTGTCATAATATCTTGGACAGGGTCTTCATATTCATTCACACTTAAAGACGTGCTGACGTCGTTCTGAAACCTTTGGTCATCAAAGCCCATGGCCTGCTGCAGTTGTGGCCAAGCGTCAATTCCTGCTATGAGAATACGTTTGATAGTACGGGTCATCTTCGCATCCTCGAGTTGGTTGGATCCACAGACGAGAGTCATTGCAAAGCAAATGCTCAGAGCCTCTGATGTCATTTTATTGTAGGCTTCAGCTGCAGCTACAGCCGACAAGAGTGGTAGTAGGTGGCGGACAGCGATTTCACGCGAAACACTGGAAAGTGGCGATTTGCTCGATGTGGGAAGAAAGAGATCCACAAGGTCTCCAATGGATATGTCTTGATCGGAATCACCGTAGCGTTCTCGAAGCTCAAGATAGCTTGCTTCTGGGAAAATTGGCTCACGAAGCTCGCGATACCACGTTTTGATCAAGGATGCTGCAAGATGGACACCATAGGTATCTTCAGGGCGAATATCTTCGAGGAATGATTGATCTAGACCTGGCTGAACCACTATCGCGCCTGTCTCTTTCCAAACAATCCACTCTTGTCCTCTGTTGTAAGCTTCTCTCAGCACACCCGCGGTTATGTTATGGGGTGGTATACGAAAGATACCCTCAGTCCTGATATTTTGAGGTTGCAAGACGAAAGCAGTTGTCTCTCTCAGGACACGTGGTAGTCTGGAACGACCAGTATCAAGATTTTGCGGGAGTGGGTGTCTCGCACCAAAAGCTCGATGGCCACTCGCACTTGGGGAACTGATGTCCTGAGCGAGTTTCCTGTCATGCAGATAAACGGCAGGAGGGATAAGCAATTGCTCTATGTGAACATGCTGTGCAAGGCCAGTCAAGGTATTGATAGTGAATATCTTCCTCCTGAACTTTGGCGATACTATCGTACCAAAGACTCCAATCAGAACTCTGACCCAAGTGCGTGGATGAACAATGTATAGCTTCTGCAACTTCTTTCTAGTCGCACGACTGAGGATGTGATAAGCCTGTAAATACCAACCGATGCCTGGACCTTGCTTTTTCTCACCAGTCGCACTGTCCGGTTGACCTCCAGCGAAGAACACTATCTCATACTCTTGACCTGACAACAACTCATCCTCTTCAGGCAGTCTTGCGAGTACATAGGGTAGAAGGCTGTCGTAGTCAACCTCCCAAGCATCCGGGAAGGCTGCGGCGTTGAGAACGTAGATAGGTAGTCCGGCATTTGAAGGACGTGGCGATCTGTATAGGATGGAGGCAGCAGTTTGCGCAAGCTCAGGTAAATAGTCGTTGGACGATGCAGCAGGAGGGACGGCGGTAAGGGAATGGCTTCGTTGTCGCTTTTGGCGAATATCAGCTCGCCTTTCAGCGACTGCGGCCAGCGCTGAGCGCATATCTTGGGGCTCTTTCCTCAAAGGACACCCGCGGCCGCTGGCGAAAGTGACCGAGTAATGAGAGCAAGCTCTAGAGATTGGGTGTAATATAACAAGTTGAAATGCTATGCGGCCAACGAGGCCGATGTGTCATTCCGGACGCAACGAAGGTAAGCGTACGGTAACGATGAGGGTGAGGTAGCGATAGACGCAGCATATTAGCGACTCATAGGAGAAAGCCGCACAGTAACCTAGGTAACCTGAACGGCTCTTTATTACAGCACCGTTATTTCGTGGTCGACGAATCGTCTTCATACGGCTGGCTTTGACTAGATGCATATGCAGGCGATAACAGATGCATGCTATCCTGGGTATTACCTGGGTAGGTACGGGTGGTCTATACACAGACCCGGTTTTTGAGGCAGTTATGATCTGCAGCCCCAGTTTCCTTAGGGTATGGTACTTAAGGTTTTGTGCTGTGGTCTGGGGGACCGCGCCAACCATACGGTCAATATCTCACCCGCCTTAAGTATACCATCGCTACACTGGTAAGCTTGCGCGGTATGCGGCTATACAGGACGGTTGAATAGACACAGATGTCTCAACATTGGTGCGAATGGAAAATCATTTCTCCGTTTGGTATAAATCTACCTAGGTAATTGTATTATCCATGGCAAACCCCAAGATGTTGTAGACTTAACCGTGTATGAGGTTAAGAAAGTGTTGTCGATGGATATCATACCAGCAATTGCCATTTGAGGAACCTGAGGGCTGTTGGGATGATGGTTTGCACAACCCTCCATGGGCATGTTCCATCTCATGTCCTGTCCTCCACAAATAGATCTAAGGAACTTCTTTCTCTATGGCATTTCATCGAGTAGCCTGGCAATCTACGACATTGAAGTGAAGGAGTCCCCAGATGAACTTCGAGGAAGCTGTCTCGAGGTATTGCGCCTTCGTGGTCGTCTTGGAGGCGACTTTGATCGCTACAGCGATGCGCGGCACGGGACCTGGGAGCGAGACGCTGAGGAAGAACATTGCATGTGGCTTGCAAGGCTACGCCCATATTCCGAGACAGGCATCGTTTCTCATCATATCCCAGCTGACTTCCTCAAAAGCGTTTTAAACGAAAAGAGCTCTGACACGGATATGACTGACGGGAATACGTATGGTGTTGTAGGAACAGGCTGGTCCTACAAAATAGCTCCAACCGAGATTACAACGTCGTTGGAGGGAATATCAGCATCCAAGTCGACCACTCGCTAGGGATAAGTGAAGGTGACATGCACGGGAGAATGACTGAGGACGTTGTGCTGAAGATACTGCGCGACGACGGCCAGCTCTCCAAACTTGCAGCCATGGATGGTAAAGATGAAGGATCTGACTCAACTAGAGGTCCATCCGCTGGTTGCGGATAAAGGGCATGTTCAGGAAGGTCTTGTCTAGAACCTTGGAAGATGCCAGATATCGCTAGTCATTACCAGTATCAATCGATTGAGTAATCTCACGTAATCCTAGCTGTGGCCTATTCAGGTGTATGATACGCTGCATAGGTATGATCCTGTCATGCTTGCGGGGTACCTCTGGCCTAGCTGCTCCAGAACAGAGACGAAAAGGGAAGCACTTGGGTATTAGCTGATTAGCCGGGCTGATTAGATAATAAAGTGCTAAGTGATAAGGCAGACAAAGCGGCGACGTCGCCGATATCGCCGCGGGGCATTGGAATTTTAGCCAGTACCAAGTGAGCTACACAGCAACTTTCTCTCGCCAGTGACACATCTCCAGGATTTCATGTGCCCACCTTGGCAGATCGCAGAAGTGTGTCCCTAATGTGAGTGTGTGAGTCTGTGTGCGCGCGCGTGTACCCGTCCTGTCTATCTGTCTGTCTGTCTGTCCAATTTGCCATTGACTCAGAATCCCACAATTGCTAGCCGTCTGTATAAGTGACGACAAAGCCACCTTGACACGGCGTCTCAAGCCAACCTCGTCTGTCATCCTACACCAGTCGCACCTCTCACACACATACGCCCATCATGTGCGGCATCTTTGCTTGTAAGCCGCCGCTGACCTGGCACGCATCCCAGTTCTTGACCTCCAGCAACGGAATTCACTGACTCTTGTCCTCCCACACAGGCCACTGTCACCCTGACATCCAGAAGTTCCGACCTCAGGCGCTGAGGTTGGGCAAGCAGATCAAGCACCGGGGTCCCGACTGGAGCGGCAACCACATCGCCAACGGCACCATCCTCGTCCACGAGCGTCTCTCCATTGTCGGTGTCGACACTGGTGCCCAGCCCATCCTCAACGAGGATGAGTCTATTGCGCTGGCCGTCAACGGCGAGATCTACAACCACAAGCTCCTGCGCAAATCCCTCTCAAAACCATACCCTTTCAAGACCCACTCGGACTGCGAGGTGATAATACCCTTGTATCAGGAGCATGGCCTGGATGCGCCCAAGTTCCTGGACGGCATGTTCAGCTGGGTGTTGCACGACAAGAAGCAGGATAGGCTGATTGCTGCGAGAGACCCGATCGGTATCACAACTATGTACATGGGCCGCAGTTCCCAGACCCCAACTGCTGTCTACTTCGCCAGCGAACTTAAGTGCCTGCACCCAGTGTGCGACCAGATCGAGTTCTTCCCACCTGGTCACGTCTACGACAGCAAGACAGACTCACTGACGCCATACTTCACTCCCAAATGGCTCACCAACCCATCCGCTGTTCCATCCACGCCTCTCGATCTCCATGCCTTGAGGCACTCGTTCGAGCGGTCAGTCAAGAAGCGCATGATGGCAGAGGTCCCATTTGGTGTTTTGCTTTCTGGTGGGCTTGATAGCTCCCTCGTCGCCTCGATCGCCCAGAGGGAGACTTTGAGGATACAACGTGAGTTCCAAGAGAAGCTACGAGCTGCCAAGTCGGGAATCTCGACACCCATCACCAATGGGCAGCTGCCAGCTCAGACCGACCCCAACGCCGAAGAGGAGCTTGCTGGTGTTGACGAGGAATACAACCTCAGAGATATCCCAGTCTTGTCGCAGCTGAACAGCTTTTCCATCGGCCTTCCAGGCGCGCCAGATACTAAGGCTGCACAAGAAGTTGCTCGATACCTCGGTACCAGGCACCACTCTTTCACCTTCACCATCCAAGAGGGTCTCGATGCGCTGTTCGACGTCATCTTCCACCTGGAGACTTACGACGTCACCACCATCCGCGCGTCGACACCTATGTTCTTGCTTTCGCGCAAGATCAAGGCGATGGGAGTAAAGATGGTGTTGAGCGGTGAGGGAAGCGATGAGATCTTCGGCGGATACCTATACTTCCACAACGCTCCAGACAAGAAGGCCTTCCACGAGGAGACTGTCCGCAGAATCAAGAACCTCCACCTTGCCGACTGCCTGCGAGCTAACAAGTCAACGATGGCCTGGGGTGTCGAGGCACGTGTGCCCTTCCTGGACAAGGAGTTCCTCAACCTGTCCATGGACATCGACCCGGCCGAGAAGATGATCGACAAGGCCAACGGTCGGATCGAGAAGTACATCCTGCGCAAGGCGTTCGACACCACCGGCGAGCCCGGCATGAAGCCGTACCTTCCAGAGCACATCCTCTGGCGCCAGAAGGAGCAGTTCTCCGACGGTGTTGGCTACGGCTGGATCGACGGCCTGCGCGACGAGGCCAAGAAGTACGTCACCGACGAGCAGATGGTCGAGGCCAACATTCGCAGGGACAAGCCACACTGGGGAGACGACATTCCAGATTCCAAGGAGGCCTACTGGTACAGGTGCATGTTCGACGAGCACTTCCCTCCTACCTGTGCCAAGACCGTCATGAGGTGGACCCCTACCTGGTCCAAGCAGACCGACCCCAGCGGCAGGGCCATCGCTTCACACGAGCAGGCCTACAAGGAGGGCGAGGGCAACTAGACGCCTACAAGCTGCTTGTCAATTCTAGGCGACGTGGCTGAAGACGTTTCTTTCTGTCTTGTGATCTATCGCATTATATATATATTTCAAGATTTGGTACCCAGGCAGATGTTTCAATCTGGGAACGTTGTCAAAACCGTCCAAGTGAACTTCTCTACCCGTGTGCAGATAGGCAGTAAATCAGTACCACGTCTCAATCAAAAGTTTCGTTGACCTCACGTTATGCCGTCCACAGGCAAGTGGGCTTGAACTTGTGTATACCCGTGCACTTTGGATCGTTGAATGACAAAAGGCCGTGCATGCAAAAGATGATCGCTCGAGAGACGGAATCACGACACAAGTACCTTTCCAACAGGTCAGGCAAAGAACCGAGACAGTTTTGTACAGTACTATGCTGGTGGTCTTCATCACGTCGGATCTAGCGAGCCAAGCACAAATTGGGCCTCGATTCGATCCAAAAGTAAGAGTCCGCTCTCAAGCGTAAAGTCATAGAGATTTCATCTATCCTAGATTTTAATTTCAAGAAGTCAGCCGTCGGTTACTGTTGAGGGTCGGGCCGATCCTGGTACGATGCAGGCTGCGTCCGAGGTTGTACAGCCTGGTCTCCCAGCTGTGTTGTTTTGGAAGGATGCTCATGACCGAGCGACGGGTCTGGAACTGCAGCGACATTAGCGACTGGGGATGCTTGTCTCGAAGATGGAGACGGTGCACGATCCTTGATCGGCGTGCGAGGTGGTTGTGGCGGTGGGGGAGTCCTTGCATCCAGCGGTCGTGAGACTTCTTCACTCTGAGATGGACCGTCTGGATGATGCTCTTGCGCATATGCCGATGAGAGAAGCTCTTGATGCGGGTGAGGCAGAGGTGCTAGTGGATCCGGCGGTGGAGCATCGATCGAGCCTTGTGGTCCCATCAATACCATGTAATGGTCACGATCCTCTGGTGGAGCTGGGTAGGTACCAGGTGGCAAAGGTGTGTAATCATGCACAGAAGATGCGATGCTGGTGCCGGCTGCAGGCTCGGTTCCTTTGCCCAAGGTGGTAATGGTTTCATCCGGCCTCATTGACCTTCTCGAAGCTTCAATGACCCCTTGCATTTCTGCTCCTTTATGCTTGCGAAGAATGTGTGCTTTGAAGTTATCCAATCGAGGCCACCACTTGGCCTCTCCAATGCCTGTTGTCTGACACACTGAACACACGTAACCTGTCGAAGAGCCCACACGTGGTTTCATGTTATGCACCGCCTTCTTGTGTCGCTCCAAATCATTCACTGTCATGAATCCCTCTGTACTACGTTTGCAGTTCGTGAAACTACAGAGAAACGGTTTAGTGTGTTGCAATTCGTGTTTCCTTCTATCAGTCAGTATGGAGTGTTTTGGTAAGCTTTGGCGCCTGGAAACCTTACCTGGCGTCCGAGTGGTTTTTCGCTAAACGACCACACTGATGGCAGGGAGGGATGTCGTTCCTTGATCGTGAATTTCGATGTTGCGATGTTACAGCTTGCTGCTGCTGCTGCTGCTGCTGCTGCTGCTGCTGCTGTTGATGCTGTTGATGCTGTTGATGCTGTTGATGCTGTTGATGCTGTTGTTGTGACAATGATGGTGGAGGTGGACGGAACAAGATAGAGGAGCTGGTGTTGAGCACAGCTTGACTTAGGCTTCTAGGTCTAGTGGGTGACAAGGATGCAGATGCAAGCTGAATTAAAGACCCTGCCTCAGCTACCGAGGATTGTGAAGTTGAAGGCTGTTGTGACGTGTGATTGTTCTCCTGCGAGAGCTGCTGATGCCCATTTTGATAAGGTGATTGGGCTGGAGGTCCAAAGTCCTGTGGGTGCCGAGATACAGACGATGGACTTGGATGTGTAACTGAACGATGTGGCGAAAGCTGTTGGTTGGCATTGCGTGATGGTGAAGGCTGGGCCTCAACATTGAACGATGGAAGGAGAGAAGACCTCCTCGATTCTGGCGAGTAAAGATGCCGACTCACTGCAGGCATGCTCTGTCTTCTCAATTGTTCTCGCGCGGCTGGTGAGGCATGAGGAGGTTCCATGGGCCACATCGGTCGAGCTTTGTGCGCTGTTGCACGGTGTGTCTCCAGTTCTATTGCTGAGGAGAAACCCACTTGAGTCTCACACCCTGGCTCACCACATTTGTAGGGTCTTTGATGTTTCTGTGCGTGAGTACTACATCTGATCAGTAAGGATGATTCGAAAGGTTATCATGCTAAGAGATACATACTGCGCGTCGTTGGAGTCTCTCAATGTCGCACCACATGTAGGGCAGGTGATGGGAGCGCCAACGGAAACAGCGGATCTGCCGAGGGTCATGGAATGGTCTGGCTGTTGGGTGGGAGTTTTCTGACCAGGCGACTTTGAAAGTTGTGGTTCCAAGGGACGAAAGCCAGGAACATGTATTGGCTGGGAAGGCGCGCGCAATGCTGGAAACCCTCCTGAAGACGGTGGCGACGTTAGGACATTCGGGAAAGGGCGTAATTGCAGTTGAGCAGCGGCTTCTGGCTCTTCATGCTGCAGGTCAAGTGCAGAAAAGGGTGGAAGAGTAGGATTTCCATTTGGAGAGTTCGAACTTTTACTGTTCTCTCCATTTGCACTCGAGCGTGGAAATGTCATGCCGCCGGCTGCCGCTTCGTCTGCATCGAATGGCCGGACCACTCTGTCGCCATTAGGCGCAAGGCTCTCGTGTAAAACGCGATGCTCGATGGAAGGCGCATTTTCCCTCTGCTCTTGAGGAGAGCGTTTCAATGATGTTCGCGAAGCTGTGTGAGACACAGTATCCGAGACTTGCTCACGTGTTGGGTCTTCCGATCGTTTTGGACGTCCTTGGGTTGTTCGACCATGATCACAACTGGGACTGTCTGTTCGGCAGGTTTCGCAAACCTCTGAGGCAGCCAATTTCAAGCTCTTAGGATCTTTCTCGTCGGCCGCAGCAGGCGCAGGCCGTTTCTGCGATATGCTGGCTTTGCGTGCAAGTACTGAAGCGACCGAGTCACCTATCAGAGGGTTCCCCAGCTTGGCATGGCCATTGATGTCAACAGCCTCTGGCTGATGCTGATGCTGGTACTGCTGTTGTTGCTGTTGTTGTTGTTGCGGTTGTTGCTGATGCTGATGCTGGGGCTTTCGGCTCTTCTCGTCGGAAGCGCCATTGGCAATAGCTATGTGAGCATGGGCATCGTTTGGAGATTGGCCAATGGTGAGGCCGGGTGGTGCGGGTGTGGCAGCAGAGGCCAGCCCTGCTGCTACCGGCGATTCGCGTTGACTCCCAGCTTCCATTCAATTGGTGTTCGAGGGCGACCCATCACCAACGGCGTGTCAATGCATGGGGTAGAGAATGGAGAGTGGACGAGCCTGGAAACAGGGCGGTAAGGCTAATGTGTGGGGAGAGCGAGACGGAGGATGTAGGTAGTGATGTAGGTACTGGACTGTACCGGCGGCAGGTAATTAACAGGATGGTCTAACTTTGGCAGACAGAGAGGAGTCGAGGCCGGTATGTCGGTATGAAGGGGAGGATGAGATTAAGGATTGAGGGTTGAGAATACAGGAACGAGGAAATGAGGATTAGACTGCGGATGTGGATGTGGATGTTGATGTGGATGCGGATGCGGATGTGGACGTGGCGTGGACGTGGACGTGGACGTGGACGTGGAAGAGAATGAGGTTGAGGGGGAGACAGAGAGAGAGTGTGTGTGTGAGAGTGAGAGTGAGAGAGAGGAGGCTTTCTAACTAGGTACCTACCTTAACCTACCTAACCTATCTAACCTACCTCTGCCTCATAATCAACTACCTGCTCAGCACGTATCGGCCAACCTACTGGACTGCAGAAAGCCAGCGGAAGGGACAGCAGTAGCGAGGGCGGTATTGAGGTGGGCGGGTGTAGTGTACCACAATTAAGCAGGTGCGGCATCCCCAGGTATAGAATAGGTAGACAGACTACTACAACTACCTACCTACCTACACCTAGACTTTACCACTTACCACCTATGATAATACCGCGTATGTAAAGTATAGGTAGATAGGTGGTGGGTAAGTAGGTAGGTACTTACTATAGGTAGGTAGTGTAGCTATTCCCTACCGGCCTACCCGAGCTGCCTGACCCGACCCTGGGCATCTTTACCCTTGGCCCTAGCCTGAGCTGCAGCATGACCCTGTTGGCCTTATCCGGCCCTGCGCTTGTCTTGTCTCGTCTTGTCCTGTCCTTGCACTTTTGCCTTGCCCTTACACCTCACTTTGCCTTGTTCAGTCCTTGCACTTTTGCCTTGTCCGCTGGTATTTCCATTACTACACCTGCACATGAGACACTGTGTACCAGGGCTCTCTCTCTCTCCTACCTACCTACCTACCTACCTGCTTACTCATTACCTTTCTACCTACCTACCACCTACCTATAGGAGGTATCTACCTACCTACCTATACCTACCTACGCTGGCTGGCGGGCGGGAGGGCACGGTGTCACGTGTTAGGCAACCTTACCACTCACTACTAGGGATATCAGATTTGTTCCAGCCAGGCAACCCGGCCCGTGTCCACCTAACTTAATCCTTTTCCCGTGGGTGGCCCATTCTATTTTTCGAACCTCCGAGGTCGACTCTTCCCTAGGTTAGGTAGGGTAGGGTAGGGTAGGTACACGCACTTTCGCTTCATCCCCGCAGCCCATCTCCGCTTGCCATCCATCATCCATACCGGCATTACTTACCACCCACTACCTATCGCTAGATATCACTGGATATCGCTATGCCCGTCTCTTGCGTTTCGCCATTCATTCATTCGCCTTACTGTACCTATGTCGTCCGTGTACCACCACAGAAACCTACCTCCCGTCTCTCGCGCTTGTCCCATGTCGGTGCTTTGGCCGTTGAGTGGCCTGAGAGCTGCTTACCTACCTACAGTACCTAACTACCTATGCCTACCTACCTACCTAGCCAGGCTTTTATACCTAGGAGGTAATTTCATAATAGTCGAGCTGTGCCGCCTGCAATATCCAACATCAAGCCCAGACTGTGCAAAATCACCAGGGGCTGCTTTCCAAAGGGCTGGCTGGCTGGCTGGCTGGCCGACAGATACTACTTATGTCGTCGACCTCGCCAATACATTCGTTACATATCTACCTACCTACCTACCTACCTACCACTACCTTAACCCTCCAAGCGATACCTACCCTCCAAGGGTTGCACGCGTAAGCCTTGCTCCATATGGCCGTGCAGAGACATGTGACTGTCCATGCACCGGTCTGCTAGAGTGCGTCTATCTACCGGTACCGTAGTAGCCACTGGAGGAAGGGCCGTCTAGTGCAGACCTTGTATAGCGTGTGTCTGCGCGGTGTAATAATAACAATAACGAAATCAACACAGCGTTGGGCCGCCGGCAGAGCTCGCCAACCGTCGACGTGGATGTACTGTACTGCTGTGCATGCACGCCTGCATACAGTGGGCACCTGGGGAAGTGGAAAGGGGGTCGAATTGGGACTGCCTCACGCTTGCACCTACACGCACATGTGATGCGTCGTACTTGCAGACGCGACAACCTAGAGCAGTTGCAGAGCAGCAAGCAGCATCAGCAGGGCAGGGCACCTCCTCGAAGGACATGACGGGTGCCAGCTCATGTCGCTGTGAGCTACAGGCCAGAAATCGAACGTGGGTAGGGTATAGGTAGTGTAGGTAGGGTGCGGTGCTGCCGTCTATGATACGCGGACGGTACGCGTGGTTTACTGGACTGGAACTAGATTGGGCTGGATCGGATTGGATTGAGTTGGGTTGGGTTGGATTGGATTGGATTGGATTGGATTGGACTGGATCGGATTGGTTTGGTTTGGTTTGGTTTGGGGGGAGGGGAGAACGAGGAGACGGTTGGGTGGTTGATGTGGGTACCTGACCAAGCCATGAGGCGCAATGCTGGGGACGAATGGACGACACTTTCACCCACCCACCTACCTACCTACCTACCTACCTGCTGCGACGATACGCAGGTCTGAGGCACTTGGATAGGAGGTATCCTCTTCGAACCTAATGCGTGTCGGTGAGAACTCTCCCCGGCAAGCCATCAGTGCTTTTCCAGCCGTCTTAACTCGTCACAGTTGGTTTGTGAACCAGGCCCAGGCCAATCTAGTCGAACCGTCGAGGGACTATCGTCCTGTCGTGCCGTATGGATGGATTTGTGGCCTGGTCTAGCGAGTCACAGGCATCTAAAGCTACCGCTGAAGGATTGCGCAAGATGAGACACTCTCCATAGATGACCAGCAGTGAGAGGTGACTTCTCGTGAGTGTGCAAATGCTAAACATTCGATCGTGCGGATGAGTCAAACATTGTCGTGCGATTGGCGAGAAGGTTCGCGAGTAATCTAGAGGACCTCGATATAGATATATATATATATTACATGTACATTAGATGTCTCTGTTCCAATATCAAACCCAGGAGGAAATGACGCCGTAGTGCGTGAAGACCTAGGCGGTGGCTGGTGACACAGACACAGCAGTGTGTATGTGTATGTGTAACGCCGGAGCCATGCTGACCTCGGTCGCACCCTCAACGAACGTGATCCGTATGGCGTCGTGAGATTCTCCGCCGTGGACGTGGAATGAGGCGACAGGGCGCGAGGAAGGACTGGGACTGTTCCCATCACTGGAACATGGCTTTCGACGCGACGCTCATCAACCAAGCGGCGTCGTTCCATCCGGTCTTCTGGTCTGTGTCTGGACTGGCGGTGGCCTTGCCTTCAACGTCCTCGCCCTCCGTGGCACGGGAACGAAGCCGCTGCTGCACATGCGGGTCTAGCTCAGCAGCAGCAGCAGCAGCACCACCACCACCACCACCACCACCACTACGGTCTCTCGCCGACACGGCTCTGTTGTGAGAGCGAGGCTCGTGATCGCTCGTCTCGTCGCTCTCGTCCACGTTGAAAAGGTCGATGCCCATCAGCCGGTCCACCAAGGAGCCCAAGCCGAACGAGCGGTCCTTGGTCAGCCGCTTGACCTCGGCCTCATCTTGCTCGGAATCGCCAGCATCAAGGTCCACGAAGTCCGGCCCATCTGGGAACGCCAACGGCTCCTCGTCGAAATAGCCTGCGATCACGTCGGTCTGGCCGCTTGATGCGAGTGGCGTGCGAGAGCCCGTGAAGCTGCCTCGCCGGCTCGTCTTTCGACTGCTCGGGCGTGACCCGTACCGGCTGCCCCAGTTGCTGCGTTTCTGCCGTACAGGACTCAGCACGCCAGATCGCAAGATTGCGGGACTGGCAGGGCCAGAGGCGTAGTTGGGTCTGGCGCTGCGCGCGCTCAAAGCCGAAAGCTCTTCGTAGTGGTCGTCGTCGTCGTCGTCGTCGTCGATTGCCGCCTGTAGATTGAGCGAGATGGCAGACTGGCTAGAAGCCAGCCAAGATTGGCCCTTTGACTCCTGTAGTAGCGCATTCGTTGCAGCCCCAGTCCTCGTGAGCCAATCCTCCTCTGCCGGGTTCCCGTGATACCGAGGTCGAGGAGTCACAGTCCCACTGCTAGACTTCTCAGTCCAACCCGTCTTCCTGGCAGGCATACCTCTACCTTTGCCTTTGCCTCTGCGCTGGAGGAGGAGAGCGGCATCGCTCTTCGCCTTCGGTATCTCACCGCTGCCGAAGTCCACCCTCACATCGCCAGACAGGTCTCTCGAGACGGCGGCGTATTCGTATTCGAAAGGCGTACTGTCGGCAGTCTCATCGTAGAGCGAACCCCTCCTACTCAGCCCGCCGCCCAGGTAGTTCCTGCTGGAGCTCCTGTAGAGTATGCCTGGGGTGGACGGCGCCGATCTGCCATGGAGGTAGCTCGAGTGCTGTCTTGAATACTCGATATCTGCCGCTGCCTCGCCTGGATCCCTCACAGGGTCAAAGTCCCGCGGCGGCTCTGCGAACTTTGCAGAGAGCGGCGCCACTCTGAGCCCTGAGAGACTGACGGTCGAGCGTTTGGGACGCATCGCCCCTCGAGGCGTATTACCTGTCGACTGTCCACCACGGTCAGCCCAGCTGCATCGTAGGGTGGGGGTGTAGCCCAGGACGCGGCGCCGGCCAGGTGCCGCCGTAGACTCACTGTCATATTCACTGTGCCCACGGTCTGGTGCCGACACTCAAAACCCTTCCGTGCCAGCTCAGTTGCGAGGGTTTCTGATCTATTCACAGCATTGATGTGATCATACAAACCTGACATGAACAGCGACTGCCTTCAACTGCCGGAATGCATCGAGACTTTGTACCTAGACTGGATCATCATAACCCCGCGCCGAGGTATTGTCTGGGCTTGCATGTGAAACATGGGGTTCACCACAGACGTGTATGCTGAGTGCCTACCTACCCAATCCGTTTTATATAAAGAGGGTGTCATTGCTGTCCAACGCCGCACAGGGGCATTGTAAGCGTAGCATTGACATAACCAGGTAGTTTCAGTCCAGATTTCCTGACTGTAGAACATATTTCGCCAAGACAAATGCTCGCTTTATATTGAACTTTAGATATCAGGGTGATGGAGTAGATGGCCAAGGATCACGCCTAGATCAAACATCCGACACTAATAAACGAGCAAACTTTCTAGATTAAAAATCATATTCCACATTTATGCCTCGAAACGTAGGGTGACAATTTGTAAGAGTTCAAAACAAATCAAGCCAGCATATCCATCAACAGGCCCTTCCCTTTCCCTAATGATACTGACGACTTACATGTCGAGTTTACATATTTTTTTTATTACACCATCAAATGCCGTTGTCATTATCGCTAAAGTGCAGTCCAGTAAATCAAAAGCCATGCTGTATGACCTAAGTCAAACCAGTCCGTGATTGTTCTAGAAGTTGGACGAGGCATTGACGGGACCGCTTGGCTGGGAATAATCGCTCGCTGTGTTGCGAGAGCCCCTCTTCTCACGTCTGAGGCTGTTCTCGGGCGAATCGGCATAGTCGTCCTGAGCAACCTGGTGCCTCTTCTTCTTTCCCCAGAGCCTCCATGCCACGACGGCCAGACCACCGATGAGGATGGCACCACCTACGCCACCTACAACACCGCCAATCACGGCCTTAGTCTTAGGGGTAAGTGAGCTACCAGCACTGGATCCATTGTTGTTTTGAAGCGAGGGCGCAACAGTCTCAGTAGCATATCCGGTGGTGGATGCGATGACTCGTTGGGTGGTAATGATACTGCTGTACGTCTGGCCATCTGAAGTCCACAAGCTCGTAGTTGTTACAGATTGAGTGGACGAAGACACCAGTGGGGTCGTGATGGTTGTAGGTTTGGAAAGGGTAGATCGGTTGATAGTACTCGAGCCAACGACGACAAAGTTGCTGCTGCTGCCGGTCAAGGTGCTGGCAACTGCACTGGACGTCTTCGAAGACGATGGGTCAACCGTCGTAGAGATTTCCGTTGTTATGGTGCTACCGTCCGAATTGGTGGTGGTGACGGATATGCTGCTAGGGATGGTAGAGGATGGAGTAGAAGTCTCGGAAGCGGGTGTTGAAGAGCTGGAGGAAGAGGCCTGGGTCGGAGACGATTGGCTTGATGTGCTGTCTGAAGATGCGGGTGTGCTTGAAGATTGAGAGCTTGGCGAGGAGGAAGGCTGAGAAGAGGTACTCTGGCTGGTTGGGGTCTGTGACGAAGACTGAGATGTTGAGGAAGACGAGGTCGGTGTTGGCGTAGCGGAGGTGGATGAGGGAGTCGTGGATGTGCTCACGCCCGTTCCTGCCTGCCTCTTATCCTTGGGCATCACGCCATCTGCGACCATGTCTGGCCTCATCTGTGCGAATCCGAAAAACATGGCGAACATGCCTAGTATCGCGGAAGGAGTAAGGCAGCTCGCAGGCTTAAAGATTGCTGGTTTGGCTTGGGGCGTACTTTTGGGGGTCCGCCCGATTACAATTACAAATTGCAGGAGATCGGAGCAGCGAGCGGGCCACGAGGAAAGGGACAAGGAGAACCGTGTGACCGGGTTGGAGGTGAATTTGCGAGGCAAGGGGTGTTGGCTTTTTCGCGTGTGATGCGGCTGAGGTATTCAAAACGGCTTTTCGAACGTAGAGACGAGAGCGGCAGAGTGTTATTCTGGGCTCGGAGCGAGTCGGTACCTGGAACGAGAGTCTGGGTATAGATTGCGTTGGAAATCTAGGACGAGTATAGAAATGAAAGGGTTTGTGAACGAGTGAGAGAGAGAGAGAGAAAGAGAGAGGGAGAGAGAATACGATGAGAGAGAGCGTGTAAGTGAGTGAGTGAGTGAGTGATGCGTGATGCTTGACGCTGAGGTGCGCAGGGCCAGCCTGAGGCAGTGCACCGTCCCATCGAGAGCAAGACGACTACCTACCTTAGGTACCTACCTACCTACAGCGGCCCTGTACAGTACGAACCTCGTATTTCCTGCGGATGAAGGGCCTCCCGGCGCCCTCCACCTGCGCACTAGACCCACCCGAAAGACTCTTCTGGCTCGTTGCTTCCGCGTGCTCCGTCCCTACTTTGGCTTCTCTAACCCGTTCCGGGCAACTCGCCTACCCAATTTGGAATTTTCCCTGCTCCGAGTCAGGCGATTGGTCTGGTTCTCGCCTTCTTGCATCACGTGACCACACTCCTGTATTGCCCACCTGCATCAAGGTTGTTCTTTGTCGATTGAAACAATTCTTTTAATTGCCAAAAATATCCAGACAGGCACCTATCATTCTGCATTGCATTGCATTGCATTCCATCCTATAGTCGCTTCAGTGCGAGGGACAGTGGTTTATTAGCCAACTGTGTGAATTTGGATCTGGGCCCGTAAGGATACAGGCAGGCAACTTATATATGGTGACAAGACAGGTACGCAACGACTATCTCCCCATGCCGCTATCTCTCTCACCTACTGTAGTCATAAATAGTACTTCTCCACGCATAACTGCCCAGGTATACTACAGAGCATGCAGGTACCTGGACTTGTTCAATCGGTATCCTTCACCACTATCGAAGTTCGTCAGCATCGACGATTCTGTCCTTGTTGGCCTACCTACCTACCTACCTACCTAGCCATGTGTTTGACTCTTGGCGATGAGCCTCTTGCATCTTTCTAGTCACGATTGGTGGCTGTCTCAATCTTCATCCAGGCACCCACATTCTGATGGAGAGATATAGGGAGATATGCAATCGTCTGGATGTTTCGATCCTGTCTAGCATGCGTGTTACATATTTGGAAGCGTGGCCCCTGACATAATCTGCTATACCCTGCCTAGGTTTCAGACGCGACGGGATGCGTAATGTTGTGCGTACTTCTACAGATGCTGAATCACCAAACCCGAGTCTACACAGCACACGCAGTCACGTTAGCCATAAGACCTACTCGCCGTGAAAGACCAATCTGCCTGTCTACTTACCGACTTGGATCTCTTGCCCGGTGATGGAGCTGTTCTTTGCCAGCATGACAAAGGCATCTGCGCATTCGCCTATGTCGGTCTGACAAGAGGCTTGTCGTCAGCATTCCCTCACCACTCAAAAGACATATAGGTAGACTCCTTGCGCTTGACGTTCAGGGGTTGAGGGCTCTTTTATACGCACCTCCTTCTTCAGCACAGCCTTGTCTTTGAGCGCTGCAATCCTCTCCTCACCATATGTATTGCCCCATTCAGTGAGCAACAGTCCAGGCAGGACGGCGTTGACGCGGACCTTGGGTCCCTGAGTCTGTGCCATGCACTTCATCAGGTGCAGCTGTGCCGCCTTGGTCACGCTGTAGGCCATGCTGCTGCCGCCAATCGAGCGGCCGGCGATGGAGGAGGTGATGATCAGCACACCTCCCTCGGGATTTTGATTGAACGTCGGCAGCGCAGCTTCCAGCAACGCCTTCTGGCCCTTGACGTTGACAGCCCAGCATTTGTCCCAATCGGCCTCCGTCATGGCGCCGAGGTCGTTGAAGTCGCTGAACTTCGTCCAACCTGCATTGCCGATGACGACGTCTATTCCTCCAAATGCCTTGATAGTCTCCTGCACTAGGGCTTTGCATTCGGCCATCACGCCACCATCGCCTTTGATGGCAAACGCTTTCACCTTATACGTCGTCCTGATGTACTCGGCCAACTTTTGAGCTGGCTCCTCGTTGTTGGCATAGTTGATAGCTACGTTACAGCCTTCTTGTGCAAATTTCCTCGAGATCTCTGCACCAAGTCCTCTTTGATTTCAATTGTTAGTCCCATTCCACGTCGTGTTGAATGGCAATATGCTCACCTAGAGCCAGCAGCCACCAGAACGTGTCGACCCTTCAAATCATAACCCATCTCGCCGGTCGTTTCGTTTAATATGCTGAAGTGTCTCTGATTCGGCTGAGCGAAGCTCTCATTTGCAGACGGTTTTGATTGGGCAAAGCTTCGTCACGTAGGTCCAATCAGAATTAGAATCTCACAAGTCACCTGAGCAGTGTATATATGCCCAAGTGGTGGTTGCTCTCTACAATACATCGAGCACTCTATCAGTGTCTGGCCTATCCGACTACCCCACTGTGCCTGCCCCACTCGGCCAGGGACGGCTTGCCGAAGTGCCTTCCGGTCGTGTGCCTGTTCTATTGTACCCGTCTTTCAGTATACCTCATGCAAGCCCTTCAATATTTGGCTGGAGAATTTCTCAGGATTCACAAATGAGATAATAGAGTTAGTTTTCTACCTGCATACCAATACAGAGGGCGAGCGCCATCACACAAAATTATACTCGTCAGCAAACTCGGCCAGGTTCATGTCTAATCCGGCAAAAATATCGTCTTCTTGGTTTTGTTGTCCATCGCCCTGCCCCCCAAGACCGTCGAAGGTGCGGTCGCCACCAGAGTTGCTCAGGTCAACACCTAAATCGCCAAAGATGTCTTGCATTTGGTCGCCCCCACTACCGGCCGAGTCCAATCCCGACACATCGTTGCCGTTTCCACCACCACCTTCCATGGGTTGACTGATGTGAGACCCAATATCGGCACCTTCGAAATCCATGCTTTCGCCCGAGTTGTTGTTTTGCATAGTGGATGGCACCCCCACGTCTCCACCCTCTGCAGTCAAGCCAAGATCTTGCATTATCCGGTCAGCTGCTTGGTCTTGCATCGGCATAGCCATGGATGCACTCGCAGCCAACATGGTAGCATTGTGGTTATCAACACGTCGCTGTAGACGGACAATAGCCTCCGATTGTGAAATTGGGGCATTCAGTAGCCCAGATGTATCGAGGCTTCGAAGATTTAATAATCTCTGCAGCGCTGATCCTGCTGATCGGTCATTCGAGGGAGCGCATACGATTGCAGCGCACACATCCAGTGCCTCGGCACCTTTCTGCAGCATCGTTTGCTCAACGATCTCCTCCAATAGCGCATCTAACACCACTTCCGGCCCAAGCAAACTTACAAATGTAGTGTACATCTTGAAGGTGAAAGCCGGCGGCGGATTAGGGCCTACCGCCGTAATCCAGGATATTATTCGCTGTACATCTGCTCGTACAGCTTTGGTGAGATCGCCCTGGGCAGACGCTGCCCACTGCTGTAGTTGGCCTGAACTAGCCTGTACAGAATATTGTTGATTCAGATAAGGCTTGAGAATATCAAGAAACCCGCTGACATCTTTCTTTGGGAACTTTTTCTTGAATTGCAACAGTGACTGTGTCAGAGGGGCTCCCACGATTCCCAGTATTGCCTTGTGCATCGCTTGCGTATCTGGCGAGATGGGTGAAATGCTGGATGGTTTTAGCAGCTTCCCTAGCATCGACAACAATATATCCGCGTCACCGTGGTCCTCCCAAGAGTGTTTGATTATCCAGTTCAATCCTCCAACAAGAGATGGTAAGAGAAAGGGTTCCAGTAGAAGTTCAAGCCCACCTTGTAACGTGGTGATGGGAATCGCGTTGAACCTGCGGGCGATCACACTCTGCTCAAACAGTGTGGGCACAAGCTGGTAGAAGGCTTGTGGAGGGCATTGCGACATAACGTCATCGTTAATGCCGAAAATCTCACCTTGCTCATCAGTGGCATATAATCCTTCAATCCATTTGGCAAGTCGACTCTTCTGGTCTTCTGGCAGGTCTTCAAGAGCCGAGCTACTTGCCTGATCCTGCAGTAATGCCACAACGAAATTCTCCCTACCCAGCATGCCAAAAACTTCGGTTGTCAGTGCGTAGCGATGGACAATGACCAGTACGAGCAAAAGAATGGTGGCGAATTCTTCGTAAGACGGTGGCAATTCGCTCTGATCCTGCTCGTGTACCCAATCATTAAGAAGATGGCAGAGCGGCAGTACCAGTTGCATAGGCTGGGCGTATTGCAGGATAACGTCAATGTTCTTGATGTTCTTGATGAGACTCATGCACACTGTTTTCAAAGACATTGTATCTTTGGACGTGCAGAAATTGTTCACAAGGTCAACCACGCAGCCAGATATCGCACCCGCATTGCCTTGCATTCCTCCAAGGTCTTCGACCAGTGCCTCCAAATTGCTAGTGTTGTTTGAAAATTGCTGCAGGACGATATCTTTGTTTAATTTGAGAACCTTTGGGAGACTTATGGGAGGTCCTTGCAATATGAGCCCGATTGCGGCTTCTGAGACCAACGAGTGCAGGGCACATGCTTGGAGAAACTCTAATCTTGTTAATTGTAAGTGCTCTCGGATATCATTTGCACCGTTAGTCAGAGGTGGCAATGGATCCATATTGATCTGACTGAAAGCCATTTGTATGCACTCTTCGGCTGTCAGTGGCACCAACATACTCGTGATAGTGGCGAGTAATGGGGGTAGCCGATTGCAGATAAAAGATCGGATGAGTTTCACAGAATGTCTCGTCTGTTTGACCATCATGGCATTAGTCAACACCTCAAACGAAGCATGTAGAAGATCGACTGCTGCCGATTGGATGTTCTCTGCACCGCGAAAGTGGAGGATTTGCATCAACGTCAGATCGTCAGTAAGAGATGGTGGAGAGAGGCAAGCATTCAACCAGATGTAGGTCCCTGCTCGACTTGAAACAAGCGGTAGGTCAACGATTGCATTGCGTACTTGTTCATCGGATAGCTCGGGTACACCGTTCTTGTCCAGTTCGATGAAGGGTTGCATGCCAAGCAAGGTCTGGAGATTTGTCGCATTCGCTGGCTGCAACCATTGTCCAACGTGCAGAAGAAACGACTCTATCGCATTTCGCACCTTACGACGTTTGTCGTCCCACCATTTCTGCTTCTGAACGTCTTTGAAGCTTGGGTCGCTGAAGATGCATGTGACAAGCATGGCAAGCGCATTGTGTACTCCAATTCGACCTTGATCGGAATTTTGAGTTTCATTGGTGCCAAGAGCACTGGCATTCTCCAACTCGACGAGAAACTTTAGCCACCCGCACAGGGCAAAAGCAATAGAGCCCAATTGGTGCTGTCTCGATCCTGAGCCGTTCACTTTCTTGTTGGTGTAGTCAGCAGCAAGGATCTGCATGATCCTTTCTTCGAAGACCGGAATTGAGCCCAGCCCATTGTGAAGATGTGCAGGGGCACTCTTGGTCGCACTGAGATTAGATCGTGACAATGTTAATAATAAGACAGGAGCAGTTGCAGTGAGCTCGAGGTCCAACACACAAGCCAAGTAGCTGAAAAGGAGAGGATCATCGGTTGTGTCATTTACAGATCGAAAGTCCAACAGTAAGGCTACCAAATCGTTGGCAGAAATGGGAAATTGTGTTGAAAGATTCGCGAAGACGGGTCGAAGCCTCGAGGCTTCTATTCTATGGGTGAGAGCCTTCTGCAGTGCCGACTTCCATCGAGATACCGAGGTATCATCTTTCTTCGGAGGGTCGAGCAACGGCATTCTCGAGTTGTCTGGTGAGGCGAACAGCAGGATTCTGTTATTGCAAAGCACTATCTGGACACTTCTTTAGTCCAGTGTTAGTAGTGCGCACATCTAGATTAGCATGCAGAGCGCGATGACTTCTAACGATCATGATCGATCACAAGCCGACAACGTCTATGTGAGGATGTTTATGCGACTCATGTTCTGAAGTCGATGGCAAATATAAATAGAGAGCTTAAGTGGTAAGTTCCTTCGCGGATCAACATGACATCTCAGCAGCTTGGTCCCAGATGCGATGCTCAGTGACAGAATCGCGCGAGGCAAGCTGGGGTCTTGGCAAGGGGAAACCAATGAGCTAACCATTTCAGGCTAAATCCTCTGACGGGTAGTGGAAAGTCCAAACCTAACCCCAGTATGGCAGAAGGGAGGGATGAGGTACAGGCGAATTCAATGTCCTGTCCCTTGAACAACAAAGTCTCCTCAGACATCAACCCACGCAGACGTTCACCAAGATGCTGTCCTCGATAACTTTCGCTGGCCTTGTACTGCTTGTAGCTCAGGCGCAGGCCCTTTACTTCTACCTCGATGGCACCACGCGGAGGTGTTTCTTTGAAGAGCTTCCAAAGGACACATTGGTGGTCGGTATGTTTTGGTGGTTGCATGATTGGGGGAATCAATAGCGTGCTGAGCCTTCACACAGGACACTACAAGGCGCTTCAATGGAACGAGAATGCCAAGTCATACCTCCCAAATTCAGACATGGTATGAAGGCACAATCCCAACAGGCGTCTCTCGACGATTGTCCTAACGTATGCATCTGTAGGGAATCTTGATCACAGTAGAGGAAGTGTTCGACAACGACCACCGCATCGTCTCGAAACGTGGCGCGGACTACGGCAAATTCGCCTTTTCAGCAGCTGATTCTGGAGACCACCGGTTGTGCTTTACGCCACAGAACGTACCATCCTCCTCTGGCTTCTTCGGCACCTCGCATACCGAGCGCGGAAACGTGAAATTCGAGTTGGATTTGGCCATTGGCGAGACCAGCGAGATCGAAAGCAACGACAAGGACAAGATAGCGAATGTGGTGAACAAAGTCAAGGACCTGAACGCGCGCTTGCAGGATATCAAGAGAGAACAGCTCTTCCAGCGTGAGCGGGAAGCAGAGTTCAGGGACCAGAGCGAGTTGACCAACTCAAGGGTTGTCAAGTGGACGCTCATTCAGCTGGCTGTTCTCGGCGTGACATGTGCATGGCAACTCAGCCACTTGAGAAGCTTCTTCATCAAGCAAAAGTTGACTTGAACGTTTCTGGGGGTAGGACTGTCTGGGTGACGTTGTAGGACATGGGATACGAGATCATGAACTAGGGCCTGCATCACGATGGCAGTGTCTCGAGCCAATCTCAGGATGCAAAAGGCTTCGTCTGTTGGAGCAGCTCGTGGGAGCGGACGTCAGCTGCTGGATGAACTCGGCAACGACGGCTTCCACGAGAATCTTTTCACCTTAGGGATCGATGCAGATTGTGTCCAGTAGAACGAAACGTTTGGCGAAGAGTGACTGAGATACCTGATCTCATGAGATTTTGATTGGAAGAGGTTAAGCATTATTCGTGATATCGTACAATTCTAATTCATAACCACGCTTTATGGAATCTAGCCCGCCTCTAGACCAGCCAGCACCTGCTCAGAATTCGAGACATACCGACGAGTCGGAAAACGGCCGATGGCTAGATCTACCCGTTGACGACAACACCACCGTTGGCGTGGATGGTCTGACCGCTGATCAAGGCGCTATCGGTGCTTGCCAGGAAGACAACGACGGTAGCGATCTCGCTGGGCTGGCCAGGCCGTCCCATTGGGCTGTTGAAGGTCTTCTGGGCCTCGTCGTTCATCGTTGAAGGGATGAGTGGGGTCCAGACGGGACCGGGAGCGACGGCATTGACGCGGATGCCCTTGCCGACGAGCTGGTTGCTCAGACCCCTCGTGAAGGACACCACGGCGCCCTTTGACGAGGTGTAGTCGAGGATATCCGGACGGCCGATGTAGGCATTGACGGAGGCGTTGTTGATGACGGTGTCGCCCTGCTTCATGTGGGGCAGGAGGTATTTGGACAGGTAGAACAGCGGATGGATGTTGGTGGCGAACGTGAGCTCCCACTGCTCCTCGGGAATGTCGAGGATGCTTTCGCGCAGCATCTGCGTGCCGTGGTTGTTGAACAGGATGTTGACCGTACCGAGCGCCTTGAGCGCCTCGTCGACCGTCTTACGGCACTCCTCTTTCTTCCGCAGGTTTGCCTGGATCAGATGGCACTTGCCACCATGTTTCTCCACCCACTTCTTGGTCCCCTGGGCGTCCTCTTCCTCTTCTTGCAAGTATGTAATCGCCACGTCCGCTCCTTCCATGGCAAACAACACAGCCGTCGCCCTCCCGATGCCAGAGTCGCCACCAGTGATGAGGGCCTTCCTTCCCTTCAGCTTATCGGAAGCCTTGTAGAGAGCGGATCCTCCTTCTGGGGTGGAAACCTGGTCGATTGCTGCCTGGACTGGGAGGTCGCTCTCCAAGCCTGGTGGAGGCTGGTGCGTGACAGGTGGTTGCCAGCCTAAATGAGGTTAAGAACATCGCTCAGGAAGCTTATTACGGTCTCGTAGAGCAACTCACCGATCTGGAAAATGTCTTGAGACGCCATGTTTGATGAGACTGGAAATCTTTTGCACGATGTTGTAAGAATGGATCGTGGGCGGTAGATCTCGAAACTATTGCAAAAGTTGTATTTCTCTAATGGCTACCTAGGTGGTTTCTTAGGAGCATCCTTTATTATAGCATCTATGGATATTTCCACAGACAGATGCATGGATTGGCACCATGACATGTATGAGCAGTACAGCACGTCATGAACGGGCATGATGTAAGAGTGACACTGATGCAGCCTACCTCCCGGTATGGACCATCCTGGGAAATACCAAGAAGAAGGTTGGTATGATGAGTAGACGCAACAGTCTCCGCAGAGAAAGCAAGTACTGGTCGTGGTAACTTTCCACTCTATATTGAACGGATTGCACGTCCGATGTCCACGGGTGCTTTAACAGGGCAGGTTCCAATTTGGTATGTCAGCGGTAATTTCCGGATACATTGGCTGGGTACCTGCCTTACCTTCCTTACCTTCATGCCTCGCTTGGTACCTAGGTAGCATCCAGCTGGGATCACAAACTCACGATGTTCCAGGCACCGTCAGTAACATTCATTGTAGCCAGTGACCCTATTACGTGGGCTCAGCACCAGGGATCAAGCTACCTATGGCTTTGATAACACAGACCTGGTATTCTGGCTTGAGCATTATATCCAAGTGAATCATGAAGGGTCGCTTGATGAAGACTGCCGCCTCATGTCCAGTCTGTTTATATGGTAACCATAGCTGATGACATGATCTGGAAAATAAGAAGACTCAAGTCTGAAGTCTTGCGTGCACCTCAAAGACAAGCGTCGAACACAGAGTAATGGTGCAAACAGTCGTTGGCGTGCCACAGTTCGAGCTCCCGAGAGCAACCAAGTTGGCGTAGAGTTTCGCGCTTCTTTCCTAGTGACGCAGGCACACTGAGATTACTAGTGATACGGGCCGTGACATGTTCCCTTCTTATCTGCAGAACACCGTTCGAAGAGTGGGCGAGTAAAGTTGTTGAGGGACACATTATCCACGATCCAAAATCCAAGAGCCGAGCCTGAAGCAGAGCATCTCGTCATTTCGAGGCTAATAGACATACGTCATGATTGCAATTTCGAAATCGCAATTCATGATGCACTGGCTGGCAGGTGGGTTGAATGTCTCGACAACGCAGTTTTGTGAAGATGTGAGATGACGGTTGAAGCGAAGATTGCTCCAAAGGCTAGTAGCATGCGTCAGATAAGGAACAAAACAACTTCGTCGTCAAACTGTGACATGTCCAGTGCACGACAGGGCATGGCCCTCGGTTACCAGCTGTGGAAACTGTTATCTCATATTGATACTGTCATCGATCGTCCTTCGTAGATTTTGCGATTGCGTCCATTGACAATCTTTTCCCGAGGGTTTGGCACAGCTTCAGCACGGAGTGTGACTTGTCTGATAAATACTTCCTGGACTCGCTCGAGCACGCTCGGTGCGAATACGAGGGGGTTGGACATGTCGGCAGCTGTGCAAGTGTATCGCAGACAGGTCGAAGTGGGACGCCGACGCACAGCAGAAACAGTAGCACCTTGGCACTCGGTCAGAATGCCTGCTCGAACT
This sequence comes from Scorias spongiosa, assembly GCA_018467035.1. Classification (NCBI taxonomy): domain Eukaryota; kingdom Fungi; phylum Ascomycota; class Dothideomycetes; order Capnodiales; family Readerielliopsidaceae; genus Scorias; species Scorias spongiosa. The sequence continues at coordinate 1,230,347 of JACSZZ010000001.1, forward strand.
AGATAGCGACTTCGTGGGTTGTACGATCTCTAATTCGGTGACACGATAGAGGGGATGCGATAGAGGTAGCAAAAGGGATCACGAGGACCAGAAAGATAGGTATGTAGACGCTTCGTGAGTTGTGCCGCATGACATCCAGCAAGTTCGGTGACAAGCCCGTCCACTAGCAACTGCATGTTAAACCTGCTGGTGAGGGTCTACAACACACCACCGTCACTGAAACAGAGGAAGAGATTGGTACCGTTGTGTTGGTAGTGTAGTGGGAACAACGGAGGTTCGCCGATAAGCCAGACACATTTACCTGCATGACGTCCCTGCTGTCGAAAGGTGCAGCACACATGATGCACATTGAAATTAGCTCAGGTTCGAGAGGGCCAGTCGCCCCTCTCGTCGTTCCGAAGAACTAAAACTAATTGTAGTGGGGAAGGGTTCGAGATGAAGATAAAGATCAAGCCCAGACGCGTCCAAGGTGAAAGAAAGGGTAGAGGCTTATCTTCCATTCTAATCAAACGCGCGAAGAGGGCGTGGGATGCGCTGCGGGTTTCCCAGTGTGCACAATGCGCGCGCAGACGATAAGCAGAGTAGACCCCAATGGCGATCCACATTCGACGATAGAGCTAGTGAACCCTCTGCAGATGTCGGAGGATATGGGGGAAATGACAGGCAGGCTCGTGCAGCCAGACGGTGGTAGCCGCAGTAGTCCCAAATGGTTCGTCCACATATCGATGAGGCTACTGTGGAAACCGTTGGCCGCCATCAGTATCGGAACCGGTATCGGCATCGGCGTCAGCATCAGCATTGCAATGCATTGCGCCGCTGTAGCTTCGAAGGGATGATGGCGCTCGTCGATAAGGGGTGTGCGGCCACAGTTGGCCAGACAATGCACCTTATCTACAGATGCAGTGATGCAGTAGTCGCACAGAGTGAACATCTGCAGCATGCCAACCTGCGCGAGCCAAACTTGACAGCCACCAGCCTGCAGTGTCAAGCAGCAGGGGAGGTACCTACCTAACGACCTAGGTACTCAGTTCGAACATTCGCCTCACTTTTGGCCTGCCGCCCGGACTTGCATTGCAGGGCGGGTACGAAGGCCGCAGAAGTCTTCACTTTGTATATGTGTGCAGGATGCATGGAGGGCAAGGGAAAGGATGTAGATAGAGATGGCAGAGTGTGTCGTGCGACTGCGTGATGAGGTGGGAGGATTGGGCTTCTACCTACCCCACCCAACCATGAGCCACTTTCTTTCGCCGCTGTAGATGGCGAGTACCTACCTAATAAAGTATCAGGCGCAGGGAGAGGAGCAGGTCCCTGAGGAGGAGGAGGAGGACGAGGATGGAGCCATTGCCATTTCATGCATTGATCCCATCTCTTGCATTCTAGGCGCAGCACGGCAAGAGCGGCAGGCATGTTGTTATTTAGGTACCTAGGAGGTATCTGGTCCTATTACCTACCTACCCAGACGTGAAGCAACTTGGTAGGGTATTGGATGGTATGCTGCACTGCCTATCTATCGCTTGCTGCTTGACGTCTTCACGCATCACAAGCACCAACGTTACACGGCAGTCCAGCTCTCTCTCTCTCTCTCTTTCTCTCTCTCCCTCTGGATTGTAAGACAAGATTTTGCCGTCTGTCGGGAGAAAAATCGTCGTAGAGTGTTTCGTTTTTTAAAAAAGAGATGTGCAGTGGCCGGCAGGCTAGGCATGGATGGAGGACGGCAGGTAGGAGCTTCGCTGCAGCAGGAGTGGCGGCGCTAGAGGACTGAACTGGGACTGACTCTCTCACTCAATCTCGCATCCTGTGATCCCATCACCTGTGGTAACGGAGGAGCAGTGTCAGGTACAGTACTGCAGCCAGGCGAATTGACCGAAGGAGCGATCGGGGGATGGGGCGAGGATGGGGTGATCAGACTCTGACGTATTCCCGTACCGTCGAGTCTAGAGCGCCCCCGTCGGCTGGGACGGGCGGTGCTGAGCAGGTGTGCTATGCTAGACTATGCCTTCGCCGGGCCTTGTGTCGTTCTATTCATTTTCCACACAGGTGACACCGCAGAGGCGCGAGGAGTCAGGTGGCAGGCTTTCCCCCCCCCCCTTCTAATCTGCCCCTCCCCATCTGCTAGTCACGCTGGCCACCGGATTCGTAATGGGAGCGAGGGGCGCATTGGCAGAGGGAGTGAAAGAGGTGAAAGAAAATAGCAGTGACAGGATGCAAAGCCGCCCTAGTGAGCGTCACACAAGAGAACACGTGGGCCCCAACCCCTGATGCAAATGCGGCCAATGATGAAGCTGAGAAAAGTCGTCTTTGGGCGAGGAGGGCGGTTTGATTGCTCGAGCGGCTGCAATCCCACCACAGCTATTTTCTCCCCCCCTCCCCTCACTCGAGAAGCACTCGGAGGAAGAGGGACGGCCAGGCCCCTGGTAGGTGTGCGCATGTACGCGAGCGTTGCGTCATGGATTCGCGACGCCACGGCTTGACTTCTCATGTAGGGGTGGGTAGGTAGGTAGGGTGGGAAACCAGGTTGACAGCAGTCACACCAACAACGCATTGGCGAATGCACTCGAACCGGGAGACTTGAAGGTTGAAGCGATGATCATGCAGCGATGACGATGTTGACGATGACGATATTGATTCGCTTCATTTGCAATCGTGGTTGCAAGGTTATGCTATTGCTATGCTACAGGCCTCTTATGGGCCGAGATGCAGTAAGACAAAGAGAGAATAAATAGCTGAATAGAAGATGCAAGGGTATTCAATTCCATCCGTACCCTACCAAAACAAGCGCCTTTCGCCGTTCGCAAGCGGTACAACGACGGCATGACAGACAGCGGCAAAGAAGTCTATGCTTCAGTCTCATTTCTCGAAAGCCGGGAAAACCCATGTTCAGGGCCAAATAGCCAGCACGACATGAGATGCAAAACGACGCCCGAGGAAGCTTTTGGATTCCCTATGATAAACAGCAACAGTCTTCGTAAAGATCGAGACGGTGGGGCTCTCTGTTCTGCCCTGGGCGGGCAAGTGGTCGGTATAATATTACCAGTTTCAAGCAGACCGGTAAGTGGTGTGGAGATTTCGTCAATCGTATACATGTAGGTGGTCGTGACATTCGGAAGCGAACCGTTGGGACAACTCTCATCTGGTGCTTGATCGTCGCTTTGCTAGTCGGGTCTGATCGAATGAAGAATAGTAGTCCTGCAGCTGGTTCTGGACATGATAGCTGAGCGATTGGCCGCTCGTCTGACTCGACCCGCTGGAGTCAGAGCTCAGTGATGAGCGAGACGATGATGAGGTCAAGACGCGAGGATCTTGTGAGATTGCCTGGGAGAAATATGTCCCAGCGGGTGATGACGATGAGGTTGACGACGAGGCGTTGACATGTGGCGTAGATGGGGTGGTGGAGCCACTGCTGCCTTCGATATCGGCGAGTCTGCAAGTCTGCGAGCAGTATGGGCCCTCATTGCAAGCCTTATCGCAGGCGAGGCAGAAGTCCTGGAAGCAATCCATTATTTTGCGTCTGGGGCAGTAGAGAAAGAGAAGAGAGAGATTGTATGGCGTGTGCTTGAGGGACTGTGTATTGATGTGTGTCGATGTTCGATGTGTCGAAGTAGTGATTGGCCGATGGGTGGATGTGATAGTAGATAGCTCGAGATGTCAAGGGCGAAGCCAGGTAGTTTTTGGTTATTGCAAGACTTGGACTGGAACTTTTTTGTTTCCCGGTTGAAGATTTCGAATGGTAGGGTGAAAGACTGATTGATCAAGTGCGTGCGGCGGACGATCAAATATGAATTGCAGTTGTATGATTCACTCGAAGCGCACGGGCTGTTGCGTGCTCCGATGACCGGATTGGGAATGATGGTGAGATCGATGCTGTGTCACACTCGAGCCGAAACTTTTCAGACTTTGACAAGTGTGGGTGAGACAAGGACAGAACAGTAGTGCGGTATTACTCGTGGGTGTGCAGTGGATGGTGAACTGGTGGAATGTAGGGAGAGTGGTGCTTGATGGTGCGATGATTGTGTAAGAAGAGCCTGATATGAGGAACAGAGTGGCGCAAAGAGGGCAGGTGGGCGGACAGGTATATATTGGCTGGGGATATCACTACAGGGGGAGGTATCGCACATCGAGACTGCAGCGCAGTAGACAGTGCAGTAGCTAGCTAGAGCAGTAGCCAGACCAGACCAGACCAGAGCAGCAAGCAGTTGTCATTGACCGTTTGCATTGAGGAGCAGCTGTGTCCTATGATGGAAGTGGAGTGGAGACTGGGAACATGGCGACAGTTAGCGACATGGACTGCGACACAGACAGTGGACGGTATTGGGGGTGGATGAGCCCTCAATCGAAAGCTTCCCGGTCATTGCTGGGGAGACAGCTGGGCGAATCAGGAGGATGCGTGCGCGCCTTCGCCATCACCAGCAGCAGCAGCAGCAGCAGCACCACCACCACCACCACCACCAGCATCGCCAGCATCGCCAGCGGCGGTACAGTACAGTACAGTACATGCCCTACCTGCATTATCTACCTGCCTCACCCACACCACACACCACTCGACCTAGGTCGGCTCACTTGGAGGGCGATCGGCTAGACGGGTGTTTAGCGCACTGTACTGAGCGTAGCGTAGCGTATCCGCTCTACGTAAGTAAGTAAGTGTGTAGATACCAGGTGTGTATGTATATGTGTGTGTGTGTATGTACAGCGATGTAGTGCGATGTAACGGGATGTAATGGGATGTTAATGGGCAGCGAGAGTGAAAGTAGGCCCCAGAGTGTAATGCAATACAGTAGGTAAGGACAGAGGAGATAACCCCCTAGTCCGCCCAATCGGCTCTAGGTCCTCGAAGCACGCCACGCCACGCCTCGCCATGCCCATCCATGCCATGCTATGCCACGCCACGCACGCAACGCCGTCCATCCATTCGTTCATGCCACGCCCTCCTCCTCTCTCGCTCTGTCTCATCATCTTCTCGCAAACGTGGGAGGATGAGTGGGAGGGGAATCCAGAAAGGCCGTCTCCACTCCCTCACCATTTCCCTTTACTTCTCCTCACCCGTCCCACCCCACTCACCAATAGCTCGTCTCAGTCAAATCACACTGTGTATCGACTCTCTGATCAGGTAATGTACTCGCTCTTTTCACTGTAATCCCAATCTCATTTCCACCTGTCTATCTACGCTTCTCTATGCCGCCCAGCCCGCTGCGTCCTGGGTACGGTATCACCACATACCCGGTCTGTCAGCATACCTAGGTAGGTAGGTAGGTAGGTAGCCAACTGCACAAATGCAGACGTATCCTGTCTATCTGCTTTTGCGCATACAGCAAGAGGGCATTGTATTCTGTACACAACATCTAGATAGGTAGCTATCCGCTCTCTTCGCTTCTAGACCTACAGTGTGCATGTGTTGAACTGAACTGAACTGAACTGAGACTTTGACTTTGTCCCCCACATTCACTCTGCACCGCCGAAAATTTCCCCAGCATCCCCATCGACCCTGATGATTAACCACGCTCTACCTCCGGCCTATAGATCGATCCTCCCAACAACCTATGCTCTCTCTGCCGTTGCTCCTGTTGCCCTTCTCCAAGACAGAGATTTCCCCTCTGCGAAACCCTGTCCACTGCTTTCAAACACATCCCGGCATCTGCTGTAATCAGCTCCTGTATTACCTAACTGCCCGCACCTCTTGTCCTATAAACTCACAGTGGTACAACACGCTCAGCGCGTGTGTCCACCTTTCTCCACCTGCCATACTCTGGTACCCTCTCTCTCGCTCTCGCTAGTGCAGTTTCTGATGTGCGAACGACTGCGTGGCTCGACGCCTTCATTCTAAAGCGGGCGTGTGGTGAGGTAAGGCGGCCTGCGATTCAGGCTGATCAACACCGCCAAGGTACCACCGTAGATGACCGTAGGTGATGCTTGCAGCGTCTCGTTTCCATGCAGCAGACCCACTAGGGCCAAGCACGGGAATGAGGCCAAAACAAATCCATTTCAGACGTGAGCACAACGCCATGTCAGCCGCGCTGATTGGTCTGTCTTCTGGCTGTGCATTCAATCTGCTGAAAGCGTGCTGCCTGTCGACGGGTACAAGTGGGAACAAGCGTTCGGGTTGGCGTGCAAACCTTTCAAATCCCCAAAAACCACCAGAGACGCTTCCAATCCGAGTCCTCTCACAGCACACGGCCTGCGGGAGGCCCGGGAAGGCCCTTTCCACTGGTCTAGGCCGTTGTGCAACGCGCCCCACACGCCGGATCCAGAAGGGGAATGAATGATCTTTTCCATCTCGGTCAGAGTTGAGCCTCCCTCGCCCACGGCTCCAACTGAAGAGTCGGCTACTTGGAGGAAGCCGATCGACTTTCTCCGCGTCGCGAGCAGTCTCTGTACAAGATCGTACCCCTGTGCCGAATCTATGAGAGGTCATTCTTCGCTTGGCCCTGCTCCACTACCTCCGTACCTCCCTATCGCTTGCACCCCCCAACTTTTACTGGACCTACCCGCCCCATTTTCCCCTCTCATCCTGAGTCTGGGGAATACTGTACACAGTATACTGTCATGTCCTTGGCAGATGCGTAGCCTATGTAGGTAGGTAAGTACCTAGGTAAGTAGGCACGCATCTTCGATCGAGGGGAAACCTTCCCGCCATCTACACGCATAACCTACCTACTTCAGGACCTAGTTTAGGTGACTTTTTCAGTAATAGAAAGAAATCATCAAAGCCCCTACCTCTGTTGCTGGTCCCAGCCTCACGTACCCACGCACCCACGCACTTACGCACCCACGCACTCGATCACTCACAAATCTACGGTCGGACATGGCCGTCAGATGCAAAGTGGAATGCATTGTGACAGGGTCAGCAGATTGTGGTAGCCTTGGTGGATTCTTCATTCCAGAGGTTCTTGCTTCTGCACTTTTCGCTCTCAACTACTGTATGTACTTTGCCCATACGCCTTCGATTCAGCCTACGTTTACACTGCCAGAAATGGCAGCCGAACCTTGATTCCTCCCAACTGACTCTCCAGCTTTCTTTTTTTTTTTTTGTTTGTCTCCTACCTTAAGCCAGTCGACGCTGTAGCAGGTTTCACTAGGTATCTACTTCTTCTTTTTGCTCTGGGACCACCATCTTCCCACCAACGTGGTATGGTGGGCATGTGGGGTTCCTGAGGCTCTCGGGACGCCTCGTTACGTGAACGCATCCTGCCGCAGCCAAGGCTTCATCAGGTACCACTACAGTACACAGCATCTTTGCACTACTGAGAAATAAAACACTGAGGGAAGAGCAAAATAACTCACGACTAGGGGGTGCAACTGCATACCTAGGTAGTCAGTAAAAGACGCATGCTCCCCATACACAGTAAATACCGCTGTAACATGATGACATGAGCGAGATTGCTTGGTCACGTCGGCCGTTCTTGATTCGAGGAGAATAGCCTTCAAGCACACAGACCAGTCCAAGGACGAGCTACCGGCGTCTGCATAACCTGTGGTACCAGCCTGCCACCCTAAGAGGTACAGCGTTTGGCATTATGATGAGGGGATAATAGGTGATGGGTCAGTCAGGCAAACAAGCAAAGCAGGTGTCACCATAGCTGGCAATCTGGAGAGACCCAGGAGCCAATGCAGGCCAACTCAGAAATGGATAGGCCTAGTGGTTGTGCACATAATTGCATCCGCGCCCTTAGGCGCCCACATCCATCGACCATCATCACCACCATCATCATCATCATCCAGCATGGCACCTGTACCCACCATTCGCACCTCACTACACATCATGCCTGGTGTTTCATGTACAGCACGGTCGAGCGTGATCGGCCCAACGGGCTTCCATCTTGCGTCGATGCAACAACACCGTGTATACGCATGCTCTCCCAGTCGAAGCTGACGCGGCCTCAGGTCCGTCCTGCGTCATTGACAGATCGCTTTGTCGTATATTGGCGGCGTTTCAAAGCTCAGGCGTCTTGAGCGTGTACGGTCTCTGAATGAAACGTAATAGCAGTCCAGACGGACACAAGATCTGGTCATCCCACGGCATCTGCCGCCTACCACCGTATGCTGCTCTCTCGCTTACCTATGAGCAGCGTGAGCTGGTAAGCTTGTAAACTCGAACGGAAGCTTTCAATCCACCCGCGGACACCGAAGACCTGATCTGATCCATGTTTTCGTCTGGGTTCTACATGTGCAACGTACAAAGAGCAATAGGCAGACCCATATCTAGCCAAGCAATGGAAGATGGCCCGAGAGCTTCGGATGTCGGCCGTCTCTGACTGCTGCGAAGAATCCTTGCGCCTCACAGGATTTGAATACCTTCTAGTTTAGATAGTCGATGCAGCACAGCGCTGTCGCTAGGTAGGTAGGTAGGTAGGTAGGTAGGTAGGTAGGTAGGTAGGCATTGGATGACTTGCAGAGACGCTCGTCCAATTACATGACCTTGTAGGCTTAGTCACTCGGTCCTAAGGATTGCCATTTACGGCAAGCCGTTTCAGATGACTGGCTATCCCCTGTACCTCCATCTAGCGCTCGGGTTGGGTTTATATGGTAGCATAGATATCCATCACTTCTTGCAGCTGCGCCTATCGCGAGAGGGATGCCGCGGTGGGCCAGCTCGGCTCGAGAAGGGCTTCTGTGTTGATAGACGTGTATAATAACCTGCCGACACCTTCGAAATCCAGCCGAAGCATCCGGCCCGCCCGGGAGGTAGGCATTGGCTGGCTGACCCTCTGTCTCACCAGCCTATGAGAGCTGTCGCTGCAGGTAGACGACATCGCACGATTGGTGCGAATTGCAAATGCCTGCACTGCTGATCTGGACGCGACGACGAGGACAGGCAATGTGGGATGAGTGACGAGCGCCCCCAATCGTGATACAGCAGCGTCCACCATATACCCTTCCCTGCTCCACTACTCCCGATGCCTATCTCGTTCTGCCTTGTTCTGCCCAGTCCGAGCCAGCCTACCCATCAAGAGACCGTCTCGCTCCTGATGCAGAGAGGGATACTTTTCCCATTCTGCAAACACATCCACAGAACGCAAGGCCTTCCCAGATCGGATGGTGCCACGGGGCAAATCGTACGATGGGTTTTGACTCATGGAAATTCGCCCGTCTTTGAGGCGTCGTTTTGCTTATCCTTGACACATCACGACAGGTCCACATCGTATCAGCCGGACTGTGCGACTGGGCCTGATTGGATACGTCGAGAGAAAGCCGTAGGGAAAGATGCAACGAGAAAGACGTCTTTCGAAACCCGAAACGTACGATTCCGTACCGGCCGGCTCGCCAACCCGTGAATCTGCTTGCAGGCCTTTTGCATTTCATCGGCTCCGACGGAAGGGCAAAAGCACCGTTGTGCTGGTAAAGGATGGAAACAGGTCACCTTCAAACGTTGTGCTTTTCAACTCCTGGAAGATCCCCCAAACCTACACATATACACACCCTGCACATAGGCGTTGCCGCTGCCGCCGCAAGAGCCCGAACCCGTCCCATTGGTACTCGACGTTCTGTAGCACATCGTCGACTGCGAAACTGACGCGTTGACGTTGTGCTGGATGAACTTTTGCTGCTGCATGTGAGAGAATGTTTTGTTTTTGTTAGACGGGAATTCACGGATTACCAGACACAAAGCTAACCGAAACACCAGCATGACACTAACGCTAGGCTCTCCATGGTAACATGATGTGGCTTCAGCCCAATGTCGAATTGTACTATATGTTTCTCACTGAGGAGATTACGATACAGGTAATGATCGAACGATGTGGCTTGATCTTGGCCTTCTCTGGGTTCGGAACCAAATTTTTCTTTGCATACTGTACAATATTGCTGCGTGTGCAACGGACATGGCTATGGGTACTAAGGGCATATTCCTCTTGGGTTATTCTAGAACCCTTTGGCGATAGGTGAGACTCGCTCATCCTTGAAACAAGCATTCTCCATCCGCAGTGCTCGCTCTGACTAGTGTCTGCCATACCTGATTTCTGCATTGTTTGCAGCTTGCGGCAGCCAGGCCTGCAACATCTATGGACAATTGCGTGCGTGCCTTGCGAAATTGCATATAGACTTCGCGTTTTGCGAAAAGGCGGGATACCCTGTCGCGGTTGAGCACTCCCGGCTTTCATAGGCGATGTCCGGGCCTGGATTGGACGGAATGCACGCCATGTTTGTGTTCTTTGTCATGATGGCTACCCCCTTCATGCCTTTCCAGCCTTTCCCTTGGCGGCAAGCAGGTTGAGTGCAGAGCCAGCAAGGATGAAACCACATTGATCCTTGGACAGCGTGTGCTTCACGGGAATCCGCACCTCCCCATCGGTTCGTGAATTGGCCACAATGTAGACCTCACCATTTCCACCACTGGTCAACACGTCCAGGAGACCCTCTGTACGGACCTCGTCGCAAGCGTTCAGCTTGTCGTAATCCGCCTCGTTGACGAAAGTAAGGGGAACGACACCTTGCTTCTTCAAATTGGTCTCGTGGATTCTTGCGAATGATTTGGAAAGAATGATGCGACCGCCCAAATACCTAGGCTGGAGAGCGGCGTGCTCACGAGCTGAGCCCTCGCCATAGTTGTGCTCAGCCACTACAAGCCATGGCTGGTTCTGAGACTTCCACTTTTTGGCCAGTTCCGGGATGGTCATCTGTTCTCCGTTGGCGATGTGGTCGTATACAGTGTTTGTCTCCCCAGTCTCAGCATTGATGGCACCAATCAACGTGTTCTCGCTGATGTTAGGAAGGTGACCCTTGAACTTGAGCCATGGCCCAGCAGCGGAGATCGTATCGGTTGTGCATTGACCCTTGACCTTTAGCAACACTCTCAAACCCTTTAGCTCTTCGTTGGGAAATGGCTCAAATGGCTCAAGCACAGCAAGACGGAGGGAATCTGGGTCAATCTTCACCTCAACATCTGGGTTTGGGTGGGCTGGGGTAGGTGCAAGATCTGCCTTGCCGGCCTCGAAGCCGGCTGAAGGTAAGTCCTTACCGACTGGAGGTTCGAACTTGAAACTCTTGCCATCTGGCAACGTGATACTGTCTGTGATTGGGTTGAAGGTGGTACTACCAGAATAGGCCATGGCAGTGACCAGCTCAGGAGAAGCCAAGAAGTTCATCGTCTGGCGGTTACCATCATTACGAGCGGGGAAGTTACGGTTGTAACTCGTGAAGATTGCATTCGATTCTCCCTTCTTAACGTCGTCTGTTCGTTTCCATTGACCGATGCATGGGCCACAAGCATTGGCAAGCACCACACCTCCTGCCTCTGAGAAGGTTGATAATGTTTCATCACGCTCCAGTGTTGCGCGAATCTGCTCACTGCCAGGAGTGATGAAGAAGTCGGTCTTAGGCTTCAGACCGGCGGCCGCTGCTTGCTTTACCAAGCTCTCTGCCCTCGTCATGTCCTGGTATGAAGAGTTGGTGCAGCTTCCGATAAGTCCAGCACCGAAAGTCTCTGGCCAGTTGTTGGTCTTGACTGCACCAGAAAACTTACTCAAAGGTGTACTGAGGTCGGGAGTGAACGGTCCATTGATGTGGGGCTCCAAGGTTGACAGGTCGATCGTGATGACTTCGTCGTACTGGGCTTCAGCATCAGGCTTCAAGAGGTTGTGTGGACCGGGGCTAGACGCAATGGCGGCGGCTTGTTCTGCGATAGGGCCTCTGTGGGTAGCATGTAGGTACGGGATGTGTCCTGGAGAAAATGGGAAGACGGACGTAGTTGCGCCGACCTCGGCTCCCATGTTGCATGCAGTCGACATGGCCGTGCAGCTCAGAGTGTCAACACCAGGTCCAAAGTACTCAATGATGAACCCTGTACCACCCCTAACTGTCAACTTGCCAGCTAGTGCAAGAATGATATCCTTTGGCGAAGTCCAACCGCTCAGTTGGCCCTCAAGGCGTACACCCAGAATCTTTGGTGCCTTGAGCTCCCATGGGGCGTCAACCAGAGCGTCGACGGCGTCTGCTCCACCGACGCCAATCGCAATGGCTCCCAGGCCACCAGCATTAGGTGTGTGGCTGTCCGTACCGAGCATCATGAGCCCCGGCGCACTGTAGTTCTCCAAGACAGACTGGTGGATGATACCAGCTCCCGGTGGCCAGAACTCGATACCGTACTTGAGCGCCGCGCTCTCGAGGAAATCAAATACCTCCTTGTTTCCTTCAATGCTGTTGGGCAGATCCGTATCCGCGCCTCTCTCACCAACAATCATGTGGTCGCAGTGAATGCTCGCAGGAACAGCGGTAGAGGGCAGACCGCAGCTCATGAATTGCAAGAGGGCCATTTGTGCCGAAGCATCTTGCATTGCTACCCGATCAGGCTTGAGCTTGAGGTTTGCCTTGCCACGAATGTCCGCGCCATTGTTTGTGCCAGTGAGTAACGACTCCGGTACTGACTCGAGATGGGTGTAGAGAATCTTCTCCGCGAGGGTCAACGCGCGGTTAGGCAGGACACGGCGAACCTCGTGCAGGTTCTTGAGGAGCTTGGGGTATGGCGGCGTGCGAGAGGCGAGGTCTGAGATACGAGGGGTCGTAGAATCGGTCGCTGTAGCAAGCGAACGATATTGGGGAATTGACGAACGCGAAGGCCCGGTCTTGGGGAGAGACGAAAGCTGGACGCATCGTGTTAGATCACATGGTAGCTGGGGCGCCAATGCTCGCTGAGTGCTAAGGATTTCCATACCTTCGCTCTTGTCAGAGCGCTTCTTGCCCTAGTCGGAGCCGACATTGCGGGCATCAATTAAGAATTGAGGGTATCTTTTCGAAACTGAGATGCAAGACTCGCAGTGACCCAAGCTAGAACCATTGGAAGCAAAATTAAATCTCAAGAAGGCTTTAGAGCCAGCCGAGATCGGCTTACCAGCGCCCGGACGTTCCCCGCAAAGCTCGGACAGGCTGTTGATTAGGCTTACTCATGATAATAAAATTAATCCCTGTTGTTACTGGCTACTTGGGCAGTGAGTTTGACGCAGTTATGTCGAAGATTGTACATGACTTCATTCAAGAAATAAAATCGCATCATGTACGAGTAAGTGAACCGCCTGAATGATGTAGACCAATGCCAGATGCTCAGACACTCGCTATGCTCATGCAATGCGTTTTTGTAACCCAGACTTCTATCCTTACGTGCGCCGTATGCTCCTTCAAACACGAATGATCAAGAGTTTTCCTCGCTGTAAAGTCTGGCTTGGATCGTTGTTTTACTGTAACATCTCACCGCCGCTGGTCTGCCTCCGGCGCCTGGCGTTTGTAATGGCACGGGTCCCTGCACTTGGCGGTGCGTGTGTGGGTGTCAGTGTTTCCCTCTCGGCCAGACGGCTGCCAGCGCTCGGCAGAAGACTTAGTCTGCTACCTGCCCGGGTCAAGGCCGGACCAGTGCTTTGACGTGCGATTCGAGGTTTTGGGACTCCTGAAACTGCACGATCGTGACTCTCACTTAGGGCGGATGGTGGTCTAGTCAGCGTTGGCCCACTCCAGTTAGAAGACAGGTTGGTATTGCTACTACCCGAGCTTTCGCGACTGGCTGGGCGGTGATATGGCGATTTTGCAGGCGCTCTTGATCGCCCGAAATCCATTCCCATGTCGAAGTAACCTCGGCTGCTCGATCGTTCAATCGCGGGTGAGGGTGGAACACCAAGTAGCACCGGTGGGGTCAACGTACTACTCGACGTCCTGCGTAGAGGTCGGGAATCCAACGGCCTGCGCATTGGGTATTCGGCGCTCTTGACCAACTCGTTGGCCATTTCTCGAACCAAAATTGCGGGATCGTTCTTTGCGAGATCAGCAACGGCCTGTATCAAGCCGTAAGTAACCAGTAGCTCTGCGCCTCGATCTTCAATACGAGCATCACAGATGCTGCGGATCACTCTTAGAAGATTGAGCCTTACCAACGCCTTCTTCGTATGCAACCGTACCACCGTGCGCTGGAATAAATCTGGATGAGCAAGATTGGCTGCCACCTGAGGGCTCAAACGGAGCAACTTCTGCAGCGGTTCGAGCAAATTCTCAAAGGCATCTCCCTTGGAATCATCAAAGCACTGCACGATTGCTGATGTGAAATCATTGGAATTGAGCAAATGTTCTTCCACCTTTGCAGTCTCTTCTTGAAGCCAAACGAAGATGGCGTCCAGCGCTGTAACCTGCCAATACTGATCTGCGAGAAGACTTATGTAGAACTGAAGGCCTTTGTTCTGCCAGAGAACTTTACGGCCTACCTTTCCAGAATGGGCCATGTCACATAAGATGGGAAGAGCAAACTCCTTTAGTGGTCGCTCAGTCCGTACAATGCGCTGGAGCAGAGGGACAACACCAGATAGAGCGGCATCCTCTTGGCGTGCCTTGCTCAATCGACATAGATTGTACATAGTATTGAGAATCTGATTGCTGATCTCCCTGAAGGTTGGCAATTTCAGGCTGGCGTTCAACAAATCCGTCAATACTTCGATAGCGTTGCTGTTTTGTAAGGCATCCAATGTCGATTGCAGCATCGATAGATTCTTGATGAACTTCAACATCGTGATCTGATGTGCAGGTGACATACGGCGTAAGTCTTTCAGCACCCTTTTGAGGACCATCCTGTCAGCCACAGTCTCCTTGACGTGATTCTCAGCTTGCGAGAACAACAAGAAAATGTTTACAATCCGCCCTTCGATAAGCTCTGCGAGCTCCTCCTCTTCATCAAGAACTCTATTGAGTACGAGAGATAGCGGATAGAGCACCGAACTTCTCGAGAATATGCGGCAAAAGTCGTTCTTCGGAGTAGGACCCTGAAGCTCAAAAACGCTCCAGACACCGTTAACTCCCACCAGAACCAACTCGCGGCCTGCATCTGTGTCGTAATCTTCCTCAAGAAACTCCACCAAGACATTTAGACCTCCACATGAAACAAACATTTGCAGCGTCAATGTCGAAGTTTGATACATCATCCGAACGAATGCGGCTGCTTCGAGCCTGATGTCACTTGCATATTTCTTATGGGCAAACTTTGATATGATGGGTATACCACCAACAAAGCACAAGTTCTCCTGCACTTCCACGTTATTACTGATGATGATGTTGACAATCTTCAGTAACCGTAAGATAATGGGTGGTCGATTGCAGGTGTCCAAGATTTCCAGCATTGGCAGCATCCCGTGCGAGGATACCACTACACTCTTGACGTCAGGGCTCTCAAATAGAATCTCCAATAAATGATCGACAGTTTCTGCGAGCTCTTCCTCGGGCTGTGTCGATTTGATATCAGATACTAACCCTTCGACGGCGTTGCAAAGTCGTGCATGCCTTTCTCGCTGCGCGTTTGATTGGAGATCCACCTCATCCAACTCTTCTTCTAAAGCAGCAAACGGGTCGTCCTCGTCATCTTCATCACCAAGCACCGAGGAGCTACTAAGCTTCATGGTGCCTAGCTCTGAGCCAGAGGCGGAGGAGCCATCGGCCTTGGTTGGATGAGCATTAACGGGTTTTATGTTGCTTCCGTCCCGAAAGTCGATATCGGTGAAGTCGTCATCCTCTTCATGCTCGGCATATTTTTGGATCTCGAGGGAGCTGCGAGTGCGTTTCATTGCAGCCGCGTCGTGGACGAGTCTTGGGGATGCTCTCCTAACCCCACCTTCAACACGGTTGTGTACCATTCGTAAGTCATCAGGATGAAAGCCACTCTTGTTTCCTTTAGGAGAGAAGGATGACAGCTTTCGCTGGAATGCAGCTTCATCCTCAGCTATGAGGTCTGAATAATCATCTTCATCTTCGTCCACATAACTATTGGCTCGCGTAGTTCGTGTGGACTTCCCAGAGAGCTTTTGCTGCGATTTCGTCTTTACCGGAATCGGGATAGATTTTTGTGTGCGAAGTATCTGGGTCTTCGGTTGCGAATCCTTGGATGCTCTCCGTTCGCTTCCTTCTTTCGAGGACGTTCCCGTGGTGTTCTTATGAGATTGCGGTTGTATGGGATCTTTGATGCTGAGGCGATTGAATAGAGGTCGCACTGTCTCTATCGCGTCGCCATTTTCCAGCTTCATTGGTGACCTTACAGTCAGGCTCCCCTCGAATTCGTCATCCCATTGTTCAATCTTGCCATTGGCTCCATGATCCTCAGGAGCGCCATCGAAGCTAGCAAATTGCTTGAGCTTGTCCGCAGTGAACTGGCCACCAGACGTGCCTTGCGGCAGTCGATGTACTGGCAGCTGTAGGGCCGTTGGTGAGATCGCAGTATCAAAGTCGTCATCCCAATTGTCCTTTTTGTCATCATTCTCGGGAGACTGATAATATTCAGTTGCGGGTGTCTTTCTTTGGCCCAGATTCAAAGGACGTTTTGAGGCGACTGGAGTTTCGTATTGACTCTTTGAGGGGGGTGCTGGGCTTCTCGATTTATTCCTACCAGACAACTTGCGATGAGTAATGACCCCCGAATCAGGCGACTTCAGTTGTTCGTTCCAGTCCTGTACACTGCGAACAGCCTCGTTGTAATTTGTGGGCTTCTTGGATTCAGCTTTCTTCGTTGAAACAATCCATGGGTGTTTGAGCAGCTTCTTTGCGGTGACACGCAGGTTGGGATCCTTTTGGAAACACTGCATCAAGAAGTCGCGGACCAGTGGACTGACACCTTCGGGAAGAGGTGGATGATCATCGTTCACTATCCGGAACAGAGCTGGCATGGGTGCCAGCTTGTGGTATGGAGGCTTGCCATCTAGAAGCTCAATGACGGTACATCCAAGCGACCAGATATCGCTGGCAGTTGTAGCACCAGAAAGCTCGATGACCTCAGGTGCCATCCAATATGGAGTGCCAACCACACTGCCTTCTGTCAGGCCCTGTGCCTTAGTTGCTACACCGAAATCTGCAAGCTTGACCAAGCCCTCTTTGGTCGTCAAAATGTTCGCACCCTTTATGTCTCTGTGGATGACTCCCTGGTCGTGTAAGAAGAGCAGTCCCTGCAAGACTTGAGCTGTGTAAAGAGACACCAGATTCTCCGGAAACTTGCCGAAGTTCTTGCAAATGCTGTGCAAGCTGCCGTTCTCACAGTATTCCAGTATAATGTACAGGTTCTCGGTTGATTTCACAAAGCCGTGGTATTTCACGATGTTTGGATGGTGCAAATTCTTCAACAAGTCGATCTCTTGCATGATGACGTTCAGTTCCGCCTTCTGCAAATCGGCCATACGGACTTGCTTGATGGCAACCGTCTCGCCAGTGCTCCAATTGAGGGCTCGGTATACACTTCCGAACGCACCTCGGCCAAGACAATCGCCCAGTTGCTATTTCAGAGTCAGCAATAACACTCATAGATGGGTAGAGGACGACGCAGAGGCTGGGCATATGACGAGGAATGTGCCATGTCCAGACAGCACCTATCAGAGCCCACTCAAAGCTAACCAAATGGCCGTCGATACGAAGGGGAACGAAAGCTGTTGACCACCTACATAGTCTTTCAGGCCCTCCACCTCTTTAGCCGCCCTTTGCGATGTGCCATCTTTGCTTGGAGGTTTCTCCTTGCTCAGGCCGGGCATGACGCTCCGACGGCGAGCGTATCTGGGACCCGTATCTCTTTCCACCTCCCGTGTTACTGACGAGCTGTGGTCTTTACTAGACCGGCCGATCGTACCAGTGCTTCCACCGAGGGTTGACGTTGTGTTTGTTGGTCTCGGTGTGGGGCCGGTCCTTACTGAGCCTGAATTTGCGCTCGCCCGCGAGCTGATCGACGGCTTTTTAGGAGTGTGCATGCCGGCACTCGTGGGAGGGGAAGTCGTTCGTGCCATTCTGGAGTCGAGGTTCGCATACAGTCACCGCAAGTTGAGTGGATATGGTCGGTTTAGAGTGCTCTGGTGCTGTGGGTGCGCAAAGTCGACTCATGGGTCTGACTCCTCATGTTAGAGGCCCCTCACCTCTAGAAGGATATTGCGAAAGGTCGAGAGTGACGTCCGATATCAGGCAGGGCATTCGTGGATGTCTGTTCGGTCAGGGCACGCGAGCTGGAACCATGGTCAAGCGCACATTGCACCAAGTTCGAAGTCAAGTTCACAGCCTAGTTCGAGTGCGGCTACAACTTCGGGTATGGGAGCGATGTTCTCATCAAGTTGATTTGCATTGGCTTTCCCCGAGACAATTGAATTCAGGTGGTCGAATGCCTGATCGCAACACCTACTATGGTCCAGTTGTGATAGGCTATTGCCATCAACATAAGTTAGCCGGTACAGCAACCCTTACCCTGACCCTTACTTTACTTACTAGGTATCGACCCCAGATATTGATTAGGTACGCGGGAAGGATGTAACTGACGCCGCCCGTCGTATCGCATCGACCCAATTGGACGAAAACCGTAGGCTGAACAATATCTAACTTGGTTTTGGATCACAAGATCCGCTGTATTTGATAGAAGAAAGTCCTACGTTCAGAAATGTGGGAAAACTTAAGGGGCTTTGACTGGAATCTGCTTTTTGTAGCTGCTTGTCCGCTGAGCAGAGCTACCTTCGATACTGCTTAAGATCTTCCATAGGAAATCGGTAAGCTAGATAAGGATGACCACAAGGAGAGTTTGGTCGAGATATTTAGGGAAAGTGCAACTAATCCACATGAAGTGAAGTATTGATCTAGCGCCAGCGCCGTAACCCATCCGCCTCAAATCAAGACCATTGTTGCAGGGCGACGCTACTGTCGGATAGGAACGCCACGTTGCTCAGCCTCGAGACCAGAATCACCCTGTTGAATATTGGCCTTGGTGTCTTCGTTCTGCTCATCGACGCTCATGCCTCTCTGCAGAACAGAAGGTTCCTTGACAGGGCTACTGCTGGGACCCTGTGATTGGGTAGGTGTCAGACCGAGGCCAGGGCCGCCAGGATTCGAACCTGCCCCGCCATTCGAGGTCTGCTGAGACAAATGAGGGATGGAATCTGGAGATGGGTGCTCGCGGCCCAGGCCACCGACAAGGCCGGCGTCAGACTTGCCAGCCTTGCTCATGGCATAGTCGCCGCTATCGAAATACTTGCGCTCTTTCAGTTTGTTCTGTAGCAGATCCTTCTTGTTGGGTAGCTTTCCATATAGACGGAAAAGCTTCTGTTCCTCCTCAGAGAGGCTCTGCACAACTCGTCAGCAGGCTATCGCTGCAGCCAGTGTATCGTTCCACTCACGCTGATGTCGACTTTGTTCTTCTGATGGGGATTCATCTTTTTTTTTGGATTACGCAACACTAAGGGCCAGGCTGTCTGATTGCACGGTGGTGAAAGAAAGCCGCTCAAGGCGATATGTGTCTCAGACCTCAATCACCAGCAGCAAGCGAGGATATGGTGATAAGACGTAGGTGCGGTTGAACAGGCAGGTATTCGATAAGGTCGTGGCACGGTCGATTGCAGGTTGCGATTGTGTTTCCGAAACAGCACGGTGAACAGGCTGGGCACAATGCGATAGTGGGGCCAAAGCAAAGGGAAGATGCGGGTGCGAAGGCAAAACGGAGGATGGATGCAGAAAGCAGTTGCCAATGGTCGGTAGGTAGAGATGGAGGTTAGAGGATGGATGCGAGGTAGGTAGGTCTAGGTAGGTAGGTAGTTGGGCAGAGATCAAGAGCCGAGAGGGATGGGCGGTCGATCGTGTTTCGTGGTAGAGTTGAGTGTAGTAGCAAGTAGCAGTCGAGGTGGTGGTGGTGGTGGTGGTGGTGGTGGTGTGCTCGGTGTCGGTAGACAAGTGGGTAGGCAGGCAGGGCAGGCTATGCAGGTATGGGTAGGTATATACTACCTAGGTAGGGAGGGTAAAGGCGGGTCGGTAGCGCAGGTGAGGTGGGGTGGGTGGGTGGGTAGGAAGGTCGGTAAGGGTAAAGCAGATGGGTTAAGATGGGTATAGGTAGGTGGTTTATAGATGTCCAGGTAGGTTAGGTAGATTAGGTGGATTAGATAATCCGGTCATCATGCACTGGACGATTTGGTCTGATGACGTAGCCTAGCAGCCTGGAAAACGATAGTATGGGTGTATATACTTCACATATCGCACCGATACGTATATCGTCCATAGATATCTAGTCATATTCAGTCCGCGGCTTATAACCCGATTGGCTTCTGTACACACCCCGCCTAGAGCGTCACGTACTGTACGGCGGTACTGTGCTGCTCTATAGCCAGCCAGTATACGCTTTACCAATCGACCTCACTTGCCGCAAATCATTCTAATAGCAACGGACCAAATTCCCACGAGTGCGGCTGGAGTTACATTTGAACATGCTCCATACGTGGTATATAAAGCAGACAAGCTGTTCAAGTTCTTTGTCCGTCGAAACGCTATACATATCTGAGACCATGGCATGATATCTGATACTGTTGTAAAGTCAGCACATCTCGAGTAGTACAATCACGCAGGGTTGCATACAAGCTGACTGTATAGACCGCCCTTGCGGTCTTGCAGATGCCTGCCACCACGAACTTGGAGTAAATGGCCAAGACTAGCCAGATGGGCCTTTCAAATACTCGTTCTTCTCTAGATGATCTCGTGTTTACGAAGCAGCATTGAAGTGAAGAAATAGGCATCGTCCGCATCCGCAACGTAGGACTCTGTCTGTTTAGACAAAACAGCTTGCGCAACGAATTTACTGTCTTCAGGGGGGAAAAACCACCTGTCGTGACCGACAATGCCAGATGTTTTTCTGCATCTGTTTATTGTGCTACGAGACAAGCCACCAAGGCGTGCACATTGTACTGAGCAATACAAAAGATCTAACAGCTGAGGGAGAAGCAGACGTCATATGGGATTGGATTCGAAAGCCGTACACCCTCACACAAAATCATGACATACCTGCCCCGTACATGGACTCTTTGCTGGAGATAACCAGAATACCTGTTCGGCCCTGCAAGATGGAAACACCTTGAGGACGACATGGGATGGCTTTACCTCATACGACTGGCCAACCGCGATCCAGACCCTTTCCCCACACCTCTGACCTCTCTCGTTAGCATGCTGGCGACGCTACAACTAGTCTTTCTCGAAAGAGACTAGTTCCTGTGGTCTGCTAAACTACCTATCTAATGCAACTCTTTGAGACGCGATATGTTTACATTGATTGCGGCGGTTAACTTTTTCTGAATATGGCACAGTATCAGCCCCGTGAACTGCAAAGCCGGCGAGGGCCATGACAATGGCCATTATCAATAGTTCAAGTCATACATCAAGCCGGATCCGTTGGTTGGTGGCTGGCATACTTAGGAGCCGTTTTGGGGTTTATGAGAGTTATGAGCATAATTAATTGAAGCTTTAGGAGATTCAGATAAGACAATCTTTTCAATACAGTCTTATTTGTCAGTCGTGGGAAAGTGGATGTGCCTCCTCAATTGAGGTAGACATTCATCGCAGAATGGCCTCATCCTGTATCTCCACGTATAATTCTCTCAAAAATGAGGTTCGACATTCCCACACACATCCAAGGTAGGCGATAGTCAGGGCAGAGCCTTTTCCAAATTTTCATCATCGCATCCTCGTAGCACATGTCAATCAAGAATGTTAATATTTTGTATGCGACCGCCAATCCTCTGGTCACACCGCCCGCCTTAAAAGCAAGGTCTGCCCTGGTGAATGCCGCCTCGACCTAATTCTCCACTAAGGTCTCTACAAGCTTCCCAGCACTTACGTACATGCCTGCCTGACCGGCGGTAATACCAAGATTAACATTCACAGGAAGGACGACGGCGTTTGAAAATCCAGCTTCCTAGCAGTTTCTGCCGACTAAATTGCTGGATTGATGGTACGTGATGGTAGCCATTGCGGGAGAAGGAAGAGAGTTTATGTCTCTACGGTGTAAGATGCTTGTGGTAGACAAGCTTCATGGAAAATTGAGGAGAAGTTGATGGAGATTGTCTTAAGAGGCAACAACTTTGAAATCTTCAATACTTAATCTCACCCCTTCTAAGCACAAGAAAGGATAGGAAACATCCACATCATGTCTGTAGTGGGCGACAAATTTCGGAATGGCTTCACATCGAGATGGGAGATGTATCGTGATTGTCGAATATCGTCTTAACAGCTGCGTCTTCAGCAGGTTGATCGTTGAGGATGCAATATAATTCTTTGCGGTAGTCCAGCCGATGACTTAATTGATGCTGGGGTACATAGTTGCAAGATCATGTTGACAAAATAGCTATTCGTTGGTCTTCCAGATGTGCTTTTGTCCATTCTAAAGTGTACTAGCATCAGTCAAGATATCCAGCTGGGATAGAGACTTCACTACGCTACGTCGTTGTATCAGCGACTCACGGCAATCTATCCAGACCGTAACCCGATATCTGATGCGACGAACTTCTCTACATCATATCTCAATGCTAGAACTGATTATATACTTGTTGTTCTCCAATCTGCTCATGTTTTTCGCTAATCAAACCTAATCCCTTGCATTTGGGTGGGGATGTATTATATACCTAGGTATACAGCAGTCTCTCGAACTAGCGTACGGCAAACGACCTGTGTAGTTGCTTTTAGCTCTGTGTACCAATTTGTAAGAGCGAACTTGGGCTCTCAATACAGCTACCAACTCTGACGCAGGCATTCATGGTCTGGTCGCCATCTATTACGAGCAACGCCTAGTGGATCGCCACCGAGACCTTTCAAAGCTACTTCGCCCCGCTTCGCTCAGACGTCTCATTCTCTACACCTCAAATTCTCTACACCTCAAATTCTCTACACCTCCAATTCTCTACACCTCCTTCGCTCTGAGACATATCCGCTGCGATGCCTGGATTGCCCTGTGAGACTACCATAGCTACTCGCTAGACGGAGAGCCATCCATTTGACACACTCACCCTAGTAGAGACCAGACTTGGTGCTGCGATATTGGAGCGTGCACTGCCCGGTATTCATTTACGAGACGAACAAATTGATTTACTCAAGCCCATCAAGCGGGAAGTCGTTCCGTACTTGGAAGCCGATCGACTTGGGCTCCTGTTTCCTAGCAAGCCAGCTCGCCTCCTCTACTCTAACATCCACCGACTTGATACTGAGGCATTTTGCAAAGCAGTGCTCAACACTGACATCGAAATGACAGCCTATATCAAGGAGCTGCCGAATGATGCTAAAGTGCACACTACAACTGTGTGAAACCAAGCTTCATTGGCTGACACATTATGCTTTTCTCGAAGCCTCATCGCTGAGTAGCTCGATTCCGAAGAGCTGCACCACTTCGTTCTTCGACAAGCTTGGTTTAGGCTGTATATTTTCATCCTGAAACCATCAAGGTCGACTCCCGGCGTGGTCTGACTGCGACGGCTTGTACATCTGTATGAGTAGTAGGCTC
Source organism: Scorias spongiosa (assembly GCA_018467035.1). Taxonomy (NCBI): domain Eukaryota; kingdom Fungi; phylum Ascomycota; class Dothideomycetes; order Capnodiales; family Readerielliopsidaceae; genus Scorias; species Scorias spongiosa. The sequence continues at coordinate 1,253,559 of JACSZZ010000001.1, forward strand.
GGGCGAGCTGATGAACGGAGAAATATAGTGTCCTGGGCTGCCCTAGGCTATCTTAACGGATGGTGAGAATGAGAAGAGATCCTCGTCTCTATCTGGGTTACCGCTGTAGCTGCCATCGCCGCTGAGCAATGCACATGTTGTGGAGCTTGGAATGGTCTTTAAGCTGCTAGTGACTTCGGTGAGAATTCCACAGGATGTCGCTGCACGGGTAAGGGATGGTTTACGCACAACCCGCCTCTCTGGCTAGCCACGCGCCGTGAGACCTTCTTTTGGAGCGTTGATGAAGACATCGAACAGCTTATGATTCGTCCCTGGTGTGTCTGCCTTCCGTGGAGTCCGGTTAGACTTAGACGACGTGAGGGCGGGTGTAAGACCTGCAAGCATGCTGCCGTCCCCTGACAAGGAGAGCTCAGAACTCCAGTTGCTATCATTGCGTGCAGGCGGCAGCGAGCGAAACGTCTAGGTAGGGGAAGTAAGCAATGCTTTCATGTGGTCGCGATGGTTACGTAGGTTAGGTATTTGGCGAAACAGGCGCCGGTGGCTTCAATTCGTACTTAAAGCCTTTGGTAGTTGTGAACAGACTCCTCTCAATTTTCGGCGGCGACAACTGCTAGCCTTGCTGTGTAGTGCTCCTCTAGTCTTTACTTATGTTATAAGACGACCAGCTGCGGATACAGCCGTCTGCCTCAGTATGGCCTTTTCTAATGCGAGGTCTGCTAGCGTTAGCCTCCGAGGTCAAGACGTATGCAGCATTGCGAACGATTGAATCGGCCACAAGTAGCCGCAGTTGTTAAGACCGATCTGCGCCGGCAACGATCCGATCTCTGGGCAGCGAGAATAACTTGTTCCTCCCAAATGCCTATCCGCCTCACGCCTTTAGGCTTCTCATCGTACCTTACACTTGTAAGAAAGTGGTGACACATTTCGCAGAATGCATCTATGATCATGCTAGTCGTCTAAACTCAGAGAGGTAAGAATAGGGTTTCTCAATGTATAATTGTAGTAGTTCCCGCTTCCGCAGCGGCACTTGAAGCTCGGGGGTACTATACTACAGGGACCCTGGGAATTTTTTTACGCCAAAAATATATGCCGTCACATATTAAGCTGCACTCCTCACTCCTACATAAATAGTTGGAGGCTTACCTGCTCCACGTAATATATATACAAACAGCTATACCCTACAATGAGCGCCAAAGGAAAGACCTTCGTGGTGGAGCACTTGGATCCCGAGCTAGAGGAATGGCAGATCCTGGAATACACCACGATTGCGAAGGAATGCGCCGAATCAGGTGCCTCGTTCAAGCTGACTGGCGTGCCACAATCTCTTTTGGACACTCTTCCTCCTGCTCTTGCTGAGCTAGCGTCGAACAAGACCGTCGAGGCCATCTATGGCGAGCAGGGCAAGAATCGGATCTGCTTGTTGGATCCCAAGGGTGCAAGCGACCTTGCTCCTGCAGACGCCACTGACTTCGACGTCTTCCTCTTCGGTGGCATCCTTGGTGACGATCCTCCTCGTGATCGTACCAGCGAACTCAGGGCTAAGGGTTTCCAGGGTCGTAGACTCGGCAAGGAACAGATGACCACAGATACCGCAGCACGAGTCACCAGGATGGTCGTCCAGGACGGTGCCGAGCTTGACAAGATTCCGTATGTCAATCAGCCCGACATCCGCGTGACCGACGGCGAGACTATCTCCATGCCTTTCAAATATGTCAAGGGCGAGGATGGCCGGCCTGTCATGCCTGAAGGCATGCATGACCTCCTAGCCCACGACGGTGACAAAGGCATTCTGGATCTGCTATGAGATACGCATATATCTTAAAGGCTTGCGAGACAACGCGCATTGGGTTTAGTCGGATGTCAAAAGTCCATCTTAATGGCTGTTTGAATCGTGCAAACCGTGATTGGATCCCCCTCGCTGGATATATTCTCGAAGCCACAGAATTGCAATCCCAAGATGGATGAAAGAAATGTTGCCGAACTATGAAGAGTCCATTCGTCGGCGCAATTCTCTGCATCTCCGCGATTTCTATATATTGCCATACCGCAAGCAATTCTCTCTCCATGTTAAGAGCGAAGACTAGATGCAAGACTCTACATGACGAATTACGATATCGATGGAAAAATGAGAGTTCAAACGGTCTCACTAGTTGATAGGGGAGCTGTGTCAGTACACATCCAATTCGTAGTACAACGAGGTATAGACTTTATGCTTTCGAGGCTGTGGGAGCGACATCTTCCAAGTTTGCAGGGTATCCCATGCAGCACATCTTGACGCCCTTTCGACACGCAGTGTTTATAAGGCTAAGCCTTGTACATACCTATTATACTGTTCTGGACTTGTGTTCGTTAAGTTCGTGTCCCGTAATGCATCTCTTCTTGGGTCTCGGTATCCTGGCTGTATGCTGACCACAAGTCCCTCATGACCCAAAATGGATCGTAGAAACAGCCAGCCTTCAACTGATGAGGTCCAGTAATACTCTCGGAGAGACCAGGCTTTGTAGTCAGACCACCAGCATAGCAGCGATTGTAGTTCCCTTGTTTCCACCCCCTGCTCTCATGTACCGCTGGCCTCCCTGTAGAAAGCCAGCCGCCCGTTGGTCCCAGCCGTTACAAAGCTTTCGTTCCTATCAGTGGCTGCCCGGTGCAACCATCTCACAGCCCATAACGAACCCTCACTCTCGGTCTGGGTTGCAACACACTCCCTTCGCTCCACGCTCCAGACCTTCGCCTTGCCGTCGTAAGAACCACTCAGCAGGTATTCACCACTCCAATTCCAATCAAGACCCATAATCCAGCTTCCATGCCCAACAAGGTTGGCAACCTGCTCGCCAGACTTAGTATCGTAAAGAGCAATGATACGGCTGTCGCCTGCCGCAGCCAGATACCTATTCGCCGGGCTGAAGCGTACAGCTCGTACGGGGCTGATAAGTCCCGCAAGAGAGTGCGCAAGCTTCTTCGTGCTGTTGTTGAAGATGTAGATGCTGCCATTCGCATGACCCGAGGCTGTCATCTCTCCATCCGGAGAGATATCGACAGATAGAGCGTACGAGCCCTTGGTTTCGTAGGTAGTGACTAGTGTAGTTGCAGAAGAATTTCCAGGCGCCACTGAGGATATGTCGTACACCCTGATGTATCCGTTGTGGGAGGTGCAAGCCAGGTATTGTCCGTTTTCCGTGAGAGCAAGAGCCCATGTGTCCGTCTCTTTGCTGTTCTCCGGGACCAGGTCACCTCTGGCTACCCATTGGCCTGCATCCGGGTCGAACACCCAGATCTTGACCTCACCACCGAACCCTGCCGTCGCAGCTGTCCTCCCATCGCCACTAGTTGCGACGTGGTGTGTGCCGAGTGGATGAACCTGCTCTAACGTTTGCGCCAGTGGGTATGGATGCTCATCATCGGCGCTGTCTGCGTGCACAGACTGGCCCTTGGTGGAGTAGATGCGTATGCTTGAATGACCTGATGCTGCCAGGAGATGTGTTGGTGTAATCGCGACCGAGAAGATGTCCGCAGCTTTCTCGCTCGCAGCCGATGCAATGGTGTGGGTTTGCAGATACTGCTTCGACATGATCGCGTTGCTGTGATTTGGAAGATTGAAACGACCACGGTGATGTCAGTCACAACTCGAAGCTCGGCAAAGAAAGAAATAATCTTGTTAACACATCAAAACCTGCGAAGCTCAAGTTGTGCCTTCCAGGTGGGGAATTTTGGACATCATGGACGACCGCCTACGTCACGCATTGGGCCCGCTGCTTGATGGTATGAAACATATCTAGAGTATCCATATTTTCAGCAAACAACTTGAGTTCAAAACGATTCAACCATGGGCTTCTATGAAATACCTATGAGGTACCGATGAACTGCTTAGATATGTTTGATTGACATCTTTTTACAATTTTTCCGAATACGCGACCATCGCTAAATCAATGCAATATTTTACATAGGTATCTCACATTTGCCTGCTTCCTTCACGACTTGACCATCTGGCCAGGAGCGTTGCCGTTATATGCCCTCAGTCTGTTGCAGAAACCGGCCTTGCTCTTCCAATTCAATCACTGAGGACCTCTGGCTTGCTGACTTGTATATGTCGCTTCATCGCCAACACCGTGCTGGGCGTACTCATACTTGCACCAGCTGTGCGCTCGAGAATCGCCTGATCTCTTCAAACCCCAAAAGCTGAGCTGGCTGAGGTATTGTCGCCTCGCCCACAATGTGTAATGTATTCCAGGGCCGAAAACTTCAAAACAATCATTTGGAGGCCTCGTCGTCCTTTTGCTTCGGCTCAAGCTTCGGTCCCCACTGCCTGACTCTGAGCTCCTCTTGGTATTTTTGGAACATCTGTTCCTCTTCAGCTTCAACCTGCGCCTGAGTCTTGAAACCATTTCCTAGCCATCTTTTGATACCTATTTCTCTAGTGGTCAGTCATAGTCTTCAAAGTAACGCAGTGGCAAGGTATGTTCTTACTCTGCACGCAATACGGGCAAAGAATATGCGCCCTCTTGACCCTCCCACAGGCACTGCATTTGTTCAAAGCCGTGACATCTTTCAGCGCTTTTCCTGCCATTTGCCTGTGTCGCTTTTTCATGTGCGATGTCTTCTTCTTCGGTACTGCATTGAGAAGGCCATCCCATAAGTCGCCTAGTACAGAAGGAATTGGTACCAGCGCACTTGGAAGCAGAGGGGACAATGCGATTTGACCTCTCAGCCGCTGTAAGAGAGGAAGCCCTTTGGTCACTGGCTGAACTGCCGCCGAGGTCTGAGAGAATAGCTCATTGCGCACAACAGGAAGGAACGCCGACCAGAAAGAAACCGAGGGTGCACGAATTGCAGCCATTTTTGCTACCAATCAATTGGATGACTTGATCTAGTTGTAGGAGCCATCAACGCGAATGTCTACACGCAGGGAAAGCACAGACAGCGACAGACGGACAGCTCCTTTTGCCAAGACTCACCTCCGCGGCGGATGGTCGGACTGAAGTCCTACAACTGCTTACTTAGGTAGAAGGTACAGCATACCATGTCAAGGCTTGCCAACTAGATGTCTGTTAAAATCGCGAACGTTGCGAACGTTAAGAACGAAATGCTCTGATGAAAGGAATCAGAATGAGGCAAATGATGAGGGCGAATGATACTTCAATATACCTAGTGGAAGTCGTGCCCGACGATGGAGCTAATGGAGTCTTGGTCTATATATTAAATATGCAGCTATATGTACTATGTACAGCTTCAAACCCGCAATTTTATAATGCAAGTGCGCTAGACAATAGAACCAGGTTCACCCCATCAGATTTCCTTCAATTGGAGGCGTATAATTTCAATGCCTTTGTGATGGAGATATGCCCAGGCCAAAAGTTCCTCATATGCGGACAAGCTTGTCTTATTGATAGTCGAAACGATTGGAATCACCACTTTACGTACCTGTACCGAATTGGCCAAGGCTCAATTGTCCTGCATTGCCGTCACATCGACATCTTCCACTCTCCACATCAACCACATGAAAAGGCTCCTGGAGATGGTCAGTATAATCAACATTGGAAGTGATCCAACGCGCACTTACCTATAGGGCCTGAACTTCTCTGCAATTTCAAGCATCTCCTTTTCGCTCATGTATTTCCATTTCCCGCCGCCTTTAGCTTTCAACTTTTTGACGTCTCTCCCTACGTAGGCAGCCATGCCTCTCTGCACACCTAGATCACCGGTTGAGAACACATCCATTCTCTTTAGTCCAAAACACATGAACATCTCAACCGACCATGCACCTAACCCTCTGACAGCGACCAGTTTCTTCATGACTTCTTCGTCTGAGCCCTCCATCAACATCTTTACTGTAAGATCACCTGAGTCAAACTTCTCCGCTAGGCCTTGGATATATTCCGCTTTTCGCTGTGACAATCCAGCTTCTCGCAGCTTCGTGATAGGGGTGCTGGCCACCAAAGCAGGGGGTGGAAACCCTGTAGGGCAGTGTTCCGGTGGGTACAAATTGACGAATTTGTTCTTGATGCTCTTCGCAGCGGCGCCAGATACTTGCTGCGCAATGATACCACTCGCCAGAGACCTAAATGGATCGATCGCCTCAGCAAGACCGGCTGCACTGAAGACCTGACAGGGATTTTGATCTATCACTGTCTGCAACCGCGCATCCTGCTTTATCAAATGAGAACACGCAGCTTCAAGTATTATCGATGCACTCGCATTGTGCACAGTATCCGTCGTAAATAAATCAGGATGGTCTAGCTGCGGCGCGATGGTTCCTCCAATTGGCACATTAGTCTGACTATGTCCGGGTGAAGGAAGTTTGGGGGGAGGCGTTGCATCATCAATGTCACCAGTACTGTACGAGATTTTGCCCAAAGCAGGAGCTGGACTTGAGCTGATCATCATCCCTACTGCCGATGGAGTCGGCGTGAAGGGTGCAGGCTTTTGATCAGTTGCCGCCACTCGTCGTCGCTTGCTTGTAGGCGTAGCAGGTGGCGGCATATTCGACGATCCATCCTTGCTCAATTCGTTCACAAGCTTGGTGTCACTAACTTTCGTTGTTTTTGTAGAACGGTTTCGCTTCAGAGTTGGGTTTGTCGCTGGTGTTAAGACTGTCGCAACCGTGGTGGTTGCAGGCAATACGCTGCGGGATACCCGCGAAGAGCGTCTTAATGGCATGGCAGCCTTCGTCGCCATGATATGCTAATTGAAGGGTACAAGTGGCAAGCGAATATTATCCTGTAGATGGCTCGAGAGCAATACCAAGGCGCAGTGCAATCACGGAACTGTATTCACAAACATGGACCTTCAAGTACGAGGAGTGATTACCAATTTACCTCGACGTCGATTTGCTGTCTGATGCGACACGGATCCGCGCTTGGACCACGAACTCACGTGATAAGAATTGAATGGCCGGCTTTCCCAATGCCAGCCTCCGGTAAGGGACATCAGCAGCTCGGCCTACATGCTTACAGTGGCACATCGCTGGGCATAGGCAGATGATCGCAGGCAATAAAAGAAGGTCAACGACTGTGCTCGAAACTCACTTCCATGATCTGAAACGTAAATAGACCCAACAAAGACAATGTTGGCGCGACTCAAGGATGTCAACTTCGCTCCATGTTGAAGCTGTCTAAGCTTACATATATACACAAGCCCTTTCACCAGGACGGCGCTCCTGTTCGCCTTGTACTAGGTGAATTCTACCTGCTTGCGGTGGAACCCTTGATGCCCTTCTTGTTCACTACAATAGTCTCCAAATCCTCCCTCTCAGCAAGTTCCTGCTCGACCTCGCGGATGATTGGTGACAGGTATGGGTAGTCCTAGAGTCATTGTCAGATATCAAATAACATGCAAAACGGTCGGACGTTCCATGTGTGTTGAGCATACCTCCTCATCCTTTGTCCACTCTGCCTTAGGCAAAAGCTGGTGTGCCAGGGAGCACTACGCGCGCATTGTTAGTTCCCATTCCGACCTTTCAAATCTATCGAGCCGCCCATACCTGGAAAGCTCTCCTCATACGGAAGACTCTGTCGTAGGTCTCCTTTGGTGGAAGGCGCTTCAGCGCAGTAAGAACGACCTCACTCTCCTCTGGGATGAGGTCATCAGCCCTACAAAAGCGCCAGATATTAGCGAATAGCCCTCTTTTTCGCTTGACCAAGCAATTCCTCCACACAACTCTTGTGTCCATCCAGATCCACTCTTCGAAGGACGAGTCAATGGCTCACCTCAAACCCAACTTCCTGTAGCCTGCGGCATCGGTGTACCAGGTGGACACCGGCTTGACCCAGCGGTGGAGCCATGGTCGCTTGACGATGAAGTTGGTTAGGGAGGGTTGCGACATGTTTGCGGCGGAGTCGAAGGCACGGCGGTGTCTGTGAGTAGGGATGGGTGATGGCGTATCTCACCACGATCACCTGGAGCTCGGCGGGTTCTTTGGAGAAGTTGAAGCTGCACGGACAGCCTTGGCATGGCGCTGGCCAATGAGCAATGGCCCGTCCCAGTCCCCGCTTCGCTCCGACCCAGCTTTGAGTGACTACGCATACGCCAGACACACTCAGTCGTTCACCAAATCCACCTCAGATACCGATTTGCCAACCTTTGGATTGTCGAGAGTAGCTCGAGTCCGACGCCACTTCTCCCTGACTCTTCGGCCACACTTTGTCTGCGCGATGGTGAACTGACCCGATTCTACCGCCGACCGCGGCACTACTCTGGAGACCAGCTAGGTCGAAGCGAAGGCACACGACCTGACGAGCAATTAGACAAGTTGAAAACGTCAGCATTTAAGATCCGAAACACAGGATACGGGTTGATACCCAGACGAGTGAAGCTTCTACGTTGAACGAGCATGGTCTGGATACAAAGGCACAGCCGGTAGCCCATTTATTACCGGGCCATGCTGCGAGTAGCAACACCCGCCATGCCACCCAAGCACTCCGACACACACGACCATGGCCCTCCACTGGGAGATGAATCACCATTGGCTCATGACTCTTCTACAAACTTTACAGCACGGCGCGCCGTCTATTTTCCCAAATTTGCGATCTGGATATCGGCTTTACCAAGCGGCAGCGTGAACAGCTTTTCAGGCGCTATGGCTGGTGTTGCTAGCGGAATCGTCACCTGCCCACTTGATGTGATTAAGACGAAGCTTCAGGCGCAAGGTGCATATCGATCTCCTGCACTTCAAGGAGGTACACATACTTCTGAACTCTATCGTGGTTTGGTGGGAACCGCGCGCACGATTATCAGGCAAGATGGTATAAGTGGCATGTACAGGGGACTAGGACCTATGCTTCTTGGCTATTTGCCGACCTGGGCCGTTTACATGGCCATATATGATGCAACTAAAACTGGGTTTGCTGAAAATGCAGTTCTTCGCACAGACGAGCATCCGACGCTGGCCCGTATATACGCTTCCATTACTGCAGGTGCTTGCAGTACTCTAGCAACCAATCCTATCTGGGTGATTAAGACCCGTCTCATGAGCCAGGTCTCTCGTTCGGCAAGCGATGGAGCTCGCACACCTTGGCATTACAACAATACCTGGGATGCGGCGAAGAAGATGTATTTTGCCGAAGGGGTTCGAGCTTTCTACAGCGGTCTAGCACCTGCCCTTTTAGGCCTGACGCATGTCGCAATACAATTTCCTCTATATGAATTTGTCAAAGAGCGCATCACTGGAGTTGGGATGGGTGAGGCCGCATCCAAGAATGAAAATGCGCAAAACTACTTCGGCATCCTGGCTGCGACATTTATCAGCAAGTTTTGTGCCACGACGGCCACGTACCCCCATGAAGTCTTACGCACACGATTGCAGACGCAACAGCGTAACATACAACCAGTATCACATGATGGTGTTTCAGGAGCCTCCCATCACCACCACGCAGGTTATAACGGCAACAACAGTGGCAGCAACGGCCGTAAGATAGGGTCCACCGATGGCATGAGTTATCAACCAAAATATCGAGGGATCTTGAATAGCTGCAAAATCATCCTGAAGGAGGAGGGCTGGAGAGCGTTCTACAACGGAATGGGTACCAACATGATCAGAGCCGTGCCCGCTGCCATGACAACAATGCTCACTTTCGAAACGATCAAAGGATCAATTGTCAGGTTACAGGAAGATGGGAAAGCTTTGATCGCCGAGAGCGATATGTGATCAACCCAGCGTCAGAGGATACGCCACTTAGTCTTTTTTAATACGACTTTGTGGCTATATGCACCTTTCGAGATGCTGAATACACACCTCCCAGCCAGGGGATTCCTCAGCGCCGAGCACAGGGTCAATGAGTGTGTCTTTGGCTTCGAAGCCGTTGCTTCCACCTACATCCTATGCCGGAATGCCTCCTTCCCTTCGGTCGGTCCGCGGTCATCCTTGCGGACATCTCAGGTATACTCAAGACAGATGCGTACCATTTCTTCGTGGAGCGTTCTGGCCCAGATATTGCTACAATGCGACGGACGAATGTAAATAGAGCCCGTTGGACCTATACGACTATGAAATGTGAACCCTTTGCTGTTCCAGCACGAGCCTTGGCGTTTAGAGAGGTGCGTCTTTTGAGGCTTTTCGTTTCACTTGTAAATACATGCGATTCGCTGCCATATTCTCGAATCTAGATTTATCTGAATCCGCTCTCTTTCGTATCATGTCAAGAAACCCAGTCTTGTGATCTTTCGGAAACGATACCCTGCGCTCTTAATTGCTGCGCTTTTGATTGCTGCGCTCTTGATTGCCTTTGGCGTTGGTGGACAAGGTGAATGTTCGTATATTATCACGTGCCCAGTATCTCCTATGGCCAGGACACTCGGTTTCACATGAGGCAACCTGATTGATGGTGTATCACTGATCTTGTGTTATATTGACATAACCCGTGACAGTCATAGGATGGATCTTCGCAAGGTGTAAGGTGACAGCCCTTTGGCGATGCATAATCGCGACCCACATGTCGGTAGAGTCGCTGTCGACAGGCAAGGCCGGTTATCAAAGTGTGAAGTCTTGGTTGGGTTGAGAATCTGCACCTTCACTCGATTCGACACTTTTATCAAGAATCCGTCAAAGCTTGACAGGGTTTGCTCTCTTGAAAGACAAGGGTTCAGACTTGTTACTGCAAACGGTAGACTCATCAATGTTATTGTCGATCGATCACCTCTGGCAAATTGAGTAATATCTGTTGACCGCTGACGAGGCCGCTCTAGTCAACGTCACGTAACGAAACCAGAGATTCATTGAGAAGTTTCCTGGTTTCCTGGTTCGAGAGATAATCACACAGATAAGGCAGCTATCAGAACATACGACCACCGCAACACAACCATGTTCGAGGAATCAAGCACGGTTTCTGAGCCCGATGACTACTGGAAGCTAGATTCCTACCTCGCTTTCCCATATGAGAGTCTCGTCGAACTTTCAGGCAGAACAATCAACCAGACAGAGCCACGCATACAGCGAGAACAGCTGGAACGAGAGTTGCAACGTAAAGACCGAGGATTGTTGTCTTATCACACCTGTACCGATGAGGAACTCCGAGCTTTCTGTCGTAGCCGCGCGAGTGATTGGCTGCAAGCAAAGCTGAAGAAAGGTCAACCTTCCAGAGTAACGCTGCTGAGGAAGCTTAGCGCTCTGGACGAGCAACTCACCTTTCCAAGTTTCAGCAGCTTACCACCTGAAGTTCGAAACAGGATCTACAGGTTCTACTTCTCCTCATTCCGAACGACCCTATCGGCGGTGAGTCAGCCACCGTTGACGAAAGTCAGCACGATGCTCCGTTCCGAAACGATACAGATGTTCTACGCATCATGCCGATTCGAGCTCAACATTGTAATGTGCTCCAAAGGCATGGTGTACGATGGCGAGATCAACATACCCACAGAGCTCTTGCTTATGATTTCGCTCATCAAGGCCGAGTATCTCAATTTGATCAAAGATTTCGCAATCCAGGTTGTTGGGTTCGATGGCGATGCCGACCCAGCTCGGCCAGAACCCTTACTGAAATTGAATATGCGTTACGATCCAAAGTCAAAGTCCTACACGATACTGCACGAAGTTCCGGATGGTATATTCCTGTGCGATGCTCAAGAAGTATCCGTCGGGTTGGAGAGATACATGAACCAAACCCTCCCAAATGCTTCTTTACGCAGGAGCCTAGCCAGTGGCTTCTCTCTGACCGTTCTGTTCGAATCCAGAGCATTTATAGAGCGGGCGTTTAAGGATTGCGGCCTCTCACATGCCTACAAACTGACAGATTAACCTAGAAGCTATCTGCACAAGCTGGATGAAATGGGGCACGGACAATCAGGATACCTAAGTCTCTGATGTAGGTATTTTAAAAGCGTGAGTGATGACATCAGGCTCTCTGTGGGCACATCCAAACTTCCATAGTTTACAGTGACGATGAATGTCAATGCTGAGCTATATCATTGGTCGTCGTAGTTGCATTAAAGTCTTCGCCGGTCGTTTCGTGAAAGTTGACTTAGTTAATGATGTTAGATGCATTAGTGCATAAGAGTATGGCAGAACACCAAATTCGTGTACGAGGGACAACGGCGAGGGAAACCTCAATGCTATTCCGACGGAAAACAGGAGCGATGATGTTGTTTTATATATCGAACTACAATCTAAGAGATACCTGAGGGCTTGTCATTCAGATACTGATGATGCTGCAGAGTAACGCTGCGAGTTGCCGCGTACCAGCTGCAGGAAGGGACCACCCTTGTTGTGGCATGTTCCGTGTTCCATGTTCCCTATTCCATGTTCCAATGTCAATCCTCTAGCCGTTGGACAGCAAGCAAGGCAACTCTGATGGAGCAATGCAGGATAGCGCTAATGGCGAGTGGCGAAAGTCTAGAAGCACAGACGATGAGATGGCGCGAGCGGCTTTCTCGATGGTAGAGATGAATTTTAATGAAATAGAGTGATCCGATCGTTTGCTATACTGTACTTTACCCACGTGATGATACCCCCAAGACAGGTAAAGGTAGGTAAGAACTGTAAAAGTATGTGATCAAGCATCCTCGATATCTGTTGATTCGTGAAGTAGCCCCCGCACGACGTACTGTCCATCGACGGACCTGATAGCGGCACACCGTGATGTATCATCCGGTACATACTGTACAGCGCAATGTAAAGTTGTTTGCATGTAGATATCGTATGGACGTGTCCGAAGACAGCGCGGACCGGCTAGCGGAGGCATAGCCAGATTTAGAAACTCGCCACCCAGATCTCAATCTACAGTCGCGACGTTCTTTATCGCATTTATTTTAGCAGGTGATTGAAAACTTGATTCACAGGTCCACAATCGCGCAAGATGATGGATTAGTAAATCTCTTGATGCAGCACGATAGGAGTAATTTCTGAACCCCCTAGCGATCATGATCACGATGATGATCTTTAGATGATGGCTGACCTCAAACGGATGGATATATGCTAGGTAGGTAGGTCTCTACAGGCAGGTGATTACCTAGGTAGGTAGGTAACGGGAGCGAACTACATAATCTTTTTTTTTCCCGAAGTAGTACCTAGGTTCGACACGGGACGGTACTGCTGCACAGTACGACTAGTAGACTACCAATACATAGTTGGTTGTCATTTCAAATGTGCGTAAATCGGAATTCAATGGCTGGCCCAGGCTCGATACAAGTAGGAAAGGCAATGGTCGTAGTGCGCCATAGATGATTGGAGGTATTAGCGAGACCTTGGCGTATTTGACACAAGGAAAGGATGGCAGTAGGAAATGGTGAAAGGGAAAATGGTGAAAGCGAAATGGTGGAGGAAGAGAGGAGGAACAGAAGAGGAAGAGTGGGGAGCACGAGCAAGGTTAGGTACCTACCTACCTAGGTAGGGTCTGGCTGGCGGTCTATCTATCTCTATCCTCCGAGGGAGCCGATGTACATACAGTACCTCCTAGGTAGAGTTCCATTTTGGTAGCTTGCTGGGTAAGTTGCCGGCCACTCCCTACAGATCTGTTATGTAGGCGGTACAGTAGCGTGGTTGACCTGGGCAAGCTGCGAGCACATGCTTCTGGACAATCACAAACCTGCTTCAATAGGCGACATGGGCGACATGGTAATACGGTAACCAGCGGCTCGCAACGCACAGCGATATTACCTAGCTAGAGTGAGATGGATGATATCATGGATGACTGGCAATCAGAATCAGGGGAAGCGGTGTTGGCAATCAAGCACCTAGGGGGTGAAGAGGGAAATTAGGGGGTGGAATGTGTGTGGTATAGGCAGCCTGCCAGAGCAAACCGCCGCGGCCGAGCGTAATATCTGTCTAGGTACGCTCTAGACAATATTGCCTGCCAGGTCCTGGACGAGGTGGGCGTGGGGCAGCTGGATCCACCGCCACCGCCGTCGCTGCAGTCAGTGATACTCTATTGCCATAGGCCTGCTGCAGAGGACGGGAGTGCCACTGTATGATAGCAGAATGGCGTATGGTGAAGCATGTAGCTTGGCTTGGCTGTTACTGTAGCGTTGGAGCAGTCGAAGGTAGCTCAGTAGTAGTAGGCATGGGGCATGTTGAAGGCTACCCAGACAGGTAGGTATATATGTGAACGAACAGCGTCCATTACGCAAGGGTACCCAGAAAGGGCGATGGTGCTACATTGGATGGTTTCGACGGAGCGGTGCCTTCTATGCAAGACATGGAGACACAAGTGACCCTGGTATGATACCCAGGCATGTATGTACTGCAATGCAATGGTATACCACCAATGGTATACCAGCGCAGTCGTGGTATTCCAGATACTGTACAACTCTGGGAATGAGATCCAGCGATGTGACGAGACGAGACGAGACGAGACGAGATGAGATGCGAAGCAACACGGTGTGCGAGCACAAGACCAGACGGAAGGACGTCGGTGCAGCGCGGGAACCCCCCTATTCCTGGAGGAAAAATAGTGTTGTGATTGTATTGTGTTGTGGATGTTTTCAGTTGCCCTGGCGAGGGCCGAGCAGCCAATGGCAGGTGATGGAGATCGGCAGCGTGTTTGGGGCTAGGCCGCGAGAGGCAACGGTAGCTATGTGCTCCACGCGTCCCTAGTTCGACTCTCAACCCGAAGCAGAACGGGCTCTTCCTCCTCCTCCTCCGTCGTCGTGTACTGTCGGTGGTCGGTCGTGGTGTTGGCGCTGTCGCGGGTGCTGCTGTTGGCTCCTCCTCCTCCTCTGCCTCCTCCTCTACCTCCTCTACATCCCCTTTCTTCCGTCTCGCCTTTTTCCGTTACTAGGGAAGCCTGCCTTACTTACCTACCTACCTTCCTACCCTTACCCGCCTGCTTTACCTTGCCTCGACATCTTCTCTCGTTCTTTGTCCTGCTTTTCTTCTCTTCACTTCCTCTTCGTGAGCTCAATCCCCCATCCAAACCAGCCACTTCTTCCTTTTCCCACCAGCGCCTTCTTTCGCTAGGTGCTACTCGTGTCTTGACGGCTAATATCACCATCTCGCGCGACTTTATTTACCCTTCCTGACACTCGCTTCCTCCCTACAAAGGACTTCCATCACCCGTCGGCCTCCGCCTACCTATCGATTGACCGGTACAAGGGAGAGTTGGTCCGTTTCAACCGTACAGCAGCATTAAGAAGAGGTAAGGACAATACAGAGCCATCGCACCGCTCATCCTCCCTGGCGTCGACCACAGCCATTCGAGCGAGCGCCGTGCCGAGCAGAGGAAGAGTACAGATCGCTAAATGTCTCTGCCTCACAGTTATCCCTTCACACGTTAATACCAGCCACTATGTCGATGAAGTACATCGTGCCAGCTCTGGCTGTCGCCGGCCGCGCCGCAGGTATGTTCGCAATCGACCACGAAGCTGCAGCTTTCGTACACGCTGGACCACCCTGCTAACCGTTCGGAAAACAGCCCAATGCAGTGCCTCTACCACCACAATCCAGAACGCTGGCGACGCTTCTGCCGTCGCGAGCTGCAAGACCTTCTCCGGCTCCATCGCCATCGCCACCGGCACCACCGATAACATCGATCTGTCCGGTTCCCTGACCAAGATCAGCGGCAGCCTCATCGTGAACAACGTTACCGGCATTTCCTCCGTTGCCTCATCCTCCCTCGAGAGCATTGACGACTCCTTCACCCTGAACGGTCTCACCCTGCTGGGCAACCTCAACTTCCCATCGCTCGCGTCCGTCGGCAGCATCGACTGGGAGGCCCTGCCTGCTCTGCAGCAACTCACCTTCGCCAACGGTGTGCAGGAGGCTGGCCTGGTCTCTATCCAGAACACTGAGCTCAACTCGCTCACTGGTATCAACCTTCAGGTTGTCGACACCATGATCCTCGTCAACAACCCATACTTGAGCAAGGTTGACATGCAGCTCGGCAACGTCACCCAGCAGATTACTGTCGAATCTAACGGAAGAGATCTGGAAGTCAGCTTCCCAAACCTCATCTGGGCCAACAACATCACCATCCGTAATGCATCGGACGTCTCCATCCCATCCCTGGCTTCCGTCAACGGCTCTGCTGGTTTCTACTCCTGCAACTTCGAGTCGCTTATCGCTCCAAACCTCACCAAGGTCGGTGGCGGTCTTGCCCTGATCAGCAACGAGATGCTCTCCAACATCTCCTTCCCAGCCCTCTCTGAGGTCGATGGCGCTGTCAACATTGCCAACAACACTGAGCTTGACTCCATCTCCTTCCCTAAGCTCGAGACTGTCCAGGGCGCCGTTGACTTCTACGGTAACTTCTCCGAGTACGTATCTTCTCAACATTCCAAAACCTGTGAATCCTCATTTCTAACTGTCTCGTAGCGTCGAACTTCCCGAGATCAACCTCGTTAAGGGTGCCTTCAACCTCCAGTCCACCAACGATATCTCAAAGGCCTGTGACCACTTCGTCGACCTGAAGGGTGCCAACAACGTCATCCGCGGCAAGTACACTTGCCAGGGCAAGTCCAGCCACCCAGGCGGCACCGGCACTCTCAAGCCAGGCACCAACGACGGCAGCGGCTCTGGCAGCAGCTCCAGCTCCACTGCTTCCGCCTCTACCACCAAGAACGCCGCAGTCTCCATGTACGTCCCAGCTGCTGGGTCAGTTCTGGGTGTTGTCGCTGCTGTCTTTGGCATCTTTTAAGCCACTTCACCAATAGTCGCTTGAACCCAAGCCAAGAGAGCAACCGAGGCCTGGAAGGCAGTCACCGAGTTGTAATCACAGAATGAGCGTTCTTGTCGTTACTTTCTACTAGTCTAACGCATCTAATACCGGCAAAGAAGGATGAGGTATGGCGTTCGCAGACCCAAGACCTGCTGATCGCGAGGGGAACATGTACTAGCAACGGTCCGGCGCGCTTTGGGGTGCGCATGCATAGACTAATCCATGCTTTTTGAGCTCTATACGATTGCAATCTGATCCATCACTTGTCCAAATTCATTTCTATCAATGTCGATCTAAATCCCTCAGACCGCTGCTTCAAGCTACAGATTCACTGTCTCAAACGTGCACAACGTACCTGGTATGCGCCATCAACCGCAACACACCTAACTAGGTCCCAATGCCAGGAGGTAGGTAGCTTGCTTGCCTGCCCTTGTAGGACGGGTGCGCATGCAAGCATGTGGCACGGACTCCCTCCGAGCCTGATTGCGTAGGTTCTTTCTTGGCCGCGATCACCCTCCACCAATGGCCTCGGACCTGTTTCTCAGACAGACAAGCAGACGCAGATCGAGCACTCATCTATCAGCCGCAGTATCAGCCGGAGCATTCGCCGTAGCAAGTCACTGCAGCACGTCCTCTCGTACCTTTGCCAGGTCCAAGTTCCATCATTTCAATCCACCGTTATGTGTTGCCCCTTCTCTATGTACTGTACCGAACCGCAACGAACGATCGAACAGCCCGCCGACTCCACCCTGTCGTTGCTAAAATTCGAACTCCATCCAGCTACTTTCTTTCGATCCGCACATGGCGATTTCGATCGAATGGAAGACAGTGAGCAGGAACAAAGAACAGGGAGGTGGCAACGATGATAGGACCACCAGACGAACACAGAGATCCTGAAGGTCACGACAACACTCTAAACGTGAACTTGCCTGTACCCGCGAATCGTCGACGTGGGCATGAGAGATCTGGGTCAGGACCAGATGCAGGGTGCTCGTGTTTATAGGCATGTCGAGAGACCAAACCCGGGAAATATCTGCCCACCTACCCTCCACACGCACATGCTGGATCCCATCGACCCTACTACTCATCACCATACCTAGGAGGGCATCTACAGTTCCAAAGGTACTCTAATCGCAGCGGACCGGTGCCGCCGACATTATAAATGTCTCGAACCCTTTTTCTACAGGCGCAATGCATGTCTGGTTACACAGCCGCTGCAGCGCTCACGTAAAAAAGTGCGATACCGACCTGCTTTCTCTCTGTCTCTCTGTCTCTCTTTCCCTCTGTGCTCCTGCCGTGCATCCATGTCTAACGGCTTGATGCGTATGCATCTACCCTTGTGCGTCTTCGAAACCAGGGCTAGGGGAAGCGGCAATGTCTAGCTCAAGCACCCGTCGCCATCTTTAATCGCCACCGCCACCGTCACCGTCACCGTCACCGTCACCTTTCGCCCTCACTTGGGCACCTTCGCCATCGACATCATCACCGCCCTTTCCTCAGAGCGATGGAACCATATGCAATACCCTGCGGCCTGCCTATGCTCCCGCCTGCTATATGTCAGCCATACTCGGATACCTTTCTGGGTCCTGGATATCTCGCTCTACGAATCCCATATCAAGACACCTGCACATTGTGCACGCTCAGTCCACCCGAGAATCCTAGCACGCTCATGTCTATATTGTTCTTCCTTCGCGCCCCGCTCCCGCAGCGTACTTGTAAAGTCAGATGAGATTGGTCTCAGCCACATCACGTCGATTGTCAACGATAACTGCATTGTACCTAGAGCGGAAACCTAGGTCTCGGAAGGTAAGCTGCTCTGCATGTAAGCCTAGCTATGTAGCCTCAGCATCACGACACCCACGCCATAGAGCAGCCGGATTGTTTACCAGCTTCAGATTTTGAGAAGAGTGATGGGTGGTCCGTAATGATATGTCAGGCCAGTTCGACCTCGGCAAGTCAGATTCCCAACGCAGCGACGACCATGAAGAGGCAACGCAATGAGTGGGGAGGGAGGACCGCTGGCGCCACGATTGCGGCCGAGCGCTGTCTGCAACGGATGGGTGTGGAAGTACGGCATGTGCCTGATAAGTTGCGGTAGGACAGCGATGTGCTGTACAGCATGTAGCTGCATGCAAGATTGTCGAGAAACCGGCCAGACCTAGCGATCAAATGCCAAGCCAGGATTGCCGATTTGGAGAAAAATACCGTCCATTCACTTCTTTTCCCTTACCTGCCTACAGTCTTACTGGACATCCAGCATCTTCCGCTCATGCTTCGTCCCCGCCACGCCGGTTTTCTGCAGCTCTGCGTCTTCCACGGTTGCAGATTTGGCGCCAATGTGTTGTCGTCTGCACCCTCCCCCACCCCACTTGTCTCTGTTGGCCTCATGCATCTAGCGGCTGGAAAGTCGGTGGGCGAATTCTCACACAGCAGAAAGGCGATGCAAAGAAGACAATGCATCTCGTTTAGACGTGGTCAAGCGCTTTTGCTCATATCAAAATACCGTGACCACAGGTACAACTCGTCGGTCGTTCTACTCGATCATTCCATCGAAGCAGGAGAGGAGGCAACGTTGCAGCACTGCAAAATTGCAATGTCGAGTGTGAGAAGTTATGCTGTCATTGGAATGCAGGCGTGAAGTGTGTGGAAGTATCGGCTCCAGCCTGACAAGGGACACATTCCTGTCGTCGACCGATCGTTCGCGCAGATGGCTTTATATCGACTAATAACATATCCTGATCACCTAGTTTTGCTCAATCCAACACCGTCGATGCGACTTGTTACCTGCATCTTCACCTACCCATCCATCCGCCTAGAATCCGCGGCTATGCCTGACTAGGCTACGGCAGTGCGGGTGGGACGGGATGAGGAAAGGTTGGGCTGTCCACGGTGTTATGTATGTCAGTTGTCAGTCTACCTGATCCACCTCTCTATCTTCGTCATGATCTAATGGGTTTGCCAATGTCCTGCTCGTGGATCTTACCCGTTGCTGCTAATAAGAGTTTTTCGAACTCTTCCTACTACTCACAGGGCTGGCTGGCCATTCAGAAAGGTAGAGAAACCCGTCGGTAGAGACGCAGGTAACTTCGCCCTGGCCGATGAAGGACTTCCATCATTTATTAAACTGACAATATCTCCCCAGTTTTAAACGAGCAAGCATACCATTTACAGGTCAAGCACAGCGAAAAGATGTACTATGCTAGGGCGGCTAGCAATGCTGCAGCTCTAGGTCTGCCGGTTCACGCACTCTGCCTGTCTGCTCCCTAGTTGCAGCCACTATCCCTCTCTACCTACGCCTGTGCCTGTCGAGTCGCACAAGCTCTCCGGCCAGCGCCCGCTACTGTCGCCATCATATTCACCGGGCTCATCACGATTCTATTGCTGGTTCTCTGGGTTTGATCTGGTCTGGTCTGGTCAAAGTCATTTCAGTTCTGGCCAAATGAAAACCTCTTGCGTCCGACCTAGGTAGAATACCAGCTCAGCGCAGCGTTTCCGTGTCAGCGGCTGGCCGGACCCGTCTTCCTGCCTATCCATCTCTAGTCTTGCTAGGCCACCTGTCATGTCATCGAGAAATTCTGGGATTGTTCACCGCATCCTCTTCTCGTACCCAACCCACGTACATGCGTGCCTGTGCCTGTGCCTGCGCCTGCGCCTGTGCCGTGCCTGGACTTGTCCTTTGCAGTTACACCAATCAAAGCGATGGCACGCAGATCTTCACCATCTGCTCGCTTCTTTCCTGCCTATGACCAGTTGGATAGACAGCGTGGGCACAGGAGGTCAGCGTTGATAAGCAATTGTTGTCGTTTCGACTGACATGACACAACGACGAAATGTGAGCTGTCTTTCTCCTACATCTCCGTCCGTCCCTTTCTTTTCTTTTGCTGCTGATGTCTTGTTTGCGCGATCGGCTTCGTGTCGCATGCATCTGACTCTACCAGCAACTACTGCGTGTAAGTGCGTGCCATTTGCGCCATATGCATCCCCATCCTGTCACCGAATCAACGCCATCCTTCTCTATCTACCACTCTGCATCTAGGTTGCCGAACAGCTCTATACCAATCTCTCACCCGCTCTCACTCTACTTTAATGTACATCCTTGGCACGTAGGCCGTGTAGGAAGGATGGCAATCGGGTGTGGTGTGGTTCGAGCTGGCAAAGCGCCATCAAAAGTCTATCGCCACGGTACTTCACAATGCCTGGGTCAGCCTCTACCTCCTAGACTCGTGACACCATCCTCAACCACGTAGTTGACATGCGACTTGACACCTCCCCATTCAGAGAAAGCCGGACAATTCGTTCAGATTGGACTTGGCTTAGATTGTGGCAACGTATATGATGTGTCACCTAACGTCCGACTCATAAACGGTGACAACAGCAACTACAGCAACAAAAGACAAGAGCAAAAGCAACGACAAAAAAACAACAACAACAAGAGCAGCAACACGAACCTGCAAATCTCTCCTAGACCCTCGTCGTGCAGGGAGAACGAGCCATGTATGTATCGTGGCGCTTGACCGGTACTTCATCCCCCCCCTGTCGTCCGCACACTGTCTTCTATAAGGTTAGTGACATGCCCATGGCGGCTTCACAACTAGCGGAATGCGTCTTCCGATCCAAGCCTTCCACCCATACGCGCAAGGAGTGTACCATTGTGCCCACCTTTTCCTCTGGCGCGTGCGATGGTCGGGTCCAGCTTCAAGCCCACTCCGACTCCAATCGGACCCGCTCAATGTCGACATTCAGATGGTGCACGACAGCGCAGGTCGAGCCATTGTCGGTACAACCTTCAAAAAAGACTCGAGGGAGAGACATCATCCATACCCTTGACATCTATACTAGCTGTCGATGCATACCCCTGATCTGGATGGCCTGCGGTGGGTATCCCGACTGACCATCATCGCTCGTGCATCTTGCCGTTTCTCTCTCTCTCTCTTCCACAACGTTTAGCGGCAGACCGGCAAGTGGGAAAGATGGTCATCCACTCCCGCATGCTCTCTCTAGCGGTATGTACGACACCCTGAGCGAGACGTCGATGTGAATAGGATGAACGATGCACACCCGCCCAAGGGTGCACCCCAGTCTCCCAGTAGTTGACCTACCGCTTCTAACCTGAAGACAGCACACCTCATGGCCTGTGTGCTAGACCCTGACCAAAGACCCGTCGTCTCCCAACTGCCCGAGATTCAAATATGACCTGTAACCTGGTTTTGGATGATCTTGTGTCTGCACTCGTTGTCAACGCTCGGAAAGGATTGTGCATATATAATCGAGCTCTCGTGCTCCCGTGCATTATCATCACAATCGTAACCCTCCTGTTCGACGTTATCATTGCCAACAATCACCTATTCACCCTCCTATCCACCCATCAACATACGCCCCTATCTACCTCCAAGTACTGCCACTGCTTCTCTTACACATCGCTCCGGCTTTTAAAACGAACTTTCCAGCCCGATCAGCCTAATGGCTAGCACCACCACCATGCAGACACATACTCAGCCGGCATATTACACAATGCAATTTATGCCGAACCAATCGAGCGTCACGTATGTGTGTCCCTGAAGCCAGACAAACATCTGATGGTTTTTGTACTGACAAGTCGTCTACAGTTTGCCGCCTATCAAGACAGTGTTACCAGATCAGATATACACACCCGGATTGTCGCCGCCTTCCTCCCACATTCAAGCCTATGAACCGACACATGACGGCCTCATGAGGGAATCGCCCTATTCTAGTTCTGCAAGCGACAGCCGTCGATCCTCAGTGCAAGTTCCACATTCACGTCGCCAAGCTAAAGCTCCTGGGAGACCTCGGAAGAGAAACAATTCTGAGAAGTCTCAGAAGGAGCGACGCAACCGTAAAGTTCAGCGTGACGCCATTGCAGCGACGGAAGATCTGATGCGGATCTACCTCAATCTCGAGCTGTCCCCTGACCGTCAATTGCACTCCCCTAACACCGGCAGCTCTGGTCTATTCTGGAACAAGGAAACCAATGGTGGCTCCAACGTGGCGCTCGTCGAGTATCTTCTACGTCGTTTCTTCCTGCAGGAAGTCAACGCTGGTCGACTGGAAGAGTGGCAGCGTGAAGTCGGCGAGTATATTCGATCTCGTCTCGAGATGCCAGATCCTCTTCAGGGAACCTTCCTCGACCTGGGTTCTGATGCGGTTTGCGACTGCGGCGCAAACTGTGCCGAGTTCGAGGAATGTGTCAAATGCCGCCACGAGAAGCGACGCGCCGCGTTTGAGAGAAATACACACCATCTAAGGTCATCTAGACGGTGATTGCTCAATTTCCAAGCAAACGGGATAATAAAAAAAAAGAAAAAAAAAGGAATCTCCTTGCAGATCTGCCTTCTGCAGACTCGACTCTCAATACCCTACACCAGTCCCGCTACATGGGTGGTGTGCTCTCTTTTTCCGGTTTAAAATGTCAGTATGGATAATTTTTCGGGTACCAACACCGTCATGAGGATATGATTTATTTGCGCACGCTCGCTGCAGTGATGGTCAACAGGACCCGCTGATGTCTACTGGTTTTCAAGCGGCTCGGTCAGATATAAGTGTACAGGCTTGTGGGTTCAACATGGCGCAAGGGAAAAAGTAAGGGCTGAACTGTCTCGGACGAACGAGGGCTCTGTTAGAAATCTAATTGAAGAGGGGAATCCCCACTAGAACCATCTTTATCATCAAATTCCGATCCCCCATAGTCAAGTCAGCTCATTACGAGCTGATGTTTATGTCTGCCTCTAAATGAAGATAGCCTTGTAAATGTCCTGCGCTCGAGTCTCGAGGAAATGTTCACTTGCCGCCACCCTACCCACAGAGCAGCTCTGTCGGACCCTCTGGAGCCGAAATGCCTCAGTCGGACTTTCGTGACGCGCCATGCTTGGGCGGAAATGCTTGCGCCACGGAAGTAGAGATCGGTACAGCTTGTTGTCTCACATGTTCACATGACAAAGGTGGATTGGGAGGGGGGAAAGGGGGTGGGGAAAGACCTTCGCCATTTGTTTTCCACTGGAAGTTACAGGCTGGACAAACGGAACACCCGCGGCGACAGGCGGCGCGTCGATATCTGCGGTGCAAGGGTTCGTGCATGTGGCGACAGAGCGGTGTCCGACCACGCACGTCTACCCACTCGTCGCTCATCTGTCCGATAGCCTGAAACCTCCGCTTGGCGTGCCAGCGCAACAGCACGCCCATCGTCTCAGCCCAGCTCCAGCCTGCACCCGTACAGCGGTGCTAGATTCGCTGGCGATGCACATCTGCTAAGCATATTGCCCGTGTATGCACGGTGGCTATAGGTGCATACCGGCAAAGTCCAGCCGATGGCAAGTGTGGAGTGCGAGGCGGTGGTACCTTGAGCCGAGATTCTTCAAAAGCATATGGATTACAATTGGCTGAAGCAGAAAGTCCCGACCCAGGTAATACAGCGTCTAGGTGCTTTGAATCTTACTGATAGCTTGCCCAATTTGCATTTCCTTGACCGACCCGTTAAGAACCTTGTGAAAGGTATTCAGAGGCGGATCCAGAAATGAGTATATGAGGCGTACAAAGCCTTTTGATGAGCTCACAGGTGTCCCGGTCTCAATTCGAGGATCGAATGTCAGCGAAGAACCCCCATAACTATTGGACTCGCTGTGTCCAATTCCAGCGTTATGCATGGCGAAGGTGAGGGTTGAGTCCAAAGCTTTGTTAGGATTTCACAGCCAGGGACCTGTTATTGTCCAGAGCAGCTCTTGACAATGCGCTCCATAAGCGTACAGATCAACGCCTCCCCTTGTCATTTCTCCCATGAGATCGCAGAAAAAGACCACATAGAGAATCTCAGCCGCAGTGAAATCAAAGACAGCGACAGGGTCCCAGCGAATCACTTGCGGAACCTGTGAAATATCATGGGCGCGTGCCAACAGGGAAAAATTGAAGTCCAAATAAGCTTTCTGTCAATGCCTCTAACCCCCCCTACGCATTTGCACTGCTCTGCCAGCCTCCTGCGAATAGCCGCCCAGTCAGGTCAATGACAGCTGGAGACTTGCGCCACGGCGCCTTGTTTTAGGGCCAGATCGGGGGAGACGAGCCGTCAACGCGGGCATCATTTCCGTCCCCGAGAGCAGCCGTTGGCCGGCGGCGGCCATGAGTCTCGGGCCGCTGGACGAGCACGTGATGCAGCCTGCTTCCCTCAATAAGGCAACCTCTTACCATAATTGGACGCTTACTACTATGGGTTTGTTGGAGTCTGGAGAATGTTTGCGGGCGGCGCCATCTGCGGCACTCTAGCCGGATTCGGCCTTCCCGAGCTGGATTGCTCCCGCTCACGGCTTCACGCATCTATCCTTCATCAACCCTATCTTTACTGCATGCTGATCCGCCCGTCACTCATTTGTTTGATGTGTCTCGACGACCGTTGTCGCGCAAGCCCTACGCAACCTTTGCCCGCCTAACACTCCCACAGGACCGCCCTCGGTCTTCTCGCGCGGCCGTTCCGTAATCAGCGCCAGGAGGCGTCCCTTCTCTTCTCAACATGCTTCTACCTAAAGGTGGTGTCACTTGGAAATCCGCCAAATCCAGAATACCGTCCGCGAGGGTTATCCTGAGGATCCTCACTCAAACGCGCTTCTTGCTGTTCGTTGCGGTTGTCGGCATAGTCGTGCTCTTATGGAGGGGATTGAGCGGTACCGCGGGGGAGATGCAGAGGTATGAGAGGGTCTTGCTCGGCAGGGGAAATGGCCAGATTGCGTTTCGGATAGTCGCTGATGACCTGCCACAGATTCTACTGCTTCGGCCCAGCGAAATCTCCCATGCAGATGTCGCCAAACGAAGCCGCACTCTGGGCCGACCACCTTCAGACACCCGTGATTTTCAATCACCACGAAGCCGTCGAGATCAACAGTTCCACCATCCAGCACGTCAATTTGAATCCGATCACTTCCACACCCAATGCGCTTGCCAACCAAGAGCGTGTCCTCATCTTGTCACCCCTGCGCAATGCCGCCCCATATATAGAGAAACACTTTGAGCTCATAAATCAGCTTACCTATCCCCACGATCTCATTGACTTGGCCTTTCTGGTTGGCGACAGCGACGATGATACACTTGCCGTACTGTCATTGGAGATTAAGAGGGTTCAAGAGCGGGAAGATAAGATGTCATTCAGGAGTGTGATGATCGTAGAGAAAGATCTGGGCGCGACACTCAGCCAGGATGTTGAGGATAGGCATGGCTTCGCAGCCCAAGGACCTCGAAGGAAGGTCATGGGCAAGGCAAGGAACTTCTTGCTTTCTGCTGCTCTCAAGCCTGAGCACTCGTGGGTGTATTGGAGGGACGTTGACATCAAGGACAGCCCGAGCAGAATACTGGAGGATTTCATGGCCCACGACAGGGATATCTTGGTTCCAAGTATGCTCATATACCTACAGTGATTCCTCATTCACTACGCCACTAACAAAATCCGCGTTCAGACATCTGGTTCCACCGTTACAAGGACGGTGTCGACATCGAAGGTCGCTTCGACTATAATTCTTGGCAAGAATCCGAGACTGGCGAGCGCTTGACCAGGACGATCGATCGAGACATTGTTATCGCCGAAGGTGAGGTGCACTGATTAATCTAACAAAGCGATAACTCCTGCTGATGTTACTTGCAGGTTACGAGAACGTAGGCGGCTACAAGACAGAGCGCAAATACATGGCAAAGATGGGTGATTGGCGAGAGAACAAGGACGTCGAGATCCCGCTTGATGGCATTGGTGGCGTTAATATTCTCGTCAAGGCTGATGTCCACAGAGCTGGTAAGTCATGGGATGTCCCCAACTACTTCCGCCCACTTCTGACAGATCTCAAAAGGCATCAATTTCCCTTCTTACCCCTTTGAAAATCAAGCGGAGACAGAAGGTTTTGCCAAGATGGCCAAACGCGCAGGGTATGGTGTTTACGGCTTACCGAACTACATCGTTTGGCACATCGACACAGATGAGAAACCTGGTAATGCTTAATGAGACGAGTGCATTAGAAGGATGAACAGTCAGCATCGCCAGCTCATGATCAAGCGATTGCCGAACGATCGGCAGAATCGAACTTTACTACGTTGACGCCTTGAGTGATCAAACGTGCAGTGGAAGGCGCCGTAATCGCAAGCTGCTACCAGGAACAGCAGCCGCCCCTTGCAGAGGGGCGAATCGATCGGAACAGTACATGCGCAAGCAGCAGAAGACGCTTTGGAAAGTGTTGAAAATGCTACGGGATATCAGACAATTTGTTTGTCATGACAAGGATGTCATTCGGGCGTTCTGGGTAGGAGGGTACAAATTCTGTATGATAGTAAAGTCATTTCACCCACCTTCCATGAAGTGTCATGTCCGAGTCTCAAAAACGTATCTTGCTTCTCCTCATCTGATCACACCTTGGATCCTTTTCACACGTTCAGGTTCGTATCATGTCGCATTGCAGACGCCACACGACGCCTACAAATGACAAATGAGTCCCAAACAGGCTGGTACCGCAAGATGGTAGGCTATACAGCTGTTGCTACCATGGAATCACTTCGCATACAAGAGTACATAAGCGCAGACGGTTCGCTGAGTAATAAGCCTGTGCAGTATCTGCCTGCTCCCATTGGCCTCGGCCAGTTCTATACTGGCTCGTCTCCAATAATCACGTTCGCTACTCCCTTAGTTCGTCGCTGGAAATACCTTACTCATTCATACCCGGTCTTCAGCTTCTAGACGTCTCCATTGCATCTATCCATCAGCTCCTAGGTGGGTAGCTACAGAGCTAGTACCCTCCAGCTGCATAACCGAACAAACACGTCATCTGCGAAGCTTCCCACGACTGTCGGCTTTATAATCATACCCTCGGCAGCGGATAACGATTATCACCTATTCTTCTCCACCAAAGCATTTCAAGACGACCGGCAAAGTGTCTTCCTACGCCCACGCCCGTACTTTCGCCTTTGCGACCGCGCGCAACAGTCCTGGCATCAAGTCTTCCCTGCGATTAGGTAGTATAAGCCGACACTTCAGTCAGAGCGCAGCAATCATGGCACCAATCAAGAAAGACTGCGACTACCTGGTTATTGGAGGTGGGTCTGGAGGTCTGGCAAGCGCAAGGAGAGCAAGCGTGAGTGGCTCGGAATGTATACCACCGGTGAAAGAGACACAAACACTGACATAGACCATGCTGTACAGACCTTCTACGGCGCCAAGGCGATCGCAATCGAGAACAACAGGCTGGGAGGCACCTGCGTCAACGTCGGCTGTGTGCCGAAGAAGATCACATGGAGCGCAGCAACGCTTGCAGAGCAATTCAAGGATGCAAAGGCGTATGGATTCAGCGTTCAGGAAACGGCACCTTTCGACTGGACAGGGTTCAAGAACAAGAGAGACGCGTACATCAAGCGTCTGAACGGAATCTACGAGAAGAACTTGAACAACGACAAAGTGGAGTACCTGCACGGACATGCCAGCTTCATCGACAAGAAGAACGTCAAGGTCGTTCTGGACGACAAATCCGAAGTCGAGATCACAGCAAAGAAGATCCTCGTTGCTGTTGGTGGTCACCCTAATGTTCCAGATATTCCTGGGGCTGAGCTAGGCATCACGTCTGACGGCTTCTTCGAGCTTGAAACCCAGCCCAAGAAGGTCGCTGTGGTGGGAGCTGGATATATTGCTATCGAATTGGCAGGCATGTTCAATGCTCTCGGGACCGAGACCCATCTCTTCATCCGACACGATAAGTTCCTCCGCACCTTCGACCCGATAATTCAGGACAAGCTGTTCGACGAATACAAGCGCCTGGGTGTTCACATTCACACCCAATCTTCGCAATCCAAGGTTGAAGCTATCGATGGTGGCCTGAAGAAGCTTCACTACAAGGACTCCAACGGCGAAGGGACCCTAGATGTCGACACCGTACTCTGGGCCATTGGCCGTGCCCCAGAGCTTGAGAGGCTCAACCTCGATGTCACTGGCGTGAAACTCAATGCAAAGGGACACATCATTGTTGATGAGTTCCAGAACACCAATGTCCCAGACATATTCTCCCTTGGTGACGCCTGTGACAAGGGCTTTGAGTTGACACCCGTCGCAATTGCGGCTGGCCGAAAGTTGGCGGAACGCGTATTTGGCGGCAACCCGGAGGCCAGACTGGTGTATGAGAACATCCCCTCTGTTGTCTTCGCTCACCCTGAGGCAGGGTCCATCGGGTTGACAGAGCCAGAAGCGAGGGAGAAATATGGCGATGAAAACATCAAGGTCTACAAGACCAACTTCACCGCGCTGTACTATTCCATGATGGAGGCGGAGGACAAGGGACCTACTTCCTACAAGATCATCTGTGCTGGGAAGGAAGAAAAGGTTGTCGGCCTCCACATCCTTGGCCTCGGCTCTGGCGAGATCCTCCAAGGTTTCGGTGTTGCCATCAAGATGGGAGCGACCAAAGCAGACTTCGACCGCTGTGTCGCCATCCACCCTACAAGCGCCGAAGAGCTCGTGACGATGAGATAGAAAAGAAAAAGAAAACCGTATACAATCCCGAGTTTGTGGACGATCTTCTCCACAGCCAAATCCAATGCGCAAGTACAACGGGTACCGCTGTTGTTTCTATGTCTCATATCTATTTTACAATCGTCGATTGATCGGTATGGCTAACCCAGAGCGCTGGTGGGTTCGAAGCCAATGCCAGCCTGTAGATCGTGGCCCCCCTAAGTCCCAAGTCCCTTAAAGTCAGAGCTATTGTCTTGCAGTCCTCGGCTCAAGAAGACGGTCATTATGTCGATCGAATGGTTCAACCATAAGTCGATGCCCAGGCGGATTTCATAGGTACATAAGTGATCTGGTACAGGTACCTAGGCCATGGTTATTGCGTGAAGCTTCGAAATGTAGGTAGGCGTTGAGGTAAGCGTCAGTGCGAGCGGGACGGGACAGCTCTGACCACATTGGGTACCTAGGTACGGCCTGGGTCAAAGCTGTCCAATCCGACACGAAGCAGCGGTCTTCTCTCCGCGGGTTGGGGAAACGAAAGTGTGTTCGTTATTGAGATTAATTTCAGAGCCCAGGAGGTACACCAGAATGATAGATGGGTTTCAATAGTTATTAGTTAGTAGCCATCCAGCAGCAAACCATCTGTATACCTCCGTGCCCTGGCCGGCCGACTTCGCTCCCCTTGGCCATCTCTCTTCCACTCTCTCTCCACCTCCCACTCCGGCGTGTCCATCACTGCCATTGCCAGGTGTTCAGGTCATGTTGGTCGATCATGTGGTGTTCCTCATCTCGACTGGGCGCCGCCGATGAGCTTTGTGAGCTATAGTCATTCGCCATCGGCTGCGTAGGGTCGACGGGTGCCATGGACGTCCACTGATGACCAGGGATGGGGGACAGATCCATGGACCCGGACACGAGCTCCTGTGCAGTGGAAGGGATACCCTGCATGGGGAAAGGTGTCCAGAACACGGTCTGTGAAGTCAATGGCTTGCCATCTACCGGCGAGGACATCTCGCTGTATATCTGCTGGTTAATGCTCTGTGTCTCTGCCGGGCCTGTTGTCGTCGTTGTTGTCGAACGAGATGGTGCAAAGGGCGAAACATGTTGGCTTGGTTCTCCAGTCCCATACCCCTGAGTAGTACCTGACGGTCGCTGGCCCGGAATCGCTGGAATAAAAAACATGGATTGCGGTGGAGACGGCCAGTCTGCCGCGTCGGCGTTCTGCTGGGATTGAGGTTCGACTGTACCCACTGGTACAGAAATATTCCACCTGGCTGCCAGTGCCAGAATAACATTGATGCACCGCGCAGCGAATTGATAATTCACAGACATCGATCGAAAATCGTCTGCCATGTATGGTCAGCCCGGTGAACAGAAAAGCGGAAGGGAAATCTCATCACTCACCTAGGCCTTGCGACAAATTGGACAAGGATGGCTCAGCCGGTAAATTCAACAAATGGATGGTACTCGCCGATAGCGATATCCCGACCAAGGCTAGGTTTACCCTTCGAAGGCCGTACATCGCACGTAACAAGTTCATCAGTGATGAGATCTCATTGGCGCAATAAGTGCATGTCCCTCGAGGAAAAAGATTTGCGCCCCTGAGGTCGAGTTTGATATAAGGCCTGAAAAGGCTGAGTGGTGTATCGTCAGTCAACCAGCTCTTTGCAACAGTCCAAACGTCAGATTCAACACTCACTGGAGAACGCAGGCATAATAATACATGTGCAGGATGAGCACTTGGGGCGACGTCGTGTTTTCGAGGCGCAGGATATCAGGGAGGCCCGCATGCCACTCTTTATACTGATTATATGCAACTGCCAGCCTCCGGCTCGTAAAGCGTTCGCGCGGCGCGTAAAAGGTATTGACCATGTCGTTGGCCAGTTCGGACAGCCGACTCAAATGGTCTATAAACACGGTCGGACTATCAGGCTGTTCCGTTCGGGGATTAACTGATTGATTCGCGTCTTCGTACGGATGCCACTTCTCAGACCCATCTGCTTCAGTGGTCGAGGGTTTATCAATATCTGCAGCTGATCTAGGTAATTGCGAAAATCGGCCGAAGCTTATAGCACAGAATCTGCAGAAAGGTCAGTTGAAAGACGTTCACTGCATGTCTATTCATCATCTCCAATCGGCTGAGGGTGGCACTTACGTCTCAAGGTTAAAAATCGCCCAAAATGTCGTCTTTCGTACCTCGATCTCGGCCTCTGGACGACCGCTGTTGGCTACCGACAGATGTAATCCGAGCTCAAGAGCCATTCGAACAGAACGCCCACAGAGACGATAGCCATTACTATCACGACCGTTGCCGCTCTCATATATGCTCAAAAGAGCCAAAGCCTGCACGGTTGTCAACGACGGCTTTTCGATGACCTCCAGCAGACGTTTAGCCTCCGCGAAGTAGAGCTCGCCTGCCGTTGCGGGATTGAGCGGATCGACACGCGCCATAGGTCTATCGGAATAGCAGGATGCAACGGCCAGGACCGCATTCGCCAGTAAGGGGCTGCAAAATCGGGACTGTCCCCTGCTCATATCGTGAATAAAATGGTGGCGCGGAAAGAAATGATAGAAGGGGTGGACCCAGCAAAAATACAGAGTCAAGAGATGCTCTATAAACTCGGCGTCTTGGGGAGTTGAAAACCAACTCCGAAGGGAGCTTGATAGATCAGGACTGGAATTCGTAGTATGGCTGTGGTCGTTGGCGTCAGGCGCATCTGCCGACTGGTAAGGCGTGGTGAACTGAGACTTTAAAGTTGCGTGCGACGCTGGAGCCAGAGTCATCTGCTGAGCAAAATCCGCCTCGAGGGTTTGGGGCGCATAGCTATGAGGCAATCGAACGTTCGTCCTGAGAGAGGCCGCGATCGTGTCGAAGTCTGCGTCAGAGCGAATGCTTTGCAACAAAGCCGTGGCCTCTTGCTCTGGCAGGCTCTGTAAGGACGCCACGATGATGTCCAGCGCATCGTTTCGCTGCTGTAGATTCTGTATATCTCGCTTTAGGGCACCCTTGCGTCTGTGATCGCTATCGGCGTCGTAAGAACATTCTGTGCGGTAGACGGCAGTACAGGTGGAGCAAGCCGGCAACTGACCGTCACACTAGAAGGTGGGAAATTCAGCTTCTGGACAACTTACGTCCTGTAGGGCTTCAATAATCAGCCGAACGAGAAAACTCACCTTGGATTTGCGTTTGCGGCAGGGGATGCAGGCAGATGATACTGCCCTCCTCTTACCTAACTTCTGCTCGATCGTCGAGTCGCCTCCATCTGAGTTGGCGGGTTCATCTTTTGGGCGGATCAGACGGGGAGGCATCACCATGTGCGTCTGGGCGGCTGTGGATGGAGGCGTAGAGGGCAGTGGCGGGGTGGCATAGGAAAGGAAAGCGGTGTTTTTATAAGCAGAGAGGAGAGTCGACGAGATAGAACACCGGACGAGCAGACTCGCCCATGGCAGCAGCAGCAGCAGCAGCAGGAGAAGGAGGAGGAGGCACGAAAGATGCAGTCAGACATGTCTGTGGACGAGAACTAGAGTGTATAAGCCTCAGGCTCTTGCAGAGGGTAGAGCCAGTGGTATCATAAGGTCGTCTAGGAGGTGCATGGAAGACGCACTGCGCCATATGGCCATGCCTTCATTCTCTCCATCAGGTCAGTACCTCGTAACCAGCTACGTATGGTGATACCTACCTACTACTACACTACTGAACTGCTACACCACCACTACTACTACATGCCTATCATCTAGGTATTACCTTACCTACCTACACCTCACTTTACTCCGACTTTTGCTTTATTATTACTCTACCTCCGTACAGACCGGCCTCCTGCTCCACCCACGCCACACAGCATACAGGGGAGGGGGGATTGGCAGACGTATACCATACCGAGATAGGCCTCACCCGCCAATGTTGTCTGTCGACCTTAAACCTACCTACTCACCTACTGCCATATCTACCATCCATTCCTCCTTCGGTCCCGTCTTCGATGTCACCACTTTGACGCTGCGTCCTTCGCAAGACGCCGACGGGGAGTAGGTATGCTTGGCCGTTCCCAAGGTTGGGTTTGGCTGTTGACTCGTCTCTTGGCATCGGCCATCACTCCTCCATTATCACCGAACCAACACACACTTCAACTCACACACACACACACACACACACGCACACATGTATCGACGCAGAATATTCATGCATGCGCACCGCACCCACACCATGCACTGAGATAGACAGCACTGAGATAGACATACCTACCATCACCTACATACACCATACATACACCATACATCGAGTACCCACTCTCGCTCTTCCAGAGAGTGCCGCCAACGGTTCGGCTATGTCGGAAGGCTCGCTGCCGCTGAAGTAGGCATGGATGGACAGAACCTATGGCCAGCTTTTCAACCCTGCAGATTTTCTTGCCCTCCCCCCACCTCCTTCACAGCACCTCACCACCACCATCACCACCACCACCACCAACACTACCACCACCACCACCGTCACCACTACTACCACCATCACCACCATCACCACCACCACCACCACCATCACCATCACCATCACTGCCACCACCGACGTTTTTTTTTTATTTTCGTTCATACTCACCTAAGCACGCTGCTCCACCCGTCCACCCGTCCATTCTGGTTCAGGAATGTGGCCCGTATGCAGCATTATTTGTGAATTCGAGCAAGAACCGCTAAGCGAACCGCTGCCAGCGTCCACCCCTCCATGCAAAGCGGCTCCTGTTGGCTAAGCTTTTGGCCCATCTCACATTCATGCCAATCGTTCCCTCTCACAATCTAGCAACATCCCAAGTTTCCAGAAGGTGTGGCGCCGGTGTCCAGCCACGATGGCCCTGCCACTGATGTCAAACTACCTATACATTCAGTTACATACCTACCTGGGTACCCAGCCCAGGTAGTAGGTAAGCAGGCATGGATGGGTTGGCGGTTTGGTAATGGCACCTCCCAGGTGTCTACATCGCTGGACCCTGTCATACGAGGCGTTGCCAATGCCTAGGTACGGTGGTAGATACACATACGCCTATGCCCATCCGTGCAAGCGAGTCGCTCCCTCTCTATGCGCGCCCTAATCCAGCCCCAGCAAAGGCGTGGAGCCGTGTGAAGGCGACATTATGAAGCAGGCACCGATGTGCAGAAGCACAGAGCAGAAGCACAGAGCAGAAGCATCACGCGATGGCACATACTCTCCAGCGTCTGCATCGTCTAGTGGCCGGTAGAAGCCTGGCTAGAGACTCAGAGTCGGAAGAACCGTGTAGCTAATGCCTACCTGGGCATGCAGGCGGAATGCGATAGCGACGCTTCTGGTCATGATATCCTCTAGTTCGTACCCGCCCACCCACCTTGTGGGCTCTTGAATTTGTCAATCGGTCAGGACAGGCAGTCACAACTCCACAGCGCTCATAGTCTACACATCATACATGCGCCGCGTGGTGTGCCCTTCGATATGTGGGCGCACACCCAGTCCCCTTCTTGAGCTTGAGTAGCCCGCCAGCCCGCCAGCCAGCCAGCCACACCCACCAACTCGGCCCCCCTGTCACGCCAGCGACAGGCCCATTTAGAAAGGTACCGGAGACAATCGAACCAGACGTTGCTAAGTGCTTTCGGCATATGCATGTCCCCTTTTCAATCTCTGCACCCTCATCACTCGCTCGTTCTAGGCCCTGTGGCGACCCTATCAGACTTTCGTGTTCGCTGGATGCAAATCCGCGTTGGACGACATCCCGTTCTGCCATGCTGTCATTCCTCCTCATCGACGGCTACCTCTCCTCCCGATCTGTCTCCCGGAATCCAACTCTCCGAGAGCAGGCGTGGACCTGCCCAGTCGATCGAGCAGGACAGAATCGACCAGCGCTCTCGCTGTGTGCTCCGCTTGCTTCGCGCCCTTTCTTTGGCTGACGATCCATGCCCCACATGGCGGCCCTCCTGCGCCGGATTCGAGTCCGCTGCTGTGGAGCCAACCTCGAGAGCCGACAGTCACATCCCCGCGCCATTCCGTCATATCCGGCTTAGTGAAAATTTTCTTGCCGCCTCTGCTTTCTAATCTCGTCTTCAACACACACACACACACACACACACACACTCACTCACTCACTCACTCACTCACTCACTCACTCACTCACTCACTCACTCACTCACTCACTTACTCTCACACACACACACACACTCTCTCTCTCTCTCTCTTTCTCTCTCACGCTGCTAATGCACTAACTGACTGCACCGCTAGCTTCGCACATCCGCCTAGCCCACCAACATCCTGACATGCTCGAGGTCTGACTCTGACTCAACCTGATAGCCTCCCGCTGCCGCTGCCGCCGCCGCGGCCGCGGCATACCTTGCTCACTGGCGTTCTGACTGTCTCCACATATACCAAGCACTGTCATTTCAAATACGGTTCAACAGCGTCCCCCCCTCTTTCTCCCAATGACTGCTCGAAGTGACATCGGCCCGGATGTGTAGCTACCACACTATACGGTGCACACATGGTACGACGGCACGACAGTACGGTAGAAGACCCTTCACTATATCAAAGTGCAACGTTACGCTACCGAGTTGCTTCGCAGCACGCTTTCCCTTCACGGCTGGTGCAGTTCAGTGGCTTGTATGCAGGGCTCACATGCTAGGCTTGCAGCGGATATAACTCAGCTCTATTTCCTTCGCTATGTTATGTACTACAAACCTCCATCCTCGGAATACCGAAGTAGGTACCTGCCTACCTAGCTAGGAATGCCTTGATAGTGACGGACTTAGCACGCCTAAGTATTGAGGTACACGGGTGAGCAGTACGTACAGCCGATTGCACCGCCTCAAACATGGATTGCGCTCAATCGTATTGAACAAGTTTGGGTACGTCGCATTCTCGACATTCACTGTTTTGACGCCCGGGATTGCCCTTGGCCATTCGGCCACGCTATCTTTCTGGGAAGTCTACGCGCTTCATTGGTTGTAGATCCGAAGATTGGAGTAAATGTGAGAAGTTTCTAGTCAACATGGAAAGCGTTCGACAAGGTGAAGGGGCTACCTCCTAGCGAGAACTTTTGACGGCACTCTTATCTGTCACACTGCGTATCATGCGTATCAGAGTGGATTGCACAGGGCTTGCATAGACGACATGGCAAGCTTAGCCAGTGACTCAGAGTGGCAAAGTCGGTTGGATGGATGGTTGCGTGTGCTATTGGGAGAATCGATAGCTTCGTGGATGAGTATTTACGGTGGCAATTGATAGCTTCGAGGATGAGTAGTTACGGTGGCAATTCATAGCTTCACGAACGAGTAGTCACGGTGGCAATTCATAGCTTCACGAATGAGTAGTCACGATGGCAAACTTTGTCTGCACGATATGGGAATGCCAAAAAGCTTCTAGATATTCGACATGTGGTCTCAGCTTACTATCGTGCATCCGGCTTGAGAAACATCCTCAATTACCGCTACCTGCAAATTTGATTGGCATGCCTTCTTGCCAGATCGTTTGTATTGCATGTGGATTGCCTGCCTGTGGAGCAGCAGGACTCTGAACGTTCATGACGGGTGGCGGCTGCTGTTGCGGTCTCTGAGGCATGGGCGCCGGTAGTGCATCGAGCGTCTGGGCTGCTCCGGAGAGCCCTGCATTTGCGACGTTCTGCACTTGTTGTTGTTGCTGCTGTCTTTCGCTCCTCAGATGTCTCTGGGTGCTCTGCTGCATGCTTAGGCTTTGCATCGAAGTGACCAGGTCGCTCTCCAGACTTTCGGCCTCAGCACGGCGCGCATAGACGAAATTTCTGCACTCGTCTCTGAAGCGTGTGGTCAACGCCGCAAGGTCGTTGTAGAACTTCCGCCCCGTCTCGAGGTCTCGTAGGATCTGTTTGTACGTGTTGTATCCGTTCTCCAGATTCTGCAGCGCTTGCTCCCTCTCCTTGCTGCTAGTGTCGCCCTTTTTCGCCTGTTGAAATGCTGAGTTGGAGGCAGTGACCCGGTCTAGCACTGCTATCTGGTCCGTTTCCTCTTTACGCAGATCTTCTTCATCGACATCGTACCTCTGCAAACGTCGATCGAACAATGGTTCGAACTGTGATGCATGCACAGGCTGCATTGGGATTTCCCGCTCCAGTCTTGCGGCTTCTCTGAGCAGTTCTTGGTTGACGTCGTCTTCACGCGCCTTTGTGCGTAGTGCCTCTACTTTCCTCCGCCGCCTCGACTCAAGTCGACTGACTTCGTTCAGGGCAGCACGCAGTGCATTCACCTCTCTCTCCACCTTGGCGGTCAATGTTGCCCGCCTAGAGCTCGGCACATAGTCTTCTAGGTCGCGATTTGTTCCTCCCAAAAGACGTATCACGCTCTCGTTGTCTTGTAGCTTGCTCTTTACCACACGGTCAGAGTTGTCAGCCTGCCGCAAGTAGTTCTCTACGTCCGTCATCTGTGTGTACAGCTTTGGCACCGCCTCTTGCCCTGACACCCGCATCCATCTATCAGTGCCAAACCTCCGCCGAGCATTTTCATCTTCAGCAGCCTCGGTTCTTAAGAGATCCACTCCTTCCTGGTAGAGGTTGCGATTCGAAGCTTTGAGCTTTTCCGTGTCAGATATTGTCGCGTGTAAACGATGTACTCCGTTGGCCTGTCTGATCTCCTCGGCGTGACTAGCTAAACCGGGTGGCAACCCAAGAGGCTTCTCCAGTGCTTGCAGAGCGCCGGGAAGGTTGAGATCCGAAAGGGTCTCATGCATTCGTTGCGTCAATGACTCCAGTTGCGAAATTATGGTATTGTTCACCAGCCTGTCTCTCCGATCTGCGTATATCGAAGCAGCCACATGCACACTATATGGAACGAGTTTGACGAACAGCGGTCTACCAAGTTCGCCCCTTTCGCCAAGCATCTCTTGAGATTGCGCCACTTCCTTTGGCACCCTGGCAGCCACCATACTCGCACGATCAAGGACGGCGAGCTCAGACTTGGTTGGAACTGGCTGTAGGTATATCGTATCGTTGTCCTTTTCGCTTCGTTTCAGATCTTCCGCGACTCGGTTCCTGAGTCCATTCATATCGGCCAAAACGGCCTTGTTGACGTATCTGCCCTCCTTAAGAGCCTCATTAACGCACGATAGGCTGTCTCGTAGACGTGCAACTTCCTCACCGTATTTCCTGCTTTCCAGACAGGCGCATGCTGCCCTGTATTGTGCTGCACTGGCAAAATGATGGTGCTTTGCATTGATATGATGTATCCATTCCGAGCTAATGCTATCGCTCTTCAATGCCCAGTCGCCTGCTTCAGAGTAGAGGTCACACACTTTGGCAGCCAACTTAGCGATGCTGGTGTCCTTCAACCCATCTTTGACTGCCTTTTGCCAGAAACACTCCTGCGCCTGTGCCAACATGAGAAATTCCAGAGACTCCAGAGTCATGCTGTCCATGTCTTCGGGAGGTACTGCCGTACGCATGTCCGGAACAACATTCGTCTTCAGATGTGAAACGACACCAGCTGCCCAGCAGAAATTGGATGCTGCCGTTTTCAAACCGTCGCTACTTGCACGATTGGACGACAAGGCAAGCTGTGAGTACATCGCCGCAAGATTGAACAAAATGTTTGCCAGTTCGAATCGAATGTTATTGTCCGTCGTTGCATGGTTGGTATGGTAGCCAAGCGAGGGATACCAGGTGAAGTCGGCTCCTATCTGTCATCGCGATCGCTTAACGTCAGCATTTCTACACCGATACTGCTGCTTAGGGGTACCACAAAAGTAGGATAGATTGGAATGGGCCAACCGACATCAATGGGGAACTTCGCACCCATCCACACGAGTTGTGCGGCATAGACCTGCAAGCTCTTGACACCGCTGGCATGTGGCTCCAGTGCAGCGACAGCATCCTTCCGAAGGGTGTCTATGACCTCGAGATCACGAGCGAAAGTGTCCGGGTGCTGGTCATACTTGGTCGAGATATGGGTTTTGATAGCGGCCGAGAGTTGCAGGTTTTGCGTCCGCCGGAACGGTATTGCCAGGACATTCGACGACCCAGTCGAGGTGCTCATTATGCCGATCGCTCACGGATGAACTTCTGAAGCGGCTGTCAAGGTGATTATGGCATTAAGGTTGATGTAAAGTACTGTACATCGACAGCCCATGTATTGCCGCGACACGGATCGAGCCTCGTTTGCAGGTAGATAGGTACCCAGGTAGGTAGGCAGGTAGTCCAGGAATGTTTACCTGGTGACCTCATACAGCTTCTCGGCGAAATGATTCTGCCGCCGTAGAGGGGTAGTGATGGGCGGGACACACACCGCCCCCAAAGCACGGCGTAATTTTGGCGACCTCATGGCGGCGGCCACCGCAAAAATTGCTCATCTTGATCACGAAAGCGTTCCTGAGTGTCTGATTTTAGCCACAGGCCCAGATCACCACCTAGTGCTGTCTGCGGTAGGTACGAGAGACACTGCTGGGGGTCCTTCGCAGCTCTCTCCCCAACTGCTCTTGTCCAATCGCCGTCAGTAGCCGATTTCTAAGCCGTTCCGACCTCCGGTCACTGCATTGCACCAAGAGGATACTTCAATAGCTGCCTCCCAATATACCTACCTTACAATAGTCTACTTTTGAAGTCTCGAGAGTACCATCTTGCGTCGCTACCAATATTCACTGCCCTCTCAAGGCCTTACTCCTCCAATAGCGACGGCATAGCTCGTATCGGATTCCATACCATATCAAAATGGCCGAACACAACTACAAGTTCAACGTCACCATGACTTGCGGTGGCTGCTCAGGAGCTGTAGAGCGCGTCCTCAAGAAATTGGAAGGTGGGTAGCGAACATACCGAAGTGTCTGGTCCACAAGCACAGCATGTCTGATCTAGCCTCTGGCCAAGCGCAGGTGTCAAGTCGTTCGACGTATCGCTCGATTCCCAGACCGCCAACGTGATCACCGAAGAGAGCGTGAGCTACGCCACGGTTTTGGAGAAGATCAAGAAGACCGGCAAAGCGGTAAACAGTGGCGAGGCCGACGGCGTTCCACAATCTGTATGATCTGGGATACGGGAGCAGGCAACGTTATGGCGTTGGGCATGGCTTATTTGCAAAGATATGGGTACACATTTAGATCTGGTTATTCGAGACACACAACGACAGTGATCGTTGGTGGTTCAGAACCGAGCCACAACCTTCCGTTCAGTATCCTGCAATGCCCATGAGCTCCTATGTTTCAGGCTACGTGTGCGATCCACTTGCGCTTGTGTGAATCCCTTAGCCTCGACAGCTGGGTTATAGCCCAACCCATTCTTGATGCCTACATCTTCGCTCGACACAAGCGCATTGCTCCTGCCATCTGCTGTTTTGTAGATGGTCACGACAACAGCTCCTCCCAAGCCGAGATTATGCTGTAGAGCACAAGAGGCTCCTTCGACGAGCCTATTATTTGCCCAACCTCTCAATTGCCACACAAGCTCAGCGCACTGAGCTATGCCGCTAGCACCTAGAGGGTGGCCTTTTGATATGAGTCCTCCAGAGGGATTGACCACCCGCTTACCGCCGTAAGTAATGTCGCCGCTACGAACAGCCTCATGTGCTCTGCCTCTAGCGCTCAACTCTAAAGCGTCGATCACCAGCATTTCGTTCGCCGAGAAACAGTCGTGGAGTTCGACGATTGTGATATCGGCTATCTCGATTCGGGCCTCCTCTAGCGCCGCCCGTGCAGCTCTTTGGGTCATGTCATAACCCATCAAATCGATGGCCGAGCTGGAGAAGAGCGAGGCTGTATCTGTTGCAAGGCACTGCCCGGCAATCAGGACTGCGTGCTCCTTCAGATGTGGTCTTGCATCGAGGAAACCTTGGCTAACGAGCACTGCTGCAGCTCCACCATCGCTGGTAGGACAGCACTGCAGCTTCGTGAGAGGTTCGTGGACCATCGGTGATTGCAAAACCTGTTCTAGTGTATACTCGTCTTGGAACTGTGAGTATGGATTGAATCTACTATGCCTATGATTGATCCGAGCGATCTCGGCAAAGTCCTCGGCTTTAGCTCCAAACCTCTCCATGTACTCCCGTCCAGCATTACCAAACAGCTGTGCAGCGCCAGGTGCATTTGTGATGCCACGAGTAGCTCTCATCATTTCCGTTGTGGTGCTGGTTGGGCTTATACGATCGGTGAAGAAACTGTGAAGAGATCCAGCAAACATCTTCTCGAAGCCTACAACGAGCACGGCTTCAGCCATTTGGCCGGCAATCATGGTACGACCCAGGTGCAAGCCTGTAGACCCAGTGGAGCAGTTGTTGTTGACATTGTAGATTGGAATAGACGTCATGCCGAATTGGTAGAAGACCCTCTGTCCACAAGTGCTGTCTCCGTAGCAGTAGCAAGCAATGCCAGTGTCGATGTCATCGTAGTTGAGATGCGCATCTAGCATAGCCTTGATCCCGGCTTCGAACCCAAGCTCCGTGTATTCGACTTTGCCACGAGGTTTGATGAACTTGGTCATGCCAACGCCGAGGACGTAGCACGGTGCTTTCTTCGATGGTGCCATATCTGGCGAATCCTTGTTTTCTTCGAGACTGAAGGGTTAACCTATATGATGACTGCCCATCCACTGGCTTGCTGAGATTCGTTACGTTTTGGGCCATATCTAGCATTGTCATTGCGGTGTTCAAGGGGTATAGGTCAATGAAGGCAATGCGGGGATGTACGTAGACAGCTTTATTATTGTAGCATGCCTCGGTTGAAGTGAAGCTCGGCCCAGTTCGTCCATCTCCATCACAACAAAGATCGACCAAACAATTTCACTTGTATTGCAGCTCATCAATAGGACCATGCTCACGACATTCGTCTATAATACTACATGTATGTGAAGTGGACAAGGTGGATCAGGAACTGGAAACCCGAGCAGCAAGATGGGTCACGGC
The DNA here is from genome assembly GCA_018467035.1 of Scorias spongiosa. Lineage (NCBI taxonomy): Eukaryota > Fungi > Ascomycota > Dothideomycetes > Capnodiales > Readerielliopsidaceae > Scorias > Scorias spongiosa. Next base: position 1,295,460 of record JACSZZ010000001.1, read on the forward strand.
TCTAATCAAATCTGGTGGCCATGGTTTGACCGATACTGAATCCCCCACGCGCTCGCTATCTTGCCATACCGATTCACATATTTATTATCAAGGCAAAAGAACCCTAGGGCGCATATTACCGAGAGATGCGGGCGCAATCCAAAGGACCTGGACGTTGTTGGGTTGATGGGATGGCCCTAATGCAAGGGCCATTGCGCTGTAAGCTGCGGGGGATCATTACTATTGTCTCCGTTGAGGGGTCATTGGCTACATCTAGGCTTTTCAATACAAGCCTTCGGCTGGTCAACCGCCAGCTGAATGTGTGACACGCGCCACCTGCCTACTAGCACTGCTAGCACTGCTAGACGCTGCCAGTAGGATCGACATTTCCCCTCTGCACCCCAGCCGTGACACCCAGAAGGATGACATGCCAATTTGAGCGAGCTGAATGCCACGTGAGGAATGATACACGTTCGCGTCTGGACCCGAGCGTGCGTTACCCCCTATCCAGAACGAGGCGAAATCCAGCCGTGTGCCAATGCCACAGGTGCGAACAAGTCCGACGATAGTCGCTTCTGGAATGAAAGATGGTTCGCAAGAAACAAAAACACGAAGGCTCTCTGCTTGTCTCAGACGCTGTCTGCGTCTCGCTTGTTCGACCTCTAGGTGAACGCGTCACCTTTGCTTTGGTGAAGGTTCCTTTAGTACAAATCGTCTTCATCTAGGTTTGATCCCTCAAAATGATTTGTTGGCCCCGGACTTCAAGGGAACCAGCAGTACGCTGTCACATACATGCCCAGAGAGTTCAGCAAGCCATCCATGCCTCAACGGCGGTCCCGAGACGAAAGTGAGACATGTCCGCCTTCTGTTGCTCGCTTCTTTTAGTATAACGCCACTGGTGCATGGCTTTAGGCGACCTAATGTCTCGCGCGCATGCGATGTACCACCAGATTTCCATTCAGGCTGCACGTTCTAACACTGACTTGATTAGTCTTGCCATACATCGGATGGATTCGAGAGACTTCATTAGTCTTGTAGCGTGTCACACGTGGCCAGCGCAAGCCTCCATCAACCCCATGGCACCTCCTCTCGCTTGGCTGACCGAGGGGAGCCAAATCCTCTTGACCTTCGGTCTCGCAGAGAGTATATAGTGCAGACGAAGTAGGATACCAACCAACGTGCTCTGGAATAGCAGCACCTCCGTAGACATCTCAGAGTTGCACTTGAAGCCTCATTCTTTGTTTTTGGGATCTTTTATCTTTGTGATACTCAATCTCTAGATTATCAACTCTAGTCTGCAACCTTAGCATCTGAATACGAGACGGAACGAAAGCCGAGAGTCGACTGTATCCTCTACCTCCGACGTTAAAAATGGACCATCTCTGCCCAAGGCTTTCAGATCCCGCTGCAGCTTGTTTATCCTGTCTTGCACAGGCATCACAACAAGCACCCGTCAGGAACGGGAGCAGACCAAAAACTCGGTCGTCAACCGCCTCAAGAACTTCCTCTACTGCCTCCACCGACACGTTGAACCGAAAGATTCGTTCAGAGTCGCAGACAACATGGGATGAAGACTCGTCGTCTTTGAACTTGCCATCAACGGTTCGTGAGCGATTTGAAGCTGCTTTGACAACATGTGCGCTTGACTTACGATTCTCAGCCTGTGATTGAGCTACACGGTGAGCCTCACTCTGAGACGACCAGCCCAATGGAATCGGATCAAGAGCGTGTATCTGCGGCGCTACCGTATCTATGGTATTTGGAGCCCGCCTTGAGAGTTCCACCTGCGAGCCCTTCAACAATAAATCCGTGGTTGGCTTGATTGGAGAAACATCGGTGCTCTGGCAGCTGCTAGACCCACGTGCGAACCTTCTCTCCCTGACCCTGCTTCCTGCTGCACCGCCAGATCGCAGGTCACCTCGTCGAGACGGCGATCTGACCGGCTGCGCAGCACCACACCCGCTCGGCGACATCCAACAAGACGTTTGACTCGACCCGAGCGAAAGGTGCGGCTCTGTGTTACCGCGAATGCGCGATAATTCAAGAAATGATGTATTACAAGCTTTTCACTTTGACTTTGGCGGTCAATATTTACTAACAGGGTTTAATTGGGCTCAGCACATATTTCTTACTGGCGTTCTATTTTGGATACATGAGCAGATTCTTGGAGTGGTTAAGAGGGCGGCAAGGTGTCTGCAAAGACAGGGTGGGGAATTGTTGTACGAGACGACGAGTAGAACCCACGGAACAGGCACATCTTTCAGAGTGCTATTACGACTGTACTATTATGCTACTGCGGTATCTGGAATTCATTTGCCCCTTGACCATTCAATGTCTACCTGCATATGGGTAACAATGTCATCGAGTAGCGATAAAGGCTCCCGAGGTTCGTCATCTCACATCAAGAACATCAGGACCTCGGAGGCAAATGCCCCAGGTACCTACCTAAGTACTTCGTGGAGTAGTGTCTCATCACGTGATCTATGGGTTTCCCCTGGCCAATCGATATCTCCGGAAGTAACCGTTGACGGGGATGGTCGGAGCCCATCCGTCCGGCTGGTGAGCCCCAAGATCTCAGAAGATCCGGAATTTCATAACTTTCAGATCCCCCCTAGTCCAACTTCTCACCCTTCCTCCCATCATCGCATTTGCATCTTTAACGGCCTGTCTTATTCTACGATTGCTTTCCTGTCATCAGAGTTGAGCGCGATATCTGATACTATTTGGCGATTTTGCCTCTTCAACCCACCGAGCACGCACAGCTGGATTTGTGAACAACACCCCTCACGCGACCACTGTGCATTGCCTAGTTGCCTACCTACTTTGACAAGACCCGAATATCTGGCACTTGGCTTCTCGCCCTCAAAATGAAGATATTTTCCGCACAGCATGAATTCGACTACTCATGGGACGAGGTGTCAACCGGCAACTGGAGGAAATATTGCCCATGGAATGACAAGAGCACACACGTGATTGCGGTGGATACCCTCAGCCGGACTGTTGATCCTCAAACCGACATCATGAGGACGGAGCGATTAATCACCTGCAAACAATCGGCACCACAATGGATTCGAACCATTCTCGGCTCACAAGACACCTCAATGGTGTACGAGATCTCCTACGTCGACCCCAAAGCCAAGAAGGTCACCATGTGTAGCCAGAATATGACATGGAACGATCTGCTCTCGGTCCAAGAAACTGTTGTATACACGCCCTCAAAGAATTCGAGCAAAACCACGTTTGATCAAACCGCAAAGATCATCGCCCTATGCGGAGGGTGGCAGAAGATCAAGAACAGCATAGAAGACTTTACGGTCGAGAGATTCGGACAGAACGCCATCAAGGGCCGTGAAGGCTTTGAAAAAGTACTGGCCGTCAGTAGGGAGGTCTTTGCCGAACAAAGGCGACAGCAGCAAGCCCTGAGGATGTAAATTGCACGAGTCAAGCTCGGCTGCCTAGCAGGCATGGCCAACAGACCATGATGGTCCTACGGAATATACAAATGATGTTTTTATGGGCTTTAGCGTTCTAGCGACGCCTTCAAAAGTGTTACGCATGCAATGGAGTTCAACAAGCAGGTGACTTTGGTCGGCGGTCTTCCAATCTGGATTAGAAGATGGCGTTTTTTGTTTTTAGATACCAACCTCAACCATTTAGACAGTTACAGTTTGCAATCGCATGAATTTTAATGTTTCTTGCTGTTTTGCTGTATCGTCATCATTTTCAACATCTGACTGCTCTCGTGAGCGATACCACGTCAAATGTGTCAACCGTACCAAGTTTCTTATTTCTGTGGGTCTGCAGTGGAGGTGCGTTCTGCTCGCGGGCAAGCGGCCCGTTCCTGACAGAAGTGGATACAATGTTGTTGGTATCGGGTCCGAGTCCGAGACTTGATCTCGAAATGCGAAATTAGTTGTCCATCAATCAATTGACACCAATGCGTTCAGCACTCACAGCTTTCCGCAGACCATTTGTCAACGCGAAAGTGAACATACATTCAAAGAGATGGATTCAAATTCTCAAACCATCTCGGCCCCTGGACATCCTCTATTGCGGCTCAGATGAATTCAGTATCGGCGGTCTAAATGCTCTTAGAGCTCTGCAGCAGCGAGATCCCGAATCGATCAAAACCATTGATGTTGTCTGTAGACCTCCCAAACGTGTCGGACGGGGATTGAAAGCATTGCATACTGGTAAGCCTTAGTCTCGATGTTGCGCATTGATCTTGCAATTGTTTAATTGAATGGCCGAAGTTCCCATAGAATCCGCCGCAAAGCAATTCGGTTTCAAGACTTATGAAATAGACACTTTCACTGGCTGGAGACCCCCTATGCAATACGACCTAGTTGTTGCGGTTTCTTTCGGTCTCCTCGTGCCGCGACGCATTCTCAATGCGGCATCGTATGGTGGACTCAACCTCCATCCATCTCTTCTACCAGATCTGCGCGGCCCAGCTCCGATAGTCCATACCCTGCTGAAACAACGGTCTCACTTTGGAGTTACCCTACAGACGATGCATCCTGACCACTTCGATCAAGGAGCCATTCTAGACCAAGAGAATGGAGGCGAGGTGCCAGATGGATGCACACCCACCCAACTGCTGGAGCTTGTGACTCGTATTGGCGCACCAATGCTTGCACGCGCAATCGAATCGGGTGTCTTTATGCACCCCCTCCAGCCCACTGTCCACAGTGATCAAGATCCGCAGCGATTGGACTATGCGCCAAAGATCACACCTGCCGATCGCAGAATCTCCTGGCACGAATGGAAAGCCGATGAATTCCTTCTCCGGAACCGTGTTCTACAAGATCTCTGGGACGAAGAGACGTACTCTCGATGCAAAGGCAGCCCAGTGCGTGACCTGAAGAGCCGGGTCGTCTTCTCGGGTTCATGGGAGAAGCTACAGTGCCCGATCGATTTGAGCAAAGCAGAAGCTGGCACTCCCGTTCTACTCAGCAAGAGTCGCTTGGGATTCGTCAGCGTTGACGGCTGTATCGTAGCTCCCGAATTTGCGACTGTGGCTGGTGGTAAGAAAGGTCAAGGGCTTAAAACCTTGGCTGAAAAGTACAAGGCTATTTCTGGTCATATTGAAGCCAAGCTATAAGACGCTTGAAAGCTACAGTGTGACCGTGTATATTATTTTGGGAGACAAGAAGCATTTGCAGCATTTTAGCTTCATCAGCTGTATAAGCAAGGCCACAGCGCACAGGCTCAAATTCAGAGTCCTTTTGACATATTCATCCAATAATTTCCCAAGTCCTTGACGGGAAAGACAGATAAAGCTTCGCTAGGATGATTTGCCATCCTTCCTTCTCAAAGATATCCGAGCCTTGACGCAGCACAACCAGTCCCCATGATCAGTCGTGCACAGATCGGACGCGATTCTTCGAAGAAGATATCCGGACCCATCGTGGTAGTCAGGTGTCATCCATACTTTTTGACGCCCCAATGCCGTATCCTTGCATTCTGGTAAGCCAACCTATAGCAAACTGGAAGGTGTGAAATGAAGTGTTTGAGGCTTCTATACAGCGATCCAGAGGACAGAAATGACAATGTCCATCCCTTTCACCTCGCCACCTTCATACTTATGGCTCCACATGCCGTCCTTCGCATTGTTCCAGTAAGCGCCACTGGCACTGTGCATGCCCCTTCTCCCCACCTTCTTAGTTGGAGCTTCGCCTTGGCCAACGTTTCCAGCGGACTCTCCTTCGGTCTCCACTGGTGGCTCGTCAGCACCGGTCTGTGTTGAGCCGGTGGAAGTCCCAGCCGGACGAGGGTCACTGAGATGCTGGATGATGGTGCTGTTGACCGCAAATTTGTACTTTGGCGCTGGAGTCTGACTTTCTACCGCAGCAGATGGCGAGGGCGTGGATTCGCTGATGAGGGCCTGCAGGATCCTGTTTATGATGGTGTTATTCCAGGTCTGGGTCGAGGCATGGTCGTACTGCGTTGCGTTCTGAAGTGCAGAGTCGCACGCATCATTGCAGATCTGGCGAAGACGTGTGGGCTGGATGGGCTGTGGCCGGGTGTCAATAAACCAACAGGACTCAAGCGCTAGGAAGCCATGGGGCGCCGCCTTACAGATGTCGAGGTGGTGGTGGAAGCCATGATGGATCGAATGCAAGCCTTTGTCACAGAGTCCTATATCAAGCGCGAGGCGGCAGGCGATGTGTGCAGGGCTTGTATGCGACGAGAACGAGAGGCAGAAGTGTGTTGTTCACGCGACAGTGATGGATGTGGCATCCAGATGCTGTAATTTAGAGTGGGTAGGTAGGTACTAACATTGCCCGGCCTATTACCAGGGCTACCTACCTGCGATAAGTTCGCATGTGGATCTGGAAGAAGCACTAGACGCTGCAGCCGACAGGGCCTACCTGCCTCCATTCTGCTGTACGCTGTTTCTATCGTAGTCAATACCTGTAGCGCGGGGCAGCGCTGTCGACTGGGCAGAAGCGACCAATCACAGCCGGTTGCTGGAAACGTGACCATGCTCTGCCCGGCTGGCACTCAATGACCTACCTCTTCCCGGCCGGCCGCCTACTTGCATACAATACAGAATCTTTCCTCCTCAGCCAACACGCCATTCTTTCTCGACCTCGTACGAAACACGTCTTTCATATCTCTATAACCGACAATCCAGATCGTCAGTCGCTTGGCGCGTGAGCAACGGCGCCGCATCGCAAAATGTCTTCACAACCTCTGCTGCAGACCGCGCCAGGTATGTCAAATCCTCTACCTATGTACCCATTCATGCCCGGTCAAGATGGAATACTGACCTCTTCCTGTAGGCAAGCGCATTGCCCTTCCCACCCGAGTGGAGCCGAAAGTCTTCTTCGCCAACGAGAGAACCTTCCTCAGCTGGCTGAACTTCACAGTCATCCTCGGTGGCCTGGCCATTGGGTTGCTCAACTTCGGTGACCGTGTTGGCCAGATCTCCGCCGGTCTATTCACCCTTGTTGCCATGGCTGCTATGGTGTACGCCCTCGTCACCTTCCACTGGAGAGCGAAGAGCATCAGAATGAGAGGCCAGGGCGGCTTTGACGACCGATTTGGCCCTACGGTCTTGGCTATCGCTCTGCTGGCCGCTGTGATTGTGAACTTTGTGTTGAGGGTTACTGGTGGCGAGCGTGGAAGCTCATGATACGATAAAGCTTGACGGAGAGTGAGCGCATGCAAACAAGCCATTCGTACAATGTACAATCACCACTGTCGAGCGGCAGACATGGCATATGGTCTTCTGTGCCTCTCGACTCCTGCCGTGCGACCTGTAATCTTTCAAGATGGCTCTGTGTATATCAGGACGACTGGAATGAAGGATATTGTGAAGCAGATATATTGGGCCTATACACATTTGTTTCAAGGCACGTGACCATAAAGGGAATATGTCGAATTAGTATTTCTGTATGAAGCCAGAAATTATTGTACTTCCAATGATGAACCAGTACTAGCCCGATCAAGGATACTGGATCTTTGAACGTGAGCATACTTTTCAATTAGCACAATTGGTGTAAGCCAGTGGAGAAAAGGGATTTGATCATCGAGGCAGAATAGAGGAAAACTTTTCGTTAAAATTTCGAACTGAAGTCGGGCGAACGGTAAATGGCTGGCAACACTTCATTCCAATCGTACTGATCATCGTTAAACCTGATACTTGAGGTCTATAGTGACTCGAAGCTGGTATGCTGCGCCAAACGCCATGCCTTTCATTTTGAATTTTCCACCACTCTATGCGTCCTCAACGACGGCGGTCTGAAGACCCTTGGGGTTCTTGACATTGACTGCCTGGACGTAGGAGTAAAGCTTCTCCTTGGCATCCTCCTCGTCGTTACGCTTACGGCTGATGCGAACGCGAATGCGGAATGGGACACCCTTAATGCCGGACTCCCAGACCTTCTTGTTCAATTGAGGGTCGAGACGAACATCAGATGTGCCCTGAAATGTCGCGAAACAAGTCAGCATGCTTTTTTCCATATGGATGTGCAGGTAGATAAGAGATCTTGAACGTACCATCGCCTTGGTAGCGAAGTCCCTGATCTCCTTGATGGCGCGAGGAGCTCTCTTCTTGAAGCTGACACCGTGAACCTTCATTCTATGTTAGATCATCTCTTTCCTTCTCAGTCTTCCGCCCGATATCTCGCGCGTCCCGCGAGCGGTTGCGACAAGACCATCTGTGGACTTCATCAAACTGAACGTACTCGCTTGTGGAGGTGAATGGTGTATTCCCTGGCGACAACGTCCTCGAGGGCACTGCGGCCCTGGCCAGTCTTGCCTGCTTTGGTTGCCATTTCTGCGTTGGGTCGTTGGGAAGGAGGACGGTGATGACACTGCAGTGATTTCTCGAAATTGGCGACTGGCTGTCAGAGAAGTCTCACTATTGAAGATGCAGTTTGCGAGTAGATTTCGTAGCTCGTGGGCAAAACTCTTGGCGCCTGTCGCGCTAGTGCCTATTCAGGTATCGGCTCAATTCGCGCTAAACCCCCATGGTCCGTGGCTCAGTTCAATGACGGGAACCTCAGATCTGATGTGATTAGTAGGACAGCTACTGATCGATGCAACTCTGCTGTCTTCATCAATGACTTCACTATAGACATCGTCCCATTCCAAACGTCACTCGCTTCGATGCGTCGCGCCATCTTTCACAATCTGCGCACACTCCGGCGGGCAGCACCACGAAAAGCCATCAAGGGTCATAGAATTGCCAGCAACAATGGTGTACATGGCCGCTCGTTGACCACATATCGAAACGCTCGGCCGCTGCAATCTTCGATGCAGCTCCGTAGACTTGGAGGGCCAGTTGCTCTGGGTGTTGCCGCTGCTGGAGGCTGGTATGCGTATCAGCAAAGAGGCGCAGGGCCGGCAGCCGGTTATGGTACCACCGGCAATGGTTTGAACAGAGCATACACCGCGCCTGGCGTGTCTACTCCACCTGTGACAGCTTCCAAGCTTGCTGGTTCACTGGAGGACCCTGGTGCACTTGGAGTCGAGATACAGGCCGAAACTGTCCCTGAGGCTGTTCGCAAGGCTCTCATAGTAGAGCAGGGCCAACTTTTCACCGCCGACATTCCTGCCGACCAGCCCATCAGCAAAGAGACCGACTACAGCGGTCGTAAGGTGCTTGAGATGCTTACTCCTGATCAAACCACGGCAAAGTTAAGGAAGAACGAAGAGAGCTATCTTGTTAGCCGTGGAGCAGGTGTAGTGCGATACGATGTGGTCCAAATCCCAAGCAACGACCCCATTGAAGATGATCACGTTGAGAAGGTTGTGGAAGTTCCGAACGCAAACAGCTCTGCTGAAGGTGGGAGTAGTGATTGGATGTTCTGGGGTGTCTTTGATGGGCATGCCGGTTGGACGACTTCAGCCAAGCTCCGTCAGACTCTTGTTTCATACGTCGCACGAGAGCTCGACGCTACATACAAATCAGCTTTGGCAGATCCCAAAATCACCATTCCGAGCGCAGACGCCGTCGATGCTGCGATCAAAAAGGGATTCTTGAGGCTAGATCACGACGTCGTTCACGAGTCTGTTACCAAGGTGCTGAAAGCTCAGTCAAAGCGAGTGGCAGCAGAACTGCTGGCACCTGCACTCTCGGGTTCATGCGCTCTGCTCTCTTTCTACGACAGTAAGTCAAAAGAGCTCCGTGTGGCATGCACGGGTGATTCTCGCGCCGTCTTAGGTCGTCGAGGCCCTAATGGAAAGTGGACTGCGACGCCTCTCAGTGAAGACCAGACTGGTGGCACGCCGTCAGAAGATGCCCGCCTGCGCGCTGAGCATCCCAACGAGCCGTATGTCACCCATCACGGACGAATTCTTGGCGGCCTCGAGCCAAGCAGAGCGTTCGGTGATGCCGTCTACAAATGGAGCGAAGAAGTGCAAAAGAAGATGAAGAACAACTTCTTCGGCCGCACACCATCTAAGCTTCTGAAGACGCCTCCATATGTAACGGCCGAACCTGTCATAACGACAACCAAGGTTGAGCCTAGCAACGGCGATTTTGTTGTCATGGCTACTGACGGACTCTGGGAGATGCTAAGCAATGAAGAGGTTATTGGGCTGGTCGGACAATGGCTTGAGACCCAAGCATCATCCAAATCAACCGCCATCAACACCTCGAGCAGCGGCTGGCTTCAGAGCTGGTTCTCGAGCCAAAAGCAACAACTACCGCTAGAGCAACAACCGAGCGATCGTGGTACAGGTTCTGGTCAACGCGCCCCTATCCGACAACAGCAGTGGGGCGTCGAGTCCTCCATCAATGACCGATTCGTTGTAGAGGATAAGAATGCGGCTACTCATCTGGTCCGCAATGCTCTCGGCGGCAAGGACAAAGATATGCTTTCAGCACTTCTTACTCTACCGTCCCCATATAGCCGTCGTTACCGGGACGATCTCACAGTCCAGGTGATATTCTTCGGTGAAGGTGAAAGCAATGGCAAGATCTCCTTGAACAAGGAGGCTAGTGCCACCGCGAACGGTGCGAATGGTGCAGGTGATGCCGCCGTCAAGCCCAAGCTTTAGGACACGGTCCTCTACATTTTTGATTCCTTTCACACTGCAAGGTCTGGGTTGGTAGATATGGCATTTAACTCACGGCGTTCACATGGGTGCATCGTTTCAGGCGCTGATAAACGGCACCAGAGATACAGGAGTAAGGATCTGAGGACCATCTTGATCACCACCAGCCATGTTGTACTGATCTAGTGTCCTTCTCGCCAGAAGGTGGTGAGTGTATGTTGCAGTCATAGGGATCAGAGACACAAATTTCCTGCATACGCACTCTGGGTCCCCGGATAAACGAAACTCTCCTTCTGGCCAAACTTACATCTGGATCGCTATCAACATGGCTAGAGTTGCGATTTGTGTTATATTACGATAGCGTCTTCAAATCTCAAGACACAACCCACGCTCGCTTCTGTATTTTAGGAAAGTTTTGCTTTTTAGTGAAACGAACATCAACTCGCAAATACAGTAGCTTGGGTCGGTTGCTTACCCTACCTCTGCTTTGCCACCTCTTTGGCACTGTAAGTCTAATACATGGAATTTGCTCGACGATTGGTGAAGAACTGCACCCCATCTCATTTATTATGTGGTCTTTCAAGATTTATTCGTGGCATCGACATTTCCAATTGTTCCAGGATTGTCAAATCATTGCCAACTCCCGTACTAGAAAGGCGCCTTAGCAACAAAGGTCTATCTGATGTCACCGGACACGTTGGCCTCTTCACAGAAAGTGGTCCGATTGACAACATTAATCGAAATATAAAATGGCCGTGATGTCCATGTGTGATTTGCTACTGGTATTACTGTCGATGTGAGTGCCATGGGATATATTATTGCGAGGAAGACCTGTATCATATATGGCTCGCCTTGATCAGTTCAATTCGCCTTGACATTGAAGCTAATCATGGATGTTTGAGCTTCTGGCTTCACATGACGCAGAAACTTTTCGAGATCGCCTTCACTGGTATCCTTATGCCTGAGGTTCATCTTCAACGTGATCACTGCGGGCCGTGAAGCTCACATCAAGATCATGAGACTCCAGGTATCAATAAGGGCGTATTACGTTCACTTGTCATTCACTTGCTACTTGAGACTATTAGCGCAACTCACTTGCTTCAATCGACTGTAACATTCAAAGCTTGCGGTAGCGATCTTGATTGATTGTCCGTATTGAATGACGCTTCTACACTCGTTATACGCCAGCACCAGACAAAACCCTTCTGTCAGAGGAACAGGACAACGTACTACTCTTGCCCTCTGTGCTTCTCCGATCCGCCTTTCCATCTACAGTGAAAGACACATTGCACAACTTTGAAGTAATCACCAAACTACAGCAATCTAACATCCCAGCCTTACCACATTCCACAACTTTTCACCAATTGTCGATTGCGAAGATGTCGGACGCCAGACAAACATCGACAGTGTCCGGACTTGAAAAGGCGCGCCGTGAGGTTGCCCCTCTCGAACAAGGTGAAGTTCTTAACGAGCACTTGACGGTTGGTCATTATGTGACTCGTCGAGCTACATTTTTGGGCTCTCAACCCGGCTTGAGATGGAAATACGTTGCTGTCTTTGAGAGCGCTCGTCTTAGTGCCAATCACGTCTTTGGTGTTGATGAAGAGTTGTCCGTCCAAGAGATTCGGCGCCGTGAGGAAGCTCACGAAGAGTATCCTCTTTTGCCACTGCCAACGACGTGTAACACCGAATCGCTGAACGAATTCGCAGACTATGGCACCGTAGAATGGTCAGCCCCAATAACTCCAGAAGCTGGGTCAGCAAACGGCTCGCCTTACCAATACCGCTTGACACCATTCAGCCAGCAGTCTTCACCTGCATTTCATAATGTGATGACGCCGAGTTCATCGGACATCGCTAAATCAAGTTCATTGGACCAGCCTTTGAACCCTGTGAAAGAAGACGCTGTTCCAAACAAAGCTGTGAGCTACGAGACACAGCCAGGCCCACTCTCGTCAACTGCTGAGTTACAAACACTTGAAGGCGGTGCCGAAAGCCGCGGTAGAGAGATAGAGTCTTCCCTCACGCAATCCAACTCAACCCTTACACAGCACAATGTGCCGCCACTTTCCCATGCCTCTCAGTCGCCACAATACAAGTCAACAACGGAGCTGATCAAGACTTCCTCCAATGATGGCAGCAATGGTCAATTTTTGCCTCGCTCAGCTGAGAACGATGACTCGGAAGCGAAGGTGCACAAAGCTACACCGACAAACACGACGTCGTATATCACAGCAAGGCCGGTGGAAGGGATCGCTGCCCTCAAGAACAGACCGATTAGCGTTCCTGTGAAGCACCAGCCCAGCCTCAAACGACCTCACCCAGACAATTCCGAAGATGAAGGAAGTAGTTCGGCAAAGAGAAGGCGTACAGTAGGCGTGGGAGGAATGGAACGGAAGGTTCCATCGGCCATAAAACCAAGCGATATAGACGGGAATTCGACCAATGTTAGTCGGAAAAGAAAGCTGCAAGACAAAGAGGATGAAGATCAGTCTGACCGCAAGTCTGTGGGTCCCAAACGAATCAAGACAGCAGACGAGAAGAAGACTGCTCTTGAAGACATCATCGAGGGAAGACAAGCACCTACGCACCCAAACCAAGCTAGGCGAGCAGCGACAGTGAGGAAATCCCGGTTAAGGGCCGCTTTCGATGCCCAGGAGGCGCGAAAATCGAGAGCCAAGGGCCGCAGACCTCACAAAAGAAAGACTGAGCCTGATCTTATGCCCGAATTCTTTAACGTTCAGAATTTTCCTCGCAAAATGCGTGATGAGACCGTCAGGTGCATCTGCGGTCAGACTGAGGATGATGGCCGCCCCATGGTTTGTTGCGATGGATGCTTGGTCTGGGAGCACGTACATTGTGTCGCGACTGCTGCGCCACGAAACCTTGCGGATGGTGCGGCGGATAAGTACCACTGCAGGGTATGTGATCCATGGCGGCACAGGCTGCAATTGAGGAAACTAAGAGCTGGCGAACCTTTGGGATAGTGATTGGTCTTCGGTGTTTGGTCTGCGCTGGCGCGATCGAAAAGAGCCTAGAAGAGCAAGCGGGACGGCCTGCTCTCGTCATGCTCCAATGATTTAAATTTCTTTTAGATGGAGAAGGGTCAGTACGTCAGGTGAGAGATATGAATGAGATGGTGTCTTTGATAGTGATGCCAATAGTACGCACAATTACATTTTACAAACAGCCTAGTGCCTAGATCTCTCGCCAAATCATCCTCTAAAACGACTGGAGATATGAATCTTAAGGGTATCCGATTTATTCCGAACAAATTAGACTCCAAGCGCCTCGCTAATGACCAGAAAACCCACTGTCGATCAAGGACGGGGAAACAGCCTCGCAGACTCTTCGTATACTGCACTCAAAGGCCGTCTGCCCACGTCTAGCGAATTTCTCAATCTGGAATTCATTGAGAAGTTGTTCTGCTGCGACTCCACTGCTAACGGTGAAATACCCACGGGTGAGCTGTCCCGAGATGCAGCGGCAGGTAACGGCGCAAGAAGCGGCATAGACTGATCTCCATTTCCCCTGGGCCAGGTGCTTCTTCCCTGTCTTTCATCACCCTCGCTACTATGCGTTGAAGGCAAAGCCTCGGGCGCCAAACGTGCTCGCTGCTCGGCCGCTTCTGCGGAGGTACCAGTTGGATTGAGAGGCTGCCTATAAGAACTTCCAATGCTGCTGTTCCTGCTGTGGCTGCTTGTAATGCTGAGTCGTGAACTTGGTCGTGAAGGTGTCGGCGCTGGGTCGTACAGGTATGCAGACTCAGGGTATATCTGTCCCTTCTCGCTGGCACCTTTCTTCTTCTGCATATAGCGGCGCACAAGGAAGGCACCTCCAAGGATAACTATCGCGGCACCTGCGATACTGCCAGCCGCGATACCTGCGATCCTGCCTTTCCTCTCTTGCTCCACGGGATCGGTAACATCTGGCAGCCTGTTGGTGCTTGAAGTACTATCAGGCAAGGATGAGGCTGAAGATGAGCTGGTAGCATGAGTACTGGAGGAAATCGTTGAAGATGACAATGTCGTAGAGGGTGTCGTTGGACTTGGTCGTTCTGGGCTATCAGTCGATATGCGAGACATGGGCACTGGGCGAGAGGTGAGAGTTGGTGGCTGTTGGGAGTGAGAGGATCCCGAGGATGTTGCAGTTGTAGGCCCTGACTGAGTCGTTCGCGCACTTGTTGAGAGACTTGTGGTGAGGGCACTTGATTGTGGGCTCGTAGGGGTGGATGTTTGGCTCCCCAGCAATTCGTCACTAATGACTGAAACAATAGAGTCTATGACATCTCGAGTAGTTGCAGAATCCGACTGAACGGTGGACGTAGTGGCGAGGACATCTCCAAAGTCTGCAACTTGACTAAGAATATTACCGAAATCGCTCAGAGTTGAATCACTTTCTTCGTCTGCCCGTCGCTGATGTTGGCTAAGTTCAATCGGTTCACCATTTGTTGGGGCTGTCAAACGTCGCAACGAGGTTCGTTCGACGTCCACATTGTCTACGCTTGAATCCCAAGCTATATCGTCCGTTAGCAAAGGATCCTCGCTCTGCTTTCCATCATCAACCTCACCATGAAGTGCTCTAGCTGCGACTCCTTCGGCGCATGCAAAAAGGAGTGCGAGCGTGTGATAATCCACCCTCATATTGGCGAAACAGAACCTCGATTCCGTGTCGTAGAGGATTTCCGTTGTGAAGCAACTGAAAACGACGGAGATAGTTGACTTGGCCGAGGCTAAGAACGATATTCTTCAAAGGATAGATAGTAGTGCGGAAGACATTAGAGAGCTGGCCTAGACGAGGCTATGGAGATGGGAGGGGCAAGACAGATGCAACGATCCAGAGAAATGGGTGGAACTACGACAGCTACAGAAGACCAGTCAATGCAGGTATGTATGTATGTATGGGCAGAGTGATGATCGTCTGGCGACCTAACAGCCTTGTGAGATCCTTCGAGGCATGATACAGGCGCATGCGGAGGCACAGCCAGAGGCACAGACCGGCTCTGGAAGATCCGTATGTTATTTCGGTGATGAAGTCCTGCTAAACTTGGCCCCAACAGGAGGCTGTGGCGGAGCAGATTGAGGGTGCATCCGCGCCGAGTGGTTACAGGAAGTACCTTCAGTACTGCATGTGTGCTTTATGTAGGGGAGGTAGTTCAGCGGCCTGACATGACATGGGGCTAGACGCCAGCCAGCCGCAGCCCCACGCTAACTTGAGGGATTCATTACCCACGGTGCTGCTTCGATTTGTTGTTATGACTTACCTCACCTCATCCATGCTCACACGTTCATGCTCGTGCCTCGTCCAATGATATCCACAAACAGTGCCGAACGACATCATGTGAAACACGCCACTACCAGGCCTCTGCCGGATGGAATGGCGTTTCCCTTATATTAATAACTCTATCATCCTGTTTCTATATCAATAGCGGACCCCATCCTGCTCTTCGTCTCTCGCTAGAAAACGGTGCCTTTGATCTTCCTTCCAGTCTCCTTCTCCAGAACCTTGAGGTTTACGTTCTTCCAGGCCAGTATGCCAGCCACACAGAGCGGGATGAAACACACGCCGCAAATGACCATGATTCTCATGACGTACCCGTAGGTGCGATTGACCGCGTCGCCAATTGGCGTACCCTCATAGCTCAATTGAGTGTCAATAGAGGCATAGATTGTTGCAGCGAGGTCTTTGCTCTCAACCGGTAGATAGTCGTACAACCGGGTTAGGAACGTGTTAGTCCAGATCGCCCCCGCAACAGCCTCACCGATAGAGGCACCAATGGAGCCGAACAAGCCAAACAAGGCAAGCGCCACGGCAACCTCCTGGTGGTTGACACTGGTAGTGATCACGAGCTGGCCGGTGAGGGCCCAAACTCCGCTGTACACACCGCTGAACAATTGGCACATTACAAGATACCCAACATGGGTGCCAGGATGGCGAAAGTAGATCAACAGAGCGGTTCCAAGAACGGCAAAGGGAGTGACTCCCAACGAAAGTAGCTTTGGATAACCCCAGTATCGAAGGAGACTATGCAAAGGATCAATCAGCATCAACCCATCACGCCGTGAACGGTGAAAGCCAGAACTTACAGGCCTGTAAAGGGACTGATGAAAGCCGCCATGAGCGAGAACGAGTTGAGGATATAGCTCGCTGTAGTAACGCTTTGCTTGTTGACGACTTGCAGGTAGGAGTAATAGTAGGTGTCCCAGCAGCTGAGCAAAATGTTAGAATCGTGGACCCAATTGCAATGGGGCCAATTCCTTGGAATACTCACTATATCGAGAGGAACATGAAGCCGTACATGATGCAGGAGCCAAGAATCGTTCTGTCCACCAGGAATTTCCAGGGGATATATGGCACGGCAGCGAAGTATTTCTCCCAGATGACGAAGCCTGCCAGGCAGACGACGCCGAGAACAATCATCAAGATGATGTAGTAGGTGGACCAGCCATGCGGAGCATAGTCTGCTAGGCTGAATGGCAGTAGCAACAAAGCCCAGCCGGCTATAGTGAGCATCATGCCGATGACATCAAACTGGATCAAGTAGTAGCTGATGTATTCCCAGTAGGTTCTTTTTTCAGATCGCTCGGGATAAGTTCCCCTCCTCTTACTTTCACGTATGCTCCAGACGAAGATAATTCCAGGCAGAACACACATGGCGCATAGTATGATGATGAATGAGCCAAAAGCCCATCGCCAGGTCGATTCATCGAGGAAGTCTTGTGCAATCTTGGATCCTGCGAAAACAGTTGCGATGGTCGGCGTTTGATAAAGACCGTAAGCCAACACACGGTTCTTGACCGAGGTAATATCGGTCAAAATGATCGTGATGACGTATCCGAATCCAATATGTCCGACCCAATAGATGGTATAACCTGCGGCGTACGTCTCGATGTTGTGGCAAGCAGCTGTCAAAATGGAGCCTAGAACGATGAGGAATAGCATGAAAAAGAAACCTTCAACGCGGCCCCAGACGTCCACAAGTTTGGCGAAAAAGAGGTTGCATACGCCACCACAAATAGTGGCAACGATGCCAATCAATGCGGTCAGGCCGTGCAAATCAAACGATGAGGTGATATAGGGTTTGAGGTTGGAGCTGATGTTCGACAACAATAACTCGACGAATTGACAAAGATATAACCTGAATTTCTCGGAAAGTTAGCGATAGTGGTGGGATGATGGTTTAAGTATAGTAGCCATACACAATGAACATGGCTATAAGCATCTTTTTGCTCCACACAGCAACGATGGCTTCCGTACGTCGTACGCCTTCTTGTTTGACCTCACCATCCGTGTCACGATTAGATGGAGTTTCGATCTCCTGATAGACCTCAGTCGGAGCCCTCTTTTCACTATCGTCCCCATCTTCGGATAAAGGTGCATCCAAGTCTCCTGCCGTTGTCTTGCGGCCGTTTTGTTCGGAATACGGAGGGACTTCAGTGGCAGCGGATAGTCCAGCAGCACGTTCATGCTCTGAAGCCTGCGGCAAGAACACGTGTGTAGACATGATCAGATGTCAGAAGTGAGATGGGATAAGGAAAGCAAAAAGGATGAGCACGGAAAGAATTCGAGATTTTAGAAGGTTTATAGGAGCTTTATATCACAAATGTTCCACTTACGGTCCAGGATCGCTCGCCACGTTACGTTTGCCATTGAAAAATATCGATGAATGCCTGTTGCAAAGTGCGTTTTCGTCTTGGACAGGACTACCAGAAACATGCAAGGCCACATGAAGCATGGTTGCAATGGCCACCAGCAACACTGGTTGGCAGGCCGCTCTGGTCACCCTTCCTAAGCCTTATCTGGATCTTAGCTTATGGTTGTGGTGCTCGCGATCAACGAACCTGCCGGGGGCACCGGTGTAATTTTTTTATTGGGTTGAAAAGGTGTAGACACTATGTAGGAATGCCAATGCAACTATGTCAACGGAAGTCATTCATTGGCTTGAGGTAAGGATGATGCATCTTATCAGATGATCCGATAATCGGAGTCAACGTATTAAAGTTGAGACCATCTAACCTGATACGTGTGGGCGGATCGACCCGCGACTCCAGTTTTGTTTTGGAGCTAACTCGCATCGACCTCATAGGCTAACAGCTGCACGAGTCGCAGGTGGCAGCAGCGTGGGCCGGCCACTTTCAACACGGCAACGTGACACAACTCTAGACCGATCGCATTGGCTTCAAACCCGAGTCATTGCTGCTTATATCTGCACAATGGCGGCGAGGACCATAGAATCTGCCCTTGGTCGCGCATGGAGCGTTTCTCGTGGGCCTCAAAGTTTTCGCGCGCAAAGTTTCTCAGCTTCGGCCCAGAGACGAACAGATGGCGTGTTCAGGGCTTTGACAGAGACAAGGACCCCGGTGCCATTCATCCATGCACTCAGGGCGCGGCAGGAAGGGTCCAAGGATCCAAGCAGTGCTGACAGCAAGCCTCCGACGGCTGCAGTAGAACGTGATCTTACACCCCGTAAGATGTCGGATAGCTACTATAGTGTGGTATTGCCTCTTGCCCAGGACCCGTGGTTGCTGGATACCTACCTGAATGCAACAGGGCATATCAGGCTGGGCACGATTTTTATGGACCTGGACGCCTTGTCTGGCGTCGTTGCTCATAGACACACAGGTGATGGGGTCACCACAGTCACTGCTGCCTGTGATCGCATTACCATCAAGCAACCCTTGAAAGAGATTTGTGACCTGCAATATAGCGGACAAGTCACATATGCGACAGGCCGCAGTAGTCTGGAGACAACTCTTCGTGTTGCCAAGGCACCCAAACCCGGTGAGAGTGTCAAGCCTGAGGATGTCGTGATGGAATGCAGCTTTACGATGGTCAGCCTGGATCCTGTCACCAAGGCGCCCGTCAATATCCCTAGCCTCAAAATCGAGACTGCTGAGGAAGAGGAGATATTTCGCCAAGGCGAGGCCAATAGCAAGCGACGCAAGGAGTACGGTAAAAGGTCACTGTTGAAGCAAACCCCCAATGATGAGGAATCGGATCTGATCCATTCTATATGGCATCGCCAGCTCCAATATCACGATCCTAACAATCCACTGCGCCAGCCTACAAATGTTCAACTCATGGATCAGACCAGGATCAGCACAACTGCTCTGATGCAACCACAGTATAGAAACCGGCATAATTTCCAAATATTTGGCGGCTTCCTTATGAAACAGTCGTTCGAGCTGGCTTTCTGTTGTGCTGCCTCGTTCGCTCACACTCGGCCAACATTCGTCTCGCTCGATCCTTCCACGTTTGAGAATCCCGTTCCGGTCGGCTCCGTCCTGTATCTCACTGCTACAGTCGTCTACACCGATCCACCCGTTATCCCTGAGGCGTCTACCAGTTCAACAGGTCCGAGGAAGGAGAAGACGAGAATCCAGATCCGAGTTGATTCCAAGGTACGCACTGTTGAGCACAGTGAGACCAAACCAACCGGCCAGTTTAACTATTCCTTCGATGTAGACAAGGATGTTAGGGTTATGCCACGGTCGTATACCGAGTTCATGATGTATATCGATGCACGCAGGCGAGCAGAAAGAGTCGAACAGAGTATCGCGGCCATGGGGATGACTATCAATGTGCGCGATGGCAGTGTGACGGAATAGAATATGAGATGCTGTTGACTGTCCTTCGATTGATCCGTAGACTCACAGGTGGTTGTGCCAGCGAAAAGAGGCTGACAAAGGGACGAGGTTGTGACAAGCCTGTATGGCGGGTATTGTTCAATGATCCAAGAAATCTCGACAAGCCAATCCACTATCGCTTCACAATACTGCTATCGCCTTTGAATTCAATCCAGCTGCATTGGTCTACATCACTTGGCTGTGGAAGAGTTCGTCAAGCGACCAACAGGATTGACAAATTGACATGATGGTTTTAAGAGCTGTGGGCCGGATCACTGGCACGGAGCATGCTTGGATTATCGCCGTGGCACATAGGTTTTAAGTCGTCTCCACCCGGTACGTCGCGCGATCACACACTCTCAAACTCTTCAACCATTGCAGAAAGTTTTCGGCGATTATCTTCCCACCGTATCCAGGTTATCGCTTGTAACATGCAATCGGTCAAATCATCCAACTTATTTGCAGAGCGCCCAAGCACAGGCCTTTTCGATGCTGGCCATTTTTGTTCGCCATCTTGTACGACCCTTAATAGCCGGTCTGCCACAGTCTGGGTTTCATCGTTCGTAAATCCCACCGAAACATTTCGTGAATCTGTTTTGGATAGCATACTGCATAGATATTGCATCCTCTGCTTCTTGTCTGTTTTCGTGGTGATGACAGCCAATCTCTCTTTCGAGAGTTTGTCGTGCTGAAGTATATCTCGATGCGGTAACGTGCTCTCGGCGACTTCCCAAAATTGAGCAACGCGTTTGGGACTGACTTCGAATAGACTGGGGAGCAACGGTTCTGATTGCACTTGATTCATTCTCACGGTTTCGAAGCAGGCCCACAGCATGCTTTCTAGCATATTGACTCGTACTGTCCATTCTTGGATGTTTGCTCCTCCTCCGGAACGAAACCTCTGTCTTTCTATGAGAATCGTGTCAGGCCGATACTCAAGCATGTTTCTAGCGATGCAGAACGCGATCTTGGACAAGTTTGAAGGAGTGAAAGCGGCACTATCGAGCGCTTTCTCTTGGTCGCGAGCAAGACTGCCTTCAACCAGCGCGTTTGTGCTTGAAGATGTCACGCTGTTAAGATGACTCGTAACATCCAATTTGCGCCATGCTTGTACCTTGACATCTTGACTCATCAGCTCGTGCTGGGTTGATACGTCGACAACAGTGTAAGCAAGATTGCGAATTCCCATGTCAATGCTTAGCAACCGGCCGCCGTTTTTGGGAAGGAGCGGTGTTTTCATACAACGTCGAAGACACTGCTCTAGCTCTAGCTTCGTTCCAGTTGTAGAGCCTCCCATGAGAAAGAGAACATGTTTGAGCTGCCATGTCTTTAACGTAGCTAGTTTGGAGGGTGCCATAGATGAAGGCTCCGTTGCCTCAGCCCTCTGGGTTCAAACGTGCTTTGTGATTTTTCTATCCATCAACGAACTCGATGGGGTGGAAACGATTCACATGCGGATACAGTATCATCAGCAGTGCGAATATGACACAAATATCCACGCGTTCCTAGAAGGGCGCCAAACATTTGGTGCTATGCCTACAGCTCGTCGAGGCAATTTGGCGCAACCAGGTCGATTGGTACTATCCTAGGTACAAAACTTTGGAACAGGGTGTCCCTCCGGCAGCATCTAGTTTCCGTAGGTATCAAAAAGGCACTGGGCGCATTCATACTTAAGGTTGGATAGCTGCACTCGCCCGCCATTCATGCATCGGATGTTCGGGTGTCCCTGTCCCCAATCCGCTTTGGGCCGTTGACGCGAGTGGGGAGCTGCAGTACGTAGCCCTGGTACGCGGCAGTCCGAACCTACACGCACGTGGAACGTCTGGCCAGTATCGAACCTCGAATCGCTTCTTGCTTTCCATTTCGCGCATGCAGCAATGCCATGGCCGGCGGAAGTGGACCGATTAGAGAGTATAGCGAGGAACATGCTTCCAACGCAGAGGCCGACACCTTACTGTCACACTTCGAAGCAGGGCCGCCCGACGACGGCCCGGTGATGGGCGAAAGCCAGCAACAGCCGCCACGACCACCACGACCACCTCGCCGGCAGTCGTCTTTCGCTCAGCCGCGAGCGAATGGCGCACCACGAACGCCTAACCGTGTTCGCTTTGATGTTGCAGAACCCGAATCTATCGATGTGCCCAACGGATCCGCCAACCCTGACACCTGGCTAGAAGAGGAGGACTATTTGGACGATGATAACGAGGCTGTATCGAGTGGCCGAGGGGATAGGTCAGCGCAACGAGCGCCCCTTCTGGCAGACATCGAAGCGCCTATCGTGACTCTTGCTCTTGAAGATGAAGATTTCAATCCTGAAGATCTCCTAGAGTCGTCAAGGCCGAAGAGTGGCTTAAAAAGTGCGTTTATGAACATGGCCAACAGTATAATGTATGTGGACACTATGAAAATGTCGTGCATGCTCTATTGTTGAATTGATCGCTAAATGATATTATAGAGGCGCTGGGATTATTGGCCAACCGTACGCTTTTAAACAAGCTGGACTCCTGACAGGAATCGTGCTGCTCATCGTCCTCTCACTTGCGGTAGACTGGACCGTAAGGCTGATTGTCACAAATTCAAAACTCAGTGGAGCAAATTCGTTCCAGGCCACTATGGAACATTGCTTCGGCAAATCGGGTCTGATCGCCATATCACTGGCGCAATGGGCTTTCGCCTTCGGTGGCATGATTGCGTTCTGCATCATCGTTGGTGACACAATTCCTCGAGTGCTCTTGGCGATATTTCCAAAGTTATCAGAAATGCCTATTCTATGGCTTCTCACGAATAGGAGGGCAATCATCATATTGTTCATTCTAGGGCTCTCTTACCCGCTATCTCTCTATCGAGACATTGCCAAGGTATTCAACCCTGCCCTTCCCCATGCTCAGTCAGACAAGGAGTGCTAATTGACATATTCTTAGCTCGCGAAAGCTAGCAGCCTAGCCTTGGTGAGTATGCTGGTGATTGTGATCACCGTCATCACCCAGGGACCTTTGGTCGACAAAAGCCTTCGTGGACCCATCAAAGGCAGTCTGTTCATCAACAATGAAGTCTTCCAAGCGATAGGTGTCATCTCGTTCGCGTTCGTGTGTCACCACAACAGCTTACTCATATACGGTTCGCTCAAACGACCGACAATGGATCGTTTCGCCCGAGTGACGCATTGGTCTACAGCGGTGTCCTGCGTTGCATGCATGGCTATGGCCTTGGCTGGATATCTTTCATTTGGCAGCAAGACACAAGGAAACGTTCTCAACAACTTCCCAAATACCAATGTCATGGTCAACATTGCTCGCCTGTGGGTAGACGCGCTCCCTCCCTCCCGCTCACCGTGCTAAACTCGACAACTGACGTATCTGATAGTTGTTTCGGGTTAAACATGCTTACAACTTTGCCACTGGAGTGCTTTGTCTGTCGTGAGGTCCTGACTCTGTACTACTTTCCAAACCAGCCGTATCAATTGAATCGTCACATCATCATAACGACCTCATTGGTCGTAGGTGCCATGTTACTGTCATTGATGACATGCGATCTAGGGATTGTGTTTGAGCTCGTTGGGGCAACAAGTGCTTGCGCTATGGCTTACATCTTCCCTCCCTTGTGCTTTGTGAAGTTGACTAAACGAAAAACATGGGAAACGGTGAGATCTGTGCTCGATCCAAGAGGGATGAACTTTAGACTAACAAATTGGCTTAGTATGCTGCATACCTCAGCATTGTCTTTGGATGCATCGTAATGGTAATCAGCCTTGTGCTGTCGGTGACAAAACTAATGAAAGGTAAGTGTTAGCATGACTTACTCTCCTATAGGGGATACTTGCTAACACGTGATTAGGGAACGATACAACGGCTACATGTAGCTAGAACGCTTATAGCTGTATATTCATGTATTAACAATGACGGATTGTCCATTATGTATACGCGATAAATGTCGTTTGAAAGTGTAATCGGTAGGTCGTAGACAGTGCATACAGCATGGTGCATTCATGTGTACCGACTAATAAGTAGGTAGATAGGCAGGTAGGTAATGCCAAGCATCATCCGGATCGGGGCGCTAATGTGGCTTGCGTGTAGCTGCATCTTCGCCTTTACCGTAGTAGGTCGACCTGCAGGGTTCCAAGGTTGTCTGCCTGCCAAATGTGCTCCCAGTTCATTACTACTTAGGTGTTTTATCAGGCTTGCATTTCTTCCTTCTACGCGCTTTGCTTCCTTCGCATTTGCGTTTCTATCACAAGGAAATCCTACATCTCCGTTTCACCTGTCGTTCAACCTGGTGCAAACCTGTAAATTGATAATTATTCGAAAAGTCCACCGGTCTCGGTACGCGTTCTGACCAAGTCAATTCAGCCAGCTTCACTTCTAACGAGCGGCTAGCATAATCTTGCAAAATGTCCGACACAGAAGCGAAACGCGAGGACGAGCAGCTCGACCGTCAACCAGACGATGACGACGCGGGCGATGAGGAGGAGATAGAGGCAATGAAGAAGCGTGTTCAAGAGATGGAAGCAGAAGCCGCAAAACTGCGAGAGATGCAAGCCAGCATCGACTCGCAGAATGAACACCTACGCGAAAACAAGGAGGATATAGATGCGCGATCCATCTTCGTGGGAAACGTGGATTATGGGGCAAGCCCGGAGGAGATCCAGGCGCATTTCCAAAGTTGCGGTAGTATCAATCGAGTCACCATCTTACTGGATAAGTTCACGGGACATCCGAAGGGCTACGCATATGTCGAGTTCTCGGAACCAGGCCTTGTCACCCAAGCCCTTGTGATGAATGAAAGCGTGTTCCGAGGCCGGAACATCAAGGTATGAGCGACAGATGCCGACTGTTACTATGGCTAGTGATCATTATTGACAACTGGCATAGGTGGTGCCCAAACGAACGAACCTGCCCGGCATGAACCGCGGCGGTCGCGGAGGTCGAGGTGGCATGCGCGGCCGCGGTGGACCTTATGGCTTTGGTGGCGGTCCCATGCAGGGCCGTGGTGGGTTTGGAGCTCCTCCTTTCGGGCCACGAGGCGGCTATCGTGGAGGGTATCGTGGACGTGGACGTGGATTCCAGCCATATTGAGCGATATCCCTTGGATTTGGCTCATCTAAGTGGGCGCTACCATCAAACACACTTAAGCTTTGACAAGCTTCCGGATGAAGCTTGACCTTTTGCAAGACTGTTGATATGCGGATGAAGGGCAGTTTGTAAGGAACAGAGTTGGACAGCTTCGAGACGAGAGATGCGTCTGACACATAATTAAGAAGATGGTCCACGAAAGACAGAAAGAAACGAAAAAAAAAAAAAGGAGTGACTGAAGTGAAAGAGTTGGTACAAGAAATTCTCAATTAGGAAAAGACGTGAGAGAGGCACACGCTCTTGTATCAGTAGGAATGATTCGATGACTGTTGGTAAGAGGAGGCCAGAGCATAAATTTGTCAGAACCATACCCTCCAGAAACTCTCTTCGCCCCAGATCGCTGCGGTCTCTCCAAGAGGTTATCGGTTTCACAAAGGACCGCCGCGCATCGCAACCTTTAGGGGTGATGCTGAAGCTTGAACCTCGCCAGAGGCCGAAGACGCTATCACTGTCGCGGTTATGTGGCGGTCACTACCACGCGCCTTGAATATCGCCATTATCTTCGGCCTGTATCACTGGCGAAGTTCTAGATTGACCGTTCATGGGGTCGTAATTGAGACAGACCTTATCAGAGGCCCAGGATGACCCTGAGAGGCAGGATCCGAATCTCTCGGAGCTATCGAGGACTACGCTGCGGTGGCTTACACAAAGAAGCATGAATCCGAAGCATTCAGGCTTGTTGCTGCAAGCTCCACAGTATCACAAGACCACGTCGATGCACGATCGGGCGCTTCTATCTGGAGTGGAGGGGTGTTTCAAGCGAAAAAGCCTCTCCACTCGCCGATGCCAACGCGAAGGGTTTATTGGCTGCTCAATAAGATTGTACACCGCGGTTGAAGCCGAAGCGGTCAGGACGTTTACCAACGTCTTATATATCGAAATCGGTCTACCAGCGAGTTTAGATGTTGTCGATGCAATTTGGACCCAGCCCTGTCCGCTGTCAACTTGGCCTTGTCATCACAAGGACTGGTCTGACAAAGACAATGCGGTCCTCCCGACCTCAGAGAGAATCACCATCAGAAAGCGACAACCGTTTTGGCTCAGGGTTGCATGCCGTCATTACCTGCATAGGCAATATTACGTGCATACGTATTAGTTCAGGCTGCTAGCCATCCGCTATCTGCCAGTGAGAATGATGCGCAATACCTGACAGATGGCACCGAGCTGGTGGTGTCTGTATGGGAGACTAGGTCTCTAGGCATTTGGTAAAAGTCAAGACAGTAATAATATCTGCGCGCATTGTATGTAGCGGCGGCAGCTGTCGCGTTCACTAAGCGACGGAAGCATTCGATCTTTTGTCGAGGAGCAGACGAGATTATTTGGTTGCATTAAAAATACGAATCCAGAACTCGAGCAGGATGCAGCAATGTACTGTATCTACCTACCAATGCCATATGTACTGTTCTGTTGAATCCGCAGCCGCCAAGGCGAGACGCCCCACCTGTGACGACTTCGCGCTCATTCTTCCTGACTGTGAGGGAACGGACTTCACCTCCACTTGCCCTGCTCTGCCCTGACTGCCCCAGAGCCCCCGTTTTGCTTTTGCGATCCCTCCATACCCAGATTGCCTACCGACACGCCCTTTTATAAAACTTGGCCCAACATACTCTGCCGTTGCTCGAGCGTGGTGTGATAGACATCCCAGGCCGACAGTAAAGACCGAACCTGCTGTCGTGTGCCGCGGGCCCTTCGGCGCCCTTCGGCCTGCACAGCCACAGCTCACTTAATCTACCTACCTGACAATTACCCGCCTGTTTTACCTACCTTGCCTACTTACCAACCCACTCTGTCGACAATCGACGACCTGCGACCTCTTACTGGAAGAAGCGCCCTCCACGAGCATCGACGACTTGCCGGCTCTGCTCGGTCCACGGAGACTACGTGCGACCGGATCCGGAAACGTCTGCACTGCGGAACTTTTCTCCTCTGACCTTCACACAACGTATTCAGCCAAAGGGGGGCGACTAGAGGGTGGCAGCCTACACAATGGGCGACTCTACCAACAACCTGAGGGTGACAATCATTGCGGCAGATGGGCTGTACAAGCGAGACGTAAGCATCATTTGCGTGGCGTTCTCGAAAAAGGCGACTGACGTCAAGACAAGGTGTTCCGCTTTCCAGACCCTTTCGCAGTCTGCACGATAAATGGCGAGCAGACGAAGACGACACCAGTCATCAAAAAGACCCTGAACCCTT
The DNA here is from genome assembly GCA_018467035.1 of Scorias spongiosa. NCBI lineage: Eukaryota > Fungi > Ascomycota > Dothideomycetes > Capnodiales > Readerielliopsidaceae > Scorias > Scorias spongiosa. The sequence goes on from JACSZZ010000001.1 coordinate 1,322,902, forward strand.
ATTGGAATGAGAGTTTCGATGTGTAGGTTCAGCTCCCGCTCTCCCGTATGGGTCGCTGCTTACCGTCCTCACATAGGCGGGTAACCGAAGATAGCATTCTTGCGGTTCAAATATTCGACCAAAAGAAGTTCAAGAAGAGGGATCAAGGGTTCCTCGGTGTTGTTAATGTCGCTATACGCAGCGTCATTGACCTTGACGCCGGTGGAGATGGTGTGTCGGACATGATAATGAATCCCCATACCACCATGGCATGCTGACAAAAGACTAGAAATGATCACACGAGACCTCCGCAAGTCCAACGATAACCTCGTAGTCAACGGCAAGCTCATACTGAATCTCTCTACCAACCTCCGTGCACCCTTGTCGAGCTCTAGCTCCCAGCGACCCCAAGCGCCATCTGCGGGGACATCTTCAAATGGCGTGCCAGTATCTAGCACCGCCCAAGCAGCTCAGTCGTCGACTTCGCTACAACCAGAAAGAAACGGAACGAGTGCCTCAAGACCTCCAGCATCTACTGCCAGCACTACGGCCAACAGCGTGAACGGGACAAGGCGTCCTCAGGAAGGTGGATTCAGTGCGTTTGAGGATGCTCAAGGAAGACTTCCTGGTGGCTGGGAGAGACGTGAGGATAACTTGGGCAGGACCTACTACGTCGATCACAACTCCAGGCAAACTACCTGGGTACGACCAACTGCGGATTACAACGCCGAACAGCAAAGGCAGCAGATGGGTCAGCAACAGCAGATGGAACGTGTACGGCATCAGGCACGCGTACTTCCAGAAGATCGAACGGGAGCAAATTCGCCAACGTTGCCTGAGCAGCAACAACCCTCGCCTTCTGCCACACCAGCTAACCCTGCAAATGCAGCCCAAATGGTCGCCACTGGAGCCACTACAGCAGGAACCGGTGAGCTACCGGCAGGGTGGGAGCAACGACACACCCCAGAAGGACGAGCTTACTTCGTCGATCACAACACCCGAACCACGACGTGGGTCGACCCGCGACGACAACAGTACATCAGAATGTATGGACAGAATGCTGCAGGCAACTCCACCATCCAACAACAGCCGGTCTCTCAGCTTGGGCCCCTGCCTAGTGGGTGGGAAATGCGCCTCACAAACACGGCTAGAGTGTACTTCGTGGACCATAACACCAAGACCACAACTTGGGATGATCCACGTCTGCCTTCCAGCTTGGATCAGAACGTACCTCAGTACAAGCGTGATTTCAGACGGAAGCTGATCTACTTCAGATCTCAGCCCGCTCTACGTATCCTGTCTGGGCAGTGCCATGTCAAGGTCCGGCGATCGCATATCTTTGAGGACTCCTATGCTGAGATCATGCGTCAAAGCCCGAACGATCTCAAAAAGAGACTGATGATCAAGTTTGACGGTGAAGATGGTCTTGATTACGGTGGTCTCTCTCGCGAGTTCTTCTTCCTTCTTTCACACGAGATGTTCAACCCCTTCTACTGCCTCTTCGAGTATTCTGCTCATGACAACTACACACTACAGATCAACCCTCACTCTGGTATCAACCCAGAGCATTTGGGCTACTTCAAGTTCATTGGCAGAGTAGTCGGTCTAGCGATCTTTCACAGAAGGTTCTTGGACGCTTTCTTCATTGGCGCGTTCTACAAGATGATTCTCAAGAAGAAGGTTTCCCTGCCTGACATGGAGGGCGTCGATGCCGAGTTTCACCGAACGCTGAGCTGGGCAATGGAGAATGATATCACCGATGTCATCTACTCGACCTTCTCGGTCGAGGACGAGAGATTCGGTGAGAAGGTGACAGTCGAGCTCAAACCTGGTGGTCAGGACATCGAGGTTACAAACGAAAACAAACAAGAATATGTCGAGTAAGTAAGAGAGACGGGTGACTTTTCGGATCCAACTGACCCAAATACAGGTTGATCAATGAATGGCGTATTCAGAAGCGAGTAGAGGAGCAATTCAACGCTTTCGTCCAAGGCTTCCATGAGCTCATTCCAGCCGATCTGGTCAACGTCTTCGACGAACGCGAACTCGAATTGCTCATAGGAGGCATTGCAGACATCGACGTCGAGGACTGGAAGAAGCACACTGACTACCGTGGCTACACTGAGAACGACCCTGTCATTCAGAATTTCTGGAAAGTAAGTTGGAGTATCCTAGAGGGTCATAGCAAGAGAAAGAAGCAAACTGACATGACATGCAGTGCATTCGAGGTTGGGACGCAGAACAGAAGTCACGACTTCTTCAATTCGCCACCGGTACCTCCAGAATACCTGTCAACGGATTCAAGGATCTACAGGGATCGGATGGGCCTCGCAGGTTTACAATAGAGAAGTCGGGAGAAGAGAACCAACTCCCGAAGTCTCACACATGTTTCAACAGGATAGACTTACCGCCCTACAAGAGCTTTGAAGCACTATCGCAAAAGTTGACCTGGGCTGTTGAAGAGACGGTTGGGTTCGGACAAGAATGATCTCACCCTGAACGGGGCAGGTTGACAGCAGGAGCGCACTGTGTTGTCAAAGCTGATTGCGAGCTCGGGAGAAAGCGAAGATGGGTATGGCCGGCAAAGGCACAGGCACAGCTCGGCGTTGAAAACTCAAACCTCAATTTCACCGAGGAGCAAGTTTGTCCCAGCAATGTAAATATAAGGATTGACGTACATATCTATATACATACCTGTGTGCCAGGCTGAAGCGGCGAGCCGGATCGGCTGTCAGACAACTATTGTCGACAAAATACGGGCAGAGGTCAAGAGAGCACTGGGTGAGAATGCTAAGGGAGGCGGGATGTGAAGACGAATGCTTTAGAGAGGCGCGAACGGGATGCATGGATGGTGGTCAAGATAGCCTTCGATACCTATGGTACCTTCGCAAGCTTTTACGGTCACATTAAGACATTATGAAGCATTGTATTTTTTTTTTTTTTTTCATCCTTTGCCACGACAGATGACTTGTCTCGATCATATATAGAGACGCTAGCGGTCAATCGTGCGAGCGAGTCAGCGAACAGGGTCACTGCACAGGCGGACGCCACACCACCACCACCACCACCCAGTACTCATAGAAGGGCAGCGAGACCGAAGATAGCGGCAAGGCCGACGGCTGGAGTCGCGAGAGGGCCGGCATTACCGCTGTGAGAGGTTTGGCTGCCGCTGGCAGAAGCGCTGTCGCTTGCGCCTGAGGAGCCTTGAGTGGCAGTCGAAGCGGAGGCGTCGGTGGTACGCGAGCCAGAGATCACGGAGCCGCCAGAAGCTGTCTGCCCAGCGGATCCCGACTCGGACCCAGATCCGGACGAAGACTTGGTGGCGGAAGCGGTGGAGTTGGAGGTGCTAGTGGATGCGTAGGCCGAGGCGGCGGCGCAATACTGCTGCTTCTGCTGGTCGGCGGACGACTTGCGCGAGTCACTGGGGCAGTTGTTGTAACATTGGTCGATCTGTGTGTAGGCGTTGCACAGGCACTTCCAGTCGTTTCCGCCACACTGGTTCACCAGGGGCTGTTGGGTGGAAAGACAGCTTTCGACTATACTGATTGATCATGAGTTGTCAGTTTTGAGGCCTTTCCCTCTTTCCCTCTTTCCCTCTTTCTCTCTTTCTCTCTACATCTCTTTCTCTCTACATCTCTACATGTGTGCCTCTGCTTGATAGTCCTGCTGGAGATCGGATGGACCGTCACGAGGAAACAGGCGGTGGGAAGACTCACGCATCGATGGCACTATTGCAACCGGATGTCCCAGATGCACTCGAGCTGGCCGCACTGGACGTGCTCGTGGTCGATTGAGCGGCGACGATGCCCACGAGGGCCAGCAAGGCGGCGGCAGAGGTGGAGTGACGCATGTTGGTTTTCGTTTGATTAAAATCCGGGGCAGCTCTGATTGAGAAATGGTCGAGGTAGGACAACAAACGACAGTAATGCGAGACAACGATGGGATGTCGAGCTGAGAAAAAGACACGATGATGCAGCACGAGACGAGACGAGACGAGCAGTGGAAGACGCGTTGGGGAATGCCGCCGTGGGCAACGAGGGTGTGTATATATATGCACCCCTAACTGCATGATATTACGGTATACGATTCACATCAATGCCAAATACAACAACTCAGGTATGCTATTCTTGTCGGTTCGATCAACGGTATCAAGGCAATCCGTACCGAAAGTATCCAGGCAGAACAAGAGCTTGATCCTGACGGTGCAGCATTGGCAAGGGTCTGGATCTTCCGATGGCTGCCAAATCCCCAGTCACAGGTCCTAAGCCACCGGTGAGAGTACGACTCTGTTTAGGTGTGTCTTCGACCTGTCGTCGTGTTCGGCTTCTGATCTGTCGTCTCGTCGTCGACGAACGGACGTATAGTATGCATTTGATGGATCTCCACACTCTCGCCAAAAGCCAGGGGCCTCTGGGTGAAACGCAGGAGCTAGCTAGTCGAATGGAAATCCGGGGTGCTTGCAGGGGGGGAGGGGGGAGGGGGGGCAGGGCTGGACAGCACCGGAGGGCGATTTGATTGGCTCTTTGACGGTGCTCGTATCCAGATACGACCTAGCCTTACGCAACCTAGAAGGGCTCGACTGTGTCGGGACAGCAAAGGCCGCGATTCATGCGGATTCACATGATCCTCTTCACATGGGAATGGACATCGTGGAGGTGGAGCGGGACTGGAATGGAACGGGCTCACCTTTGCCCTGCGCTGGTCCATCGCTGTGTTGGCTGGTGGGTCGGTGGGCGAGTGACCTCGGAAGACTGGGTGGGTGAAAGAAGTGTTGTTTATTCCCCGCTCGCCCCTGTCATCGCCCCTCGCGGGTGAAGTGACTGTCTTTTGCATTTTATTAGACTGCCCGAGCTGGATTGCGTGGCCTGTACAGTACTCGCGTTAGAGACGCCGATGAGGCGGGCGGGCGTTGGAGGTCACATAAATAGCCATTCAATATCCGCAAACACGGGTGGCAAGAACTTCGCTGGAGAACGGTGGTCGGCGGGTTGTCTGCCTGGAGGAACTGCATTGCACGATTCTTCGAAGATGTAGTATCATGGATGGATATGTGTAAGGATGCAACGAATAGGGTCACTGTCCCTGGTACGCCTACAATGGATCTGTCTCAACAAACAGAGTCTTCGCCATCGCCTCGGGGTACCTCCCGCCAGCCGTCTCCGTAGCTTCACACGCCCTCCTGATCTCTTGTACCTCCTCGGCTGACAGCTTTACCTTGAGCGATGCTATGTTCTCTTCCAGCCGCTGGATGTTGGTTGTGCCTGGGATTGGGAACACGTCGTCACCTATGACACGACGGGAAAACGTCAGCTGTACAGCTTCGAAGTTCTTGCCGTTGTTCCTTCCATCTCGCGTGTCTGCGTGTCTGCGTGTCTGCGTGTCTGCTTTCATGGATCCACTTACCCTGTGCCAGTAGCCACGCAAGCGTCAGTTGCGACGGTGTGCAGTTCTTGCTCCTGGCCATCTCCGTGATCTTGTCGACCAGCTCGAGGTTCTTGGGGAAGTTCTCTTCTGAGAATCTGGGAGCAAACTTGCGGAAGTCGCCTTCTCCAAAGTCACTGGGCGACCTGATCTGCCCTCCCAACAGGCCGCGTCCGATTGGCGAGTAAGCCACCACCGCGACGCCCAGCTCGCGACAGGTCTTCAGGAGGTTGGTCTCCGGCCGTTCGATGTCCAGGCTGAAGGGTGAGTATTCCAGCTGCACCGCGTCGACGTGCTCTACCTTGCAGGCACGGCGAAGCGTCTCGGCGCCGATCTCTGACAGGCCGATGTATCTGATCTTGCCTTCCTGTTTCAACTCCTTCAGCGCTTGCATGGTCTTCTCGATTGGGACTTCCCTGTTGGCCCTGTGCATGCTGGTGCTCGTCAGCCGCTGTTCATCTCTGATAGTCGAGCCCTTGGCCACCGATCCCTCAGAGGACATACTAGTAGAGATCGATGTGGTCGACTCCCAGTCTCTGTAGCGACTTGGCACAAGCCTGCTTGGCGTATTCATAAGAGCTATCGATGAAGCGAGAGCCATCCTCCCTCATTCGGTTGGCGAACTTGGTCGCAAGGAAGATGTTCTCGCGCTTGCCTGGGTTGTTCTTGAACCACTTGCCTAGTGCCGGCAGACGATGTCAGTGCCGAGAGCCGAAAGGCAGCTTTCGAACCCGTACATATCGAGCACGCATTTCAACCTACCGAGAAGGTCTTCGGAATCCGCATACATGTCTGCAGAGTCCCAGAATAGCTCGCCTCGCTCGTAGCATGTGTCCAACACCTTGAACCGCTCCTCGTCCGGCTTTGGCTTGCCGTAGAAGGCACTCTGTGATCCAGTTAGAACTCAGCTCACGCCCACAGATGAGATGGACCTCTCAAGGAAGCCATACCAATCCCATAGTACCGTAGCCTAGAGCGGTGATCTCCGGTCCGTTCTTGCCCAGTCGGCGTGTGGGCAGCAATGTCTTCTCATGCTGACCGGTTGCCTTGCCGATGACTTCCTTGACCTTTTCCATTCTGAATCGCAATATTTTGGTCCTTTGGCTATCGATCCGGATAGAGTGGACAGGTAGATAGGTGATGTTGGACGAGCATGGTGAGCAGTCCCGTGAAGCCCTGGCAGATATTAAATACTCAAGCGGACATTCATGCATTGAGATAACGTCATGTCTGGATATATTCCCCTCGATGCGGATTGACCCAACCTTACCCACCATCCATCCGTCGCCTCTCCGATTACACCTTATATCCGGCATTGCCACCTCGTTCCCCACCTCGTTCATACGTGGCCATCATGTTTGAAATCCGATCTGTCCTGTGTGCTGCCTGCTTGGCTATTGCCATACTTCGATGCTTACCTAGGTAGACACCGAGGCACCTACTGTACCTCAGTTTTAGTGCAGGTGGAGATGGGATCAAAAGTGCGACGGACTTAAGAACACACGGCCAACGCTACGTCCGAGACCTGCCCAACTTGGAATGTTCCAAGGTTCCAGGAACCTTACCTAGGTAGGTTTCTACGTCTCAATTCTATGTGGATCGCACTGGTTGACAAAAGGTTTGAAGCGGAGAAAGAGAAGTGGGAAACGGTTCAGCAGCCCAAGGACTTTTTTACTATCCGACGACGCTCTCTCATAATGGATACCTATATATAGACACATTGTGAAGTATTCGAAGCACTCACTTAGGATTCGGTAGCTAGGCGCTACGATGCGATTGCTGAGTTTTCTACATGTTCAAACATCTGTACACATCAATACAATTCTCCCTTCCCACAACAGGCTTGTGAAAATGGTATCTGAGCCAAGCAAAATATCATCCCTGACCCTGAACCACTCCAGACCCTTCCCATCACGGTCGTTACATGATATTGCTGTTCCAATGGACAAGCTCAGTACCTGTCTGTTTTGGATGTCTGGACGCTGCGTTTGGACAGTTCATTCAAAGTCAAAGTGGTCGGCCGTTGCGTGAACGTAACAAGGAAACGATAATCCCGATAGCCTCCCCTGGTATAATGTGAAAGTGCAATTCCCCTAAACTCCTTGTGTGCGCCGACAGCAGATCGCATGGATCATCCAGTTGGGCGTTCTTGATTCTGCAGCGTGTGCCGTCCGACAGTCGATGAGGAACTGGAAATGAATATAGAAAAGAAAACTTCGGTTGGCAAGAATGATGGCCGCTTAGCGACTCCCATCATCCCTTCGCTCCTTATGCTCAACGGCAGTGCTGTCTTTGCTCCCTCTCTTGATGGCGACGAGAAAGCTCAAAGCTCGCGATTTTCGACTGCTCGCCGAGCTTGGCCTTTCGTCACCGGGAGCTGTCGCATCACTGACTGGGTCGCATTGCTTGCGGGCCTTTGGCACTAGGTTGAGGTAGATTGGAAAGAGAGATACTGCGGCAAAGCAAGCGACTGAAACGACAAGGCTGTATTGGACACTCTTGCCGTCTTGTACAACGGCCCAGGCGATGCGCGTAAAGATTGCACCACCGCTCACTGCGGCGGTGACGCAGACAGACGCGAGCTTCGTGTGTCGGCCCATGCCACGTAACGCTTGGGCAAAGATCAAGGCGAATATCGGGCCCTCCATGAAGAAGACCAGCATCATCTGAACGATACCCGCATCTTGTCTGTAATGAGTGGCCAAGCTGGCGAATAACACCGTACCCAAAGAGAAGAACAGCAGCAGATGTCGAGGCTTGAAGAAGAATCCGAGGCCAGCGGCGGCGAATCTGGCCAGCGCAAAGCACGTGTGGGCGATGGCCATGTAGTTAGATGCAGTGCGGCCAGGAGCAACGGCTTCTAGCCAACCGTCGAAGTTCGTGCCGATAACCTCTTGTGAGCCAACGTAGAAGAATTGTGCCCAAACAGCGAAACCGAGTGTGATCCAGATGACAGGCAAGCCGTGGATCTTGGACTTGTTTGCCATGTCCATGCGCTCACACACGTCCTCAAGCTCCTCATCGGTGGCTTCCGGTAGCGGAACGTAGTAATAGACCACAGCCAAGGCAATGGTGAAGAGGGAAATGCCGAGATATGCCCACTGGGTATGTATCAGCGAAGTGACATTCTGGACGAAAGCGCGATCTGCAATCAATGGGGCAATGACGGTGCCAACGGCCTGTACACCTTGACTGATGTTGAGTCGAATCTCAGCAAATTCTTGGGGACCGCATAGAGCTATGAAGGGATTGGCAGCGACCTCGAGGATCGACAGTCCAAAGCCAACGATGAAGTTGGTGATGAAATAGACAGGGAAGGAGGTCAGTACAGCAGCAGGCCAGAATATCAGGGTCCCGCAAGCGTAGATGGCCAAGCCGACCATGTAGCAAGCCTTGAAGCCCCAATGCTTCAGGACAAGTCGACCGATCAACACAGGTCCTGCAAGGTAGCCAGCGTAGTAAGCGGTATGGATAGCTATACTGTTTCCCACGGTCATATGGGATGCGCTTTGGAATTGCTCATTCAGCACATCTAAGAGGCCATACTCAAAGCCCCAGATGAAGAACAGTATGGTGACCATGGCAATAGGGAACACAGACTCCCTGTTGGTCATGTGCACCAGACTCTTCTTCTTGTTCATGTCGACGAAGTCGAAGAAGGCTGCATGGGGCTGGAGAGGAGTGTGCCTGGAAGTGTTGGTGACGGCGGTCTGCGAACGTTCCAACCGGTTCGACATGTCGCCATCTTCAGGGGAGGTGAGGAAGTCCATCATGCCCATGGGACCTTCGACATCCTCCTTCGGCGGTGGTATCTGAGGAATCTGGCTGGGATAGCGGTTATAGACGTTCTCAGGTACCGAAGGGACTCGGTGGGGCTGGGATAGATCGGCTGTGGCAACGATGGAGAGCGAGCTGAGCCTAGTGTCTGAGTCGCCAGGATCCTTGAGCATGCGAGGCAGGAAGCGCGAGACGAGAGGCTTGAGCGCGGGCACGCAGGCACACATGATGCCGACGTTGACCTCGATGGCAGACCACATGAAGCTGACGGACGCATACCAAGTGAAGTCGTCCGGGTTGTTGAGGCTGGTCGTGCTCTGTTGCTGTTGGATTTCGAGAAGCCTAGTGACGGCGGCCTTTTGCAGGTAAGCGATGCGGACGACGTCGACAGCGGTGACGAAGATACCGAAGCCAAACGTGACGATGAGGATGATCTTCTGCTTCTTCGGCAGCCTCATGCCGGTCAAGATGGGCATGGGGAGGAGAAGAATGGCGACGTCGGTGATGATGTTGAGGGGCGCAGACGAGAGATAGATGGTGACGATGTCGGTGCACTTTGCTTCCCTGGGGACGGGCGTCTTGAAGACGGCGTTGGGTGGCGAGCACTGGAAGGCGTTCAACATGGTCAGGGCAAAGCCACCGGCATTGACGACGACGAGAGTGGCGATGGTGCCCCACTTGAAGATCTTGTTGCCAGAAGGTAGGGCGAGGTAGAAGGCGAGGATGGAGGTTTTGGAAGCCATGAGCGAAGGGTTGTAGAGCACGCTGAAGGCGTAGTTGAGCCGTTTGAGGGTCGGCTGCCACGAGGCGGGAACGTCGACCTCATGGCGACCGAGTCCCCAGGAGCTCGCGTAGCATATGGAGAAGGACATGCCGAAGGCGATCAGCCACGCGAGGCAAATGATGTAGTCGTCCACGGCGACCTTCTTCACGATACCAGCGCGAGAGATCATGCGGAAGAAGACGAAGAGGAAAGACAAGACCACCATGGTGGCGGTGACCGCCAACACGGCCGGGCTCCTTCCCGTAAGATCATGGTTCTGATCGTTCATTTCGAGCGAGTATGTTCCATCGTCGGCGCCGAGGCGCCATATAGACCGGCGAAGAGTCGAGGACGGGCGGGTTGCTCTATCTCTGTCGCGTCTGCGACATGACGTCGACAGCGATCGAAGGGATGGCGCGGGCGAGAAGGGCAGACGAGGCAGGTGTAGATATGCGGTGGTTCACAGACGCGAAGGTGCAGCTGTGTTGACGGACAGAGTGTGCTGCGGATGGTCGAGCGTTATGCGATATGCGATGATAGACGTTGGGAGTGGACGGGTAACAAGCACGAGAGCAGCAGGACGGCGATGGAGCGAGCTGCAGGGAGGAAATAGACAAAGAAAAGCAGGCGGCACAGCACAGTATACCACCGTAGGTAGGTAGGTAGGTAGTACAGTACCTGTAGCTGGTAGATATCCCGGACCGGCGCAGCGCTGGCGAGAGTTGCGTTGGTGGAAGTGGGAGTGGGAGTGGGAGTGGAAGTGGAAGTGGGTGTGGAGATGACCAGCGTTCGACCCCCGCAAAAGCGGCTGCACCCTCTCGCGTACCTTACCCAAACTGGCGCTTGACTCGTCAATCTGGACCCTCCCCCGGGCGCCTCTCACGTATGGTCATATTCCCTCGTTCCTGCACCAGACCAGACTCGACCATTACTTTTGCGTCGCCAGCCTGTACTGTAGCCGTCTCTTAATTGCCAGTGGACTGTATGTGGGCCGCAAGGGGTTATGTCACCGCTGTCTATACTCCCCTTGCGGAATATCCCTACAGGCACTATGCCCAAGTACTGAACGACTACCGAACCTTAATCGATGTGGGCGAGAGAAATCTCCCCATCTCTCCATTTCTCCATCTCTCCACTGGTTTGTGCCCTACGAATTGCCCTACCTACCTACGATCCTCCGGCTATTCGTTTACGCGAGAATTCTTCCCATATCCAGGTACTTTGGCTCAGCTACGCTGTACTTCCCTCTTCCTCCCTCTTCCTCCGTATGCCATTGGCGATGTCGGATAGCTCTGAATTTTCCACGCAGCTATCCCCTATGGCACCTGTTACCTACCTAGGTACCTACAGTATAGGCCAGAAGTTAGCGTAGCTGTACGGATGATCCATTATGAGATTAATAACCTCTCGGTCAGCTAGCGGCGATTGTCCAACGGCTTGGACACCTTACCCCAGTATTTACGCGTACCCATAGTGCAGCCAGACCCTTTTACCCACACTGGCCACCACGCACTAAGCAGCGAGGCGCATTGGGGAGAACCCACCAGTCTGGCCTGGCCACAGTATTTCCTGAACTCACTTACGTAGCTATCGACACCTCCCCTGCCTCCTGCCTTGCTTCCTACTGGCACTAATATAACACCGTATCATTCATCTATCTACCTACCTACCTACCTACGTAGGTATGTAGGAGGTAGCTATTACGACTGCCTCGGACCAAAGCACGAACGCTGTAGATTCTCCGCCATAGGGCCGTCCTTGGCTACCTAGGTACCTACCACCGGTGGTAGCATCTCCTTGCACACCTGGGCAGCTGTGAATCGCAATCACAAACGGAATCCTGCCGGCAGTATCGTCTGCACCGCTTGAATACCTACCTACCTACCTACCTAGGTAGATCTCTACCAGATGTATGGACAACGTGGGCGCTGGCTGACTGGCTGACTGGCTGACTGGCTGGCTGGCTGGCTTGGCGGCTTGATGGCTTGATGGCTTGTTAGTTCGATGGCTTGATGGTTTGATGGCTTGATGGCATGATGGAACCCCAAAATCACCCAGAACAAGCACCTAGCCACTGTGTATCAGCCTCGTGTCTTCCCTATTCCTTGGAAGCTTTAGTTCCGATGCTGCACCAGTCTGGCCACGATGAGGCTTGCCTAGCTTCGGTATTCGAGAGGGAGATGGCGCAGCAAGTGCACGCCCGCCTTGGCAGCAGCAGCAGCGCGATGTCAAAGCCGTCCTGTCGGTGCGGTGCCCGTGACTCGGCCCTACTGGGGTGGAATATCGGGTCTGGAATGCGGATACCCATACCAAGGTATCGGTAGGTGCTTGTGATGACGATCGACCCTGTTCATTCTTGCACATCATGGTATGCTGCTATGCTTAGAGCAATGGCACCCATTACCACAGGGATTTGCCGCTAGGTAGGTAGTTATGAAATACGAGCCCTCTGATCAATATACTGGTACAATGCTTTACATAATGCGTGCTTTTGAAAGCATCCCGAATCTAGCCTGCCCTCCCAGTCATTTCCTCACGCCGTCGCCTCTTTTTCCAGGCCCTTCTCCACTGCAATGACTCTTCCAATCGCCTCAAGCTGTGCATCCGATAACTCCCTCACCCCTTCAGTCTTCTTTTCCTTTCTCGTCTCTGCCAGTTCCTGCAGAGGCGTCCGCATGCCCTTGATGAGCTCCTTCCTCTTCTCCTTCTTCGCATCGATCGCCTCCATCTTCTGCACAAACTCGTAGTCGTGTCTGGTTCTGAACTTGCTGTATTTGTTCCTCAGTTCGTCGATGACCGACATCGGCATCGGTGGGTAGATCAGATGGGGCCGGAAGGTTTGCTCCTCCACAGCCATTCTCAGCGTGTCGCACTCGAAGTCCTCGTATTCCTCCTTTGGCTTAGATGGCCACGGGATGATCGTGTTTGTGCCCGGTATCCTCCTGTCGCCGTCTGTCTCTTTGAGTTCGATCGCATCCCACTCGCGATTCACTGGCTCCAGACGGTCGATGATCACGTCGCGTGGCACGCCAGTGACCGGATCAGGTAGTGGATAGACGAGCCGGATGTCCTCGATGGGTACAGGTGCAGGCGACACCATACTGTCTTGATCCGTCCCCTGCGACATTTGCATGTACTTGGGGAGCGAGAGTTCCACCTCGTTGACCTTTTCTATCATCACCGAGCCTTCCTCCTCTGCTACTCTTTGAATCGTTCCAATCTTGCCTCTTGCTGGGCCTCTGACCACGACGACTCGGTCACCAACGCGCACATGGTACCATCCGGGGCGGTCTCTGGCCTCGCGTGGTGGCGGCATCAAGTCGTAGCTTTGCCTGGTTCCGTATAGATGTCCATCGTGTCCCAGATCTCTCCGCGGTGCGAGCTCTCCTCGTTCCCAATCTTCTTTCTGGTTCTTGCGCGAGTTTTTGATGTTGGTGGTGAGGACCTCTCGGATCCGCTGCCGTGATCTCACTCGTTCGTACTGTTTCGCCCATTCGAGCTCGGCTTCCCGCTTGCTGCGCTTGCGACCGGCAGCTCTGGCAGCTTGCTGCGACCTCTGTATCACTCTCTGCATGTTGCTCGACTCGTAGCTTGGACACTTCGTGATCACCGCAACCTACCAATGGCCTTGAATGTCGAACCTTCCACTCTCGGAAGCCACCGCGGCATTTCGGGGGTGAGACTTGGCGCTAGCCTCAGGCTGCACATATTGGCCAAATGCAGTAATTCCACCTTTCCGGCTACCTGCTTCGAGTTGATCAGTGCGGACCTGTTATAGTAAGACACAACGAAACGGCTGAATAGCAGTATCGGAAGGCAAGGGTAAAAGTGTAAATTGTCATGGAGATAGAATACAGATATAACACATGAATAATACAGTTGGCCTTATGTTGGCGGAGATCGTCATATGTCAAACAGACTCATGCAGGGTTGCGTATCTGACGCAACTTCTGTTCACGTGTTTCGGCCATCTTGCTGGCCCCAATCCAACAACCGTGTGCTTGGAGTCTTTCGTTAGTGCGTAAAAGTGCACATATCGGTATATGTTCAGGTCTTCGCAGACTCTCACATGGCCAACGACTGTATTGGGCTTTGCTCCCTTTCGAACTGTCGGACAGTCGGTCGGTAAGCCATTCAATCGGACTACGTGCACGAGGAAACTTCTCGGTCGTGTCGCATGTCGTCGCATCGATACGCACGCATGCCGAGATGACTTCAGACGTGCCGATTTCCCACCTCACAACCCTAGACTCGACAAAACTCTCGTCTTTGTCCCCTCCCAGCTGTTCAACTTCGGGCGCACATCCAAGTAAAAGTTCAAGCCTCTGTCTGCGCCGCTGCTCCCTCCTTTGCCAGAATAGAAGTCGATGACATAGTCCACTTGCTTACCGCATCTATCCACGACCCAGTCATGCCGGTCGAATGGCTCCTGATACCCGAGGAACATGTTCCATCTCGCTCTCGGTGTCAGGGCCTTGCTGTCACCGGCGAAGCTTACCAACCTAGGCCCGCCACACTTTTCACTTCCTCTTCCAGCTTCCCACTTCTTGATCTCGTGCCATGCTCGCTCGTTCACCGCATTATGGATCGGAACCACAGAGGACATGTTGGCTGGGTCTGTCGAATGCCCTTTCCTCTTCATCGCATTGAAGAACATCTCCTGGGATGGGTAGACCCAGTTTCCTGTAGCTTCGTCATGACCGGTGTCCTGTTCGTTGTTTGCCGGTGATGGTAGAGCTGCACGCTCTGCAGCATTCAGCTGTTTATTGCGATCTGCAGAAAGGGCTCTAGGAATGGTGGAGATCTCTCGTGAGGTATCGAGCTGAGCATTCGGTCTGCTGAGATGAGATATCTGGGACGCTGGCGCCGATATGGCTGCAATAGGTATCCACCGCCCGCTGTCGAGCGAATATCTGAGCGGTATTGAAGGTGCTATAGCGCCAATCGAAGGAGAGCTATGTGGATGAGGTGCAGCAGTCTTGCCTTTCGCTTTTGCGGCTTCAAGCCATTTTTCTCTTGTTTTATGGTCGACAGGACATTTGTCCACCTCGATATTGCTACTTGTCATTGCGATGGCCGAATTCACGAGTGGTGATCGAGAGAGTATGCTTCTGTCTTGTCATCGAAGCTCTGGTTGGAAGCAACCTGATCGGCCAGTGATTATGTAAAGCCACCAGAAAGGCTCGGCCCGCTCACCCCCTGCATGCAATCCAAGGTGAGGAGGATCAGGAACAGGAAAGTGGGCGTAGCGTTCTGCTATTGAGCCCGACTGGGGTAGAGGAGACCAGAAAATCAAAGCATTGTCCTTTACAACCAGTCGAATATCTGCACGACCCTGAATCGACACACGCAGCCCCTCTTTTCGCTTGCAGTGCTTGAATTCCGACTAGAGATTGAAGACCCAATTCGAAGGGAAAATGGCAACCGAGCAAATATACCGGGCTAGCACCTTTGCGCCTGTCAATATTGCTGTGATCAAGTATGCTCAGTCACCGCCCATGCGGAAAGCAGTCCTCTCGAACTAAGAACCATGACATAGATACTGGGGCAAACGGGATACGAAACTCAACCTCCCCACCAACTCCTCGCTCTCAGTCACGCTCTCTCAGGATGACCTCCGTACACACACGACCGCTTCCTGCTCGCCAGCAAACCTCACCGATTCCCTCACCCTGAACGGGTCCGACCAGGATATCTCTGGGGCCAGGACGCAAGCATGTCTGCGATCTCTACGCCAATTACGCGCGGACCTCGAAGCCGCAGATAGCAGCCTCCCAAAGCTCAGCGAGTTGAAGCTCAAACTGGTCTCTGAGAACAACTTCCCAACTGCGGCCGGTTTGGCTAGCTCGGCTGCTGGGTTCGCCGCGTTGGTTAGAGCGATAGCAGATCTCTACGAGCTGCCTGCGTCGCCGGCGGAGCTCAGCAGGATTGCGAGACAGGGTTCCGGCAGTGCATGCCGCAGCCTGTTCGGTGGGTACAGTGCCTGGAGCATGGGTCAGAAGGAGGACGGAAGCGATAGCGAGGCATACGAAGTGGCGACGGCAGAGCACTGGCCCGACATGAGAGCTTTGATCTTAGTTGCGAGCGCTGAGAAGAAGGATGTCAGCTCTACAGCTGGTATGCAAGCAACTGTCGCAACAAGTGAATTGTTCCAGCATCGCGCACAGAACCTTGTCCCTCAGCGGATGGAGGCAATGGAGAAGGCAGTCAAGTCCAAGGATTTCGCCTCGTTCGCTGATTTGACCATGAAAGACAGCAACAACTTCCACGCTTGCTGCCTCGACACCCAACCTCCTATCTTCTACATGAATGACACCTCACGGGCTGCAGTGCGTCTGGTGGATGCCATCAACGCCAAAGCTGGCCGTGCCGTTTGCGCCTACACATTCGATGCCGGGCCGAACGCCGTGGTTTACTACTTGGTGCAGGATGAACCAGTCGTCGCCGGCGCATTCAAGGCTATCATTCCCGATAAGACAGGATGGGAAAGCGAGCGTGGCCAGGCGATTGAGGCGGGTGTGGCTGGTTCCCTACAGGGTACTGAAGTGGCTGCCGAGGCACTCCAGAAAGGTGTGAGCAGAGTGATCTTGACGGCTGTTGGCGATGGTCCACGCAAGACCTCCCAGCACCTCGTTTAGCAAATCTTCAGCAATATCATTTCTACAAATTATCGTAGAGATTGTCTGTTCCCCTACGACTGATTAAGACCAAGCGTTTCTCCATTTCACCTCTTTCTGCTTGTTGCTGGACCCAGTCACCATATCACAAGGCGACATTAGCATGTTCGAGACGCCTCTAGCACATGCTCGTTTGTTTACTCTTTACACAATAGCCGTGATTTCTCACAGGGTAGCAATCTCGCTCCTTCTACTCCAAGATCTCTAATGCCAGGATAGACCCTGAGAGTCATCTATACAACTTGTAATCTACCCATCACCGCATATACGGCTGTGTAGTACCGCTTGATCATACACCACTTCTCTTCTATGGTAAGGTAATAAACAGGAAGCTGCTACTCGGCAGCAGGTTTCACTTGTTCAGAGCGATCTAATAGGTATTTAATCATTACTGGCTGATTTCTCATACACGAACAATCCTTTCCGATCGATACCATCGCCCTACAGTCGCGAGGTCCACAAGTCCAAATCCAAGATACTTGCCTCAAAATAGGCAGAAGGTCACGTTGTTGACCACGCACGGACATGCACGTAGGTCACTGCCACCATCCATGATTGCTGTCAGTCTGCCCAAAGTCATGAGTACTGTATGTCATCGCTCGTTACGTGTTCAGTTGAGAGTGAGAAGAATTAGACAAACAGTACTTGTACGAGACACGGGTATAGTAGGTAATGACATGAATCCTTATTGCCGTTCGAGGCAAAGATCAAAAATCGAGCAATAGAGACCAGGGGGGAAAAAAACCCCCTGCAAGGAGCTGTGCAAACTTTGACTGCCAAACAGAAATCACCTCCAACTAGGGGTCCAGGTTGTTTACCACTGTTTCAAATCTTCCGTAGCAGTCCTTGCCAAACCGTGGAATTGGTCGTGCCTGCTGATCATGCTCTTCAGCGTGGCCGTATGTTCCAGCCGGTGCGCAGTAGCCTCGTCGATATCTGGGCCGGTCGAATCGGTGGACGTAGTGTCCACCCTGGCTAATTTATTACTCAACTCGTCATCGATCAGGTTGTACGGTTCCTGGGCCGGACCAAGTGACTTTGACCGTACGGCAGTCAGTGGCGCGGAAAGGTCATCGTGGGCCGCACTGCCTGCAGTAGTGTCGCCAGGATATGACAGCGATCTCTCTGGGTCTTCACACGGCGGCTGCGAAGACACAGAGGCAGAACGATCGCGGCTCCCAGGCCGCTCTTTCTCCTTGCGGAAGGACCGAAAGATGCCTCCAAATAGTCCTGGTCGCTTTCCTGGCTTCTCCGATCCTGCCTCGAGATGGGCATGGCTGTGAGGAAGGTTCGAGTGGCGGTGTTGTGGACCGCTGGTAGGTTTGGTGCCATTGCTCGTTGCTGCTGGGGCATGGGGCCCGGGACCAATCCTGGCGCCGTAGGCGTTTTGCTGCGCCTGAAGTATGAGATCGTCCGCGTTCTCTCTCTTTTCCCTCTCAATGTTAGCCAGAGCCTCGTCGCACGCCTTCACGACAACGGGATATTCGTTCATGTGAGCTTCCTGGATCAGCCTTAGCTTTGATATGTCCTGCGCGATCCTGGTCTTATCCGCTGTCAAGTGCCAACCTAGGGCTCTAATATCCAGCCGGATTGCCCTATTCACCCTCTCTTCAATGCCTGAGATCTGGATCAGGAAATCTACCTTTTCCTGCGTGAGCCGGATGAACGTGGCGAATTTGGAGGTATCCGCAATCTGCCACGCCTGCGCGGCAATCGATCCCTGACGGCCGGTGCTGAGGTGCGCATAAGACTCGGCGACCTCTTTCAACAGCTCGTGCTTCTCCCGGAAACCCTCGAGACGGTTGACGTCCATTGCAGGTTGGCAACGATTTATATACTTCTTCGGCGGCTTCAGGCCGAAGTCTTCCATCATCTCCTCTCGAGAGAGACCTGCCGAGCGATCAACGATAGCATTCAAGGCGTCCTCGACTTTGGTCCTGAAACCAGGCTCGTCCAACCTCGCATCGCGGCTGGTGAAGAAGGTGGGCTCGTTCACATCTGGATAGGCGGCGTTGGGGTGCCTTGGGACCGCTCGATCTGTGACGTTACGCGGTGGGGAAGCAATGCCCATGATGTCTCCCCAGACGAGGAGGCGCGCCTGCTGCAGGCCGAGCTTGGAGAGCAAGAGTTGTTCTTCTTTGACCCATTTTGGCCCTGGGTGGATGAGGCCGAATGCTTCGACGCAGTTGCTGAAAAGAGCTGCCAACACAACGACGCCGATGAGTGCGGCCTCGTAGTCGACAGCCTGGGCTCCAGCTTGCTCTACGCCCATCTTGATCCACAGAGACTGTGTAGAACGCAAGTGGCAAGGTGGTCACAGACGGTGAGTGGCGGTCGATACTTCTACCCGGTCCAGAGAGGACGTCTATGAATCATAACCACCCAGGTGGTATAGACTCTTCGTCGGTATTAAATAGGCAGGTTAGAAAGGCGAGAATACTAGTCGGGGGGGAAGCATCAGAGAAATGGGTTACAAGGTCGCCTCTGGACCCGCCAGAAGGCACACGAGAGTATTAAAAGAGTAGAGCGACGAGAATGACCCAAGGCGGACCAGGACCAGGACCAGGTCCAGGTCCAGGTCTAGGTCGAGCTCTGCGTACAAGTGGGCGAGCTAGGGATACCTCCTACTTTAAGCGTGGTCTATTCTTTCCAGGACGGGACTGGGACGGCCATCTTTTTTTGACGATGGGCGTTCTCAGGCCACACGTCCTCGTGAGGGACCTAGGTATGCTCGTGCCACGACCCCCCAACGATCGTCCCAGACCTGCAATACCCAAGAAAAATTCTGATTGGGTGCTCAAGCCCGGGGCTCGATGAGGGGCAGCATGGCCGGGGTGCAGTACGCTGCTTTGTGGTGGGCATGTGTCAATAGATCACGACGGCTAGCGTGGTATGTACGGTACAGCACAGTATGTGCAGTGCAGCAGGAGGTACCACCTGCTGTACTGGCTCCATAGGTAGGGACTTATCGATATCGGCCACCCCAGCGGGCACTTGTGAAGAATATCCATCGTTGGCAAGGAAAATGAGGCAGGAATAGACATTGTAGGGCACAGGTGTGAATGAGATACCTATGGATGATGGTAGCGTGATGGGTAGAGCAGACCATTCACCGCGAGACTTGAGCGGCTTTGTCCCGTCGAATGCCCGGTATTATCTATTGACCGCCGTGAGGCCCCAGCAGACCATAGCCTACCAGGCGTGGCAGCTCAATATTCCCTTGGCAGCCTTTCGTATGTACGAGGCAAGCCAAGTACGTAGAAGTGCAACGTCTTACAACCAAACACATCTCAGCACGAACGTATCACACTCCACCCAACCGCGACTGATGCCCACCAAATAGCGTCTGCCAGGATGGAGCAATGGCTAGAAGTCATAGAAATAGTGACAAGAGCATTTGCAAGGGGAGATCGACAGCCTTTGACGTAGACTACCAGCATGGAGGACCTTGCGTGATGGCGGCCTCCCTTCTGCCTTCATCTCCTACTGTGCCCTGCATGCTCACCTTCGCCTGCTTTCGAAACACTCTACCAACTTCCACAACACCGATTTGTCCAGGGTTACCAATGGACATCTAAGTGTCACGACTCGACTCTGCTCGACGGCGAACTCTGAACGTAGCACAGATAGCTCGACGCAGCTCTGATAGACGCAACATCCATAAGCGTTACCCCCCACCATACAAGTTGCGCGCCACGAGAATTGTAGTCTTGCCACACTTGTGCCTGGCCCCGGGTTTTGCTTTGGTATCCTGGCCGTTGAAGCTCTAGGACTGTACACACGAAGGACGGTTGCGACTTTCGATATCACCCAATCTGCAACATCACTCATTTGCCCTCGTCTCCGTTTTGTGTCGAAGCAGGTATCTGGCCAGGGCTGGTTCCCAACTGGGGGACAGCTGCCTGCTGCCCGGGAGTCATCTGGGGATAGCCAACCCCCTGCCCGGACATCTGTCTCTGGGGTTGATATGGATAAGAATGCTGTCCGTGACCAGGGGATGGTGAGAAGTGTGGCTGCATCTGCACGTGGGGTCCATTGGCCGCAAAGCCTTGATGCGAGCCCTGGTGTTGCATCATAGCAGGCCTTGGCGAGCCCATATATCCACCGGGACCACCCTGATGTTGCATATGATGCATCTGTGGCTGTTGATGATGGGGCATGGGTGAATAGGATGGCTGCGAGCCCATATGGCCACCCAAGTATGGTCCATTCGAAGCCGAAGGAACCATCATCTGGCCTCCAACTGGCGCCATACCCGGCTGGAACTGAGCCCCAGGATACTGCGTCGGTCGAATTGGCACTTGTCCTTATGTCAGTATCTTGCTACGTTTCGTGCGAGAGCGACGAGACTTACCTTGTCCATATTGCTGGCCCTGCATCATCATCATCTGCGGGTTGGGAGGAACGCCGTGCATCTGGCGATGGCTCATCGATGGACTTGGCATGTAAGTAGGCATTGGCTGGCCAGCAAAGTTCTGCATAGGCATGGCCTGCATATGGTTTCCAAAAGCCATCTGCGCTGGATTGAAGCGGGGTGAATTCTGCAGCGACACGTTCTGGCCAAATTGCATACGGGGATCCATTGGGCCGGTTGGTGGCTGGTAGAAACGTTGATGGTGAGGTGCCAAATGAGGGACTTGCAGGTGTGGCGGCAGCTGGTGTGGGTGAGCCATCTGCCCGTTGGGATGTGGTGAAGCGGTCGAGGCATTGCCTTGGTTGCTCAACACGGTCTTCGGGAACATGTCCAGATAAGATGTATTGATGCGCTCCTGTGGGACGGTCCATGTGGGTGGTGTTACGAAAGGGGTGGGCACGCCACCGTTCTTTGCATTCTTCTTCTTCTGCTCCTCCGTGTAATCGCCGTTCAGCAGAGCATGTATGACATTGTAGTCGTGCTTGCCATAGATATCTCCCTTCGGAAGCTCAGGCCGTGGTTTCTTCCTGCTCCAGAAGTCGTCAACGCTACTTTGCTTTGATTGAGGGCTGGGAGACGCTTCAGCCGGTTGAAATGCGGTGGGCTTGAATTCAAAAGCACCTGCGTTGAGACGCTTGCCCGGGCTCATTGGCGTGTCACTTGGTGGTGCCGGTGGTCCTTGGGTCCTTGACACAGACGGAATCCTAGAGTTAATGCTTTCCGGCAGTGGTTCTATCGGCGGAAGGCCTCCTAGCTTGTGCGCGGATGGCTGCCGTTGGTTCTGAAGACCGAATGCACCTTTTTGAACAGGAGCGTGCAATGGGCTTCTAACGTTCTGTGATGGACGTTGACGGTGCGAAAGGGTTGAGTTCGCTCCACTCGTACTTGGCGTGGCAGAGACACTGGCTGAAAGCGCTGGCGATTGGGTCTTCGACTTATCCTTCTCCAGCACTTTCCTCTCCTCAGCTAAACGAGCAGCTTCGTCTGCTTTACGCTGGATCTCCATTTGCTTCGCACGGTCCTTTGCTAGGATCGGCACCAGGTCATCCGGCACACGACTTTTCAATTGAAAGTTCAAGGAAAACTTTTTGAGGTCATTCAATTTAACATTCTTCTCATTGCGAGCGTTGGTGAGCTTTTGCTCTTGAGCCTGGCGTATGCGCAGTTTCTCGTTTGTAGCAAATTGCCGGAAGGCATCTGTCGCACCTCGCACATGATCTTCTGCGGTATTCTCATTCGGCTTCTTATTCAAATCTGAGATGGTTACGGTGTGTTTTGAGGTCTGTTCAGCAGCCTCGAGCTGTTCGCTCTTCTGTTCGACACCTTTTTGTGGAATGGGTGACGGTACCGTTTCTGAACCTGCAGTAGCCTGTGTAGAAGCGACAGAAGGCTTCGCGAGTTGGCTTGAGATGATGGCGGGATCATACGGCGCGCCAGGTACGGTGGGAGCATTTGTGATTGGGCGGCGGGAAGGGGGGACGTATGAACCAGCTGTTCCTTTAGTCAGGGGCGCGAATTCCCTCTTGACGCCAGAATACTTTTCCTCTTCGTCTCGGCCATCGTCACGGGTCGAATTCTGCCGTCTCTCTTCGGCGACGTGAGGGTTTGCTGGCGCCGATGTTTCGATTTCTTTTGCGATGCGAGCAGCTTCCAGTTCCCTCTGCTTGTATAGCGGATCGGACTTATTGATCGCCGTGGTATAGATATTCTCATCGTAGGTGGACTGAACACCATAAAGCTGTTCATTGACGGCGAATTGATCCCAACCTGTTTCTCCGGAGGCGCCCAGAGACATATCGACGCTGTCGGCCAAGCCACCATCCCAGGGCTGCAGCTCACGCTCGCGCGGTAAGCGTGCATCTTGGGTAGAGATTTCGGTATCGGTGCGGAACGAACCCGTCGCAGTGCCTATTATATGATCCATTGTAAGCGACTGCTTTCGACATCACAGGGAAGGGGTCAGTACCATTGGCAACAGGTCGTGCAGGGGAGGTCACAACACCAGGCACAAACAAGTCTGTTGTATCGTTCACGTCAAACGTCATGGCGAAGTCCTCACCCTCGCCAATATATTCCGGTGCCACGTCCACGTCTCCGTTTGTACGCTGGTGTTCTGACGAGGGCAGACGCTGAACCATTTTGAGGGTGTATTGAGCTCTCGAAGGGCCTAGTGATGCGCCGCAGAAAACACCTCTGAACTGCTCACCATGCTTCAGGGTCAAGGTTGCATCGTGACCAACGAAGTTTGCTACTACCCACAACAATCTATCGTGCGCATTTTTCTCGATATTGGACTCGCTCTTCTGTCTTGTGTGGGATTGGGTTGTTTGTCTTGCGGATGGAGTGCCATTAGGCTGAGCAGAGGTGAGGCCGCGCTTCGTGATTGGATTCGGGCCTTGCCATGCGCTCGGTTGGGGCGATTGCTGTCTTCTGATGCACTTATGGTTAGCTAATGTCGGAGGCACAACAGCTGGCTGTCCGGCAGTGCTGATGCACGTGCGTTGAAGTCAAACGTAACCGTGAAAGGGACAATGATGGGCAGTCGTGGGGGACGGGACGAAGATGCAGCAATTGCCTCACCTGTTGTGGCCATCGACAGGAGACGCAGCCTGCTTACGCGTGCCGTCGAGAGGCTTTCCGCCAAAACCGCTCTTCAGTTGTTGCTTCGGCCCATTCATGGTGCTGTACTAATGGCGAGTTTGGACCCTTCCTGATGAGATCGAGCAAGCCATCCACAAGAACGGAAGTCTATAGGGTCGCAGTACCACGAGGGTGGAGCGCGGTGGGTAAGGTGAAGAGATGCTGTGGAGGTCAATGGTAGTGGGAACGGGCGTCAGGAAGCCGCAAGTGGCCTCAAAAAAGGGCAGGTTGCTGGGCCCAAGCAGTCAGCGGCAGGACAGGTTCGGGTCAGCAGTGTGATGTGATATGAGCCGATGAAGGAGGCTTGAAAGAATGGCGTCTGAAAAGGTGCCCTGTAGTCAGAGGGTTGGCAGCCGAGAGAGACAGACAGACGAGTGTAGCTCCACACACGTAGTAGTAGTGGTGGTGGCAGTGGTGGTGGAAGTGGTGGTTGTATGTAGTAGGTAGTGGTAGTGGTAGTGGTAGTAGTGGAGGTGGTGTAGTAGTGTAGCAGTGCAGTAGTAGAATAGTAGCAGCTGGTGCCGTAGTATGGCGGGGAGGAAGACAAGGCGACCGGGCTGCACTTGCTGTCTGTCTGGCCGTCTTTGCTGGGCGATCCCGCAGGCGAAGACGTTAATAACACTACCGACCTACCCAGATGGGTAATTAGAGGTAGGTAGGAATAACGATAACAATATATAAATAGGGAACAGGTCTAGCGCAAACTACAGCCACGTAGAGATCTGTAGGTACTGTACTGTAACCCACTTCCAAGGTCACCTCTATATACGTAACCGCTGGGCGTCGAATACCTGGGCATTACCTACCTACTACCTACCTATACCTAACCTACCTACCTACGTAAGGTAGAACAACCTCCTACCCTAGGGCTACCACTACCTGACCGTGAATACTGGATAGATCCATGGGAAAAGGATACCTACGTGATACAGCAGCACATTACCTGTGTGGGACGGGGCGTGCCGAAGTCGTCTACCTGGGTCGGTGTCTACCTACCTGGGTATACTTGGATTGTGAACTCCGCCGTCCAAATGCCTTGGTATCGTCTTATTGAATGCATGCTGGACTCGTGACGTCCAAGATATCCAGTCCAGTCTGCGGTGCTATGCATGCAGCGCATCGGCATCTGCACCTACGGTACATGGTTGGCCCCATCCAAGACGGCAATTCGATGCCATTGCTATACCTGGTGGCTGCTGCAAGGCGCTTCACAACCAGTTGGGGCACCGCACACAAACCTACCTACTTGGGAAAGGTCGCGCCCTGGAGATCGCCCTAAGCGGAAAGATCCGTTCAGCGGCCCGCTGGATAGTTTGGGGCGCCCTCAGTATTGCTTAGGTAACTCGTTACGTGATACGACTTGGCGGCTTCTGATTCGCGACTTGAAGCTCCCTCCGTCCTCGTTGGCTTTAGCATGTGGTCGCTGATGCTCTGCACCCCGATGCTCACACGAACCGGTCTTTCATTCACCGATGTACCACATACCTGCTCGCCTTCTCCTTCGTAGTATACGCCTTGCTTGAAACCGTCTCCGCCTACTCTTCCACTCTTCGTGTGCCTGCGTCCATTCGCAATGCAAGAAGGTTGAGTCTCCCATACTAGCCGACTCACGACGAGATGCGCAGATCACAGCCGCACAATACTACCCGCTGCGTATCAACCAACGACGACGTCCTCGCCGACCATCAAGTCACCTGACCATCTTTACCTTCGGAACTATCGTCACCAACTTCCTCGTCCCATCCGAGAGCGCCAGCTGTAGCCGTCAATTTGACTGCTTTCCCAATCATGTCCTACGAAAATCACACTCGGCAGTCGCAGCTGTATCAGCAGTCGGATTACAATGTACCGGTAAGCTCACATACTTCTGAAGAGTCGCAAGCATACCAGGCACCACAGCAGCAGCAGCAGCAGCAGGGCCAACAAAGTCAACATGGTCAGCAACAACAACAACAACAACAACAGCAGCAGCAGCAGCAGCAGCAGCAACGTGGAAGTGGTGGATCCGGCCGCTCCTCTAGCGGGAGAACAAGGCAAAACGTAAGTCAAAGCAGACTTCCACCACACTGTAAATGGGCCGTATTGACAGCCTGAAAGGCTCAGCAGCAACTTTCCACAATCGAGAAATCGGTCACCCACCTCCTGGTAGCCACTAAGCAGCTCCTGGAAACACTGACTATGTGGTCAAGGGGAAATGCTACTGAAACAGAGGTATCGGATGTCTATGTGCGGTTGGGCTATGAGTTCAATATTGCGTGCAGAGCGTTCAACTCCATAGGCGTGGATACTCACGACTTAGGTCCTGTCCCAGATCTATTGCGCACAATACTAGAGGATACATTAAGCCAAGAGGCTAGTCAGGCAAGCCTGGACAAATACTTGCCTCGCATTCGCGACATAATTATCAACCTCCTACACGGTCTGAAGAAGAAGCAACAGCGTCTGCGCCAGAGAGGCGTCCCTGCATCTGGGGAGGCGCGACCACCCAGGCAGGCATCTACTGCAAGCAATGCCAGTCTAGATTCCAACATCACGGCCCAACTAGAAGATGTCCCAGTGAGAGCTTCCAGCAGCAGATCATACGCTCAGGGTTCTGGTAGCACAGACATCTCTGGGTTTGAATTACCGCCACGAACTACAAGTGCGCCGACAAGTAGGCCATCACCGAGACGGCAAGAGGGTTCCCAGCAGGTCTCGCCCGAACACATTCCCTTGCCACGTGAAGACTCAGGTTCTACCTTGTCCAGCAATACAATGCAGAACATCCCTGTCATAGCACCGTACCCAGAAACAGATACAATACCGACAAACCAAGGCTATGAGCCATCGAATCAACCCCAACAGGTCTACGATCCGCCTGTTCCACGTCCACCACAGAAACAGAACGATGCGCTCCAAGCCCTCCAACGGGGCGGCGACCTTGAACGCAGGGCCTCTCGGCGATTTTCGGCATACCATATTTCGAAGCACCTCGGAACATCAGTCAATGGCGTAGGCGGTATTCCTCCTGCACAAAACTCTCCAATCCCGAATAGAGGTCGTGATGTACGTGACTCCATGAATGCCGTCCGTTCAAGAGGAAGCATGCTTCACAACCGTGGCCGATCGAAACAGGAGCAGAGATTCGAGTCTTCGCCCAACCGACCAAGGGAGGCCCAACGCATATCCGAAGAAGTCACACAAGCCGGGAAGGATGCAGAAGTGGCATCTACGGACCACCGAACCGACAGCGACACCGAGATCATGAAAACTCCGATCGATAAGCTTGCACATTACCCTTTCCCAGAAATCAGTGAGAATGAGAGACCGAGTGCCACGTTAAATGGGCCTGTTCCAGACCCAATCGGGCCAGATGGAAATTCGCTTGATTCTCCATACCGCGGCGTTGTCGTGAAACAGCAGACCACAAGCGTGATGCCAGCAACGCCAGTGTCGCACCAACGAGAGGCACAAACACCACCATCTTCTCATGTATACGCACCCGACGCTTCACCTCAAGCTGGTCGAGAGCTTACCCTCTTTTTGCAGTACAAGAGTCGGATCAAGAAGTACGTCTTTCCTGATGGCGGTGATATTAACCTGGGACGTCTGCAATTGGCCTTCATCGACAAATTTGGTTGGAACGCCCACACACATGGGGATTTGCCAGAGATCTACATCCAAGATCCTGTATCAGGAATAAGACATGAATTGGAAGACATGAGTGAAATCAAGGAGAGATGTGTGCTCGCGCTGAACGTTGAAGCCCTCGACGAAGTCAAACGCCATATAGATGATGGGCTTGGTGGCTTGAGGCGAATCATCGAAGGTATCAAGGCCAGCGTTGACAACCATGGATCAGCAATACAGAGAGTTTCCGAGAATCAACAAGAGACGGCCAAGGAGCTAGCAAGTATCATCGCTGCCCCTTCAGTACGCTCATCGACCACCAGCACATCTAGCAACGTCGAGCGCACCGTTTCCGTCAAGGACAAAGCTGGACAGCTCAATGAAGTACAAAAGCTGCGCCGCGATCTCGCGATCGTTCGGCAGACCTACACATCGTTCGTTTCGGACATGAACGCCTCTATGGCAACAATCCGGTCGAAAGCAGCTACGGTTAAGTCGACCGCTGAGAAGGCCGTCATCCCAGACCTTGACAGCGGATCTGGTCGTGCTTACGTCAACAAAGGCAAGGATACATTATCTGACGATAGTGAAAGGATTGTAAACCGTGTCGATGACCTACAGGACATAGTAGAGGATTTGCGTAAGGATGTCGTGTCCCGTGGAGTTCGCCCCATCCCGAGACAACTTGAAGATGTCAGCAAAGACATTAGCATCGCAACTGCAGATCTGAAGAAGATGCAGGAGTTCTTAAAGCGCGAAAAGCCCATTTGGACCCGAATATGGGAAAAGGAATTGCAAGTGGTGTGTGACGATCGTGACCTGTTGACTATGCAGGAAGAGCTTGCTGCAGATTTAGAGGATGATCTGGAAAAGGCCGCTGCGACTTTTGCTCTCGTCGAAGAGGCCACGAAGCAGCAAAACCTTCATAACCCAAACCCCACGGGTTCTGGATCCCGTTCGACCTCTCGGACGCTGAAGTCGATAGGTATCGATCAAGGGGCCGACCCTCACAAAGCCAAAGATGGGGTTCTCGGAGAAGTTCGGGCATTGCAACCAAATCACGAATCTCGGCTGGAAGCAATCGAGCGTGCAGAGAAAGCTCGGCAGCGTGAATTGGAAAACAGGCGAGGCGGCGAGTTTGAACGGGAATTGGGCAAATTCGTTGAGCAGGACAAGTTGAAGAAAAGTGGCGGCATTGCTGAGGTTGAGCGCATCAGACTAATCAAAGAGGAGCAGGCCCGCCGTGCGAACCACGAGACCATGCTCAGGCGTGAACGAGAAAGGGCGGAAAAGGCGGCGGCAGAGGCTCTTGCTGCGGCTGACGCGCCAACCACCGATGCTGACGAGCCATCGACGGCAGCGGTCACTGGCGATAGCCACACAGAGGCTATCAATCTCGAAGTTCCGGTACCTGACAGATCGCCTGGAGCCAGTAGTCCTGAACCTGAGTTTGTCGAAGCAGCCGAAGGCATACCATCTTCCCTAACCGATCTGCCTGTCTGACCGGGTGATACACTGTTCAATTGGGGGGGCGCGTACCTACCAACATTCGAAATGCCAGTATGCCGAACTACCAGGCCACAGGTGTTTCAATTGTACAACTTCTAAATGTAACGGTTATGTAGTAAAATACGATACACACTTGCCTTTCAAATCAGATTCAGCCAGCATAGTGGATCATCCCCGCGTTAGATTGGGTACTGGTTGCCACCCAAGCTCGGCTGTTTTTGTTTATACCTACCTCCCTACCTACCTACCTAGGTACCAAGGCGGATTTTGGTTTCCGTTAGAATCTTGGCTCTGATAGGGCCTAGCTCCCTACTTGGTTTGATAGAAGTCGTCTACACTATCCATCGATTATCCGTAGTAAGAGTACCTAGTTTCGGGTTCAATCCTCTACTAATCGCCATTACCTGCTCGGTCCAGCCTGCGAGCCTTCCATACCAGCGAGCAGTTCCGAGCAATGGCATGCACTTGACCCAATGCGAGAGCCCTTCAACACTGCCGACGTCAGATCCACCTCTGGGCGCATCTTCGCGCCCTGACAGCTGCCATGGCCGCAAGCAGTCGATATCGCTCTCTGTCCGGCAGTTTCATCGACCATGAGAAGCAGCAGGAAGCACATCGTTATAACTACACCCACGACCCTTACGGTTCGGACTCCGATGTTGAGGCACCCTCCCTCGTTCCCGCAAGGGATTTGTCGCATGAGCCGATCCTTGGAACGAGAAAGTCAAGAATGGCCGCGAACCGGTACCATCTACCGCGCCGACGCTTCACGCGATACTTCACCCTGGTCATCGCGACGCTCCTGTTCGTCTTCATCTTCAGCCTCGTGAAGGCCTCCTGGTCCAGTCGTGCTGCGGTAGAGTTTGGCCCGCCAAAGGACCCGCCGCCGCCTGCCTGGGAACAGTTCCCCTTCCTGAAACGATATCATGGAGGAATACGAAAACTCATATCCAGGTCTTCCAACGAACGGGAGTACCCTAAAGGCGATGATGAGGAGATCAAACTTATGATCGAGGCGGCGATGCGGCAGAAGGCTGAGGAGGATAGGGTTAGAGACAAAGGGTTTCAGAAGAGAGAGGAACACGAAGAGGCCTCAGCATCGGAAGGCTTCTTGAAAAGCGCTGTCAGGTTTGATCCCTTCACAGGGGAGATGCGACTAGATGTATATGAACCAAGGGTGAAGTGCTTCTTGAACAGCACAAATAAGTTAGAAGTTCCACAACTGCTGGCATATTCAGGCGTGACAGAGGGCTTTCCAGACCCTGTGATCGGCAGTCACGAACTTCTTGGGCTGAGGAACGACGTCTGCTTTGAGAGATACGGCAGGCTAGGACCTTACGGCTATGGATACAGCAGGAAGTATGGTGGGAGTGGTGCTGGTGTTGATGGACATCGTGAAGGTGCTGGTCTCGTCTGGGGAGATGACCTGGAAATCGACTACCGAGATACAAATTGGGGCCAAGCGCAACATGATTGTGCTCGAGCTAACGCCCATCGATTCAAGACCAAGCCGGGTTGGTTTGGAAACTTGGGAACTGCATCCTCTTCAGATGTTAAAGAGGAGAAAACAGAGACAAAAGGACCAACAGGCCAACAACTCCTTTCGAGGACGGCAGTGATCATCCGTACATGGTCGGATTATGAATATGATCAGGAGGACCTGTTCTACCTTAGAGCTCTCATCAGTGAACTCTCACTCCAGTCTGGCGACGAGTATACCGTCCACTTCCTGATCCATGTGAAGGACGACAATCTCCAGATATGGGCTGACGACCAGCTTTATCAAGAAATTCTGAGCAAAAGCCTTCCGGAGGAATTCCGAGGAATGGGCACACTATGGACTGAAAGGCAGATGGGCCTGATCTATGGTGGTGTTGAGGATAGTATGTACAGAGACCTCCCGGTGCATGGCACCTACCGAAGCACCTTCATGCCCGTCCAGTACTTTGCACACATGCATCCAGAATACGATTACTTTTGGCACTGGGAGATGGACATCCGCTACACTGGGCACTACTATCATCTGTTTTCCAAGGTCAGTGAGTGGGCGAAGAAACAACCACGCAAAGGGCTGTGGGAAAGGAACAGCCGCTTCTACGTGCCATCGGAACATGGAACTTTCGACGAGTTCAGAACTATGGTGAAGTTTCAACTCGAGCAAGGCACCGCTCACCAAAGTAGTGTCTACCATAAATTCGCTGCCGATGCCGGAAAGCACTCGCCGTTCGATGTGGGCGCAAACCAGCCAGAGAAGCCAGTATGGGGTCCAGAGCCACCTACAGGCCCCAATGACATTCACGACAACTCGACCGACGTGTACCCGCCAGCCGGTACATCCTACGACAAAGACACTTACGAATGGGGAGTTGGGGAAGAGGCAGACTTCATAACTTTCAACCCACTATTCGATCCGCATGCTACTAATTGGATTTTAGCGGAAGACGTGACTGGATACGACACCAGTGCTGGCTATCCTCCACGACGCACAGCCATCATCACTGCCTCGCGGCTTTCACGAAGGCTGCTGGAGACCATGCACCAAGAAACGTCGACCTCGCGCCATACAATGTTCTCGGAGATGTGGCCAGGCTCATGCGCTCTGCATCATGGCTTCAAGGCGGTCTTCGCCCCCCATCCAGTTTACATCGACCGCGCATGGCCGACTTCCTATCTCGCAGCTATCTTCAACAACGGCAGAAACGGAGCGGCTGGTGGTGCGAGGACGAGCGTCTTCTCCGACGAGCGGCAGCATAACTTTCGAGGCACTACCTGGTACTACAATAGCGGTTTCGCGCCCAACCTATGGAAGCGCTGGTTGGGCTTCAAAGTTGACAACGATGGGGGTGAGGAAGAGGAGATGGCAAATGAAGGCAGAATGTGTCTGCCAGCCATGTTGTTGCATCCCGTCAAACAAGTCGATCTGATATTCGAGCACCTCGAAGGCGAAACAAAGTGAAGTCGGTTCCGCTATGATGATGTCGAGAACGAGGCAGAATGTTTGGTATGAAACAACTCTTATACACGATCGCCGAGAACGTTCGTTCCTAGAAGTGGGCGTGGCTATCCGCCCACCATTTCCCACGTGTTTCCTTGGTAATCCGTCGGCTTTTCGAGCGGCAGCAGATTACGTGCGATGTATTCAGTAATGAGATAGGCAAAGCAATGCCATGATGAAATGGAATGTAGACTCACCGACTCGGCACAGATGACGGTATTCAACAGTTCTTGTTCGCAGTTTCAAGATACTTCGCTGCCAAACCAGCGGTGGGACAGCGAGAGTAGTTGGGATTGATATACAACACTGACTCCTGTAATCCCTTCGCTAAAGGAGCCGCCATTCCAATGCCAATGGAGATACAAGTTCGCTCTCGAGACTGGGACATTTCAAAGCCACTGGGTTACTTTTCGATACCCACATCGCCAGTTCTGAACAGCGTTTTGATGAGCCTGACTTTACTCGACACACTCTATTCTCCAATGATCATTGTTCTTGCTGTTCGTGTACTCACCAGGTATTTAGGAGACACGGAAATCGAAACGCTTGGAGACCACTTTTGCTATCCCATAGCACACATGTCACTGTCTAACACACTTCTCGTCAATCGTGGCCACGGTCTCGCCATCGAAAGTGTACCTGTTCCCTAGATGGCCGAAGAGGAGCTGTCATCTTTTCAGGTGGCCTGGTCTGACTTGATGGTGGTACATTCGACCGACATGCGCACTCGAACGCGTCGTATCGTAGCTACAAGGTGAATCGCCTCTGACTGAAGAAGTCTCATACGACCCGTTGACTACACCCATCACCGGACTTCAACTACAACGCCTCATCTGCTAAGCGAATAGTTAAAGACCCGACATCTGCCAATACGTGTCGGGTATGGAAGATGACACAGGAGATGTATAGCGGCAAGGGTACCGCTAAGATCACTTGTTATGGTGCGGATCCTTTTACAGCTATTCAAATGAAACCCTGCTTTCCGTGACGATGATCGTTACGTCTTGGATACTTCACCTCCCTAGAGAGGCTGTTCTCAGAACACAAAGGCTTGGCAATCCATGTCATCATCAAGGCATGATTGCTAGGTTGATAATGTCGGAAACGATAGGACGAGATAGCTGCGATTTCCCAATGCCGAGCATTCGCACACGGCACAAAGGCATTGTAAGTCAAAAAAAAGCTCACCGACTCTTCATACTGGTAAAGGAGGGATCGGCTATGTTCATGGAATGGTTCAGCGGCACCACGCTGGATATGCTTGGTGCCAGCATCATCAGGTGATCGAAACGCCACGAACTCAATACATCTGAGTTGTCCATGACGGAGCTGGTATATTTCGAGCGAGAGGTGGATACGCGTTATCTTTGCCAATTCGTGCAGTACAGTATATTCTTAAATGAGATCGCCAAGCTCAATCCGACAGTTGCCGACCGCCTCTCGTGTGAATAGGTTGTCGATAACAGTCTCGATAGATCGGCCTCTTCGGTGGGGACACCATGGCCATAAGTGAATACTGGCCGTTAGTATCCAGCCTTACGTTGGCTTGTATTTGAGCATGTGGAACTTGGTGGTGCGTCTTTAGTGAAGATGCCTGGAAACGTCTCCAAGTACCCCCTCTCGTTTCACATACCAACATCGATTCTGCTGTCTGTCTTTGATCCCAAACGTATGTGGTCTGCAGTATCAGAAGGCACCGACCTTGGTCATGGGGTACAACGAATGCTTCTCACTGCAACCTCACTACAGCAGTAGATATATTCCTGCATTGTGACAAGATTGACCAGCTATAGCGTCGCTCACACCAGATCTAGCATTTCCATTACCAATCCTCGGTTGCGGATGTTTAAAGCAGGGACTTTAGGAGCTGAAGACAAAGGGAATGGAGGGCTGGCGTGATGGTCACGACAACATCTGAGATGATAAGACCGTCTCGGCATCGGCTCTTGGTCGTCCATAGCGACGGCTGCGGAAGTCGTCGAGATCCATAAATAAATCGTCACCACCTCACCTGTCTACATGACTAGACTAGATGTAGAAGCTACTACTGCAACAGAAGTCGTGGCCATCATAATGTAGCCATCGATCCGCTCGAGCTATGGTCCTTGCCTGGGCGTCCCTCAGTAGCAGAGCGGTCAATGAGACGAGCTCCTTTGCGATACCGAGGATCATGATGGATGCGACTGTGATTGCCATGGGTACGGTTGATTGTGCCTTCGGCAATCTCAATGAAGGTGAGCAACGACTAGAATCCCTATCGATCAGTCATGAATGACTGACCGTGCTGCGAAGCAAATCTACTGGCATCGCAGTATGGTGGGAATCAGCGAACTGCGGTATGGATTTCATTCGGTGGACATGATCCCAGTCTGCTTGAGAGATGCGACCCACAGGCCGGATGGTAGGCAAACCTTTGGGTTGAAGGCTATGGTGATGAAGAAAAGCTATGCGAGAACGATGATACCTCGCCAAAACTTGCAGACTTTGATTGTGTTCCATCCAGCTTGACCTTATTTGACCATTGACTTCAACTTGGCCCATCCTTTTTTCTTCGTCTTCTTCTTTTGAGTTAACGCTTCATGCATGAGTCTGCTCGTACTGATCAAGTAATCACAAAATGATTCTCCATAAGTTATTTGAACATGTCACCTTGTAATCTGAATGGTGAAATGGAACTCGAGGATGACTGTGTTTCGCTGGGTAAATGTTCTGCCACTGGGCTAAGCCATCATTGTTGGATTACTCGGAGTCTATCAGAATCTCCGGACTCGAAGTCTACTCGAGGTCAGCAGCTCAGGCAAAGCTACTAGCCAATTTGGGGATCAGCCTGGATCTGCAGACCCTTCAACCTATTGAGGGTTCTCAGCCGACAAAGGTCAGCCAGGCTCTATGAGATGTCTTTCGACAATGACATGACGTGCAGTGCCACCTCCCCTTCCGAGGATCTTTGACAGTAGACGATAGGAACGCCTTGCAATGGTTCGCTTCCAGACCCTCTCGGTTGGAATGAACTGGCCGGACTGGAATGCAGGCTGTGATTCCCTGCAATGCAACGAACGCACGTTGCGAAGCGGCAGACGCAGGAAACCGCTGCGTCGGGTATCTGGCCAGAGGCATCATACGATGCAGAATGGCTGGTCAGCTCTTTACCAGGCTAGCATCTACCATCGATATGGGTCTCGCTACGGCCGCAGGCTGCATCGTCTGCATGGCTCATCCCAGATCTGATGCAGCACTTGGTGCTTCAGAGAGCACGTTTCGAGTCACGCACGAGCCTGTCTTGTCCTTCCAACCACCCGAGCGTTGAGAAGCGATTACAATGCCGCATTCCAGGCCCAGTGTGTCTAGGTGCATTGGGAGGGCGTATTGTAATCCGACAAGTCACAGATTGCACCGGCTTCATGTGGCTGCCTGTCAACGCCAATGTGTGTAGTCGCGGATCGAATTGAGTGGAACGGTGAAATGGCAGACCGAACGTCGAACAACCAGTGACACCGGCACGTACGAGGCGTAGAAGACCCATTCGCCCGGTTGACCATGATCGGGCTCGTCAGCGCCAGGGCCGGGAGACGACATAGATGTTCCAGACTGCGAGTGTATGCTGAAGTGATACTACAGTAGCACGGCAAACCCGCAGGCTGAGTAACAGTGTCAGGCATCCCAATGCTTTGGCTGGGAAGGAGAGTGCTTGCCCTATGCAGCGCAACGCATCCCAAGACGGTACTGTGCTTTAACGTACGTTTGGGACTTGGCCGGTCACGTGCGCGCGGAAGGCAAGGTTTACAGATGGAGATGACGCCTCATCCACGAAACCGCGGCCACAATTGCTAAGAATTTGGCAGAAAACACAGACGAAGGGAGGAATGTACTATACCCACCTGAGCCACTACTGAGCGCGTTTGCACAAATCCACATCGTCCCCTGTTACACCCGATAGGCACTCTATGGAGAGGCAGTGTATTGCGCTGGTCGACTATCGTGACGGATGCACTGGTACGGTTCCGTTCCGCTGTTGGTAATAACGCGAATAATGTGTGCCCTTCCACGCCAGAATTGACGACGTGGAAGGAAGCGATAATGAGCGTGTCATTCCAATCCCACGATACGGCGGGCCCGAGGAGGAAGCCAAGCCAAGTTCGAGCGGCGTGAGAGACATCTCCGCGGGTGTAGCCGACGAGTGCATGGCGGTTAGCGCGGTACGTTTTAGGTCTAGGCGGGGCGAAAGGAAGGATGGAAGGAGGAAAAGAAGCAGTGACGGGCAAGAGGATGGGCGGTGGAGTCTGGATGGCTGCCACGTGTACGCACAGGGATCTCAGGCAGACAGGAGTGGTGACACCCTCGACTCCTCTGGCGGCAAGCCACTGCATTCCACCCTCAATCGAAGACTAGACCTGCTATCATACGACCCTGAACCCACCCTTGGAGATTGTGCTTTGGTGGTAGAGTGGTCTAGTCCCTGCTGGAAGCACTGCCGAAACGTACGTAAGGTGGTCGAATGTGCTATGCCGCATCCCCGGAGGGTGTGAGGCTGTTTGGCCAGGCTGAGTACGAAGCAGCACTGTATGATGGTCTGCCCATCAAAAGCCGGGAGCACGAAACGCAAATGCGCGGGCGATCTCTATTCTAATCGACCTAGTCAATGCGGCGGAACCTTGCCGAACCATAGTAGTGTCTTCACAGAGTTTTCCATCTCAGTCGGAGGGAGATCGTCTCGCTGTTCTGGCCCTCCTTCGTATTGCTACCGCACACAGGCTCGCTTTCTCTTTGTTGCGCATGCTTTCGGAAGGGTAGAGTCCGGCGAAGCATCTGCAGGAGAGCGAGGTCGACGCGGGGTCGGCGGGCTGCGAAGAAGAGTACATTGCAGTACAGTACTCTACTGTATACATATGCGTTGCCTGACAGCGAGATCGGTATCGTGTCGTTTCCTGTTAGAGTCTAGCGTTTTTTACCACAGGAAAGCCTTGTGAAGGTGCTACCAATCTCGACTAGACCTGGCACGTAGGGCTCAAAGGTGAGCTGGCAAAGGCGTCAAGGAGGGAGCGATTATTTTGGGCGCAGTCACGATACACGATAGTGTACAGCACCGTCCTGTTGTGGTGTTCGCAACTAGGATCTCGCTGTGGCAGTCTAGCGTGCGATATGAAACAGCAGCAAGGGCCACGCGACGGTGGTTCACATACGGTACTCAGTTACCGACTGGGCAAGGTCGGGAGTACATCGCAGCTCATCCCGACAACCGCTCGCGTTTCCGGATACGACTGCATCGTACCTCAGTGCGGGCACGCTAAGGCTAGATGCAGTCGAGCTTGCGGCGGTATGATGTGCCTTCTACAAGCATTCGCGCTTTGGCGGTCCAGGTACAATTTCCGCATACAGGACAAAGAGAGCGATGTCCAGCACGAAAACAGATGAGAAGCAACTCGTGGCGCAGCGAGCTGTGTCTGGGCTTTTCAACCTCGCGATCTATGCAAGATCACTGCTGCGAGTTCGAAGGCTACCTTAGCCGTGTGTGTAAGGTGGCGATCGCAGTGCAGCTGCTTTGTGGTGATGGGTTTCGGTGGAAAGGCCAGCTCCCTGAATGCGACGATCCTCAGGGTCACTGGGGCTAGGTTCTGGTGTGTGCCAGCCTACATGGTTGAAATTCCAGCGAGGCAGCGCAATAAGACCCCTTCTAGAGAAATTCTAGGCTGTTTGAAACTGGTGGTGAGGTGACGTGGGACGAAAGTGGGTTTAAGGCAGCGACCATGATCATGGCGTTTGCCGGACGGTGTATGCGGTGCTTGTGCCATCGAAGGCCACGAGGTGTTTTGAGGCGGCAACAGCGGGGAGACGGGTTCTCGCTTCAACCGGGTATTGTTGCTGTGTGTCGCCAGACAAGGAAAGTAGCCAGCAGAGCAGAATGTCCCAAGACGCGATCAAAAAGGCGAACCCTAAGGCAGCAGGTCTAGTCCCTATATTGCCAGATTCTAGACAGATTATGGTGTGGACGCCCGTCCTCTAGCGCAGCCAGAACGGGATGAAGAAAGACCGTGATCCTGGCTGAAACGCGGTGGTAAGAGGAAATTCACGACGGCCAGGGGGTTCAATAAAGAAGACGGGTTTGCGTAGCTCCTTGCAGCGCGGCCTATCGCATGGGTGTGGTGATAGTCAGGTCAGGGCAAGGGTGAGAGGTATTAAGATGGTTTCCGTACCGATCTCAAAGCACGAGGCGTGCAGCTCTCTCTCCTTTGTCATGCCCTACCTAGTCACGGAGAGCTGGCGTGGCCGCCACCAACGCACCCAACAGATGACACGTGGGCGCACATGGTTTTCATGCATCCTGCGGGCTGCACGGATCTAAGCCTTGGCACTGGCACGCATCCCCGATCGACTAACTTCTGTAGTGTAACCGTGCTGAGATCTGCTGCGGCTACAGCAGGCGTCACAGCCGAGGTGGGCAGTGGCCACGCCTTTGACCACGACCGAACGACTGGAAACGATTCGTCTAGCGTTGCCTGTCGGACATCGACTTCTGCTCCGGTCTCGCCTGGGAGAAGTTATCAGTTAGAGTTTGCTACAGTTCTCCCACACTGCATCCCCAATGCGAGAATCCACTACCACAGTGCCGCTTGACTTCTGGGCTACCATGGCTTCCGGCTTCGGCCGTGGAGGTTGACAGATGACGATCTCTCGCCATGTGGCATTTACGATGACGGAAGGTCTAGCATGGCTGCAGGCTTCGGCACATACTCTAACGGGAAAAGTCAGTATCAGTAGTCCGTTTCCCAGAGATATGCCTAGCAAGACACGTGATGCGGAACTGTATAGTGCAGACCTGCCAAGAGTGGATCACGGCTCAAAGCTGGCATCTCCATCAGGTTCCAGCAGCCATTGATCTACACGAGGAGCCATCAATAGCGCAGCTGGCAGCTCGCTTGCCCCTAGCGCTAACACCCTACCCGAGACTTCTTTGGTCTTCACCTCTCCTGCTGGGGAGGGTAGCGCCAAGAAAAAGGCGGTTTCTATCAGATCACGGGCGATACATGCTGGTCATAGGAAATTCAACATGACCCCAAGCGACTCGCATGGTTTGGAAGAGACGTCCAGAAGTGGGTCTCGACAACCTGTTGTGACTGGTGAGGTCAGGTGATGTAATGGGCAACGGATTACGACAAGCAACAGGTGCGGGTGGGATGAAAGGGGTAAGTCATGGGAAAAGAGCAACGACAGGACTGGGTGGAGATGAGCAGATCTTATCTTGGCAGTTCGGTGCACAGCGCAGTGCAGGCCATCACCCAAGTGACCTGACGTCCCATCACAGTGGATCCCAGCTGAGATGTCCAGAGCAACGAGTCATGTTTCACATCCAGACTCTTCCCAGGAGTCGTTCATGGGGAGCAAGAGAGCAAGCGGAGGCCACACTGAAGAGAGGCGGCCATAGAATAGGGAGGAAACGGTTGCTCGGGTAAGGATTCTACCAAGGCAAGAGGCGACAGGGCGGCGACAGGGCTCAGACGAGGTATGATCTGCATCTCAGCAGGGACTTTCTCAAAGGAGGAGTGGAAAAGTCGAAAAGCGATTAGATGGCGCCGCCAAAGCTCGAGAGCACGTTGTCTGCATGCATTAGAGCGCAACGTCTCCCATACAGTAATTACTGTGCTGCGCTGCGTTGTGCTGCACTACACTGTGGTGTACTGTACTGAACACATCTTGGCTGTGAATGAGCCGAGGCAGGATCAGGCGAGGGTGCGGAATCAGGCCGGGCTTCTGGTAGCATATTATGTCATGGAATGCACGCTTTCTGTGGTTGAAAATGTGCGGAATGCAGAGAAGAGAAGGTTTGGCTAGTAAGCAAGCGGAGGTGATGATGGAACAAGGCTGGCGATCTGTGTGTGGCCTACCACGTTGTTGTCGCTGATTATAAATTGGGAGAGATGCAGTCTCATAGCAGTTGGCCAATACACACCGTGGTCCTGAGATTTCTCGTATGTGACCTTACTCTGACACACAACCAGCGTAGAATTACAGATTCCAAACAGGACAGTAATGAGTCTCAGCAACAGCAGCAGCAGCATGTAAGAAAGTAGGAAATCCGAGTCCATCTTTGTGCGCAGAACCAGGAGGGCGGGTAGGTAGCTATCCGAATATGAAAGAGAGCGAGGACCTGCATTGGAACCACCGATGATGGTACCAGCTACAGAGAACGATGGTGTGGTGTGGTGCAGTACAGCGCAGGCCTTCCCGCTCCGTTTGAAGTGGCCGTTGCTGTATACCATATACTTACCAGGAAACGTACAATTCTGTTCAGCATAGCCAGGTATAAAGCTTCCTGGAACGGTGGCCATGCAGCGTCATGCATTGGACGGTATATTTATATGTCGC
The DNA here is from genome assembly GCA_018467035.1 of Scorias spongiosa. Classification (NCBI taxonomy): domain Eukaryota; kingdom Fungi; phylum Ascomycota; class Dothideomycetes; order Capnodiales; family Readerielliopsidaceae; genus Scorias; species Scorias spongiosa. Next base: position 1,363,047 of record JACSZZ010000001.1, read on the forward strand.
TGGGTAAGGTTGTCTGCCATCACCAGGACGTTACAGAGAAAGCTGTGCCGCAATGGCGTCAGGGGGGGTTTGCAGCACGTGGCTCGTCCGATGGCAGCGGTAATAGATACCTGCATACCTACTTACCTACCTACTGTACTTGGTACCTAGGTAGTCCAGACGGGCGAGCATTAGTATTGGCATTAGCAGCAGCGTTAGCAGCAGCAGTAGGGTTAGCAGTAGCAGTGTCAAGTATCAGTAGCAGTGTCAGTAGCAGAGAAGCCGAAGGGAGGCAAAGAGGGAATATGTGAGATGAGAGATGGTGGGATGGGTGGGCATAGAGCCACGAGGAGACCCATGTCAGGCGTGGAGCGAGAGCATGGGCCAGTGCAGGGATTGATGCATTAGCCTTGCCTCTTGTCATTAGCTACACTACACTACACCCTGTAATGTACGGTATCCATTGCGCTCGGCTCTCTGTTCGTCGTCCTTCATTCCTTTACTCCATTACTTGTTCTTTTATTAATTCATTCTTTCTTTCATTCATCCTTTCATTCCGCACTTTTCTTTCATTCAGCGTCTGTCCACCTCGACCTGTACCGGCTATACGCATCCCCAGCCAGCTCATCGGTTATGGACACTACGGCTGCGTGGCATGCGTGGCATGCGTGGCAATACAGCGGAAAACAGAAAGCGCAAATTCCTCGTGTGGCGAATGTATGGCCAGCATACAGCCACCAAGCCAACGTCTGGCTAACATGACTAGGTAGGTATTCACCATATGGCTAACACATGATGGTGATACCCACCAAGTGTGTGTGTGTGTGCGTGCTGTCGTCGTCGTCGTGTTATCCACCCACTTGCCCATGCATCGACCCATCAAACCCTCCAGCCTGACGCAGACAACTACCAGGCAGGCCTAAGCAGCATACGGTATGCTGCCCTAATCTAACCAAAGCCAGATCTGCTGCTGCGTCGAGTGTAGCTGGGCCAGGCTAAGCCAGGCTAACCAAGCTGGTCAACCCTATCCGAACTGATCTGACCTGACTAAATCCAGCCAGCCCAAACTGCCGGCCTGTCCATCGCTGTAGTAGACCCGTAGTGTGCTCTAGCTCCTCTCTAGATGGTTTATGTCAGAGAGCGAGGCAACGGTAGGATAGGGTCGGGTAGGGTAGGGTAGGGTAGCATAGGGTAGCATATGTACAACACCGTAGGTATACTATACCGTAGATAGGGTATGTAGGTATGTATGTTTGTATGTATGTATGTATGTATGTATGTAGGCAGGCAAGTAAAAGTAAGGTAGGGTAGGTAGGTATAGGTCGGTAGTAGGTAAGAGGTGATGATGTGGAGAGGTAGGGCAGAGGCCCTCACCATCATCACCGTTACATACAGTATCCATTGCTGCTACTCTCGTTGTTTCTGCCCTCGAATGCTTTCTTCCCAAAACCAAACCTACATATCCCCAATCGTCTGCCCACACTCACCCCTACGCACTCCCTTTCACTCACTCTCTCTCCCTCTCTCTCTCTCTCGCTTTCTCTTTCTCTCTCCTCTTCGCTTCTTCCTGATCCTCTCTGCCGCACCCCTCTCTGCTTCTCCCTATCGGCTTGGGATCTACACTGAACCGACACACCCTCTTCCTTGCTCCCTGGTCTCCCGCCTAGGACCCACTGGAGCCCATCCCAGGACAGTGCCGTGTAGCTGACAGACTGCTTCGCACTCATCTATACCACACCACCTACTCCCGCATCCGCATCCACATCCACATCCACATCCACATCCACATCCGCATCCACATCTACTACATCCGCATCCAAAACCCAATCCAACCACCACCCTCCCATGCTGGCTAGATAATGCCCGTCAGAGCTTCTTCACTCGTCACTACCATCATCACTATTACTCCTGCGCTTCCTCTTGCTGGCACTGCCGACCTTGCCTAGTCTGACACTACCTCCGACCTCTCTGCTTCACTCTTATCTTACTCTCTGTCTCTCCACACTCGATCTCTATCCGCTTCCGCCCACAGCAGTTCTGGTACATATCGCTGCTGCACATATTTTCCACCTTCACCCTCTAGACAGACACAACTCTCTCCCCATCGTACAACGACCAGCCGCTTTCCACCCTGACCTCTCTGTCTACCCGCACACGCGCATACTCACATCTGCGTTCGGGATTCCGCCAAGAAAGCCGCCATTGCTGCCGCTGTTACTGCTCCCGCTGCCACGAGTCTTGCACATGCAGCGGTCCCTGACGTAACCTAGCTGGGCCACCTTCAATCCGTCAACCACCTCTCCCTGTCTCCTCCACATCCATCTATCTCCATTGCTCACTCTCTGCGTTCCGTGTCGCTTGCACCCCACGGATTCACTTTCCTGTCATTCGACCTCCTACAACCGCTGGCCACAGCTACACCCTACCCAAACCGCCAAAGTGGATTCCAAGGCGGAAAAGTTCCCCCTCACCTTCCGTTCACGCGCTCACCAGCGGTTTGCTTCTTTCGCGAGGATACGTTCGCGCGAGAACGTCCTGGAGCAGCCTAACGAGAGGCATACCGCTGACAGTGACCCTTACTGGAGCGATACCGCTGCGCTGAGACCTCACCACGACCACGCCCGTGCTAACGGCAACGGCAACACTGCTTCCTCAGACACCAGTTGCTCCTCCAACAGCCAGTCTCGCATATCTTCCACCCTGTCTGATCATTCATCTGAGACCCGTTTGTCAGAAGATACGAAGTCGCTTGACGCCAAATCCATCACTTTCAGCCATTCACCCACCAACCTTATCGCTAAGGCGGGTGATATACTAGAAGATTACGATCGGGGCGCGAGAGCGCAGGAAAACACAGCCGACAGCGACCAACGACATATCCCTCGCAGTATGCACCAAACTTCATCACGGCTCCTCCGCATGACGGAAGATGACCGGCCTTTCACAAGGGTATGTTTATTCTTCATCCCCACTGCTTCAGTATATGCCTATCAGTTGTCAGCTCAATCTTCAGGCGGTAAAATGACCTTTCTGGCTTGCGGCGGATGGTAGTCTCGGAAAGTGCTAGCACGAGATCGTTACACCAGACTGACACACTCAACAGGACTTCAAAGACCTCTTCTCCACCTTGATGGTCAGTCTACCTCTCACACCACATAGGGTACGATTCTCGCGTATCGAGCATACCTTCACCACCGAAGAAGCAATCACGAACCTCGGAAACCTGAGGTTTTCTCAATCCAACCGTATGCCCGACCCCAAAGATCCCTCTCGAATCGTGACAACAACCACAACCACAACTTTCTCAATGGCGAAAGAGATGGCGCGCTCAGTATGCATGAGATTTTTGGAAGCAAGACTAGTGGAATCAGTGGATGGAAAAACAGACTTCAACTCGAAAAGCTCGGTCTGGCAACTCACACCAAAAGGAATGCACATTCTTTTCCGCTTCTGCCAGAGAAATGGAATTCACCAGAGACACGTAAACGAACTGCTCGACTCTCCCAGGAACATGATGCAGTTGGTCATCCTGGAGCGAGAAACAGACACAGACAAGATCAGTCAGGATCAAGCGACGATAAACGTGATATTCAGACGCTTTGCTGGCGACGCTGGGCCGAACCTGAAGTCAAATTCCACAGCTTCAGATACAGATTCATTAAGCGATTACGCTACTGGACTTGTAGGTGTGAGAATGCAGAGGGCAAGAAGGACAGAACGTGAAACACCATATACTTTCACAGGCAAGGCTGGATTCGATTGGCTTATGGACTGTTCAACCCTGGTCGACAAGAGGGAAGTCCTCGAAATCGCCAACTGCTTCCTACAGTATGGCTTGATAGAGTCAGTGGATGCTATCGACCGTCAGCAGCCTCCTCGCTTCTCTGCCTCAAAGCACACTTCTTATGCCGTTACTCAGCGAGGCATGCGGGTGACTGGATGGGTCACCAGTCCCAATGGCTCGGTTAATGGGGATGCTACTGCCAGCCAACGCATTCCCACCGGTGTTGCGCGGGATTCAAACACGAGCAGAATGACCATCATCCTCCGCGACCCGGCCCTGAGGTTGCTATTCAGAGAATACCTTCGGGAGACACACTGCGAGGAGAACCTGGCTTTCTATGTTGAGGTCAGAGCCTTTCTTTCCGACTACGAGACTGCCAAGCGAACATCCACCCCACCGAAGATGGATCTGATCAGGGAGACGCTCGCTTCTGCCTACAGTAAGTCGAGAGCGTCCTCATATGCTGCTTTAAAAACATATACTAACTTGGGAACAGGCCTTTACAATGCATTCCTCGCACCTGGCTCACCATGTGAGCTCAACATCGATCATAGCTTGCGAAACGCTCTCGCAGGGCGAATGACAAAGGCTGTTGGCGAGGACGACCAAATGGTCAAGTCCCTGGATGAAGTTGCTAGCCTATTTGATCAAGCTCAGAGCAGCGTTTTCAAGCTGATGGCAAGCGTGAGTGTGATCCCAAATCTCGATGGACTTCCTTCGTAACTAACACCTGATCAGGACTCTGTGCCCAAATTTTCCCGGGAACCAAAGTACGCCAATGTGCTTAGAGAACGCAACCTCGAAACCTTACTCGCCAACGCTTCCTTGAGCTGAAGGGGCTAACATCATCTACCGATCTTGTGATTGCAGTTTACTTTAAGCCATCTTGTGAAGCGTTTGCTTTGCCTGGCCCGTGTTGCTTCACTGGCATGAGCTTGATGAGCCGACGCTTTGGACTGGACTCTTCATACGTGCTGCTTGGATGTGTGCCAGTCGATTCGATTGGACCTCCTGAAACTGGCACGCCAGCCTACGACAACCATCACCTTTACGAGCCATGCTCTCCTGGGGTGCTCAGATATTTTCAGTCAAGCTTGACTGAAACCGGCGTTTATGGCCAGTCTAGTATCCCAGCACATGGCCTTGTTGATCCGTTCTCACTATGCCTTTGAATAGGGCTTTCGATACCCAGGTGCGCCTTCTTATTCAAATTCATCCGTACGAAAAGCAGCGAAGCGGCGTTTTTTGCATTCTTCGACCCTGGGCTGCTATCTGGATCGAGATCTATTTTGTCTTGTTGCTTCGTAGCATAGCGTGGGAAGGCTACAGTTCGTGACCCTTTTGGTCGACACCATTGCTTGACTGGCTCACAGAGGACAGGCTAGCCACTTGCTATGTACACAGAAATCTAATGCCATCGGCTGCGAGGATATTGCAGCATCCGATGAGATGAGGATATTGGGAAGGAAATGGAAAGGAAGCCTGAAAGCCAGGATTCGACTGATTAGACACAAGCCTAACCAGCATCAACCATAATGTAAAGAGCCACGAGGTTCAATGACTCTCCACTACCATGTCACTTCTCAATCATACCCTACTATACGAGTTGCAACTGCATTGTCTCTTCTAATTGCTGTCTTTAGCTCAATCGAGTGGACCCGGCTGGCAATTTACCGTCTAGGGGAAGCTGAGACCAATCGAGAAGGTATCTACCAGCATCTGCAGCCGTCGAAGACAAAGGTCTTTGGGGGGATTGGGAAGTTCACATTGACGAAATTGTGCCGTGTATGAGGGGCTGCATGCACTGTCGTGCTGTGGAGAATGAGACACGGCAGAGTACACGTACAGGTGACGGTCCCTCGATGACGGTCCCTCGATGAACGGGCAAAGCTTGCGCAGCGCATGCAGGCTCTACATTAGTCTCTCGTGACGAACAAGGAACGTGCAAGGATTGGGGCTGCTTGCGGCCACGTGAAAGCAGATCTATCCGTGATCCCACGAGCCAAGCATGTGATTCAGCCAAGGCCAATCAAATCTTGCGTGTGGTCGGAGCACGCGGAATCAATCCGTCTGACTCGCGTTGCTGTGGGCTCACGTCCCCGACAGCCGTTGCTAGGGGCTTGACTGACTCGTAATGCGTATCTGTTTGCCGGCACCCGCGTAAAGTACTTCCCGAGGTCGGTCAGAACGCGTGTGACGCGTCCACTACGTTCGACGACCTATCGTTAGAGGAAGACACAGAACACAACCGAGGATTGAAGAATTGCCTTGTGTTAGTTGTCTATCAAAGCAGCCTCCACCAAGACGCCATCGACAAGAAGACATGGGGGGCCCTCCAGGGGTATGTCAGCATTCTACATCGCCGCCTTCGACTCAAAACAATGAAAATGCCGACTTTCGCTGAACCATCACGAACTATAGTCACAAGTTGCCCCGTTGCCCGACAACCTGCCCTTTAGGCTGGTTTCGAAGACCATCGGCTCAGGTGCTTATGCCTCGTATGACCCTCTCTCGTCTTGAAGCAATCTGCATCGTCCCCCTGAAGCCCCAGCTAATGGGTTCAGCATCCGCAAGGCCATTCCACTTAACAAGCAGGGACCGGTAATCGCGATCAAATTCATCAACAAAGACCATGCATTCCGCGCCGGTCGCCTTCGGCCCAAACAGCTCGAGATAGAAGCGTCGCTGCATAGTCGCTGCTCATCGCACGAAAACATCATCAAATTCCTAGGGCATGGACAGAACGAGGCATGGGTCTGGGTTGCGCTCGAGCTGGCTGAGGGCGGAGATCTCTTCGACAAGGTCGAAGCTGATGAGGGCGTCGGCCAGGAGCTAGCACACTTCTACTTCACACAGCTTGTCAGCGCCATAGACTGGTGCCATGGCAAGGGAGTGGCGCACAGGGATATCAAACCGGAGAACATGTTGCTGGATCTGCAGGGTAACCTCAAACTCGCTGACTTTGGCCTGGCTACACAGTTCCTCGAACCGAAGTCAGGCAAGAGGAAGATTTGCGGCATGGTGTGCGGTAGCCCCCCGTATATCGCACCAGAGATCTTAGCCGTCGGCAATGCAAATTGTAAACGGAAGAGTGGACAGGATAAGATGGGATACGACCCGCAAGTGTCAGACGTGTGGTCTTGCGCCATAGTGCTGTTCGTCCTACTCGTGGGTAACACACCATGGGACTCGCCCGTCGTGGAAGAGAGCTACGAGTTCAACGACTTTGTCAAGACTAACGGGCGGCCTAGCGATGAACTATGGGATGCCGTGCCAGCGGACGCCGCCAGCCTCCTTAGAGGTATGCTGAAGACCAATGTAACAGAGCGCTTTTCCATACAGGACGTGCGCAAGCATCTCTGGTTTACCCGGCCAAACGCACATCTTAACTCCAAGGGGAGAGCAGCAAACCCTGTCAATCTAGCCACGCAGATGCTGCAACACCTCCACATCAATTTTGATATAGATCCCATGGCTTCGTCGCAGCGACAAGCCAGACGAACAGACACAAACATGACAGACGCCGGCAAGCCTGATGATGAGGGCTCACAGGTGAAGCCGAAAGAGTGGACCAAGATTTCGGCCACCCAACCTGAAACACCGATTGCAGACATGCCATTTGAGTGGGAAGCGCCACACCGGCCGACGACGATCAGCGCGTCGCAGCCTACAACTGCGCATGATGCAGACATCGACAGCCAACCGCGCCCCAGTACATCCACGGCGCCGCCGAACGCCGACATGCTCTCACAGGCTCTGTCTGAGGAGCCGTCGATGTCGCAATTCAGCGCCACGCCGTCAGTGCCGCTGACCATGACGCAGCAGGCGCGCTTCTTCAAGGACATCATGCCGTCGCACTCGCTGGCAATGTTCTACTCCTTCATGACCCCAGCTCAGCTCCTGCCGCTCCTGCTATCCTCGCTGCACAGGCTTAGCGTTCCCGTGAAGCCGGTATCGCAGGCGGCGCTAGATGGCAGCGAGCAGCCCGTCCACATCCGCGTCAAGACGACCGACGGCAGGCAGCAACCGTTGCACGGTACCGTGGTGGTGGAGAAGATTAGCCTCAACTCGTCCAGCGCTTGGTATGGCCGTGGCGGCGAAGAGCTGCTCGAGGTAAGGTTCCTCAAGGCCAAGGGCGACCCATTGGAGTGGAGAAGGCTTTTCAAGAAAGTAGCTATCCTGTGCAAGGATGGAATTGTAAAGCAGGCGTGAACGTACCTATGCAGTCAGTACCTGCAACCTAAACTCTGTCTCGCTGCAGATCGAGCTTTCTTATGAAATCATGAAAAAGAGTAGAATCAAATGTATAATTGCTGTTCGTTGTACAATCTAGTCATAAACAGTGTTACAGTTCGGGCGTGGGCTTCATACCTCCTGACAGCAGAATGTCTCTGTAAATGGGGTACTGTAGAATCCAAACGACAACCCAAGAGCTTGAACCCCCAATATCTCACCAAGACAGCCGCATAGCCGATTGGATTCAGATAAACGCAACGGTTGGGAAGATCACAGCTTGCTCTTCAGGCTTGCGGCATCATTGGTCTTGAACAACGTGCTGCTTTCCGGGAATGGATCCACGACGATCCTATTCAGAGGATTCAGCTGCGAGGCACGGTGGAAGAGATCTTCGTAGACATTTCCGTCGTAGCGGCCGATGGACGAGTCCAGCTGCCAGTCAGGAAAGTCCCACGAGTCGACCAGGCGGACGGCATGGGGGCGGATCTCAGCCATGAGCTTCATGACGGCGGAGGTGCGGGCCAGCTGAATCTGACGCACCGTCGTGGCTGCGGAGGCGAAGAATTCCGATGCTTCCGTCTCGAGAGTGTGCAGGGCGAAGAGCTGGAAGAGCTTGTGCAGCAGGCCGACGGTCTCGGCGTCCAGTTCGCCAGTGGTCGCCGGAGACTGCAGCGCTTCGTAGAAGCTCTTGACCACCATGTACTGAGAATGCGCCCGCGACAGCTTATAGAAGTCCACCAACAGGCTGTTCCACGAGCGTTTCTGCTCGTCGCGGTGCTTGAGAGCTTCGAACGTCAAAAACGCAGAGCGCCACGCGAATGCAGCAACGATATCTTCGTCTCGGCCCAAGATATCGAATGCAGCACCCTGATCCTGCCGGTCCAGAAAGCTCTTGAGGATGTGCATTGTGTCGTTCACGGGTTCTTGTCCCTTGAGCACCTGCCGTGCAGACTTCAGTAGATAGCGGGCGACCTGTTGCGTCAGCAATCTCTGCTCTCCCTCCCATGTCACCGTCGGCAAATAATCGGCTTGGAACGTTCCTATGCCAGAGAAGCTGGAGTATCCGTGCCCGCCGCAAGTGCGTCGACACTCCTCGAGCCCATCGGCTGCTATGCCAGAGACGAGTGACTTTAGGCCGCAAGATGTGGCGTGCAAGTCCGCAAGGAGGTCTGAAGAGCTGTTCGTCTCCTCTGGTCCTGCGCCTCGCTGTTGGGTCGAGCCAGCCTTGCCGACATCCTTGCCGCTGCCGTGCGTTGCCATTTTCTGCTGGTTTGCCTCGTATAGTTGCATCATGCCACGGCCGGTGAAGTGCATCGCAAAGCAAGCAGCCAAGAGAGGTAGCAATCTCACTTGAACAGTGGTGTAGTTCAACACTGCGTTCTCTCCTTTCTCCCATTCCGGCGCATCTCGATCCTGGAATTGCCGCCTCACTGCACAGTAACGAGTCGCAATTGTGACGCCACGTGCCAAAACAGATCCAGCTTGCAGAACGATCGTCGACCTAACCCATGTCAATGTTCCATAAACCAAGCTTGGCGACGCAGGTCGCAGGTATTTGTTGGTGTTGGGATCGACTGAAGAAAAGCGAGCCAGCATGCTGACATGAGGAACCTTGACATGGTTGAAGAGGAGGAACCCATTGTCCATCGTGTTGTATCCGACCTTTGGCCCAATGTCACCAGCGTATATATTAGGCAGAAGCTCGTGGGTTTTCATGTCTCTGACTTGAACAACAAACGGGTGTGGACCTGCACACAGGGTCAGCTAGCTACGTATACTCAGAAGTGGCATTCTTCTCACCGTAATATCTTCCCTCGACGATCAATTGCGCCATGACCACAGCCCAATTTGCTGTCCTTCCAAGGGAACCGATCCACCACTTGGAGGAAGTAAGGTGCGGTGAATGGATCTCGAAACACTTCTCATCCTTCAGCCAGGTGGCAGTCGTCTCCAGCCCTCTGACATTGCTACCGTGGCCGAGCTCCGTCTGTGCATAGCATCCAATATACTTGTAATCCTGGGCAGGCTTCAAGAACTTCTCGTGTTGCTCAGGTGTCCCTTGGTCTCTAAGGGTGAGAAGGAACATTGTCTCATGGAGGCCGTAAGGGCCAGGTTCACTGATGAGTTCTCTGGCCACCTGTTTCTCGGTGAGATCCCAGCCATGCTTCTTTTCCAAAAGTCTTAACTGTTTATCGCGAGCCAAGGCCGTTTCAAAGCGATCCACACGTCCGGCAAAGTAATTCTGTTGCTTGTCGAACACCTTTTCATTCTGCAGGATATTGAGAACACTCTTCTTCCTCTCGAGCGCCTCTTTTGTGAACAGGAATTCAGAGAGCTGTCGCACCGAGACGTTGCTTTGTGCTCTTTCTCGTTCAAGCAGTTCACTACCTTGAGGCCCACTGGGCTTCAGTTCCTGAACCCAGCGTGGAGGATCCGGCATTGTCAACTTATATTCTAGACCAGGATGTATTTTTCGTTGAAGCGTGTCACTGTAGGTTCTGCAAGGTTGACAATCATGTACATCAAGGGATGGGACTGGTATTTCTCCTGTTCCAATGCCACTGACAAAGCCGAGTGTGAGATATGATGATCCACCTTAACAGGTTGAGCCGACAAATGCATCATACCTCGGCTCTTGCCTAATTCGGAACATTCTCCTTCCTGTGCCGCCCTTTCCGCTAGTTGTGGCAAAACTTGCACCGGTCTAGATCTACGTTGTTGCATATGTTTCTGAGTGCTTCTCAGATGCGAGTTTACTGTATTCTTGTAAGTCTGGATTCAAGTCGACTGTGGTCCAACAATATTAATTAAATAAAGTAAGTGACACCCTTGAAGTCGAAGCAGTCAGCACCTCTTCAACGGGTATTAGATGACACAACGAATCGGACTTTGTTTGGAGGGCGATAAACCACAGGCTGCTTAAGGTATGTCTCTATTGCTACTCTCAAATCAGATATTCGAGGCAATTGTGATGTTCTCGATCGCACGCTATTCTCGTATTAGAGCCCTCCAACGCTCCACTCGCAATGGTAATCTGCTCAAGCGCACAGAAGCTTACAGGCTTTGGAGGATGGGCGGGCATACAATGTGAGGCAGCACTTCTGAATAACAATCGCAATTACATACAGATCATCGCAATATTGAAATTAGCAATGTCAGGGCATGCTACCGAGGGTCATGGACCACTTATGGCTTTGGTGTACCATCGAGGTCCTTTGCAACGTCAGCGACCTCGGCCGCCGTCTCAGCAGCCTCCTTGTTTACTGCCGCCTTGTCTGCATCGGCAGTACTCTTTTCCATCTGTTGGCTGGCGCTACCCTCACCCTGAACGCTCACTTCATTGACAACTTTCTTCACAACCTCCACTGTGGCTGCAGGTCCACCAGGCTCGGCTGCTAGAACTTTGCCATCCTTGGTGACCACGAAGACACCTCGTTGTGTCCCTTTGGGTGATTTTTTAAAACCAATTGCACCAATCAAAGTGGCTGCTGGATCGCATAGCAGAGGATAAGGTAGGTTCTGCTTTGTCTTGAACGTTGTGTTTGCTTTTGGTGAATCGGTGGAAAGGCCATAGATTGCTAGACCTGTTGCAGTAAGCGGTTCATAGCTGTCTCGAAAGAGGCAGACCTGATTCGTGCCTAAAATCAACAATCAGTGTGACTGAACGATGTAGTCCAAGGGGTTGGCTTGCTTACAACCCGGTGTACTAGCTTTGGGGTAGGTAAATAGGACAACACCGGCTTTGCTGGAATCAACCAGCGAAGCAAGGGTTAACTTCTTGCCGTCGTTGTCTTCAATCTCACCACCAAAACCAGCAAAATCAATAGTGTCGCCAACCTTTGGCGGCTCGGTTTTAGAGACAGGCGAGCCCTCAGCCTGCGATCCTTTCTCTTGGCCGGCATCTGTGCGAGTCACAGCCGGCGGCTTGGAAGCTGCTTTTTCGTCTGGTTTCTTTGTGTCTGCTTTCGCAATTTGATTCTTAGCGGTAGACTTCTTGCGAGCTGGCTCCGGCGCAGGCGGTGGCGCCGGTCGTTTCCTGAGCTCTACCATGGCTAGACGACGAAGCTATCAACGTGTAGAAAGGTAGGGTCGAATGGCTGGATATGCTGTAGATGGTGGAAGCGAGCTCAAATTTCTACATCCACACAAAGATATGTGCACGCGGTCAACATTCGATAAGTTGCATTTGTACGGCTCCTATAAAACGCGAGCTGGTTGTTGCGCTTGCAACTACGCACATGCTGTGTTGTTTAGACTTGCTTAATAACCACTGCTATTGCCGGCTCACGCGTGCCAACTTGCTGCTACCTAGGTACAGAAGGTACGGATAGCTACCGCAACCGCTGCTGAACAAGCCGTTGCCATGCAGCAGCCAGGGGCCGGCCCGCAAGCACGTTGCCTTGATAGCTGCCGAGGGGCGTCCACGTTGCCAAAGCAGCGTTGTATAAACCTCACCCGCTTCTTGTCAAGCGCTGCGCATTGGCTCGGGTGCACCATACTGTCCAATCAGAATCATAAGGCTGGTATTGCTGAGAAAGACTGCCTTGGGATCAAGCTTGGTGCAAAGTTGCATTGCCGCTTGGATGGTGGGTCCATGACCTGCGAGAATTGTAGCTATTCCCAAGTACACCAGCAAGTCTTCCCTCAGAAGGGTATGATTTTGGTCTTAATTGAAACAAAAGAGAAGAAGCAATCGCTTCTCGAAGCTTAAATTAAGAGACGCCTGTGCTTCGAGCACGATGAAGTGCGCCACGTCTAGTTTAATCTAGTCTGGTGAGTCAACAGCTTCGCTATTCGGTGCGCAATACTACCATACAAATTCATTCGCCTCATTGATCCTTGTCGGCGCGATGTTTGAGACCATCAACACCTTGACCCCAAGCACCTGCTTTTCGTCCCCACTTGACAGTACCCCATATGTGCTGGAGCCCGAATTTAGGCGGTGGATCAGGTGAAACGCGGAACGGGCTCGCAACTGAATCGACGTGCTTGAACGAGCGCGCATCTCTCGTCTCATCAACGACAGAATCGCCGATAACAACATCGGACGTCCTCGATCTGTCAATATCATCCATGGTGGATTGGGCAGCTCCATACGCTTTTGAGCGTTCCCATCGTCGTACCTCTACTGGCAAAGGCTGGTGCCATCCAGGATCCTCGCGCGCCCACCATTTTGCGCTACACATCTCCCATAGACGGGATTGAGCCCGTTTGTAAGCAAATCGCTCATCTTCTCCCGTGAACGCTCCAGTCCTTCTGAAATCCGGCCCGGTTGCAGTAATGGGTGGAAGTAGATACCGCGGCTCGTCTGGGTCAATCGGCATGCGTTCCATTTCTGCATCAGTACGTCCATATGACCGTTCAAATGCACCCCTCCTGCTTTTGTTTGGGGGGTCGTCTTCTAGAGCATCTGCGTTGAGTAGTCCGGCCAGCCTCGCGTGGGTATAATCAGGTCCTGGATCCTGCTCGAAATAATCGGGATTTTGAGAGAGCGCATTCGGACGGAACGGCGCTGTTGCATCCTGATACACCTCTGCTAATGTTTCAGAGTAGACTACATCTTCCGAGCTATCTACAGGGTTGGCGCTCTGGGTTTCTGGAAAGAATATCTCATCAGGACCTGCTTCTGCGGCAATGAACAGCTTGCACTTGGCCTCATACAAAGCGTCTAGAAGGGTTATGAAGCGTCGCGCCTCGTTCTTCATGAGCAATGACATTGTCGGAATACCAGTCATTACTAAAGTATGAAAATTGGATGCCAGAGTAGTGTAATCCGCCGGTCCGAGGGTGCTTTTGCACAATTCATCGAATGTCCACCAGGTCGTGCCATTGCGAACTCGAGGCACATGGACAGAACGTCCATATACCAGGAAGTTTGAAGTCTGCCAGTGTGATTCGTCAAATGCATCAAATCCAAGTCTGGCCTTCAATCTGGTAGCAAGTATGCTCGAATTGGTGATGTAGTTGGATGGCAATTCAGCGTCTGCTTGTGATGCGGCAGAAACTGGGCCACCATTAGCAACTTCTGGCACTGTGCTTCCACCATTGATCTGAATGCCATCGTCCTGACTGCTCTCTCTCGACTCGACCAAAACCTGACCTTCAAGCCTTCTGTAGTCTTCACGGCTTTCAATTTCCCACACATCACACCTGGCCTTGAGAACATCGAGGAACGCTGTGAATTCTTTCTGATGGCCGTTATGGGCTTGATTTTGTCTTCCCGTGGCAAACTCCAACCCGAGCTGCTTGCCCAGACTCGTGAGCCGCCCTGGTGGGGGCGTGAAATCGATACCGGAAGCTCTGGCCAATTCTTCTGGCATTCGATTTGACGTGGCTATCAAGACACCTCCAAGATGAAAGAAGGAGGTCATCAACTGTGTGATGATCTTGCTAGCCGCCCGGTCTGGTAATTGAAACTCATCGAGAAAGAGAATCGGTGAGGTTTGGATCATGTCCTTGGCTAACCACAACAGCGAATGGTCAGAGTGGTTATTGAAATCTCCTAAAGATGACGGCAAGCTGCGTTGGAGCCGTAAGCTTTCAAGCTTTGCGAATGTCTCCAGCATGAAGGTGTTGAAGTGCCACCGTCGCTTCTTCCGATTTGGAAGGCATTCCGCGAACAGGTCGACGAGCATCGACTTTCCTGTACCAACCTCTCCATGAAGCATGAGGCCTTTTGGAGAGGCTATTTGAATTGCTGACTGATGGTTGGTAAGTTGCCTTGTCAGTGCTAGGGAGTTTCCATTGTCCTTAGATCCAATGAGAGACCTCCAAGACCGAGTCCATTGCTGTGGTCGGGCATTAGTACCAGGCTGTTGTGTCCGTAATATTCTCTGCAGTTGATCTAAGCGATCACTGTATTCAATTTGCGGTTCATAGTCAATTAGGCGTTCATATAGCTTGTGGAGATGTATGGCCAGACGATGTTGAGCAGGATCTGAAGAAATAGCTTTTGTTGCAACTAAAGACCTGTATTTGACGAGAGGGTCGGTGATAGCCAGGCCAGTGGTACCATGTCGCAGCATAGGGGGCAGGTTTATGCCAGTATGTGGAACTTGGATATATACCTAGGTAGATCTTTCAACGATCTCGGAGCGGTTCTGCAATGAGTTCTTGTTCGTTAAGCTGTGATACCCTTGCTGGAGAGCCTTGGATTACGGAACAAGATAAGCATTGATATTCAGCATAATCGCAATGCCTACGAGTGTACCAGCGGCAAGTAAGAGACTCGAGTCAAATAGCAATAGATAGGCAGGTATGCATACTAGGTATGTAATGGTAAAATACTCGAATAAGCAGTGGTGATCTCAGCACCTAAGTCTTGTGGCGTCATAGGGCAAGCCAATGCATACCTAGGTACCTAGGTAGGTAGATACGGTAGGCAGGCGGGTACCTAGACAGGCCGAGGTACTTGATTACCCGGTACCTGCGCCAAGTGGCCAGGCGTAAGGCAATAAGGCACCCATATGCTGGCACAACCAAGGTTGCGCGACTTTGATCAAATAATGGTGCCTCTACTTCTGAGTCTGTTCGCTTGCAACAAGTTCGCCTATAGGCATGTGTGAAGTCACGAGACGTTGACTGCCTTACCCAGTCGACCGAAGAGCGTAATCACTGAAGCTATCGCATGCCGGGTTCTGACTGCCTGATCTCACGATCCAACTTACCTGGCAGCCACCAAAATGTCAAACCCATCGAGAAAGTCGGGCATGGCAGGAATGTCCCTGTATGCTGACCTGCTTGGTGATCGAAAGAGTGCAGCTTCAAATGCTGATGCGCATACGACCGGCGACCCTACCAGCGCTGCAAGCGAAGCACAAGAGCCTCAGAAGAAGAAAGACGGTACTGTCAATTGATCCGCTGGTGTACTCTAATATCTGAATGCGCTTACTCACAGTCGCAAAGCAAGTCTCATCTTTCAGCCTATCAAACGTCCTCAAGCAAAGGGCAAGAAGATCGTTGGAGCCAAGCCTTCGTATAGCAATGGCAGAACTGGTGACAATGGTATCAACGCCCGCGATTTAGTCACAGATACCGCTTCTCAATCTACTGCCGCCTCCAACCTTACCAACAAGCTCTCTTCTACTCGACAACTTCCCCAACATCAAATCAGCAGCTTCGCAGACTGGATCGGCGATGAGGAAGAAGATGAGTACTATCTCGCCCAGCAGCGTGTACCTAGGGAACGAGGCGGGAAAAGGGGTCGCCAGCAAAAGAAGAAGCGTGACAAGGACCAAACTCGCATATGGGACTGGGATGACATATATGACCCGACTCTGCCAAACAAATATGCGGATTTCAAGAATTCAGAAGAAGAGTTTCGGGATATCAGTGACTGGAAGGCACGGTTATACCATCATCAGATGAAGAAGCAGAAGAGGCAAGACACATCAGAGAAGAAATCGCCAAGTCGGGCTCCAAGGGCTCCTGTTGGTATGTGTCTAGCCTGCAATATGGAAAGCTCCCTGGCTGACAATATTCTAGGTCTCAGTTTCGCACCGCCAGATTTTAACAACCCCCCTGTGCCAGATCCTCTGTATGATGCACGGGACGACTACCGCCCATCGCCATCTTTCAATTCTCAAAACATCAACCAGAAGCCTCCTGACGATGATCCATACGCACGTCGCCTGGCCTTAAGCAGCGGGACGGCAAGCGGTGAGCGTATTGCAGACGCCTTGCCAAATCCAAATGACGCATCCAGTCTAGGACCTGAGATTCCGGCTCCACCTGCAATGCCATCATTGAGCGAAGAAGCGACACATGGTGATATTGCAGCAAAAAGAGCGGAAGCACAAGCAAAGGTTGCTGCCTTCAAAGCGAAAGTGGAAGCTGCCAAAGTGAAGAAAGCATCCATCCAAAGTGAAACAAAAATATCTACATGGGCTCCACAAGCACAGTCATCACAAGCAGAGCCAATTCCGCCACCACCGCCGTCGGAATACCAACAGCAGTCCTTCGAACCCCAAACAACACAACCAGGATCTCAAGGCAACCCGCAGTCAAATTCCGCGCGTACTGGGGTAATATCTGCTGCCCCAGTACGCTACACATTACCGCCACCGCCTCCAGACCTACCAAATGAGGATGAGATGATGCATATGGATGACATCCAGCCCGAGGACAACGAAGATGACAAAGCATACAAAGCCCGCAGAGACGCCAAAAAGAACTTTGCTGCCAACCTCATGAAAAAATGGGGTTGGAAAGGTAAGAGCCACGGCATAGGTGCAGAAGGGAATGAGGGTATAGTCAGTGCGGTGCAGATGAAAGTTGGTAAAGGTAGCAAGAACCTTGAAATGGGCGGTGGCAAAATTGCTACATTCTCAGGTGGCAAGCGCAGGAAAACAGACCAGGATGACGGAGAGTACTTGACATACAGAGTAGTGAAGATTTCTGGCATGCTGTCAGGTATTGACGTCGGTCACGAGATGGTGCATAACAATCTGATGCAAGACATCGGTGAGGAGATGGCTGGGCAATATGGCACAGTGGAGAGACTGTCGATATGGCGGCCTGACCAAGGAGGAAAGGACGATGTCTTTGTCAAATTCACGACCGAGATTGGTGCTTTAAGAGCGCAACAAGCTTGCAATGGCAAGATCCATGGCGCGGCCTCAATTGAGGCTCAACTATGGCCGACCGAAAAGTTTGATGCTGGTGTGTTCGCTGAAGAATTATAATGTGTTCAAGGCTTTGAAAATCCTCTTCATCAACTGGGATACCGTCAGCTCTGTTGGTGCATAGGAAAGAAGAGACTTCGACGGTGCATCCGTGTAATCATAGTAAGGATGAGTCTTGTATAAGTGTGTTTAAGACTACCTACTAGAACCATAAAAAACGTACTCTCCTTCAGTCATGCCTTTGTGTTCAGAGGTTGGACAAAACTCCGCCGAGGGTATAGATCACCTCCCTACTTACATGCGTGGGTACCTACATTTTACTCGCCATCACAATTTTGATCAGGAGCCCTGTCTCACGACTTTTGACATTAGATTGTGAAAGGTTCGCTTCCGGCTGGAACGTCGAACTCCAGGTCAAGTAAACCTAACATCCTCAATGAAGGCAATTCAACATGTTCTAAGTTGCAGTCGGTCGTCAAGAGCAATTCTAAGAACTAGTGTTCATTTTGCCGTCCACCATAGAGGCATGGCGAGCTTTGCAGACGTCAGTACCATGTCCACGGCGCCAGCGGACACTCACATCCATTTCGCCCACCGGCTGACCGGGCGAATGCAACGCAGTAGATCGGTATCAACCTGACCGACCCCATATACCGTGGCCAATATCACGGCAAGCAAGCGCATCCGGACGATCTCAGCCATGTGATCCAGCGTGCGCGCGATGCTGGAGTCAAGAAGATGATGGTGACAGGCTCGGACCTGAACGAGAGCAGAGCTGCTGTAGCATTGGCGCAAGAATACCCAGGGCTTTGCTACGCAACAGTTGGCGTGCATCCGTGCTCGGTCAACAGCTTCGATACATACGAAGGTGGTGCAGATGCGCTGCTGGAAGAACTGAAGCAGCTGGCCCGCAAGGCACGAGACGAGGGAACCGCCACTGCTTTTGGCGAGTTTGGGCTCGACTACGATAGGCTACACTATACGGAGAAGGACGTACAGTTGAAATACTTCAAGCGCCAACTAGAGGTTGCAGTGGAATTGGACATGCCACTTTTCTTGCACATGCGCGCGGCAGCGGCAGATTTTGCAGAATGCTTGCGACCATATCTGAATCGTCTACCGAGACGAGGGGTAGTCCACTCGTTTACAGGGACGGTCGAGGAGATGAAGCAGATTGTTGAGATGGGTTTCGATATCGGAATCAATGGCTGCAGTATGAAGACCGAGGAGAATCTGTCAGTGGTGAAGGAAGTGCCCCTGGAACGACTACAGATCGAAACGGATGGGCCTTGGTGCGAGATCAGGCCGAGCCATGCAAGCTCTAAATTGCTCACGAACGCACCCCCACTACCTCGAGGAGTGAAGAAAGAGAAGTGGAACGCGGAATTCATGGTCAAAGGAAGGAATGAGCCCTGCTCTATCGGACATGTTGCCCATGCAATCGCAGCTATCAAGGGAATTGAAGTATCAGATGTGATGGATCATGCGTGGAAGAATTCCGTTCGTGTCTTTGGGCTGGGGGAGATTCCTGTCTAAGAGGCAAGTCCAATTTCTTTGAGGACTGTCCTACGAGTGTTCGAGCTTCATATACACCTAGAGCGTAGTTTAGATGCATTATCAGACAGAGAGCATATGGGATAGACCAGTCATGTTGGTATCAAGGCAGGAGTCGTAATGGCGTGATCAAGATTTCATTTTCTCAAGCGTGTTTGGTCTTCATACGCTGAGGTATGCATAATATAAAAACGCCTGCCCTTCCCATAATGCACGTTCGCTTGTCGTGAATTTGAGACTTTCGCAAACGTAATGCATCTATGAGCGAGGCTTCTCCTTCTTCTCCTTCCACAGAGCGGAGAGACCGACACCAGAGACCTTGACGACCTTGAAACGGACACCGGGAATATCACCCTTGGCCTTGCCCTTACGACCGAAACCAGCGAGGAGGACCTCGTCGTTCTCGTCAACGAAGTTCAAGCAACCGTCGTTTGGAACTAGATGATGTTAGCTTTTGTCCATCGATTGCCTCCGTAGGCTTGCTCTATAGTCGGATTATGCATACCGAAAGCAGTGACCTTCTTGCCGTTCTTGATGAGCTGCACACGCACACACTTGCGGATGGCAGAGTTTGGCTGCTTGGCCTCGACACCGACCTTCTCGAGGACGATACCCTTGGCGTGTGATGAACCCTGCATGGCAACCCGATCAGTCTCCATCAAATAAACGGCCTCATTTCGAGAGACACAAAATCTCCGTGCTCCCTTCTCATCCGGAAGATGTTATACATACACCGAATGGCGAGGACTTGAAGGCGGTACCCAACAGTCTCTTCTTGTAGTGCAGATCGGCCCACTTCTGTTCACGGCGGTGGCTGCGCAGCTTACGAGCCGCCAAAAGACCTCTCGGCTTTCCTTTACCCATGTTTGCTGTTGCTTTAAGTCAGCGACAATCGGGTGCTGAAGAATTATCGAATCGGTCGAGAGGATTGGGATTGAAGGCGGTCGGTCGCGTCTCCAGTCGTCGTGGTTCGAATCGCTCAAGATATTGGCCGAAGTCTGCGATGATTGTGTGTGTATGCTTGGGGGCTGTAAACTCACCTGTTGTACTATGAGTAACTGGTGATTGAAAGAACCTTTGTCGCTGTCGTCTTCGTACGTCAAAGTTTCTTGCGCTTCAAGTTCTGAATTGTGGGTGTGTGGGATGTCTTGGCGCGTTTTAGTGCATGGCAGGTAAGCCGATAAATTTCGGGTACGTCCGGCTATCGCTTACTCTCATTTGCCTTGCTACAAGCCACTCTATTTCAGTGTGCGCTGGTACCTACACTTGACGACATACTTGACTACAAAGCTGCATACGATAGGATTCTCATGGTCTACGAAGTGTACGAAGATTCTTACCTGCAGAAAGATTCTGGAGATTCTTGTCACCTATGATGAAAATGTCTGTAGCTGAGAAACGCTCCCGAGCTCGACGAGCTGCAGGCTTATGCAGAGGCAAATCTGCGCCGACATCACTCGCTCATCCATCCCTGTGCTTGCTGATGATGAAGTAGTTGAGCAACGCCATATAAATCGTCAATGTTCTTCGTAGTGCCGATGGACCCTCGCCGTCTGGTCTGGAATATCAGAGATTGCAGGCAGCTTATAGCATTTGCAAAACGTGAATAGGTCTTGATTTCGTCAACGTGCTCATAAATTGCATATACCGCATATGCTATTGGCTTCAGGCTTTTCCTGTCGCCGCCCTGAAGTTGATTATAGAAGTTGAGAAATCCTCTCGTGTGCTCTACCCGAGCGACTGGTGAAAAGGCACGTGGACGGCTTCCACACTGGCGACTTTTGCGATTGTAAGCCCAGTTTCCCCAAGATATGTGATGACTTGCGAATGCTGTATGGACACTGGTTGATGCAGTCCCCTGGTTCATTGCGCGTGACTCCAGAGCTTGCTTAAAAAAGTACATAAACCACTGGCGTGGAAAGCTCAGCATATCTGAGCTACAGTTCAACAAGAATTTAGAAAGCATGTAAGCAGGCAAAGGAAGATGCAAAAAAGCATAGGCTTCGTGTAAAGTTAGTCACTGCCTCTATATAGATTTACAGTAAATATCTGTAGTCAGGATTGAGATCGCCTAGCTCGGCTTTCTCTTCCTGGGTCAGGTATGTGTCCTGTCCGCGTTTCGCTCTCTTTTTATTCTCATTCCAGCAGGCGAATCCATAGGTAATGCATGCAATGGCGGACAAAAGGGTGAATGCAATGGAAATGCTGTACCCTGGTATGTATTTTGGCGCATCCTTCTTGAGGAAGGCATAAACGGCAATGATCCCACCGATATTGCCGAAGCCCACCTGCCAGGCAGAGCCGACAGCACGTCTGTGATGGCCACCTAAGTTCATATTGAACCAACAGACGATAATTGGCAGCGCGGTATAGCAACCCATGGTGACTAAGAATAGAGCAGCATATTCTAGGTGGTGGTTGTCGTGGACCGCAATCAGAATAGCAAACCCGGCAATGGCAACACAGATAGTGAACATCAAGAATAAGAACCGGTGTCGTGTCTTGTCGGAGAGAGTCGCAATCACCATCGAGAACCCAAAAGCTGCTGCCCAAGGCGGGACAGAGTGCAATTGGGTCTGGATAGTGGAATACCCATAGGATTTGATAATGCCAGGGGCAAAGTAAGCATAGCCGTATGCAGGGACAATCAAGCCGAAGTACATCACACCACCGAGAATGACTTTGTAGTCTTTAAAGACCTGTTTGACATCTTGAAGTGTAGTGCTTCGTTCTGCTGCAGCATTGCCTTGGTCTTTTCGAAGTCGAGCCGTGACGTAGGTCTTCTCCTCTTCATTGAGCCATTTCGAATCTTCTGGGAAATCTGGCAGGAGAAAGAAGAAGAAGAAGCTGACGAAGACTGTGGCGCCACCTTCGATGATGAAGATCCATCTCCAGCCTTCATATCCCCTCAAGCCAGACATCTTACCGATTGCGGCAGCAAGCAGGCCACCAAAAGCACCAGCAAGGGTTGTACTGTTGAAGAAGAAACTATATCTCCTCTGCGCCTCAGAGCGTTTGTACCACATGCCGATAAGGTAAAAAGCACTATATGTGTCGAGAGTCAGCGGGATGCAAGTTTAACATCATCTGGTCTCACAAGAACTTACCCTGGGAACATGCCAGTCTCGAAAACACCAAGAAAGAAGCGGCAGGCCAACAGCCCGCCATAATTTGTCACAACTCCCTGCATCATGGTCACGAACCCGAATAGACCCATGTTGATGCTGAGCCAAACATGAGGCTTGAACTTTTTCAGCAAGATGTTGCTGGGGATCTCGAGCAAGCAGTATGGGACAAAGAAAATGACCAAGGCGGTGTTCAGCTTGTCGCCGGTCAGACCAAGGTCCTTCGACAGACCAAAGACGTCGGCATTAGCGATATTCACACGGTCCAAGAAAGCCAGAAGATACATGATGCAGAGGAATGGAATCACTCGTGAATCAATGCGCGAAATGAGCTTCCGCTCAGTGGTATGAGGCGGACACTCCACTTGCGAATAGCCATCGCTAAGACCACTCCCTACAGAATCTGCTTGGTCTGGATAGCTTTGTGCATAGACTTCTTTCTCGAGAGATTGTGAAGGCGAGGAGCCCTTGTTGTGGTTAGTGAACCACATACTTGTTGTAGTGGTGCAGGTCGTCGCCAACTAATAGTTCCGTACGGATTTCACGTGGGTCGAGTCGCGGACATTTATGCGCAGCGGGAAGATTCGGCAGACTTGAAGAACAGGCCGAAGCTTGAGATGCTGCTATGCGGGTATATGAACAAGAATGAAGGGGAAAGTTTCTCCACGTCTGCCGCCACATGAGAAGGGGGATTTGTATCAGTGTGTCATCCATGAGTCGATGCAGTGACTTTCTTTGACCTCTGCGGTGTCGCTCACTGGCAATGCCTGAAACCAACCGCACGCCGTCCTAAAACAGGCAAAACCGGGCGGTCGCTCCGCGGATTGTGGGGAAAATCCGGTCTACCGGTAGTGCAGGGACTGCTCTGCATGCCATGCCGAGGTAATCCCTTGCAAAACGTCCCGATATTCGGCTCTTTAGTCAGACCGATTCGAACAGTCGAGTGTCGCCAATTGGTGAGCAAGGAGTGAGGAGTCACCGTGATGACAATGTACAGGATTACGGGTATGAGTTCTCACTATACAAGATTGCAAGCCCTGCGATGCAATGAACAAACCTTCATCCTAAATAGCCAATCTATCTCGGCTCGAGAATGCCAAGCATATCAAGCGCGGGTTTCTCAGGCTGAAAATTTCACAGGTTCGTCCTGTTGAGAAGTAGTCAGTCAATGCCTGAATAGAACTTCCATTCACTGAAGGAACCTGCCATTCGACATTGTAAGAAGAAGATACGGCAATCAAGCAATCGCTCTGCAATTCCTGAACTGCCCAATACCAAATTCGAGTCAAGACGACGGTATATGATCATGTGACTGGCACACTCCAACGCGATGTATTACTAATATTTTACAAAGCCTACTTGATCAGAAATACCTGGGCACCTAGTCTTCAACATCTATTAAAATGTACAGTATTGAGAGCCACTCCCTTATAGAGAGTACTAGCATTGGAGGCATTGCGTGGTGGCTCATACAGTCACTGATTCCTACTACCTGGGCTCCAAATTAGGTTGCACCTTAACATCTAATATGCTCATCCTCTGCAACTGGATCTGTCAGGCTTTACGTGATCTAATAGTGTCTGAATTACAACGATAAATCAGCGTGTTTTCGAGATGCTAACTCGCTCATGTGGCCTATTTACCTACCAAAAAGGGTACGAGATCCACTGCCGTGCTTCTGATCTGGATCCCAAAAACCCCGGGCTCACTTTGGATTAGACGGAGTTCGAGTTGTCGACACATGTCCATGCTGCGGAACCACCAGACTCTGCATAAGAATCGATGATCGCGACGACCGAGCCATATGTACCAGAAATCCTAAGGAACGTTCCAAGGACGATGACGAAAACACTCCAACACGCCATCAACATTCACCTGTTAAGTCCTTGTGCTTTTGCCGGCGCTCCAGTTGTCATACAGCCACATGCACCCCATGGGCTGGAAAGTCAATAGGGTTCCAAGAATAGCCCCTATCAAGGAGATCAAACCGCCAAATACTGGAATACCACGCGCAATAACGTATGCAACCAAATCCACAGTAAACGTGTATCCGATCCACGTTCCCCAGTGGGTCAAAGTGTTTGAAACCAAATGCTCGGAGCCTCGCAGGATACGGACAAAGGCAAACTTTGCCGCCAGCTTCATATCTGTTAGTCATTTGTTCAAGAAGGCGTGGGCATCAAACACTTACGTGAATAAAAAGCACCGTTGTTACAATCAGCCCTGGTAAAGCAACGCCGTAACATACTTTCTTCCTGTCAATAGCGATAAGCGAAGTAGCAGACATGTCTAGATTAAAAAGAGAGCAGTGCTTGGTAATCTAGCTTATGATACGATCAGTCCACAGACCCCTACCGGCTCCACTCGTTCCTAGATCTATTGGATCATACGATGCCCAAAGTCCCGGCTCAAAAAACACCATTCAACAGAACCAGGTGGGCTCAGCTACGTTTCTGGCATCGAGAGAATCCAGTAGTTCGGGCCATGAATCACAAAATCAGAGCCAGTCGCGAATCAACTCACCAAGTGAGGACTGGCTGCACAACGATGTACTTACAGCAGATGATCTTACGCTCCATCCTGTAGCTAAGCTGGGACGCTTCTTAATGCGCCATTATATCGAGCGTGTGTGCCATCTTTTCTGCGCCATAGACACTGCGAAAAGCCCATGGAAAACCATTCACCTTCCAAGAGCCCTCCAGGGAATGGGCGAAATTAGCGTCTCGGGCGAGACCTCAAGAGTCCGTAGCTCTCTGCAAAACGCATTGCTTGCCATTAGTGCATGGTATTTATCAAATGACGATCAACGGCATCACGCCAACGCTGCAGCCGACCAATGGGCTCAGGTGGCTGCGAGATACAGTTACAATGCAATTGCACTCCTAAAACAAGCTGTTGAGTTAGATTTGTATCATATCCCAAGGCCGAAATATAAAGAGTTCCTTGCAACGACGCTTTCAATGATCACCGTCAACGTGAGTACAATTCTACCAAACGCTTTGCAATGCAAGCATGCTTAACAGTGTTGCAGGTAATGTCTGGAGATACGAGTACATGCGGTGTGCATCTTGATGGTGCCAAACAGCTCCTCCAGCATATGTGGAACAAGAAGAAGAAATTCTCTGCAAAGACAATGGCATTGTATCGGATTTATTGCTATCTGCGCATCATTTGGGAAAGTACTAGGGTGATAAGCGACTACCGTCCTGGCTTCTCTCCCCGATGTATCGCCTCTGAAAGCGTCTTCCAGACTCTTGAACAAGGCGAGAACGAGAGCGGTTTCCCTGATGAGGTGGTAGACCCAAACCCATCCCAAGGAACATCTATATTCGAATGCATATACGGCATCCCCCAAAGTCTGCTAGCCATTCTTGAAGATACCATAAAAGTAATTGATCGAGTCGACCAAGCAAGAAGGGCTGTCGACTCTCCTAGATTCCCTGATGACTTAGCTGCATCATGCGATGAGCTGGAGCAAACAATCTTAGACTGGTCTCCGGATGAACAACTAGGTTCATTCCCGAGGACGAAAGAGGTTGCCAACGCCGAAATCGTTCGTCACCAGACGAGATCATTCCACAGCGCTCTCGTCATATTCTTCTCGCAAAATGTTCGGTCACTTGATTATCGATACTTACAACAATATGTTGAGACTATACTGAAGAGCATTGAGGCTATCGAGCAGATAAAGGCAGAAACCAACATGCTGGCAGCGCCATTATACTGGCCCGCATTTATCGCGGCTACGGAAGCCTTCAGTGCAGAGCACCAGGCTCGTTTCCGCAAGTGGTACGACGAAGTAGGCTCTTACGGCATTGCCGCAGTTAGGACAGGTGTACGAGTGATATATAAAGTGCGGGAGTTGGGTCCGTCACGAGGAAAGTCACGCATATGCTTGTGGCGCCAAATTGTCTCCCAAAATGACGAAACCTTGATGCTGAGTTGAGACAACAATCAACAGGACGCTCCACGAGGAACTGAAGTTATGAATATGGTATTACGAGTGTATGATGGAGGGTCCGAGCAAATGCCGTTGACTTGATTCACAGCAATCTATCCTGTTGAAAATGTGTATGAACAATCATGCTTCTGCACATGGGTCACTTGATGCACAAGCAATGGCTTCAGCTGTGGGAACTCAAAATAGAGTCACGCCATCATGACGGCCAGGATGCAGGCCATCTATAGCTTCGACAGTAAACCGTTGCTACCGAGGACCGACAAATGATTCGAACTGATCTCCCTAACGTTCTTACATCTAATTGGATGTCGTGTTAGCCTACTGTCGGAGGGTTTGCACTCAAGCGTACTCACCCAGTCAGCCCCATGCATAACTCAAACTCATCTCGTAGGATTTTGACAGCGAGCTCTACACCTTTTTGGCCGTCATACTAAGTTGCGTCAGCTTTTCAAGTATAGACCGTTCATGGTAGCTAATGATAACCCACCCCCAGGCCCCATACAGATACCCTACCGGCGAAGCAGAAGTCTGCACCCACAGCCAATGCCTTGAAAATATCAGTACCTCGCCTAATACCTCCATCAAAGGCTATTGGGATCTTTCCCTTGGCTACAGGAGCGCATTCTCTTAACGCGTCCAGAGATGCTGGGACTCCATCCAGCTGGCGTCCTCCGTGGTTTGAGATGATGATTCCGTCGGCACCGTGGTCGATTGCCAGGCTCACATCTTCGGGCGTGTATAAGCCTTTAATCCAAATGGGCAGGCTGGTCCGTTGTCTAATGAAAGCAAACGCCTTCTCCCAGCCAAGGTCGGGTTCATAAACATTTTGCCCAAAGCCTAAATTTCCATCTTTAGACTCAAGGTGCGGCAGGTTGAGATTTTCTGGCAGCTTGAAGCGGTTACGCGTCTCATTCCACCGCCGGCCCAGTAGAGGCGCGTCAGCAGTCAAGAGGATAGCTTTGCAGCCGGCTTTTTCGGCACGCACGATGTTATCAGCGGTGACCTCACTGTCTTTAAACAAGCTGATTTGCATGGCGTACGGGTTAGAACCGTTGCCATTAGCTATGACATCTTCAATCGAGCTTGTAGACCATGACGATAGGCCCATGGGGATGTTCGTGGTCGCACAAGCTCTTGAGGTTGCAATTTCGCCGTCAGGATGCGCCAAACATTGCATTGCAACAGGAGAGAACCCAAAGGGAAAAGATACCTTGCTTCCCCATAGTGTCGTTGTCATGTCTATTTGCGAGACATTGCGAAGGACCCGAGGTCGGATCTTATACCGATTGAACGCTGCTTCGTTGTCATGAAGTCTGTTGCGACATAATCAGTTCTTCCGAACCATGTTATAGAAGCAAAGGCCAACTTAACGCACGTTACCATCTCATTAGCGCCATCATTGTAGTAGTCTTTCATCGCGTGTCAGCGATACGAACGGGGGAGGATATATTGGTGATGAATTACCCCGGGCGCCCTTAGGTATCTTCTTCGACGCTTCGTTCTTAATATCGAGAATGTTCAAGACCAGACGATCATCAGGTACGGCAGCCATGATGCTGATGCTGATACAATGGCTGCAGATTGAAAGTGAATAAAGCTACTCTACTCTATACTGTCAAACATTTGACACGGAATTATTGTCTCAATCACACTTCAATGTCTCACATGAGTCACGGAACCTTACACCTTGAACCTATGATGCCAATCAGCTGCACCTTGAGGACCCACAGCTCGCGCTAACATCAGCCCGCGCGATCAGAAGGAGAGACTTTCCTTTTATGTCTTCTATTTTGATTCGGCTGGTAGCATACTCCGCAAATCCTGTACTGGTCGTGGCAAAGGCCTATGGCCCACAATTGCATGGCTGACATTGTGGAAGATAAGGGATAGTATCTACGAGCTGTATGAGGTATATCCATGGCATTTCCAACGCGGCATAGCTGCATACGTACACGGAGTTGTGATTGGTCTTCTCACGTTACGCGGGTTGTTAAGTTCTTTTGCCGTACTGGACATG
This sequence comes from Scorias spongiosa, assembly GCA_018467035.1. Classification (NCBI taxonomy): domain Eukaryota; kingdom Fungi; phylum Ascomycota; class Dothideomycetes; order Capnodiales; family Readerielliopsidaceae; genus Scorias; species Scorias spongiosa. The sequence goes on from JACSZZ010000001.1 coordinate 1,391,326, forward strand.
GTTGCATGTTGACTTCATCAAACAGGGGGTTACAGGTCAAAGGAAATTCAGCTGCTTCTGGAACTGTTAGAGGAGATCTCGATTGCATCAAATAATAAAAGTGATTTGTTGTAATACTATATGGCGAACTGGGCAGATACCGCAATAAAACCATGGTGTCACTCTGGCCTTTTGATTATTTGGCAATGCTGCAATGCATTCAATCTCGACATCAGTCCCTAGCGGTAGCTGTCGGACTGCAATACATCTATCATAATCGTTAGCTCTGGAAAGTCGCAGCATTCACGCATCACTGTGTCGTTCAAGACTTTACGTCCCCAGAGTGATGCTCGTATGATTCATTCAGCTTTGCTACATCCGCAATGTTTGCAACAAAAACATTGACATTTACAACATTCTCGATCCTAGTGCCAGCGGTTTCGAGTACGCTGGTGAGATTCTTCAGAGCTTGGTGCTTTGTTGACTCCGTGATTATAATTCTTGCAAGCTAAAGATCCGTGTACATCTGCATAATGTAGACATACACACAGCATGAGCTCTGATATCACCGTCAATAAGCTTGCCCGCGACAGGATCCAAGACTAACTGGCCTGAGCAATACACCATTCCATTGGAAATGATAGCCTGACTCATTATGTTGGAGGCCAATTGAGGCGCATCCTTCGATGTGACTGCCTGCTTGTCCGACATGTTGACGAAGTTGGTGACGACAGGTCTGAGTTCTGAGCTGTGACATTTAGACGGTCAAAAATATTCGGTCATGGGCCAACTTTTGTATTGCGATGGCAGTGACCCTTGAAGCATTATTCACCATCGATGCGTCGGTTTCCAGTTTTATTAAGCTGCAATGGGTATGCTTGGCTTGCTTCCAGATGGATTGACTGCATACTAGAGGGTCCACGAAAAACGGCAAGTCACTGCGGAGCAAAGATAGTACCGTGCTTACATAATTTAGAAGTCAACCCACAGAGACCGTACGCCTTATCTATCTCGGTACAGAAGACGTAGCGTGTCTGGTGAGACTTTAGCTCTGTATCTCGAATCGTGAATTTCGGCATATCTGAGCCTGATAAGTGGAACAGCTTGCATGAAATGGCGCCGTGGCAAAGGCTGTCCACAGCTAGCATGTGACAAAACCAAGGTCAGTCCCAATTGAGGCAGTTAGTGGAGTAGCCTGCCTTTGTTCCAAGAGGAGTGACGCAACTGGGAAGCTTGTCAATGCCCTCCACTATTTGCAATACATTATCAGCGCATGCGATAACAGCTGGACTGCGCTGTGTCTCTGCTTTAAAAGTCCCGGCCCGGTGCTCTTATATAAGACATACTCGCCATGACGAGAATACACCCCTAGCAACTAATCCTTCTACTCATCTATCTCATTTACCATGTCGAAATCACGAGTTTTAATTATTGGGAGTGGCGGAGTTGGCACTATGGCTGCCTATGCCTTGCAGACTGGCGGGCAAGCTGAGGTCACTGCTGTGCTGCGCTCCAACTACGACAGCGTGAAAGAGAATGGCTTCACTATCGACTCAATACAACACGGGCACGATATCAGAAATTGGCGACCGTACGATATTGTCAGCAAGATTCCTGATGTCCATGCTGGAGACTCAGAGCCATTCGATTACGTTGTCGTCGCAACGAAGAACATCCCGGATGTGAAACCGACCGTGGCCGATCTCATTGGGCCTGCTATAGCGCCTGGAAAGACTGCTATCCTGCTCTTGCAGAACGGATTGAACATTCAAGGGCCCATTATCGAGCGCTTCCCCAACAACGTTGTCTTATCTGGGGTCTCCCTGATCGGTGCCACCGAAACTTCCCATGGAGTCGTTCGCCACGACGATACCGATGACGCCAAAGTCGGTTATTTCGAGGGGTTCGGGTCCTGCGTTTCAAAAGACGTGGCGGAAGCCAGTGCGCGTCGGCTTATCGAAATGTACAACGCAAGCGGCAAGGTCGAATGGGAGTACGACGATAACGTGCCGTTCACACGCTGGCGCAAACTGCTTTATAATTCGTCTTTCAACTCTGTGGCCGCGGCGACAGGTATGGATACCGCTCGTATGCGCATGTCAGAGCATGCTATCGATGACCTTGTCCTTCCAATCATGAAGGAAATCAAGGCTACAGCCAAAGCCGTTGGCGTTGAATTACCGAATGAGATCGAGCAGAAGCTCATTCGAGTTGACCCGACAGATACCGCTTTCATACCCAGCATGGGCCAGGATGCTGCTAAGGTGAGTTCGGTAAATTGGAACACGCCCAGCCAAACGACCACTGACAATACTTCCAGGGGAACTTTATGGAAATAGAGACTATTATTGGGGAGCCAGTCAGGGAGGCCAGACGTTTAGGAGTGCCTGTACCGACGCTTGAAACAATCTATGGCTTGTTGAAGATCAAGCAACTCCAGGTCAAGGAGAAACGAGGGTTGTGGCATGCTAGCTTTCCCGAGGGAGCGAAATACGCCTGATCTTATAAGCCTTGGCCAACGGAAAGCTGAGCTGTAAATGCCCCATAATTGTATCGACTTTTCATCCTCACTGGAAATAACGCATTCTTCCTGCTTGCTAAGAAAGCAGCACTGCGTCAATCTCCAGAAAATTCTCTACGCTAGATCGCCGAGAAAGTTAGATGGCTGAGCCAGTCTACCATCTGTCAGAATGAATGCCCATGCCTTCACAGCTTCAGGTTCAGCTCTTGACTACGATGTGACGACACAGGTATTTTGTTCTGCTGCATGGACCTTATCTTTCTATACAGAGAAGTTCTCTGTAAGTGTTTTCAGCAATTTGTTTGAGGAGGATCGCCTAGAAACGTAAGGGGTATATCATTGTTGCGGCTATACCCGCAAAGTACCCAAAATGGCGGAAACGAATGCGAGATCTTGCGACGGCTCGTCCCGCCCCGTTACCAGATGTTTTAGATCATAAGTTGATGAATTGAGCATCCTTCGGATCTCAAGAAGGCTGACGTTCCCTGAGCGAAAGTTTATATAGGTAAGAATAATCAGGTAAGAATTCTACCAACCTCCATGTAAACGATGAACGTTGAGGATGAGATTGGGTGAAGATGATCTCAGGGTCCATGCAGAGGTGGGAAAGTTAGCCGAAGTGAAAGATGCATTCTGGTTTTCATTCCAACCTTGCCGACATCACAAGTACAGTGCCATTGCTGTATGGCAGCCAGCATAGGCACGCGAAAACATTGTAGTACCGGCTCGGATATTGTACATCTTTCCAGGGTTGACATGTGATGAGCAATGTTAGACTTCACCAAGTAGCATCTGTCAAGTTGGGAATGTCGACAGCTTTGCGTTGGGACATCCTTCTGTAAAGTTACAAACGGTGGTCAAAAAGAAAAAAACCTGAAGGCTGGTGGCTGGTGACGGTGTTCAAGTATACAGTATTAAAAGAGTGATTGAGAGTTTTTGTTCAGGTTGCACCTAGAGAGGGCACAATATTGTCGGCTTTCCTCGTTAGACATAGACTGGACATTACCTACCAGTCAGCTGCCACGCTTGACAAGACGCCCGTTGTTATGACAGCCGACCTTGTGACCTGCTCTTGGCCTCCAAAGCGTTGCCTCCCGACAGGGGCAGAGGGAAAGCCGACAGGGTCAAGGGGCGATGATCGTCTACCACCGCAGCCGCCCACAGGAAAGCCGCCCACAGGAAACTAGAGGGGGGAAGGGCGGAATCTGAGCAACATAGCTGTACAACATGTCAAGGCCACGCAGCAGAAACGCTCTAATGTGTTGAGGGCAGAATCCCGCGGGATGCATATCTTTCTTTCATGCCCCTGCCATTTGCCACTTCGACTTGACATTGATTCTGGCCGGTGATTTCAATTCCAATAGATTCGACTATGAGACTGTGAGGGAAAATATGACTTAAGCTCGGAGAGGCATGTGTGGGAAGCATGCGTGACGGGGGTATGGACGAAAACAGGGGAAAGCTGGGGCGACTGCATTCATCCCACGGCAACTCAACTCGGAGGCTCAGAAGAGGACGAAGACGACGTTGACTCGAAGTCGTCAAATTTAGCAGATGCCAAGACGGGAGGCTCAACGGCGGAAGCGCATCCGGCGATGCAGGAAAAACAGACCAGACAAAGTCACTGGCCCTGTGTGTGGTAATACACGCCGTATACATACCAAACTCCAGCTCCAGCTACACATTGAGGGACAGGGACAGGGCCAGGGACAGGGACAGGGCACCATTCGTGCGTCGTGGACTTTCCGCTGCTGTTGGCGGCAATACCGGAAAGCATGTAGAGGGCAATGGCTGCTGGAGGAGAGAGTGGGTCGCAGTGGGCTTGGATGGGCGCTGATCGATGGATGTTGGAGCCGATTGATGGGGAAGTGATCTGAATCGGCCGCAGATCAGCCAGTGCATGCACAGTAGATTCGTACGTGGGCACAGTACAGTACCGTAATACGATGCTGCCCGGCATGGTATCACCTCCTATGCGATAGCCCTGTGCAAGGCCCTTCCATCCGAACCAATGTCAGACTGTCGCCCCCGTGGGCCCTGCAGTGGAGCCCTCCAGGGCCATTCCCACGCACTCGTTTCGTCACCATCACCCGCCATTGGGTGGGTCGTGGACTTCCGCCCCGATCTCCAGGTTGTGTCTCCTCTTTTTGAGCTCGCCTTAAGTAGTCCACCTCCACAGCCCCGTAGCTTGCTCTCTCTCGAGCTTCTCTCCCAGGCAGGTCATGGCTTCAACACGCTCTGGACGCTTCTTGCGCGCTCTCGGGTACACTGCTGCCGCCGGTACCGTCGGTGCTGGTGGCCTCTATTTCGTCTATCGCCCTCGCGATGTCCCCGGCCTAGAGGAGGCTTCCGTCCCTCCTCCAACCTACACCGAAGGTGGCATCTTCCGTCCGCCCAACTTTCCACGTGTCAAGAGTAGGGAGGAGCAGATATCAGACCTCAAGGCCAGCGCTGGCGTCTTCACAGAAGTCTACAATGCTGCCAAGGAAAAGATCTCCAATGCCGTTGCTGGCGCAGACGGCTCTCAGCAAAGCGACACTGGCGCCGAATACGATTTGCTTGTCGTTGGTGGTGGTGCTACTGGCGCCGGCATTGCCCTCGATGCTGCCTCGCGTGGTCTGAAGGTCGCCATGGTCGAGCGCGACGACTTCGCTTCTGGCACTTCTTCCAAGTCCACAAAGCTTGTTCACGGTGGTGTGCGCTACCTTGAGAAGGCAGTGTGGGAGCTTGACTACAGTCAATATGCGCTGGTGCGTGAGGCTCTGCGCGAGCGCAGATACTTCCTCGACACCGCTCCTCACCTTTCGTCTTGGCTACCCATCATGATTCCCATCCAGAAGTGGTGGCAAGCGCCTTACTTCTGGGCTGGCACCAAGTTCTACGACTTCTTAGCTGGCTCTGAGAACATCGAAACTTCCTACTTCCTTACTAGGAGCAAGGCTCTTGACGCTTTCCCCATGTTGAAGAAATCCGGTCTCTTTGGTGCATTGGTTTACTACGATGGAGCTCACAACGATTCTCGCATGAACGCAAGCTTGGCTATGACAGCTGCTCTCTATGGCGCTACTGTTGTCAACCATCTCGAGGTCACTTCTCTTCAAAAGAATGCCAATGGCAGAATCTCTGGTGCAACTGTACGCGATCTTGACGCCCAGAAGAACGGCAAGAGCGACGAGTTCCAGATCAAAGCTAAGGGTGTTATCAACGCTACTGGTCCTTTCACTGACGCTCTCCGCCAAATGGACGACCCCAAGATCTCTGAGATTGTCGCTCCATCTTCTGGTGTTCATGTCGTTCTCCCTGGTTATTACTCTCCTTCAAACATGGGCTTGATTGACCCTGCCACATCCGATGGTCGTGTCATCTTCTTCCTCCCATGGCATGGCAACACCATTGCTGGTACTACCGACGCACCAACCCAAATCAGCCAGAACCCTATTGCTGGTGAGGAAGAAATCAGCTGGATCTTGAAGGAAGTCTCGAATTATCTGCAACCCGATATCAACGTTCGCCGAGGTGATGTCCTAGCTGCCTGGAGTGGTATCCGCCCTCTGGTCCGCGACCCCAACAAAGCCAAATCCGAAGGTCTCGTTCGTAACCATCTGGTCGTTACTTCTGACAGCGGTCTCATCACCATCTCTGGTGGTAAGTGGACCACTTACCGTCAAATGGCCGAGGAGGCAGTGGATGAAGCCATCAAGGAGTTCAAGCTGCAACCAAAGGGTGTCCCCAACCCACCCCTCGTGTCTGGTGTCGAGGGTTTCCACGAGAACGTCACCCTGGATGGTACCTGCAAGACCCACGAAGTGCGCCTTCTCGGTGCACACGGTTTCTCCAAGACCCTTTTCATCAACGTCATCCAACACTATGGTATCGAGACTGAGGTCGCCAAGCATCTGTGCACCGCCTACGGTGACCGTGCCTGGACTGTTGCCGCCCTCTGCGAGCCTACCGAGCAACGCTTCCCCGTCCGCGGCAAGCGTATTTCCGAATTGTATCCCTTCGTCGACGGAGAGGTCCGTTACGCCGTCCGCCACGAATACGCCCGTACAGCCATTGACGTCTTGGCTCGCCGTACCCGTCTCGCCTTCCTGAACGCCCAGGCTGCTCTTGAGGCCCTACCCCAGGTCATCGACCTGCTTGGTGAGGAGCTCCAGTGGTCAGCTGCTAGGAAAGAGCTCGAGTGGAACAACGGTGTGACCTACCTGGGCTCGATGGGCCTTCCCAAGAGCAAGCTCTCGTTGACGAGGACGGAGGTGGAGAAGGGCTTGGTGGGGAAATACTCGGACAAGGAGTATGAGCTCTATGCTCGCCACGACAAGCCTGATGAGGTGCTCGCGACCGATCTCACGCCGTCGTCTAGCAGCCCGCTCCTTCCCAAGGAGAGCCCTGCTAACCAGTGAGCGTGTGTTCTCACAGGTAGCCATCGATGAGGTGTCAGCATGGGGTAGTAATCATTTCGACACTTATCAGTCATTGGTATATTCTCAGTGGAGTATCCAGGGGTCTAGCATGTCGGGCGTTCTGGCGGAACGTCGCCGGCAGTTGTGGTATATGTACATATTTACAGCGTTGTCGCAATGTATTACTTTTGTCCATCTAACTTTCGTGATCATCTTCTATCATTCTCCACCCAATCTACTATGCGTCTTCTCGGGATCAAGTGCGTTCGTTTCAAGACGCCCTCGCCCGCTTCCTTGGAGGCTCGATCTGGCACTCCTCGACCCTAGCGTCGACGTAGGCCTTGGTAGCGGCCAGCAGCTTCTTTTCGCCGAGACGTACCGTGACAGCCATGAGCTTGCGCAGCAGGTCCTGGGTGTTGATGTCCAGGTCGCGCGCCTCGCCGAGCGCGCGTTCATCCTCTTGGATGGAGGTGGGATATTGCGCGAAGCGCCTCTCGATGGCGGCCCTCGCTATGAGCCAGAAATCCAGCTCGCTGGCCTCGAAGCCGGCTTTGGTCTTGCGCAGGTGCTTTAGCAACGCTCTAAGCTGGACGGTCAAAGTCTCGGGGAGCTCGCTGACGTGGCCGTCGCCAGCCGGCAGGAGACCCGTGGCGTCGGGCGAGACGGGCGCGTACTCCAGCACGAAGCTGTCCTCCACCTCGTCCTCGTCGATCTTGGCGATGGCCCTGTCGAGGTCGGCATCCGTGAGGGAACGATGCTCCTTGGCAGCGTCCAGCACGAAGCGCCACGGCACCTCGACCACGTTGTGCACGTCGTGCTTGTCGCTCACGTAGCCGTACCGCCGCAGCAGGTCCGAGTTGGGCAGCGGGCCGTAGTAGTTCAGCACCTCGTCGCCTGCCTTGATCGGGCGCAGGCTGATCATGCTCAGCGCATCATCCTCGTGGTTGAGATGGGCGTTGAACTCTGCATCCGCGTTGAGCAGATCCGCCATCGGCACCATGCCCAGCATCTGGCCCTCGTGGTCCTCCACCCACCCATCCTCCTCGCCCTCGTTCTCGTTCTCGTCCGATTGCAGGTCGAATGCATACGCCATGATGCTCGAGCCGAGCCGGTGCGCCAGCCTGACTATCTCCTCATCGCTCAGCTCACGGCTGCCCTGGAAGAAGAAAACCTCAGGTTTGGAGCGTAGCAGCGGAACCAGCTTGGTGCGGAAGACCGAATCCGCCGCCTCCTTACCGATCCTGCCGCGCAGGTCGCTGGCCTGAAGCTGTGACAGCTGGGCCTCGTTCCAGAACATAGGCGTGTCGAACGTCTCTGGGATGACCTTTAGGTAACTCGACCAGGGAGAGCTGTCGCCGAGTTGGCTTTCGTAGATCAGAGTGACGATGAGGCGTAGCCAGGGGTCCAGCAAGTCACCGTCGTCGTCGTCTTCCGCAGGAGCGTCATCGTCGCTCATGATGTCGGCCCGGCTGGCATTGCCTGCTGGGACCAGCTGCGGCACCCGCTCCTCTTCGACATCGTTGAAGAACGTTGGCCACTTAGCAGCGAGCGAGGAATTTTCAGTAGTCAGGATGTTCCGCCTGGGGATCCTGAACAGTACCGCATTTTCATCTATGGTATCGGTCGCGACTGTACTGAAGGATGAGACTTTGAGGCTTTTGGGCTATTGCCGGAAACTTAATCTTCGGAAACTCACCGATTCCGCGGCCAGCATGGCGGCTACGGAGATCCTCGATCTTCAGCGCTGGATGGAAGGTCGTACCTGGTTGCTGAAGGAACCATTCCAAGAAGTTGGCCGACAGAGTGGTGAAGCTATCGGACACCATTGTCGCGACCTTGGGAAGCAGCCTTCGGTCTTGTCTTTTCGATTGATCAATTGCCTACTTTGGCTTGATGATCAAGAAAATCGTGCGGTAAGGCGGCACCCCGTTCTGACTGGCTGAAATGGGCTTGTCGGCCACTCCCGAGAGTTGTCCATTTCTGGCTGAACACGTACAACCAACCTTGAGGAAGACTTCAACTTATTGCTGCTGTACCATACTTTGTGGTGATTCAGACTATGATGTGATCCAAGTTTCTTGTCTTCATGATTCGACATGCATGCGGTATCTTGCTCCAGCTGGACTATAGAATTAATGTTTCATTTGGTGCCCAGATTTGGCACAAACCACAAAGCTAACACGTAACTCCTCGAGCACCCGGCTGCCTGGGAGTCTGATCACATATATTCCCATATGAGAAATGCCACAAGAGCGGATCACAACGATATCGCGAACCATTTCGTCATTCGTGTATTCACTAGAAAGGCCTCTATTTGTGCCACAAAGAGCTGCAATTGGTATCTCCAAGCGTAAAAATCATAAAATGAAAAGTCATCAACATAAACGTGTAGCACTCTCCAGCACCTCAAGCATCCAGTGCGAGCGCCGTTCTCATGACGGGTGCGAGTGATCTTGATGTACAGCGAACGTTGCCAAGCGTGCCTTCGAACCGATTGAGCTGCCGTCTAAATTTCGTCGATCATCATCGAGCATGAAAACCGGAAAGATAGTCACCTTGACTAGTCTGATGTTGACCGTAAACGCCATTGAGGGTTGGCTGAACCTGCCCACCCATACCCATGTCCCCAATGCCGCCTAATGCTGAGTGATCGTGATATGCGCCACCCATTTCATTCTCGGAAAGGTCGTCGTAGCCGGAGAACTCACCCCCACTAGAAGCATCGAAGGAACTCCTGCCAGAGTATACATCTTCGTCGGGTAGTGCATTCTGTGGTAATGAGTTCCAGTCCAAAGCTGCAAGCGCAGGATACTGTTGCAGAATAGCAGCAGGCAGGAAACCACCTATCGGGTCAAGCATTGGCTGTGGCGCATTCAGACCAATCGCGGCTTGGGCTTGCTGCTCTTGTTCCATCCAAGCTCTCTGTCTTTCGGCCGCTTCCTCGTCAAGCAGAGGCTTAATGCATGTCCTCCCTGCTTCCGAACGGAAATGACGCCCAAGTGCATCGGCACGTGCAAATCTCCTTCCACAACCCCACTGCGTTCCACTTTGTAGCACGCCGCGGCAGATGAACTTCTTCTCGCCGTTATGGAGGCCCTCATGACGTTTGCGATCATGTTGACGAGCGAATGCCTTGCCGCAAACTGTGCAGACGAATGGCCGCTCGTCGGTATGCGTACGCAGATGCGACCTGAGGTTGTATGCTCGAGTGAACTTTTTGGGACACAAATTGCACTGAAACGTGGCTGGATGCTTCTGGACGCGACCTCGTCCGTCATTGGAAGGGGTTCGCTGAGGGTTCGCAAGATCAAGGAGATACTCGCGCTGGTCTGATTGATTGCTCAAGCTTCTAGCGCGACTGCCAACAGATCCATTGCGGCCACGCGCTGGGGATGGAGAGCGTGAGGGTGATTTGTTGTCAAACGGCATCAATGAATCTTTGCCCTCAAAACTTTGCTGTGGCTGAAGAGAAGGGGATCTACCACGCACGGACACAGATGGCGTGGAGGGACGTGAGCCAGCATATGAATCGGACTTGGCCCGCGTACGAGCGCGACTTTGGGTACGTAACGGAGGACTCAGGGTGTCTTCAGCCTTGATGCGCTTTGGTATGTCGTTGTTAACGGTTGATGGGCCGGCGAGATCGATGTTGATGACAGGAGGGCTCATCTGGTCAGCAGCACCGAACTCACCTGGGCTGCCGGCTCCATTTAATGAAGGAAATGGTTCATCTGCAGAAGGGAAAGCGTCCAATTGTGAATGCTGCTGACCATAAGGGCCAGATAGAGACTGTAAACCATAATTGTCCGTAGCAGTGAAATTCGGAAGCGGCTGTTGTTCGGGAACAAGTCGTGGAGAGTGATGTGGGCTGTGAGCTGGGCTATGGAAAGAATTGTGCTGTTGGGTCTCGTTTAGAGTGAACTGGTCGAGACCCAGGCCATTGTTAAATTCGGAATTACTTTGCGCGGAGAGCATAGGCGAGGAATGGGCACCAGGAGCGTCGAAGCTATCAAGAGTGCCCATGTATGGAGAAGCCTGATTCGATTGGGCAGAATAGTCTGAAAGAGCATCTGAATGCGAGCGATGATGCCTGTAGGTGGCCATGTTGCCCCACTCATTATGTCCTTGCGGATACATGGCGCTCATTGGATCTAGCGATTCAGACACATTGCGTGGACGACTCATGTGTTGGAAGCCTGGTTGAAAGGCAGGCGATGCCTGTGGGCTTGGGCTTTTAGACTGATGGTGTGCCATGCTGGGCTCGAGTAAGTGGGGTGGTGTTGGGGAATGCGGCTGCATTGTGGCCATTTGGTTCATAGAAGACTCCAAAGCGCCGTTCTGGTCGAGGGAAGCGAAGTCGAGAAGGGAAGGGTCGAGCGAATCTGTTTGGTCAAGACCAAAGTGGTGATTCTCGAACGTGGGAAAGGCAATGCTCTCGCCTGGGGGCGACGAATGAGAGCTCAGAGCACCGGTAGGTATGTGAGAGCCGGCAGGTAGGTTACCGTTGTTGTTGTTGTGGTTGTTGTTGCTGCTGCTGCTGTTGTTGTTGTTGCTACTGCCAGAATTGTTGAAGTCGAATGTGGTCAGGTCGGCGTGTGATTGGAGGTATTGATTCGAGGGCGCCGATTGCATATGCTGGCCTTGAGCAGCAAACTGCTCGTAGGCGGAATCCAGAGAAGCGAGGTTCGAAGTTGCTTGCTGCTGGTAGTCGATGGTGAAGGTCGGGTCGGCTAGGGTGTGGGCACTGGCCTGTGTGAAGGGATCGAGGTCGAATTGGTCGGCAGAAGATAGGTCATGACCGAGGGGAGGTTGAGGCGAAGCTGAGGCAGAGTTCCTTATATGGGCAGGCTGGCCCGTCGACCAGGACCTTCCACGATCCATGTTGGGTCGGGAGGGTAGGTGGATGGGTACAAGCAGGTGTCGATCGGGAGAAGTCGCTCTCGGTCGGTCAATCTCCTTGCTGTACCGGGTGTAGAGGTGTCTGTGCTGGGGCACGAGCTATCGACAGGATCAGGCGTGAAGTAGTGCAGTGCAGTGCAGTGTAGAGCAGAGCAGAGCAGAGCAGAGCAGTTCAGTGGGTGCAACGCAGCGCAGTGACGCGAGCGCGGGCGCGGTAAGAAGGTGGCAGTGCGGGCAGAGGGATGGATGCGCAATGCAGGCGCACCAACAGATACCTACCTAGTCAGCAAAGTGGCTTTCTGGAAAGGAAAAGGATGTGTGTAGGAAGGCAAGTAGGGTGTTTCGGACGTGATGGATGGAAGTGGGAGCGATTGTAGGTATCGTTGCGAAGTGTGGACGAGTCGAGTTGCAGCTGCGGGATCAAGCGTGCGACTTCGACTCAGCCCTCCAGCCGGTACAGTAGACGAGGGCGCTAAATGGCAGCAACGGACGGATTGGAGGGGACAGATGGATCGATTGGTGGGTGCAGCTGGGTGGGTAGACGTCGCCCACTTGGTGACCGGTGTAGACAGTAGTGCAGTGTAGAGCCTTGTCGTGTAAGGTGTTGTATGTTCCGTGGCCGTGTATGCGCTGTCTTGCCATCATCAGATCAGGCCATGCAGCAAGCGGTTACTGTGAATGTGAATGTGAATTGCTCTACCACATGCACATGACATCTCACACACTCGAACGAATGCAAAACCTCCGTAGTCGTGACTGGTGAAGCGAAACATCGGGCGGTGGTGGAGAAGAGGGGCACAGGGAAGCTACACGGCACTTCAAGGACTGCAGACGTATAATCAGACACGATATGAATAGAATGGAAGATGGATGATCTTGCACCTAATAATGGCAGTTGGCGGTGGTGATGGATATTCCTCATACACAAAAATATCGTGTTTCATCGTCACGGCGGGAGTTTCCGATCACCATCACCACCACCACCATAACACCATCCATAACATCACAACAAAAACAACATCACCGTCACCGTCACCATGGTCAGCAAAAATAATCACCAATCGAGCAGATGTGCTTCTGCACTGCCTCCTGCACGAACATATCGCGCATTCAAGCATTCGTTCACCACTTAATTTCCGCAACATCTACCTCTGCACCCATGCCATTGCACAGCACTGCTTTGAGGCAGGGCTGTGCCGCGCTGACTATGCCCGCAACGCAATGCGCCCCCTTCAATACCTGTATTCTGGTGGATGCGTTCTGCCATCTCGTTGCACCGTTGCCTGCATCCCTTCCTCACCGGAAAGGTGCCGACGTCAGTGCCGTTGTCTGAGGTCTGCCTATGACTTCACACCGATGCATCCAATGCCTGAGTGGGGCTGTCACTTTACCCAGTGAGGTAGACAGACAGATGGACAGACAGATGGACAGATGGACAGGCAGGCAGGTACCTAGGTAGGTAGGTACGATCTCCTGCACCCGGGCACTGGGGACGAGACCCAGGGACAGTCTGTGGCATCTTCATACCTGCCCGTCACCACACTCGGCCCTCTTCGCCCGGCCAATGACGGCCGTTTCATACGTCCAAGCCTCGCATCAGATACGTCAGGTTGGCCAACAGCAGCACTCCCATCGCCGTGAACACTGTGTTTCTACCCGATATCCCTGCAACGTCGTTAGCCTTGTCCAGGACTGTGGCATCGCCTACCGTGCCTTCGTGGGCGTTGTCACTTGCCCTCTCCCGTCAGACTCAGAGCTATCACGACAAACATGTTCAACGGCATGCGCATCAGACCATAGACCTTTGCCCGGTCGGCATCCTCCACAACCATGCTCCTCAGCGTCGACATCGTGGGCCAATACAGCCCTACCGCAAAGTTGAACAGGCCGAAACTCCAAAACGTGACGTCTGCTCGCCGGCACAGAGCCGGTAGGAGCAGCGCGAAACTGGCCAGAGCAAGCACTGCTAACGTCATGCGGATCGCTTGCCTGTAACCGGCTTCGGAAGCGTGCACCAGCGTGTAGAGGCTACTGCCGTTCATCATGGCGCACATGAAACAGCCAAATATCAACCCAAACGGCGGCAGGGACTCGGTTCCGGTTCCAAGGCGTGCCTCGGTGATTACAGGCGACCAGAAGAAGGTGAAGAGGTAGACGCTGCCCTCGAAGATGCACGATGTTATCGTCACACGCAGGATCCGTTTCTCTGTTGGTCGACATCAGTCTCGCCTCGCCCAGACAGTCGGTGGTTTGCACCTTACCTTTGAGCATCAGTCGAACTCCTTCGCCAAGGCTCTTGCTCGCCGAGCCCGGCACTCCGTAGTTCTCGTTCTTGATCTCATATCAGCACTTGCTCATCCCTCACCCTTACCCTGCACTTACCCATGTCTTGCTGATCAACAGTGCTGCCAGGGCAAGGCAGGCCACAGCCGCAAGGAGTGGACTCGTTTTGGTTTGTGTCCGAGACACCAGGAATTCTCCAGCGGTATCGGCAACAACTGCGATAACACCACTGAGGGTGGTTGAGAAGCTGAACAGACTACCCAAGCTGGTTGCCTCTTCCAACTTTCGCGCAGTAAACTCGGTTACCATCCATGTCTCGAAAGCCGCCAGTAATAGCGTCATCCCCATACCGCTCAGTGCTCTTCCAATCACAAGGACTGCCACATTGGAGCTTAACACGCTCAGAGATGAAAGCGCATAGCAGACGCAGAAGAACACACACCCATTGCGCCGCCCATAATGATCTGCGAGTGATCCGACGTAGGCCGCTGAAATCGCTGCGGCGACAAAGCTCGTCGAGAAGAGCACCGCTATTTGTCCATCTGACAAGCCTCGTTCGTTCCTATAGATCGAGTATATGTACGGACCCTTGACCTGTCAGGATGTTGCCAAAGCTTGGGTGGATAAGAGACACACGTTACCTGCAAGCAGTCCGCTGCTGTGACGAGTCCGTGAACGGTGAAGAAGTCCCTTTTGAAGCGGGCGACTTCTGCCGCAGTGCCGATCTTCGGTATATGCAACGACCCCTTCTCATGCGCGTCCTGTGGTTGTGACTTCTTGTAGCGGTGCTGGTATCCCCATTGAGCTACCACCAGCAGCACGAGCAACGCGAAGTAAAGGTTGTAGGCCGGCTCCATCACTTATTGGCTCTTTCATCGAAGGACGAGACATTGCTACCTGCGGCGTCATTTTATGATTTCCCTCTCGTTCAGCATTCCTGTCGAAAGCTTGGTGCTGTCGCGTCCGTACCCCTTGCCTTTGTCTTTGTGCGACATAACAAATAGCATTGATGGAATACTGACTGGGACCTAGCGCCCGTCGCGTTCTTGAGAAATCAAGGACAGTCTTTGGTAAGCATTCCTCGTTCTTCGGGTAAGGATTGCTCTTGTCGCAGTGTCATAAACGTCCTTACCTCAATCTGGCATTCGGCTGCTGCAAGTTATACGGCTATGTTCAATGAAGCGACGAAAATCGTTTACTGATAGCTATAACGATATTACGTTGAGGCGCTCATTCTACATTGCCGCGTCCCCACAGGTGCAATTTGAGCATTCACACGGTCGATTGCGTCCTTGGTGACACTTTCTGATCGACAGCTAGGATCGATAGATGTTTACTGCAGGGTGCCGTGTTGAAAGCACGGCACTGATTAGGTAAGGTTTGGGGCTTTCACTTCGGTCCGCCGGTGCCGAGTCTTGACATCATGATATACAACTGAGTGTTCACCCGCTCCTCATTCGATAATGTTAAAATCCACTGTCTCTGGATTTCCCATTTACTCATCGGGAGATTACATTGACATTTGAGAATCAATCATGATTGTATAGTAGCGTCAAGCAAACAGCATTGCGTCTGCAAAACCGCCACCCAAGTCCCAACCTGCGCAACCGCCGCGATCTCTGGCGACGTGAAGCGATGGCCACACTAATACCGGGCATCCTGCCTCCCTCACGACAAAACTGGGAGCTGATCGTCCAAGGGTTCAGCCTCTTCCCAGTGGTAAGGTTTCTCTCCATGTACCTATAAAGTATCGCCTTAGGAACTGATTCGATCCATGTGACGCTCTTAGCTCGCTGTGGTGCAATGGTTCACCACGTTCTATCCACAGGGGAAAACCAGCATCAATTCTAGATTCAACATTCCGGGGAAATGGGCCTGGACGCTGATGGAGCTGCCAGGCGTGACGTGCGTGCTGTACTGCATGTTCGCGCTGCCGCGCCAGGAGGGCATCGAGAGCCTACCCTGGGGCAACTGGACCATGGCCAGCCTCTACACGGTGCACTATGTCTACCGGGCCGTGCTGTCGCCGCTGTTGCTGAACCCCAGCATGTCGCCCATCCACCCGATCGTCTTCCTCGCCGCCGCCTCCTGGCAAGTCGCCAACGGGCTGAGCATCGGCGGGTATCTCGGCGGGTACGGGCCTACGACCGCGACCGAGTGGTCCGGACGGCTGTACCAGATCGAGATCGGCATGGTGCTCTGGGGCTGGAGCTTCCTGGGCAACATCTTCCACGACGACGACCTGCGCGAGATCCGCAGGAGCGCGCTGCGACGCCAAAAGGCCCAGGCTGAGAAGGACAAGAAGCCGATCGAGGGGGTCGACAAGCTCTACATGCTACCCAAGAACGGGCTCTTCCACTACATCTTGTACCCGCATTACCTCTGCGAATGGCTCGAATGGGCTGGATTTTGGATGATTGGAGGCTGGGACTGTGTGCCGGCAAGGTCTTTCCTCTTGAACGAGATAGCTACTATGCTTCCGCGTGCTATCCAGGGCAGGAGGTGGTATGTTGAGAAGTTTGGCAAGGAAAAGGTTGGCAATAGGAAGGCCGTCATCCCAGGTCTGTTGTGATGTGGTCTGGTTTGGCTGGGTACTGTGACATTTGCCACTGGTACTTACTGCCTGGTGCTTCGGATCTTCCAATGCGACATCCATCTTGAAGGACGATGTCGCTTGCTTTGTGTAAGGCTATACGCATACCAGTATTTTCCATCTTGCCTCTTCATTACCCAGTCAGTAGACTTTATACGTTGATCCTTGCAACGCCATATTTTCATTTATCGTAGCTCATGTACGGAAAAAAAACTTATTCCCCAACATTAGAGACTTTCGTCGAAAAAAAGTTGGAAGCTTTGAAAAGTGCAAAAGAATGGACTTGCTGGGAATCGAACCCAGGACCCCATCCAGACCTATATCTGAAGCGAATTCAGATTCGGAATGCTAAGGATGTATTATACCACTAAACCACAAGCCCAATGGAGCGGCTAACCAGATTACTGGCTTGTCACGTGGTACCAGCTGCTCCAGCGTCGTATATGACCACTCATAATTTCGCAGTCGATTAGTTATGTCCACGCACTTGACCCTAACCAATCACTGCTCATACGCTATTCAGTTTACTACATTTCCCTAAGGATCTAGTCCAGATATTATGATGTCAATCAACAGCATATGTTGTGCAGCCTTTCCAGAAAGCACTGTGCCTTTCCAATTGCGACTCACGCTTCATTACCGGGCATACAAAAGTACGCAGTCGTGAAGCGATGCCACCCGAAGGGTTGTGTTAAAGAGCGTTGTCTCTAGAAATGGCATCATGCTCTAGCTATAAGAGCAAATTGCGTTTCGAAATGTGTAGTATGTTGAAACTCCAATAGCTAACACTCTTGAAGCGTTTTGACGAAACATAAACAACCCTAGCCGGACCATCTTCCACTTGGGCAGATCTGACTTCGTTTAGAAACAGACGAGAACTACTACCTCACATGCCCGTCACGATCATTGTGAGGTTCAACAAGTCTAGGAGTATTGCTGTTCTGTTGCAAGGTCTAAATGCCGAAAGATTGCCTATTAAGGCTTGTGAAGGAAAATCTCAGAGACGACTCAAACAATAAGATGCGCCCAGCTTCGCGGAGAACATGGTCTGGATAAGAGCGAGCAGATCCAAATACTTCACTTTTCGGAAGCGGAGGGCGACTTCGAGCTTTTGCAGACTCTTCAAACCTTCACTAAGCTCGTTGACACTGCTGAGACAAAAGGAAGGATATGGTTGGAAGTGATCACACCGGAAACGAAAAGTAGTCTCGCTGTTTATCTACCCACTCTCAGACCCCCACGGACTCCACCGGCCGATGAAGTTTAACTTGCCACCGTCATGGACCGTTATGGATGTCAAAGAGGTGCTCTGCCGACAATCGGATTTGCCTCCCACCAGCCAAAAGCTCATCTACAAAGGGCAAGGGTTGGAAAATAACTGGACTCTGGCGGACTACTGTGCCGAGGAAAATTGTGCTGCTGAAGTCTTCCTCTCTATACCTGCTTCACACGGGACACGTACGGAAGCCAAATTATGAGGGGAAGATTGGCACCGTGGAGAGCAAGAATCGCATCGTCGTCGTCGTGATGTACATCCCCCGGAAAGTAGAAAAGTGACTTTTTGGCAGGGGAGACTCCTATTCCTCCACCCGCTTCTCCTAGCGTTGACAGATTGCCCAACGGTCGTAGTATTATCTCGGACAAAAAGCAGGTGAGCCGCAGCGACTTAGCGGCATGGATGCCAGGAGAGATTCTTGCCCCTCTGCCTCCTTCTCCCAGCCTTGACAGGTCGCTCCACGGCCGTACCTTTAATTCGGACAAAAAGCGGATGAAAGGCAGCGACCTAGCAGCACGGATGGCGAAACATCCTCATGCCATTGATCAGGACGACATGTTAGCAGCGATAGCAGAGAAAACACGTGTTCCGTGTCCTCCTTCCCACCTCAGCAGGTTGCTCGACATTGACATGTTCGACCTTAACATGTTGCTCGACCTTGGCATATTATCCGACCCTCCTACTACTGACCCGGATAAAAAGAAGATAAAGCAGGTAAAGCAGGGGGTCCGCAACAGCTTCACAGCACGGATGGCAGGGAATGAGCTTCTTACATCCAAGAGAAAGGAAGAGAACGATGTAATACAACGTCCAGTCAATAATTCCTATGAATAGAAGGCATAATAAGTGAGGTTCCAGCCTACAAAATCTCGGGCAACTTTCCTCACCTCCGCGCTAGCTACAACAAAAGTGGAAAATAAAGGATCCTCGCTACACTTTCCAGATGCTGGTGCATCGATAAGGCGGGGCAAGCCAGTAATGACATCTACGGCAGTCCAAACTCTGCGACATTTTTGGCCTGGCGTGTGATCGTCACAAACACTCCAGACCAGAGCAGGCCTAACAAGATGAGTTCAGTCAGCCCAGAGGAGGGTGTGGCTAAGCTAAAGCTTGAGGATGCTCAAAATCCTGCCAAAGCGGGCAACGTGACGAAACCAACGGAAACGAACGGTGATGCCGATGGTGGCTCGGATGACGACGATGACGATGAAGTAGAGGATGGACAGCAGAACAACGGCACTGGTGCGGAGGGCGAGAAGAAAAAAAAGAAGCGCAAGAACAAGAAGAAGAAGAAGAAGGGTACTGGAGCTTCTGGCGGTGGTGCAAAGGCGCAAACATCACCCCCAAGAAAGCTTGTCTCCGATCTCTTCCCAAACAACTCCTACCCGGTGGGTGAGGAGGTCGAATACCGTGATGACAACAATTGGCGTACCACAAACGAGGAGAAGCGTACGCTCGACAGGATGAATGATCAGTTCTTACTGGAATACCGACAAGCCGCCGAAGTGCACCGTGAGGTTCGCTCGTACGCACAGAAGAACATCAAACCAGGCATGTCACTTACCGAGATCGCTGAGATGATTGAGGATGGTACGCGCCACTTGACTGGGCACATGGGTCTGGAGGAGGGCGACAACATCATCGCCGGGATTGCATTCCCCACTGGACTTTCACTCAACCACTGTGCTGCCCACTATACACCCAACGCAGGCAACAAGACCGTCCTGCAGCAACAGGATGTCATGAAAGTCGACTTCGGTGTGCACGTGAATGGCCGCATCGTCGACAGCGCTTTCACAGTTGCCTTCGAACCCCAATACGACAACCTCCTTGCAGCGGTGAAGGACGCAACAAACACCGGTATCAAGCTCGCTGGTATCGACGCACGCTTGGGCGAGATTGGCGAAGGAATCCAGGAAGCCATGGAGAGCTACGAATGCGAGATCAACGGTACAACATACCCGGTCAAATCCATCCGCAACCTGAACGGCCACACCATTGGGCAATACAAGATCCACGGTGGTAGTGGAGGGAAATCCGTACCGATTGTCAAGAGCAATAGCAACGAGAAGATGGAGGAGGGCGAGGTGTACGCCATTGAGACTTTCGGCTCGACGGGTAAGGGTTTCGTGAGGGATGACATGGAGACGAGCCACTACTCGAAGGTGGACGATGCTCCAAAGGTAGCCCTGAGAGTTGACAGCGCCAAGAGGCTGCTGCGGACCATCGACAAGAACTTCGGCACGCTGCCGTTCTGTCGCAGATATCTCGACAGGTTGGGCCACGAGAAGTACCTTCTGGGGTTGAATAGCTTGGTCCAGTCTGGAATCTTGCAAGATCATCCCCCGCTGGTCGATGTTAAGGGGAGCTACACGGCTCAGTATGAACACACCATTCTCCTCAGACCCAACGTGAAGGAGGTAGTGAGTAGAGGAGACGATTACTGAGCGATCGAAGGTCGGTGATGAACGGGGAAAAAAAAGTAGGCTAGTACATGTGTCAATGCATTATGAAGGAGTTCTCATGAGTACATATGGTGATAAAATCTCGGTTGATCATACCTGACAACGTGTGCGCGCGCAATTGCCTGCTTGCGATGGCTCGTCTAGTTCTATAAGTAATGGGTATCGAAACGGGTGAACTCGTGTAGAGTTGGTAGCTAACACCACTCTTCTCAAATGGGTGATCGCAGATCTATGCCGAATACTGCCTTTCCACTTCCTTCCGTCTCTTCTGCAACTCTTGCTCTGCTTGGCGCTCCAAGTCTTCTCGTCTACGTGCAGCTTCCTCGCCGACGCTCTTGACTCCTTTCTTCCTCTGTCGCTCCTCATACTGTGCCCTATTGTCCAGTATACGCTGCACAATCTGGGCGCTGTCGACATCCTGGAACCGATGCGGGCCAACCTGTCTGAAGATGCCCATAGAGCTGGCGTCGGCATACTGATCCACCGGTGCATTCATGAACGATGTCGAGCCGTGATAGACAGCATCTGGCGATCGAAGGTCCGCGGCACTGATACCGGGCAAGCTTGTGAGGAAAGTCTTGGACGGGACAAACGGTGCGCCAAACACCACAGCGTGCACGTATGCGCACTGCACGACGCACAGGCCGCGCTCGAAGATGTTCATGATGGGATAGTTCACGCCCTTATAATAATTCACAACGTCGTCATCATGCACGCCAGCGATCACGTAGGCTGGCGGGTAGTCCTCACCATGATCGCGAATTCTAGACTCCCTTGCATTGTCGTCATACCAACCGTTCTGATGGCCAAGCTCCTGCTCGAGCTCGGTTACGCTCTGTAGGAAGGCAATGTGTCCAGAACTGAAGAGATCGAAGCCTCCATCAACGTAGACGATGCGTTGGCCTGGCCGTGGCCCCTTGCCAGGTACAATGGAATGGAAGTTGCCTCGACCTGGGTCATGGTGATGGTGGTGTGGTTCGTTGTCAGGCTTCAAACTCTGTCTTCGCTCGAGAGGACGATGGCGAGGCCTGAAGGTATACACACTCACATAAGGGTCTATTGTGTTAGCTGCGGTTGCGTATTCCTTCAGACGTTGCAACATTGCCGTGCCAGTGGCTTTCTGCTCGTCTTCGTTCCCTGTACCGTGCTTTCCTTCCAGCGCATCATCTAGACTTTTGATGAAGTGAGTTTTGGTGCAGAGCAACATCCGCCCAACCAAATCCGTGGTACTGATACCTGGCGTCCTAGGCACTATCTTCATGCGGCCCGCCTTCTTGACAAATCTGTAGCAATCGTTCCCGTTGGCATCGCTTGTGATATCGTCGCCGTGCACCACGTATCTGCAACCGTAATGGCCGATCCAGGCTAGGCTGGTTACATAGGGCGCATCTGGGATGCTTGTTGTGCTCCATCTGCATGCATCCACAGCTGCAACCCGCTCTTCCAAGTTCATCACTGTGGGACCCTTGTTCCTGAGGATTTCTGCATCGCTGTGTATTCCCACCAAGAGCGAGCCGGTGGAGGGTGTGGCGCCGACGAGCTTACGGGAGTTGAGCATGACCCCAGCGTGGCCATGGTGGAAGAAGTCGAAGCAACCGTCGATCCATAACCGGTCATCGTCAAGCACTTCGACATCTTCTTGCGGATCGACCGGCCAGTGTCCAGGGTCTGGTATGATGCAATCTGCATCTGGGTCGTGACGTGGCATCTCAATGACAGGTTGGGAAGGATTCTATCCTGGCCGAGGGGAGATGGGTTGAAGGCGGCTGTTACCAAACACAGACCGAAGAGATGGGATGATTGACATGGATGAGTCGCGTAGTATGTAGCGACAAGACCAAGCAGCAAGCCAGCCAGCCCCGCGGTTGCAGTAGAAGTAGGAGGTAGTACACTAGAGCTGGAATCACACTGCAACCGCATACTCGACCTATCTACACTTCCACCTGTCTGGAGTGTACATTAAGACTGTGTTGAAGAGTATTCGGTATTGGTGGCCATATATGAAGGTTGTTGTCGCGTTGGCGACAATGCTCTGATTGAAGAGTGCCTAAGCGCTGCATTGCACAGTGACGTGAGGTCCACTCTTTCCAGTTGTCTATGGCCATTAGGTACCTCAGAACATTTCTGGTAACAGAGCTACTTCTATGCCATAAGATATGGCATTATGACACCCTACACATAGCTGATTCGATGCTCGTGGATGTGGAATATCTAAGGACCAGAACGTGTTTCCAGGGCATGCAAAGTATACCGAATGTTGTGTTGCAGGGCTACAACAACGTCGTCAAAGCTTTACTGCTCGCTTGATCAGGACGGAAGCCTTATCATGCTTGCAGGTACTGACAACCGCGCCATCGACCTGCCGCCTCATCTCAGCCTTGAGTAGAGCCAGTCTCTTCGCTGCATGCACCACCTCGCAGGCACATTCTACAATGTCGCCTTCAGGGGCCGGTCGGATGTAAGTCACATCGAGACTTCTGCTGACACCTCCATTCATCCAAACCTGGCCATCGTCGGTGGTGGCAGCCAACAAGATCGTGGTCAGGACGTCGTAGATTGCCGACGCGGCCCCACCGTGAAGATTGCCGCTACGGTTGCAGTAGAACGCACGCACTGGAAAGACGAACGTTGCTTTGCTGCGGGTGGGAGAGAGGATCTCCACGTCCTTGACTGTCAGGTCGTCGCGCAGCCATCTGAGCAGGAACCAATCGTTGCCGCCCTTCGAGTCGGTGAGGACGGCTTCCAGCCGCTGTTTGGGGCTCAGATCCTTCAACTCGGCCACCCTCCCGTCTGAGAAAGCCATCGTCTGGTGTAAACCTAGCGACCAACCAAGTACTGCCAATCGTAATATCTCGGTTTGTGGACTCGACAACTGGTTAACAAGTGTAATCGCAACCACTGAACGAAATCATGAGGCATCACAGAGGCCCTAAATTGAAGATTGTAAACAACGATATCGGCTAGGGTTATGTAGACGGCAAAGTGCCTAGTTAGACCGGGTTAGCAACCTCGGCTATTCTTGAGCATTGAAACATTGGATGCACGGCGGCATCCGTCCAACGCGGGGCAAGATGTTGAAAATTGAAACCGATGCGTAGAAGATGCAGATGATAAGTCTGCTGGCTTGATTGGCAGATGAATTCGTCAAAGCTGGGTATAGTAGGTAATCATGGCGAGTGCAATCCATGGTCTGCAGCATCTACGATGACAGTGTGCCAAGCCAAGATGGTACCTGAGTGGATGCCCCGACTGATGCGGAAGTAGCTTCCCGGCTGTGACGGAAACAGTGCTGTCTACTCCACTGTAGGTAGGAGGTAGGTTAGGTAGGTAGGCAGCGTTGGCGATGCAGATGACGGCGATATGTTGTTTAGATGTGCTCTGTTAGTGGGTTGAGGTTGTGTAGGTATAGCGAGTAGGATCATCTGTATCTTGTCGTCCATACCTAGAGTCGCGTGCTCGCCCTGCTCTATGCTAACACTACTCTACCATCCTCTCTTCAACTATTGGCTACCAATCTTTTAATCTGTTTTTATTATCATTTGTCATTCCCGGAACCCATTGATATAACTTTGTCAGCCGTAGCTCATCGGCCACAGATTGGATGGTTGAGGTTCTGCTGTTGGACTTATAAAGTATCTTTGCCTCCATCCTAACTAGCTGTTGTCTCTCTTCTATATTAAAAGCAGGTGTTAATACATCATGAGTGATGGTTTCGAAAGCAAGACTGCAAAGGCGTATACATTCACCCACGATGGACTGGCAACAGATGAAGTGAACGCCACTAGTGTCCAGCCGGCGAGCAAAGAAGAGAGCAGACATACGAACTTTTCACATGGCTTCCTATCAGCGCCTCTATCCGGGCCGGTACGGCCGCTGTCGCCGGATACACTCTCCCAGCTGTCTGTAGATGAGTATGAGCAGTTACATCCGGACCCGGCAGCAACACAGCAAGGCCCAGCAGCGACAAGCAATGCCACGCGCACCGGCTGGAGGGGAAGGGTGCAGGCGTTCTGGCACCGCAACCGAGGCCTGTTGTACATGCTGGTGGGGCAGATCTTCGGGACGGCGATGAACGTGACGGTGCGGATGCTGGAGGTGGAAGGCAACAATGGCAAGGGCATGCACCCCTACCAGATCCTGTTCGCGCGGATGGGCATCACGCTGCTGGCCGCCACCGGGTGGATGTGGTACAAGCAAACGCCAGACTTCCCGCTGGGCAAGAGGGAGGTGCGCTGGCTGCTGGTAGCCAGAGGCTTTGGCGGCTTTTTCGGCGTGTTTGGGATGTACTTCTCGCTGCTGTACCTGCCGCTCGCCGATGCCACCGTCATAACCTTCCTCGCTCCCAGCCTCGCCTGCTGGGCCTGCTCCATCCTCATCAACGAGCCCTTCACCCGCCGCGAGCAGCTCGCCGGCCTAGTCGCACTGCTGGGCGTCGTGTTGATTGCGAGGCCGACCGCCTTCTTTGGCTTGTCCAAGGCGGACGATACCACCGCTGCGAGCGGCGCTGGTGATGCCGTTACTTCTGCAAACGCCACCTCGCCAATTGGGGAAAGTGTTGTGCTAGACGCCGGCAACTACGACAGCGTCACCTCTTCGCAGCGTCTGTTTGCCGTCGGCGTCGCTCTGATCGGTGTCCTCGGCGCCGCGTCTGCCTTCACGACCATAAGATGGATCGGCAAGCGAGCGCATCCGATGATCAGCGTCAACTACTTTTCGGCCTGGTGTTTTATCGTCAGCATATTCATGCAATCCGTCCTGCCGGACGTCGGCTTCGTCCTCCCGGCCAGCTTCAAGGAGTGGCTGTATCTGCTCTTCCTCGGCCTGTGCGGCTTCATAATGGTACGTGCACCACTGCATTCAGCTTCCAAACCACGGATGGGTGTTTCTTTTTTTCTTTTTTTCTTTTTTTCTTTTTTTTCTTTTTGGATCGAGACACAAGCTAACGAGATGCCCAGCAAACCCTACTGGCCGCAGGCCTAGCATATGAGAAGTCGTCGCGGGCGACGAACATGACCTACACGCAGATGCTGTTCGCGCTCGCCTCGGACAAGATCTTCTTTGGCCACACGCCCGGATGGATGTCGATTATAGGGTCCAGTCTGATATTGGGGTCCGCAATCGTCGTCGCTCTTCAACAGGACGCAGGTGCTCAAGCTGGTCGCCACAAGGAAGTGGGTGAGGGTGGTGTTGGAGCTGAAGGCGAGCCTGATAGCGTCGACCTGACGACGTATCGTGCGCGTACGGATGCGAGTGGTGACGACGAGTGTAGGATTGGTCTCATGGCTGAGGTGGGAGACGATGATACCACGACAGATCACGGTAGGGCAGCTGCGTCACGTACGACTTCTGATAGGTCGTAGCGTGCGTAGCAGTGTGTGTACCTGCACTTTATGAGGAACGAGCTACACGTGGGACCGACTTTTAAACGTAGAACCAGAACATAGACGAGCAGCTGTCGTGCCGCGCATGACTGGAGACTGCCAATGAAGAAACTTTAATGTTTGTCAATTGTCGCTCAAACTAAGCCAAGGTAGTATGATGAAAAGAGATTGCGGTTCAACTGTGTTGATTTGCCGTGTGCGTCGGATAGTCAAATATAATATAATTTTTTTTTCTGTTTTCAGTGTTTTACAGCTCTTTCAGACACCCTCTATAGAATACGCCTTTTTGCCCTTACATCGCACTCATTATACACACTTATTGGGACTGGCTCCAGAAATCGTCCCCACAGCCAAAGCTTGGCAGTGATGGTCGAGGGAGAGAAACATATAGACACAAAAGAACACTGAAAGGAGAACCAAGATAAGAAGCATGTACGTTGCCCTAAAAATGGGCGAGTAGCGGCACGAATGGTCCTGTATGCTTTTCTCTGCTTGGAGCGTTGTTCGCCTGACGCCTCGCTATGCATGGGCCGAAGGTATAGCGGAAGATTGATGCTGACATGATGACGGATGGCAAGTCGACAAGCCATTACTCGTGTTGTCCAGGCCTAAGGTATGTGGTAGCAAGCATACAGGGGTGTGAGGCTGGAGGCCAGGAAACCTGATTTGAAGGCGGGATATGGATGCTACCAGCTAGACGAGCTGCCATCGAGACATGCACAGTGAATCCCGAGTCTGCACCATCTCCCGCCAACGAATAGGAACAGTCTCATCTTTGCTTGGCATATAACGGTACCTGCGTCAGCTCATCACCCGCAGCAGAGCAACTTGGCAAGCTTGCCGCCGAAACCCTCCTTCTGAGGTGGGTTACCGTGCGACTGCTGCTGCATGTGCTGCTGCGAGTTTTGAGTTGCCGGCATGGCTTGCCTTGACTGTGGTTGGGACTGTCGTGAAGTCTGGCCGCCGAGATTGGCGTTGGAGTTGCCAAACTGAGCGGCAGTACTACCCTCTGGAGGCTCAGATTGCAACAAGCCGCTGGAGTATCGTTTGCCAGGACCCTGGTGGTGTTCCTTCGATTGACGGCCGGCAGGAGACCTTACTGCGCCTGGGTGCTTTGGCAGATCTTGCTCCAAGCGACCAGGTGGGACTGGTGGACGTGAGTCGCGGGCGGCGCCAGACTTGACGGCCGCCTGTGTGCCCTGTTCGTGGTGGGTTCGTGATGACCTCTCAGCGCCATACCCACGGCCATTGTTCAGTAGATCCCAGTCGTATACGCCATCCTCTACCTCGCCGGTCTTCTTGAGCGCCTGGGTGAAAAGATCACGCAGGTGGTCGTAGTCAGGAGTGTCTTCGAAGCCGAGGTTGCGCACGTAAGAGAGGTACTGGTTGAACTCATCTGGGAAACCATCGCACAAGTCCTTGATGGCAGTTGCCTGCTTCTTCTCGCCAATCTTCTCGTACTTTTGCTTGTTTGTTGCAGCCTTGAGGCCTTGCCATGGCAACCCACCACGCAGGAAGTACATGAAGACGTGCCCCAATGCTTCCAGATCATCACGACGCGACTGCTCCCTACCTAGGTGGGTGTTGATGGACATGTAACGAGCTGTACCGGAGAGACTCTTCCTCTCGCGGTATGGAATATGCTGCTTTGTCTTGGGGTCGCGATACTGCTTGGCCATACCGAAGTCCACCACGTGTATAACGTTCTTTTGTTTGGTGTTGAATTTGCCGACGAGGAAGTTGTCAGGCTTGATGTCACGGTAGATGAGATTCTTCTCGTGGATGGTCTGAACTCGTGAGAGCATCTGCTTTGCAACCTGCACAACGGTCTTGATGCTGAATTTGCGCCCGCACATGTCGAAGAGATCCTCTAAGCTGGCACCGAGAAGGTCAATGACCAGGATGTTGTGCAGGCCTTCTTGGCCGAAGTAGTATACATTTGGGATACCGGCTGGGAGAGATGAAAGGTTAGCGAGGGAGAACTTCGACCACTACAGTACCGCTCCAGATAGAATGGTCCTGCGGTCTGGGCTTAGGCAGGGAGATGTTGGTCGACTTACGACAACCGACCAGGATCTTGTAGGTGCGGTATTCATCTCTAAGCTGTGGAGCGTCACTCTTGCGTGGCTCGAACTTGATGGCGACAGCGGTGTTGTTGAGCAGGTTGGTGCCCTCGAAGATGACACCGAAAGAACCCTCGCCGATCTTCTTCCCCACCCTGTAGTGTACACCGACAACGTTCGAGCTGGCGGCCATGGCGAATGTATGGTATTATATGCGGCAGCGAATCAATAGCAGTGCATGCTACCACCTGGCTGGCGAGATACTCAGGCGACGAAGTAGGGAGCAGAGCAGTCGAGCCGTCGGAACGATGGTCGGTGGTCGGTGGTGGTCCAGCGGTGGGTGATTGTGGTGTCGATAGGCCACTGCAGAGCGACGGACAGGAGTGGGACAGGAGACGGCCTGGGCAGCTGCTGCCAGGTTCGGGTAGGGAGCGACTCGAGAGCGAGCAGAGGTAGTCGTATACCCAGCTAGACACCTAGCTGCTGCTGTGGAGGATGAGAGTGAGCAGGTATCGAGGAAGGAGAACAAGGAGGAAGATGGAGGAGGGTGTAAGGGCGAAAGGCGAAAGACGAAAGAGGTTCGGGTTGTGCGAGTGTAGACGGTCGGTCGGCTTTGGTCGAGCCAGCCAGCAAGCAGTCAAGCAAGCACAACGGGCGAACACAGGCACGTACACACGCACACACGCACACACGCACGCACACCCGCTTTCTCTCTCAGGCACGGATGCAGCAAGGCAATCAATGGGTGGATGGGCGAACGCACCGACACAGACAGCCAGAAGCAGTAACAGATGGAGTGGTGGCAGAGGAGGGAACGGTTGAGGAGAGAAGTTATGTTGTGATAGTCGCTAGGTAGGTAGGTAGGTAGATCGCAAGCAGCGGCAGCGGCAGTAGTAGTAATAGTAGTAGTAGTAGTAGTAGTGACAGCAGGAGGATAGTAGCAGTTAACAGTAGCAGTTAACAGTAATTACAGTAACAGCAACAGCAACAGCAACAGTAGCAATAAAGCAGCACGGTAGGCAGGACAGGACAGGACAGGACAAGACAGGACAGGACAGGGCAGGCGGACAAGGCAGGTCAGGTCAGGTAGGGTTAAGGTAGCGTAGGCTTGTAAAATAAGGTAAAGTCGGGTAAGCGTGCGTATCGGCCCGGTACGTACTCTACGTACTGTACGTATCGAGTGTGTAAAACGCTGGTGACATATCTCGGGAGAATGCAAGGATCAGAGTCGCGCCCGGGGACTCGCTCCCGAATTGGGTATTGTGCGTACCGCGTACCGGGAGGTATTTAGGTATTACCAGACCATATTCCTAACAGGCCATCAGTTATCGTCGCGGGAGCTTCGAGATAGCGCCCGTCGTGTATTCACCTGGGTAATTGCCAGCGCCGGATAAGTCGAGGAATTGGAAGGGAAAGGAGGATTGGCCTAACCTGCTCAAGCTCCTGGGCTGTGCTTACACTACCACTACCACCATCACCACCACCACCACCACCACCATTACCATTTACCACCGACCCCCGTATTGAAGGGTGAACTAACAGACTGCACCATTCGCTTCTAGCCCGTCTGGCACTCCTTGTTGCCACCACCACACTACTAGGAGCGGCTGTTAATTACACACCGCTTTCGCGATTCCTCAATCTCTCGAGCAAAGATAGGGTAATTTAAAACCTGTCACCCACCTCCCCCCCCCTCCCTCCCCCAATGGCTGTACCGCCACGCCCGTATCCCATTCCCGCTGACCCTGTGCTACCGATTCTGGGCCGGGCGAAAGAGAGCATTGTCGAAAGGATAGAAGGACCTCGGGAACAGAAGATAGACAAGGCCACCAAACGCTCTAGATCTGGCTCTGCTTCTTTTTGGGTTTGTTGTCCGTGACGGCCATTAAGATGTCGCGCATTGTTCTACATACATCCACCCGATCCTTCGTCAATCGCTAGCTACATATTCACTGCTGCTGTTGCTCTTCTCTTCACCCAGTCCCGCTGACCGCTAGCTTCATGAGGTGGTCCATGAACGTCTGCAGGCTCACATCGTCCGTGAAAATCGTCTGCGCGCTCTGAGATCCGCCGTACGCACTGGTAGTGTGTGTGGTCGAAGGGTTCAGCTTCGCCAGCAGGAAACGCGCCTGGCTGCCTCCTGCGTCGCAGACGATGAAGCGCGGGAGCGGGAATCGATCCTGGATCAGTTCCTACACGTCTCGTGTCAGCACTCTCTGAATTCACAACATCGGTATCTCTTCCGCTTGACTCACCCTTGCATCACCCTTAGGCGCCTCCAGCAGGTCTTTGAAGTTTTCGTATCCTTCCATGTCCTGGTACCCAGCCTTCCTCCACTCGGCCATTGTCTCGCCGTGGAAGATCAGGATGTGGAAGAATGTGTCGAGCAGCAGTATGGTTTGTGGTTGGATGCTCGTCGAGTCCAGCAAGACAGGTACGGCACCATCCTGGTCAAACGTGTAGCTGTCGAGCGTTGGCTGAATCATGATCAGACTGTTCGATACATCTTCATGGTTCAGGACGTGACGGTAGAAGGCTGTCTCGTCGGGAGAGTTGTTGAACACCTGTAGGAACTGTGACCGCCGGAGGTGGAACATGAACTGCGGGTACAGCGTGAAGTTCTTCTCCAACCTGAAGGAGGTCGGATCGTCCTAGAGGATTGGTCAGCTATGAAAACACGTCCTGTCCGTAACTGTACGAGTGTCATGCTTACCTTGCGGTATTCTGCGAAACGTGAGCATAGTCTGATGAGCATACGGTCCACCCAACGCAGGACATCGGGCCCATCGTCCACCTCCGCTTTGAAGACCGCAATACGCGACATGAGCACGGCAGCGGCCTCCTGGTCGAACGATTGGGCAATGGCAGGGTCGCCAGAGGGCCCTGACATGTTCCTTCCGACGGTGGTGACTCGTAAGTGGTACTGGCCGCCGCTGTGCTGGTAGTATGTGAGGAATTGAATGAGCCCTTTCTGAGGACCCTGCTGCATTGCGGCAGCAGCTGGGGCATTCTGGCCAGCGATCTCAAAATAGATACCGTACGACGCAGCTGAGTCGATACCACACATCTTCCAAGAGCAAGTGTTGCCGATACCGCATTCAGTCTCACCCACGCTGCTGCTCTTCTTGTTTAATGACACCGCGTGTCCGATCAGACCCGTCACCTTGAGCTCTTTGGTGGTGAGGACTTCGAGCGATGCGTTGAAGCCCATGGCGAGGTTGCCATCTGCATCAGTGTCGAAGATCTTGGAGAACGACTGCCTGTACATGGAGGAAGTGAAGCTGTCGGTCAGAATCATGTGGCCACCCGTTGAGTTGGGCAAGCTCTTCATCTCCAACAAACCGACCTGGTCGAGACATCCGGCGAATATGTCGACGATGTGTCCGTTGTGTGCCGTCCTCTTAGCGAGGTTCTCGTAGAACTTTAGGGCCTTCTTGTAGTATTTGATGTTGTCCCTATCGATGTCGTGGTGCGAACGGATTTGCTCCTTTAGTTCTGGCGACACCACCATGCCAGGCCCCTCGGTCGCGGGACCCCCTGTGAAGAGCATGATACGTGCACCAGAGTTTTGGAAAGAGGATTCAAGAAGGCCGGCTGCAACCGAAAGTGCCGTGCCGGTGCATCGAACCGATCTCTTGTCGTTAGGCACAGGCCATGGGTCTCTCTGCAAGCTCTCCAGGATCGACTTCAACTGGACCTCGCATTGCTGCACAGGGAGCAGAAACCTTGCTGCAGCTCCAGAAGGAGCCAATGGTTGACGGCCGAGTTGCGGTATGGGAGGCTGTGCACCTGGTCTCGCCCCAGGAGCCTGCAGAAGTCCCAGCATTTCCTGGATCTGCTTGCCGGTATACTCCTTATTCCCTCTGAATACATAGCTCTTTGCGCATTCGGTATATCCAAGCTCGTGGATCTGAGCCATGGTGCCATAGGTGATCAGCCCGACCAGAGCGTGTGCTGGAAGGAGGTCGAGCGAACTGCTGATGCTCTCTCTGAGAGCAGCCAAGGAATCCTCCTCCTGGCAGGTGTCCACTACGAACAGGAAGATTGGAGGTGTAGGCGCAGGTCTGCTAAGGCGGTACTCGATCGTGGTCGAGCCGGGATGGAGCTCTGGAGGGATTGCGTTCTCGGATATGTCCTTGTAGTGAGGTGGTAGGTTGTTGCGCTGCAGGCAGAAGGGACAGATCCATATCCGCGCCCTCATGTCCACCTGGCAGAAGGGATTCAATACCGCACGACATGGCGGCTTGCAAGTGACCGGCTCGTATGAGAGCAGGGGCACGCCATCTGTCTTCTCCTTCAGCGGTGTGTAGAGGGCGCCGATTGGGACGACAAGTCGAGATGCTTCCATGCGGCTGCTCGGGAAGGTGTTCCATGACAGGCGGACACCGTCACGGTCCTCGATGTCGCTCCATTGGTCCTTCAAGGCCTCGTAATCCATACTGAGGGCGTGTGCAGACAAGCCGAACCACGAAGCGCAGTGAGACGGATGGTGGACAGGAGGATATGGAGAGGTAGGATGGGTAGCTTATGGACAGGTATGGGAAGGGCACCACCCTCTATATCGATCTGGGCCGGCGGTGGTGGAAGTCGTAGCAGTAGGCAGATGGTTATGTAGTAGGTAGGTAGATAGATGCAGGTAAGTAGCACCTGTTCCCTTGCGATATGGCCGAGTAGGGTAAGTCCAGGTATGTATTTGGATGCGCCTACGGGTGCGACTCGACTTTCTCGCAACGCAACGTATAGCTTTCGCCCCACCGTCGACACCTTAGGCATGCATTACTTTGCGTTTCGCTGTCGACTTTGCATTCTTTACGAGGTACAGACGGCAACGTTAGTGTAGAGATATATATTATAACTGGTATCGTGGACGTAATTGAGACCTCATCACACACAGAAACAAGATGTTTTGGTTGTCGAGCAGGTAGGTCTCCTGTGTTATTTCTATGATATTCATAGGTACCTACATAAAGCTTAGAAGCGGGAGCCTTTGCCTATGGGTTGATAGACTGCACATGTGATACTACCCTATGTGATATCAATTCGGTTGATCATTCGTATGCCAAATCGAAAGTCGTTGCAGAGGTGTGTATAATTGAGCCGGCAATTCAATCCAGCAGATGATTGCCAATAGGCCCTGTTGGTGTTTCATCATACAATCAGCTCGAACAGACCTCCAGCCTTGGCGGACGTGTCTCAAACCATTGAAGTTCAGGCATCAAAAGTGGTTGCCTTAAGATGTGGCCCAGCTCCAGGCCAGAGCAGAGCACATGCAACACAATCACTCGAGGTACCTCAGTAGGTGCTGTGGTTGACACTGGCAAACGCACAGGCAATGGTTAGATAGTGATGCCTAAGCAGGACAACAATTATAGCCGTAGCTGACCTGTCACATGTGTTGCCAACTTATCACAGTGAAGAATATCGTGTAGCCATCTCTCGCTCTGAGACTAGTAGACCTAACCACCTATTGTGACTCCAATACATGCTCACAGGCCTGACCTCCGCATTGTTCCAGCCAACATTCGATCAAGCGAACGCGGCGCAACGCCTATTATACCATTATTGTACAAGCCTTTAGGCTACGGTTCTTTCCAGCATACTCACCAGCATTGGGCCAGTACCGACCATGGCTACCGACATGGATATGGACATCGATCTAACTCTGGACGACGATCCAGAGCTTGCGCGCTTGAACGCTGAAGCGGCTGCGATTGAAGAGGTATGCAGTCTGCCCAAGACCAATCTTGTGACCTAGCAGCACCAATGCAGCCGATCAAGGCTGACACCCTCCTCCCTCTCATAGCGCGCCCAGCAAGCTCAAGCCGAAGATGCGATGCGCGATGCCGACACGCAGGTGGAAGAGGGCGAGGTCGACACCGCCGAACCGCAACCCACTAAGGTCTACATTCGTGGATTCGATCATAACTGGAAGCCTGCCGACCTCAGGAATTACGTGCGCGAAGCAGCATATGGGGTTGATGCTCAGTTCAAGCGTATTGAATGGATTAACGACACTAGCGCAAACCTGCTATACGAGAACGACGACGCGGCGATTGAAGCACTTGGGCTATTCAGCGCAGATGGCATCGTAGGTGAGAGGCTAGAAGAGCGAGAGGCGAAGAAGGCGGAAGCACATCCAGACTCGAGTCTTGTTGTGAGACAGGCAGTTGTGGGCGACGTCAAGATCGAAAGGGCGGCACAGTATTCGAAGTTCTACTTGCACAACCCAGCATACGATCCGAGCGAGAGGAAGAGGAAGCGACACGACGATCATCGAGAAAGGGCTGTGTACAGGAAGAGAGAGGGATACGACCGCAGAAGGAACGACAATCAGGAGCAGCCCTTCGATGTCAACCTCTACGATGATGACGATGATTCGGCCATACAGACCCGACGACGTAGCGCTTCTTCTGGTTCCGGCGTAGCCTCATCTCGGCACTCGCGTCGCCAGCTCGCCCATGACGATGTGGATCTGTTTGCTGGCAAGCAGTCTGGCAGGCTGAGAGGGGCGAGGAGCGCATCGCCGGGTCGCGATGGGGATGGAAGGTATGGGTTTGCGGAGAACGAGGGAGCTTCGAAGCGGCAGGCTCCGCGAGCAATATCGCCGCCGGCATCGAGGGCCTCACAGAGCCTGAACAATCGGGTAGCGCGCGATGTGATGAAGACAGAGCTTTTCCCAAACAGAAGCAGCAACAACGACCTTTTCCCTAGTAAGCGCCAGCATACCCTGGGCGACAACAACAGCAACAACGACCTATTATCTGGCCGGGGCGCGACCGCGGCGGATCGAAGTCGGCCTCGTGATTTATTTCCTTCCTCGCCCAGCCATCGCCGGCAGGATGCCCAAGACATGAAGCTCATCGATGTGGCGGAACAAATAGGCAAGTACCACCTCAACAGCAACACAGGGTCGGACCGTCAAGATCCGCATGCTTACCAACCGCCAGGACGCGCACCGTCCCAGACACGCATCGGTGCCAGTAGAGGCGGAGATCTCTTCTCGAGGGTGTCAGGTGGGCCCGGGACGAAGAGTAGCGAGCGTGGCCGGCTGCGAGCACAAGAAGAATCTCCTGGTTTCAGCTTCAAAGGAGCAGCTGGACTGGGGGCTGGGAGTGATGCTCCAAGTGGCAACGGGTCTTCTGGGTTCTCGATCAGAGGCGCGAGCAAGGAAAAGGTTGAAAACCCGCTCGTCAAGGAGCTCTTTCCTATCAAGACAGGGGCGGGCAGCGGCAATGGAAAGGATCTCTTCGATGGGAGAATCAAGGGCCGAGGTAGAGGGAAGAGAATGGGTGCAGGCGACTTGATTTGAACTGAATTGGATACAGACCGTCAACCCAACCTGGACCGACGTGTGATCGAATTTCAGAACATGATCCACCTTCTACCTTGTCCAGATCAACAGCATGCACTTTTATTATATATGAGGGACTGCTGTCCTGCCCTGCCGTGAACGAATAACAAACTCATCTCCATCATCATCATCATCATCATCATCATCTAGTATATAAACATCAATACACCATGCCTTGAAGGCTGCAACGGTAGGACATCGACACACCAGCCAATAATGCGGTGCATAGATCCCCAATCCAAGGGCAAACCCGAACACTCAAATCCAGATAGGTAATCAAAGACTACGTAGCCACGACTTCGGGACAGAGCCGGTGGGGCGCAGGACTTCCGACACGGAGACTGGGGGCGGGAGAACAAAACCAATCGTCTCGACGCTGGCTTTGGCTTTTGGTTTTCTCTTCTTCCTTCTCCATCTACATTTTATAAGTGCCAGCTCAGTCTCTTACTGATCGGCGGCTCTATCCCATTTCCGCGGAGAGTCCGTCCGTCGAGCTGTGCACAGAGGGAGAAGTTTCTTTCGACCCGGATAGCTGGGCACCCAGCCTGGATTTACCGCGTTTTTGCGGGAAAGGAGAGGCTGGGAATCAGCGGTGGTTACATTCTTACATTCAATTGATACGTTTGCTTTTTACGCGCTGTAGTTGCGTCCTGGGCTCTGACCTGTCGATGCATAGGTAGCATCGGCCATTAGTGTTGGGCCTTATGGATTGTATAACGATAGCCGTCTGGTGTACCGTATATCACGATGCTGAGACGACGCTCGAAGTCTCAGATTGGCCGTACCTATATGTCGTATTGGCTTCCAGGCAGACTACCTGGCTGGGTACTCTAGCCTAGACGATTCTATCGTGATTGTCAACCGATTGAGAATTGACGAACTTTGTGCTGTTTCTCGTCCTGCACTACTAAGAACGGAGACAAAGCAACATAAAGCCATGCAGTAGAAGACTGATTCTGATGAAAAGCACTTTGTGTCTAAGATACAGCTACGCGTTGATACATCCAGAAACGGCCCAAATAGACATCCCTCCATTATCCTTCTTGCATTTCCATTTATTCGTCCCAGCCATGATCGACTTCCAATCTCCAAATAACGCCAAACTCAATGCAAGGGTATCAACGACAGCTAGTCATCCCCAACTACATACTCAACCGGAGCACATCACGCAGGCCTCAGGGTTCTCGATGCTGCAAGCCAGAACGGCGTCAGCGTAGATATCACCTTCACGGTTCTTCGTTTCATCCTCATCATCTTCCTGATCCTTCTCATGGCTCAAGGCAGGGTCAGGGAGCTCTTCATCCAATGGTCCGGCAAGCGCCACTCCATCAATGGCTAGAACTTTAGGGCTGTCACCTTCCTCGAGGTCGGCTGTGTATGGTGGATTCTCTACTGCAGACTCTGTGCGGCCGAACTTCTTGCGAGGCTTACGCTCTGGCTCTGGGGGTGGCGTCGAAGAGGGAGTAATGACGTCCTTGGGAATAGCCGCCTGCTGCTTCTGCAGGGCAGAGTTCTCATCCAACAGCTCAGGGGTTGCGGCTTGTGGAGTGGATGAGACAGAGGCGTAAGCCGCGGCACCGCGCTTCCTAGCTGCTGGTGCCTTGGCGACATTGGTGTCAGCAACCTTGAGTTGCTCCTGGTCGACGGTGAATTGGATAGGAGCCGAAGCTGCCATCGTACGAAGGTAGTACATGCCAGTCTTCAAGCCGAGCTTCCAGCCGGTAAAGTGCATACTTGTGATCTTGCCCATGGTAGGCTCCTTCATGTGAATGTTCAGAGATTGCGACTGGTCGATGAAAGCACCACGGTCAGCGGCCATCTGGATGATGGTACGCTGGCTGAGCTCCCAAACAGTCTTATACAAAGCCTTGAGATCATCGGGTATGTTGGGGATACGTTGAACCGAACCGCCATCAGCAATGATTCGGTTCTTCATGTTATCACTCCACAGACCACGGTCGACGAGATCCTTGAGTAGCCAGGGGTTGACAACCTGGAACTCACCGGCAAGCACACGACGCGAGTAAATGTTGCTTGTGTACGGTTCGAAGCATTCGTTAAATCCCATAATCTGGGAGGTCGAAGCAGTTGGCATTGGGGCAACAAGGAGGGAGTTACGCACACCGGTCTGCGCAATCCTGGCCTTGAGGGCAGCCCAATCCCAGAGATCGGTAGGAGTAACACCCCACATGTCATATTGAAGCTCACCCTTGGAGACCGGTGAACCTTCGTAGGTCTCGTAAGGGCCCAGCTTCTCGGCGAGATCGCTGGATGCGGTCAAAGCGGCATGGTAAATAGTCTCGAAGATCTGGATGTTGAGCTGGCGAGCTTCAGGAGAGTCGAAAGGCATACGTAGGGCAAGGAAAGCATCTGCCAAACCACTGACACCAAGACCGATTGGGCGGTGGCGGAAGTTGCCCTTACGGGCCTCAGGTACAGGGTATTTGTTGACCTCAATGATCTTGTTCAAGTTTCTGGTAACAACCTGGGTTACTTCATGGAGCTTTTGGAAGTCAAATCGCTCGTTCTGAATGTCGACATAGGTTGGCAGCGCAATAGACGCAAGGTTGCACACGGCAACCTCATCGGGAGCAGTGTACTCAATGATCTCAGTGCAGAGGTTGGAGCTGCGGATAGTGCCAAGATTCTTCTGGTTGCTCTTACGGTTGGCAGCATCCTTGTAAAGCATGAATGGATTTCCAGTCTCGGTCTGGGCCTCCAAAATGGCATACCAGACCTTTTGGGCTCTGAGGGTCTCGCGGCCGCGACCTTCACGCTCATATCTTTCATAGAGCTCTTCAAATTCGTCACCGTAGACATCAGCAAGACCAGGGCACTCATTTGGACACATGAGGGTCCAATTGCCGTTATCTTGGACACGCTTCATGAAGAGATCTGGAATCCAGAGGGCATAAAAGAGATCACGAGCGCGAACCTCTTCCTTTCCGTGGTTCTTGCGAAGATCAAGGAAGGCCAAAATATCTGCATGCCATGGCTCGAGATATATGGCAAAGGCTCCTGGGCGTTTGTTACCACCCTGGTCTACATACCTAGCAGTGTTGTTGAACACGCGAAGCATGGGCACCAGGCCATTGGAGGTGCCGTTAGTACCGCTAATGTAAGAGCCGGTTGCTCTGATGCGGTGAGCATTCAGACCGATTCCACCAGCGTTCTTCGAAATCATCGCACATGTCTTTAGTGTATCATAGATACCATCAATGCTGTCATCTTTCATGTCGATGAGGAAGCACGAGGCAAGCTGGGCTTGTGGAGTACCAGCGCTGAAGAGGGTTGGCGAGGCGTGGGTGAAGTACTTGTTGGACATCAAATTGTATGTCTCGATCGCGCTTTCAATATCCTCGCCGTGAATGCCCACAGCAACACGCATGATCATGTGCTGGGGACGTTCAGCGACTTTTCCATCAATACGCAGGAGATAAGACCTCTCGAGTGTCTTGAAACCGAAGTATTGGTAGTTGAAGTCACGGTCATATACGATGGCCGAGTTGAGCTCATCTGCGTGATCCATGACAGTCTTGTAAGTCTCATCTGATATCATTGGAGCAGGCTTGCGTGTCTTTGGGTTGACGTAGTGGTATAGGTCTGAAATGACAGCTGAAAACTGTTTCTTTGTCTGTTTGTGGAGGTTGGAGACGGCGACTCTGGCGGCCAGGATGGCGTAGTCAGGGTGGGTGACAGTCATATACGCGGCAGTTTCGGCAGCCTAGCAAATGATAGTCAGAAGAGTCCCCTTTTACATCGAAGGAAAGCGAACTCACC
Organism: Scorias spongiosa; assembly: GCA_018467035.1. Classification (NCBI taxonomy): domain Eukaryota; kingdom Fungi; phylum Ascomycota; class Dothideomycetes; order Capnodiales; family Readerielliopsidaceae; genus Scorias; species Scorias spongiosa. Next base: position 1,430,320 of record JACSZZ010000001.1, read on the forward strand.
AGGTCGTCCAGCTGGACAGTTGTGACACCTTGGTAGACGCCAGAAATGACCTTCATGGTGATTGCCGCGGCGTCCACATGCTCTGGATCAAGGCCATAACAAAGCCTCGAGACACGAGCTGTGATCTTGTCGAACTGCACGCGCTCCTTGCGTCCATCTATGCTGGAGTCAGTCTTGCCAAAATGCGCAGGCCAAAGCTAGCCCGTCCCGTTCAAAGGACATCGCACGAGCAGGCGGATCGACCTACCTCTCTTGTAGACGAACATCTTCTGTCCGTGTCCCTGAGGCAACTACCTCGGAAGGTGTAGCAACGAGGGGTAGAAGAGGCACTGGGAAGGCAAATTTCTACTGCCGACGACAACCTTGCAGTGGATCAAGTGATTCCAGCAGAGTGTCGAGGAGAAGACCTGCTCTTGGAGACAATTTGATGGATATGAAAGACGGAGTTGTAGAGAGCAAAGAGCACAGAGCATAGAGAAGAAGAGTAAATATGTAGGTGCTGGTCAATGGCCAGGCGACGGTGCACAGATGTTTTGACCGACGTGCACAAGGGAAGAACGTGACGCGAACCGCGACGGCGTCGTGTCAGGTTGGCGACCGCAAGGCCACCGTTAGTGCTTGCTTTGAAATCGCTGGGGATAGATGCCAAAAGTCGAGGTGATTTGTCGCCACTATACGCGTCGAGATCGAGTCCGTATTACCGCATCGCCGCCTGCCCGTTTGCGACGCGCGACCTGCCCCGCACTTTACCAGATGCGTTATCTATCACATCGCATCTGGGAGAGCCATCGGAGATAACGACGACAATAATGACCTTACGGTTTGATACGCCACTCTGGGCCTCCAGGTTTGCAATCACTTTCCTCCCATCACCGGACGGTGCAGACTCTTGGCGTTGGCCGTGCACGACAGATGAGTTTTCTTCCAGCTGGCGACACTCTTCCATCTCTAGACAGTTCCATCCTTCTCAGCCATCAGTCTGCGTGCTCGCAGTCTCATCACTAGGTCTCTCGACAGTGAAGCGCACCGATCGAGATACGACCAGCTCAGTCAGAGATCGTCAGATGCAACCGGCCGCGAGCGGTGTACTCTGGACTCAGCAATGCAATTCCGTCTATAGATTCACTACCACAACTACCACCACTTCGGCTCTTTCGAAGACTCGGCGACCTCGCGCTACACAGTCACGAGTTCAATTTGTAGCCAACATCGACGTACGGCTTTGCTCTTTTGAATATTCTGAAAAGCCTCTCGTGTCGTGATGCAGTGTCTGAGCCTTGCAGCTTTGAAGAGACTGTGTCGCAGTGATGAGATACACAATTGTAGATTTACAGCGAGATCATGATGAAACGAACCTCGCATCCACCTCGTGAGTAAATGGTATTACAGATGCCCTTGTCTCAATGCGAATAGGGATTTGGTTGGACGCTTCAAGTGCGGAAGGGTACTTGGGCTCGTGTTTATGAGATTTCAAAAAAAAAAAAAAAACTTATGTACAGTTCTCAAAATATATGCTTTTCAACGATGCCCAATGAGTTCCAACACTTCGGCATGGTCGCGTCCATTTGGGTCCTCGTCGTCATCGTCATCATCATAATCTTCGTAGTCTTCGTCATCATCAATACCGACATCGTCTGCCATGCTAGCGTCAGACTCTGACACATCGTCGCCATCGCTGCTTAGGCCACTCAGATCCAAGCGATCCAATGTTCTCGATGCAGCGTCCTCATCGTTCCCGGTCGCCTCGTCTGGGTGGGGGTACGGTTTCCAAGATCCGACAGGTTCGTGGCTTAGACTATCCGTTCTCGTCGTTCTGCCAGCTCTCTGGTCCTGTCCGTCGAGCTGTGGGTGGACCGGTTCTGGGTCACTCGCTGCGCGATGATGATGGGCATGGGGTGGCCGAGGCGGTCGAGATTGTCGGTTCAGGCGTCCGTCTCGCATGTCAAGCCCCTCCAAGTAGAACCTCATGGGGGACAAGCCGCGGCCGACCGCCTGCATCACGCCATATGGAGAGAAGCGTGGCAGCTCCAAGCTGGGCATCTGCGGTAGATTTGCGATGTTGGGGAGATTGGGGAGATTGGGCATTTGGGGGAGGTTGGGCTTGGGCAAGTTCGGTAAGTTAGGCATGTTCGGGATGTTGGGTATGTTTGGGAGATTGGGCATATCTGGTATCCGTGGCAATGTAGGCCGTGGCAGATTTGGCATGCTTGCGGTCGACCAAGGCGAGAACCCAGAACGGCGCTGGTCTTCTGGCTGCACGAAATAACGACCTCTGGAAGATGCACCGGTCGCAGTCCGATCCACGCCGACCTGAGACGGCGAGGTGGGGACTGTAAGGTGGCCATCGGCCGGGTTTTGCGAAGGCGATGTTGGTACACCGAGCGCTCCTTCAACCTGATCAGGGTCTTCCGGCATACCAATGCCTGCGTCTCTAAGGACTGCATAGCCCACGATATCTTGCTGGTTTGAGAAGCCGTGCTGTCTGATCAGGCGCTCTGCTTCGGTCTCTCCTCCGCCTATCGGTGTGGTCTGGCTGGTGTTGTAGCTCCCACATTCCATACATTTCAGGCCGAGCCAGTGGAACAGGGTCAGAGACTTTCTTTGGCAGTCGTTACAGCTGACCCAGACAGATCGTGGCCGCCTTTGCTGTGGCGCAAGGGGGTCAAACCCTTCATGACCCTCAATATGGGGTAGCAGGCCCTCGAGATCTTCATCATCTTCGGGCATTGGCTGGGCGGCGATCTCGTCATCCACCTTACGCCATTGCACAGCCATATTGACTGCGCTCTTGCTGCACACGGGACATTTGTAGGTAGCCGCCATGAGGTCCTTGTAGCACTCGCCATGCATGTAGTGACCACAGGGCAGTCGCACAACGGGATTCGACGACTCAAACAGATTAATCAAACACAGTGGACAATCGCCCTCGGTAGCTCGCTCAACACATGGATGCGAACCTGCTTGGGCAATGGAGATGCAGGTGCTGCACCGCTTGCAGTGTACGTAGTCTTTGCCAATCCCTTCACCTAGTCGACAAATGCCACAGTCGTCGCAGTGATATATCCGCTTGTTACTGTCGTTGTCCCACAGCTTGCAGATCGAGCAATAGTACCACGCCGCATACTCGCCACACTCGAGACACACTTCCCCCGCTGGCTGTGGCGTTTTGCACAGCATGCAGAGCATGTTCTTAGTCTTTTTGCGATTGAGTTGATGCGGGAAAGGTAACGTGGGGCAAGCATCATGACAATGTCGACATGAAAACCAGCGACAGCAGTCGTGACATTGTATCTTGACATTGCGCTTGTAGTGCATGCAGCCAAGCGAGGGCATCGGCTCTGTCTCTTCGACCGTAGAATCCAGCTCGAGGTCAAGATCTACAGGATCTGGCGGCAGTGTGCTGTAACAAGGCTCGAGATCGCCAGGTCGGATATTATACGGGTTCAGCGGGTCGAAGCCTCCTGTTTGGTCGCCGCTGCCTGAGTCCTTCCTGTGTTCCCGAGAGGTGTTTAGAACGACACCCGTCCCCAAGGCCCCAGCGGCACCATTGTCGTCCCGGTTCGCAATCGCATCCCCATTCCTTGTCGAAGCCTTTTGTCGAGATAAGTAATCCTGTGTCATGACAGCATGCATCCTCTTGGCCTTCTCCTCAGTCGAGACGGCGAGCTGCCTGATCTGCTGCAGCTTCTGCCGCAAGCTGTGCATGCCATCGTTTTCCGGCAGGGTATGATCCATATTGGTGATGGTCGGGAGAGCAGTGCCTGCAGGCGGCGCACTATTTATTGACTGCTGAGAGTCAGGGGTGCTGTTGGAGCTCAAGCTTTCCACGGCATGATGTGCAGGATTGGCTGACATGTGCAGAAGATGCTCCCTACCGATACGCGGAGGTGAAGCAGACAGCGAAATTGCAGAGCCGGTCTCCGGAGTCGTAGCTGTCGACGTTGGTGTTGTTGATGACGATGCTGATATTGATGTCGCTGGACTCGCTAGCAATGCTGATCGAATCCTCGGCGGCTCGGTCGGGTCGGTCTCGAACGGTGATTCTGTCACCAATCTAGTCGAACGAGGACGTCCATTGCTTCCATGAGTGCCTTCTCCAGCCGATGTAGACCGCCGTGCGCCAGATGCGGAATGATGTAGGGGAGTTCCGGATGTCATGTGAGGGCTTAGCGGCTGATCTAATCAGACAGCGTGTGTTGCGGTGATGGGATTTGCATGTGACAGCGATCGCAAGGGCAGCAGTAGCCGACTTCGGGAGCTTTCAATGTAGATGTACCAGATATATAAAAGCCACCTTGATATTTCGCTCCGACGAGATCGAATCTTCATCCGCAACAGGGGGACGTTGGAAGTATATATGTAAACATCCACACCGGAGACCATACCAGACGCAGGCCTTGTGGCTTGATCACTTGCGTAGGTATTCTAAACAGAGTTCCAAGGCTCCCACAAAGCCAGCCACCCTTCTAAGTACCAGCGGTCCTCCGCCTCCCACTAGTTGGATTCCCCTCTATCGCCACTCGTGCAACAAACTCCGGCCAAGTAGTTGCTCAAGCCACGGGCGATCTGGGTACATATCCGAGGTAGAAGAAGATCTTAGCCCGGGTGAGACGAGATGTGGGTTAAGATCTGCTGAAACGTCGTTGGAGAACCGGTGGCGTCGATTTTCAATTATAATACAAACAGGATGCCATTTAGTGCACCCGTCGCTGTCCCAATTTTCGCCCGTTGTCGGGAAACCTGGTCTACTTCTAATCTTGACAGAGAGGCCAACAGCGTTGCCAGGGCCAGCATCGGCATAGCGTAGGTGATTGGGTTCACTGCCCAGTCCCATCACCTCCTCAGCCTTATTTTACCCATCCGTGCAAGTGCAAACCCGTAGCCATAAAAATGCAACATTCGCAAAAGGGGTATCTCGCAACATGAAATTAAAAAAAAACCCAATACCACGCACATCTCCTCCCAAATATGCTCAGTCCATATGCCGTGTTTCTCGTGTAAGACACGTAGCGCATGAATTCGTCCAGTACGATTGTGTAAGAGCTCGAAGCCTCTCATCGACATGTCCACTCTGTCGATGATAGATGCTCGTGCTCATTTGGGGTCATCGTCAGTGCTTCCACCGATTTTGAACCCAAACGTGTTGCTGCGAAGGAAGCTACGACCTCCATCGTGCTTCGAGCTTGCAGTCTTCGGTCTCTCGCTGCTGAATGTGCTGGCAGTATCACTGGCCTTGCGACTGCTCTCGTCGGATGTCTTACCAGGGCGATGGTCTTCCTGCTTGGGTTCCAACATCCGACTACGTCTGTGGAACTTATGCACTGCATCCCCAGAGCCATCTCCCATGTTGTGGAGATAGTTTTCCAACCACTCCTGGAGTTCAGGAACGGTACGAAGCTTGTAAGGTACCTGGAACTTCTGAATGTGTCCGATGATCTTCGCTGTGCGTAGATACTTGTCAAAGTTGATGACAGAGAGAGGCTCTCCATTCTCGTCGACATGACCGGGTAACTCTTTCGTGTCTGGGTTACCGGCGTCTGTGAATGTCAAATCCGTAAGGTATATACCCAAAAAGGGTAGGCATGGTGCAACCGGCGTTTCGACTTTGCTACGCAAGCTTTTGTAATTGCGCGACAGGTCTACAACCGCGTTGAGCTCTTCTAGACGAGACTTGGTCTTTTTCGACACAGATTCCCAAGTCTTCTTCAATCGCTGTACGATGGATGTGTTGAGCGCTCCAACGATAGCCATCAATGACTCGTAATTGCGCAGTTCCATCAAATGCGTCGCGACTTTGACCCACGCCTTGATGACTAGGGCCCTTTTCTTTGCGTCTTCGTAGTGAAGGATTGTATCGCTCACTACTAGGCTGATTTGCGTGTTAAGGCCGCAGATTCCCAATACATTATGGGCTTTGTCTTTAGCCTTGCTCCAGGCAAGACCAAGAAGCTCTTCTGGCTGGATGCTACAGAACATCCGAGAGGTGATGATTGTCAGTTGTCTAGCAACCTCGAGTGGATCAAACTCAGTGATGCAGCACGTACCAACACCTCCCAAGGCAAGCTTCAAGCTGTTGAGCTGGGCTTTGGTGGTGTTAGGTTCTGGCGTACTAGTCCCCCTTTCATACTGAGTACCAAGCGACATTGCACTCTTTCCTACACTCGAGACCAATGGGGCAGCGGCAGCACCGTTCTGATAGTTGATCGTGACTTTACGAATCAGGTCTAGAAGTCGATCGGCAACAGAGGGCATTTGTTCTCGCAGGCTCTCCTGCGCAAAATGCTTAATCATCTCAAGTGCCTCCTCATCTGCCTTTGGATTCCAATAAGTCTCAAGCCAGCCTTTGAAAACGTTGTAGATTCGTAGTCTGACAGGTGTTGCTATCAGCTTGTTGTCACCAGCATACTCGAACCTCTCGATAAGAGCCTGTGCAAGACGAGTTGGACTGGTGAAGAGTCGAAAGGTGATGTAGAAAGCGGTGATGAATTGCGGATCAGGCGTGCTTTCGTGCATGGTGAGTCGCTCCACAAGAGCAGCCAATGTTCCACCAAGAACATGACCGTCGGCGTTGATTATCAACTCATGAGCATACGTCTTCGAAAGCAGCTGTGCTTCGGTCTCGCTGCTCAGATCCGTGGCGAAAGATTTGGTACTGACCGTGCTACCAAAACTTGTTAAGAGAGCTGGATTGGGGCTTCTGGTATCTACTGTATGATCTGGTGTGGTAGCTCGTGTGGAGACCTCAGATGGAGCCGTGCTGACCTCTGAATCTCGCGCACTACTTTGGAATGTCTCAACAGATCCAGTAACAGATATGACAATACTGTCTTTCCGCACTGAAGTGATCGACTCTTGGCTCTGCCCTCTCTGGTTGGTGATATTAGCAACAATATCCGCACTGGGACCGGCAGTTGACAGCGGCTGGGTTGAACGACGATGTAGCGGTGCGTTAGGAAGTGCTTTGTGTGTGTTGGCCATCAATGTTGAGCTGGGAGTCGCCAAGTCAGGTACAGTATTAGAATCTTCAGGTTTCTTCTCGATAGTTCCTGCATGTAGCCGCTGTGGGGCTGGTGGAGCACGAGGTGGCATCTTTAACGAGGAACGTTTTACAAGTGAAGTTTCGTTAGGCTGGTCTTGAGAGGTGGTTACCATTTGCCTCTGTTCAGTATCGTTACTGCGCTCCTCAGCACCCAGCTCCGAACAGTGAAAGTCGCCGATCTGTTCAATCATCGATCTGGTTTTCGTCACGCATTCACCTGCCGTGCGGATAAGGTTTGTGCCGATGATGACCAAATGCGAAGACTGTTGGGGAAGCATGACAATCTCATCGTCAGGTGTATCAGAGAACTGGAAGACTTCCTGGGTTGACTTGGCGAGGTCATCCAACCTGGATTGGAATTGCTTTTTGGCCAGCTGAAGAGTAGCGCTTCTCTGAGGTTCGTGAAGAATGACTTGCTCGATGATGGACAAAAGCTGTCTACAAGCCGCGGCCAAACGCTCTGTAGCGCTGACCAGCTCTGAAGGGGTGCGCGACTGGAGGTGGTGACCAAGGAAAGCGCCAATGTGACTGATGCACTGGTCGTGTGCCTTGGCAAGCTGAACAGAAGCCAGATTTTGTTCGTGGAGCGGGTCTGTCTTAACAAGCGACACTCGATGGGAAACTCTAGCTTCAGGCGCGGCGTCGAAGATGGTAGAAAGAGGACGAGGACTGACGGGCGGCTGTTTGGAAGTCTCGCTGTGAGCACTTGAGGTCCTCTGGTGGCCAAAAGGAGAAGTCGCACCGAAGTCTTTCGCAGAGTCGATGGCATTGATCACATCCTGCCTGGTGGCTTTGACATCTATCGCAAGCCCCTGTGCTTGGGCCAACGAAAGTGGCTCTCGGGTTGTCTGGACGGATGGCTTAACGTCTTGTGAGACCTCCTGCGACCATATATCGACAAATTTGATAGCTCTCATAATAACCTTAAAGGCTTTAGACACCATCTCGTCTAACAAGACAGCGATTACCTCCCCCGGATAAGATTCGCTTATGGACTGATGCATCTCCTTAGACTTCTGGACCAAGGTTGATAGGTCCGCAAGCAGACCTTTGCGCATACGCCGGACGCCTACATGCTGTGTCACCAATGGCGCATCCCTGTGCAAGCAACCCGCATGCTCTAATAGGTATCGAACGCCTGCTATGAGACCTCTGACAGAGTCGTGTCTGACGAAGGTGGACAGGTTGGCGTCTTCACCAGCACCCAGCAGGTCCCAAAATTGGGTCATAGCATTGAGAAGCGTTCTGATGAGGGGGTGATCGTACGGCTCGCAGTAGTTAGTCGGCAACCAGCCTCGTTCACCGGTCGTAATGAGGGTACCATCTGCCCATCCGTTCGCGTGGATGGAGTGCACAAGTATCAAGTCGCCCTGATTGATGGGGACAGTTATTGACGAAGCCTCTTCGTCAGCCGAGAGGTTCGAGGTTGGATCAAACGGATGGAAAGCACGGAGGTAGTTGTGAAACAGGGAGCCATGGTTTGCGTCGTCCATAGCGCTTCCTGGCGTTGACGGCGGCGTGAATTGGGAGAATACTGCAGAGGTTGTGCTCGCTCTGGTATCCACGGTGACTTTCCAAGGTCGGTCTACTTCGATCGTAATCGGTTCTGAATGAGAGCCGCTTGCGGGATAAACCTTCTTGGTCGACGCCCGATCCATGATGAAAGAGTTTCAATCTGCGGTGCGGTTATAAAAGGTGCAAGCTCGTTGTACTGGACAGCCACACTAACTGCGTAGCGAACTTCCAATGGCCATGGAAGTCTGGACTTTCGATGAGAGGCGCATAGGATAGAAGAGAAGAGTTTTCGGCCAGAGCAACGTCAGACGATGCGCAGAGGCTGGAATAGCGTGAGGCTGTCGATAGCGCGATGCTCGGTGGTTAGGTTGGAATGTGTATGACACCGTGTGTGACCTTGAGATAGGAAGCGCAAGCCTGGAATGTTATGGCAGTTGATGTACAGACCCTGAAAAGCCCAACAGCACCACGGGCAGGATTCCGAAGGGATTGGCGAATGGAACTGGTAACTCTCTCCACAAGTACGAAGTGTTTAGGGTCCTACGTGGGTAGGTATTTCGAAGCAGCAGCAAGCGAGGCGACCCAACACTCTCGAGAGGCTGAGGTCGAAGAAGCAATTGGGCGACAATGGCAAGCGGGATTGCCGGCGAGGATAGGCACTCGATCGAGGGTTGCTTCCAATGCTTGTTGTGCGCTTGCCGCAAATGCCAGCGTCCATACGCTTGTAAGCAAGGGTTGGCCAGGTTTGCGTCAAGGCCAGAGATCGCGACGATGCAGCAACAACAAGTTCGATTCGATTGTGCAAGGTGTATGTGTGCAGGGCAGTGTGGGTCGGTATGCGTCTGGATGTGCGGGCTTGCTGCTGTTACTCGTCGCAATGCAGCCTTCATGCAGGCGCTTGAGGGTCAAGGCCGAGATGGCTGGGGGGATGCTGGCTAGAGTAGACGGCTACGGTGGGAGAGGAAGTCTGGTTTTCTTTTGGTCCTGTTTATTTCGCAAGGGTATGCCGTCGTTTCGCCCAGGAACAGGACGGGTCTGAGCATAGACGAGACGAGACGAGACAGACAGACAGGCAAGTAACGAAGAACGGACAGAGGGTCGGTACAGCAACAGAAAGAGCGAGGCAGCCGCCTCAAGGTTTAACCGCAATGGAGAGAGGATGGACTGCACCGTACTGTAGCGCACCGCAACCACTGCCACTGTACGTACATACTGTACGGGAGGGTGTCGAGTCGACGGGTGGATGGGTGGATGGGTCGATAGGTGGATAGGTGGATAGTTGGATGGGTGGATGGGCGGATGGATGGGTGGGTTATGCTGGAGGCAAGCGAGTAGCGCATCGTCAATCTGGCAATGTGCTCCACTAGCACTGGGCCCAGGGCCACTCCACTGCCCTCTGTACCTGCACTGGCTCTCGTGCATGCAGAACTAGGTTCACATTTGCCTTTCCCCAACCCTAGGTGATAGATCTCTGCCACCACCATCACAATCCAGTGCTTCCCTGTCTGCAGCATGCTGGCCGGCAGATGGTAGCGATGGGGGGTGATGTCCAATGAGGGAGATATGGGAAGGCAATGCTGTAGGCGATAGGTCGAACGAGCCTGAACTCCACCGCCGAAGAGGAAGAGGGGCAACTCCCGCCATGGACGACTCCAGCATCACCGCCATCACCAACCACCAGCATTGACCGTCACCCGCATCACGACCAGGGGCGAATGGTGGTTTGACGGCACGGATGATCTGCACGCGCCCGTCGCTGCATCTGGCCTGTTAACCTAGGTAGTATGTTTATCCTGAGATGCTGCTGCTGGTACAGGAGATAGCGAAACTCAGAATCGCAGTGCCTGGGTATTCCGAGCTTCTTACCCACTCCCTGGTCCTGGCTCTGGCTCTGGCTCTGGCTCTGGCTCTGGCTCTGGCTCTGGCTCTGGCTCTGGCTTTGGCTTTGGCTTTGGCTTTGGCTTTGGCTTTGGCTTTGGCTTTGGTCCCGGCTTGGTCAGGGGCGAAAGAGAAGAGGCAAGGGAAAACAAGGGACAGATTTTTAAGGTGCTTAGGACTTGCGGAATGCGGTGCTGAAAGGGTTCCTGTCGCCATGCGAGAAACGAGGCTCTCACACATCCATATGTGATGCGCCATTGGCTGTTGAACCCGTCCCAGCTCTGACGACGTGTGGATCTCCGCGCACTGTAGCGACTTCTGCACGATCCTGGACTTTCAACGTCGTTGATGTGACATCCCGCTCGCTGCCCACTGCCTGCAACACTGCTGTATCTGCTTGCCTCCCTCCCTACCGAACTACCTACCTACCTACCTAACTACCTACCTACCTACTACCTTCTAGCGAGGTTGACCACCAGACTCGTCGCTGTGCAGGGCTGGAGAGTTGACGGCGCCGTCAGTACCGCGTCCGCGTTCCCTCCTCGGTAGCTTGGTCATCCTTGCAAGCCTAATGCATAACGGGGGTGCTTCCGCGCTGCACTTCCACCGTACCTGCAGCACTTCACCAGGGGAATACCGTGTCTGCACACGCTGCTATGCATCCTGCAAATGCATACATGCATGCAGGCATTCGTGCATGCTCGCCTGGAGAAGAAACAATCCGACACGGAAGCGAGGGTTCGCCTCGTGGATCACGGTGATACCGGCCCGTCAGTCCAGACCAGTGCCGGCAACTTTGCATTGTATAGTGTGATCTCGTCTGGCCTGGCCTGGCCTGCCCTGACCTGCACTGTTACCACAGCATGGCGCGGCACGGCAGACAACACCAGCACAGGATAGCACTGTGACAGAAGACGGTAGCTTCGCCGCATGGAAACGGATACGTAACAGGACAATTGGGCATACAACGCCATTGTCAGGTACATAATCACGCAGGAGGTTGACTTCAGCACGGGCGCCGGCTCACGCCCGCGTTCACGCTCAAGCAAAGCCGTTGGCCATCCGTGCCTCCGCGAAATAACCATCGCTCGAGCGGGAAGTGCAAGGCTGGATCCCAGACCGATGTGAGGGCTCGAGCGAGATGGTCAGCCTCGGGTGGGCGTCTGTGTCTGTGTCTGTGTCTGTGTCTGTGTCTGTGGGTGAGGGGGCAGGTGTCACGACGCGTGAGCTGCGCACGGATTGACTTGACCTCCTTATTTCATTATTATAATCAAAACATCAACCTCACCCTCGCTAGCCTCCTGGACAGTCCACCTAGTCTGTGCCGGCTTCTCGGGTGACGGGTCACATCGCCGGCCACGGCGCCAACTCTAAAGAGGCTCTGATGGGAAGGATTGGAAGGAAGAGGAAACCCAACAGAAGCAATGCGGTATGGAATGGATTGATTGATCTTTGGCATACGGTGTACAGACCTCCTACATGGTGTACAGTACAATGCCTAGGCTTTCGTATCACCACGCCCGTTATAGATGCCATAAGCAACAGACAGCATCACAATATCTACAGTACGCAGTACCGACTGTAGGTAATACCTCATCACACCATTGTTCCGAGGTGAATAAGCATACGGTATGTAGCCTGGGAGGTAGGTGTAAGGTGCGTATCAAAGCTCACTTTCTCTTCCGTCCCTATCATACCGAGGTACTCGACCTCACTGCTCTGTACTATAACCGCAACATCTCGACCATGACCTGACAAGGATTCGCGTTGAACTCTAGATGGGATGGCGAGGGTACCTCCGCAGAATCGGCTGCAGTGTGCCGTATCTGCAGTAGTCCACAACACCGACATTTCCTATCCACACATAATAAACTGACATCACGCGGATCATACCTCCATACTATGCCTCCATGGCCCCATCACATCCAGTGTTCATCCCCGCAGGAGGAAAGCCCACTCTCATGCGGCCAGCACCGTCACCGTCACCACCGACATCGTCCACCACCGAGACAACTTGCGACATGGTCGCTAGCGCTGCAGATTTTGACCCCACGCGACTCATGGCCAAGCCAGACAGAATGGCCATCACAGCAGTCGCCCCAGTTGAAACAACAGCATATGGATAGCTAACAATAGTGAGCCCAATCCATCGGCACACTAGGAGGTGACCGGGCTGGACTGGTGCTGCACTGCTTGCAGGTGTTGTGTGCCGGATGCCCCCAATCGGTCTAGCAACGATATTACCCAACTGGTGTCGTTGGTTGACCTCGTTGCTATCTCGTCCATGTCACTGCGAGACGTTCGGGCTTGCCTGCTGCTTCCAATTGTGGTGTTGACCAACTACGCAGGACATATGCCTTCCAAGTGGGTAGGTAGGTAGATGTATGTATATACCTGATGTATGTATGCTAGGTATGTATGTATGTAGGTGCATCTTTCTACTCACCATTGAAATGCAAATTCCTGATCGGAAAATGCCAAGTACCGTGGCTGAAAAGGAGCCAGATCAGACAGGTACAGTACTATTGTTGGCGCGAGTCCTCTTGTCGGCACCGATTCATGGCTTCTTCCACCGACGTCCGAGGATCAACCTTTTCAAGCTTGTAGAGGATACAAATTCTACGATCCCCTACCTCCTACCACAGTATATAGATGGATAGCATTACCATACTGTACTGTACTGTGCCTGGATCGCCCGCCACTGCAGTCTAAGCCCTAGTGCATGAAGATCGGCACTGGCGGCATCATCGCTATCTATCTGCTGGGGAATCCCCTCTACCCGAATGGGTAGCAGGCCTATCTGCGACCGACCACTTAGCTTGAGCAACATTCAAGCATAAATTTCGTCGCCACCAACTCTCCTCTTCACTACTCCTGTCTCATCGACTCCCATACGGAATTGGTGGGGTTTCATACCCGGACCAGCTAGGTGGTCAGACTTGTTGGACTGATCCAATCAAATGGCCATCTGGCAGTGGCTTGCTGATGACATGAGAATACGTTGTATGCTGGGTCAGGGATCAGACGACCCCAGGTTCCATGCGTCGCCGTGCTCTCCGTCGCCTAGCACTCACACCTCCGTAGCGTATTTCAGTGAGAACCCAGCACTGACTCCAGCGAATGTGGGCAGTCCACTGGTCGGTAGACGAAAGCGACCTCGGAGCCTTTCGCGATGGGGAGGCTCCTCACCTCGGCGATCACTCTATGCTACTGAAGGCCAAGTAGATCACCCATTCCTGTGCTTGTTTATACCTAGTGTCATCGCCATTAGTTCGCGCGCAAATGAATGTCAAGGCATTGCGATGTCGTGATTCAATCTTTCTCTTCCGCACCACCTGCGGGCTGAATTGCACTTCAGCATTCGAAGTCTGTACTCACTGACCAGGCCATGAGGTCGATGCTGCATCTAGTTCAACACTATGAACTCACCCAGGGAGATTTGGTTCTCTCGCAGCTTGCTCGCAAATCCGGTTGGGCGCTCGTGTCGCTCGGTGATGCAGGGCCTCCTAGCCCTGTAGTGAGCCGGCCCGAGATCGTCTCGTAAACTCGTATACTGGGTTTGGTTCCGAATCATGCAGGTACGACTCACACCTATTGTTCTTACGATAGTGGAGTGTGTCCTTGACGGTTGAAGAGTGAAAGAAGCTCTTGATGTCGATACGTTGGGCATACATGAGTGACACGGCTTCAGCCGTCGCAGTACCTACTTATACGATGCGCGTATCCATCCTCATGTCAAGGAAGTGATGCTGTACGGTCAAACATCGGCGTGTATGTAAAGGTGAAGGGAAAGTCCCCCATACAGACAATAAGTCTCTGCGCATGTAATCCAGCCACACGACGGCAACGTTTCAAGTGGGCGTTGTGCTTGACTGGCTCTCGGTGGGGAGGATGGCGAATCGATAAAGCATGTTCGAGCCTGGGCGCGTCGAAAGGCGCCCGATGTATCGTTATGGACGTCGACGAACAGGTGTGTTGGATGGTGAATCCCTGCACCCACCGCCGAGACACGAGACACTCAGTGGTTGCTAGTTCCCCATACTTGTCGTTCAGGTGAGACACGGACGGTCGCAAAAGCCTTGGAAATGGATCAGTTCTCGGTCAATCTCGTTCAAATCCAGTGCGACCGGCCCTGTCCCTGACCTTCCTGTCCAACATAGGGCCTATACCATCTACAACTAAATCGTCTGGCCGTTGTGCATTTTCCCATATTGGACGCAGAGCAACGTATCTGCTAGTCACGAGATTCAACTTGTGACAATTGGCCAACAAGACTTCATACAGCATCCATGGTTTTATGATGTGATGCAAGTACAGCTCTTGTAGCATCTGATAGTGTTGGATCAAGTTTCAGGAATCAGAACTCGCCGAATTCCAGAGCAGCGCTGCACGGTCGACTGTCCAATGCTATGTTCAGGCGATCTTGACTGCTTGATCAATAAAGCTTTCGCAAGACCATTGGGAGTGTCTACAGATTTTTTTCTCCCTCGTCAAAGACTGACAAACTTACTGTAATGGGAGACAAGATGCGGTTTGCGCATGTCAACACCAGCTTGTTAAGGCCGAATACACCAACTTTGCAGTTTGAACGTTCGGTATGCGAACCCGTCACAACACCTGTGGAGAGTGCAAGATCACTGCAGTATATGATCGTTCAATAGACTAGAACGGAGATTCTCAAGCAGTGAATGAGTATTTCTGTCTTATGTTAAACACCAGCAGATGGGATGCCAGAGTCCAACTGGAAGGGACCGGGACAGTAATTGATAACGTAATCGGGATGGAAAGGTGGGCACCTGCACCTGGGGGTGCCCCCTCTCAGCGCGTCAGAAACGCGTGCGGCGCAATCTATCCGCATCGCACGTACGTAGGTACGTAGATACGCGCACACGCTTCACGTAACTTACCCGACACATCCAGACAAATCTCAAGTTCAAACATCGCTCCCATCGAGTTGTCAGGAAATCGTACATCCACTTATAGCTTGTCCTACAGACCTGCACGAAAATGCTCGCCACGAGGTCGTATTTCCATGACAGTCCGCAAAACGGGCATTCGTTTACGCCATCAGTCCCTTCGCCACTGTCGCCGAGGAGTGCGAACGTATGTGGGTCTCGGCGAGGGCTCTTCACCATGTCGTCCCCGATCTCACCCTCCGATCAACGGAGTGGCAGATTTTCAAGCAAGGAGAATACTCCATTCTCCAAGCGCTCCATCAAGACCGCGCCCGTGGGCAATGCCGAACAGGCGAAAGAGAAGAGGAGAGACTTGTTCTTGAAGAAAATCCGCGAGGCAAGAGACGATAAGCGTTTTGAAGCTAGGAGTGATGATGTAGGACTGCAAGCGCAACCACAATTCCTAAAGGCATATACACTGACGATGCTACCCTAGATAATGCGACTGGATTATATTCGACGACGTAAGGCCTGGGAGGCAGAACAAGCTCGGTTGGCGCAGTACATGCCTTCCGAACCCATTGAGGATGAAGAAGAAACAGGGCCGATTGAGAATCAGCCATATTCATGGCCTGTGCCAAGCGGCGCCGGAGGCTTTTCATCGCAGGCCTTTAGCCAGTCACATGCTCTTGACGATGAGTTGGATACCATCCAACAGTTGGAGAATGAAGAGCTAGAGGCTCTTCTAGAGTATCTACCTGCTGGAAACACACCCGGGAAGGCCTCAGACGCAGCAACTGAAGGACAGGACGACGCCACCTCTCATCTCTGGAGCGATGATGATGATTATGATGCCATCTTCGCCGAAATCGCAGCTGATGGTTCGACAGTGACTCATGACCCTCAGAATGCACGTCCTGGTCATTTCGATGATGCCATGGACATGAGTTGAAGTTCTGTCGAAGCCAGACTTGCTTTTCCTGATGATATCCTTCGAAGTTTTTGAGCGTGGCGTATGGCGTGATTGGGTATGGGGTGCTTATGGGGTTCGACGTCGGCATACACAATGCAACTGAGGCTTGTGTTTGACCAAATTTGGGGAATTTGTACAACTATTGCGTAGGGCAGCCTCCGTCCAAGTCACCAAGGACTTCCTGTGCGGCGCTCATATCGCCAACGAGGTCCGGTGGGGGAGAACCAGCAGCTTGCATCTTGATCGAACATTAGCATGAACCAGAGTTAATTGAATTGGGGCCCATGGTCTCTGCGCTCACCTTTTGCATTCTCTCCACGATGTAATCTCTATCGCTTTCGTTCTCATCTGTGTATCCTGGCCGCTCAAACCTGGCGACAATTTCGCCGACCAGATTTTGCTGCTCTTGGTATCTGGTCAGGTCTTCCTTGCTGACTTTGCTCTGGTTTGCCTGCAGCCAAGCAGGGAACTTGTCGTGCAGTTCTTTCATAGGCTCGTACAGGATCTCCTTGTTTGTGAGCTGGGTCATCATGCTGAGAAGCAGCTTGTTGAAGTCTTCCTCTCCACCCTCGCCGTCTCCTTGGCCGCTAGTCAGTTCCTTCATCAGCTGCGCTAGCATTTCTTCCTCGGAAGATGTGCTTGGTCCAGCCTGTGCCGCGGATGTCGCCTGGTCGCCAGAGGCCTGCATACGCTCCATAGTCCGTCGAATGGTCTCCTGGAAGCTGTCTTCACCAGCCGCGCCCTTCTTAGATCCTGGGCCAGCTTCGTTCTGGGAAACCTTTGGCTTATCACTTTCGGGTGGCGTGCTGGGTGTTGCTTCTGCCGCCTTTGCGACGTGTTTGAGCGCTTCATCTTCCGTCGGCGCCTCTCCGGCTGCTATAAGCTCGGCCATCATCTTCTCGAATTCCTGCTGCATTTCCGGGTTGCTGTCTAGTTCTCCCATAAGGTTGGCCATGCTGGCCTGTAATTGGGCCGCGAAGTCTCCTTCCTGCCCGGGTGGAGGCTCATTAGGACCTGTACCAGGAGCCAGCGGATGCCGTTGTGTCGCGGCTGAAATAGGACCTTTGGCCTTGGGCACTTCTGGCTTCTGTTGGAATTGATCCAAGACATCGTCCAAATCATCCAGGTCATCTTCGTCTGGATCCGGAGCCATAGCCGACTCTGGCTTTGTCACTTCCCTTTCGCTCATGGCGCCACGTTTTTTTTGATCAGATACGTAAACAGGTGAGACCGATATTGTCGATCCCAGTCTATGGTTACAAGGTCTTTGGGCTGGCGTTGATAAGCACAAGTGCCATTCCTTCAAGAAAGCATGCTTGGTGCGCGGCCTACATCTCAAGGCTGTATAGTCACGGAGGGGTACAGGTAGATCACAGCACACAGGCCGTCCAAGTGGAGTAAACAGTGCGCTAAGATAAGATAAGCTGAGGTGTGGTCGCCCGGCCTGGCAACCAAAGATTGATTGCCTTACCCAATCCTCACAGCGCAGCGTCTGCGGTGCCTCACAACCCTGCCTGACAACTTAGCCTGATTTTTTGTCCGAGTTGTTGATGAACCTGTAGATGGCATATGGCTGAGCTTCACCTCTCCCAATAGACCAGCTCACTTTCATCACTTGAGTCCTCGTCTGTTTTACACCATTGCTGCACCTTGCCGCCTGACTTTCAGCTGCCAACAATTTGATCGCCTAGTCACTAGAACTGGTTGCGCCAGCGTTGTCCGCGCGAACGATTTCCCCATCGCTTTCCACCGTCAATACCACTCTCAGCGCATCACAACACGAGAACACGAAACATGTCTCTGACCGTCAGCCGTCTACAGGAGGAGCGGTAGGCGACATGCAAACACTGATACTGCAGTTGAACAACGGCTAACGGCAACGCTTCAGCAAGGCATGGCGCAAAGACCACCCATTTGGCTTTGTCGCGAGACCCGTCAAGACCGCACAGGGCGCATTAGATCTCAAGAAATGGGACTGTGCCATCCCTGGCAAGGACAAGACAATCTGGGCAGGAGGCTTGTTCAAGCTGGAAGTGTCGTTTCCGGATGGTAAGTTAGACTGGTACCAACGCGAATGAACAACTCGGGTCGGTCGCAACATCTGACTGCGACACCTCAGAATACCCCACCAAACCGCCGAAATGCAAATTCGTACCGCCTCTCTTCCACCCGAACGTCTACCCTTCAGGCACGGTCTGCCTGTCCATCCTGAACGAGGAGGAGGGCTGGAAGCCTGCCATCACGATCAAGGAGATCCTGCTCGGCATCCAGATGCTCCTGGACGAGGTCAACCCAGAGTCTCCCGCTCAGGCCGACGCATACAATCTGTTCAAGAAGGACCGCAGCGCATACGAGAGGAGAGTGAAGCAGGTTGTTCGCGAGAATCAGGCCCCATGAGGACATTGCTCGGAACGCGCCGTCTGTGACGCAGGCCATGCGACCTCTTCATCACTTCATTTCCGGACATACAGAGGCACGGCAAGCAGGATGAGAGGACTGTTTATTCTAGAAAGCGTAGGCGTTGGAAGGCGCGTGTTTTAAGCTTTTAAGGGGGAAAGGAAGGCATTCAATGCCATCTCATACGGATCTAGCTACAGTTTGTCTACATCCTCCTTGGACGTCCATACAATTTCGACAGCCAAGAAGCTAACAAGGGCTGGAGGTGGGCGATACGATGACGTACCGAAGCCCTCCTTGGACACATTTGAGTGTCGACAAGAGATAGTCTGTGTCGTGTGGAACCTTCCCTCCACCCTCGAACGCTCTCTGGTCCTAGTCGCGTATCGAATATTATGAAACTAAGCCGAACAAATGCACTCGCGTATACCCCTAGGTATTATGGATAAAAGAAAAAGAAATTACAACGGTAGGTTCAAGGTTCAAGGTGTCCAACGCCCTTCACAAGCGTCAAAATAGAATGCATGGGTTTGCAGGGTACGAGTCGTGTCGATCGTCTTCTTGCCCGCAGGTGAGAGTATCCAAACACGAGAAGGTGAGAAGAGAATGTAACAAAACGGTCCTCAAGTATCGGAAGATGAATGCGCAATAAAGGTGGACCAGGCACCCAGGCGTTGGGAGCGATAGATACCTCCCGTTCGATCGACACTTTTATCCCAATACTGGACAAACATACCTGGGTACCTAACTTCTACCAAATACCTTATGGCTTGGAGCATGGACATACCGCGCATAGGCAAACCTCAGATTTGAGTGGATTACAGTCAACGGGGCTGTACCAATGTAGAGGCGATCGGTGATATATAGGTAATCTTGGTCGCATCTCTCAAGGCTTTCCCGCCCTTATTCTACCCAACTATAGTGTCCCATCATAGTGTTTCATATTCCATTTCAGGCTTTTCTTCATACGACTCCTCACAATGCCTCATCCATTCCATGTGTCAATGAACCTGGTAACCTGGGATTGCTACCCACGACGTCATGTTTTGACCGTGATCAATGACGTGGCAAGTAATGTAGTCCACTGAGTCCACTTGATGACATATGTTTCATACACATGAACATCGGCGTTGTGCTTATCGTGTCATGTGACTTTCATCGCGTCCATCGGGTTGACCTGCAGCCTCGATGAGGACTTCTTTTTATCAGTAATAGTCTTGCGTACCTATCGTTCACTCGATTTTGCAGGCCTTCTGGGCCATCTCGAGCGCACCCTCGAAGGTCTTGTTACCGCCAATGAAACCACTGGCGTGTACAAAAATGCAGCCAGGAATTCCACTCAGCTCTGAGAGCTGGTCGTCTCGCACGCCTCTCCAGGCCTCTGGTAGACCCTTGCGGTTCTCAAAGCTGCCTGGTTCAAGGCTCACAGCACGGATCCTCCATTTGCTGTCAGGTTCGCCGCTCTCTGCAAAGAGCGCATACAGCACCTTGCCCTTCTCTCCAGTGGCATCTTCAAGAGCGTAGAGGTGGTCCATCCATGGAACGCCCTCTGGCTTCCAAGGAATCACGATAATGTGGCCATTAGGCTCGTACTTGCTCCGCTCTGAAAAGGCAGCAGCAACGACAGCGCGAGCCGGTAGCCAAGACGTGTACTTGTCCAGAAGCTCCGAAGTGAATTGTTCACCAACGAAAGCGCTCGCGCGCAGAAACCTCGCGTCCTCCTCGTCCTGAGTCTTCTCGTTCTTGGATGATTGAGTATTGCCGGTAGTGGTTGGGAGAGGCGCATAGTTGTAACGATTCACAACACTTGCGATGCTGAAGCCCTTGTCGGAGAACTTCTTCTCAATGCCTGCGCCGCGAAGCTGCTGTGGATCGTATGCGGCTATGCCGTTGTCGTTGGCGTCGAAGGCCTCGATGAAATCCTCATATAGCTTCTGATACAGCAGCTCAATGTCATCCTTATCCTGGGATCCCGTAACGGCGGCGATTATCTCCCTGCCATAGTGCATCCACACCAGACCGGCGGAGCTTAGCTTTGTGTTCTTCCCTGGGAAAGTAGCGACGAATTCGCGCTGGTGGTGATCGTAACGAAGAATGTCATGGTCGTGGACACCTCCAACATCGACGACGATATCGCAAGTCTTAAGCAGTTCTGGGTCGCGGGTACGAATCAGGGAGCTATCGGCATATGTCTGCAACGTGCGTAGTAGAAAGACAGCAAGGGCCTCGTCGGCATGGAAGTGGCCGCTGTGCGTGCCAATCACTTTCGGTGTAGAGCCATTCGACATCTTGACTCGCTTGCTGTCAGGTTCAGAGCTCATTGATCTGGCAGGGCTTAGGAGTGTTGTACAGGTAGAAGCTTGAGGTTGGAGCAAAGAGCGAGGAGAAGGTCGGACAAACTGAGGCGACGACAGTTGACGGCACAATCGTGATGCGTAAGAGCGCGAGAAGGAATGCCGTAGTGAAGTGGGTATGGTTCTGTGCATGGAAAAGTCTGTAAATGTCGTCGAAAGCCAGGGTTCCAACGAGCTACTAAAACATGCATCAAGCCAGACTTTTAGCCCGAAAACGATTCCCCCTCCCGCAAGCTACCCGTGAGTAAGCGTAGAGAGATAAACCAATTGGGGGGCGAGCATATCCCACAATACCTACAATACCTACAGTACATACATGAATTGAATTTACTTTACTCGCGCTATCTGATCGCGGGAGGGCTGGACGGGTGACGGTCCGTAGCGTCCGTCCCCTTCCTTCGTCCCATCGAAACAGAGCCACAGGGTCAGACATGTGAACGCCAAGCAATCTACCAAAGTCGACTAAAATAATAATAATAAAATAATGGAAATGAGCCTACGCGTGTCTAGGGCGAGGGCGAGATGGTTTGGGCACCGATTGGGAAGAGTCTCGGATTGTCTTTCTAAAATCCATCTCGAGGGTTTCTGCTCAACTGCTTGGTTCGTGGTTCGTGGTTCGTGTGTCCTTTGGTCTTTCCATCTGCTTCATACCTTATCCAGAGCATCAATTGACAGGACCTTATGTAGCCGTGGCTTGGTGTTCCGGATGAAAGTAGAGACCTACCTACCTCAGCAGTTATGTAAGAGCTTTCTAATAGCCGCTCTTCCAAGTACTGAACTTGCATTCATTTCTTGCTCGACTAGCTGTTTTAAACTCCCGCTGGCGAAACAAAGCTACCGATCTACCAATCTACCAATCTACCAATCTACCAACATACAGTACTAACCTACCTACCTACCTACCTAAGCCAGGTTGGTAAGATGTTCTAACCCGTAGGTCTAGCTTTCCCTGCTCGCGCGACTGCCGTCTATCTGTCCTGTCTCTCTCTTCACGCACTCTGCCCTGGCAGAGAGGGTAAGACAGTCTATCGCGTGCCTCCGCCTGCAGCTGCCAATTTACCTACCTACCTACTTAGTTAACCTACTTTTCCTACTTTTACTTCTTCCTTGCTAGAGCTTGTCGTCTTATGCCTCGCCGCATCAGGGTCCATTCTTCTTCCATTTTACCTCCTCACCGCCTGCGGCACTCCCTCCATCCCCCCCTCCTGGACAACCGATACACATCTCTTCTCCTAGTGGGGTCGCAAAAATTGAGCGAGAGAATAGCGGTCTGTTACAGGACCTGAAGCCTCGTTTGGGGACCCTTGGTTTCTTCGGTCTGTTCACTTGATTGTCTGCTTTTCGACTTCACACCCATCGTTCATTCCCGACTCTATTTTTCCGATACCGCGCGCTCCTCTTCCATCGACACCTACCTCTCCTCACCTGTGGTGGGCATTCATACAGCGCAGGCGCCTCGCGCCTAGCAGCAGAACCATCACAATCACCTAGGTGTTGCTACCGCCGCTTGAATCGCCCGACAATGATTCTCCGATTTCTTTCATCCTCCTTCTTTCTCGGCAGCATCGTCTTCACTGTTCCGCTAGCCTTCGATGTCGGCGGCAGAACCTGTGGCCTGGCATTCTCACTCGCTCTCGCCACGTATTTCTTCTTCCTATCGATATGTCGCCTCGCTACCCCACCGGAATCCAGGTGGAGAGCGGCTGCGGTCGCCATACTAGCTACTCTTCAGACCATCATCATACCTGGCCTTCTGATCTGGAGTCTGAACAAGTTCTCGGTGGATTATGCAGATGATGCAAGCTGGGTCAGCAGGGCTTTCTCAAATGCGACAAACAACCTCCGACAGCAAAACGACACGAAACAGTGGCTCTTTGGTAGAGGTGGACTCTTGGAGAACATCGTAATTGGCGGTTGGGATAAGATTTTGAGATACAGCACGCCAGTTTTCCAGCTGGTCGAGGGCTTCTGTAGCCTACTGGTGATCCAGTTTGCCGGCCAAATGACAAGGTATCTTGTCAACGGCGAAGGAGGTGATGGGTGGATGATAGGGCTGCTTGTAGTGAGTGCAAGCACCATCAGCAGCTCTGTCTACTTTCTATGGAGGATCACCACCTTCCCCGGTCTAGATGCGCAAGATGCCATCCTGATCGGCATCGCCATCACCTGCGCATTCTTTCTATGTGCCTGGGGCATAGGTACCGGCCGCGGCAACGTGGTTGAGAGCAGCCTGCTCTTTGCCTACATCACGCTCTGCATCTACCAGATCTTCACAGACTACCAGCCTTCGCCAGATTCGATCGCCGCAGCCGAGCCGCCAGATGCTGGCGACTTCCCTCCTCTTCCACCCGTCCTCATGGCCAGCTACACAACTCTCATCCACGCCCTATCGACTCTGCCATCGACTCTACATTCGGCTTTCGGATTCATGGTGGCTGCCATACGGACAATCACCCCCAGCGTGATCATCTCCCTGGCTTATCGTCTACTGGTACTCTATGCCGCTGCTCGTATCATCCCAGCCATCCGTGAATCGGGAGCCAGGGCATTCACCGATGGCCCTACCTTTGAGGATAGTGATGGCGTCGGCGCTGCTATGGGCTTTCTGACGTACTTCAGCCCCAGTATCCTGATCGCTGTCTACACCAGCTTGCTTATGCAGCATTTTGCAAGTGCGTCAGCTGACCATCCTGGTGAATGGTGGACTAGTCAGGGTGGTGAAGGCGGTGGAAATGCATGGCGATGGGCAAACCTCGCAGGGACAATGGCATTGTATGCCTTCGAACTGTATTTGGGCAAGGATGAGGATATTTATGGAGGACATTGGAAGATGGACTGAAAGTCCAAGATTGGCTCAGAATGATACATGCCATAGGCTTCGACTTGCCGTACAGGCCACGAAAAGAGCCCGAAGCCATCTCGTGACAAATCATTTCGGGCGTGCCAGCTATCTGCATCGCATCAGGCCTACTTTACAGAAGGGTTGGATAATCAAACCAACCCTGGGTCTTTGCAGACTTCTGTTTGTTGAGGATCTGCAAGTGCGGACAATGCACACATCTGAAACACAGTGATCGCGGTTACAGGGCTATCTACATGTTGAGGCAAATATAGGCCCTTCCTCCCCAGACCAGCACGGCTTTTGATGGGGAGTGGACTAGCACTGCAGAATGCCTTCAAGCCGATTGCTTACTATCGATAACCGCATCGCAGCCCATTAAGACACTATGCTCAATCATCATCCAGCTATGGTGAGAAGTTTTGGAAGTCCAAAAGCTGCAGTGTGTTGCGGTACTATGAACGCTCTGACTAGTGCGCTAAGCCCCACCTCCTCGGTCGCGCGTCAGTAACACGCCTCGACTTGCTACAAGCCCATGTGAGGTACCGATCAATTGCAAAGTCATACGTCACGACGACGTGATGCGTGGTAAAAGGTTCAATGGATCTCCAGCTGATAGGTATTGCCTGCAGATGGCCAGGTCACACTGTCAGGCACGTGCCTTTAAGATTGCAGAAAGGCTTCTCTAATTGAAATTCAATCCGTCATCTCTACCACTTCTCTTTCCAGCCTCGAGCTTGACGGTTTCTATACCCAACTCGTAACCCTTGGCCACGCCAGAAGCTATATCAACACATTCCCAATGGCCGACACTCATCATTTTCATGCCCACAAGCTGTTCGATTGCAGCGGCTTCGTGGCTGTCGTGACCGGTGGCGGTACTGGCATCGGTCTCATGGCAACACAAGCACTCGCTGCAAACGGTGCCAAGGTCTACATTGTAGGCCGTAGGGTGGAGGCGCTTGAGAATGCCGCCAAGAATCACTGCCCTACAAGATCAGGTCAGGGCCATGGAGAGATCATCCCCTTGGGACCATGTGACGTGACGAAGAAGGATGATCTTGAACGCATCGTTCAAGAGATTAGGGCGAAGGAGAAGTACATCAACCTTTTAGTTTGCAACGCTGGGGTTGCAGGGCCAAAGGCAGGACCCGAGCATGACGAAGCCGAGGATCTGAAACAGAAACTGTGGCAGAACGAGTCGGTCGAGGAATGGAACGAAACCTACAACACGAACGTCACAAGCGTCTACTTCACCACTGTTGCTTTCCTCCCTCTTCTCCAAGCTGCCATTACGCCAAAAGGTCCGCTGAACCGATTCGGCAGCTCAGTCATCGTGACGAGCAGCATGTCGGGACTGATGCGTAACGCCCAGGCGCATTTCTCATACAATGCTGCCAAGGCTGCAACAGTCCATCTGACTAAACTCATGAGTGCTGAGTTCCAGCGTGCATGGATTCGCGTCAACTCCATCGCGCCTGGTTATTTCCCCAGCGAGATGACGGCAAAAGCCAGCGATGAGAAGAACAAGAGTCAGGTCCCAGACACCTCGGCACAGGACAAGGGCCATGTACCTGCAATGAGGCTTGGTAGGGATGAGGAAATGGGCATGACGGTTTTGTACCTGGCAAAGAATGAGTACGTCAATGGAGAGATCATAGCGGTTGATGGTGGCGTATTGAACGTGGTTGGTGGTCGCTGAGCCCACTGGTTTCGTCGCTTCTTAATGAACCAATGTATGTATTCCCAGAAAACTAGCGAGGCGTTGTGGAAGAAACGATTCCAGTATGCTCTGCGGGTGGCGATCCAATTCGCAGTAGCCAAATTATAAGGAACATTATGAGGTACAACCTTAAGCAAGGTTGTCTGCGCGGGATGGCTTTCAAAGTGACGTCGATTAGTCTGTACCGTACACACCTGGGCGGTATACTTTAGCAACCTTCGAAGCTGCTGAACGTACCATGGTAGCTTTGTGATTGCTCAATAGTGCAGTAAAGCAAAAGAGGTGGACGATCAGAGTTGCTGATCACAACCGAAATCGTATTCAGAGATAGGGTTCAGACATGAAAGCTGTTAAATCAAGCGATGGACCATGTCACATGGATACAGTGCGAGACCGGCTGACCAAGTTTCTCCAAATAATAATAGAGCTTCAGGGCACGCCGGTCTTCTGAGCCACGTTGCGACTTCTGAGAATTGTACAATTTGCAACGAAGAGTGTCCATGCCCGTCCCATGTCGGACTAATGTCAAACTACCAGTCTGTCGAGTAATCGTTCCTTTCTTTGATAACACTGGCGGCTGGAACCTCTGTCAGGCCTTTAAATACCTTCCCACTGCGGACCACCATTAGGCCAATTCGGCTATGACTTGTTGCCGTCATTAGCTACCTCACCTGCACTCTCGAATACACGTCGCGGTCCTCACGGTTAATCCCGACATGTCAGCCCTGCAAATCCTAAGTGCTGTTCTGCTGGCGACAGTACTGTTGTTGGCTCTGACTCCCAAAATCTTGACACAACTCGGCAGAACCATTGGATCTTCCGTTTGGCGAAACCAACTCGATCGGCGTCACGCACTTGTAGCTCGCTCCCGTGCTGCAAAAAATGCCTCGCAATCATCCAACAACGACAGAAGGAAAGATCCAACTACTGGAGAGGATGTGGCAGATGTCGTGGATGATGAGTGGCTGAAGGTGCGCTCAGACAAGGCGCAGCCTAAACAAGAGGAACTGGGAACTGAAACCGACAAGAGCAGCAAAACTGGGGAGTTCATTGTTGGCTTCCTGCATCCATTTACAAACGCTGGTGGAGGTGGTGAGCGTGTGCTCTTCGCTGCACTGCAAGCTACACAGAAGCGCTATACAGGAGCTCTGTGCCTGGTCTACACGGCCGAACAAAGTGTTTCCAAGGACAAGCTGCTGGAAGGTGGTGAGAAGCGCTTTGGGATCGCACTCGACTCCACACGCATTGAGTTCATGTACCTACCAGATGGGAGTGCAGATCTAGTCCTGCCACAAAACTATCCCCATTTCACTCTCCTCGGTCAATCGCTAGGCTCTATCCGCCTGGCATGGAGGTGTGTCAGTCTCTGCGTCCCGGACGTAATGGTCGAGACTACAGGGTACGCTTTCGCGCTGTGGCTGGTCAGCTGGCTGTTCCCTCGCGGTGCGAGTGCTGGCTCGAAGTCATGTCCCACCGTGGCTTACGTACATTATCCCACGATCAGCACAGACATGCTGGCATCACTGGAACAGGATGAGGGAAGCCTCCAAGGTGGCCTGCATGCCGGTCTCGGGACGGGACTCAGAGGGCAGCTGAAGAAATATTACTGGCAGTTGTTTGCTCAGCTCTACGGTGCTGTCGGTGGCTCTATCGATGTCGTGATGACAAACAGTACCTGGACACAGAATCACATCCGCCGCCTGTGGCAGAGCAGCCGCTCAAGCAGAGGTAGACCGGATGATAGCATTCAGGTCGTATACCCGCCCTGTGCTGTCAACGAGCTGGAGCGCGAGGTTGCCGTTGATGCCACTAGCGAAAAGGCTCGGACGAGAGACATACTATACATTGCGCAATTCCGCCCAGAGAAAATGCACCATGTCGTGATCGACGCCTTTGCGCTTTTCTTGAAGGAACAATGGCCGAAGGTCGCCAGATCCATCCAGCCGCTACCACCGCCAGCCCCAAAGCTGATCCTCGCAGGATCCGTTCGAGACCCAGCAGACGAGAAAAGGGTGTACAAGCTTCGGCTACAGGCTCATGAGGCCATTGCCGGTCTTCCCGAGCCCGTGCGTAGCATGCCAGGGATCCACGATGCCGTCGAGTTCGTCATAAACGCTCCATGGGCAACGCCGTCAGCCTCCACACAGACGAAAACTGACGCGTCCTCTCCTTCTGATGCGCCTCAGTCTCTACTTTCTCTGCTGAGTAAATGCTGCATTGGTGTCAACGGCATGTACAACGAGCACTTCGGTATCGGCGTGGTCGAATACCAGGCTGCCGGCTTGATCAGCGTTGTCAACGCCAGTGGCGGTCCCAAGGTAGACATCGTCGTCGACGTCGACGGCAAACCCACAGGCTACCACGCGAGCTCGAAGGAGGAGTTTGCAGATGGCTTCAGCAGAGCAATGAGCCTTCATGAGGATGCAAAGCTTGAGATGCGTCTGCGAGCTCGTAAGAGCGCCCGAAGGTTCAGTGAAATCGTCTTTGAAGAGGCCTGGCTGGCGAATCTGGAAAAGGCCGTCGTTCTGATATGATCTCTCTCCATGTGGATCTACAGCTTTTGAGGACGATATGATCACGCAAACACGGAACTGCCCAATCCCTTCCAGTCCAACTGGTATAGGTAAAACAGAACTTCGAAAGCTTCAGACTCGCGAACTATCACGGTCTAGAACTTCATCGCACGTCCTGATGGCTGGCCATGAGTCTGTGGTGAGAGTTTCGGTCGCTTATGATTCTTTCGAAACATTTCCAGACTGGAGAATTTCACGTGTACAGTCTCTGAAATCAAGTCATGAACGGCAGGCCCATCAAGCCTGCAGCTTAATAGGCCGTACTCGACATGTCGCGTCAGCTTTGCGATTGTGACGTGGCCCGTTTCAATACTAGGTGATGCTTGTAGTGGCACATCCCGATTGATCTCCATTCATGATTCAGCATATGTTGGACATGACTGCTAAGCCACCCGCGGGAGGTGCCATATCCAAATTTCTTTAATCACGATCCAACAAACTCCAGGCTCTATATATTGACATGTCTACCGCATGGTCTATGAAAGAATTTTGCCCGACTGAATTCACTTGGTGATGTCTACCAAGCAAACAATACTGCAGATAAAAATGCCAGCCAGCCATCCATCCCGCCACACCGTAGCAACGCATCGGATACATCTCAGGGTAAAGTAGTGACCCGCAAAGTGGTTCATTGCAAGTGTTTATGGACAACATTAGCTACCAGCAGAGTCGTAACGTTCGCAGACCATTGCCAACCCGCTCTAATGTAAAGATGATGACGGATTGCTCAACCGCAGTGTTATCGAGCCTATCTTAAAATATCAGCGCCATCGTGTAGGAGGAGGACGATGCCACCGTATGGTACGAGTCGATCACAGTAACGAATCATTGCCCCATTGCCAACGAGCTTGGTGGCAGTTGCAAGAGTCGTTGGCATTCTGGCTCGAAACGAAACGCGAGGAAACAGTCCACTAGCACATATCTTCCACATGATATGATATATAGAATTCGTATAGATCTGCTGGGAATTTCCGTTGTCCTTGTAGTTATACTTATAGCCTTGGTCGAATCTATCAGCCGAGCGGCCGAGCGAGGAGTCAATATGTAGCCTTATGTGCTAACGTATAACTTCGCAGCACCTGCAACTTCACCTCTACAATTGAAGGCCTGAAGACTATTTGCTGATCGGCAGTTACATCTGAAGACTACAACTATATTTTACATGTGGTCATGCCTATACCCACGTGTGTCGATTGCAAATCGACACTTTCTCCTTGCAGATTAGACACCATCGCAGTTATTGGACAATGTCGAACTTGCCACTCAGCAGTTACCTTGGGATCTATCCAATCAAAGCCTACTGGTCTGTGAGGCGATCAATAAGACTCTGAGGGTTGTTATCGCATTGCAGTCTCGTGAATGACAATCTGTCGTTCCGTGGGAGCCATGGGGTTGGTCGGGCCTGGTATTACCATACGTGTGCCGCAATGCCGTTAGGAAGAAACCTCCAGCTACCTCCTATGGTACGGAGGTAATGGGTACATGGTCCCACACCCGACCCACAGCAATGCCAGCTTCACCCGCCAAGCTCTCGAGGTACAGTACAGTACTGTGCTGTGAATCTGTTTCCATTCCCTCCAGGCCGTCTTCACCGATGTCATTGTGATCGATTCTGGTGACCTACGTGGATGTTTGTGAGAGCGAAGTGCTTCCCCTGCGCGCAAGCAATGCAACCTGAATGGCGGGACATCAACCGGCTGGTACCTACCTACCTACCTAACCTACGTAGGTGCCGCGAGTGACGCAGTGGTGGGTCGGTGCTGTGTAGGGCCGGCCAGACAGCTTCACCCACATTTGAGGCTAGGCAGTGGGCAGTCCGGCCGGCGCAATCACCGTTGGCAGAGTCATCAGTCCGCCAAGGCAGCATGTGCATCAACGCCATGTTCCAAGGCCGACCGTTACCATATACCCTTCGCTGGAAGTCGTTGGTCGGTTTACCACATGCCCGGTCCTCGCGCGCGACAGGTTGTTATGCATCGCCGGACGCCAAGCAGGACTTTTGACGTTCGAAACGATCGTGAAGAGGGGCAGCGCAGGCGAGGCCAGGCTTCCCACCTCACATGCCAGTGACGGCGATTGAACCAAAAAGAAAAGCAGGGCTTGGCTTCTGATCGCATTGCTAACGCCGTGCGTCTCAATGCATGTCAGAGAAGCGCCGGATCTACCGGAGCCGTGTCTGTTGCTTACGGCAACACTCGACCAAGAGCGATGGTGCATTGTCATATACATTTATATATATACCTAGGTAGGTATATATACGCATCACTGCAGGACTACTATCTGAGCCGCAGGCTGTCACTAGGGTTTTTGGCACCGCTATGCGACTGAACCCTCCACCGGCCAGGTTTGGATCCGCGAGCCGGCATTTTGATTGAATTACGGGCCTCACAGACATTCCGAGAATCGAAACAATTGAACTTTGCGTCGGCCTGAAAGATGACTAACTCCTCCAACTTCGAGCTGGCAAATCGCTACGGCAGCTTTCACTTGGTAGTCCAACCTTGCGACTTGAAACTCGGGCCGCCAGAGAGCTATCTTTTTGTTCAAGATGGTCTCATTGTTTCCTGTGGTATCCTCTATGCCCTGTGCTATCTCTTCTACATGACTCGGACAGTCAGGGACAAGACCCTGGCGGGCGATGTGGAATACCTGTATGTATACATCTCCATCCAGGTCGACACGACGGTCTCTCTGGTGGTAGCTTATTCAGGTCTAGTTGAGAGAATTGCTGACTTCCGTAGGTGTGGCACGATGGCGTATGAGATCTACTACGCATTCGCCACCACCTCCACCAACTTCGAGAGATTCTGTTTCCTCATATGGTTCCTCATGGACGCCACGTTCGCTACCGTCGCACTCAAATCGGCATATGCAGCGCAACGAAGACGTACGGTGGCAACGAGACTCGTCCTCGGTACAGCCGCCGGTGCCGCATTCCTCCACACCCTGTGCCAATATTTCCCGGACGAGCGCCAGCAGCTGACAGCCTACTGGACCGGTCTGCTGCTGCAGTTGCCGATAGGCTGGGGAAGCCTGTACCTCCTGCTCAAGCGTGGCGACACTAAGGGCCAGTCAATTGAAATTTGGTAAGAAGATTTGCGCCGTGGATTCCACCAGTGTGGCTGCTGATTTGAGTGACACCCTAGGATAACACGGTATCTTGGTTGCTACACCGCCTATGGTGTTTTCATATGGAGATATCTCAACGTGCCTCAGAACTGGGAATATGTCGGCTCCTTTTGGAGCATCGCAATCATTGTCGCCACATTGATTCCCGAGACGATCTGGCCCTTCGTGTACGTCCACGTACACAACAAAGAAAAGCTGAAGACCGCCTGAAAGGGAACAACTGGTGCCAGTCAAGCCTCGATTGGGCGTGTGTTTGAGTCGATCTGTGCGACTTTTCATCGCTTTCCAGCTGGGTATGACAGGGGTTGCTGCATTACTCGTCTTAACCAACTAAGCTCTTACGCCCTATGGGCAATTGATTGAATCTGTCGACCTTTTATCCGATCGTCTCATTTTCGTGACCAGGCTAGGCTCCGCGTAGTTGACCTCTGATCTTCTTCGAGTGGCGCGTCTTCCGCCTCCGGCCAAATCTGTGAGAGACGGTGCATCGTTATGGATGTCTACCGACTTGTTGAAAGATGGTTCTGATATTGGCACAGAGGAGAAATCTCGAACACCGCTTGGTGTCTTTGGTCGCGATGCCTTGGTGGGGGTGGGGCCTGAGGGCGAATTGTGAATCGCAGAGAATTCTGGGCACGACTCTTGTTTTGGCGATGGAAGAGGTATCGATGATATAGTTGTCCGGCGCGACTTGGGTTTTTCTCGCGTGGACGGCGCTCTTGGAGCGGCAGCCTTCTTTTGATCTCCCTTCGACGACTTGTCTTTGCCTGGAGCCTTTTTGGGAGATATGTTGACGTCTTTCTCCCCCAGCACTTTCCTCTGAAGTTTGATCGGTGAAGCAGGCCTTTGGAGGCTAGAGTCTACGCTTGGTTCTGGCAGAATTGCTTCAGCAGGCTGCTGCGTTTTGATCGGAGGGGTCGATGGCCTCGGAGATGGGCTCGCTTCTCGCGTCGGTGGTTCGTCTGGGGATTTTATGCGGGTTTCTGACACCTTTCGGCTGAAGGTGAAATCGTCCTGGCTGGGTGGTTTGATGGGCTTCTCTGTCTCCCTATCTGCGAGTTTGCGCTTAGCACCTGTCCGCAGCGTTGACGGAAGCTCTTCTTGTCTCCTGATTGGGGAAGCTGGGAGAATCGAGCTCCTTCTTCGCTCTGCACGCGCTGGCGCATCCTTTCGCTTTCGTCTGGTTTCAAAGTTGATCGAGAGCTCAGTCGCAGGGTCTTGCTCTGTTGTATATTCCTTAGTCCAATCCAGTTTTTTCGCAGGGCTAGCATACGGCACGTCCTCCTCAGGTGCCTCAAACTTGATGTGTGTTGTATCCCCACAGTCAAGGCGCGCAATGGGTGGAGGGCCGATTTCCGGTGACTCGTTGCTTTGCGCGCTACCACCTGACAATCGTAATTGATGAATCTGGTCTGGATCGAGAGTCATACGAGGATACGCTTTGTCTTCCTCGATTGTAGGCATCTGAACTTCCTGCATGAGTGCTGCGAGGGATTGTCGCTCTCTAGCTTGCGCCTCCATAGGCCATGGCCTGCTTTTCAGGATATTCGGACGGTCCTCGATAGCCGGGACTGCCTCATAGTCCACCTCGCCGACAATAGCACTCAGCTCTGCAAGTTTCGTCTGAAGATCCTCCTTCCACTTGGCGATCCCTGAGGAAGCGGTTGCGATTCTGGCCAGACGCAACTCATTCTCAAGCACGATCGTCTGTTCCCTCAGCTCCAAGTTGTCCTGCGAAAGTCGTAGTACGTCGCTCTCGAGCATACGGATTCGGAGAGATTGGCTGCTGTTGCATTTCGCGAGTTCTCGGTTCTGCCTAATGAAGCGTCGTTTCACTTCTTCTAGGTTAGTAGCTGGCGGTACTAGCGGTCTGGCTTTGGTCTTTGTGCGCATGTCTTGCCGTGCCTCCATGAGGGCGACATCGGTATGCTGTGGGTGGTTGTTGGGCTCACTCACGAGTCTCTATACTTTCGTTGGCATTGTTGCTGGCTGGAAGAGCAGGTACAATGGGGGGCTCGTTTAGCCTGGCCATTGCCAGCGACTGCCGTAACTGGCTGTCTTTGGAGCAGATGGTGGTTTCTTGATTGACCCAATATGTGCAATGATCATGCAGGTTACAATGGATCGCGAGAGTACTCTACCTACACAGGCATTTACGGCTAGGCTAGCTCGCTCCGTGTTTGTTTAGCTTGGTCGTTCCGGGGGGCAACCACGACCCCCCGGTGGCTTGGCAAGACTACGCCTTTCCGAGTGCCGAGATTCTGTGACCACCAGCACTCCCGCGATACTGTCGCCGATTGGGTGTTCTACAGATCGATGTTGAATGCGCGCACATGCATACGCAATGGACGTCTGAATGTAAACGGCACACTTTGACACGACCTGTACCGTACGATCTGCTTGCGCTGCCCACAGCTTCGCCAAAATGTCCTTCGGTCCACGCCATACAACACTGCCGTCCCACATTCGCGCATCGTCTGGATCAGGCCAGCCGACTACGCAGCAAACAGCGTTACAGCGGAAGATCGAGGAGAAAAAGGCAGAGCTGGAGAGTTTGAAACAGCTACGTGACCTCTCTGCCGGACTGGTGGGACAGATGGAACAACTGGAGGCGAAGCTCGGCACGCTCAGCAACGGAACTGAGGCTGTTGCCGCGGTGCTTGGAAACTGGGGAAACGTTTTGAGAGCAATACACATGGCTAGTTGTACGCAAGATCAAATCCAATACCCGTATTTGTATGGGACTAGGCTGATACGTTTTATGTAGCTAATCTTCCGCGGCCGAAGGAGTCGGAAGAGGATCCTGGAGATGTGGTAGACGTCCTACCCCAAACGTTGGTACGGATACCAATTCAGCAGGCAGAGACATTGCAAGCCGGACAGAGGGACCAGCATGCTTCTGGCGACTGAGGACGGCTACCGTCAGTGGAAGTCCAGTCCGCTACCAGATAGGATCGTTCGTTGTCCCTCGAACGCAGTGTACAGCACGTGAGAGATGACACATGGTGGCGAGCCCGTTGCGACGTGGCTATCATGCATCCGAAGGGGATATTACCCTCCAAGACCGCCATGCCCGAGAACGTTGCCGCGGGCCAGGAACACAGGAGTGAATTGCACTGTTGGGACAGGGCCGGTATCACCTACGCGCCACCATCTATAGGAAACAGACTACGGCCACCACCAATATGGTTGGAACCGAGTCGTTGAGAGCAGGAAGCGCTCGAAGCGGAATTGGCAGACTGCGAAGTATTCGATAGACGAATGAACCCTGAGCGGTTGCCGTGGGGTAGCAATGGCTGGCTTCAACCTTCTCTCCTAGGTCCTCGTCTCGGCTGTCGTTCATATGCATTCGGACTTGGTCTTCTTGCCTTTCCTTTGCCTTTACCTTCCTGTGGCTGCCCAGCGTCGTGCTCTCCATGGTGGTCGTGGTTATGCGCACCGCCGCTCTTCCCTTTGCGACCTCCACCACCAGCTTTATGCGCTCTGCTCAAGTCTGGTTCCGAGTCGCTATCGCTGTCACTACTGCTGCTGTCTTCGCTGTCACTGTCACCAGGCTCGTGAGGTTTGTGATATATGCAGCAGATTTTAGAGCTCTTCTTTCCCATGCCCTCATTGTCCACTACATCTTCTGCCCACTGGATGCGCCTACGTTCTGCTGGCTCGGCGCGTAAGCGTAGAGTGGCGGAAGGGAGATCCGATGCTGCAGTGGCGGTAACCGTCTGGCTTCCAGACGATGGAGTGGCCTCCCTGGTTGAATGGAACGAGGACGAAGCCATGGTGCTCAAAGTGGGCGCAGTTCGGTGGGACAAGACGCGCAAAAGCGACGAGCCTCTCGCCTACGCTGTGACAGTTTCTCTTGCTATGCGACGTGAAGTCGAGGGCTACCAGGTGAAGAGGTTGTGTGATGGATTGGATGCTGAGATATGCTACAATATACGATACAAGACAAAGCGCAGTAGCTGAGAAAGTCCGAGGAGGGAGAGTTAGCTACATCAACATTCGGCCTTGGCGGGACGGCGCTGATATAATCATCAACCCATCAACCCCATCTACCCATCTACCCACCCATTCCTCCGTAGGTCATATCATCTCAGGGCCATGACGCGGATATGCCAGGTAGGTCGTTGGTAGATGGTAGGTAGTCAGATGGCGTCCTGTCGGGTTTGCGCGGCTATTCGACCTGCACATCACATCTTCCATAGACAATCACATAAAGTAGTACTTAGGTATAGGTAGGCAAACAAGAATGGGTGAAAGGAAAGATGAAACAGGGCGTAGAAACCTGATTACGTGAGACATAAAGAGCCCCTCCCCACCAGCTTTCATCCTGTTATCGTGAGCTGCTTCCACTATGGATCAGCCATACCTTTGGCTATATTGCGCGGGAATTCCTGTGGTTGACGGTAGTGATGGGGCTTGTAGCGATGGCAGTGGATTGGCTACGTCGACAGCTACAGCAACGGCTATAGCAACAGGATATCGACAATGCTGTAAGGCCGTTGCAGCAGTGATCGAAGATGGAACGGCAAATCAAGCCGTATGAGAGAGGATACACACACAGTATGGTAATACAGTAGGTAGGTATACATAGCCTATGGATAGTACATTACTGAGCTGGTGCTGTGTGCTGTGCTGCTCTGGTGGTGCTGAGCTACTCTTCTCACGCTTCCCCTCCTCTCTCTCTCTCTCCCTCTCTCTCTCTCGCTCTCGCTCTCGCCTCTATCTCTCTACTCTCCGTCTCTCTTGTCTGCTCCTCTATACCACACCCTCGCCGCCCATCCTATCCCTGCTGCTTCCAGCATCCGCCCTGCCCTCTTCCCTACCGTGCCGACTGCCCTTTGTCGCCTTGGAGGTGTGTACCCATCTGTTGGCCCAATCGCCTGGTGGCGTTTTGCCTGC
Organism: Scorias spongiosa; assembly: GCA_018467035.1. Taxonomy (NCBI): domain Eukaryota; kingdom Fungi; phylum Ascomycota; class Dothideomycetes; order Capnodiales; family Readerielliopsidaceae; genus Scorias; species Scorias spongiosa. The sequence goes on from JACSZZ010000001.1 coordinate 1,466,534, forward strand.
CTGCCGGCTTGTCTGCTGTTTCGACTCTCGTAGCGCATTCCAACGCTCTCGAATTATTCTACCCTACATCCTATCTACCTCCCATCCTGCAGCTCTTACACTCGGTCGCCTCTTGACCGCCTGTCTGCTGCTTGTCCTGTACTGACCGTACCACCCAACAGCGTTGCGTCCCACCCCGCTAGCTGGCGTCGACTTGCCGCCAAATTCTTCGCTGTCCGCCCCACCTCTATTCCATTGCACGTGTATCGAGCGCGTCGTCCCCAGTGCAACTGACTCTCCTGCGGAAACCCTCACAATCAACCGCAGCTTCAACAGCTCTGCCCCCAGGCGACTCGCGATCTGGACTCACCCCGTGAAGAAGACGCCACCGCTTCGAGTTGCATGGTGAAACCCTAATTCTCACCCTCCACCGCTCGCGCGTGTCAACGATCACTACAGATACGCCGCACAGCGCTCTCGCAGCTTCACGACGTAGCTTTCTTCCCACAGCTCCAACACATACACACACACATCCACAACCATGGCTACCACCATTGCAGAGCTAGACAACACCGTCCGTGCCTTCTACGAGGGCCGAGGTGAGCAGCAGAAGCAGGCACAGACCGCCCTCAATCAGTTTAAGGAAAACCCAGATGGCTGGTTGATGGTGGATAAAATCCTGCAGGAGGCTCAATATCCTCAGACCAAGTTCCTTGGCCTACAGGTGTTGGATAGCGTGATAATGACGAGGTGGAAAGTTCTGCCTAGGGAGCAGTGCATGGGCATCCGCAACTTCATCGTCAATTTCATCATTGAAAGCAGTAGCACCGAAGAGAGCTTGAGGAAAGAGCGTGCTTTGTTGAACAAGCTGAACTTGGTTCTCGTTAGCATACTGAAGCAGGAATGGCCTCACAACTGGCCGACGTTCATCAACGAGATCATTGGCTCCTGTCGGAGCAGCCTGCCGATCTGCGAGAACAACATGGCTATCCTGCGCCTGTTGTCGGAGGAGGTCTTCGATTTCTCAGCCGAACAGATGACCAGCACAAAGACGAGACAGCTCAAGCAGAGTATGTGCGATGAATTCACCAGCATTTACAATCTCTGCTCTGAAATCCTCCGCACTGCCGACCAGCCTAGCTTGATCAGAGCCACCCTCGACACCATATCCCGTTTCCTCAATTGGATCCCACTTGGTTACATCTTCGAAACACCTCCTACCGGTATGTCGTTGATCGACACATTGCGTAGCCGTTTCTTGGAAGCGCCAGAGTTCAGGAACATCACCCTCAAGTGCCTGACTGAGATTGGAAGCTTACAGACAGAGCACAACTGGGACGAAAAACTCGTCATCATGTTCACCGAAACCCTCACGACCATTTCGAAAATCATCCCACTCACTCTCGACCTCCGATCGACCTATGCTTCTAGCAACAGCCGAGACCAAGAGTTCGTGCAGAATTTAGCCCTGTTCCTTTGCAGCTTTTTCAGCAACCACTTGGCCATCATTGAAGCCTTGCCCAACCAGGACTACCTCCTCCATGGCCACTTCTATCTGATCCGGATATCGCAAATCGACGACCGTGAGATCTTCAAGATCTGTCTAGAGTACTGGACGACGTTAGTATGCGAACTGTACGATGAAATGCAGCAGCTGCCCATAACCGATATCAACCCTCTTGTCACCCTTGGAGTCAGCGGTCTTCAGAACGGCGGTGCACCGAATCCGCAGGTGTTGGCTAACTACCCGCTGCGCAAACACAAGTACACAGACATCCTGAGCAACCTTAGACAGGTCATGATCGAGAAGATGGTAAGACCGGAAGAGGTGTTGATTGTGGAGAACGATGAGGGTGAGATCGTCAGAGAGTTCGTCAAGGAATCGGACACTATCCAGCTTTACAAGACGACCAGAGAATGTCTGGTATTCCTGACCCATCTGGATGTCGTGGACACTGAACAGATCATGTCGGAGAAGCTGGCTAGGCAAGTGGACGGGACAGAATGGAGCTGGAGCAATTGCAATACCCTTTGCTGGGCTATTGGTTCCATCTCCGGCGCGATGAACGAGGAGACAGAGAAACGCTTTCTCGTTACGGTCATAAAGGATCTGCTTGGTCTGACGGAAATGAAGCGCGGCAAAGACAACAAAGCTGTCGTGGCTTCGAACATCATGTACATCGTTGGGCAATATCCGCGATTCCTAAAGGCCCACTGGAAGTTTCTCAAGACTGTTGTTAACAAGCTTTTTGAATTCATGCACGAAACCCACGAAGGTGTGCAGGACATGGCCTGTGATACTTTTATCAAGATTGCAAACAAATGCAAACGGCATTTCGTCATTCAGCAGCCTGGAGAACCGGAGGCCTTCATTGATGAGATTGTGCGCACAATGAGGAAGATTACCGTGGACCTTTCCCCTCAGCAGATCCACACTTTCTACGAAGCATGTGGTTACATGATCTCGGCCCAAGGACACAAGGCACAACAGGAGAGGCTCATAGCGGAACTGATGTCCCTGCCTAACCAAGCCTGGGATGCAATCATCCAGAGCGCGCATGCCGATCCAAACACCCTTCAGGACGCCGAGACCATCAAAGTCATTGGCAACATCATGAAGACGAACGTGGGCGCTTGCAGCAGCATAGGAACCTACTTCTATCCCCAGATCGGCAGGATCTTCAGCGACATGCTGACCATGTACCGCGCCGCATCGCAGTTGATTGATGAGGCGGTGCAAAGGGACGGTAACATTGCAACCAAAATGCCCAAAGTCAGGGGTCTAAGGACAATCAAGAAGGAGATTTTGAAGCTCATCACGACTTACGTGGAGAAGGCGGATGACCTCGAGATGATTCACGGCACCCTTGTGCCACCACTACTCGAGGCGATTCTCTTGGATTACAAGAGAAACGTTCCAGATGCAAGAGAAGCCGAGGTTCTGGCGGTTTGCACCATGTTGATCTCGAAGTTGCAGGTACGTTGGACTCCTCACACGAGCAGATTCATGTCTACGGTGCGCCAGCACATCCGAGATGAGGTCGGAAATGATACAGTGGACCTTACTGACACATGCGCACAGGGAATGATGACCGAGCAAGTACCGGCTATCCTCGACAACGTGTTTGAATGCACCCTCGAGATGATCAACAAGGATTTCTCTGAGTACCCTGAGCACCGTGTCGAGTTCTTCAAGCTACTCCGCGCCATCAACCTGAAGTGCTTCCCTGCGCTGCTCAAGCTTGACCACAAACATTTCAAGTTTGTGATTGATAGCTGCATGTGGGCTTCCAAACATGACAACCGTGCCGTGGAAGGCGAGGGCTTGAACATGTGCATAGAGCTCATCGGCAACATGGCTGAGACCGATACAGCCACCTGCAATGCCTTCTTCCAGAACTTCTTCACCACCATCCTGCAGGACGTCCTTTTCGTGCTAACTGACAGCGACCACAAGGCCGGATTCAAATACCAATCGATGCTTCTCAGCCGTCTGTTCTGGTTGGTCGGCACGGGCAAGGTGTCTGGACCCATCTACACAGGAGAGCAAGCTCCGGCAGGCACAAGCAACAAGGATTTCCTGCAGCAATTCGTTGCGACCCTGCTGGCCAACGCATTTCCTAACCTTTCCGCCGCACAGATCACGACCTTCATCCAACAGCTGTTCGAAACCGTCAACGATGCAAACAACTTCAAGACCATCCTGCGAGACTTCCTCATCTCCCTGAAAGAGTTCGCTGATGACAACGCGGAACTGTACACCGAAGATAGAGAAAAGGCCGCAAGGGAGGCAAAAGAGCTGGAGAGAGAAAGAATGTCTAAAGTCGGTGGATTGCTCAAACCCAGTGAAGTCCAAGATGATGACGAACTTTGACTTGAACAAGAGATTGGCCTGAGTAGGGGACTTGGTAGCGGCTATTCCGCAGAGGACGTGGGACAGGCACTCGGCCTGTAATGAATGAGGATTTTCAAGAGAGAAAACGAAAAAATGAAAAATGAAAAGGATAAAAATGGTTTAAACCGCGGTATCATGCGATTGACCCAAGAGCAATCTCACGAGGCTCCTTCCGCAAAGTCGTGACATGCGCTTTGGAGCCGTCTCTACTCGGTGTTTGATGCCAGCACTGCCCCGTCTAGGGTCCAGTTGGCCGTTACGAGGGACGGCAATACGATTGACTCCCATAGCGATACTAGACGCTTTTAGAGAGCGCTTGCTTAGCATATGATGAAACGCAGAAGCATCAAATCAAAATAAAGATTACAACTGTCTCGTATACAGAGTTGGAAAAATCAGAGAACCGTTACGGAAGCCCTTCGCTCAGAAGTAAGAATAGCAATTGACGTAGTGAAGGAATTGACGTAGTGCTGGGCGGATACCCAACAGTTTCGCAAGGTATGTTTGTTTGCTCGTCGTCATTCACTACAGGGTGCCAACGTCGAATCATGGTTACAGTTGCGAAACTAATTTGAGGTCGTATGCATTTGTCATTGACTCATATCTATTCATACAAGGGATGCGCAAGTAAAGAAAACAACTATCTGTATATCGAGTCACCCCTGACACCGGCAACCTCGGGGTTGAACTGCGTGCCCGTGAGGTCATGCACACCGTAGTGCTCAGTGGGTGGCGGAACGGTCTCGTTGCGCTCGGTAGTCTCCATGCCGGCGGCGTCAGCCTTGCGGATACCTCTGGCGCCGGGCTTGAGGAAGAGGGCATCGGCAGAGATGAGCTCCTCGCCGGCGGGAGGCTCCCACTTGGCGGACTGCCAGGGCTTGACATACATGAGGTACATGGTGTCGATCTCCTCGAGCGAGCGGCCGCGGGTCTCGCACAGGAAGAAGTAGACGACGAAGACGGCGGCGAAGCAGCAGGCGGCGAACACCAGCCCGTACAGGTAGTCGATGTCGTTGGTGATGTACGGCGTGAAGAAGGAGATGAGGAAGTTCCACAGCCAGTTGGACGCCGTCGACATGCCCACCGCCTTCGCCCGGTACCGCGTCGGGAACATTTCGCTCGTCACCGCCCACGCGATCGGGCCCCAGGTCATGGCGTAGGCCGCGATGAACAGCGCGGCGAACACGATCATGGCCGAGCCCGCACCTGGCGTGTTCTCAGGCGTGTTCCTGTCCAGTGCGAAGTGGCCCACGAAGCTGAACACCATGAAGCACATGAACATCCACGACGCGCCAGTCATCAGCGCACGCCGCCGGCCGACGTTCTGCACGACAAAGATGCCGCCGAACGTGCAGACGAAGTTGATGGCGCCCAGAATCATCGAAGTCACAAAGCTATCCTGGATGCCAGTGGCGGTGAAGATGGTTGTCCCATAGTAGAAGAAGAAGTTGGCACCGGTCAGCTGCTGAAGAGCCTGAATGACGACACCGAGAGCAGTCCGGTAGGCCATCCTGGGCCCGGTGAAGACCTCGTACCATGGGTGCTTGCCACCTCCGGCAATTTCAGCCTCAAACTTGAGCTGGATCTCATGTAGCTCGCGAAGGACTTCGAAGTGGTTCTCTGGCGCGTGGTAGGACAATGCGATCGTCTTCCGGGCCTCTGCAACTCTGCCCTTGCGGTACGCCCATCTAGGTGATTCGCGGAGGCACATGATGCCGATGGCCATGAGGACTGGATAGATGAAGCCAACTCCCATTGGAATTTTCCAGGCCGAGGCCGAGTTTTCCTTTCCGGTGCCATAGTTAATGCAGTAGGCAACGAAAATACCTGTCACCTTGGGGTTAGCATAGCTGGTTTCACAGATGGGGGTTTGCTTTGGACTTACCCAACGTCAGGAACAACTGGTAGCAGCTGACCATTGCGCCTCGCACTCTCCTGGGCGCAATCTCAGACATGTACAAGGGAGTCAAGCAAGAAAGACCACCGACACCAAGCCCGGCAACCCATCTACCCAACGCAATTTGGTACCAGGTGTAGGTCGTAGTGATTTGTACGATCACACCAACGCAGAAGATCATATCCCACAGGACGATAGAGAACCGACGTCCAATGAGATCTGCAATGGGACCAGCTGAAATGGATCCGATGAAGGTACCAATGCTCAGCAATCCCACAATGGTACCCGATCGCGCAGGTGTAAATGCAGGTTTGCCATCTTTGACAGTGTCGTGAAAGCGTTCGAGAAAGTCGGGCATCTCAAGGAAACCACTGATTTGACCAGTGTCATAGCCGAAGATCAACTAAGGTGACGATTAGCAACCCTGCTGCACCAAGCAAGGACATATCGAACTTACGCCACCCAGACTGACTACGAGGACTATAGCAAACACACGCGTGTGAATCAATCGCAGTGGCGTGTTGTCGACATCTTGTTTCTCGATTTCAGCAGGCGACCAGGGATCGCCGCTCTGTCGTGGAGTTGCATCTTCAGAAACTGGATCCTCCTTGTGACCCCTCAATTTCGAAAGAATGGCCATTGTGTGATACTAGACGAGGTATCAAACAGCCGAGAAGAAGAAAAGAAGAGGTGGCTCAGTTCTCAGAGACTCGTGGAATTTGCCAACCAAAGGTTAGCAGTCTGCGCTTTTATATCTATGGAACGATTGCAAAAGACAGGTGCTCCACACCCCTCCGTCCACGAAATCTTCCCCATGGCAATTACATTGAGGGGGCTCGTCACTGTGCTGACCAAACCGCAAGCAGAACCACGGAGGTAACCCATGCCGTTCATGCATCGAGTGTCCCATGGAGTCGAGATCCACAGTATGGGGGACCCCAGCCGGTGTGTGGAGCGGTCAGCCCGACGAGACGTCATAGTGAGAGATTGCAAGGGGGTTGGTAGGACGTGCGGCGGCGGATTGTGGAAAACGGGAGGCAGTCGCTGATGCTCGAACATCCAACGACTACTGTAGCGAGGTAGCGAGGTGGCGCCGCCGTGCCGCAGAGCCGCCAGCGTGGCAGACACGGACTGTGTTGGTGCGGTTCAGTACGTACAGTACGACATGACATCCTCCCTGCCCAGGTGTGCACGTTCAATCGTTTAATCATCGGCGCCCGGCTCACACCGGGTCACATGCTGGCGCTTCTGCTTGGATGAGAGGCTAAAGCCCGTGCCATCTCTGGGTGATATGTAATCTTCTCCATGCAGGCGAAAGCGTTGGTGCTGTGGGAGATAATGCGGGCGGCGGGGAGGCAATGGAGATGATATGGAGACAGGATGGAGACAGGATGGAGATAGGATGGAGCCAGGATGGAGTCAGGATTGGAGCTGTGCGGGACAGGGCGGAGGCTCACTTGGCTCTCCAAGCACCAGCGCTAAGCTTCCACCTAAGGGACCGGGTAAGCAATGGATTACCTAGTATTAGATCGATGCCATTCCTGTCGCTACGTCATTCCTGCTGTCTCGGCGAAATCTTCAGGTTGTGGTGTAGGTGATTTTTACCCACTTGGTCAATGGAATGACGAAAGGGACAACGATCGTCCACCTCTCCTCGCCCTCTAAATGCCTGCTCTGGTACTTCTCATAGAGGTAGAGGGAGCCGCACCCCCAATCTTTCGAATGTTCTCTGCCACTTCGTTGAGCCTCGACCTCCTGATTGTGTCATAGGTCCTTAGCCTCGCGTACCCCTGTCGGCCTTCTCGACTAATAACTCAGACTTCTTTTCTGCCCTCGCCTGCTGCACGTGTACCCAGGGCAGACTCCTGTCGTAATGACCCCTTGGCCTGCGTGATTTTTGTGACTTTTGTCTTTTTTTGGGGAGGCTACATACACCATTGTGCTCTATGATCGAGGTTACCGTCTTCGTGTTTGAGATCATGTCGGACGCAAAGAGGCTTATTCTGATCCACGCGTCAAGAGAGGAAGAAGTTGGCATTGATCTTTAAAAGAAACATCAAGCATTGCCCTGTCTGTTCGCACGGCGCCAACCATCTAGATTGATATCCGAGCAGCCCTTGTACATCAACCGCACGTTCCCAATGCATACCATCATATCATTAGAATGATCAAAATTTGTTTATTCTCCACAATCACTGATGTTTGATCATGAAAATTACAGGTTCAGCACAACAGACCATCCTCCTGAACATGTTTTCGCAGAGTGGATCGTGAGACGATGTAAATCCAGAGCGTGTTGACTGTTCGCGTTCAGGGAGAGGACGAGACGATCCTACCAGAGCGAGGAAGGGATACCGTACTACAACTATACACTGGCAGAGATTGAATCACACAGTATCTTTCCATCTCAGTATTAAAATATGGTATCAGGAACAAAGGTCAAAGCCTAGTTATCAAAATCAGTATGGCCCTTACCAGTTCCGGTGACGCCTCGGGTTCAAGGTAAGTAGCCTGGATACTTAGATATGTAAGCTTCATACGGTGGTAGGGATCCTCGGCATACAAATCCACGAGTTACATCTCGGACGGGCGCATCGCCAGTCTTCATGACCTTGAAGCAATTGAGGATCAAGATCTATATCTACTCAAAGTAAGACCAACCATCTTAGTTCCGCCGAAGGTTTCCCCGTATTAGGCTTACTCTCACACCGTATTGCAGATCATTCGGACACGGATTACACAGGTGATAACAAATCTTGAATAAAACCAAAGTCCTATTTACATGGTATCTAACTTGTGAGATTGCCTTTTCAGACAGAGTTGTAGTTGTCTCGACCCCACGAGTGGCAATGGGTGAGGACGTTCTTGACCGCATCATCCCACATGACCCAAGAGTCGAGGACAAGTTTGCAGAAGTGAACGGGTGGCGATGGCGTACGTAACACAGTCGAGTGGCACACGACTTCCAACTGACTGTCACCATTGCAGACTACCTAGATGCTTCTCCAGAAGGTACGGCCAAGGGTGTGGTGGTTCTAGTCCATGGGTTCCCTGACTTGGCCTACGCCTGGCGCTACCAAATTCCTGTTCTTCTGTCTCTGGGACTGAGATGCATAGCAATCGACTGTATGGGTTACGGCGATACTGTAAGTGCCACCGATAGCATCCGTCGTCAACGCATATCCTCACGCATTGTTCCCAGGGTGTCAGCGATGACCTCTCCGACTATAGCCTCAAGACCCACGCCACTGCAATTGCAGGTATTGCGAAGCAAATTGGCGCCTCAAGGATCATCCTCGGTGGACATGACTGGGGAGGGCTGGTTGTTTACCGCACTGCTCAGTGGTACCCGGATCTGGTCTCTCACGTCTTCTCAGTCGCCACGCCATTCTTCGGTATCAGCGATCAGTATATTCCTACAGAATCCCTAGCTGCAAAGCTGCCCCAGTTTGGTTACCAGTTACAACTGGGTAGCGCAGAGGGCACGGTTGAGAAGGCCATTCAAACTAAAACCCAAATCTCCAGGTTCCTCAATGCGGTCTACGGCGGTAAAGCTGCCAATGGGCAGAAAACACTTACGCCGGAAAATGGCGTCAACCTCGAACTGCTTGCAAGCGACCAAAACATAAGTATGTCACCTTTTTTCGACGAAGCCGAACTTGACTTTTATGCTGCTCAGTTCGCCAAGAATGGACTTCAAGGGCCGTGCAATTGGTATCGGACCAGGAAAGTGAACTTCGAGGACGAGTTGCAGATGCCAGAGGAAAATAGGAAAAGCGTAGCCCAGCCGACGCTATTTATCCAATGTCTTGACGACAACATCTTGACCCCAAGCTTGTCTAATGGCATGGAGAAGAGTGTACCTCGTTTGACCAGAGCTGAGGTTCCGGCATCGCATTGGGGACTGTGGCACACTCCTCGTGAAACAAATGACTACATCAAGAAATGGGTCCAGACCGTTGTGTTAGGTGGCGAAAGCAAAATGTAGCAGACGACGGATTGTCTCGAGCATCGTGCGTCCTGTTCGAAGCAACATCAGAGAAACATTTTCAGTCTCTCAATGTCGAGATCATGGTGGCGTCTTAGGGTAATAAGGTTGCTGGACGCAGTACCAAAAGCCGAGCTCAGGGATTCCAGAAACATCGCTATCATCCCTGACGCTAATTTCAAATCTCCAGTATATCGTACAGTATCGTGCTGCTGTTTTTCAGCTAGACGCCCCAAAGGTTCGAATGTTCATTCTGCTCCGCAAAACAAGGTATAAAAACGCCTGCTAGAATGCAAAGCCCGATCGCTTGAAGTACTAAGGATTGGTCGTTGAGTGATAATTCCCGGCCCGCTTCCCTTTCTCTTCGAATATCAAGCCGCTATATCGTGCACCGAGGGTGAGAGGCATCTAGTATATGACAGTGTCTTCGTCGCCCTCAACGACATGGTCGCCTTCCTCATCAGCAACATCCGCCTTGGCGTCGACCGTTGGCGAAAGTGTTGTAGAAAGCTCTCTTTTTGAAGACATCGTTGCATCTATCTCTAGTTCTGATGGGTCAAGCTTTGTCGCGGCGGTAGGTGATTCAGTTGGTCTTGGAGTGACATCTGCGACTGGATTGCCGCTTGTCTCGTGGCTGTTATTTAGAGAGATATCTTTCTGACATGTCAATAATTATTCGATTTCAGTGATTTTCAAATGGCACCCTACCTGGCGTGGGCTCATGCGAAAGCCTTCCGGCTTTATTCTGGCGGACTTCAAATTCGTGAACTTCTTGGTCTATTCGATCCTGCGCATCTTCTATTTGTTGTTCGATGAGGATCTCCTCGTCCGACCGTAGCTCCCAAGGCCGATAGTGCTGTTTCGTATCAGTAACACAGACCGGTAATCGATGCATTCATCCCACTCACCAGACTAGGCGTAGCTTTAGTCTTTAAGAACCGCGCAGCGTGCAGGAGGTGGTCGTGTCTTAAGCTCATCTAAAAGCCATATGTCAATGTCATGTCTAATGAGGGCAACGCTGATCTAAACTTACAGCATGTCGATCGAATTTGACCTGCCCCTGTCGTCTGCGCTCGTTTAGTTGCTCGAGTTGTTTCTGCTTGTCCTCGAGTTGCTCATGATCCTGTCGCTGCAGCTCAGCCTTTCTTCTGTTTTCTATTTCCTGCCTTCTTTTTGCAACTCTGTCGCCATCTTGTCTTGAGGTCCCTAGCAGTGCAGCACCGAAAAGGCGCCTACTGCGCTCTTTCGCATCCACAACTGTCCTGCTTCGACGTTGATTCGGCTGTGCCGCCTGTGATCGTTGCTCGTCCTGCGGCTCGTCGCCAGTCGCATCTATGCGGTCATTCGGAGATGGGTTCTCCTTTCCATCTGGGGCTAACGCAACGTGCGCTCTCTCTGGTGAGGTCTTACTTGGACTGATGCGCGGCCTCTTCGTTTCCTGTTGATCCGGCTCGGGAGATTGCTTGCGCTTCAAATGAGTAGCGCTGGACTCTGTTTCAACATCTCTGCTAGGCGAGCCCATAGCAATGCTCATTGTATATTGAAGATATTTGAACAGTCGATGTGTTGAACTGTAATATCTTCAGGGCATATGTGCAGCGCATCATGACCTCGACATCGTAACATAATGTAATCGCAGGTCGCACCTGTCACAGCTTCTTTGTGGCTAGCGCGGGCATCAAAAGTGGGGCCGCTGGGATCAAAGCACATGTAAAATGAGTGTAAAGTAACCCTTTCTTGACCTTCGAAGCTTCTTATCCTAGACAAACTAGATTAGCTACAATATGTCAGGTGATATGTCGCTCATGCAAAAGCCCTTGACCATCATCGTGGCAGCCACGACCAAAAATGGGATTGGCAATAAAGGCGACCTTCCATGGCCAATGCTGAAGAAAGAAATGGCGTATTTTGCGCGAGTAACAAAGCGAGTACCGCAAGCGAAGAGCACCGGATCGTTGCTCGATGAACCACATGAAGTTCCTGTGACAGAGGACACGCGCCAGAATGTTGTGATTATGGGACGCAAGACTTGGGATAGCATACCGCCCAAGTTCAGACCACTCAAAGATCGCACCAACATCGTCATCAGCTCACAGCAACGAAGTCAGCTAGAGCCTTTGCCAGACAACGTTATAGTTGCACCGAGCATATCCACCAGCCTTCAGATACTAACACAGGAAATCCTGAGCAAAGCTATCCCACCCGCCGGCCGGTTGTACGTGATTGGTGGAGCGAGCATCTACCAGGCTGCGCTTGATCTTCCCCAGTCCGAAAACATCCTCCTTACCAGGATACAGAAAGAATTCGACTGCGACACTTTCTTCCCCAAAGATCTCGGGCAGTCTTCTACCTCAGAATGGTCACGCCAAAGCCAACTCACACTTTCGGGATTTGTAGGCGAGGAGGTCAAACCAGGGGTCGAAATCGAAAATAACGCGGGTACTGACGTCCCTTACGAATTCCAGCTGTTTCAGAGGATTTGACCTTACGCGTTATTTCTTGGCTGCTTCCAGGTCCGGGGATCGCATCAACAATAGCACCAAAGAGAAACGAATGTATGCACTCCGACTGGTATCGACAGCTAGCCACCGCATTTCGTACCCGAGAATCGAGAATCGAGAATCGAGAATCGAGAATCGCGCGATGTAACCTGCAAAGTTCTGCATCTTGATGACGCTCTGTCATGAGGCGTAAGAGCTTGGAAGTCCAAGCCGCCGTTTGTGCACGTGATCGGGTCGTTCCGAATCAGCCTCGGCTTGTGCTTTCCCCGCAATTTCACGTTCCTCCGCCATCTGGGGTTGAAGACGAATACTTGTCGATACAGCATATAGAAGGGGAAAAGCAATTGATCGGATGGTCGCATTGCGCCGTATGATACGGTACATGATCGCAAATCGCAAATCGCAAAGGAAGCCTTGTGCGTGCGCTTCAAAAATTATGAGTGTGATTTCCATTCAGGGCTAGTTACGCTCGCTCAAATGGAAAAGCTGCCTGTCATCGCACAGCATGTGATACCTTTCCGACACAGAGATCCCGAGGCAATCCTCCGTTCGTCCAGACGTCCGATTAAAGCTCAGCAACAGTTGCACGCGTGCTTGTCACAACCGGTTGACCGCAGGGAGTCACGTCGATTTTCCCTCGGTTGGATCATTCCAGTCCCATCAGCATGGCTACACAACCTTTTTGATGCATAAAACCCCTTGCTGCACGTCCTATATCGTACAACTAAGGGTTTTGTGGGGTTGGATCAATCCAAGAAAGATTCGATCTACTGTCAATCGTACTTTCCGAACTTTCTTGGCTGTTGGACGACATATTGCGGCCCTTGGCGCTCATTCCTTACACACGCCAGCTCATTCGGATACAAGGTCGGTACAAATTTGAGTCGTGGGCCACTTATTAGGAAAGAGGTCTCTCATCCAAATCAGAAGAAACTTTATCGACGGGCTGAGCCAAAAGGAGTAGCATCGTTGTCCGCTCACAGTCAACATCATGTCAGCAAAGTCTACAGGTGGCCCTGGGGGCAAGAAGCCTGCGTCGGCTGCCACAAATCTCATTGCAGGTGGAGGCGCAGGCATGATGGAAGCTTTGGCTTGTCACCCGTTGGACACCATCAAAGTCCGTATGCAACTTTCTCGACGTGCACGGCAACCTGGCGCCAAGCGGCGTGGCTTCATCAAGACTGGAGTCGAAATAGCAAGGAAGGAGACGCCTCTCGGTCTGTATAAGGGATTGGGTGCAGTATTGACGGGTATTGTTCCGAAGATGGCGATCAGGTTCACGAGCTACGAATGGTATAAGCAGCTTTTGGCCGGCAAGGATGGAGTCATTGGCGGAGGAGCGAACTTCACAGCTGGCCTGGCCGCAGGAGTGACTGAAGCGGTGTTGGTAGTTTGTCCTATGGAAGTGGTCAAGATTCGTCTCCAAGCGCAACATCACTCAATGGCGGACCCTCTCGACGTCCCGAAATATCGTAACGCTGCACACGCCCTGTACACTGTAGTTCGAGAGGAAGGTGTCTCGGCTCTTTATCGAGGCGTGAGCTTGACGGCGCTGAGACAAGGGACAAATCAAGCTGCAAACTTCACGGCATATACTGAGCTGAAGGCTGCGATACAGAACGCCAATCCAGACCCGACTGCTCAGCTGCCTGGTTGGCAGACAGCATGCATTGGTCTGATAAGTGGTGCGGTCGGACCTTTCTCCAATGCGCCGATCGACACGATTAAAACTCGACTACAAAAGACACCGGCGGAACCAGGCCAGACTGCTATGGGCCGGATTGTCCAAATTGCAAGCCAAATGTGGAAGCAAGAAGGCGCCAGGGCTTTCTGGATGGGGATCACACCGAGAGTCATGAGAGTAGCACCAGGGCAAGCTGTGACGTTCGCGGTTTATGAGTACTTAAAAGGCGTCTTAGAAAGATCGAGGGAGATGTTGCCCGGAGACAAATACGAAGAGTAGCTGTCATTAATACGAGGACCTACGTGGGTGCACGTCCTGCATCCGACAGTGCATTCTCAAGAAGCTACACCACAAGCTTCTACACATTCACACATTCCAAACTTTCAAATCTGCTTGACGGTTTGCGTACCCCGCTACTTGAAGCATGGTTGGAGAAGTGACTCTACCGCCGACCTGGCCTTTTCGGCCGAGCAAATCCTTTGCTTTCCACTTTGGTTTCGGCGAACTCAGCCTCTATGACTTCGATCAGCTCGGCCGGCTCAGTGGCTTCGAGCGATTTGGTCACTTCGATGCGTGCATCACGCTCGGCCACAATGCGACACCAATTCTTCCCCGTGCTGTACATCATCCTGTCCTTGATCCTGCTGCCAGAAGGGCACGTATATAAAAAGAGGATGGTGGGACTGCCGGATGCGCCGGCAGTAGGGTGGTGGAAAAATCCATATCGAGGCTCTTTGGATGATATCGAGGTTGCCAGGTCGGAAGGTTGCGACAGCTTGGTGGAAGAATCAAGCCGAAGGGTTTCGTCAGGCAATTCGTATTTCTAGTCGAGCCCAGCACGTAAGTCTTAGATTCGGGGGATGGAGGCGAGAAATGACAATACGTACCAACTGCACCAGGGTGCCCTTTTCCACCAATAGAGCCTGTAGTGCTTCCACAACGCCCTCTCCAGTCTTTACATCGACCTTGGCGTTGACATGTCCTCGTCTGCCGCCAGTACCCTGGCTCTCTTGAGCCTCTGCCTCCTTGACGCCAGCCAGTCCTTGTTCCTCTTCTGTCAACGGAGCCACCAAGTCTGTGTGCGCGACATGCTTTCTCCACCCATCAGCAGTCAGTTCCTCTTTCTCAGTCGCAAACAAGGTCTCCCGGAACCTCTCAATGCCGAGCTCGCGGACAAGTGTGAGTCGGGTGGAGGCGAAGAGCATCTTCTGTCTTACAGGCGCCGAATTAGGCACGAAGGTGACCGCAACGAAGCCATCAGCGGCATTGTCGGTGTCAAGTCTGAGGAGGACATAGGTGGCTTTCGTCGGGGACAGATGGTCTTGCAGCTGTGCCAGGTCGGATTCGAAGGTCGATTGGAGTGGAATATGGTGAAGAGGGATCAGAGCCTCGTTCTCAATGCCGGCCAGCAGCGCGCGGTGTGTGGAAGAGCCAACAAAGACATTGAAGGCGTCCTGGAGTTCTCGCGAGGCTATAGGGTGTGGTTGTCAGAGAGCGGGAACGCGGCATAACGTAGAGACCTGGCCGAACCTGAGATGCCGGATTGCATTGTCGGTATGTAATGCAAGCTAGTTCAATATGATACAGGCAAGATGAGGCAGCGTAAACATGTCTTGTATCTATCTAGCTACTTGCCATCAGCGGCACCTCGACAGTCGACAGCAGCTCAGGTCTGATGTAACACCCTCGGGTACAGCCCTGGGCTCCAGCTCTTTCTCCACACTCTCTCGTGTCAGCCACAGAGCCGCAGAGAAAGCGGGATGCTTCTGCGAATCATTAGTAAGCAACCCCTTCAGCGCCTTTGCTTTGGAACCGCGTTGCATGGCAGCAAGGCCGACCATCCTCAAACTCCACTATATCGTGCCGCCTCATTGGAAAAGATCTATCCAGAAATGGAGGATAAAGCCAAAATTGGAATTCATCAAGACTTTCTCAGTGACTGACCTCAGAAATCTACCATCCTGGGCTGGAATGTCGACAAAGGCTCGACCAATTCATGACTCTGGTAGACCCACAAGCAAGGAAGCATTGATCAAAGTCGACTCGGCATCCTTCGACCCTTTTTCACAGGCCTCACGAGCTGGTCTCTACTTACTAGACGCCACGTGTACATTGTGTTCGTTGTTGTATGGATCTTTGTCTAGCAATTGCTAAGGGGCTTGATGGCATTGACCTAAGGCTTTGAGTGTTACCTGACCAGACAACTCTTCGGACTAACACCTCGCTGCAAGGGCATCAAGGAGAGAGCTTTGTCTTCTCGATTCATGTCTCTCACGTTCTGTTTAATGTTGGCATGAGTGTAGGGGTGCCCCCTACGCCCACCGTTGTGCCGAACACTACTTACGGCGATATTCCTCTCCCGTATTGACATTGGCAGCTCCAGATCGCAATGCCAGTTATATTACGTATGGGTGGTTTGGAATTGTCTATCGCAAGGGGATTCCAATGCACTTATCGATGACTGGTTCGTGGATAACGATGCCGGTTTCATGAAAGCAATTGCGATATGCCAACCGTCCCTGCACGTCAAGCCGCGTCGTTACAGGATCTCACTCACTCCATCCTCTTTGACTCACGGCATTTCTGTCTCAAGTACAGCGCATTCTTAGTGCTGATTGCCGGTATGTGATCATTCATTGACTTTTCTCTCGCGCCTTGCCAAGTTATAGGCCCTCATCACGAGGTACACGCTTGCTAAATTACTGATTGATTTGCAAACCATACCGTTTGGCCACACTCAGTCTTCAAAACCCTGTCCCCGAAGAGCTGCTTTGCTGATGGCGGTTCCTTTGGATCCATCTGCACCACCTTACAAATACACCTTTTATTGTCCTTCTTCACATCTTTGTTTTGGAGCAAACAAACCGGCTTACGGGAGCCTTCTGCTTCAATATTGGTGAGGATTACAGCCAGCATATGTCTTTGATCGATATCGACGACATCCTCAATGCTAAGCGGGAAGGGTACAGAATACCTTGCTTGTAGCACGTGTACACGATTTGGAAATTCTTTGTCGTCCACGGAAACGCCCTTGGGTTTCGAGACATGCCAGTCCTTTCCCCTAGTGGAGGCTGATTAGCTATAAAATTCATCAGCATCAATACCTAAAGCGTTAAGAAGCCTCGGTCCATACGGTAGCTCCAAACGACCAAATATCTGTCGGCGTTGCCCGAGTGTCACATTCAAGTTGATCCAGAACAAGATAGGGTGGATCGTCGACATGATCGACTTTCTAGCGGATCGATGGACGACCTCCGAACCGCTGGAGTATTTACTGTTCACGATTAAGGCGCCCTAAAGGCGTAGTTTTCAAACTGACCTTCGTGCAATCGCGTTTCCTACAATGAGCTTAACCGGCATTCGAACGAGAGGAAAGGGCCAGGATGGCATATGCAGCGATCCATATTCTTTCATGCAATCGGGAAAGAATTGAGTAAGAATCCTTAACCCCTTTCAAGATTTGGCCCACCCTCAGAGCAGTAGGCATCTTGATACGTCGATGAGAATCGATAGATTGGGATCAGGCGCTGTCTGAAAGGCAGATTTGCATGTAACCATAACGGTTCGACCAGAAGGGGTATGTGTAGATGCTCGAGTCATCAATACATTGCATCGGCTTCGTTTCAAATGTTGCCTGTGGAGTAAAAACGACGCAAGGGACCGATGTTTTGCCGTCTTGCTATATATGCAGACTATGCTTGCACTGACAACTTGTCTGGTCCATAACATAAACTTTTCTCGGTCCAGATCTTCAAAAGGCGTGACGTGACCTTGGTACGGCCACATGCGTAATGTGTAGTACTTTGATCCTTAGTATTGCGGGAGTTGGAGTTACTGGACCAGGAGCGTGACATCGAATCTATTGATTCCCAAGACTGGATTGTGAACGAGCTCGTCGTTTCCCGGCCGGAATGAGAGCGTGGGATTTCTTGGGGTGCATGATCAAAACAAACATGGGGGGCTGCAGATTTATGATGCTGCAATCGAGGGTATGGAAATTGTGAGCTGGGTGTGCCTTTCTGACATATCAACAGTCGGAGGAACAAGATGGTATTTCATTGGGCCATACCTGCGTCTTGTTTTTGGGACTAAGTAACCATGCTTTAGCTTCTTGCAAAACAGTGATGGAGCGGCATACCACATACAAACATATAGGTGGTTTCTAGCTGAAGGGTGCTAATTTTGCAGCGAAGCTTGGCTCAGCACCATGTTGACCACCGCGAAGCTGGCTGCCGTTCCGTTACCGAATGAAGTCATTCTGTAGGAATAAGGCCGTATTGATTTGGGTGGCATTACGGTGGCTGCGGCCATCCGTTAGTTTGAACATGGGTTTGAACAGTTTCAGACCAGTCGCATTCATTGAATCTATGGATCTTTTCACATTCAACTCTCTAGGGGGGAAGCTCGAGCGTCGCAGACTTGATGCGCTGCATTCAACCTTAACGTTGTAACAGCGGCGTAGGCATGACGTAGATTCAGATTCTGTGCCGATGCACACTCGCTGACAAGGTACATCCCACATACACATGCTTCAACGCAAGCTCAGATTAAACCGTATCTCGCTCTAAAACATGTAATTCTCCCACCGAACAGCAATATTTGAATCAAGCGAGCTACAATCACACAGGTTTCGCGAAGTCCTCAATGCAGAAGGACGACCAACTGAGGCGATCGGGCCGGGGTGTCAGCCGGACGTTGAAGCTTGCCGGGTATGCGGCATGGCATGCGCTATGCTAAAAGCTGGCGAGTTCTCCGACGTCGCTATCGCCGAGCGGTTGTTGCTTTTAAAGAGTTGGGCTTCTTGGAACGGTGCGCAGTTTCGGCCTGCCTAACGCAATTGTCTTTTTCCAAAGAGTTTAATGAACTGTGAATAGTCCGTTCCTTTCATTACACGCCTGGTAGGCCGATGATCCTACGCAGCTCAGGCATTGCCCTCGGCATGAAGTAAATCGTGTACAGGGCGGTGAATGCGACTAGCAGTCCAGTGACCTTTTCAAACCAGGTGTGGAAGTATGCGGCAGTCATCAGCAACATCCACCAGCTCAAGCCCGCGACCCCTAGTGCTACCTGCACTCCAATCCCGAGCTCGTGCGACCCTTTGGTGTTCATGTGCTCTTGTTGCGCCTCGTAACTCGCGCTCCTCACCAACCCATCGGCCGTCTTGACCACCCTACCCTCTCTCAAACCTTCCGTCCGAAGAAGTGTTGGTAGCAGTTCCAGCCAAAGCATTGCGCTTCCTAGTATGAGCAGGAATACATGACCGCTGATGTCGTGCCCTCCCTTCCAACGGCCTCCTACGGCCTTGCAAGCGGCGTGCGTGAAAACCTCCCTCACCTCGCCCATCTCGGCCTGTTTCTCCAAGCTGGCTGGATCGTTGCCATAAACCACCTCACACTGACCACCGGTCCATCTGAAGCCGCGATCTATGATTGGTGGTCCAAAAAACCATTGTGTGACGAAGATCCAAACCAAAGTCACACTCATGTATCTAAGTATTGCCTGTATCCTCCTCTTGGTGATCGTTGGTCGGAAACGCGGCCCGAGCGAGCTGTGCGTGAATATAAAGAGGAAGAAAGCCAGTGTGATCCAGAACCATCCAACCTTGACGAAATAGACGTTGAAAACATTGCTCTTCTTGGCAAAATACGAAGGCGCTTGGCTGGCAACGTGTGACTGGGATGTCCCAGAGTAGGGCGAATTTCGGTTCGTTGGATTGAGCACACTGAAGATCGAACCCAGCAAGAGAGTGCCAGGATAGATGGCAACCAGGAAGGCCTCCAGAGGGGTCGGCAGATAAGGTGAGCCTAGTATGGAAGACGACTCGACGTTGACCATTTTCGCTTCTGTCGAGGCTGTCGAGAGTCTCGAAAGCGGTACTTCGATGGTGGTCCTGTTCGTAGTAGTTCGCCTTTGCGCTGCCATCATGCCAACACAAGAAGCATGCCTCCTGGGTAGTATTCAACACTCCCAGGCTGAAGAAAGAAGCAGTGTGAACGAGAAAGAAGCTCGTCGGCCGAAACGGGTTGACAGTGACGTAACCGGTTAAACAACTGTCGGGTGGCGCAATCGCCGTTGTGGCTTAACGACCCTTGACGGAGTCCGAGGTGCCTCTACCTAGGTAGGTAGGTATCTATGAAAACCTGACCTCATCTGACTGACTCTTCCCCGGTCTTCGTCGAACGGGTAGGCTTGCCATTCTGGCTATGCGTTGGCGGAAATCCCGCCACCTACGAAAAACACCCCAAGTTACGATTGACCCTGGATCTATGTCCATCGCCCTTAAAAGATGATCCACGATATCTTAGACAGTGGTTGTAAAACATTATGACTCCATTGACTATGCTATGAGACGTGAGGTCGGAACCAATTTCGATGTCGTTACTGTATTACTGGGGGTTACGTGTAGCGCACATTTCCCCAGCATCCGGAAACTGGCGATATACATAACAATGGTCACTGGCTACAGAAGTCTACCACAGATCACGTCATGTTAATCGGATTGGAAGAAAGTGAGTGACGATGCCTGAGGATTAAGCTACCTGAGGCAGTGTACTGGACGTTCTAGGATCTAGTCGACAACTCGGCAGGCCAGGACTTCACCAAATACATCCTTCCGAGGACTCATGGCACCCGAGCATCCATGTAGCCCTAGATGAAAGACCGGCGAATCTTAGGAACAAATTTGCTGACCCTCACACCCGCCCCATGGTGGGACCAAGACCCAGGGCGAGGCACATTGGCAAACTGAGGTATACTCACCCTGGGCCGTCATCTTGCATCCACTTACACTGCTGGCACAAGTGACTGGACTGGTATAAGAGCCAAGGTTGGGACAACGCCTAGTCGATGGACAAGCGGTACTGGCTGAGAAAACGGTGGAGGGCACGTTCTGTTGGCCGCCTCCCATCACCGTCTGCGACAGGCTGCATCCACATTGTTCAATCACCGTGCTGCCACTGGAGAATGACCAATGCAGGCAAGCACCTAAGCTGGAATTGGTTGTGGGGCACTGCGTGGAGAGGTACTGATCCCAGGAGCTTGTGATGCCAAGTACGTCTGTTAATGTTGTGGTAGCCGGATTCGAACTGGGTATAACGGACATGGTAGATGGGATAGATGCCTTGCTTGTGGATGGGCTATGCGTCATGCTTGTGGATGGGCTATGCGTCATGCTTGTGGATGGGCTATGCGCCAGGCTTGTGCTTGATCCAGAGCTGTCATCATTGCCCTGATCTTCATCGGGATCTAAAGTAACACCCGCAGGTTTGAAAGGACAGCCGGGACCCTCGGAACCCTGGTCGTCGAAATCGATGTCCGGAAGCGGTCGAGGCGGCAGTGGACAGCTCGATCCACTTGAAGACAAAGAGATTGTGGTCAGATGAGAAGTTGTTGTTCCGGAGACACATGGGCCTTCTGTTACAGAGCTCTTAGTTGCAGTACAATTGACAATGGTCGATATCATCTTGCTCCCGGAAAGCATGAAGCTGACATAACAGGATTTTGTTATATCTGTGGCAGTAGTTATGTCCCCTGTCGACTGACATTCATGTGCGCTTGTTTTGTGCGCTGATGTCGTCGTGTTTCTTGATTTCATCCCACAGTCATCGTCTGGCCCTATTGACGCAGTATTAAGCGGACATGCAAATAACGAAGTGGTTGTTGGGGTGAGATGACAGCCAGAAGTCACTAAGCTTTTAGTTTTAGTGCATGTTGTTCCTGTCAATCCCCCGGACTTGCCATTGAGCCTCACGCAGTCATAAGTGTAGTCCGTTATTGTGCTAGTAGCTGAACAGGTCTTGGATGTTGATGTTGTGTTTTTTGATGTCATCCCACAACCATCATCTGGTCCTATCGATGCAGTGTTGAACGGACATGCAGATGTTGTGTTTTTTGATGTCATCCCACAACCATCATCTGGTCCTATCGATGCAGTGTTGAACGGACATGCAAATACTGAAGTAGTCGTAGGGGTGACGAAGCAGCCCGAAGTTACTAGACTTTCAGTTTTGGTGCATGTTGTTCCTGTCAATCCTCCAGATTTGCCATTGAGCCTCACGCAACTATAAGTGTAGTCCGTCACGGTGCTACTTGCTGAACAGGTCTTGGATGCTGATGTTGTGTTTTTTGATGTCATCCCACAATCATCATCTGGTCCTATCGACGCAGTGTTGAGCGGACATGCAAATACTGAAGTAGTCGTAGGGGTGACGAAGCAACCCGAAGTTACTAGACTTTCAGTTTTGGTACATGTTGTTCCTATCAATCCTCCGGATTTGCCATTGAGCCTCACGCAACTATAAGTGTAGTCCGTCACGGTGCTACTTGCTGAACAGGTCTCATACACTGTCGTTGTAGCACCTGTTGCTTCACATCCTTTAGTCAAGGCCGTATGAGTAACACAACCCTTGGTTTGTGTCGTCGTAGTGTTTTGTCCATCACTTGCCGCTCTTGTTATGACAGGGCAAGACACTGTCATAATTGTTTTTGTCACACTTTCTTTACATGTCTCAAACGCTGTTGTGGTCGTGCCTGTTGCTTCACAGCCTTTCGTGATGGCGGTATGAGTAGTACAACCACTCGTTTGTGTAATTGTTGTTGACTTTCCGGCACCTGCTGCTCTTGTGATGATAGGGCAGGATACTGACTCAACGGTCGCTTTTACACTTTCTGTACAGCTTGTGGTCGTAAACACAGAGGTGGTATGGGGAGCGACGGTACATCCTGTCTTTGTGTCGTACCTGGTGTTTGAGCAGACCGTACGAGTACTTCCTTCTTCATTAGTGAGCTTGAGGCAGTCCAGAGTGGCGTCAGTCACAGTCGAAGTATGGTCACATTCTTCCTCACTAGAATGATCGCGAGAAGAGTGGGAAGAGTGGGAAGAGTGAGAGGATGATGATGATGATGAGGATGAAGATGATGAAGATGATGAAGATGATGAAGATGATGCAGATGATGAAGATGAACACTCGTCTCCGTCACAGCACTTGTCGCTACAGCAGTCTTTGCTATCGCATTTAGTATCTGAACCATCAAGTGGGTTGTCGTCGCTGTCGGGGTTGTCGCACCATGGTACGGTACACCCTTTGCCGGATCCTCCACCTTTTGAATGCCCCTTCTTCGCACAGCAGATATTTCCTAAGAGACGACAGATCCATTTAATAATCGGATTGTCGCAAGGTGGTTTCGATGTGGGAAGTCTAAGAAACCAACTACCCGGAAAGCCACCACACCCGAAAGGACCACATTTGCCAGGGCATCCAAAAGGAAGTATATGGCAAGGTATGTCTGGAGGGTCTGGGATTGGGGGCCAATCGCGGGGCGGGAACGGCGGCGGGTGTATCTCGACCAAGGTCCCGCCGCCAGGATGGCAAGATAAATCGTAGCATGTCCCACTTGACCCACCTGATTTACCCGCATTACCCCAAACCTTCGACCACGGAAGAATTACTGTTTCATTCTTCCAGCACTTTCCCCAGTTTGGTTGGCAGCCCTTACCGCAGTGCTCTTCGTCGTCGCCCTTAGTCCCACACTTCCCCTCCTTGCTGCAGCATTGACCCTTTTTGCATTGATAATGATTGTCGGGGCCGCAAACATCATCGTTGGAAGGCTGCCAAAAGCGTATCGGGCAAGTCGTAACTCCTGTAGGGACGATGAGACGTTGCGACGATAGTTGTAAAGCTAGATCCGGTATTCCAGGATCCGGTATAATCCAATTAACCGATTGAGAACTGTCGGCTTGGAATGGGAAGTAGTTCAAAACGCTCGTAACTATGGGTTGAAAGTGTACTGTTGTTTTACTTCGGTAGTACTGCCCGCTAATTACTTTGCAGACTGAAGTAGTGAACGGATCAAAGGAAAAAGTCACGTTGCCTGATAAAGTCTGAGGTGGGAATTCTTGAGCGCAAGGCGGAGTACACCCCAGAGTCGGTTTCATCGTAGCCCACCATCCTTTGAAGGACGAATTGCTGGTCGTTTGAGGAATTCCAGCTGGGGAATAGGGTTTGGGCGTCGAACTTTCTCCTGTGATCAGTGGCGTCGAAGATAATATAGTCACTGTAGAAGAAGTTCGGGACGAACGTGGTTGCGAAGAGCTGGGGAACACGAAACTGGTAGCACTTCGAGTGTGGGAGAAGCTAGAAAGCATCGCACTCGAAGGTGAAGGTATCACATGTCGAGGTTGAGACGTGGAATGGCCTGTTCCAACACGTACTGTGTTGCTAGATTTCGAGAAACTGGGCGTTACATGTCGAGGTTGAGACGTGGAATGGCCTGTTCCAACACGTACTGTGTTGCTAGATTTCGAGAAACTGGGCGTTACATGTCGAGATTGAGACGTGGAATGGCCTGTCCCAACGTGCACCGTATTGCTAGAATTCGAAAACTTGGGCGTTACATGTCGAGATTGAGACGTGGAATGGCCTGTTCCAACACGCACTGTATTGCTGGAATTCGAGAAACTGGGCGTTACATGTCGAGATTGAGACGTGGAATGGCCTGTCCCAACGTGCACCGTATTGCTAGAATTCGAGAAACTGGGCGTTACATGTCGAGATTGAGGCGTGGAATGACCTGTTCCAACGCGCACTGTATTGCTAGAATTCGAGAAACTGGGCGTTACATGTCGAGGTTGAGACGTGGAATGGCCTGTTCCAACACGCACTGTATTGCTGGAATTCGAGAAACTGGGCGTTACATGTCGAGATTGAGACGTGGAATGGCCTGTCCCAACGTGCACAGTATTGCTAGAATTCGAAAAACTTAGTATCAAGCTGGACCCTGATCCGGCAGTGTTCGCCAGGGGTGAGTAAGGTGCTGTCGAAGCGCTTCGAATCCGACTTGAAAGCCTGGACCGGGTTGCTGTAGATGACAAAATGGAAATAGACTGAGACCTGGATGCCATGCTTGTTGTAGATATGAAGACAGTTTCGTACCGAGTGACTGTCACTTGGTCTGGACAGGACACTTGAGTCTCTCTGTGGATCATACTTGCGTGTCTGCGATCCAGCGTTTTGGTGGTTATAATCTCAGTGACTATGGTTCGCGAAGATCGTGGAGGAGCAACGTTGTCTGCATGAAGAAATCTGGCTTCAGCCAAATGCCCAGCTCCAGAGGTCTCAGTAGCTGATGTCCCTTCGGCGTGTGGTACTACCATTGTGTTTAAAATAGTTGAGACGACGGTAATACTATGGGAATGGGACGGGTTTCGCGATGTTTGGGAGCGACTTGGACTACTGGTGGAAAGAGTGCCAGTGGAGGTGGTACTGATTGAGGAAGTGCTGATCATAGAACTGCTGGCCAAGGGACTGTTGGCGGAGGAACTGCCGGTAGAAAAACTGACAAAGCCTACGATTTGGGTGCTCGTCACCGTCAAGTAAACAGTTGGCTGGCATGAATTTGAGAGTTGCTGAGCTGATGACCCCAAGGAAGCGGCGATCCAGGTTATCAGTAGCAGTCGTATGAACTTGCAAATCCTTTCTCCATACCGCTCCATATTAACAAGACTTCCAGATAATCTGGACAGCGGGCGGTAGTCAATGCGTACGACTGTGTCTTGTTCACAGTCGTTTGAATCGTTGGCAAAATACAGATTGTGACGGGGAATGTTGTAGGGGCTAGATGTGACGAGTTCGGACCATCAGAGACCAAGTGCCTAAATCTTCGCAAGTCAAGACACTCGAAGATCTCATACTTTGAGGAATAGCAGGTAAGACTCTGAGCTTAACTTCGAGCAATGTTTAATGAAACAAGCCTTGCCTTCCAACAACCGAATCCGACTCGCACTCAATGGTTCAATTATAACAATACGAAATTGCTTATCCACATTTTGCCTTAAGTATGTTGTCGTGTCCAAGACTGTGTCTAATACCTGGCATGTTGGACTCCTTTCACGAATGCTTGCACGTATACAGCAAGGGATAAGGTGTACACGCCATTTTGGCATTTTGAAACACTGGTAAGCGGCAGCTTGTGATTTTATACAGTATCACAACCTGAAGTGATCGCTGATCGGTATCATATTTACCTTATCATTAGTAAATATATTGGTGGTAGTGATCAAAGGCTTTTGTTCGATTTCTGAAACAGAGACTTCAACGCATTGCCCCTGGAGATCATTGACCTGTCACGTGTTGACAGCTTCCTTCAGATTGCCGCTCGTAATGCAAGGGGATATGACACTCTCCCGGTCGGTGGCTTTGCTTATAGTGAATGTTTCGAAGGAGAACTAGAGTGCACATAGTTCGGCCACGATGCGACATAGAGTCAATCACCTCATTTAGCACCATCACAGCGGCTCTATTTGAATTTGCAAAGTCCCTGATCAACCAATCCTGCCGCCGCCACCGAGGACGTCAGTCAGATTGGCTTGACCAGTTCCTCTCTCAAGAGGTTGGGGCTGATCGCCACCCTCTTTCCAACCGATCATATAGATATTTCTGAAGGTTGCAGGGATGGTCACGGTCCCATCCTCTTGCGTTTCTCCATACATTTCTTTGTAGATTGCATCGGTGGCTAGGAGAACATCCCGATTCAATGGAGCTAGTGTTCTTCGTAACGCCGCATTGGAGTCGCCCATGGCCTGAAGATCCGATATGAGGGCAAAGACAGATGGATAATCAACAATAATGTCGTCCACATCGACAGTGAGGAGCTTGAAGCCTGCTCGGGTAAGCAAATTGCCCACATCACGTACATCGGCAAGCGGTGAGATGTGCTGAGCGATGCCCCCCAATCTATTCTGTTCAGCAAGTTGAAGTGATCCTCGCAGCTCGTATAAGGTATCGCCGCCCGCCATAGCGCCAAGGAAAGGTGCGTCTGGCTTTAGAGAGCGATTGATTTGAGTAAGAACCGAGGGCAGATCATTGATCCAGTGCAAACTTCCACTACTCATTACTAGATCGAACGTCTCTTCAGAATATGGAATATATTCCGGAGAGCCTAGAACCACACGCTCTAGGCTGACAGTGTCCTCCCAGGATTGGCCAGCATCACGGTAAAGCATTTTCTCACTGGTATCAGCAGCAATGAGTTTGCCGATACGCTTTGCAATTGGATCAAAGACCTTCTTGTCACTGTCCAGGTCGGGGTTAGGACGCGCAAGCGCTTTGGCAATATTGCAACTGTTGGCTCCAAAGTCGAGTGCTTTAGGGAAATCCCTGTTGATGTCCAATAAGCGGTCGCATAGTCTGATTGCGACTTCATCGCGAAGGTAGTCGGTGGTTCTTGAATACTCTGGAAGAGACGCAGCACGTTCTCGTTGCTGCCACTTGTGGTTGACGTCGAACACCTCGACCGCAGATGCTCCAGGGGCTTGAACAGCGTAAGTCCGGCTGGTTGCCAGTCTCCATCTGCCGGGATTGGGTAGCGAGGATTTTATAGACCTCAAAGGAGTCCTCAATGATAGCCACATGTTTTGGGAGAACTTTGCAAACTGCGGACTGTTTGCCAGTTCTCTTCGAGATCGGTGTTGGAAGTCTGTGGCCGCTGCACGCGCCACAAAGCTACCTATCTACCCAGGCTAGGTTCCTAAGTAGGTGCCACCTACGACCCCGACTTGCGCCTAGAGCCGGTCGGTCCTAATCTCCGTCTTATCTCCAGCCGACTATCCAGCCAGCATTGAACCTTAAGGTTTCTGGGGTGCCTGTGGATTGTGGGTAACTGCACCAAATGCGACGGAACTCAAACGATGCTAGACACCAAACATTCATGAACGAACACAGTCACCTTACTTCTAACAGCACACTTTGCTCGGGTTGGCAAGCGAACCTCACTCTCATCTCGCGTGGTTGGTCGTCTGGTCTGCGGCGCAAAGCCGAGCAATCTGCGCTGCATTCGATGGTGGATGTTACGCCGGATGCATTAATGCATATGATCCATTTCTCTGCCGCCTGGACTCCCCATCTTACCAGTCGCCGACCACTGCCGTTTTGTACGTCTCGCCATGGCTGAGGACGACACCAATCATCTGGCTAGGCTCGAGCCAATTCAGAAGTTTACGCTGATCCCCGTGGGGCTGAAAGAGGCGGCTCTCGATAGTCCTTCGTTCAGAGCAGTGTCATATCACTTCTCTGAGCAAATTGGCATGGTGGAGGTATGGCTCGACAACTACATCAGAGCGGCACAGCGGTTGGTGCAGGAGGTCTCTTCCCTGGAGGGACTGGTGAACAATTTCATCGCGCAATCCACGCCGCCAAACAATATCAGTGAAGCTGTGTTGGACCCTGACCATAGCCTGCTTGCAATGAAGAGGTATGGAGAAGGAGCAAGAGAATTCTGGAGCTATACGTTGAGAGGTGTCAAGAAGTATGAGCAGACAGTCATCGACCCTATCAAGGCTTTCATGGAACGGGATCTGAGGGTGTTCAAGGATGCTCGTAGGAATATGGAGACGAATCAGAAGACATATGATTCTCTAATATCGAGGTACTTGTCACAGAGCAAGACGAAGGAGTCCAGCAGCCTGCGCGAAGATGCGTTCCAACTGCACGAGGCGCGAAAGGCGTATCTGAAGGCCAGTATGGAATACTGCATGTTTGCGCCTCAACTACGGGCTTCGTTGGACAAATTGATCGTACGGATATTCAGTGAGCAATGGAAAGAAATGCGTGCCAGCAGGGAAGCCAACAACACAATGTTTCAAAAGTGGGGTGCAGAAATGGAGCGGGTCCGAGGATGGTCACGAGAGATGGAAAATAGTGAGCTTGCGTTCAAAAGAGAACTCTCAGCAGCCCGAAAGCAACTAGAAGAGGCTGCTGAGATCAAAGCTCGCCCAAGCAGGGAGTTAGACGATTATGCCGTGAGTACGGTACCTTATCTGGGATCTAGAGGTCCCCGAACACAGACTGGCCTCGCATCACCAGCTAAGCCTGAAGATCAAAAGCAGAAGAGCGAGAAGCAAGGCTGGCTTTTCATGAAGACTCTCACGGGGAAACCCGCGAGAACTGTATGGGCGCGAAGATGGTTTTACGTCCAGAATGGTATCTTCGGTTGGCTGGTCCAAAGTAATCGTTCTGGTGGGGTTGAGGAGAGTGACAAGTACGGTGTTCTACTCTGCTCTGTCCGCCCAGCATTCCAAGAGGAACGCCGATTCTGCTTCGAAGTGAAAACCAAAGATCAATCCATTGTTCTACAAGCAGAGACACAAGTGGAACTTGTCGACTGGATAGATGCTTTTGAACTTGCCAAAAGAAATGCTCTCGAGGATCCTACAAGCACAGATGCAGCTGCAGGGGTGGTTCCTGGCACACTTGATCCTGCCTTCGCTATCACTCCTCCAATCGCACCCGAGTTTGCAGCAAGGCCTGCAGACGGGCATTCGGCGAGCGATAGTCAAGATGGCGTGGTCGCACTGGGGCCTGCAGATGTATCAGGAGGTTCAAGGGCAAGCTTTGATGTTCGAGATACTGCCGCTAGGCGTGTCATGTCGCTCTCACGCGATGCCAATGCTGAAGTGTCCGGTGAAGGAGAGAAAGGACGGGATCACGCAGCAAGGCTGATGCAAAAACTAGACCTTCACAAGCGTTCCGTTGTTGCATCTCCCACTCTTTCATCTAATACTGCGGCACCACCGTCTGGGGGGATCGCTTCTCTGATCTCGGCGTCTCATAACATTCTGCCTGTTGGGCCTGGGGCAATGAGTCCGCCACAGACCACGCAAGTAGCCAACACCCCAGATAGTGGAAGACGAAATTTTGTGATGCCCGCCTCTACTCTTGCTCCCAGTACGTTGGTCAACCCTCCAGCACCAACGAATTTATCCCACACAGCGGTGGTGGTATCTGGAGAGCGCGGCATATCATTTGGTGGTGGTGAAAAAGGCATCCCTTCTGGTATTATGGCAAACCTCTGGGGCTCGGTAAATTGGGGTTATGTGAACCGTGTTGGAGGCGAGGCCGGAAGCAGTACAACAGCTGCCATAGGATCTGATACCGTCGTACCCGGTGGAAACCGAAATATCGGGGCGAGCAAGGCACAAGATGACAACGGCA
The DNA here is from genome assembly GCA_018467035.1 of Scorias spongiosa. Classification (NCBI taxonomy): domain Eukaryota; kingdom Fungi; phylum Ascomycota; class Dothideomycetes; order Capnodiales; family Readerielliopsidaceae; genus Scorias; species Scorias spongiosa. The sequence continues at coordinate 1,496,464 of JACSZZ010000001.1, forward strand.
TCATGGACGGGCATTCCGCAGTCAGTGGCATCGGTAGAGAGCAAAATGCCATCAAGGGCGGTGGCAACTCGCCATCTACAACAATGCACCGCAAGACCGCGAGCCTTCAGACAAATGCTACTAGATCAGCTGCCGAAGCCTCTCTCGAGGGTCCTGCTCTGCTACGGGATGTAGGATCAGAGGAGGTGTTTCCTAACAATTATCCCTTACCGCTGAAAGCGCAGCAAGCACAGTTCCGAATGCTTTTTCCCACCGTGCCTCGAACGGAAAAGGTCATACTCGTTTTCAGAGCAACATGGAACCCAAATGAGCAACAAGAGTTTCCTGGCAGAGTATACGTCACTACGCGTGAGATCTATTTCTATTCCCACCACATTGGCTTGGTACTTGTCACCAGCATACCATTGCAGAGAATACTCGAAGTGACAGCTGCACCTGGAAGGGATTGTGATTTCATTTACCTTCATCTGAAGCCGCATGCACTGTCAGATGCACAGGCTGAAGGAGAACGACGTCGGATCACGGTCAAGACATTTTTAGAGCCATTGAAACTACTTCAAAGACGGCTGGACTATCTTGTCGACAATGCGAACTCAGCTGAGCCGGACTCCCTGGAAGGAGCGTTGAGGATACTGCTTAAAATGGAACTGGAAGTTCCCAAGCGATCCTCGTCGGCTGAGAGCTGGGAGGAATTGAGCTACTCTCCTATCGGTGGCTCTCGTGGCAGCCAAGAACGTCACAAAAGTGAACGTAACCTCAAGGCGAGCCTCCATGTCGACAGTGGTCTCAGCTATCGGCTGGAAGATAGAGTAAAAACTGGCAGGGAGGTGCAGAAGTTCAAGCTACCTGCTCATCCTGTTGTCTATGCGCCCAAGGGTCTCAAAGCTAGCGTTGTACGGGAGTTCAACGTGAGTGCGAAAGGCTTGTTCCATGTCATGTTTGGCGACAAAAGTGCAGTTTTCCAGCTATTGTACGCAAACAGATGGGCCGATAATATAATACAGACACCTTGGAAGCAATCAAAGAGTGCCGACGACAAGACCAAGGCCCGCGCCATATTCACTAGGCAATTCAGCTCGCCTCAAGCTCAAGGATCAGGCGTTACATCTTTCCAGGACGTGCAGACAATAGACATCCTCAACGACCATCTTTGCTACGTTGTGAGGAACACCAAAAAACCATGGCGACTCCCATACCACAAACATTTCTCCTTGGTGACAAAGTTTGTTGTGACGCATTCTGCTAAGAGCAAATGTAAACTTGCAATTTACCAGCAAGTTGTTTGGCACAACAAACCTTTAGTTCCATATTTCAAACATCTCGTTGAGACTCAGGCGCTCAATGAGCTCGAAGCCGATGGCCTTGATCTCAGCAATGTCGTAATGGATCAAGTCGGCAAGCTAGGACATCACAGTAAGACGAACAGAGCAGTGGAGATCTTTGGTAGCATTGGGCAGCAAACGCAAGTGGCGAAGATCGATACCACGAAGACTCCTGCACCTGCGGTTCTCGGTGGCTTTAAACAGGCGCGTGCTGTAAGGCGCACAACATTCTTTGAACTTGTTGCACAAGATGCCTTGGTGAAGATAATCTCAGCCGTCAGTCTGCTGCTTGATTTCTTTATCGCCATTGCCAAGGGGACCATCAACGCATTCTCCGCACATACAATTCTAATTGGCCTACTAACGGCAAGTGCAATGTACAACTCGTGGCACTCTTACCGTGATGGTCTGGTGTGGTGGCACGAGCGGGAAGCTGGAAAGTACATGCAGCGATTGGGTGTCATGCCACAACCAGTCTTGCATCGCGCAATTTATCTGCAGGACATCGATGAGCTTGTACAATCACCATTTGGTTCTAGTCTGAATGTTACAGATTCATTGGATGGCATTGTCCCTGGTCCTAATTTCGACAATGGCAACATCCAAAGGACCTGTCGCTCGACCTTTGCAGAGATGGTGACTTCTCCGTTCGAGGAGGATACCTTCCGAACCAACACACCTACTAGCCGCCTTCGACGAACTCGTGCATCTCTAGCTCATAACAGGCATGATCTTCTCGTTGCAATGCGTGTCATCAACCGTGTAGAGAAGGATGTCGTGACTGCAGCCTGGGACGAATGGGTAGTAAGCGAAGGAAAAAACTGTGCAAAGGTAAAGAAACTGCTCTCAGCACAGAAGCTGGACGAGGATGGGTCCACCAAGAAGCACAAAGGTGATGCGAATCTAGGGGAGCAAGTCTTGTCAGAACTTGGAGAGGACTTTCATCAGTATTGTGAGAGCTGCAGGGCGGAAGCCAAGCAGCTGAGATCAAACATGGGTGGGTTTTGAATTTTCAGGAAAATCTACGGTTCTACGCGGGCTTACGTGCATCTGTATATAATAATTTAGATGATCAGCTTGTATATACCAACGCGTTCATCTCACAAATCCATACTACCTATATATCTTGCTTGGATTCTACCTCTTGCTGCATCAGGGCCTGGTCTGAGAGCTGTGCATTTACAGGATTCTTCTGTGATTGGTTATAGTCTTAAGCTGAAGAGTACAGGGCTTTGTTTGATCAACGTCACTCGTCGGAACGATAAGCAGAACTACACAGCATCGGTAGCCTTTCATTTCAGGATTGAGATCACTCTGATTGGTTTATGATCTTCGATATCTTGCATTCGGGTCTTTGCGTATACCTCCTACAACTTGGCAGCTAAGGTAGCACCATACCAAACCAGAGCCGCGAGGCCAACGAGGTTTGTGAGAGCAGATGCGCTGTGCAACCACATGAAAGACCGGTTAAGACGCTGCATGTCCGCAGATTGAGGACCCTCGTCATAACTCTTCTTACCGTCTTTTGTCTCTGGAAACGGTGTTAGCCGTTCGTCTCGTTCTCGCCCCAAACATGCGCCAGAGTTAATCACCTTGGTGCTTCCGCTCTTTCATGACCTTCGTCGTGAGAGGCCCAAACACGAGAGCATTGGCAATGCTGGTCACAAAAGCTGCTGCAATGGGTACAAGCGCGGTCCATCTGTTCTCGTCGGATATCAAGCCTGAGATGCCAGCATTCCTCTTGATCACACTGCCGCCTGCGCTCACAAGCTTGTTGCCAGGCCACGTCCAGGCCAACACCACAGGATACGCGCATTCTAACGCAAAGTATACCGGAACCAACTTGGTCTGTAGTTGGGCGAAAGAGGCTCGCGGAATTGCTTTGAACGCCACTGGCCCTCCAATAAAGGAGTTGAAGAAGTTAGAACCTATGGCGAGCCCCCATGCTGTGATGTGAAAGATGTTCGGGTCAAGAAACGATCCGAGCGAGGACATGGCGGAGAAGATGTGACGAGCCAATTATCAAGAAGATGGACCTAGAAGAGAAAATTGGATGACAAAGTAACTGAAAACGAAAACTCTGGTGGTTGAAATATATACCTTAACCAGCGAAGGGTTGAGATCTCACGCAGCTTATGTTTGTTCGCATAAAACAGTTCCCTATACCCTTCAACAGGCCGCGGAAGGTTCCAAGGTTGTGACGATCTCGGAAGGTGAAGTCATGAGGTCATTGAGATGTGAGATTAGATCAGATTAGATTGTATCGCATCACCAGACACATCTAGTTCCCTATCTACCTACCCAACTAACCTGATGCAGACATGACGCGACCGCGACGCGTCTACCTATATGGTTTCCCCGCGCGAGGTGTGTTCATTTGACGATTGCCTGTTCGGGCTGCTGCACTTACCTACCTACCTAGAGGTAGTTGCCTAGGCACAGTTCCAAGTACATACTGCTTCAGGTATTTTTGGACATTCAAAGGTTGAGGAATATAAAATCGCCTCCGTAGGCCACTCCAGAGATCTCCTGCTCCAGGTTGTACCGCAGTGTATCGATAAGATGGCGCAGAAGGAGGCGACGGTCTACATTGTAGATGTCGGGCGCACCATGGGCGAGGTCAATCATGGCCGTGTCAAATCCAACCTTGACTGGGCATTGGAGTATGTGTACGACAAGATTACTACCACTGTTGCCACAGGGCGCAAGACCGCGATGATTGGTGTAGTTGCTGTGCGAACAAGTGAGACAAACAACGAGTACGGTAATGTTGACGACGACGACGATGACGATGCCTACAGCCACATTGCCGTGGTTCAAGCCATTGCACAGATCCAAATGCCTGAACTGAGAAAACTGCGACAGGAATTGATCGTCAACGATTGCAACGTTGGCGATAATATGAGTGCTCTTGCGATTGCTGTTCAGATGATAAGTAAGCAATGCAGGAAGTTGCAGTACCAGCGCAGAATCGTTCTCGTCACAGACGGACGAGCACTTATGGACGCAGAAGACATGGAACAGATTGTCCAGAAGATCAAAGAAGACAACATTGAGCTCGTTGTTCTGGGCGTCGATTTCGATGACCCGGATTATGGATTCAAGGAAGAGGGCAAAGATGCAACGAAAGCTGGGAACGAAGAAGTTCTTAGGAAGTTATGCGATGACAGTAACGGTCTCTTTGGTACGCTTGCGCAAGCAACGGACGAACTAGGCATCCCTCGTGTCAAAACAACGAAGCCTGTACCTTCATACAAAGGGCTGTTGACCTTGGGAAGTGTCGAGAGCTTCCCTGAAACTGCCATTGGAATCAGCGTGGAACGTTATCCCAAAACCATGGTGGCGAGACCCCCAACAGCAAGCAACTACGTTATTCGCAGTGAAATGAACCCAGGTGAAACTGCGCAGTCGCCGCATACGCTCAACGACGACGGCACCGACGAGAATGGTCCGAACACCAATACTGACGGGTTGACCTCCGTCAAAAGCGCCCGTACCTACCAAGTTGTAGACGAGACTGCACCAGGTGGAATGAGGGATGTACCACATGAAGATCTCGCAAAAGGTTATGAATATGGTCGTACTGCTGTCCATATTTCCGAGAGCGATCGCAATGTCACCGATTATGAAACTGTTCCTGGGCTAGAGATTGTTGGGTTTGTGGAAAAACAAACATACTCACGATACATGGACCTGTCGCGTGCCAATCTTATCGTTGCCAGTCGAGCGGATGAAAAGGCCTCTATGGCGTTGTCGAGTCTGATCCATGCTCTCTTCGAACTCGACTCGTGTGCGGTGGCTAGGCTGGTTGCGAAAGAGAACAAGAGTCCAACGCTTCTACTTCTTGTACCCAACATCGAGCATGATCTCGAGTGCTTGTATGATTTTGAACTGCCTTTCACCGAAGATCTTAGAGCATACAAGTTTCCCCCACTTGATCGGGTGGTCACGGTGTCTGGCAAGACAATCGAAGTTCATAGAAACCTTCCATCAGACGAGTTGGCGAGGGCTATGAGCGACTATGTTGACAGTATGGACCTTTCGTCCTTCGGGAAGGACGAGGATGGAAACCCTACAGAGTATGCTGCACCTGATGAAACTTTCTCTCCAATGCTGCACCGCATTAATCAGGTGATCAAACACCGAGCAATATTTCCGGACCAGCCGCCCCCAGATACTTATGAGATACTGACGCGCTATTCTTCACCCCCACCAGAGCTGCTGAAGCGAAGTCAACATGCTCTTGATCGAGTGATCCAAGCAGGCAATGTCAAAAAGGTGCCACCCAAGGCTCGAGGGAAACGTGGACGAGGCACAGCGAGGGAACAGGAAAAGCCGTTGTCAAACCTGGATGTCGATGCCCTTCTTGCCGCTGATCCAAGGCGAAGTGCGACCTCCGGGAAGATCTCGTCTGACAATGCAATCCCGAGCTTCAAACAAATTCTCGACAAGGCGACTACTAGCGAAGACATCATCGATGCAATCAAGCAAATGGGGAAGATTGTGGAAAGCTGGCTCGAAAGCAGCGTTGGCTCATCGTCAGACGAGCGTATCATTGAGGCTCTCGGCGTGGTGCGCAAAAGCGCTGATGAGCTCGATGAGAGCGATGCATGGAATGAGTTCCTGCACCAGTTCAAGCGGAAGCTACTAGATGGACGGTTGAATGGCGAGAGGAGAGAGTTATTTGCAAAGCTAAGATTGAAAAGGATAGGGCTTGTCGATGTCAGCGATGATGAACAGACGAAGTTCTGGAGAATGGGGTAGAGAACAAGCTCATGAAGCGTAAATCAACACTTGTTTATAGCGCGGTGCCTTGGTGTCATGATTTTTTGTTGGCCTTCCAATCTCATGAACAATGCAGAGAATGCACAGGACTACTGTAATATGAGAAGATACTTTTCCTAAAGCCGCTTCATTCAAGCTATCAAACCAAGCGCCAATTCCCCTCCCTCACCATCCGGCGAATATGATATCCAATCAGGAGATAATCTCAACATCTAATGATGCTGGGGCCAGGCGTTTATTTTTGCGTTTTCAGACCACGGTCAAGGCAATGTGGCGTAGTGGCAAATGCTGGGGCGGTGTCGATGTGTACCAAGATCTCAGGGGCCATCCGCTAATGCCCGCTCCAGCCACAGCCAACGAGAAACAAGCGGCATTGGTCTAAGTAGTGGACGTAAGTGACTGCAGGTGGTTAGGATCCCCACGTCATCTGCTCAACTACACACAATTTCCCCCTAGCTCGAGAATGGTGATCGTACGACTGTTCGTCGTCGCCACATAATAATTGATACGGACGTCGCGTCACTGCCCATTGAGCATTCCCCTTCCTGTCATTCTCTTGTTCGGCTAGTCGTCTGGCAACGCGATCTCTTCTATACTTGAGCACACCGGCATAGAGCAGTGGCCAGTCGAGCCTGTGACGTTACCAGCATGGCTTCCAAAAGACCTTCATCAAAAGCGAAATCAAATGTAGCCAAAGAGGAGCCTCATGGCTATGAGTTCGGCGGACCGTGAGTAACATAGACCTGTCCGATTACTTCTCGTGCAAGGAACTCATAAATGATGCAGGCTCGGTGCTTCCTCCATCTCCATTGGGCTACCACTTCTCTGTTACGCGTTTGCATTTCTGTGCAACGACGTGACGGGTTGTCCAGCGCCTTCGCTTCTCTCGCCGAGCAAGTTATTCACCGCCCCGCAATCACAGCTGTCTCGGTATGACGGGTTCATCCATGGGCTTGAAATTCTGAAAGCAGAGGTTGGCTGGCCTGGATGGGCAGGTCTTGTCAACCTGGAGAGTGTGCTCGGCACTGCAGGTTGGTACTTGCTCAGCTTGTCCTTATGGGTATTCTTGCCTGGGAAGGAAGTCGAGGGTACGGAATTGAGATCTGGTGGCAGGTTACTGTACCGGTTCAATGCTTTTGCATCCGCCCTGTTCATTTTGGTCGCCCTCGCTGCGGGCACTATCGCACAGGGTGCTGATTTCCCGGTCTGGGTGTTCATCAACAAGAACTACGTCCAGCTGCTCACTTGCAACGTCGCGATCTCATATGTCCTTGCGACTTTCGTCTACGTACGCTCATTCGGCGTCAAAGCTGGGAACTCAGAAAAGCGAGAGCTAGCCGCTGGAGGTCACAGCGGCAATCTGATCTATGACTGGTTCATAGGGCGGGAACTAAATCCTCGAGTCACACTTCCATTATTCGGTGAGGTTGACATCAAATCTTTCATGGAGCTTCGCCCGGGAATGCTTGGATGGATCGTGCTTGACCTTGCTTTTATTGCTAAGCAATATGCCTCGTATGGGTACATCACCGACAGCATTCTCGTGGTCACATTTTCACAGTCGATCTACGTCCTTGATTCGCTTTGGATGGAGCCCGCTGTCTTGACGACGATCGACTTGACTACGGATGGATTCGGATTTATGTTGGCCTTTGGAGACCTGGTCTGGGTACCTTTCGTCTTCTCGCAGACCGCCCGCTACCTGGCGGTACATCCTGTCGTCCTGGGACCAACCTATCTTTTCGGTATCTTGGTCATCCAGTTATCGGGTTATTATATCTTCCGTGCCTCCAATAACGAGAAGAACCGATTCCGGACGAATCCAAACGATCCTCGCATCGCCCACCTCACGTATATCGAGACTGCTTCTGGCTCGAAACTGATCACTTCTGGCTGGTGGGGACGCGCTCGACACATCAACTACTTGGGAGACTGGCTTATGAGTTGGTCATACTGCTTGCCCACTCTAGCAGCCGGCTACAAGCTTGTACCATCGCTGCTGTATCCAGGCACTAGATTGGTGACCCAAGACGGCGTCCTCGGAGCGGCCATCCCGGTGACTTATTTCTATATGCTCTACTTCGCCATTCTCTTAATCCATCGTGAGATGAGAGACGAGGAAAAGTGCCGTCGTAAGTACGGCAAGGATTGGGACGAGTACTGCCGCAAGGTACCCTACCACATCATTCCATACGTATATTGAGACTTGTACTTAAGCATGTTTGGGCTGGGGACACTGAAAATGTACTATAAAACCGGGGGAAGCATGGCACGATGTAGCAAACAATTATTTTTCTCTTTGGCCCTAGTCCGGGTCTGATCGAAGCGACTTGGAGTCTTTCATCGTAAATCACAAGACTCCTTCCTCAACCAGGCAACCCTACCGTGACACTCAAGCGTGCTCCAGCACTTGGCCGCACCCCATACGACGACACCCCATGCCAGAGCCGGCCGTGCCAGGAGGACCCACCAGCCTTGCCGGCGGTGGAAGACCAATCTCTCGACCAGACACCAACAGCCCATTCCCACAAACAGGCCGCAGACCTGCACGCCTAGCAACAGTTCGTACCCATCCTCCGCCAGCGCCGCGCTCGCCCAGCCATGCCACAGGCCGCTCAGGCCGAAGGCCAGCAGCACGCCGAGCCAGCCGCCCGCCAGCGCTCTGCCAGGCTCGAACGCCAGCGAGCGGAGGAAGGGTGCGGCGCAGGCGTGCCAGTGGCGCGACCAGAACGCCGTCAGCGAAGGCGCTGCGAACGGCACGTAGAAGAGCGCGTGTGGGCAGCGCGGGTGCGCCAGCCAGTGCAGCGTCTCGAGCGCGTGCTGGATCGCCAGCAGCAGCAGCAGCACCTTCGTCTCCGGCACGGGCAGCACCATCACCGCGGCCGGCAGGATAACGAGCGGACCTGCTGTCCACACGGCCTGCTCGACACGGCTCGGCAGCGGGCGGTCCTGCGACACGGCAATGTCGAAGCTGTGATAGCGCATCTCCGTCGCGAGCATGTAGACGTACGTCGCCTTGCTCTCTGGCCTTGCCTGGGGTGGCCTGTGTTGGGAGCTTGACCGCCTCACGAGCGACGGCGGTCGCCCTGCCCGAGCCACCGCCAGGTCCCATACCTTACATGCGTAGAAGAAGCACACAATCCGCAGACCGCATGTCGCTAAAGGATCGCCGCTGCCGACCAGTGCTGGCACTGCGAGTAGGAATATCCCTGTCGCTACTCCTGCAGCCTGTACGGCCACACGGCTTTGGCTCTCGGCTGGGTTGGGCATCCGCCTTAGATGCTGGCTGTTTCGTCAGAATCGATGAGCGTCCTTGTTCGATTCGATGTTTACTCGGTGTTTGGTCCTCATCATTGTTGTGTGAATAGCGACTATCTGCCCTTTTTCGCACTTGTCAACGTCAAAGGAAAGCTAGGCTCTCCGCAAACACCCAGGAGCTTTGCGGGCTGATCGTCCCCCACATGGAAGCACATGGTGGTTGTCGGGATCACATGCTAGAGCTTGGCTTCGACACATGCTGACAGTTGCTGCATTCCGAACATGTGAAAACACAAACGTTGTTTTACGAATGCGACTGAGCTATTTGCCTGCAGGTTTTTCTAAATCTGTCTCTGAGGATACGGGAAAATTTGTCAAAAAGAGATTCGCGAAAAAAGACGAATGATTTCTATTATGTCTAGGCAGTATTCGTAGTCCATATGGGGTAATATATTGGTGCTCATGACAGCGTCTATACAGAGCGTGATGCGTCTTGAACATCTTCAGGTAAGGAGGGAATCGTCCAAAAAAAAAAAGTCACGGACGCGGAAACTCGAATCACCACCAGCGCCACGCTATGCAATCTCTGAGTCTAATTGAAGAAATGTGGTTTCGGTATTCTGAATAAGTTCATCAGGATGCCTTTAGAAAGTGAAGGTCATCAGCGCTGGGTTCAACGCAATGGGGAGGAGCAGGTGACTCGCTGCGACCGTGCTCATGGGGAGGATAGCAATGAAGTCCTTGATTTGCCAAGCTGTTAAACTGTTAGCATGCGCCTGTAAAGAGCAACGGTTTACGAGGGGAGTGGTTAGAAACTTACTGTAAGGAATGAACGATCCAGTGGCAAGGATGATCATGCCGACGATCGAGATGAGGGCGAAGGCAATGCTGAACTTGAACGCCTTCATGACCTTGGGCACTTCGATGAAGAAGTTGGACTGCTCAGCTTCCTTGGAGGTGGCACCCCAGGTCATGTTGATCTCGAACATGTGAGCCAGAAGAGCCTGGCTAACGTGAAGCGACAAACCACCCAAGAAGATGGCAAGCATTGGCACCCACATCAAGTTCTCGAAGAAAGCCTTGAAGAAACCCTTCTCACCGATACGGTAGCGCATAGTGGCGAGCGCAAGGTTACCGAGACCGTTAAAGACGATGATGATACTGAACCAGACCTTCCAGGAGTCGATGTAGTACTTGTCCAGGTAACCATTGTACCAACCGATGGCGAAGTAGTTGGCAAGGGTCAGGATCCAGGCGGCACCAATAGCGTAGTAAGTACCAATGTACGAGATAATGGTGATCTTCGAGGTGAAACGGATGTTGGAGAACAAGAAGGTGCGGAACAGAGGGGTGAATGGTCCCCTCCAGAGCCAGGTACGGAGAGGGTTGAACAACAACTCGTTGCATCCGTAGGCGTACTTCTCCCAACGGGCAAGCTCGTCGTAAACAGTGAGGGAGACACCCTCTTTGAAGCCATCACCAGCCCAGGCAGCAAGACGGATGATGTATCCGTTGCACTGGAGACGCAGACTCATATCGAAATCCTCAGACACGTGACTCTCGGACCAGAACTTGTCGTATCCATCCTCATCGACATACGCGACCTGCTGGATGGCAGCCCATCGAAGGATAGCGTTGTGACCGACGAAAGGAGCAACATCACCGTTCGAGACGGTGTACTTGATGGCAGTGTAGATCATGTTGGTGAAGAAGGTGATACCGTTCTCGAAGAAGTTGTGGACAACCTGCATGACACCAGAGCTGAATTGCATGATGCCAACCTCAGGGCTCTGCTCCATCTCACTGACGGCATCGAGGAGACAGTCGGAAGGCACACGGGTATCGGAGTCAATGAGGATGATGTAGTCGCCAACACGAATGTTGCCATCAGCCCAAGCGCGACCATGCTCTTCCAAAACCTCACCGAGGCAGCGCTCGTACTCAATGGCCTCGTCTTCCTGGTTCCAGTTCTCGTGGCGCTGGACTTTGGTGAGCTTTTCCTCAACGTTATTGGAGATCATCAAGCCGAAGTTCTGCAAGATAATGTTAGCGCTGCTTCGAAATGGCGACTTGGGTTAGAAAGATGGGGAACAAACTCACCATGTTCGAAGCCTTCTTGAATTTACCCTTACGAATGAAACCCTCAGAGCCATGCTTTGGACGAGCGGTCCAGCCAATGGAGTGGTCGGCGTAGAAATCGATACGAGCTTGCCTCTCCTCATCGTCGATGAGCTGCATACCGTCATCGTTGATGAAGATGTTGGCAGAACCACCCTGCAGCTCGTAAGTGGAAATGGCTTGTTTGATAGACCTGACGGTAGGAGCAATGACAGAGTCGAGACCCTCCTTGTACACTGGGCACTGGATGGTGACGTGTGGGAGGACCTGACGCTGGATGCGGCGGGGAAGCAGAGCAGAGTAGAACTTGCTGTTGCTGTTCATTTGCTTGATGGGACCCAAAATCTGGGCGAGACAACCGATGACGACCTGAGCGAAAAAGAGGGTGAAGAAGACTTGGACAGGCGTCAGAATCAGGAAAGCAATGCGAGCGTAATTCTGAGTGACGTAGACTTCGATGGCGATTTGACGGAAACCAGCGCCCAACATGACGGTAACGAGGGTAATGGCGAGAGCGACCAGGACGGAATTCTGCAGGTGGATTGGTCGTTCCTCTGGGAGCTCCTCTCCAGTCTCTTCATCGATTCTGACCTCGGTCACGCGAGCAATCTTCTTCTCGCTCATTTCCTCCTCGGCGGGCTCCTCCTCACCCTTCTCGTTGGTGGCCCAGATGAGCTCCATGAGCTCCGACTCGATGTGCTTAGCTCTCTTGACGAGGTTGGTTGGCTCATCGTCCCAAACGACAAGAAGGGCTTCGGAAGCAATGAAGGCAGCAAAGTGGTGCTTCCTCGCCTTGGGTAGATCCTCAATGGTTGGCAGAACTTGAATTCGAAGACCGTGGCGAAGTGGAACCTCGTGCGAAGCTGGGGTCCACTCGAGGAAAGTCTTGACGATTCTGCTGTTGACGGTCATAGCGCAGTGAACGTTGAGGTTGGAGCAGCCTGAGGCGAAAACAGACTGGGTAAGGTTGGGCGGGCATCCGGTGTAGTGTCCCTTTGCAATACGAACTAGAACACCTTCCAGCTCACCGTCTCCAGAACCAATCCACATGCTGGAGCATTGTTGCTGGAAGATGTAATTGACCATGACTTCATGTCGCAGACCGTCCATGTAGGTGGACTTGTGGGATGGTGCCAGAGAGGCTCTCGACGATCCGACGCCATAAGGTGTTGCTGGCCCAGATGGAGTGACCGCGCCGGTTGGTGGAGGCTGCTGCACTCTCTTCTCGGTCATCTCAGCAGCTCCATGGCTGGGTTGTTCGTCCTTCTTTCCAGTCTTGAAATAGCTCTTGAGACCCATTGTGACTGGTCGGTAGAGCGTAGGCGCTCTATAGTGGAGTGTCGAAGATGATCAACAATGTCGAAGTCGATTGAAGGAACCGACGGATAGAACGACGATGGCGACGACGACAGGAAGTAGAGCTCGCTGGAGGCTTCGGAGAAGCAGTAGCAAGCCCAGAGGATCAACTACGTGATCAAACGAAGGTATCTGGTGGGAAGACGGCAGAAGCGAGCGACGAGGATGAGATGAGAAGCTCCTGATCGAACAGTAAACCGGCTGGGGTGCAAGAGATAAAAAGAGACGAGGGCTGGGACTGCAGGTTGCAATTGGCGCGGCAGTAGTCAGTCTCGACCAAGGCCCATCGACATACAGACAGCCAGTGCAGGAACTTGGGATGGCGCTACGTGGAGAGTGGCAGCTGGAGAGGCCGAAGGTGGAATGGCGGACCAGCATCCACAACACCTACCGAGCGGTACACACACCCTACAGTACAACCGGTACAGCCCAGGGCGAAGACAAGCCAGCCGTAGCCTCAACAGGATTTCAGCAGCAAGACGACGGACTGATTGACTGACCTACAGCCAGATGGATAGACAGACAGCCAGAGTAAGGGCGGGCTAGCCAGTTGGTTAGCTCGAGTTGGGCAGTCGATATCGTATGGGCCAAGATCGGTTGCCATGTGGCTGCCGCTGGATAGGCCCAAAGCGGTAGGCTGGGGATGGGTCAAGCAAGCCGCCATCACGATACGATACTATACGGGAAGAAAACGTGTAGGGTGGATGTGCCAGGTGGAGTTGCAGCAAGGTAGTCAGGCCGCCACCGAGACGGGATGGGATGGGATGGGATCCATTCATCCATTGAGCCTCAGGAACCGACGCTCGAGAGCGCCTCGTCGAAGATACAGTACTGTAGTAGTACTGTAGTCTATTACCGTAAGTAAACGAAAGCCAGATCAACCAACACCTGGACTGCCAGCCAGCCAGTCAGCCAGTCAGCCAGTCAGCCAGCCAGCCATCCAGCCATCCAGCTAGCCAGATTAGAAGACTAGTGGACAAGCCCAAACTGATGGTGAGCGACTACAGTGAGTGTCTACAGGCTAGACCCGGTGCTGTGCTGTAGGTGATTGATCGACTGCTTGGTTGACAGACAGGAGATCAGTTATTGATAGACGGCGTCTCCACTTTGGGACGATATCTTGTTCACCACGCAGGGGTCTTACTGGATCTAGACGTGACCCCTGTCCGCTAGGTCTGAAGTAGTAACTGTGTCAGCCCAAAGAGGAAGCGTAGCGGGGCGCATCGTGGCCAGACTAGCTGGGTAGGGCGGAGAGGTACGTACCGGGCAGGAAAACGTGCAGCGTGGCCGCTAGCAAGCTCGGACCCCCCTGCTAGCCTAAGGTCCACTAGACGTCGGCGCTGTGACGTGAGGTGCGTCAGGTACGGGCTTGGCATGTGTTGATGGGGCAAGGATCACGACCGTCTGCCCAGGCAATGTTGCAGTGCGGTATAGCCTATCGTGGATGATGATACAATACCCACCATGCTCGACAAGACCTGAGGTGTCCCACTCCCATCCGTCGGGTATACTGTGTGACACTCTTGCCTTGTCTTGCCTTACCTTGCCGAGCCTTGACTTGCCTCGTGCTTCATTATCTTGTCTGGCCTTGCAGTGCCTGGCTAGTGCTTCATCTGCTACTATAGGTACCCCTCGTATCGGTACATCGTCGTTCCATAACTGCGTTCGCGCTGGCGGAGGCAGAATCTATAAAAACGATTCGAGCAAGGGTTTCCCCTGCTGTGGATTCCACCAGCGAGAATTCGGATAACGCCACCGCTAGCAATGCTATAGTGATGAATTTCAAGTTCAGTAGAGTTCAAAAGCATCAAAAATTGCCGGCTGGTACGGATTGAAGGTACCATCTATTGGTTCTCGCTAGCATTGTCCAATCCGTCACAGTGTTCTTTTTGGCTTTATGAGTATACCTACTGCACCGTACAAACGTCCTGTCTTGAATACGTCGATTAGCCTACCTTGATCTCAGCTATCAGTCGAGGAGCGATCGAGTCTGGCCTCGAGAAGTACCAGCTTCGAGCCAATGGCTTCTTTTTCCCTTTCTTTCTTTCTTTCTTCCTTGCCATTGAGGGCTTGAACCGAAGTACTGTTTGACATGCTCACTATCGGAGAGCACATGTTTTTTTTAAGATTAGAAGCCAAGGACCAATTTACGAGGTCTGGGCGAAGCTAGCAATCCAGATCTATTGATGAGAGCACGGACAGGTATGCTGGTTAGCAGATGCCATCTACTAGGATGACAGGCCTGCGGCTTTACCCACAAGCTACGGTGCCGTGGCGAGGCGACGCAAGGGTTGGCTCGCACCCTGTCTTCTTATCTAACGGTACAAAGACCACGACTGAACTACGGCTGCATCACAGCAGATGTGCATGGTGATGGGTTCAACGTCGGACAGGTCATGCATAGATTCGCTTTTCACGCATGCAAGCAAGCCAAGTCCCTCCCCTGCCGGCAGACGTGAATGCTGACCTCTGCTGGATGCGTCATGGGCCTCCAGTGGCGTCCGAGAAAGTGTATCGTGTACAGTAGACTTGAACCAATGCGATCAAACTCTATCACGATGCCAGAAGAGGGAAGTCAATAAACAGGATCTACCAGATCGGACGGCCAAGTCGATATCGAGATGGTGTGGCGCAACTCTCATCTAAACGCATCGGTTGTGAACATTTTGGGTTATTGATTTCATTAGTATGGGTGAGAAATAGTGCCAGCTCAGACCCAGAACTTTCGTGCTCTTGGCGTGACTCGGTGCAGGACGGACGGACCTGAAGCGCGGCCGCGGCGGGTGAGTGGTGAGGGAGGCTTTGTCGCTGGGACCGTCACTGCAGTCCCCCTCTCTCACACAGCAGCATGCAGCTGCAAAGACCTGGGTCCCTTGAACAACGACAGCTCACAATCCCTGAGCAACGCGATGCCCAGGTCGACTACCCTGCTATCTGGATACGACAGTCTCACTTCCCGCAGCTCTACGTGCAAGAAGAGAGTGACTTCCCATAGTATGCCTAACCCGTTGAATTCGCCAGAGAAAACAAGGCAGAGTGAGCCAAAAATACACATCTCCATCTCCCACCAATCGTGCGATTCTGCTTGAAGTTGGAAGGTCATCACGCGAGTAGCGGAACTAACGCTGGACACGACTTAGAGTGCTTGCATTGCATCGTTATGCTGTTCTACTCCCGCGCTTCCCTGTTTCCCCTCTCTCTCGCCAGTCCCAACCAATACTTCCTGACCTGGGTAGGAAGCGTCGCTCTGGGCGTTTGGAAGATTAGAATTATTGCCCATGCTACCAGATATGGTAGACAGCCAAGCGATGTGGCGAGTTCCAGATGACGATCTCGCCTTCACGCGCTGGTTCTCTTTCGCCTCGTTTCCAGTCCATGTCCAGCATGGGCCACATCGACTGGCCACACACGACTCCATCCAAAGGGCTGGCTGAATGGCGCGCGAGACGGGGCAGCAACCGTTGGGTCTTCCCGCATGGCTTCTGAAGATTCCGCTCAAGCTAGCCGGATGGTGGGAAAGCGAAATGTCGGTAAGTACTGCAGTGTACTGTCCGTGCTATAGCAGTGGCGTCTAGTGGCCTCCGGCGTGGCGTCCGGCAGGCATCTCTCCAGAACAGCTAGAAGGCTGCGCCGAAGTGCAGAATGGATGCGCCACCACCATGATGAAATCGCGGAAAGGTCCAATTCTCGCTTATAGCAAAGGAATCAGGTCGTGGCAGACCCACTGCTGGCTACCTACGGTCAGCGTAGAACAAAGAAATTCAACCAGTGGACCAATTTTTCTCCCTCCCTCTACCGCTAGCCGTTTTCCACGTGGCGATGGGTTGGTCACGCAGTCACAATCATCGCTGTGCCCGCCCGCCCTCCCGCCCTCCCGCCCGTCCGCCCGCCCGCCCAGCCACGCTGTGCTGTGTCTCAGTGGCCAGCGAGCGAGCAGCACCAGCCAGGTCAGGTCAGGCCAGGTCAGGTCAGGTCAGGTCGGGCCAGGCCAGGCAAAGCTACACGTTCTGTGTGGTCCCCCGATGCACCGGTGCGACCTCCCACGTGAGGTTTCGCAGCTCTCGCTTTGTTCTCTCGCCGTCTCACTAGCCTTGCGACAGCTACGGGTGTTCCTGCTGTGCAAAGGTTAGATCTGAGGCAAGTTCGACCTCACCTCTTTACACGCTCTCACACACCTGGGAGGACACAATGCTAGGCCGAGAGAATGAGAGCTGCCGTGTTCGTGCGATGGAGATGGGAAAAACGAAGAATTATAAACCCGCTATGGGAGCCTCTATGTAAAATCATATCCTCATCGATGTACATGGTATCTGTGGGCGGTTCAGAGTTCGATCAAATAAGCCTGTCCTCCCGACTCGTGAGATGTGAAAGGAGGGGGGAAAAAAAGTAAGTGAGGTAATCATAGAAACGCCGTAATGCCCTGTAGTCCCCAACCCTCCTCAATGTCTAAAATGCCAGTAAAGAAGTTCCCACGGACCCACTCGAGGGCCACCTGGGAAGATTAATTGTGCCGCCGTTACGGTATGTGCACTCTAGCATCCGTTGTAGCCCTTCTGCTGCCACATCTTGACACTCTTGACCACCATGTGGCCGGACTTCTCCCAGGTTGGGAACCACTGGTTGCGGTTGTTCCAGAAGTCCCTCTTCGCGCTTGGGGATGCATCGACCCATGGCTTGCCAGACTTGCCATCTTCGAACCAGCCCTGTGAGGAGATTGTTAGCTTGAGTGCGTGCTGGACATGGGCAGATCAGCAGGGTTTTACTTACGTTGGTACCGCCAACGGCAACGTTCAGAATGAGGTAGAAGTCCTGGTCGAAAGGAGTGCTGTCCCTTCCAGTCTGGCTCCAAGGGTCGACGAGACGGGTGCCGTTGGCAGAGCTGACTGGCCAGTTCACACGGTCCCACATTGGCTTGTTGAACTTCAGGTAGAGCACCTGGGCGAGACGAGTATCGACGTAGGTGAACAGGTACTTCTCGTTCCACTCCATACCGAAGGTGTGGAAGCCAGCAGCGTAGGAGGTGTGGAGAGCCTGGCGCTTGTTGTTGTTTTGCCACCAAGCATCATTGGCTGGGTCGGGACCCCAGTGAAGGGTGGAAGACATGATGTTATCACCGCCCTGGCTGTAGGTGTAGTTGTTACCGCGAGACTCTAGAATGTCGATCTCGCCGGACGCAGGCCACGGACCGTAGGTATCCTGGACTGGCAACATCCAAATGGCGGGCCAGAGCCAATCGCCTTCTGGCATCTTGGCGACAACCTCCACACGACCATACTTGATGCTTGCGCCGATCTTAGTGTTCAGACGAGCAGACTTGACTGGGTTGACGATGGTGCCGTTGGTGGTGTTGGTAGCAATCACACAGTTGGACCAGACATCCGACGTGCACTGGCCGGTCTGGGTCAGGTTGATCACGTTGTTGGCCTCGATGAGAGTAGGGTCCTGGAGGGTAGGCTTGATGTAGAGCATGCCATCCTGGATGTACGCGTTCTCATCGGTGTTGGTGGTCTCCTCGAACTGACCGTTGCCGAATCCACCGACCTCGACCTCCTTGGTCCAGACTTTGCTGTTGAATCCATTGGACCAATCCTCGTCGAGAACCGGGCAGTAGGTGTGGTTTTGCACTGACGACAGACCGTCGTAGATCAAGAAACCGGTGATACCCAGACCAATCAGGATGCCGATGACGGGAATCCAGGTGACCCAGCGCTCCTTTGCCGACTTCTTGTTGCTGAGCCAGGGCCGTTCGGCTTCGCCTTTCTTTATCCTCCTAGAGTGGAAGTATCTCGCAGGTTGAGGGGCGACGCTCTGGAAGCCAGTTGTAGAAGCAATTCTTGAAGGAGCTACTGAGCCGTATGGAGATGCGAAAGGGTTCTGGGGCCTGTTTGGCGTTGGGCTAATGCCATCACTCTCAGGCGTGCCGGGACGAGGGGTGTTTGCGGCTGGCGTGGCCGAAAGGTTCTGGGACTGATAGTGATCCATCTCGACGAAGACGGCGAGAGGTATAGGAATGGGTCAGGATGTCCAAGACAGACAGTTGCTCTATGGTTGGGAGGTAGAGATGAACGAGTGTCTGAAACCAACAGACTACGAGCACGGCAAGTAGGCTATTAAGTTTGTGCAAGGTGCCGACAGATTAAAACGTTTGAAGGACGGGGAGCAAAACGATCAGACGAGCAGACGATGCCAGACAGGCCGACCCTATGTAGACATGTCGAGCAACGACAGCAGCAACGAGCGACAAGCAACGATAGCGGCAGTGGGCGCGCCGCGCAGCAGTGGCGGCAGACGACGGTTGTGGATACGATGTCTAGCTCTGGGCCCTCAGCTGTCACTTGCAAGAGTCGCGACCACAGGATGTGTGGCATACGAAGGCTTTCACGACGCCCTCTGGGTCCTGCCTGGGCGGGAAGCTAAGCACGCTATCGAGCAAAACATCGCTGTGGTCGGTTGAGACGATCAGTTCTGGGCGCCTGCTTTCCCCAACTGTGCAGTGGCAGGGATTGGCATATTCCAACATGGTTTAGTTCCCAGGCACGGAGCAGACCAGATATCATATAGCGCAGCCATGTCCACTATACAGTACCTGTAGGTACTGTACTTGGACACGCAGAAAGGCGAGCCAGCTAGTCGATTCCGGCGGGATAAGCTTTGCCTCGACTCTAGGCCAGAGGTACAGTGCAGTACGGTACAGTACAGTGCAGTAGGTACAGTATGCACACCTACTTTCCTGCACATGCAGAGCAATAGGGCACACCCTACGCACTTCTGCTGGTCGGCTGAATAGCGCGGCCGACTACCCTGATGGAAGTTCGTCTCCGCTGGCGGGGTGAAGCGTACAGTATTTGGTGGTGGAGACGGGACGAAGGAAGCAAGAATGATAGCGGATCTCTGGAGGACGATCTATTCTTGGAGTCCCTCGTTTTCTCACATCCATACGCTACACTGCCAGGTGCAGTAAAGTGTAGCCCACTGCAAGGATGGCACATGGGTGGTTAGGCTCTTGTCTGTCTGCCTGTCTGTCTGTCTATCTGTCTGTCTATCTGTCAAGTGTGGACAACAATTAACGAGTGATGACCTGGGGAGGGTTGGGAGCCAGATCCGGATGTAGCGCTAACCTCTTGTCCACTCTGTCGAGACATGATGATGTTAGACCACTTGTGCTCGCATTGGGAATCAAACACGGCTGCATGGCTGGCTGACTGGCTGACTGGCTGGCTGGCTGCGCTCTGAATGAGAGAAGCAAACGGTCGCCATGGTTCTAGATGAGTTTGATGAGTGAGAGCTGGTAATGGCAACAAAGGGAGGGGGCCACCCTCCTTGTTCTCACACAGTTGAGCCCAATCCAGATGCAAAACCAGCCGGCGATTGATGACGGGCTTGGCACGACTAGACGGCGCTGAGGTAGAAGGTAGCGGCTTTAGAAGCCAGGAAGACGAGCACATCGCACTAGCGTATCCAGATGCAGCCGTGGGCAATGGCCGTGTCCATGTCGCATACTAATCTAGCAGGCTGGCGGTGGTGACATTTGGCGGGCCAACGAAAATGGGAGTACCTCGGCAGCTACTCAGATACCGCTTCAGACGTTCCTGCATTGGCCGTCTTGAGCCGCTGTGCCAAGGCAGAGATGGGCGTCGGAGCACGATACTGTACTCTTACCTATGCGAAATGCTAAATCGGCTACTAGCCAGGTACCTACCTACTTATCTACCTATGCCTATGTACTTGACTTACCTATTTTGGGCCCCTACGGTAAGAATCCTACCTAGTATTGAAGCTCCAGAAAAGGATGAAAGTGCCCACATCAGGAACCCGTCCAGCCACGCGGTGTGGCTTGAACTTTGCCTTGCGATTGACACCTGTGGTCTGGGGAGAGTTTTCTTACAACTCGAGCTTGGCCTTCCCCCAACTCTTTTCCTTTCGGGCAGAGTGGCAAACCAGATTGGCCACCGAGCCGTAAACTTCCCATCTACGACTTCAAGCCACCAGGCTAGAAGGGCTACCAGGTGGCCTGTCCGCAATTTCAACTTCGGTCTTGGCAGGGTGGATCGACGCCGTTCTGGCGACTGTTGCGGTGATGCCAGATGCGAGGCGCGAGGCACGACCCTCATCAGGTGGTCCGATTGACACACGACACGCATGGTCGCAGCATGGGCAGCCACTTTCGCGTCTGGCCCTTCTGGTTGAGAATTCGTTCATTGCTATCCGCTTGCATGGCGTCCTGCCGTACCGTCCTCACCGATGTATGTTGCGATTTGGATAGCCTTGCTGTCCATCCTCCAGCTTCGTCAGAGGCAGACAGCTGCCGAGACATGCTTTGGCATCGTTGCGGCCGTTGAAATCAATAGTAAAAGTAATAACACGATGCACGAAGGCGGTAACCCTTGCTTCCTTAACATTTTGCAACATGGATTTGGCTTTCTACTATCGCGTCATACTATGCGGTGGTACCCGTGGGAAACGGATACGGTGCGGTCCGCATTCGGACCGTTCCGGCAATAAACCTACCTACCTAAGTACCTAGGTACTGCGCTGCGTCGAGGTGTTGTGATGGATGGAAACGTCGAGGTTGAAGTTGACAGTTGAGATCGCAATCGTGAACTAGGTACTGCGCGTTCGGAACTTACGACGGGAGTAACGTGGCCTGTCATGTGGACGCACGGCGACACGTCTCTACGGCGGCTGCATACTGTACAGTACGAGACACGCCCGTTCATGCGTAACCATGGTCGCATCGCTGGGTAACGTGTCCCAGCGAGCCTTGTGGCGTCGCCGTACGACGACGGGGGCGTCATGCTGCGGACCTTAAGTCGACGTAGACATGGACATCTTCCATCCCCATCTCGTGGCCGTCTGAGGTCTGACGGCGGCAGGTGGCATACGTCGGGTCCAGCATCATACCCTAAACTCTTTAAACGCAAGTGTCGGTGTAGGTAGGTAGCCCGCTCTGGAGTCTAACTTCGCTGCAGGCTGCATGTCCAGGGTGGAAAGAAGGCGGAAAGGGAAAGAAGCTTTTGCGGATCTCACACAAGCGTCCCGTGTCATCCACTGACCGAGACTTCGGAATCCAAAATTGCAGGTGGTATCCATGTCGTCTCCCTGGGCCAGCCAGTACGGAGGAAAGTATGTCTTAGCTACATCACATCATAACACATTCGGCTTCATCTTTCTTCTGATCCTTACGGCTCAATTTGCCGTTCGTTGGCGCTGGTCGCGACCCTGACTTGTTGCCAGCCTTTTTCAATTCTTCAATCCGTTCGATTGCTTTGGGGAATTTATGTGCTAGATGCGTGTCAGTGCCCGATAACTCGTCACCATCAACACGTGTGATCGATCCAATCGCACTTACCAGCAGCCCTTCCATACCACCTCCTTGCCTCTTCGACGGATTTGGGGCAACCGATTCCCATCTCACTGAAGTAACCCATTGCGAACATCGCCTTGGCCAGGGGAGGCTCGCTGCTAGCTGCCTTCCTGGCCCACAGGTATGCCTCAGTATCCGAGTTCCGCAATATACCCTCGGCACCCGTGAGGTACCATCCGCTCAGAGCCAGCTCTGCTTGGTGTTCGCCCTGAGCGGCGGCCTTTGAGTACCATGAGATACTTGCCCGGTTGTCAATCTCCAGCCCTAGGTTGCCGTATTCGTAAGCCTGTCCTAACCGGAACTGGCTGTGTTTATTGCCTGCCCTAGCTGCCTTCGAGAAGAGCTCCCGCGCATAACCTGCATCTGGCTGCACTTTGCTTCGGATCTCGGCGTCTGCAGTAGATTCGGGGTCGTGTACGACCGCAAGTTCGTGTAGGGCGTGCGCATTCTCGTTGTCCGCATGGTTCACGGCACGTTTCAGCCATGTGACGCCCTCGTCGACACTTCTCGGATGGCCCATCAGGCCTTTTAAACAGATGACACCTACTTTGTACATCCCTGCTGCATCTCCTAGGATGGCAGCCCGTTTGTACCATTGAACAGCCTTTTGAGGATCCTTGCGAGTACCTCCCCCTTCTTCAGGGCCAATCTCACAACAGATCGCAGTCCTGTAAGCTGCTTGTGCATGCCCTTGCTTGGCTGCTGAGAGATAGAGGTGGAACGCTTCCTTTGGATCGTTCTCAAGTCCAAGGCTTCCCTGCCCATAGCAATCGGCCATGTAGAACATAGCATCTGGATATCCAGCTGACACGAGCTTCTTCAATCGTTTGTGCGCATCCAGGACGATTCTCTCTCGGTTGTTCGCAGTTGCCTTTGCGTCCAGCTTACCATTGTCGGAAGCAAGTGTGTTGGAAGCCTCAACGAGCTTCTTCACTAGTAACAGGGCCTTTTGGGAATTCTGTGGATTAGCGGCAACGTACTGTCTCAGCCTGTCAAGCTCTGCATTGGTTACTGGAGGTTCCGGTTCTTTGACCGACGTAGAGCTCTTGCGGCCTGATGGTGGCGGCGATGATATATCGTGTTGCCTTACCGGCATGGGCTTGGTGGGTTGTTGCTGTCGCTGTTCTATGAGACCAGGCCGGATCGGAACTGGGTGTTGAGGGAGCGCATCTGGGTTATCAATTTGGCTAGAGCCCTGGCTCGAAGCCGATCGTTGTGCTTGCAGCGGCGCACCAAAACGATGGTCAGTGCGTTGTTCAGGTGTTTGATGCGGTGGTGATCCTTGAGCCTGTCTATTGGCATGTACTGGCAAAGGAATACCAGGCTGGAGGGACCCGGAACCTTGCCGCATCGGTCCGCCAGGAGGTCGATTGCGACCTTGTGGGGAATTTTGAACTGGCAGAGGACTTGGTAAAGGCTGACCATTGCCATAATAGCGAGAAGCAGGTGGTGGACCACGGCTTTCTGTCCGTTCAGAATATTGTGCTGGGTAGTCGAGAGAACGTCGTGGACGGTCGTGGACGCCTATGGAGGGTGGCGGCCGCATCTGCTGCCGGTAAGGCAGCCTTTGCGTGTCTCTACCCGGGATCGCAGCGTATTCGCCAGCCTGAGGGCTACTGGAAGGACGTTGCGAATCAGGTATGTGAGGTTTTGGATATGCCTGTTCCTCGAATCCGAATGCAAAGCCGCCAATGCCTTCATCACGCGCAGGACTTTGCTCTATCGTAGGGCCTCCTTGAGACGCTGGAGCGCTTCTAGATGGCATGATCGGAACACTCTGGCTCGAAAAGTTGGATTGCATTGTAGGAAGAGGCGGTGGAACGCTTGCGGTTGGACTTGCATCACCAAGGTGTTTGTCGATTGTCTGTGTCCGCTTGTGCAGGTTTGAGGTCTGATTCGGCGCTGCGCTGTCAAAATCTGGCATCTCAGCTTCAATCTCTTCCTCTCGGGTCATTGGGAAAGTTTGCTCATGCTGCCCCGATTGAGATGATATAGACTGTTCCCTACGCGAGCCAACCTCCGTATTGTGCTCAGTACGAGCCAGTGTCTCCCAAGCTTTGCGTGGGGGAATATAAGCGTAATCGTCATGCTGAGAGTCGTAATGCGCTTGGTTGGAGTGTATGACTGCATTCGAGCCGTTTGTGTGATGCGAGATTGAAGACTTGGTTTGCGCGTTATCACCAGTCGTATTGGTAGGTCGTTGCTCCAAACTACTTCTCCTCGCAGTAGTTTCCGTTGGGATGGGCTCACGTACTTCGTTCGCTTTCTCATGTCGAGAAGAAGGATTTTGTTCCCAGCTCTGAGTGGCAGGTTCGTGTCGGAAGTCGTATTGTGACTGTTGTTTGGGCGGCCAAGGGTCATTTTGAATTGCGAGGCCCGAGTCGGGATGACGCCTGCTTTGCGCCGCAGGTCGCACTTCATCGGCAGAATGCCGCACCTGCGCATCTCTAATCGGTGGCGGCGGTTGTGGCGCGTTCGTCCTGTCGAAGCTACGAGACGCATGGTTCATTGCAGGACGATGAGATGGATTCGGCACATGAGGGTTTGGAGCGTTCATGAATCCTTGGCGGCCTGGGCCACTGCTCGTACTGGGACGCTTTGCTTCCTCAACTCCATTTCCCGTGGCCTTGGCCGAAGTCCCATGTGAAGTACTGGGCCGAGAGTTATCCTCACTACGCCGCGACACCCCACCTCTGGTTTGAGAGCCTGCTCTCGAACCCGGCCTACTACCGTTCTTGCTCATACCAGGAAACATAGGGAACGCATTGTCTTGGGCTAGGATCTTCGGTTTTTCCAAGTCTGCGCGCATGCGTGCCTTCTCCCGCTCTTTCCACTCGGCCATGGTAAGCTTCTGGGGGGGTTGCTGATGTTGCGACCTGACTTCTCCATCAGATCCTTGGGGTTCGTGTTTGACGTTTGATGTCGGTGGTTCGTTGTAATTCGCATGCGGAGGGCGTGTCTGGCTGCTGGCAAAGGAAGTCTGACCATCCCTGGGAGGCCTAGGCCGTTGCGAGGGACGTGGAGCAGCTCCAGCGCTGGGATTTGCCGTCTGCATGGGCTGAAGGCGCGCATCATATTGTCGTTCTTGTGTATGTTCTTGTGTATAAGGAGTACCATTCGCATAGGCAGGTTGTTGGCGGAAACTTTGATCGCGAGGGTTCCTGTCCCCACCTCGAGATTCGTACATCGGCTGCTGATTATGATATTGCGCCTGACCGTATTGATCGCTATAGTCCTGCCTTCGACCCTCGCGCCGCACATATTGTGTCGTCTCTGAAGGCATAGAAGCTTGCGAACGGATGGGTCGGCCGTTATGATGCGGGGGAGGAGGCGCTTGGGTAGGATGCGCATTGAAATCCATGTTTCACAATCCCGCGATGGGAGAACTCGTGGTTTCGTGCAGCCAAGACGCTGTCATTCAAAGGAATCCTAGGTCTGGTCTGGAGTTGGCGCAGGGCCAGTTGGAGAGGGCACTAGGTGAGTTGGTGGCTGGAACAAAGAAATCAATCGTAAGGGCACATTGGGCAAGAAGTACGGGCCAAAGGAGAATGATCAAACGGAAGAGAGGGTCACATGGACAACAAAGGAAAGACGATAGATATGAAGAAAGCAGGTCATAAGTCAGGCTGATGAAACTTCACTTGGGGGCACCTGGTCAAAGTCTAGGGCATCGAAGAGAGGACGTTTCAGCTGGCGGTACGAAGTGAGAGATGAGCGTTTGATCCTCCATCACCAGCGTAGGTAGTGTACTGTAGGTGCCGATCTACTCAGGTACCTGACTACTGTCGGTAACAGGATTAGCGGTGGTGGGAAATCGACCTCGCGTGAGCGCGCAGAACAGATGAATGAAATAGAGGAGGGGCAAGGCCCATACCAGCATTCCATAGCCAATCAGAGCTCGGTCGCATTGGTTGCGCCAGTTGATCATCACCAATGACGGTGCGTCACGAGACGAGTACCCGCTTCTACCCGCATACCACGACTCGGTCGCTCCCGAGGTCAGTCTCCAGGGCTCATTCATATCCTGAATATCTACCATCGTACTTGGAAGCCATCTATCTGGGCAATTGGAAGTGTCTGGGCTGGGTAATACTTCTATCGGGGCAATCCGAACGATCTCAATCATCACTGAGCTGTGGCTGTGCTTCATATCTTGCGCCACCTGACCTCATATAGGTACCTACTTTGGGCCGTCCATGACCTCGAGGTACCTATTCAACGCTTCATTATTCTTCAATACCTTAACTTGACTGGATCAGATCCAAGTGACACCTGCACTGGGCAGACTCTTACCCTCGTCATAAAAGTGCCCACTCGACATTACGTCAACACTTTACGATAGCTAGGTAGGTACCTACCTCGGGGTCCCTCCATGGCTGTCTGTTGTAGAGCGGCAAGCTGCCATGCTTACGTAGGTCCACGGGTGTTTCAGAATGGAAGATCACTGTGACGTAGATTTGTCTTTGGCACCGCTGCGATGTTGGTCCATTGGATTAGATTGGATTGATTTTTGAGACAAGACGCTTTGTTTTAAAGTCGTACAACCATCATTACCTGGATCATCCTAGTGCGTCTGCTGTGTAGGCAAATGTGCCACAATCTACTTGTTGAGCTCCTCCGACCTCTTCTTCAGCTCAGCCTTGCTCGCAGGCTGTCCGATATCTTCGCTAATCACTGGTCCCAAGTTTGCTGCGTGAGCTTTATGGTGTTCCGCAGCGTTCATTTCCTGGTGCAGCTCGTGGGTTGACGCAGTCGAGTCTTTGGACTCCTTGGCAACCTGATCGGTCAAATCTGAGGGTGATGATACACGTGTCAGTGTTTGAAGGTATACAGGCAGCTGGGATGATGTTCGATGACACCTACTGCCGTGAGTCTCTTCCTCCTGTGGTAGCACTGGCATGATGATATCTCGGCTGCTCAAGATTCCGTGGGATAGACTTGCTCGGAGAGACGGGTTTCGAAATACGGCTCTGGCGAGTTGCGTGAGGTGCAGTGGGGGATGAAGTCTGGTTATGCAGAGAACGAAGACGACGAGAGGTAGGTGTGTAGAATGCGAGTAGGTATGTCGGAAGCAGCTCTCATCATCGCTTGGCTTACGTATCTGACCATCTTTCCTGCCAACCTGAACCTGCGTAGGTAGGTAACGTACCCATGTAGACTGATCATGATCACGAGAGCTTCAACATACCACTGGGCAGTACCTAGGTGATGACGCAGGTATCGATGAGCTGTAAACCTACTGAAGTGCTCATTACCTACTTACCTACCTGCTTAGGTAGGTATCTACGATATGTAGGTAGGTAGGTACCCTAATGTTGGGCACATCGGAAACGTCTGGGTGATCCCCTATCTGGTAAGCCGAGCAGTTTTCCATCTCTAACTTCCGTTTCTCTCAATCGCTTCTTTGATGTTACGAGTCTAGCATGGGTGCATTCCACTCTCGTGTCTACCTATCGATGAAACCCGCAAGGAGCCTAGCCCCTAGCGCACCAGAAATGGTAGATCTTATCGTTCACAGGCATATGCAGATTGTGTATGCAGATTGTGTATGCAGATTGTGTATGCAGATTGTGTATGCAGATTGTGTATGCAGATTGTGTATGCTCCCTGTCAAGGTGGGGTAGACGTTGGAGGTGAGGGGTAGCTCAAGGTGGCAGTGTGCAACCTCCAGTCTGTACACCTTACCTACCTAGGTATTACCATATATGGAGACCAAAGATCTTTCAAATGGCCGTTGTATGTGAGTGAGACGGAGCGTTTGTAGTGAGAGCAATACTGTGATGGAGTTTGATCAAAGCTATAGTAGTAGCCGCAATGAATGAAGACCACAGCTTGCAATCCTTTATGGTGATGCACCAACCGGAGAACTCAAACTCCCGCCACGACCAACTCGTCGTTCAGCACTCCATACTCCTCGCTCTATATGCTTCGTGCTTCATGCTCCATGGTCCATGCTCCATACTCAATGCTCCAAACTCACTTTTCTCATTCGCAACAATGCATGAAGCAGCTCTCCACCACCTGCGGTGTCATCTTGGGGTTGTCGGGTTTGATTGATTTATTTCTGGATTTGCCATGTCAGCTTGGAGTTCTCTGCTCGAGCAACGACAGCACGACACCACGTGTTGTTCTAATCAGAGGGGAAGTGGGACATACGCAGGTGCAGCTGCCGCTGGCACACTGGCAAGAGTCGTTGGAGCAAGATCCGCAGCCACCCATTTTGAGAGAGGTAAAGTTGCTTCGGTTGAAGTTGGAAGGTGTAGTTGGAGGTTGTTCTGTTTGTCTGAAGATGTCTTTGTGCGTTGGCTGGAGCGTGATGAGAGAGAAAGAGAGGTAGGTTACTTGAGGTGCTGCACACGCTATTTAACATTTCCACCCTCTGGTCCGATATCTATGGGATTGGCGACAGAGTCGGACTCCACCTGCTGTCTCAGGTATGGCCCACATCGACGACTCATGACCAGCTCGCTATCGGTAGAGATCGTATGTTGACGGGCCACTCGGATCGCAGCAGATTGGCCAGTCTACGTCGATGCTCTTTCTGGTGGCGGGGTGCTCGTGCAGTGCAACGCAACCTGCACCGACACCGTGAGATAAGTCTCCCATCCAGACCAATCCGACGCCGCTTGGAATGGTCTGTTTTTATGGGGACTGTCACGAGCCTGGCCCCAGTGACCGTCCACATCCTATCAAGTTCGGGCCCTGCAGCTGAAGGGCCTGCACATGCAGACCTGACAGGAGCGTGCGATACTTTCTCCTCGCGGCCATAGTTCGTAGACGGTCTCGCATGCAGTCTTGCATGCATGCATCATCAGCTATTGCCATCGAATGCAGTTACAAGTAGGTTTTTGGGCGAATCACACCAGAGAAGCGTTGGCCCGGGCCCGCGTCCTCGGTCCGCTATCGGCTAGCTTTCCCTTCACGGTTACATCTAGAGGGATTTGCGAGCCAGAATGGTAGCTCGATGTAGATTCTTTTGAGTAATGGCATCCACCTTGCCGCTCGACATCCGCGGCGTTGGCGGATTGTGGCCGTCGAAGGGATCGTGTATGAGGAATACTCGGTGGAGAACAAACTCGAACGTCTTTCCCGCTCATCCGGTCTGTAGCCGGTGAAAGCCATTGTTCAGAGAAGAAAGCGGGGACCACGGACAGGCCGTCGGCCGGCTACCTAGCTATTACCGCAAGTGGATAGTCATGCCTTCTCCCGGTCCACACCAGAGAACCTTTATTAGTTCATCAGATGAAAGGCATTTGCCAAAACGTAGCGGCATGCACGCTCGACCCACGCTTCCCATTGAAAGTCTCCAGGTGACATTCTCGCTGATCAGACCATCTTGCCGATGCCACGTACTAGCCGTTTCCATGTGTCGCCGTATCCCACGTCGACTACACCCTCTCCCATTCTCGCGCTCGAATCTCGCAGCGGATAGTCGAGTTTCCCTGGGATTGCAGTTCGAATCGCCCACGGCATAGCGTCCACGCAGACACTCTTGGTCACGCAAAGACCCCTCAATCCTTCGTCGCCAGCGAATCGGCCGTACCCAGACCCCTTGACACCTCCGAATGGCAATTGAACAGCATAGTATGCTGCGAAATCATTGATCGCCACCATGCCCGCTTTTATCTCTCTAGCAAGCCTATCAAGATTGCCTCTTGCCGAAGCTGAGTTCGTCGGACCAAACACCGAACAGCCGAGCCCGTAGATGGTGCCGTTCGCCGCCTCAACGCACTCGTCCACACTTGCGGCCCGCATCATGACACATACTGGAGCGAAAAGCTCTTCTTGAGCGATGCGCATCTGTGGGGTAACATCAGCGAGCAGAGTGGGCTCGAAGTAATGGCCTTGTTTGTGTTTCGCATGCTGGTGTCTCGATCCTCCAGCGATCAGTCTCGCTCCTTGAGCCACCGCCTCCTGGATAAGGCTTTCTAGTTTGGAAAATGATGCTGACGAAACCATTGCGCCAACATCTACCTGCCCAGCTTCTGCAGGGTCAAGATCGTTTCCCACACGTAATGCTCGAACCTTAGGCGTCAGTGCTTGTAGCACATAGTCGTAAGCTTTTGGCATCGCAATGACCCGTTCGATACCGATGCAGTTCTGGCCAGCTGATTGAAAGACACCTCGCATGATGATGGAAGCAACCCGATTCATCTCACCCTTCGACTCTGGCTTACCATCTGGCCTGTCGAGAATGATGGCAGCGTCTTTACCTCCGAGTTCCACGCATAATGGTATGAGGGTCTTCGCTGCGCTTTTGGCAACCTCATGTGCAACAGGTTTCGAACCAATGAACGTGAGATGGCTGATGCCTGGGTGGGAAGTGAGATGTCCAGCAGTCTCCGGCCAGCAAGTAATTGCCTGGACCAGATCAGGTGAGTGGCCACATGCACTCAAGGTGGAGCGGACAAGTTGCAAGTAGTATTGCGTGCACCAAGCAGTCTGTTCGCTGTTCTTCACAACAATTGCATTTCCCGTGAAGAGAGCACTGATGATAGGGCCAATGAAGTTGTGGAATGGATAATTCCAGCTCACGCAGGCTGCAACAACGCCTAGAGGCTCATATCGCACCTCGTTGCGCTTGTAGAACATGAGCATGTTGGTAGGCCGTCGAGATGCAGAAAGGGCCTTTTCTCCGTGAGTTATCGTCCACTTAAGCTTCTCTGCAGTGACTAGGATTTCGCCGAATGTGGCGTCCACACGCGTCTTGCCGCTGTCGAGACACGCCGCTCTTGCGATGATCTTTTGGTTATCGAGGACATAGCTGAAAAATAATAAGTTTCTGGGCTTTCGATCTGGACTAGCACGACATACCGCAACAATGTCTTCAGAACCTTTCGTCGTTGCGCGAATGTACTCTTTGCCCAGACACGCTGGGCTTCTGCTGCGCTCGCTATGGCTCGATCAATGCCATTTGGTGTCGCAGGGTTGACGAGGCCAAGTAGGGCGCCATTGGTAGGGCTATAGCATTGTACGGCAGTAGAGCCGGGTATTTTGATGGAGGGATTCTGGAGTTGTTTGCCTGTCCATCCATCCTGACATTGCTCAGGAATGGGGACGACCACATGAACTGGTGCTTCCTCATCGAAGATGTTTCGGAATAACAGCCAAGTTATAGTGAAGGCGAGCAGAAAGACTACAAGAGACAGTCTGTGTTGCTCTGCGATGGCCCTTGCGAAATCTTTGGACTCATTAACCCATGCGGCCAAAAACTTGATCGTACCGACAGCATCATGATGCGAAGCCGCGTGATTATGCCCACCCAAGTGAATATCCATACTCATGTAGGGAGGCACTTCACTTTATCAACAGGCTTACAACTTGAGGAGAAAACCTACCTTCTGCACCGCTGCCGCCGCATTATCATTACCTGGACCCTGAGTTTGCTCCGCGGAAGGGGGAGGTGCGGCGCTGTTGATGACTTACTAATCGTGCAGTGGTGAGTTAGGTAATATCCCTGTCTGGGTAGCGGTTCGGGGATTACCCTTCTGGCTTAGTCATTCAAGTACCCTTGACCAACACAAGTCGATATCATCTCTCGGGACCGCGAATACCCCCTAAAGATGTGGTTGTGGTCAACATATCAAGTCTATTGACTTCCAGGCTCAGCAGCATCACCTTGGGATAGTTCCTGATGGTCTAAATCGCCGAGAGAGGAAATCAGCGTGGTCGTCTGAGACGGAGCCACCGCCTGCGTTGCATGGAGAAGTGGATCTGGGCTGCCACCGGCTTCCACGATCAGAGAATGAGGCGTAACAACTAGCCGACGTGCACAACGTTGTGCTCTGCTGCGATCTGTATCCACTGAATTAATACCAAGCAGAGTGCGAAAGCCGAGATCGATGGCAGTGGAATACCTTATCTTCATGTCTCCATGGTGGAGTATCGAAGCGATCAGTGCTATGAATTTCGCATGGGTAAGTAGGGAAAAGAATACTTCATCGGTTGTGGACTGTGTGTTTTCACTCGAGTGTATTGTTGGTACGTGTCTCGACAGTAGAGAATATTCATTGTCGTAGGCTGCATTTCATGGAGTGTCGAAATGAGCGATCTGCCCTGCATCTCCGCATTCGCTCTGGTGAACTTTACTCTAAAGTCTAGGCTGAATCCTTCCAGCTAGGGCTGTGAGGGTCGAGATAGATTGCGTCAACCCAACCTGCCTATGGTTTTATCATGCAGGCAGCAAGCATGAGCCTACGTCTATTCCCTCTCTGAGCTCTGCTCTGGTAGATACGCTCTCCACGATGCCCTCGTCAACTTCGTCGACCACGGGGAAGGAGGGTAACTCCTCCCCACCAACAGATAACACGGCTTCGATAGCCGCCAACCATACGCACCTTCGCCAAAAGCGCGCCCGCTCCCAGCTGAGTTGCGCACCATGCCGCCAGGGCAAGCTCAAATGCAACAGGGACAGAGACCCGGCTTGCGATCAATGTCTCAAACGCGGTCGCGAGTCTGCCTGTATATACGTACCTCCTCCGGTGAAGAATAAGCCCAACCAGAATGTGAAAGGCAGGATACGGCAGCTTGAGTCACTGGTGGTCGACTTGATGAACAAGCAAAATCAATTCGCAACAGAGCGCACCAACTCGGACACACATGGAACGGACAACAAGAGCCAAGCCTCAAGCTCGAGCAATGATGCGATCAGGACCCCCCCTAGCGCCACGGCGCATGACAACAGATGGCCAAGTCAAACAACTGATCCTAGCTCGAATTGGAGCGAAACATCGTCGGCTATGCGCACTGAAGACAGCCCAGATCCTGTTGTCGAACAGGCCAGCAAACCCTTTGGACAGATGAAGATCAGCAAAGGCGAGATCAGCTATGTCGGCGAATCCCACTGGCAGGCCATCTTGGATGGCATATCTGAATTGAAGCGTGATTTTGGTGACGAAACTGGAGATGGCGGTAACGACGAGTCGTGGGGTGAAGATATACAAGAATCGCCCTTTGAACAGACGCTGAACAGCTGGGGATCGACGCCAATGGGCCCAGCTCAGTCAAACGCAGCAGGTCTAGGATTCATGCTTGGAAATGGCGTCGCAAAGACAAAGGCTGATCTCCTGCGGGGTATCCCAGAAAAGAGAGTTGCAGACAGATTGCTTTCGCTCTGGTTCAATTCGCCAGATCCCTTCAAGCCAATCATCCACGCGCCGACCTTCCAGGACGAGTATCGCCGACATTGGAAGAATCCACAAGCGACGCCTGTGATGTGGCTAGGTATCTTATTTGCGATTTTGTCTTTTGCTGAGTCGTTTGGCCTGCGCGATGCCGACCCCACGACTGAAGCGGCAAGGAAGTGCCTGGAGCGTGCCAACTTCTACCACGAGCATGCCGCCGCTGCAGCAGTACTTGGAGACTTCACTCGGCCGAAAGAGTATACGCTCGAATGTCTCCTTCTCTATGCCGCTGGCCTTCGAAGCAACAATGCCTTCGTTAACATCTGGCTCATGATAGGCCTGGTCTTGAGGCTCGCGCTGCGCATGGGTTATCACCGTGATCCTTCTCACTATCCTGGCATCTCGGTGTTCCATGGTGAGATGAGGCGCCGAGTTTGGGCCTGTATCAGTATGATTGATACCTTGATATCTTTTCAACTGGGTTTGCCGAGTATGGTTCGCACCATCAACAGTGACACGGAAGCTCCAAGCAACCTACTTGATCGAGATTTCAGGAAAGACACAGGAATCTTGCCACCCAACAGAGACTTGAACGAGCTTACCCCCGCCTCGTATCTGCGGGCGAAGCTGAGAATTGTAAGAGTGTTCACACAGGCAGCAGAACTGAGCCACTTGACAGTGACGCCGCCGACTGAGGAGGTACAGAGGCTGGATCTCGAGCTTGAGGAAGCTAGGGCTGCAATCCCACCCCTATTACAGATGCCAGACATGAGTGAGGGCATTACTGAGCCCGCTGAACAATTGATGTGTCGATTCAACCTTGATCTCTTGTATCTGAAGACCAAAACAGTTCTGCATCGACGGTATATGCTGACACCGCTCGCCCAACTAAGTCCAGAGGAACAAGCACGTGGGATTGGGGTCAGTCGCAAACACTGCATAGAGTGTGCCCTTCGAGTCCTCCAACATCATCATACAATATACCAAGCTTCACAGCCTGGCGGGCAATTGGAGTCGGTCAAATGGTATATGGGCTCTATCAGCACACACGATTTCCTTCTCGCGGCCATGGTCATATGCCTCGAATTGAGCCTTCAAATAACCAATGAACCCGCTGCTCTGAACCTTCCGTGCCCAAGGCGCGCAGCAGCGATGAAAGCCCTGGAGCAATCTCAACATATATGGGAGGAAACGAGTCGAAGAGGCAAAGAAGAGCTTGCAGCTATGATGGCAAGTGGCAGGAAAGGCTCGGGCACGTCTGGAGCGGCTCATTCGTCTTTGGTCAATGATGACGTCTGGAAGACTGGAACTTCACATATGTTTGACGAGACCGACAGGGCCAGCCGTGCCATGGCTGTGATGATCAAGAAGGTCAAGCAGACGAATTTCCCTGCAAGTGCGTGGCAAAGCAACGCGCCGTTCAAGCCCATCGATCATGGTGAAATACCTAATGGTGCTCTTGGGGAAGTTTCTGCCCTTTCAAATGATACGTCTACAGCGATGGATTCTGGCAACTTCAGTTCCGGTATTGGCAATGCTTTTAATAACGATATATCAGGCTTTCCACAAGAGGCATTTGCTCTAGAAAACGACAGCTCTTACTTGTTTGCTGAGCGAGACAACTCCAGGGCATACCCTGTGGGCTTTGACTCGGGCATCAATATGGGCAATGGTAATGGGCTCAATAACGTGAAATTCGACAGCACAGCGGATTCCGCCAACCACAGTAGCGCTGGCCCCTCCCCACAGGCTTATGCTGCATTCAACCAGACTGGACCTCCTGACCTGGACAACATCAGTAACATGCTCGATCTTTCCATGGACATTGACTGGGAAAACTTTGATGCCACTACGCTGGGCACTGATGAGCCACGTGCACACATCTTTACGGCATTCCCGAATTTCGGTCCGCCAACCAAGCTACCTCAAATGAATAGGCGTGGTGATTTCCGCGCACTTTCCTCCGTCGATCCAACATTAGCTGTGCCCGGCTCAAATCGTGCTTACGAGCTCTCAAATTATCCAGAGCTGGTCCTTGACTCAATGCTGGACATAGATTCCAGTGGCAGAGAACATACCAACTTCGCTCATTCCACGTCAGCTGGGTGATCGCGCTCAACTCGGGTTCTGGCTGATAGCCAGTGATCCGCTCGTAATCTCTATGACAAGCTTATTGAAACTGGGAGTCCTGACCTGTTCAGTATTCCCATAGTTTCGCTTAGCTGCGCACGACTAGTAAGCAAACGCCATTATGATACATCCAGGTGCCGAAGACGTAAATGCCTTCAGATACTCGAGCTCTCCCCTGTTGCGTCAACCAGCAGAGTTTGGGACATGTTAATATACAAGTTTTCAATGGCTCCTTGCAGGGAATAAGCCAGCTGACTGATAACCAGCGAGCGACTTTCCGTTGGGCTCATTGTCTTCTACGCATTAGTTGGTAGCATTTTCCGTCACCAGCCTACACAGTGCTGCCCAAGGGAATTCGACCCTCTGATGAACTTGTATCAGCTGGAAACTTACAGGGTCACTGACACACATGATCAATACAGAAGTCCAACCGGCACGTATCATGTAGTGGGACTATATTCCCCTTGCGCAGAGCAAAGTTGGGACTAAGCAGCTCGCGCTGTATACACTCATACTATGGCAGTCTCGGCGCCTGGAAGAAGTTTTGATTGGACCGTGTAGTGGTGTGAATCTTAACAACCCCTTCTTCAGAGACCCGCACTTTGACAGAGGACCATTGGAATCTGGCGATTATTGCCCAAAAAGGACTGATATGATGGTCTGTGCCAAATAATCAAGGCTAGTGTCTCTGCAATTCAACGTCAATGAATGGAGAGTCGATAGCCCAAACCCGACACAATCTACAGCAGGATGTGGTGCGTTCGGAATTTCCAAAAGGAAGGAAGTTGCTCTCTAATCGTCGGCAAAGCTTAACATGAACTCGCCATCGAGCTGGCAGGCGCCAAACTTGGGCTGTATATCATAGCTGGTGGATCACCAAACTCAAATCGATCAGCGCTGGTATAGCTTAGAATTCTCGCCTGCATAACCTGATGTTCTCTAACTGAATACAGATTGATCTATGGTTTCGGTACCTGAGAATGCTGCCACATCCACTTTGATCATTTGGTTTCCCAGCCATTCGCTACCGAAGTAAGGAACAGGTGATTCGCTGTTTCTGCCCCTTTGTGTCTTTGAGTGGATGGTGCATCGAGACTAGTGGATCATTTTCATGACACACGTGAATTATCTGTTGGGCAGTTCTCAATACGAGCTATTCGAAGCAGCTTGTCAAGGCGGTCATCTGATTTTCGGCCACGTGACTGGTAGGCACTTGGAAGCTTTCATATCTACTCTAGGAAGCAGGTTTCACTGGTGCTCAATAGCCAGCTGTCCAGATGCTGCTCGATCCCTTACACAAAGCTCAACAAGGGCAGGATCCTGGTTGTCGATGTCACAACAATCATGAATTGTGATAATAAGTAACTCCTGTCGGTCAGACAGATTCGGCAGAGGTGGAATTCCCAAAGTTCTCAGCTGCAAGCATACAGACAATATGAGTGTGCTGTTCGGTGGAGTTACTTCCCAGATCTGCCACACATAGTAGCGCTACCTTTTTCGTTGGAGTTCCAAAATTCGCCATGCAAATATACGTGTGGCTTGTTGATCATTTGTGTCTGCCAGGCTTTGTAAATCAAACCGAGTCTGTACGTTTCTTGACTGTCTTCACCACTGGTATTAATGCGACCTTTCGTGAGCTCCACAATCCTGGAGGCGCAGTCTTTCTGACAGGGCGTATGCGTTGGGAATGGACGCTTGGCTAGAGCACCTTAGTGGATCATGTTTATATGCATGAGGTCTTCAGAGTTTGGGCTTCAAAATGCGTGATAGGTCAGTAGTAGCGGCTGTGGAGCGCACGAACTATGAGTGGTATCTAACAACTCTCCAAGCTGATACTGTGCCGTGTTGTTATACCCAATTGACTCTCCATGGTCATTGGCTTCGTGGCGAAGCTGATGCTCTCTAAATGTGAGCCTCTGCAATCGTTTCATGAATTGGATGTATCCAGCCGAAGCGTCATAATGGTTACTAAAGACGACGCTTGCCCCAAGCAACCACCACACCCTCCAGAGCCGCCTACTGTATTCAACGCGACAGGGGCGTCGATACTCGACAGTGCTAAAAGTCTCATAGAGTCCGGTCAAGCTCTCCAGGATGCGATTGTCAGAAAAGTGAAGTCTGACACGTCAACGTTTGCCAACACACTTCTGCCACTTGTGCTCGAGGAGAATAAACGACTTCATGAACGCCAGTTGATCGAATTCTACGCCAACGTATCGCAGGACAGTGAGGTGCGGGGTTCGGCTCACGCGGCCGAAGGACTCTTTGCTGGCTTCGATGCTGACACCGCAACACGCAATGACCTGTACGCTCTACTGGTGGGTGTGCGCAGGAGGGGCGAGGCCCTTGACGAGGAGTCAGAGCGTCTGTTGGAAAAGATGATCTTTGAGTGTGAGCAGAATGGACTTGCACTTTCTGACGAAGGGCGTAGTCGTCTTAGACAGATCAATAGTGATCTGGCTGTAACGCGAGATGAGTATATGAAAGCTTTCAACGACTCGGCAAACAAATGCATGTGGTTCGCGAGGGATGACCTCGATGGTCTCTCGGAAGATACGCTTGAGAGACTAGAGGAGGGCAGTGGTACGCATCAGGGGCTGGTGCGTCTTGAGGTGAAAGGAGCTACGCAACTCCTCAGTGCGTTAAGGCAAGTCAAGCGCCATCAGACGCGACAGAAGATATACCTAGAATACGCCAATGCTTTCAAAGCGAATGTAGTATTGCTTGAGGAGGCGTTCGTGCTTCGAAGGCAGAAAGCAAATCTTCTAGGTTACTCCAGCTACGCCGAATTTGCAATGGCTTCGAAAATGGAGAAATCGCCAGAGAAAATTGAAGCGTTCTTGGAAGATCTACTCGAGAAGGTGGCTCCGGCGCGAGATGAGTTGGTTGCCAAATGGAGAGAGATGAAGGCAGCAGACCTGAATGCTCGTAATGAACCAGATGACGGCAAATTTTACATCTGGGACCGCTGGTACTACTCACGGCTGTGGTTAGAGCGTGAGTATACCCTCGACCTTGATACTGTTGCTGAGTACTTTGAGCTGGATGGAACGATTAGACGTATGCTTGCCATGTTTGAGCACGTCTTCGGCTTGTCATTTGTACTGATCGACCAGGACGAACGCCAGTTCCTAGCGCACGACACAGGTGGAGATGTACTGGTGTGGCACGAAGACGTTCGGATGTTCGCAGTATGGGACAACAGTGACAGCGGCAAGCAGTACGTTGATTTTCTGGGCTACCTGTACATGGACCTCCATCCTCGCACGGGAAAAAAGTCTGGGTTTTCGGATCAGCCGATTCGCCCTGTATGAGCTCATCTCCACTGAACCGCCAAATACCAAGCTGACCAAATGCCAGGGCTTCATTGACACAGACGGCACTCGCAAGTATCCTTCCACAGGGCTTGTGTGCAACTTCGACAAGCCATCGAAGGACAAGCCGTGTCTACTGGCCCACAGTCAGGTAGTTACACTGTTTCACGAACTGGGCCATGGCATACACGACCTTGTAGCAAAGACACGTTATGCTCGGTTTCATGGTGCATCCACAAGTGGCGATTTCAATGAGGCTCCAAGCCAGATGCTTGAAAACTGGTGTTGGCTTCCTAACACTCTGCGTATGCTCAGCCAGCATTTCCGCAGCAGCTTGTCTCCAGCGCGACGTCTGGCTGTGGGAGCCATAGAGGAACACGTTGCTCAAAACAGAACTGACAGGCCTGAGGTGTTGCCTGAAGATACAATCCAGAAGTTAGTCCGCAGCAGGCAAGTAACGAATCTCTTACAATGCCTAGCACTCCTCAGCATGAGTCTTTTTGACATGGCTGTCAATCATACAGACCACCAAAAGCGTTCTGTGGCCGTTGATACGTCCCGCTTATATCACTGTACGTTACAACGAGTCTTTGGCTTCGATCTTCCCGAGCGCCTACCTCCTTTCCAAGCCGCAGAGGTAAGCCACTTCATGGTAGACGGAATGTACATTTACCTGACGTAAGTCCAATCCGTCTTTTGAATCACATTCAACACAAGCTTACCGACTTAATGTATAGTTCTCAGCTCTATTCATCAGACATGTTTCACACCGTCTTCAAATCCGATGCTATGAATAGGGAGCAAGGCCTTCGCTACCGAGAGACCGTTATCGGAAAGGGAAGCAGTGTTGACGAGATGAAGATGTTGACCAAATTTCTAGGCCGCCCCCCAATGGCACATGCTTTCTTTGATGGACTAGGTTTAATTTGCTGATACTCAGCGGTAGCCTCTTCGTGGGCTTGATTTGAGTCTGAAGTCAGCATGTAGTCCTAAGGGACAGAGATTTGATGCATCCTGCTAGCATGGGAAAAGTCATAGAGATGTACGTTACTTTAAACCATGCACCTGGACGATTTCTGATACCAAGTCTAACATCTCTTAGGCGCTATTACGGAGGTATTATAGAGTATGCACTTAATAGCTTAGGTGCTATTCTGGACATATCAGTGGCTTGGAGCAACGTTCTGGGCTATATAGAGATCAACTACCTAAGATGTTGGTACAGCTCTGTCGCTCAGTTCAACTGAGTCCTCCCTCTCTATAGGTCTCCGCTGTTCCCTCAAATACACACCTAGTTGAACAGTCGAATTTACAATTGGTCAAAGTGATTAATTTCCCTCAAGGTAGATTTGTTGCGATCTAATACCGTATTTCGTTGGTAGACGACCAATCCTTCGTCCCTTTGGATTTTCTGCAGACCTGAGCCACAACTATAACAGGGAGCAAACTCTCTGACCTGTCTCTGCATTGCAAATAGAATCCACGCCATCGTTCTACCTTGGTTGATTAAAACAAACTAGCCTGGAGGCCAATAATGGGGTTCAGACAGTGATCCAATCCAAAATCAAGAAGCAATTGCACCACCTGCTCACACCCAACCTCGACAGCGGTTTGTAGAGCAGCGTCTCCCAGTAAGCCTTTTGAGTTGACATCGATACCGCTTTGAGATGATCGCTTGATCATTTCTATGTTCTTTGTCTGCGCTGCTACGAAAGTGCAGTTTGTCCTTGTGCATCTTTCACGTTCGGGTCTCGATCTCGCAATACCGACCTAACCTTGTTTTTGCTGCCATTCCCTACTACCACAAGCGGCACTGTCTTGCCTCTAGCATCGACAAATCCAATGTCAACCCCTTTGTTTAGTAGTATCTGGCATATGCACACGCTGCCGTTGTCTACAGTACGGCGCAGAATTGACCGAGTTGACGATCTTACCACGCATACTGGGGTAGCTTCATCCCACACAGGTTGCTTTTCCACCGTCCCGTTACCAGGTAGAGATTGCTTACCCACCCCAGGATCTTAAGGTCCAGGGCTCTGAATTTGTTATCCTTCACCCAGAGAAAATTGTCGAGCGTTGATGGGGCGTTATGAATGCAAGTTTACCTCTCGTAAATGCTGGGGTTGACTTGAGGGCAGCTGACCACTAGTTGCTTCAGAAACTCTCGTGTCAGTCATCGATCGAGCTGCAGCCTCTGCAAGCGCTTACACCCGATTCTTTTGCCTGAAGCCTTGAATCAAGCGTAAGAGTGAGATTGTTATCCTAATTTGTTCCCTAGAATAGGTGACGAATTTCCATGAGTACGCTGAGTCGTATAGTTTTGCCAACGCTCTCTGGCCTTGGAGTCGTTAAGAGCGACTTCCTCATTTGGAGAGGATGCAGTTGGGCTATCCGCTTCGCTCCTTTTTGGATTCACAAGGATATACAAATATGTCGTCGAGAAAGTCTCTTCAATCTAATCGAACATGCCGACAGTATCTTCGAGTAGCCTGTAGCACGAAGAAGCAATTCAAATCGTATGGAAAAGTAGGCAGATAGCGTGCCATCAGATCAGCGAGTAAGATCTTTTCGTGTGCTTCTTTGACTTTTCTCAAGCGATAATGTCCCAGTCGAGTTGTCTCGACCAGAGCTAGAATGCGCTACTACTCGAGCGGATGCAATAGTGCAATTGCATACGCTGAGCGGACATGCATCCAAATCCTCTGACACGTACAAGTCTTGGCGTGCTTTTAACTATCTCTGCTCCTATGTTGGAAAGCAACATCATAAGAGTCGTTCAAGGATCACGGAAACGGGTTGTAGAACCACTTTGAATGATTACAGTCACTCTGTTGACCCGATCCCGCGATATTGATAGCTATTGTAGATTCCGGCAAACCACTACCGTTCATGATGGAACAGTTCCTATTGTTTGGCGACAGTATCACACAACAATCCTATTACCAGAACAAGCCAATTGATCATGAAGGAGCTGGTCTAAGCGCACTTCTAGCAAATGCCTATATCCGCAAGCTGGATGTGGTCAATCGAGGATTCTCAGGATACAACACGAAAAGAGCCCTGCAAGTACTACCTTTCGCCATACCTCTACCAGAGGTGGCACGATTGAGATTTCTGGTGATATTCTTCGGTGCCAATGATGCACGGCTACCAAATACCCCAGGTCATCCTCAGCAAACGGTAGCTTTGCCAGAGTACAAGGAGAACTTGAAAACTATCGTCAACCATCCTCGGGTCAGAGCACACAAAGATCTTCGGATCATTCTTATCACACCGGGTCCTGTCGAGGAGAGGCTTAGGTTGCATGCGGACAGACAGGAGATTCCTGACTGCACGGGTCCGAGACGTACAGCGTTGAATGCAATGCGGTATGCGCAAGCCTCCAAAGAGGTGGCCGAAGAACTTGATATTGCCTGTCTAGACCTCTGGACTGCCATGATGACGCGCGCAGGGATTGATCTTGAGCTTGACTTGCGAGACGCGCGTTTACCAGGTAGTCTCGATAGAGAGGAGAACTCGTTTCTACGGCGCTGTCTTCACGACGGTTTACATTTTACTTCGTTTGGCTACCAGGTACTATGGGAAGAGCTCGAGGC
Organism: Scorias spongiosa; assembly: GCA_018467035.1. Classification (NCBI taxonomy): domain Eukaryota; kingdom Fungi; phylum Ascomycota; class Dothideomycetes; order Capnodiales; family Readerielliopsidaceae; genus Scorias; species Scorias spongiosa. The sequence goes on from JACSZZ010000001.1 coordinate 1,538,830, forward strand.
TCTGATCGCTCGAATCTGGCCAGACCAAGTCCAAGAGAAACTACCGTACGTCTTACCAGACTGGAAAGACGAACAGGCTTGGTCAAAGTTTGGCACAGACCAGAACATCAACCTGGCTTGATGTTTAATGCCCATATCACTCGTGGGAGATGAAGGCGAAAGGCAAACTGCCACACCTGAGGACCGCACGAGACTTTATGAGCAGAGGCGATTGACACATTCAGATAAATGCAGAGCGTAGCCGTATCAGAAGTATAGTGAAAGCGAACTAGTAACGGCTGTACTCAAAATTGAGGTCTGAGGCGTGGCTAGGAACACGATACCTAACAGATGTGTTGGGAAGGAAGCTGTAGGTCGCTACGGAGGTCGCCAGTACCATAAACTGGTCTGTGCTTCGACGTCATCCTGCAGTCAACCGGATTAAGCTTGCAGCAACTTTCGGACTGATAGTCGAGCACATCTTCCATCCACTAGTTGGGCCTGGGTGCATCTTAAGGTTACTACAAACCTGTTGATGTCATTTGTACAGAGTAGTGTATAGCTTTCTGGGTGGCTAGGTCGTGATCATTTGTCGATTTGATCGAAAGTCACGCGAAAGACTGGATACACAGCGTCCGCGAGCGCACAATGGCAGCCCCAACTTCCGAAACATCACCTCTGCTCCCAACCTCGTCAACAGCCAAACCAGCATCCTCAAGCACCAAACAGACGCGCAGTGTGACGTTCAATCCGACCGTTTCCACTGCCTCTCCTCCACGACGACAGCCTCTCTTGCACAGTTCTCAATCTACTGGGTCAGCAAGGCACGAAGGGGGTCGGGATGGTGGAAACACTCACAGCTCAGCAATCCAAACCTTCAACTCGAAACTTCGGCGCCGAAACAGCTCTGGAACACCGTTGATCTTCCCTCCACAGGTCACTGGTTCCAAAATAGGCCCCCAGCGAACATCCCGCACCGCCCAGAAGCTCAAGCTTCTACCAAACCCTGAGCACGGCGAAGATGGCATTGATGAGGAGAGTGGTCGCGACGTGTACAGCCAGTTTACTCGGATTAAGGATCCAACGGCCAGGCGCGATGCCGCGAGATTGGGCAAGGATGATCGAGCTAGATTGCCTCGCGTGACGACATTCTGCACAGCAGGCTCTTATCGCCTGGACGACCTGATGCGGTATCTGAAAGGGAAATCCAAAACTCGTGGTGCACAACCCAAGCTCTTCGACGAGTGTTTGTACTCGCCATACAGCTATGCAAAAGACATTCCCGAAGGCGGTCCCGGGAAGAAGAGAAGGCGGAGCAAGTCGGACCAAGAAGGAGATAATTTGGAGGATGTGACCAATGGCCAACGTATTGATTACGAACAAGTCCGCAGCCAGCCGCAGAGAAGATTCAGCGATTCAGCGCTTGATGATGAGAATGCAGAGCGCAGACGTGAAGACTTGATCGACTTGCAACAAGAGCAAAACCGGGAGTCAATTCAAGATGATAACAACGTTGCGGATAGTACAGGTTTAGTGACAAGTGAAGGCACGAGTCACGTCATGGATGGCCGGATAGAGCGACAGTCAGGTTCTGGCGAAGATCCAGTAGCGGCGGTTGACTTTGATACCACCGTACATATTCCCGAAGTCTTCGCATTCGAGTATGGTGTTGTCGTCATTTGGGGTATGACGGTCAAAGAAGAGCAGCGCTTTTTGAAAGAACTTGCCAGATTTGAGAGTGAGAAATTGAGTAAAGATGATGTCGAGGTTGAAGAGTTCAACTTCTACTACACTCGCGAGTACCAGGCACGGATATACAACGACTTTATCAGTCTGCGCGACAAGCGCAATTACATGACGAAACTCGCCATTTCACATGCCATGGCACAGTCAACGAAGACATCGCTATACGAAGCGCTCCTTGACGCCACGATCTCCACCACCCAGAACATACCTTCCATGATTGCGCGCACTGGAAGGATCAATCTGAGCAGACGTGAGATCAACATGCAGATCGGCGAGCTCTTCATCCTCCGCATCAACATCCATCTTCAAGGTTCTGTCCTCGACGCCCCAGAGCTCATGTGGGCAGAGCCACAGCTCGAACCCGTATATGTCGCGGTCAGAAGCTACCTTGAGATGGACCAAAGGGTGGGGCTACTCACGGAACGACTGGACGTCGTTGGAGATCTGCTTCAGGTCCTGAAAGAACAGCTGACACACACTCATGGTAAGATCCTGCTACCGATCTTTACAATTGTCAAATTCGTGCTAACACTAGAGATGTGCAGGTGAATATCTCGAGTGGATCGTTATTGTCCTCATCGCCGCCGAGATTCTTGTGGCTGCAATCAATATTGTTGTGGACCTGTATGCTGGTGTAGACTGATGAGAGTCCAGGCTTTATGGAGCTTTCTTCACGAGTTTGGCGAACAGCTCGCTACCTTTGCCCATTGTGTTAGCCTAGGCGTTCACATGTACCATAACAGCAGTGTTATAGGTACATATATGGAGAGCTGGCGCCTCTTTATTATCGCCGACACCTCATCGGAAGGTGCTCGATGGACGCAGCTTGGTTCTCGGCAGGAAATTCCATCACTTACCCACCAGACCCTTGAAAACCCAAAGAAATGACTGAGATTTGCGAGTGGGAACCCCAAAGACCAGAGCAGATGTACCACATTAGTTCAATGCTATGGCAGTCCACGATAAGACAGCCTAGCCCGCAAGGTGTTTGCGAGGGGGTTTTCTTGACCAGAATTGTTTTATAGAGGGATTCAGTACATAGAAGTTCGCCCGTTACGTAGCTATCAGATATCCACCCTAAGCCACTGAAGTTCTCAAGCCTACGCTGAGTGCGAGTGAAGATATGTCCCCGACCAATATAATAAAACCTGTCCAGACAGGAAATTGGATCTCTCGATGACCAATGATCAATGAAGTCGTTCTATCCATCCTAGTATATTCCTTGCGTCCGATATTGAAACGTATCGTAGAGCCTGGTGTAGTAGCTACCGGCAGATTTCGCGATGAGATCCTCTACCCAGTCTCTCGCTTCTTCCTTGGTCTTTTCAAGCACAAAGCGGCCACGAAGAGAGGTCATCACACTGGGAAGACCTCCAGCGGAAAACGCCGCCATGTTGCTGCCCTTGCCCATCAGCTCCACCATTGTAAGTATCCTTTCCGCCTCGCGACGCAGTGCTTGTAGGGCATCTTTGAGCCGCTCTTTGAACATCAAGAACGCCTCCCCTTCGACACCGCCAAGAAGGTCAATATATTCTTGTGTCAGTTTGAAAGGGGCAGCCTCGAATCCGACGTTGCCAGGTGAGTTGGAAAGCATGAAACCGAAGTCGATGTGAATCACATGCCCCTCAGCGTCGATGAGGATGTTGCCGTTGTGCCTGTCTTTCAACTGCAAGATGTAGGAGATCGCACTGTAAGCTGCCAGGCTCCGTGCAAAATTGCGTGTAGCTCTGGCAAAAGCAGGTGAGTCTGCAGGCCCAAAAGTCTTGACAAAGTGATCGGTTAAAGTTGCAATCCGCTGTTTCTTGGGGTTGGCACCTGTCGCAGCGCTCTCGGCGGACGCAAGTGCCAGGGTCAGGGCACGTTTGAGCGAGTGCAATGAAACACCGTTCGTTATTGTCTCGATCAAACCAGAAGACCCGCCAGTGACCAAAATGCGCATGTTCTTTACCCACACGTCCACATTATGCTCGGCCCAGATTTTGGAGCAAATAGAGATCAGCTGGCACGCAAAAGCTTCTTGTCTCAAATCATCTCCCGTCTTCACAATCACCGAAACGAGATCCCAGTTCCTTGCCCAACCGTAAGGAGAACTTCTCCTAATGCGTTCCTTTTTCTGCTCCCAGGCTTCACCAAAAGTGGCAGCCGAAGGATCATCTCGATCACCTTTTTGCGGCACACCACCTGTCTTGAAATCATTCTCCATACGGTCTACTCCTTTGGCAGTACTTAGATTTGGATCAGTCGGTGCATCCAAGTCATCCTCTTCGAAGTCCGAAGGATGCGCTTGGGAGCCGACAGCACCGGCTTTGGCCATGATGCTGTCGAAGCTTGGCCCTTGGACATACTCATCGGCAAGGAAGCTCTGTTCCTCGAGAGATTGCATGCTTGCAATAATCTTGGCCTTGATAGCAGCTACCTCTGCTTTTGGCCGTTTAGATGTGCTCAATTCGAGTTGAGCCAACATCTGTGCCGCGGTACGCATATGGGTAGCCAGTGCCGAGACATCCGCTTGATCTTGTTGAGGTCTCCCAAAGGCTCGTGATCCAGGGCTGCTAGACCGAGTTATGTGACCATCGGAATTTCGAGGCGTAGATATACTTGCTGTTGAGAGTGTACTGACACCACTGGACAACCGTGGGGCTTCTTTAGGTGTAATCGGGCTCCTTACGAATGGACTGCCTGTCCGCCTAGGCATCTCCCCATCAACATCCTGCAGCAGCGCTGGACTAGCCAGGTCACCAAGTACCGGCTCGAACACGCTGTCCGCCTGCTTGGGTTCCGGCTGTGGAGCAATATCCTGTGTGGCCTCAGAGGTGTCGAAGAGTCGCCTTTTCGGTCTCCCTTGCTCAGACAATAGACTTGCAAGCAACTGTTGGTTCTGTTCGCTGTCCGGATTGAAGTCAAAGTCATCTTTGAGGATCTCTAGCATTAGAAGATAGGGGACTTTTTGCGCACTATTGAGACTGGTTGCTTCGCCAGGGTTGAGTCTGACAATACGATGGTGCTTGCTTCTACCTGGTTGGCCGTTCTCTAAAGAAGCGGGACAGATGAACGGAACGTCAACTTCAGCAGGTAAATCCTGCGCTATGAGCGCTAGCTCCGCTCGAAGCGCGCTCAGACGCGCAGGTTTTGGAACTGCCACTAGCTGAAGCGAGATGCTTTCGAGAGCACTGAGAAAGGCCATTTCGCTCTTGAAGTAGTGTTGCCTTAGAATCCTAGTTTTGTTGGCACGCGAGATATTAGAGGGTGTGGAAGGACGGAGGGTGTGTGAATGTCGCCTCGGAACATCATTTGGTCTGCTCGATGAGCCAACACCATGTAATGCATCACCCAAGGTGGTGCTCACTTTGCGGTGGTCGGGAAGTGAAGAAGAGCTCAGAAAACCTTCCTTGCCTCTGGTATCGATCAGGGACTGTCGATACTTGTGAGATGGCCGTCGACGTTCGAGTGCATGAGGCAGATTGGCACCAGGTCTCGGAATTGATTCACCGTTTATCTGGAGGCCTTGTGATCGTCGCGCTTTCCTTCCCGCGCCTTCTTTAGAGTCACTGGATCCAGGCCGAGTCTTACGGTTTGCAATGGTTGAACCAGCTGCTCCAGAGACTGTGTGGCTCCTCTGCGGCTTCTGCGCTTGTAGCGATTCAGGCAAAACATCCTCGATCGGTCGTGGTCGTCTCGCCTGTGCAAGGGCCAGGGGGCCAGCAATCTGGGGTAGGAGAGGGACAGCCACGCTGGCAAGCACTAGGCTCGATAGAACAGTCATGGGCAGTACATTCTCTTTTATGCGCTCCTTCTTTGTCGACTCGGCGCCTCCAAAAACAATGCGCTGTACCTTGTTGTATAATCTGCGGCATGTTTGAAAGGTATTCGACGACGGTTGCGATGCAAGATCGTGGAGGTATGTTTGAAAGAGCCAGAAAGTCTTTGTGAGCAAGTCAGTACTGGCGGACCGTTGTACATCTTATTTCTACCAATGCTTCCGAGCACTCACCAGAAGAGCCGCGTTTACACTCTCCTCACACAGATCGATGATGAATTCCTCCAGTGCCATACTCTCGTTGTCGACTGAGATGAGAAGGTGGCATAATTGCGGTAAGAAGAACTCGATCTCCTCATAGCTGAATTGGCGCAGCTTGTGGCACAAGACGTATTGAATGCCGACATGGTCGCTATAGCGTGCGAGGTAGGCGACAGTCAAGGAAGGGTCGTGGTTGAAATGCTCGGATTCAATGAACCGGGCCAACAGGTTCCAGCTCATGGAGGGTGGGCGATCAAAGCTCGCAACAGCGAAAAGGATGGACCTATTGTTTCCGAGCGGTCGTAGTCGTCGTCGTCATGTAATAGCGTCGCAGACCAAGCTGTCATGTTTTCGTGAATGCCATACGGATAGAATAGTCGGGTAGTCCACTTCTCGAACTGTACAGGTGTGCAAACAAGGTGCGCCAGCGCTGACTGGAATTTGGGAGGGTTTCGTCCGGTCAGCTGGAGAAACAGGCAAAGGGATGGTCAACAAGCTCAATGGCGAGAGGCCCAGAAATGTACCGTGGGTGCTGCAGTCGTCGGTCGGGTGGATCAGTCAGACAGATAGACAAGTCAGACAGCAGACAGTTCAGCAGCCCGGAAGTCAAGTCAGGTCAATCTGTCGGTAACGTATCCAAGACCCGCGATGATTAGCTGGGGGTTATGTAAGCCACATTCTCCCGAGCAGCGCTGCTTAACGCTTAACCCGGGTCGTGGATGTATCCGCCACGGCTCCCGGCACAACCCATGCAGCTTCTTCCCCGCATCCGTCTTTCTTGTGTCACGTGTAGACGAAGACCGAACATCATGAAGGTAAGGTTCCTATACTCCAATGTGCTGCGTTCAGTCGGGTCTGTCCTTCGGTTGGACATTTGCCTTGTTAAGCAATCAGCTGTGTCACGACGAGATTGCCTGTACTTCGGAATCGAAAGCATTGTAGCAAATAATGGGTGTCATTCCTCCAATCTCACAGACCAATGCTCCAGCCTCCCAGACGTCGGTCAATTTGGTCATGCTACACCCGTGTACAGCTTGAGCTTCAGTTTGAGATTTTAAAAGGAATTCAACTGCATCAAATGAACACTGCCCCTTCAAAATTCCGCTAGATATTTGGTTGGCCAAGTGGGAGCACTTTGAAATCTATCGTGCAGAATCTCAAGAGGTACCCATGTATAATGGAGCCGGTCCAAGCCAAATGACGGCTGAGCCTCAGCCCTGGCATAAGGTTCCTAACAAGGCACCATGAGGTCTCAAACGCTTCAGAGCTTATTTTCTTCCAACTCTGGTCAGAGGTTGAGTGGAGTTGTGGCCAAATTGAACCAACTTGCTGTTCTCATGTCACCATCTAGAGCCAAGAAAGGACTCGCTCGTGTCTATGTCGTGGGATTATCGTTGGAAAACTGACTGTCTCGCTTTGGTTGCGTCATTTCACATAGCTACATCGAACCGATATCTCAAGCTGTTCTAGCGAAAGAGACATCGAAGAGGACTTGTGACAATGTGTGCTGCGACAGACATATTTCAGCATCTATGCACGATAGTACAGAGGCTGCCGTGCTCAAAAAGTAACTTGGACGGTTTCACGCAAACCGCAGCCATTGGATGCATCAGATATCGTACCTCCCTCCGTAGGAAATTGGAAAAGTGATTCGGGCCCATTCGACCGCATATATAGTCTACCTAGGTATGGTTTACAGCAATTGGCTTCAGTAAAAAGCCAGAAATAACCTGCAGATATTACTAATCAACCGTAGATCCTGAGAACTGAGTAGTTTCATGGGTATGTAAAATCTACTGGATTCCAATTGATTCTATTCAGATGCTTTCCAGAAGCTACTATGGTAATATCTAGGTGGTTGTCTGGATGGTTACGCAGTTAGAGCGATGGATTCTTACCCGGGTAGATTGATAGATTACGTCCGCTAGGTAAAGGATATCCTCGTTGCAGACCCCACACACCATACTGTTACAGCTCATAGGCTTCGCAGTACCAATTGAAGACCGGTCTAGTACCAATACCATCATTGTCTGAATCTTGAGCAGAACCGCATCTCACCCTATGAAGCTCACGTTCATATAGCAACACGTCAGATAGAATGTCCGCCAAACCCACTCATGACTCAAGACTGCTGGACTTACCACCTGAGATTCGAGAGCAGATATACGCCTTCGTCTTGCATCCATCTAACAACTGCCATCATGACCGAGACGGCAACACGACATATTCCTTCAAAGAATCACTAGCACTACTACACGTCAACCGTCAGATTTATCTCGAATCGCATAAAGTGTTCCACCAACTGAATACGTTCATCCGTATCGGCACACCATGGCCACAAGCTCAGGACCACGTCATGCAGGACGAGCACGTTCCGATCCTACTTGCGGGCGAGGATGCCGCGAACTTCAACGATTGGACTCTGGGTGTCGCTATCGAGGCGCCTGAAATCTCCAGGGGCGATGCGGAAACGCACTACTTTGTCATCCACATCGACGACCTCGAGTCGTTCGCCCAGGTGTGGTTCTATGCCGATCTGTCGCATCCAGAGCTGAACCCTCATCTATGGCTGACGCTTCACCTCCGCGACCCATTCGCTGCCGATGCAAAAGGGAGAGACGTGCCCATCAGCCTGCAGGAGCGGCTGCTTCTACCCTTTGGCCGCGTCTTCAATCTGGACAGGACCATCCTCAAGGGTGACCCTAAGCCTCAATCTTCAGTAGAGGCAGAGCTGCGTCAGATGCAGAGGCAACCCCCACAATCACCAGAGGAATGCCTGACGGAAGGGGTGCGGCTCAAAGCTTTAGGTAACGAAGAATTGCGGAACGGACGTTACATCAAAGCCCTTGAGCTTTACAACGAGGCTTGGAGCGCGATACACATTGTGATTCGCGGCAGGCAACGACGGATTCACGCCGACGCCTTTTTCGGCCGCATACTTCAGGAGCCACCATACGACGGCAAAAACGGGCAGAGCGAGCGGCTCGTACTACGCGTCCAACTGGTTGCCAACACCTGCCAGGCGTATCTCAAGCTGGAAGATTGGTCCGAATGTCGATTCTGGGGTGAGCGCACGATAAACATGCTACGCGAGGCAATGGGCGGCGATGATCGACATGAGCTCTCGCCTGAAGAGGAAGCGGTCATAGGCTTCCCAGCGGCTGATCAGATGGGCAAGATCTACTACAGGACGGCTGTGGCCTGTCGACACATGGGCGACCACCCAGAGGCTCGAAGACTGTTGAAGGTTGCTAGGATATATCTCCCTCATGAACCCAACGTTGGGCGCGAACAAGCAGCAGTCGCTCTTAGAATGTAACTAGACACAACCTCCACTCATGCGGCAACGCACGTGTTCGCTGTCGACCGACTGATGCTACTTAATGGTGCTCATGTCTGGATACTCAGTGCACTGGAACAACATGCTGGCACGTCGATATGACAGAGCCTGACTTTGAAAACAGGACAGAACGGAGGACGTCGTCATTGACGAATGCATTAAATGGTGTAGTATTTGTCACCTAGTCGTCAAAACCTATCGTACACATATGAGCTTGTAACACCCTGTGTTGTCCGCTAGAAGATTGCTCCACCTCGACCCACGAAGTCGCTACGGAGCTATCCTGGTCTTTGTTGTAGAACCGTTGAAGTATGCTCATGTTACATAAGACGTCGCAGGTGTTGAGATTCAGGCCATACTGCGGCCATCAATTTCAGCCGGCGATATATGTTGGAGAAAGTGGGATCACACCCGATTCGAACTTCATCGTACATCAATTTCGTCCTCGTACTTGTAGGACGGTTGCCTTCTCTTCTTCCTACTGCTCCCGCTGGCATGGTCATCTTCGCCTCTGCCGCGCTTGCTGCTCGATCCCTGGGTGCTCTGTCGCCTGTGTGCTTCCTTAGCCTCGCGGGCCTGCTGCTGCCGTGCTCTCTCCTCTGCATACGGATCAGAACCAGTAGTGGCATCGGCCGGCTTTGATACATCTTGGGAATGATGGTCGCGCTTTTTGTGGCTAGTGTGGCCGTTGCTGCGATCACCGCGTGGGCCAGTGGGCGGCGTGGGGTACGAGGCTGGCGGGCCCATCGCATTGATAGCACTCCTGGTGCCTTTTATCTTGAACCCGATCTCGTCGTCAGGCGGTCTCATCACACTGGACTGTTTCTCACGATCATGTCGGTCGTGTTTTGAGGAGCGGTGTTCGGACTTTGTGTCGAGCTTGGCAGACCTGCGGCTACTACGTTCTTTCAGGCGATCGAACTCATCAAGCTCTTCATCCCGATTGCTGTGACGGCTTTTCTTACGGGAACCATCATCAGCACCGTTCGTGGACTTGTTGTCGTCCTCATGCCTACGCTTTCGTTCCTCACGACGCCGTTCTCTATCTCGATCTTTACTTCGTTCACGTCTTGAACGATGCTTGTCATCCCTCTCGCGATCGCGTCTAGCTTTGCGTCGATCCGCATCTGGCGATTCGCTGCGGGATCTACCACCCTTTTTGCTAGATCTCTCGTCCTCTTCGTATTCCCTGCTACGGTCATGGTACTTGCTGCGTTCCCTTTCCTTCCGTTTCCTGCGCTCGCGTTCCTTTCGTCTCTGATATGTCGTTTCGCTCTCCGAGTCCTCGTCTTGACTTTGGTGATGGCGATGACGCCGGCTACGGCGATGTTGCGAATCTGACCGCTCGTCCTCCCGGTCGCGATAGCTTCCATCAGTATCGCGCTGCCTTGACTTGCTGCGGAGACGTTCTTGCTCGGTTTCGACGACCTGAGGTTGAGGCAAATGCTGCTGGGATGGTTGGACACGCGAGTAATACCCGCTGTTCGGTAGACCTTCGCGCATTGCCTTGGGACCGGTTGGAGCGTTCACTGGAGGTGCAGCTGGTGTAGGAGTTTCAGATTGCTGATCGTGCATGGACCCAGCGAAACCTCCAAAGGTACCGCGGCTTCTGCCGTTGCCGCGTCCCCTGTAACCACCTCGCTGGCTGAAGTCATGTGTATATGAAGATTCGATTCCGTTTGAGGGTCCACTACCCGTGTCGAAGCCGTCTTGCTGGGCTTGCCACTCAGATTCAGGGATACCATTACCGTCTGAGGTCGTGGCACCAGCCTGTGAGGATTCGGTTTCATTTGCGATGGGGTTTCCTTTATACTGTATGTCAGAACCTTGAACGGGTCTGTCAGACAATTCTGCATGAGCCTTACCGCTAGCATCCAAGACAATGTCACGAGAGGCTGGTGTAGCGTTAGTCCGATCATCATCTCCGCCTACTCCATTAGTCCCGTCACTTTTGCTTGGATTCTCACCCTCTAGTGATTGGCTACCTTGGTCTTGGCGCTGGACGGTGGAATTATCGTCTTGGTCACCATAGGTCTTCATGGACTCATAGTCTGGCGAGCCACGGCGGTTTGGGACTTCAGAGGTATTGGCACCTGTCGCAGCGGCTTGATATGGTAAGCCTTGCTGCTGTGGCCAGCTATTTGGATTACCAAAGCCGTTTTGGTTCTGATAATGACCTCCTCGGCCATTGTAATAATTGAATTGCCGGCCACGCCAGCCGCGCCCACGACCACGGTGGCCAAAGCCACGATCATTTTGAAAGGAATGGGGACCGTTCATTGGACCAGCGTTTCCAAAGTTGTTATATCCACCTTGGTTGCTGAAGCCACCAGCGAAAGCGCCGGGACCGTTCATACTGCCCATCATACCGTTCATGCCAGCCATGCCAGCCATGCCCATCATGCCATTCATCATGCCCATGCTGTTCATCATGCTGCTCATGTCGCCGCCAAAGCCACCGCCGAAGCCCATCATCGAAGGGTCCATGCCCATCCCTGTGTTTGTCGTTGGCACTCCACTCTGATATATAGTACTGCCATTGCCGCGGAAGTTGGGAGTATATCTTCCGCCAGCGAGGCTACTTTGGGGAAAGGTGTGCTTACCCATCATTCCAGGCATACCCATGCCACCGAAGTTACCCATCATATTGGCCATCATCGGGTTGAACGCCATGTTTGGCATGGAGTTCATGTCTCCAAATTGACCATTGAAGCCCATGCTCTGACCCATCTGTTGATCATTGCTTTGCTGTTCGATATGCTGGCCATTTGTGTCTTGGTATTCATGTATTCCTGGACGTCCAACCTCCTCCGTATATTGATCCTCGTCCGCAGGTCTCTCGGTGGTGATGATAATGTCAACTGATGCATCGTCATCATCGTCGTCGTCGGCCTCGGCCGCTGGATCTGGTTGTTCCGAGTTTTCTGTAGTTTGAACCAATGTTGCCTAGCCAAGTCAGATTAAACCAAAAACCCGTCGAGTGAAAAGAAACTACACACCTCTTCTGCATTCGAGTTTGGTACAGGCTCATTGGACTCATCCACTGATGGCTCATCCCCAGACTCAACTTTTATAGGAGGTTCTGACCCACGTGTTCCTTCAACCACTGCCGGGCCAACGGTCGGTGTGCGTTCAATTGATTGTACAACAGGTGTGCTTGATGCTTTGGCCCTCTTTTGCAGCTCTGTCTTGAGAAACGCCTTGATGGTAGTTCGGAGGGATTTCATGGGCTTCACTTCGTCGGCTTCGACTGGCGAGTGTCCACATATCGTACATGTTTCAGGAATTGTCTGTGTACCTGATGGATACGGATTAGTTTGGCCATACACCCTTCTAGTTCGTTACTGTAGGTCGACTCACAGGTTTCACACAAGTTCTGGTCGCAACAAGGCAGCTTGAACGCATTGATGGCGAGTCGGTCGCAGTTGACGCATCGCAACTTTTCTGGGATCTTCTCCACAGGGAGCGAACTGATGATGGGTCACGCGTTAGCATTGCAGCCCTTGTGGCAGCAGAGCTGTGGGTGGACACTTACGCGGCAAGCTCCCTACTGGCTTCGTCCAGCACCGCCGCCATGGTGCACTAAATCACCGACAACGTGGGAGAGCTGAGATGCGCAGGGAAATGGTGGCGCAAAGTCTAGCAGAGGCAAACCATGGAAGTTTCAAAGCGCAGAGCTTCAGATCACTGATGCGGGAACTTTGGAGGCAAAGCCGAACGGGAGCTGCCGCAGTCGACAATCAAAAACGCGATCTGTTCCCCGCGGGGCCGTGCGCAGGCCCTTGGACCTCATATTCACTTTGGCTGCGGGCGCGGCAGGAGGAATGGATTAGGGTTCACCTCGGTACCAGCCGTATCCATGCCTGAGAGTCCCAGAAGATCACAAGGGTTGCAGAGAACAGCACCTGCAAAGCTGCCCAGGTAATGTCCGACAACAACCATTCTCCCAGTCACAGCTGGATGATTTGTATTCCTAGTCATGTCGCAACCTCAATGCAACCTTCCTACCTAGGTTGTTGTGCAGGTGCGAACATGGTGGAGACGTCATCAAGCACGGACCCTACGCATTGGGGTGTGTTCATCTGTTCATTCATGCGTGTCTCTGCCGATGGCTTGCAAGGCATTGGCTTCTACCCTCGTAGGGCTTCCCACTCACTTCACATTTCGAGCGCCTTCATAGAGCGCCCGAGCCATCGGAAATGATACTCGGTCAGGTTGCCTGGGTGGACTGCTTCGTGTTCCTCGTATTTCTCGCACCGCAGCTGATCCTCCAGGTTGGGTTTGTTGACACAGCAATATGTGGGCTTAAAGCCCTGCCTTTCTTGCGTATGTGAACCATTCTCGACACCGGCAGAGCGTCGGATACTGATCCATGCATGCAGTCATTAAGATGCCTATACAGCTTATACAGGAGCGATATATCACCTCTCGCGCTAGGCGCTCGCCATTCGTTCAAGTCAACACCCTGTTCCAAGACATCGTGATTCGTTGCGTTCGCTACGCTTTTGCCAATATACCTTCCAGCGTTGGTAAGGTGTTCTTCTCCAAATGGGTTGCCTTGCCCTTCTTTCGATTTCGAATGCTTCGCCACGGCTATCTCAACTGGCTCATCCACTGGAAGGAAGTCAATCGCGATGGGTTGAGAGGAATCTACATGATTCGCGATTCAACCCGCCGTCCAGATGTCGTCGTCTATTATTGCCACGGCGGTGGCTTTAGCATGGGCTCTGCCTATTTCTATTTCGAATTTCTCCTCGCTTGGCTGTCGTTACTGCACGATGATGGCGGCTTCTCCAACCCTGCAATTTTCGCGCTCGAGTATACTCTAGTGCCAGAAGCTGCATACCCAAAACAAGTACAGGAGACAATCGCAGGTTACAAATACCTACTTACTATCGTGGACGATCCAAGCCAAATAATAGTTTCAGGGGACTCAGCTGGCGCTACTCTCGTCTTAAGCCTTCTACTGACTCTGTCCAAATTTTCCAAGACTAAACTACCTGGTTTCGCTGTCCTCATATCGCCTTGGGCCTCCATACTAAGCCCGAAGAATCGGGACACGGCATCGGACTACCTCAATGCTGAGTCGCTCCGTCTCTACGGGTCGCAGTATCTCGGGGAGAATGCTTCGGCAAAAGATGCGGTCGCCTCACCTGCAATGTGTCTCGACAAAGCCTGGTGGAAGCGGTCGTCCCCTCTCCACGGATTTTACTTCATCTATGGACACGAGGAGGTCTTTGCTCCTGCTACCCAGGATCTGATAGCCCTACTAAAAGAGTCACAGATCCAGGTCAGCGAGCGCGACGAGAAGAACTGGATCCATGCCTGGCCGGTCGTGAGGCTATTCCTTTGTAAGACTAGAGAGGAGAGGGTCTCTGGGCTCAACGCCATTGTTGAGAAGTGTGCAGAGCGCCTGAAGCCTTCGAAGAAATGAATACCACGATTTAAGCATTAACTTTATGCATCCTGAGGGACAAGTGCTTGCCCCTCCCATCTCTTCTCAATTTCAAAAGAAATAAAGAAACAGCTTTTGAAGAAGCTCCTAAGTCGCTTTTAACTTGAGATCCAGAGTCACAGCTCTGCCACAGAGGGTTTCAATGGGTAGGCTACTTGAAATGCCAAACGTGGAGTACCGTGCTGAGCCTTTAATAGCATACACTTACATACACCCGCACCCATGTACTTGCGTTGTATACCCAGTAAGAAAACCCCCCTTGCTGACGAGCGTTGGCGTTTTCACTGATTGATATACACCTCCTTACCAAAGTAGAAGGCACTCAGATTGTTGCGGAAAGAGTTGCCAAGAGCCTTGATAGACTACCCTGTACCACCTATTATAAGTTCTCACTTCCATAGGTAGCTTATGAAATTATGTAACCTTCTCCTTGATTTCATACGACAGATAACCACGTTCTCAGGCCGGTGATTACCTACCTAAGTAGGAGGTACCTAGGTAACTTTACCTCCCGAGTCCAAGGTCCCCGGGTCAGCATTCAGTGCTCGGCGATAACGGTGATAAGGTGCTAGGTAGGCTCCATATAACGGCGGGGATTAGATGCTCTCCAGCTAATAGGTATCTATGCAGTCACCTGTACACTGTACGCAGCTCAAAAGTTGCCATTCAGATTATCGCTCTTACACCTCACCACTTCCGTAGAAAAGCACATCTACCACTCCGGCTTCTGAACTATGCCTTGACCATGGGCACTCTGACCGCTAATCAGACTCGACTCCCAGAATACTGCGAGCACAAGCTGCCAACATCTTGCCGTCTGTCTTCTATTCCCGAATGCTGTGCCTGTGCAGATGAACGCCCCCATGCCGCAGAATATCGTACGTACATCGACGGGATTGGATTCGTACCTCGCGGGACTAGGTGGCAGCGATACTGCTGGTTCTGTAAGGAATTCTGGTCCAATAGGGTAGAGGTCTCTGGCATAAGACCACCCCAGACACGGATACCTCAAGTCCCAGACCAGAGCGAATTCCTTCAAAGATGGTACGAGTTCTGGCAAGGCTATAGGATCACTGGTCAAGATGAAAGTGGAAACGAGATCAGACAAGCCGTCCTTGGAGAGGACTTCAAAGAAGTGAGTCCAGGGCAGCTGCCTCGCACCCTTGACGAATTGAGGGCCGGCAGGGAAAGAAGTGAAGCAGATCCGGTGGTTGCTAGGCAAGAGCCTACAGCACAAGCTACAGGAAACGAAATTTCACTCGATTCGGCTTTGGATACCCTTCTGGCTGAAGCCAATACTGAGGCGAACGTCGGCGCCCAGCCGAACCCTCACCATACCCACGTTCCCCTGCAACCTCACCCAGAGTCTACAAATAGTCGGATCAGCACTCCAAGTCGAAGCACAATTGTTACCACGTCGAGGCCAAATGCTCCGAGCAGAGATCAACAGGCTCGACGGATTGCAGCTCTTCGTCGAGAACTTGTTCGTATGCGAAACGGAATCGAGCGCGTCGTATCAGGTTTGCGGGAACTGGGTGAAGACACGACAGACGATCGTGACACGTTATCACAAATTGAGAATCTATCTACCAGTCTTGGGAATGTGCAGGTACGAGCAGCACCAGAAGAAGTGGCAACACCTGCGAACCCTTCTTCGAACAATCTAGCTAGGCCAAATTCGAGGATGAGACACGACCGCTCACTTGCTACCCTGGAGGCTCGTATCGAGGAAACAAGGCAGCAGTTTCACCAAGCACGACAAACTCGTGACCAAGCTGCGAGCCATCTTGAACAGTCTGAGCAAAATCTTCGCACTACCCAGTCCAGGTTACGCAACTTACAGCGTGACTTTCGTACAGCAGAAAATTACATGCGAGTTTTCGGTACACGTGAGCAATTACAACAGGCCGGTGAAACCTACGAGTCGCCAATCGGCGGCATGTTCAATCGCGCCTTCGAACGGTACCGAGCTGCAGAGCGTGTACGTCAGGAGGAGCATACGCTACGACAGGTGTTAGAGCATGAACTAGCTGCCGGAGGTCAAGAAAACGCTGGTCTGCTTGCGGACCTGAACCTATTAGAGTCTCGCTTAGCTTCTCCTCCAAGCGATGTTGAAAGGCCTGCCAACAGTCAACAGCGTGATTCAGTAGAACCCGTTATTGAGCCTTTAAGCAGAAGTTCATTTTATCAAAGAAGTGAAGAGCAGATCGAATCTGATGTCAGGGCGGATGCTAGCCTGGTCCTTCCCCATTTTACCTCAAGGGACGCCCTCAGCATAGAGCCCCAGATGTTGCTCAGTCCCGAGTGGACACGCGAGCGCGTTGCGGCCGTCGCAGCTGAGGTTGCCCGGGGGGAAGCAGCCCGAACAGATCATGATTCATTCATACAGGATGTACTGTCCAACCAGGACCTCCTTTTTCTGGCAAAGATACCTGAAGCTAGAGTATCACGTGCCTATCAGCGAGGATTCTATCAATTCCGCGAAGCTGAACATGAGAGTGACTCTAACGAAGTCTACACGTGGAATCTGGAGATGATGGCCCAGGCATATATGTCAAGCTCTGCCATTAGGTTACGAGCCAGTCTACGTCCTACCGATCGGCTGCAACTCCTCTATCGACTCCAAGCGAGCAGGCGCGAGCTGCATGATCGAGCTGTTCTAGCGGAAATGCTCGCGGACAGCGAGGTGAGAGCAGCGGCCGAGCGTTTCGTTGCCAGCGCGAGGCAAAGTAGCTCAGCATTAGCTATAGATGAACTCAGGCGCCAGGAAGCTCGCAACGGTGACAATTCTCGCCAAGAGCTCGATGCTCGAAGGCAAGCAGCTAGTGCATTCGCGATTGCTGCCGGCAGGACGGCAATGCGGCTCTTTGGCCATGACCCGTCCACTCGCCAGAGTCAACTAACGCCTGGGAGCGGTGCTCTAGACGATGAAGAGCAATCTTTGTTGACTTCCACCGACCATCTGTCCGGGCCAGGTGCAAGAGCAAATTCCCTCGCACCCGAACGACATGCGAACGAGGAAGACGAAGTTGACGCAGATCCTCCCTCGGCCGGTCCCCTAGACGCACCCGAAACCGGTCGTCCGGAACCCAAAGCGGACGAAGACATGATCGTTAAGCTCGATTGTAAAATCTGCTACTCTCAGACGGCGGACATCGCATGCCTGCCGTGCGGACATCTCGTAATGTGTAGGTGGTGCTCCGAGCAACACTCGCCCGTGATGGGGCATGACCACACAAGACCCAGACTTCCTGCAGGGTGCCCGGTCTGTAGGAAAGGAATAAAGCAGAAGGTGCGAGTGTTTAGAGCCTGATCCCATGGGGTTGATAGACGGGTTTGTAGGTTATCTAGATGAAACTCACCAGCTGCCACTGAGCGAGCAGTCATAGATGAGATGCGAATGTTACATGTTGTATGCTCCCGGAGCTGTTTCAATTATCTACCCTACATGAGTCTCATATCGCGCTATACGGTATGGTAAGACATGCCTATGTGAACTCACAACTGGCTCACGATTTCAGCTGATGCTGGTGCCGGAAGAAAAGAGAAAATTGGTAGGATGATATAGCGCTAGCGTACCTATGTATATAGCCTTCGCGTTCACTGTAACCCTTCCAACTTCCTGTCAATGCAGACACCATGTAGAACCCGTGGTCGACATGTGCCATTCATTCCTGTGCTTCCTCTTGGAGACGGCCAGAATGGCAGTCCTCGTAACCGAAGCGATAAACATGCACGGTGCCAAGAACGGCAGCCGGTTGCATATGCGACCTACATGTTGCGCGGGACACGCATGTAGAGACTCCAACGATAGTACTGAAGAACTGCCTCTTACACAAGCCTCTCGTATTACCGGGACTAGTGTAGCAGGCACTGATCGAAGTTCGTATCCTGATGTTGCGGTAAGATCAGCATCGAGATCGCGCCTGGGATGTTTTCCGCATTGCTATAGCAGCCATGTTCCAGTGTAACTCCGTGGAAACTTCCTCCAGTTTCTGATACCGTTTACTGTAGTCGGTCTTTCTGTTTGTTATGGTTCATCTCCCTGTACTGAGGCTAAAATTCTTCCTTCGTTGGGCCAGTATACGCAACTCATCGGTTCGACAGATTGTCCAAATGGTCAACTACTCAGCACCTTTTTGGCATATATCCAACTCTTTACAATCGACTCTCCCTGTGGGACCCGTCCATCCGGGCCAAGCGATCAATGATTTCGAAAGTTTTTCTTTTGGTAGAATAGATCCGTCCTTGAGCTTCCCAGGTTGATGATCTTTGGGCATCCGTCTCTGTCTTTTTCCAGCCTGGTGCATTCGAAGCAGTAGAAGGCATCACTTATGCCCTCACCACCGCAAACAACGCATTTGTTCTGGTAGTTTCCGAAGGAGCATTCGTCGCATATCCGGACAAGGGTCGTCGGACGGACGTATGAATCGCATACGGGACACTTTCCGTCGCATTTGTCGCAAAGACGACCGATGTTGCGACCTGAGGTTTTGCGGCACATGACGAGATCTCTGTGAATATGATGGTCAGCTTCTCCCAGGAAACATCATTCAAACTGAGCTTGGCTAAACACTTACGGATGATGGCGCGACATTGTTGCGACGCGATAACAGACGGAAGGGCGCAGTGCTTAATTTGTCGTGGTGGTATGTGACGCAGGGGAAACCCAGTTGGAGGAGTAGCTGCCGTCAGGTTTATAATCCAGGACTGACAGTGTTCAAGAACCCTGTGGAAGGTGCTTGTGGAAGTTAGAGAAGAGGAGTAGCACCTATCGGGTATGATATTCGAAGAATGCTTCTACACAAGGCCGCGCCCTACCAGGTACCGACGGTACCAGGCTACAAGTTACCAAGCGAGAAGTAATGACTAAGCAGAGAAGGATGCTTTCTCGAACCTTTCTATGGAGATGATATACTTAAAGAAGCACCTGGGTAATTCCAAGGTAATATCTCCTACTAACATGCACTTCAAACGACTCTATCTATACCCGTTCTTGCTCTGGTCGCCAGAGTGAGCCTGTCAAGTCAAGTTCGAATTGAATGTCTAGCTGCGGGAAGCCCTTTCATCGGAAGGTGGCATTGTACATATGTTGCTGCATAGCGAAGAGGCAAGTACAGTGTGCAGGTAAGAAGTGATAAGTTGACTTTCTTAAATATTACCAAGCTCTTGTCCTCTTTGATTAGATCTGTTGTTGCCCCTTGGTAATTAGGTACCTATCTAGATAATAAATACATTGATACATATGACCTGTGTAGGTGCCGTGCAGGCAATCACACGGCGGCCAGCGTCCAGAAGTCCTTTACGCAATCATTGAAACTTTTTCGATCCTGCCGCACCATGTTGAATACCTTTAGTGACCTTGCCATATCCCTCCCAGAGAATCCACAATGGTATCCAGACCCAGAGGGTGTTGAAGAAAAACAAATACAGCCAGGTATACATCCAGTTGGAGGTGTTGAGATTTGGACTCCCAGACAACCACTCAGGCGCAAAAGTCATGAAGCCGCCATAGAGCTCGCCGGTAGCCACCACAATCATCCAGAACCACGCCGGACCCTCCTTGGATCGACTTAGACAGCTGCAGATGTAAATCGCCAGAGGTCCTGCAACAAAGACGGTGAGCAATTCCAGACTGATGATAGTCAAGTCTGATCCTTGCCACCTCGCGTCTGCTTTAGCGTACTCTTGCCATAGAGCGCTAAAGGGGGAAGTGCCGTGTTCCGGGCCGTATATGCGATCCTTGCGACCTAGGAAGAAGACACCGGGCGGGAGGTAGAGAGAGGCGAGGTTGGAGGCGTTTGACTGCGTGTAAGCGAAGAAGCAGTTGTAGAGAAAAGCGCCTTCGAGAATGAAATGTATGAGGGCGTCAAATGCATGCCAGACGAAGAGAATGCGTGTTTTGGTTGTCGCTGTCCGAGGAAGAAATGTCTGACCGGCTAAATACGCAGCCAAGAGAATGGCGACAGTAGAGAGAAGCGAGAGGATAGTGGTGAGACTGAATATCTCAGGACCATCGCTGGGCATTGCCGTGCCAACAGGAGTCCCTAATGATGCTGCCATCTCGTCGAGGAATTGCAACCGAAAACGTGTTGGTTAAGGAAGAGGCTGTTGAGCTGGGTAATGCTAGGAACTGATGTTGAATCCGGGGCTGCAGCTCTCGACCCTTTTCTACGAGTCCAAGACCGAGACATATTGTGCGATGATGCTTCACTGTGTGCCGCATGTCTGCAATGCCGCCTGCAGGTACCTCTTACCTAATTGAGTAGGCTGCTGGAATATTCCTACCTATAACCTAACCGAGCTTGTTCCCACCTACCTATGTCCCGACGTAGTCTAGAACTACCCCGTATATCACGACCTCTAACCGAATCAGGCTTATTTGTCAGCCCCACTGCCACGCTTTTGCTCGGCGAGATTCCAAGGTCTCAGAGTCCTGTACCTGACCGGTTGTGTGTGGGCTTTCAAAGCTGTAGGATACGCTGGATCGGATCGCTAGAAGCCTTCCATGACATCAACTTCTTACCAGCCATCTTGCCGACTACCTCGAACCCTGATCCCTTCGCATTTGGAAGCAATTTTCTGTACAGTGACGTCGACAACAGAATCACCAGCATGCCAGAAACCGCAGCACCAGATGTCGCGGCTGCGGTACCCTCATTCAAGAAACGAGCCAACAAAACTGGGAACTTTCGCAAGAGACCGATATCCCCTCCACCGGTAGCCGACATCTCGGACGCATCAGAGTCAGACTATACATCTACAGACGATGAACAGCAGTCGGGAGTTCGTGTGAAGAGAAGAAAGACCAAAGGTGTCGACCTGGGCGCAAAAACCTCATCGCGGGAGCGAGACCTGTCAAAATCGACTGCTTTCTCTGCCGACAGAAGTGCAAATATTGCGAAGAATGAGGATGCTACTCGTGCTTCGAATTGGAACCAGACAGCTGCTGAAGAGGCGGCGAAGATGCACGCGCGGAACAATAAGAGTGCAGGGGAGGACAGTGGCACAACTACGGGAGGCGGGACGAAGACTGTCGGACCCATCAAGGCTCCAGCGAACGTGCGCCAAATCACCGTGACGGACTTTGCCCCAGACGTCTGCAAAGATTACAAGCAGACTGGTTTCTGTGGCTTTGGCGACAGCTGCAAATACCTCCATGCCCGAGAGGACTACGCTGCAGGTTGGAAATTGGACAAAGAATGGGAGAAGGTGCAAAAACAGGACAAAAGCGGACGAGGGACAGATCCGAAAGAAGATGAGGACGATGAGGAGGCGATGTTGGCCAAAATCCCCTTCAAGTGTATTATATGTAAGGGTGACTACAAACTGCCCATAGTGACGAAGTGTGGGCACTACTTCTGTGAAAGATGCGCAATGACGAGATACACGAAAGAGAAAAAGCGAACATGCGCCAACTGTGGCGCAGATACTGGTGGCTCATTTGCGATAGCCAAGAAGCTCAAGGATCTGTTGGAGAAGAAGAGGAATAGGACCGGTGCAGAATCAACGGAAGAGCCAAGTGTTGCTGGGTAATACTGCTGAATTTTAGACGGCCACAATATACCGCTGTCCTAGGCCTGCGATGTGCCACGTGATCCCACAGGACCGACCCTCACTTACCAGCGCGTATGCCATCAGCTTAGCATGCAGATCCACCGAGAACGATGAGATTCAGAGGCGCTCGAGTGGCCACCGCTTAGCCTATGTACAGGTGAGGCCTGTGATCTCGTTACGAGCAAAGCAACTTCATGTGATCGGCACGACCGCTGGAGCTCCAGCTGGTTTGGTGACGTCACACGAAACTGATGGAGGGGCTCCAGCTACCTACCCACAGGTATCTCCAGCTCCAGGGCTGCTATACAAATAGGCAACTCATTAGGCTTACTGTCTGCTGCAAGCCATACACGAAATCCAACTCTCGCCACTGCAAGTCCGAACTCTCACAGTGCTGCTAACGATATACACTTTGCAAAATGTAAAGATTCCCTGCGTTGACAGCCTGGAAAGCCGAGCTGATCTTCCAACCGACAGCCGAAAACCTACCCTAAAATAACCCTGACATATCTTGAGGCAAGACAGCAAAGATGAACAACGACAACAGTGGCGCGGCTGGTGCGGCAAAATCGGTCACCTCGACGGTTCGTGTCTTTCGATACCCTCAGTGATTGCGTTGGAAGTTGTTACCCTGCAACGGAATCTAAGCTGACCAGTCAAATACAGCTTGGCAATGCAGTAGGTGGAATCTCCAAGACTGTCGGCGGTGTGGTTGGCGCAACTGGCAGAGGCGTTGGTGAAACAATCAACAACACCACTGGAACCAAAGTCGTTGGGGACGGTCTTCAAGGATTGACTGGAGGAATTGAAGAAGGTGCTAACCGTGTTGGCAAGGGGGTTGAAAATGCCGGTGAAGGCAAGAAGACGTGGTAAAGCAAGACTGTAGGAACATGTAATTAGTTTGCAGCCAGACACGAGGCATCAACAAATTGTATACTCAATTTTCCATTCTGCGTGGTATAATTTCAATCATTATTCAGAAACGAAGACAAATATAACTCAACATTCACGGTTGGAACCCAGCAGCCTCTCGCTTTTCGCGGCCTTTCTCTGCGAGGACGTCCTTGTGCATCGCATGGCCAGCCTTTTCCATTAGCTTACCAACGGTGGAGTCATTCGATTGGCCTGCGGTCTTGTTGCCATATCTGTTTGTGAAACAAGTCAATCCATGGTAACCCTAGGAAGCGAACAAGCAGCTCTGTACCCGGACTTACCCAGCGCCTCCAACGGTTCCAGATCCAAGTTGAGTTCCGCCAGAATAAGGATTCGAGTCGGCCCTACCGAATGATGGGCTTGACTCGCTGCTCATGCTGGTGTCTGAGGTTGTCTTGTTCCCAAACCTGAGTGGTCCATCAGTTTTCGATCAAGCCATATACTGCGCAGCAAGTGACCTACCCTGCACCACCAGTTGTACCAGAACCAAACTCAGTCCCTCCCGCATAGGGCGTTGCGCTATCATATGTACCCAGGCGAGTGTCAGAGTTGTCCACATCCGCGCTTTCACTGGTGGCCGTCTTGTTGCCGAAGCCTGGACCAGATCCGTAGTCGGCGGACATTGTGAAGTTTGCGATGATTGAGATTCACGTCAAATACAGCCAAGTTGAAAAGATCAATGCGTAGTGAGCTGAAGTGTTCTCGAAAGGAATCCACCCATCTGTGATTGTCGGGTCTTATATAGCAGCTCGACGGCCTGGTACTACCTCCCACGGCTGGGAAACATCGTCATAACGTGGCTTTCAGGACTCCTTCACTTAGCTTTTTCTAGTCACTGATAGTCGATCCTGGCTACATGCTAGTGTATAAACCAACCGGGGCGGAGATCCATGACTAGACGCCCCTCTGGAACCCATCAGCCAACGTCTATTGGCGTGACCCATGGGGTTTGAAAAGCGAATGGCCCCCTGTTCCTCAAAGATAGAGGAGAGTTTGCTGATAAGGACCCCGCCAATGGGAGATTTATCAAAGGGTGCTAAGAGGAAGGCAGCCTGTGTGTCTAAACAAGTCATGGGACAAGGTGATCATATTACTTTTATTCCTGGTGAAGACGGTTCTGCGTCACCCGATGGCGTCGATCGATGGTGTGAGCTATGTAGAACAGGGGCTTGACAGCTGCGACTCATGCTCAGATCTACCCTTTAGGCTTTCGCCCGTTCATTGGTATGGTTATTGAACAAGAAGACAAACGTTGCCGCGTAAGAGTTGAACAGACACGCAGTATTTGACCAATCAGACGCAACTAATATTCTACAATGTTGTGGAAGATTAGGTAGGTAGGTATGTATGCAATAACACAAAGTCGAGACATGTCTTGTCACCATGTATTCGAAAGATACAGGTTTGAATCGTCACAGTGCCAGAGATGCCTTCATCGGTAGGCAGTTGGCTGATTTGATCTTCCACAAAAGTGTCGTCATCACTCTGGTCACCAGACTCCACGTTTGGGTGACCATAAATTGCATCTATGGATAATCGAGTAAAGCGAAGACAGAAAGCGTGCTGGCAATAAGCAAAACCGCCGTAAGTAGGGGTTTGAATTTCGTGATCTCATATAGTCAACTAGTCTCGACCTTGTATGAAGCAATACTTTGAAAAGCTCGCGGAAAGATCAATGAGCATGCACACCATGTCATGTTTGAGAGTGAGCCAAACGAACGATGGTGTAGGTATCAGCCTGCACTTCAAGAGGGAATTTACCCTTTACAGTACCTGACCGCCGACCTCCAGCTGGACGGCTCCGCCAGCGGGAAGCTCAATGTGGGTCTACTAGACCCACTGGTCACGCACAACACATGCACCAAACATTAATCCGACATCATCAGTCCCTTAGTCCTTCGTCTAGACTGGAACATTGTTTTTCTGATCTTCTTCCTCCCAGCTCCGTTCGTCGTATCTACGTCGCAATTCCGGCAATACTCGGTACAGGCCAAGGTATGGAGTGTTGATCGGGCTGTCGCCTGTGAACAGAAATAGGTCGTAAAGGAAGCCACCAAAAGTGCACCCGCAGAATGGGGCCTGATCGTCGTGGTCAATCTCCACTCCCAGGATTGATTTTCATGCCTCACGACCAACTTACCACGATGGGAACCCAGAAGTAGTATCCACCCGCCTTCCAAACATTGCTACCATAGCCCACCGCATAAGACAGGAGCCTTGGCGCGGTATCCCTGGCAAGGTTGATAGCGTATCCGGTCTCCCACTGTAGACCATGTCAGTATGAAGCTCTACTCAGCTAAGCAAGAGAATACTCACGCCCCAGCAAGCGCCAATCCCGAAGATCACGAAGAAAAGACCGAGTGGAGTTAGTGTTCCAGCACCAAGGTTGCCGTCATCTTTCAGCGCGTAGATGAGGAACATCAGCAAGGCACTTGCAATGAACTCGGAGAAGAACATGCCAGTCGTCGTCATGAATTCTTGCGGATATGTGCAGAATATCCCGGCCGATGGTTTCTCTCCATAGCCGGGTACTGTTCTGATGCCGACACCTTCGTATGCATCGATGGCTGACTTGTAGTTGCCATATACCACTCCTGCGGCGAAGAAGCCCCCAAGAAATTGGCCCATCACATATCCTGGAAGTTTTTTCCATGGAAACTTCCTGAACACGCAATTTGCAAAGGTCACAGCAGGATTAAGATGCGCCCCACTTATGCCAGAGGTGTAGACTCCCAGCATGACTCCTAGTCCCTAAACAAGATCATTAGCGATGCCGTGGAGTACGATTAGTATTTGAATAGCTCACCCAACCCCACGAGATCGATTGATAGCTGCCACTTTCGCCACTACTGAGGATGACCTGGGCGACTACACCATCTCCAAACATCACGAGAATAAATGTTCCCATGAATTCTGACAAAGGCTCTCTGTACAGTCTACGTATTCTTGGCCATCTGAGGTCAGGGTTCTGCGGCTTCTTCATGTCAGGCGAGGCTGCCCGATCAATAAGAGGGCCCACTTCGGCGTATGGAGGGGTCGAGGCAGTCGTGACTTGGGGTGAGATGGCGTCCTTGCCTTCAAGGCGGTTGACTGACATGTCGCTTGACTTTTGGAGAGACATTACGTTCGAAATATCAAGGTGATCCATATTCTACTCATAGGTTCTAGTTTGAGGAGGGCAAGTACCGATGGTTGTTTAGTAACCGGATTTAGGTTATGTGGATCGAAGATGGCATGCTCATTTACGTGAAACCAACCGGCATCTCATGGGCGTTACTTATACTGCCACTGGACGTAATGCTTCTCTTTCTGGTGTCCAGGCATCCGGGTAACACTTCGCCAAACCATGCTCGCCTCTCGCGAGTATCGTGCTTGTGTTCAATGCACCTCGCGACCACAAGAAGAGGGGCAAGCACCGCGACCCGTCGAACAATTTCTCGACCTACGTACGATGTTTGTTTTCATATCCAAGGAAACTATACACCGGGTCACAGGCATACTTGCAAGGGCTTCAGCAAACATGGATCGGGTCTGACTTGAGGTATGCATTCTTCCAATAGGAGAGTGTGGCTTGACATAGGCAACTGTAATTATGGCATGCTACTTGAGGAACGACTCAACTTCTCATCATCGATAACGGCGGCAGTATGTGAGGTTTAGCGTAACCCGCATCAAGATATGGGAAGCCACAACGGTACACAACATTTACAAGTAATCATGAGTGCAACGAGATTACCGACAACAGTTGCAATGCGTTTCGAGGGCCACGAGGCGCAACCCAAAGCGTTTTGCGACATGATCATCCGCCTGCATTCATGACACCCGAGCTATTCTGGCCAGATCATGAACGCACGGCGTTCAGCCCTCTCTGCATTGTATCTGGTGCGTGTTACCAGACAACTCATCATGCTGAAATCGCTCGGCAAAAGGATTCCTTGGGCCTGGGACGGCCAAGTTCTGTGAAGCTTTCTGGTTTCCGGAAACCTGTACTTGTTCAGCTGATAGATTAGTGACATTTTCTCTGCAATAGTATAGAGACACGGACTGCTGTCCTGTACATGGATATTGAAAGACATCGGGCCGATGTCGGTGTCCACTTCGAACAGTTTGCGTCCTTATCCAATGCACAAGCGCATGTTGCTTACCATGTTCAATAACGCCGGGCTGTCTGCGCGCTTTGAACATCTGCTGTATAATGTAATCGGGAACGACGATGCTTGGAAGGCATCATCTTGTAGATCGGCATATATAGAAGAGCTGAAGGTCTCGAATCAGGGTACTGGCCGGGCCCGAGGTCTACAATCAAACCTCGATAAGGCACCTGCATTCAAGAAAATGGTTGTACGGATGTTTCAACCCCGCATTGAAATGCCCCGCGCTCCTGCTTCTGCTCTGGCTGGCCAAATGCGCTCAAGACACCGCACTGGACCTTCGAGTCTTCTTACGATTGGCTCGCTCTTGTGTCCATGTACCTTGCCAAAAGCCCTCCGCTCTCCCGCCCCAATCCAGCATCTACGAAGACAAGCTTGGGCAACTTCATGATTTCAAGCGATGTCCTGGAAGAGGAGATTGCTCTTTCTACATGTGAAGCAAGTTTGCTACGGATGACGGAAAAGCTCATATCGCAGCAAATGCCCTGGCAGAGTGACCTGAAGGAGAATCAAAGCATCAGCCAAAATGGAAGAATGTGTAGCTGAGGCGTTTCTGCCACGGTCACACGGCTGCTGCGTGTGGGTTCGCAGACCTGCTCGCTTGCGATACAGTCACGTCTTCGGTGAGACGTCACATGCTTGCGAGTAGCTCTTCTGCACATCGGACTATTGGGAGACAAAGCTGCCTTGTCCTAATTGCTCGCGGCATCGATGGTATATTAGACTGCCAGCGTTCAGGACCAGTAGCTGATACATTCCATCTTCTATGCCACATTACACCATGTCTTCATTTGTCAACCGCCTCAGCAGCCTAGTCATTGGCGACCATGCTACTAAAGTAGTATCATCAGCAGAGCAAGAAACCTTTGTCGGTAGCATTGATCAAGGCACCACCAGCACTCGTTTCCTGATCTTCAACGAAAGGGGCGAGCCCATCGCCATCCACCAGGAGGAGTTTAGCCAGATCTATCCCAATCCCGGGTAAGTCAATATCGATCAGCTAGTCGCGGCATGCCAATCTATCTAACCCCATTCGCCTGCTCGAACATACACTAATCGTAATGTAGCTGGCATGAACATGACCCGGATGAGATTATTGAGTCGATACAGAATTGCATTGAGGGCGCCATCTGCCAATTTGAAAAGGACGGCCATTGGATAGATAGCATTCGGTGCATAGGAGTTACCAACCAGCGCGAAACAACAGTTCTTTGGGACAAAACCACCGGACAGGCCTTGCACAACGCAATCGTGTGGACAGACACTAGAACTGCTGGTATTGCCAAGGAGCTCAAATTGCGACCTGGTAGTGACAAACTCCACGAAATATGTGGCGAACCAGTAAGCTCGTATCCATCGGTGACGAAGCTACTCTGGCTTCTCAAAAATGTGGAGAAGGTGAGGAAGGTGTATGAGGCTGGCAACTTGGCCTTTGGCACAATTGATACATGGATCATGTACAAGCTTAATGGTGGACCAGAGCGCAACGTCTTTGTGTCAGACCCTACCAACGCGAGCCGAACTATGTTCATGGATATCAAGTCTTTGGGCTACAGCGATAAGCTACTTGATTTCTTCTCATACGAATACGATCTGCGAAAGATACACTTCCCTGAGATCGTCCGTTCAGCTGACACGAAGGCCTATGGGATTCTCAGCTCCGGCCCGCTTGCTGGCAAACCAATTACAGGATGCTTGGGTGACCAGTCCGCAGCACTCGTGGGCCAAAAGGGCTTTGAGCCTGGGGCCGCTAAGAATACGTATGGGACCGGCTGTTTTCTTCTCTACAATACAGGGAAAGAACCTGTCATTTCAAAACACGGTCTTCTGACTACAGTTGCTTTCGACTTTGACGGCACGCCCGTATACGCCCTTGAGGGTAGCATCGCCGTGGCTGGCTCTGGAGTCAAGTTTTTAATGCATAATCTCGGATTCAGTCACGCATCACACAAGATCACCGAGTTAGCAGAGACTGTGGATGATAACGGCGGCTTGGTGTTTGTCACAGCTTTCAGCGGACTCTTTGCTCCGTATTGGATCGACGACGCTCAAGGTACGATGTTCGGTATCACACATCACACCAAACGAGGCCATATTGCACGTGCTACCCTTGAAGCTGTCTGCCACCAAACCAAGGCTATACTCGATGCGATGGAGAGAGAGAGTGGTCACAAGCTTACAGAGCTGAAGGTTGACGGTGGCATGTCTAACTCGACACTTGCCATGCAGACCCAGGCAGACCTCGTCGGCATCCCCATCGTACGACCAGAAATGCGTGAGACGACCGCGCTAGGTGCTGCCATCGCCGCCGGGTTTGCGTCGAAAGTTTGGCAGAGCTTCGACGAGCTGAAGCAAGTCAATACTGCTGGACAGACGGTCTTCAACCCCGAAATGGAACCCGCGGCTAGCCAACGAATGTTCGAAAAGTGGGAGAAGGCGGTCGCGATGTGCAGGGGTTGGCTTACCGACGAGGGAACCGAGACTGTCAAGACCGGTCGCGGCGGGTAAACAAGATACGACAGTAAAGTACGAGTGTCATATGATAACATGTGCCGAAGAGGCGGGAAAGCAACATCTGAGCAACCGGTGCACTGTCATCAAGGCTGCATAATGACTTACGAGATTCACTAGGCTAGCTAGGTAGCTAATTGGGTACCCAGGTCACGATATTGTCGCCGACACTGTCCTTCCCGCCAAGTGATGCTCTTGTACATTCAGGTTGATACTCAATGTTGGGCTTGGGAGACCACATGATGGCCAAAATTCCAAATCATTGAAGCATCCTCTAAGAGCTCCAAGCCAATGGCGACTCTAAAAAGCGTGCATGCGCAAAGATCCAGCTCACGAGAATCCCCTGCCGCATGTCAAATGCCACAAGAATCCTCTGGAACGCATCGGCTACGTGTGCTTGCATGAAATTCGAGAATGTCCCTATGGAACATCGAGAACCCTTGTCTGCCTCTCGAAGGCGTGTTCCACATTGGTATTTGAGAGTTGGGGCGAGATTTCCTTTCGACTGCAGTTTTTCAATGTAGCTGGTGGCTACCTGAGTTCGAAGGAGGCCATTGCGACATCCGCAAACACCTGGTCTCCAGCACAAACCGGACTCCCGTATGCGTGGGAAGACAAGTCTTGTGATGGGAAGATCTTGCCACCGCTCTCTAGCTCTCTCTTTCTGTTTCTCTTTCTTAACTCGTGTCTATATTCGATGTAGTGTCCTTCAGATAGGAGACTGTGCCTTCCTCATAATGTCGACAAACACCTGGGCGGCGCAACGGGATGATTGGGGTATCGATCGCGCCAAAGTCGTCTACTGTATGTATATAATATTTGAAGATTGAGCAACCGGTTTGGATTTGGACTTGAAATCTAGCCTCGCGGAAGTCGTCACCCAGGCTCTGTGAGTACCGAAAAGGTGATGTTTCATTTGCTGGGTCTATTAAATGGGAACCGGAAACCGTATACATTTTGAATACTGATGCATAGCCAATTAGGATCGTGTCATTACTATGTTGTGCAACCTGAGCTTGATCAAAACAAAACACTGGTCGGAGCCGTTTGTATCACCCGAGATCCCAGCCATGTTGCATACAAGAAGATACCAGACCAGACTAGACCGTGAAGATTTTGTAAGCAAGACAACACTGTTTTTTTGACCTACTTATCTGAGCTTGGAATCCTCCTCGCTGTCCCTTGCTTTAGGAGGGATGTTCTCGCTATGCTGCCCTGATCACAAGCTGTTGCTCAATATGGATTTGTCAACCCTAGAGTCTACGCACATCGGCCGCATGTGCAGCATTGCTACGTATCAAGGCAACTCTGTAGTCAACTTTCCATCAAGCTAGCTGAGGGCGGCTTTCTTACAAGATAATGTTGCTGTACAAGTGCGACCATGCCAGCACATTCTGCCATGAGGTAGTCAAACGCCAGGA
Organism: Scorias spongiosa; assembly: GCA_018467035.1. Lineage (NCBI taxonomy): Eukaryota > Fungi > Ascomycota > Dothideomycetes > Capnodiales > Readerielliopsidaceae > Scorias > Scorias spongiosa. The sequence continues at coordinate 1,569,941 of JACSZZ010000001.1, forward strand.
CGACAGATATGCCTAAAACCGGAGGCAAAAAGTAGCGTTGACAAGCTTCAACGCTTCAAGTCCAGCTTCCTTTCATTAGTGCCAAGCTCACGCCCATGACTTGCGTCTTGCGCTCCTGACTCGCCCTCCTCAACTTCCGGAACAGAGGGTTGCGCGCCTTCAGTCTGGCCATTCGCTCCCCTCTCTTCATCCAGCATCTTTTCGAACTGTACCTCCACGTCATTTTCCAACCCATACAGACCTTGGAGGAACTGAGCCATCTCAAGGACGGCATCCAAAATCTCCTTCCCAGTGGGGACGATATTCTCTTTAGGCAAGAGGAAACCGTATGTCCCCCTATCGCGCAGCTTGACCTGGTATGCGTATGGTATCTTGACGTCATGGTAGAAAAAATCAAGCGCAGACCCTCCACTGACATCGGCGGAAGTAAGATCTGGTGATGGCGGCTCATCAGCGCTGATAGCGATGCCTTGGCATGCCGGCAGTATGCTGTAGCTGTGGCCACCAGAAATCCGGATGGCACGTCCCAGGCGATATGCGAGTTCCTGTAGATTCTCCAGACCAGGTGGTGAATTCCGACAGCTGTAGCTGTATGGATACAGAATCGACTCTGAATAAGAATGCAGTTCGAGAAATCCAACGAATGATACGTTGTTGTATTGTGTTTGATTCAAAGCCCAATCTGCCAAAGCTCTGCTCTCCACTGCCTCGAAAGGCTCTGATCCAGCGAACGATTCAGAACATGGGTTGCCAGAAGCTGAAGCGTCCCATTGAAAACCAAATGAACGGTCGAGGTCAATACCTTGACAATAAGCTGCAGAGGTCGGTTGCCGATTCTTTCGCCATAGACGATCAGTAGTCCAAGAATATTCATATCCATCTGGATTCGTAGTGGGGATGAATACAAAGTCAAAGGTTTCGAGTAATTTGGTGATCATCTGGTTTTTACCGTAGCCAGTAATGAAGTTGTACGCAACGTAGTTGGCGGTGCTAGTTCCTATCCACTCTCTAGCGTGTGAGCCGCTCGAGATCAAAATCGTCTTTCGTTCCCTCGGACTGTCATCATTCGTTGGATGGACGCCAATTCTGAGCGCAGCAATAGATCGTCCCTCGAACGATTTGCCGATGGTAATGAGGCGGACATGTGTACTGAAGAGACTTGCCATAAGGCGCATCCAAGGCTCGATGACTGAAAGCGGTTGGTAGTCGTTGAAGAAAACGTTGTTTTCCTTCACCCCAGGCACCGAGCCTTTCGAATCCTGCCTCAAGCGTTTGCCAGAAGCTGTAGACTCTCCGGGTTTAGATTCGTCATTACCGTGACGTGGGTACTGGTCGTAGACTGCTTGTGCAAGATCATCCCCGCGCATCAGAGCTGTGTACTCGGTTTCAAGGCCGTTTGGCAGCATTGATAGGACCGATGACACCTGATCTTGACCTAGCTGCACGTCTATCCAGAGATCGGTGACTTGCCACACGTCCAGAAGCATGGAGCGAGCTACTTCAAGCAGTGCATCAGCTTCCGCTTGTGTTCTGGGCGCGAAACGTAAGACCACAAGGTTTGCGTAGTCATCCCAGGTCCGGCGGCCGATAGGGAAGTCCCTCGCAGAGCGATCCGTGCCTACATTGCCGAGATGCTGATCGGTAAAATGGCGCAAAGTCGAGCTGGAGGAAGGCGGCTGGAGCAGCTCGGGCGTTTGCGCGTGGATGCTGGGGCGCGCAACGGCTACTATGGGCGCAGCGAGGAAAGCCGACAGGGCAGTCAAGACGCTAAGCATGATCGCAGGGCATGAGCGGTGATCCTATGGCCCAATGTTGGCTTTGGCTGCAGAGGAAGCGCAAGCAAGCAGTCGAATGCGCGATCTGCAACAAGCAGAGGGGCTCCGTCTGGATGGATGTCCAGTGTCCAAATTGGGAACGGGCTGTACCGAGGTGCGAGAGCGGGACGCACACTGCAGTAGGTAATCGACGTAATCCAGGTACGGTACTGTCGGGTGTTCCAAGCTGGAGGTTGTAGGTAGGTAATTGCAGCAGTACTCCAGGGCTGTGGTAAACGGGAATCAATCACTGTAACGCAACCTTAGCCTTATCCACCTGCCTCCTACCGACCATTGCCGCAAAAGAGAAGTGCGACGAGGCCAAGTCCCGGGCAGTCCCTTGTGCGGGGAAGCACGGAGCGACCCGCGGCATGTGAGAAGGCAGAGCCGCAGGCCGCAAGCCGCGAGCCGCGCGCCGTTAGCCGTGGGCCGAAAGCCTTTTGGCCAGCGATATTAGCTAAGCAGGTCCCGTTACGCAGTCTCTTCCCGATCGGGATCTCCTGTACCAGCCAGACAGCCCTAAACGACCTTCCTTGGTCTAGAGCGGAGAGCAGAGCGACGAGCCGAGACGAGACGAGACGAGACGAGACAAGACGTAACGAGACGGAGCTGCTTCGCCAGGCTTGGAGTGGAATGCTCTGAATTGCATTGCACTGCTTTGCTTCCAAATCAGCTGTCTGTTCATCACCACAGCAGCTTGTCGCCCGTTTGTCCAGCTGTTCCGCCCTCCTCAGCACTGCCCTCGCTCTTGCTGCATCCCTAACTTGTTGGATCTCACCCGCACGACTGTTGCTCCAGCCCGCCTCCGCCCAGCTTCGCCCATGAGTACACGAGCTTCGCGAGCAGTGCAGCGTGCCGGCCATGCTACTGTTGTCGCGTCGGCGCAGTGCCTTGGATCTCTTAGGGCAACCACCGTCAGATCCTCCGTCCGACGATTCCAGCGACCCGTCCCGACTGCGGCCGAAGACCTCATCAGCGCTTGAGACTACACCGCGTCGGAACTCGCGTCCCAGAAGCGAACACATCTTGCCGTTGTCGCGATTGTCGCACGAAGTACTACGGCATGACGTCTCCAACAGCTCGTCCGAAGTCAAGGGCCATGAGGGTGAACACAAGAATAAACGCTTCAGCATGCTCAGGCTAAGGAACCATTCAGAACCACAGCTTCCAAGCACTGCCGCGACAGAACCTTGGAGGATGGAGGTAGGAGACGAGGTGCCGCCAGTGCCGTCAATATCGACTGGTGAGTTTTGTTCGTTCCTCGCCTGCTCGTGTTGTCTCTCGCCTGCTGCTACAAGTCTCTACCGGCGGTGCCTATAGCTAACCACGCGTTTCCAACAGCCTTTCACCCTCCTGCCATCATCCGAACTGCACCCACAATAGATACCCACGAGACCGAGCAGCAAAGAGCACAGCAGCGGCATCGTCGGCCCATATTGAAACAACTGACCTCTAAGCGTGGCTTAAAAGCCGAGCAAGGATCGTTTCGCAGGTTATCGGATGCTTCCGGACAGAGTGTGAAAGATCAGCGCAAGAATGCATCGTCATTGCCGTGGAGGAAATTACAGGGAAGAAGCAATGGGTTGGAAGAGCTTGCTCGCATATCAACGCAACGGTCAGGTCAAAACGAACACGCTTCTACCAATCCTGCTGCCGACCTTCTAAGTCTCCCTGTTTCCTCGCGTCCGAGTGAATCTTCACAATCTGGCGATAGCACCGATCAATTCTCTGGCCCAGGCACCACCACTTCCTCGTCCAATCCTTTCTCCAAGTTCTCTCAGCGACTCAAAAAACGAAATTCTCTATTCCCTCTTCCAGTCAGATTCACGCCCACGGAACCCTCGGAACATGACCAATTGCGAAACGAAGGCAATCTTGGCTCTCCTGAGAGCCCAGGCACTCCACGTGCTTCCACTAGCGCTTTCTCAGCTCGCTCTCTTCAAACGCCGGATTCGAATCCCACTCCGAACGCACTTTTCAGGAGACACACAGAGACAAGTCCTATCAAGCGGGACCAATCACATAGCCCGCTCCGTTCACCACGTGCAGCTTGGGCAAGAGGAAGCCTTTTTGGTATCGAACCAGATATAGGTCTGCGCAGAGGCGACTCGCAGCGTTCAAATGTGTCTTCCGTATCATCACCGCTCCAACCTCCCATGCGTCTTAGTGCAAGAGAACGAGCATCCACCACAAGTTCCTTCGGTCGATCGTCTCATGATGTGGAGTCGCCTCAGCCATGGAGCGGCAGCCAGCGAACAAGCACGTCAACGACTGGTCGATCTAGCCTCGGCGGGTTTTTGAGTCTGGCTCGATTTCGCCAGCCATCTGACCCAAATTCCCCTCGACGTGGATCTCCCGGTACTGGGAGCAAGCCAAACTCTTTCGCTTTGAGCCGAGAAACTCTTGCTGTTCCCGAACGCGAGGAAGGCGATACTCCCAGCAAGTACTTGGAAAGGTTGGAGGCTGCAGTACCGCGCAGTGTGATTGCCACTATACTCTCCAAATCTGCAGATTCGTTCGCGCAGGCGGTCCTTAGGTCGTACAGTCGGAGGTTTGCCCTCTTTGGTGAACCTATCGATATGTCACTTCGGAAGTTTCTTCTTGAGGCTGAGTTGCCCAAAGAGACTCAACAAATCGATCGGGTTATTCAGGCCTTCGCAGATAGATATCACGAGTGCAACCCTGGCATTTTCCAATCACCCGAGCAGGCTTACATTATAGCCTTCAGTTTGCTGATGTTACATACCGACGCTTTCAACAAGAATAACAAACACAAGATGACCAAGCATGACTACGTACGGAACGCCTCTGGTCAAGGAGTAGCCGAGGACGTCTTGGCATGCTTTTTCGATAACATATGTTACACTCCTTTCATTCATTTTGAAGAAGAGGTCGACATGGACGGCGAGAAAACGCTTGGCCCCTACAAACATCAGACAAAGCGCAAGCTGAAAGAAGTAATCCCAGATACAGGCAAGAAGCCCAGTGGCCCCATCGACCCATATACGTTGCTTGTCGAGCAGAAGCTCGACTCTATCAGGCCCAACATCAAAGACGCTATCAACATGGATGATCCTTATACTTATCTAGGAACTCAAAATGGGCTTGACGCGTCTTACCTGCAACGCGCTTTCACCCACACAGGTACGTTGCAGATAATTTCGGCCAGGTCGCGTCCGACTGCATATAGCGAGGGCCAACTTGCCATTAACGGAGGTATCACGCTATCGAACACTGGCGTCATGTCTGATGTCCAAGGCCAAGTCGGCTTGATTGATATTAAGGTCACCAAAGTCGGCACACTATGGAGGAAGTCAACGAAAAGAAAGAAAGCCCGCTCACCATGGCAGGAATGGGGTGCAATCCTTACCGGGAGCCAGCTTTACATGTTCAAGAATGTTCATTGGGTGAAAGGTCTGATGAACCAGTTTCTCCAACAGCAGAAGCAAGGCCAGCCTAGGACGCCGGTGACGTTCAAGCCACCACTGGAGGATTTCAAACCTGATGAGTTGATAAGAATCGATGATGCTGTTGCACTAACTGACAAGACATACACGAGACATAAGCATGCTTTCTTGTTTGTGCGAACCGGCGGTCAAGAGGAGAGTTTTCTAGCCGAGAGCGAGAGCGAGTTGAATGATTGGTTGGGTCTGCTCAATTATGCCGCAACACTCCGAGCTGCAGGGCTACATGTCAGAGGTATGGCAGGAGGTTCAGAGGACACCAGACCTGACGAACCTATTCGTACCAAGTCGTCATCCTCAGCTACAGGCAGGCAGATCACTGACGGCGACATGAAAGATTCTGTGCAAAGTCATGGAAAACGCTCTCAGCTTCGTCAGCAAGTAATGGCTGCCCGGAAAGAGCTCGCTTTGCAAAAGATCGAAGACGCTGATGCGAAACTTGCTGCAGCTTCGCAACGTCTTGATGATATACTCAGGAATTCACGGCATTTGCAGATACTAGCCCCGATATCTGCAAAGACGAGGGATGACGTTGTCCATTCTGCCGGAATGCACGATGCAAAGCTAAAGTGGATCAGACGAGACATTTGGAAAATGAGATGTCATAAAGACATACTTGCATTGGACATCCAGGCGGGTGGCCATGACCCGGAAATTTTCAAAGCCCAGACTGGAGAGGACACTCAAGCACCAGACGTTTCTGACAGTGGCAAGAAGTCTCGAGCAAAAGGACTTTTACGACTGCATTCAAAACAAAGCGAGCACAAGAGCATACCTCAGAGTCCAAAGAGCCCTACTTCAGCGGCCTCTTCAATGTCCCAGCCGAGAAGGCCGTCACTTGCACTTCGCCCCAGTACGAACGGGTCCGACGGCACATTCACCGGCAACGATGTATTCCGTACGCCTCCCGAAAGTGCCACTTCGCCACGGCCAGGTGAGCCTTGGCATATACCACCGTTGCAGTTTGACATAGAATCAAGAATCACTTCTTCTATGGATCAGCGACCTCGAGGGTCGATAGGCAGCACTTCTCTCTCAACTACATCAGAGTACCTTGGCCATGCAGGTAGCGTCTCAAATCAATCCCGCAACTCAAGTGTCGCACCGACGCCTCTGGGAATGGAGGCGGATTGGGACCCGCTGGCCAACCAAAAGACACCAAGAGCCAGTATTGGCGATCACGATTCTGAGTCGGTTGCCAATGCCGCTATGGCGCCAGATTCAGTAGCTGCCCACCCACGCTCTCAGGCTCTTGACGGCACGTCTACGGAAGCTGTCTTCCGAACACCCGAGAGCAGACAACGGTCGGGAGTGAGGCGCAGTCTTCAGAAAACGCTCCGCGATGCGCATCATGGTAGTAAACACCGTCGGAATAAAGGCAGTGAAAGCACCGTGCGTTCGAACCCGGACGCTGCAGGACAGGATCCCGATGCTACCCCTGGCCTGGAGAGAGCCAAGGGCCGTTTCATACTGCATGGAAAGCAGGCGTCCGTGATACAATTCGGGCCTGAATGGCCGACTGAACATATAAAGACTAGACGAGATCAACAACGAAAAGCTAGCGGTGAATACTCACGAAGTGCATCCTATTCGAAAGGCACAGATGCACAAAGCCAGGTCAGTCTAGAAAATAGACTCATGCCCACTTCAAGCGCAGAGGCGGGCACCTTATCTACGATGAGCAGAGCCACCAGCAGGAGCCATAGTTTCAGAGAGGACGCATCGGCTGCTGAGGCCTACGCGACAACGGCTTCTCCAGCCGCCCTTTCATCTTCTGCTGAGGACGATAGTGATGTGCCGCCCGGCTATGATCTCTCCTCTTTCGAGCCGCCTATACCATGGAACGCCGAGCCCAGCGACCCTTTTGTGAGCGCGAGGAGGCTGCAGAGCGCAGAGTTTCTTGCCAAAGGTGAAGATTCCAATGGTGTTGGAACCGTGGTCTTGCAGGATAACCATGGTGGTCACAACATCGATAGACGCAACGTAATCGACCAGTCGCCTGCCATCCACATCAACGGGAACAGTTCCCACACAACCGATTACGACAGTGACGATGACGACCAGGAATTCACAGAAGCTCGATCTGGCCCAAGCCCCATACCCGATGATGAGCTCAGACGCTTGAGCACAGTCTCCTCCAGTCACGCTGTGAAAGCAAACTAACATATCTTCCAACTCTGGTGAATTATTGAAATGGGAAATGGTATTGCTGCTTTTAGACCTACTGAGGTCGTCATTTGCGAACGTCGCAGGGGTGCTTATATTTGGACCATAATAGGCAGGGGATTCAGAATTTACAAGTGCATATTTAGCGTAGGCGTCCTAGGGCAATCGTCAAAAGTAGATTTTGGTGGGGGTTAAACTATTATCCGTTTGTCATCTTTGCTTCATATAAACACTGAGTTAAGGATTCTCTAGTGGCCCTTCGAGCCCACCCTGGGTCTGTTGACGGTTTCAACGAAGTCTCGTGGTTCGGTGAAGCCGTGGGTTTCATCTTCTCGTGTGATGCGTTCGTTCGTCGCTGCTGTTATTGCCATCTGGCATCTGTTCTTGAACGCGAACACGCTCGCGAGCGAGGAGCATTTATGATTTCTGATTTCTGTAACCATTTTCCTTCACTAGGGCTCCTCATCGATGGCATTTAATAGGCAACTGACCGATCTATCGCACTTCAATCTTCTGAATGTCATTCTTGGCATCCTGCCAACTGTCCATGCTACGCTTTGACCATTCGATATGGCATTTTGCGAAATTCAACTGCATCACACCAAATGTCAGCACGAGTAATGACAGTATTCCCGATATATCGCGAGCGCAACTTGGCTACTTACCATGTATTTTCGATAATCATTTTCCTTGTCAAGCTGGAATCGTTTCAGATCTTTCATGACGCCGGCGCTGGCGTCTCTGACGTCCTTTTGTGCAACTTCAATGGCTTGCTCGAGCTGGCCGAGTGACTCTTTCGTCTTGCCCAGTTGATCTCGGCGTGCGCGCTCAGGGTCTTGGTCTGTGACTCCCTGTATCGCGTGCGTAAGGCGGCCAAATATCTTGTTGGCCACACCGCTCGAAGCGCGTTTATGACTTGCGCCCCCGTTGAGAGGGCTTGTGGGTGGGCTGTTTACTGAGGACGGATCGTGTGGAATGGTTTCACCCTGCTGGTGTTGAGGAATATGCTGACCCGACGAGCCAGGGGGAAAGTCGCTATCAGTGGAGGTGTTATCCGTTTCAATACCTCTTGCGGGTTCCGAGTAGTTTGTCGCAGAAGAAACGCTCCTGCGTGGAGGCTGATAAATGCCTGACGAAGCCATGTATTGCTCTATGCGCTTCGATTCCGCCTCACTACGCTCAAGCTGCTCGAGAATATTTCTCTTCTTCTCCAGCTCATCGCGAGTCATCTCTTCCTGTACGCGTTTTAATACACGATATCTCAGCACACTTCTCACGATTCCCGCAAATTGAGCACTCTCCCGTATGGGTTCGGCGAACCCTGCACTGAGACCACCACTCATCTCTCTACTTTGCATGTACGTGTAGTCACACGCCTGTCCAGTCTTCTCAACGGCCGTCTCAACGGATGGGCTTTGCTCGCTCAGTGAGAAGGCGTTATATTTAGCACCTAGTTCTGCTAGATCGTCTCCCAGACCGTAGAGGTGTCGCAACAGTTTCTGGCTAGCCTTCTCCATAGATCCAGTGAGTAACAGTTCGAGCTCCTTAGACTTGGCTTGGAACGCGGCAAAGTACGGATCAAGCTCGCTCTCAGTCAAATCGGCCGTTGAAGGAGGAAATGTGGCATGTTGAAACTCTGGAGTGGTATGCGAAGCGGTAGAGGGTAATGCCGAGGTGCCTGGGGGCGATTTTGGTGGGACTGTCGACGACACTGAGCCAGATCTCAACTTGGCGCCGGACGACGGTACAGGAAGATAAGCATGCGCCTGTGTTGGGTTGGCAGGGTCAAGTGGCGGAGCTCTCAAGTTATTCTTTGGAATGCTTGACGCCGGATGCGAATGAAGCACCTCACTCCAACTGGCATTTGGGTCAAGGAACTTCCACCAGACACCATCTTCACGCAGCTCTTTCATACGGCGGCATCGGTTCAAAAAAGTCGACAGCATGCGTTGTCTCAATTCAATTATACCCGCATCTTCTTTGGCTTTGGTTGGCTTTGCAGCATAATCTGCTATACTATGCTTTTCAGGTATTGGTGGGATGATCAAGGTCGGGTGCAGCGCCACGAGGATATTTCGAAGACTGGCGAATTCTGAATATCTCCTCCGTACTTCAACTTCCCCTGTCCGTATAGTGTAGGTGATGTAGCCACCACCACCCTCCGTGTTCTTGCCGGCATGAACTATGGAAATGTCGAGCTCAGGATGCTCGTAGAGGATTTGTTCTATACGGCTGTTATACCCACCTTTCTTCGGCTCTACTTTGGAGGGTGCGGTGTGGTGTTGCGAGGCATCGAGTTCCTCGTCGCTGAGATCACTCGGTCTAGAAAGGAAGGCAGGAACTTGCAGAGGGGACGAATGCCCTGATGGCGGCGTGGAGGGCCTGTCGAGCTCTGCTGCACCACGTCAGTTCCCATTGACAGTAATAAAAACCAGGACGATCGCACATACGGTCGGTAGCTGATGACTGGACGTCCGAGGTTTCGGAATCGCGACGGTGGAATGAACCGTACGGGTTGTTATCTTCGTCGTCCCACATGTTTGAGACGTGTAGCGGTGACCGCTTAACAGGATATGAGGCAATGCGGCCACTACAGGCCAACTAGATGAAAGGCGCCCTTTTCGCTAGCTTCGTTATAGAGAATAGGAAGTCAGTTATCCCCAGTGAGTCGCGAAAGTACCCCAGGTTGTTGGTTTGTTGCTGATCGATCAGCTACACCACCTCAACTGCTACCTGGACTGCATCAAGTGCAGGTGAGCACCTGCAGTGATGACGCATTAGGGTTAGGGTAATATCTCAATCAGCCACTGTGATGAAGGATCGCTTTCGACGATCAGAGTACCTATTTCTTCAATCCTCTTGACTACGTTTTCTTTAGTTGCTGGACAAGGGGATATGATCCTTATGCTGTGCGCTTACAGTGAGCCCTAATGCGTCAATACGTCCCCCGCTTATCATCTCTTCTGGCCTTCCCTGGCCTTCCATACTTTCCGTGCCGATATGTAGTAGCGTTCTACCCAATCACAATCTAGAATCGTGTCTGCATGTTTCACTTTCCTATGCACAAAAGCTCCCGCTCCGTCGAGGGAATAGATCTCTTACACAGTCTATGAGAAGGCATGGACGAAGTGTAGAGTCTGATGCATTGTTTCGGTCAGTCGCGGTACCGGTACGCTGATAATATTCAAAATCCGCTTGCAAGCCAGCCCGGAACACCTCAGATGAAAATTTCGAGTCATTGCACTGCATCGTAATAACACCAGCCACTACAAATCGTCGGTCTCAGTGCAGATTGCAATTACACTTTGCAGCCTCCACGAATCTCCATGTCTGTCCCTGAAGAGTTACAAATTTTGATAGTTGATTTCCTCGATTCCTACACCTGGAACATCCCGGCTTTCTTGCAGAATGCCTTGGGCGACCTGCAGGTTAACTGCACAGTGTTAGACTACCGGCAATGTTACCCTTCTGATATCAAGAAACATATTGAGGACTTCGATGGCATTGTTCTTTCCCCTGGCCCTGGTACAGTGGAAAACCCAGTCGATCTTGGACCATATGTTCCTGCGTTACTCGACACCGTTTCAGACATCCCAATCTTAGGCGTCTGCTTAGGGTTTCAAGCGATATGTAAGGCATTCGGTGGTCTCATAGCGAGACTTTCAGAGCCTCATCATGGAATTGTGTCAGATCTTTTCGATGTAGACGGTCGACTTCTCACACGACGAGCGACGAGATACCACTCAATAGAAGCAGTCGTACAGGGGGATGCTTCAGACGATCTACATATCCTAGCATACGCCAATAATATGGACGGCAGCCGTTCAATTATGGAAGTCAAACACCGAAATCGCCCCATTTGGGGTGTGCAGTACCATCCTGAATCGGCGTCCTCTCAAGGTTGCGAGGAAGTTGTGCAGCCGTTTCTCTACGCTGCCCAAAAGCGCAGCTTTCGACGGCAGCCCAACATTGGAGTGATTTCTCCGCCTGAGACTCCTCCAGCGACGATTCCAGATGGCGATCAACGTCTCACACCTTCCTCTAAGTCGATCACATGGGAGAAGCTGGCTGTGAAAATTGACATGCTCGAGATCGCACGACAAGGGTTCCAGAATCACGAAGAATACATACTCTTGGAGTCTGGCGCGAGAGATAGATGGTCTATCCTTGTATCCGGTGCCTCTTCTTGGCAGCTTAAATACGATCTGCATGACCAAATCTTCCAGCGATTTGGCAACGCAACTCCCGGCAACAACTCAGAAGAAGGCAAGTTGTCACTAGACGCCATGTGGGACCTGCTGGATCAGTCGCTGTACTCTTCTGAATACTCAGGAGGCCCGCCAGAGGTACCTTTCTGGGGTGGGTTTGTTGGTTACTTCAGTTACGAACTTGGCCTGGCACAGCTAGGTCTGGATCCGTATCCTCCAGCATCGTCTGAGAACACGGAGAGTAACAATACAAACAAAGACATGCACCTTCTTTTTGCGAATGAGTCGATTGTGTACGACAAAGAGACCTCATCGGTTTATTTGCTATCACTACGAAATAACAGGTCATGGATTCATCGCACTCGAGACCAAATCCTTCGAATCTCCCAAAGTGAAGCAAAGGCGATTGCATCACCAAGTTTTCCACCGGCTACATTTGTACCAGTGGAGCAGGCCTACCTCGACAATATCGGCAGAGCCCAAGAACAGATTCGAGCCGGGAACTCGTATGAGCTATGCCTGACGGCTCGCTCAGAATGCATATTAGCGGAGGGTGATGAGAAGCGTGTTCATCCCACTGACATCTTCTCTACATTAAGATCGCAAAACCCAACGGCGTTTATGTCACTCATACGACTTGGAAACTTAGATTTCATTTCTGCAAGCCCAGAAGAGTTCATGTCCTTCGACGCAATCAGCAACACCGCCTCAATAAGCCCCATCAAAGGAACTGTGCCGAAGACCACCTCTGACGGCCGACCTGTCACGCTCGACGAGGCTCGGAAAGAGCTGGAAGGCATCAAAATCCGAGCCGAAAACCGCATGATTGTGGACTTGACTCGAAATGACCTGAGCAAAGTCTCCTCAAACGTGACTTGTTCGAAACTGTTCCACGTCGAAGAACTGGAAAACCTGTACCAGCTGGTCTCTACGATTTCAGCCGTCGTCAAGCCTGGGTACAACGCTGTGGACGTACTTCGTAACAGTTTTCCGCCTGGAAGCATGACGGGTGCTCCCAAACGTCGATCCTGCGAAATCCTTCAGCAACTTGAGGATGGACCGCGCGGCCTCTACAGTGGTTTGGTTGGGTTCATAGATGTACGCGGTAATTGTCGCACGAGCGTCTCTATCCGCAACGCAGTGAAATACATTGGAGAGAAACGATGGCGAATCGGGTCTGGTGGGGCAATCACTAGCATGTCAGACCCAGACGACGAATGGCAAGAACGGCAGGTCAAAGCGCAAAGTGTTCTCAACGCTTTCAAGCCAGGACACAGAGTTTTGGAAACCATTCTTTGGAACCCTGACCGAGGTTTCCGTCTATGGAATCAACACATTGAGCGACTGGTCCGGTCTCTGAAGTACTTCTCATTCAGTCTACCTCGGGCTTTAGGTGAAAGTGATTATGGCAAAGATCTATCAGAAGTTCAAAGAGCCCAGGAAACAAGCACATACCTTCATTCATATCTTCTGGAGCAACTGAGCAATATGGACCAGTCTTTCAGTTACCGCATCAGTTTAGGGATAGACTCGGACGGTCAACCTCAAGCTACCTTTGTCAAGATTATAGACGGTTCGATAGACAACGCCGTAAATGTGTTTCTCGACCCCCACACTCAAGACGATATAGAGCGTCTAGAACCTTTTATCTCACACAAGACTACCAATCGATCTCATTACCAAGCGGCGCGAGCACGTGTAGGGGCACAAGGTCGGGATGAGGTCCTAATGTTTTGTCGACAAGGATCTGAAGCGGACGATGTGCTGACAGAAGGGTCGTACACGAATGTTGCTGTCATGGATGACAACGGCCACCTGATAACGCCTTCGTTAGGGTGCCTGCCAGGCATTGAGAGGGGTCTCTTGTTGGAGAGAGGTACTATAGAAAAAGGGACGATTCACAGGAAAGACCTAAAGCCTGGCACGAGGGTAGTCCTGTTCAATAGTGTTAGGGGGCTTTTTGAAGGTGTTGTTACGGATCGTTAGGCATAGACATGAGGTAGCTAGGCGCTGCACAGGTACTGTCGGATTTAAGTAGCATAATATTACTGGAGACAGCGGCGCCTTCATGCGGCAGTCTGTCATTTTGCTCGAACGCAACCCAGAGAAAGCGTCTATCTAAACATCATCTCATCAGTCTCCAGGTCTGTTTGCAGCGATATGGATAGCAGTGACGGAACGAAGAGTTTCCAAAAGCGATGCATTAGGTAATCGGCGGCTCAGCAAAGGTAGCTCAAGAGTCGCCGGATGGTGATAAGGATAAGGAATTTTTGACCGGGAGTCACCGTTCTACCTAGTCACATATAATCACGGTATGCATGACTGCATACTGGGTGCACAGCTTTACGAATTTCCCCTTTCTATTCGCCCGTTCATCAATTGACGATCAGCTTGAGCAACGATTGGCTTTCTTTACACTTCGATCTTTCTGTTTACCAACATGGCAACTCCCAATGCCGACGGTGCGCCACATTTGCGCTCATATCGTATGCATCTTCCTCTCGCAGTTACTGCGGGGCCCCAGCTTACTCGTTTGCTGCAGGAAGTATAACGCCCAAGGACCAGACCGAGAACCCCTTCGTCCAATCCATACCTAACCAAGAGATCGCTGTAATACCCGAATTCGAGCTCGAATCAGGCGTTGTGCTACGGAACGTCAATGTCGCCTTCCGAACATACGGACGCTTGGCGCCGTCGCGTGACAATGCCATGGTGATATGCCATGCCCTCACAGGCAGTACTCAGGTAGATGACTGGTGGGGGCCATTGCTGCTTCCACCGAAAGACCCGAAAAACCCGGAACAAGACGATCTGAGTGCAGAGACGAGAGCTTTCGACCAAGCGAGGTTTTTCGTGATATGCTTCAATAGCTTGGGATCACCATACGGCAGTGCCAGCCCAGTCACAGCCAAGGACGGCGATCCCAACCAGGAGTCATATGGCCCGGAATTCCCTCTCACCACCGTCAAAGACGATGTCAGAATCTTCAAGATGGTGCTGGACGATCTGGGCGTCAAGCAGATAGCAGCGGTGATTGGCGGGTCCATGGGCGGCATGTTGGTGTTGGAGTTCGCATACTTCGGCAAGGACTACGTCAAGACAATCGTCCCCATCGCCACGTCAGCAAGATACAGCGCCTGGGGGATATCGTGGGGCGAGGCACAAAGACAAAGCATCTACTGCGATCCCAAGTACGACGACGGGTACTACACTTTCGATGACCCACCTTCAGCGGGACTCGGAGCTGCTCGAATGTCTGCGCTCCTGACGTATCGCAGCAGGAATTCTTTCGAAGCACGTTTTGGGAGGAACATCCCAGACCCATCCAGGAGACAGAACATCAATGGCTCGACACGGCCGGGCACTCCTGGCCATGAGCATTTCTCCATCCACAACGAAGGTCACAGAAATGCCGGCTCGCCTAGGCAGCGTGGACAGAACCAAGACATGAGCTCTTCGACCGAATCGTTGAGCCAGATCCCAGCGCCGACCGTCACCTTCGAAGACCCGCAATTTTCAGGCGCACAACCATTGGTACGGCGGCTTTCCGGCAAGAAGCGCGTGGCGACCTACTTCTCCGCGCAGTCGTACCTACGTTACCAGGGCGAGAAGTTCATCAAACGCTTCGACGCGAATTGCTACATAGCAATCACCCGCAAGCTCGACACTCACGATGTCAGCCGGCACAGGATACCCTCTGACTTCCAGGGCAACCCGATCGAGGCGGCTCTCGCCATGATTGAGCAGCCAACGCTGATCCTGGGGATTCAGTCCGACGGACTTTTCACCTATGCAGAACAGCAGGAACTTGCCGCCTGCATACCCAACAGCGAGCTCAAGAACATAGACTCACCAGAGGGACACGATGCTTTCCTTCTAGAGTTCAGCCAAGTGAATCACTTCATCCTCGAGTTCTTGAAGCGTGAATTACCGGAAATAATGGCTAGAGATCCTTGGGACTGGAAGAAGTCAGACAAGGATGAAATCACCTTCACCGGGAACAGCACATTTGGTGAAGCTGAAGATATTACTGCGTGGTAGATAATGATGAAATAGTAGAGTTCGTTCGACTACCAGCTCATTTCTTGCTTTTCCAGTCCCCAAAATAACCTGTTCTGTGGTGGGAGAGTTGGCCCATCGACCATCCTGGACATTGACCACTCGGACGCTGAGCCTCTATCGTCGATTCGTCTGTCCCAAGACGACGTCACGATGCCTGCTTCCCTACATCTGGACTTTACATGCATCGATTTCATGCATTGGCATGCTGCAGGTCACCATCACGCTGTACCCTAACCCTAACCGGAAGTCCTCGGCACCGGATCGATCGTACGGTTATTGACCAAGGTTGACATCACCTCACCCGCTATTATCGTGCCTACCTACTTGCGTGGCTGGCCGCCAACTTTTCGACAAATGGTCTGTTCAACATTGAGGCAGTAGTGAGAATAGCCAACCTCAGCAGTTGGACATCAAGTGTTCGAGTTCACGTTGGATATACAACTTGCGATCGAGAGTATTTGTTACCTCATCGTTGTTAAAACAATCGATTAGAGTTCGGGATTTGTAGCATCGATTACGAGACATCACCTGTCGATCATGGCTGGAATCATCCTCGCTATCAATGCTGGCTCGTCATCGGTCAAAGTGTCAGTCTACAAATCCTCTTCATCAACTGATGCGCCTGAGCAACTTGCAGAGATCCAGATAGCTGGCTTAACGGCGCCGCCGGCAACTTTGAAGTATGATAGGGGAGACGAGCACGTCAAAGGGAAGAAGCTCGACAATGTCAGTGGGCCCGAAGACGCTTTTGAGCAGATCCTGAAGTATCTCACCTCGGATTCGGGCCTCGTCGAGCTGCAACATCCAGACGACATTCGGTTTGCCTGTCATCGCATTGTGCACGGTGGAGATTTCACGCAGCCGACGCGCATCGACCACGATACCTACCACCACCTGGAGCGTCTATCAGACCTTGCACCACTGCACAATGCTGGCGCATTGGAGATTGTCAAAGCCGTGCACAGCAAGGTGCCCAAATGTACCAATGTCGCATTCTTTGACAGCATGTTCCACCAGACGATACCAGAGGCAACATACACCTACGCCATTGACCAAGGAAAGGCCAAGAAGAACGGGCTGAGAAAGTATGGATTCCACGGCATATCCTATGCTTACATCACAAGATCAGTTGCGTCGGCGCTGGGCAAAGCGACCGAGCAGGTGAACGTGATCGCATTGCACCTCGGGTCAGGGGCCAGCGCATGTGCGGTCAAAGGTGGCAAGAGTCTTGATACTACAATGGGACTGACGCCATTGAGTGGTCTTCCAGGTGCGACGAGAAGTGGTGACGTTGACCCAAGCCTTGTCTTCCACTACACCCATGACGCTGGGAAACTCAGCTCAAGCAGCACCAAGGAGCTGCACATCACCACTGCGGAACAGGTATTGAACAAGGAATCCGGATGGAAGGCCATAACCGGAACGACAGACTTCGGTGAAATCAGCAGCAGGGCGGAACAGGGAGATCCAACTGCCAAGCTCGCCTTTGATATCTTCATCGATCGCCTGGTGGGATACATTGGGAGTTATTACGTCAAGCTTGGGGGTCATGTCGATGCCTTGGTATTTGCAGGAGGCATTGGCGAGAAGGGTGTCCAGCTACGAAAGGCAGTGGTGGAGAAAGTGGCCTGTCTCGGGTTCGAACTGGACGATGCGAAGAACGAGAAGCCAGGCGATGAGGCAGTGGTGTCCATCGCGTCAGCCAGAAGCAAGGGAAACGTTCTCGTCTGTCAGACCGACGAACAGAGTGAGATGGCCCGGGAATGTGCCGCCCAGGCGGACAGGCTGGGGCGGCGATGAAGAGGAGGCTCTCCTCACGTAGCCAGTCGACAGCCATCGTGGACCGCCGACGAATGAGCATCCAGCCGGAATGCGAGCCAGAAGAGCGCCAGGGAGCGGGTTGATCAGATAAGAATCACCACTTCCAGATGGCATTTTCGGCGGTTCATGGTGTTTGCTTGGTCCACGCTAGGCCATGTTATGCTAGGGAGAATCCTGCCCGTTGGAGGGAATTCGGCGGCGTCCATTTAGTTTAGCGTGGCGTCTGTCCAACGTTTGTCCCTTAGTCATGCAGCAGTTTTCGGTCACGTGAGCAGTCCCTTTGCGGCAGAGTGGTTATCCGGCTCGATATTACCAATACCTACCCATACCTACATACCTACCTACCTAGGTAATTGCATGCAAAATTCGGCTTCCCTCGAGCAGTCTCGTGTGGCAACATGACAAACCCAACTGCTCGGAGCGCAATCGCAACCCACGGTATGATGTACATACTTATCATCCCGACCCTTAAGACCCTTAGCCTCGCCGATTCCAGTATAAGCTTATGGCTGGGTACATGATCTTGCCAGGGTACGACCTGCCTCGGCATCCCCATTCCAATGTCGATAGCAATAGAGCGTGCAGTGACGCGCTGCCATATGTGTTGCAGAAGGATCTAGGAGGTAGGATCGATTGCATGGCGCGTCCTGGACATGCGTAAAGTTAGGCGTGGCTATCGCGAGGTACAAGGAAGCATGCCAGATAAACGCCTCGCCTCGCCTCGCCTCGCCTCGTCTGGCTCAGATGTGATGTCGCTTACCCGAAGTTGTGCATCGGACAATACAGTGGGGCTAGGGCCTCACAGATCAGACCCAATGTCGACGGAGCGATTCTCTCGCGAGCATGAGAATGTCAGAATGGAAACTAAGGAGAAGGTCGCCAAGGTGGACTCCCAAAAGGGTAGGTAGACTGACGAGAACGGAACTGTCACCGAAGGGATCATGAATCCTTGGGTCGGCGGCGTTGTCTCCAGCTTGTAAACAATAGATGGAAAAATGAGCGAGCATCGGATCGACATTGCGGCATCGTTTGCCCACCTTTGAGGCTATCGCACTCGTCACGCAGCAGTGCGCCATTGGGCCGGTTGGGTCATTGGGTCCTCCATCACCATCGGTTCCGAGCTTCCTGAGGAATTAGAGCGTACGGCGCGTTGCAGGAAAGGCTCCGGTATAGCCTTGGTGAACGATGGGATCTAGCTTCTTAAAGCGTGGAGAGACGCAGAGACAAGGCGCAGGATCGAGATACTGTACGGCACTGGTAGTCAGAGCGCGGGAAAGGATTCGCCTAAGCTGGACATAACGTTATTCTGCACACCAACACATGACTCAGGAAGGTTTGCATCCTGGCCCACGCCGACTACTGCAGCTTGCGCCCCTGGTTCGGTTGATTGATCAGGTCGTAACGAACGGTACGATGATGCAGCGGATTGGGCATGGCGACAGCCTCCCTGCCTCCCTTCCTCCCTCCCTCCCCTCCCTCCCTCCCTCCGCCATGCGCGCCTAGTGATGAGTATTCCTAAAAAGGGTGCCTTGGGCAGTACAGCACGGACAGGCGACGATCAGATCAGTGGCAGATCACAACGGGCCACCATCCACTGATCTCTTGCGGCAATCATTGCGAAGCACGCCGCCAATCTCCGAGATCCTGACATTCAGCGATGACGGATTGGGGAAAGAGAGAGATGCAGAGACAGCGAGCGGCGCGGGTGGAAAGCGCGCCGCGATGGGTGCCGGGGCCGGCGTGCTACTATCTTTACCCTACCTGCTGTACTGTATCTGCTCCCACGACGAACCCGTCTGGGCTTTTTTTCCCCCATCAAATTCCAGGCTGGCTGTCGTTGGGGGCGCTGGACTTGCGCAAGTTGTTGCTGCTACTTTGCGGCGCAGTTCCGAAATTGTCGCTCGCTTCTGGCCAACTGTCGCCGCCGCCAACATCTTCGGCAACCCGGAGATGATCGAGGCTAACCGCAAGTAGAAAGCCTGCCCGTCAGCCAACAGCCCCGTCTGCTGTGTTTGTTGTATGTGTTTCTTTTTTTTTTTCTGGCTTGTTCAGGAGAGAGTGACGTCCTGTGTGGGTGATGGAACGGCCGCTGCGAGCGAATAATGCACGAGCGAAATCCGAGCGCACAGCATCTGAGCCAGGCGCAGTGCAGCGCTGCGCTGCACTGCACCGCACAGCAGCGTTAGGCTATACTGCCGTTCGCCCCCGTCTGCAAACGCAAATGCGGATGCGAATGCACGCTCCGGTCACGGGACGTCTGGACGATGCGGAGAAGCATACCTGCCTCCTGCTGTACCCAGGGAGAGGCCAGCACGGCGCTTAACGCTGGGTCCGCTGCTCGGCCAAGCATCTACACGCTGATCACACGTGGATCAAAGACATGGCAATAGGACGCGGCCAGCCCAGTTCGACAGTGTGCTGTATGCATACCGCCTATGGGCAGTGCTGTGATGCCTGCAGATACCATAGGTAGAGCGATGCTTGTAGGTGGAGGGAAGCAGGTTCCACGTGATCCATAGGTGTTTGTTGGGCCAACGTTCCACCAACCAAGGAAACGTGGAATTCCAATTCGAGGCTTTGTTTAGTGTATGCGTTTGTGTGTGTATGTGTGCGCGTGTGCGGCACATGCTCAACAGCATTTGACAGCATGGGCACATCCACCTGGTGTGCAACCAGACGGGACAATAAGGCGAGCCAGACGACCTGAACGCGGGTAACTGGGACTGGCTCCTACAGAACGTACTTCGATACTTTGGATTCTTGTATTACTGATGGCTGAATGAAAGACACAACTGGCACCCTCCAGCCTAGACTGTGAGACGCTAGTTCGAGTGACGGTCGAGGTTGGTGTCATTTCCAACTCACCAGGGTCGCCGAATGACAGGCAGGTGCCGACGGATCCAACCAGGGCAAAGTGTGGGAGATGTCGTCACCCAGCACGCCAAGGCGAGGCTAACAGCGTCAAATGTGTGGAAGGCCTTTGTGTGGGAGACGACGGATCGTGCAGTGGGACTGGCGTACTGTACCTATACAGTACGGTACAGTAGGTCGCCAGGAATGGAAGATTAATCTCCCATCTCCACAGACTGCCCCCATACTGTACTCGCTCACCCACGCTAGGTGGTACACTCCCATTCCTACAAAGCGCACTCCTGTGGCGTAGTCGGCCCAGGTCAGATGAGGCAGGAACATCCACCATCGACAAGGTGACAGACAAGCATGGGGGCGCGCGCGCGCCGCAATGTCGACGACCACCTGGGGATGGGAAGAGGCCTATTGTGTGCTGGCAGGGCGAGAAGTGATCTGCTGGGGGGGGGAGGGAATGACGAAGGTTGGGGGATGGCTTTTGTCCTCCTTTCATCAAGAGATCCGATAGGCTGGTTGCAACATGCGAAGGCGCGCGTGCGTGTGCGGCGTCGAAAGGGCCTTTTCATCACTGCAGTACCTCAGGTATCTATCTTCCTGGCTGTCTTCATAGGGACCTACAGCACCTACGCAGCCAAGGTGCTCGCCATCCCTGTGGTTTTCGAGGTCGGTCAGTCGGTCGGCCGGCCGGTCGTTCGTTCGGTCGTTCGGTCTGTCGGCTGTGTGCATGCCTGGATCCCACAGGCGTGGTGGATGTGCGCAGATGCGTGCAAGGTGGTGCATAGAGGCATGGATGTATGCCGGCGTGTGCATGTATGCGTGTGCGTATGTGTGTGTGTGTATGTGTGTGAGTGTGTGTGAGTGTGAGTGTGTGTGTGTGTGTCGAGGACAGCATCTACGTTGGCGCGGACGAGAGAGCGACAGGGCCAGGGTGATGGTGATGGGTGATGGTGATGGTGATGGTGAGCGTCAGACTGAGGTGAGTGTACGGTAGCAGTAGAGCAATGTAATCTCCCCGGTCGCCACAATGCTGTTGCTGGCGCAGTAGCGGTCGCGCCTGTGTGCCGCGAGAGGTCCCACGACCGCCGGTCCATCCACCAGCGCTGCTCCGGGCCTGGCACGCACGTCAACCTTAATGATAGCGTCGCCACATCCTGTACACACACCCACACACACACATACACACACACAAACATAACACACACACACACATAACACACATAACACACAACACACACCGGCAACGGTTCTATCGTTCTGCCTGTCTTTCTTGCGCTGCTGCTCCGGTCTCTTCACACCACCTTACCCTCCCTGGCGCCAGCACTAGTCGGCCTTCACTTTCAAACAGGATTCATTCTGCAGTCTCCACTCCGTTGGTTATTGGGGCGTTTGCCCATTCTCATAGGCTACCAGGCTGCTAATGCTGCTGCAGCAATGAGGCAAACTGTCTGGCCTCCACCTGGTAATGACTGGTCGGCGGGTGTTTGTCTGTCTGTCCCCACTGCTGCGCTTCCATCCTACATTCCGCCCTTCGCACCCATTCTGCGGCACAGTACAGCATAGCAGAACCATTAGATGGTGTGGAGTGGAGAGCAACAGACCGCAACGCCGACCGCTATCCCGACTCACCGGTGCGAATCGTGAAGTGAACCTCCCCAGTTCCAGCCCTCCCACGCCGTTTTGCTCTACGCAAGTCTACTCCTTTCAATGAGCTCGCGTGAAAGGGCAGCATGAGACTTCTGATGGGGGCGGCGCCGACATTGTGCAGAAGAACCACGCTCCAGAGTTGCGCCGAAGGCTCCATCTTCTCACCCTGCTGTCATTGGCTGCTTCGCCAACGGAGGGGTTGCTGTGCCACTCGTCGACATGAGCCTCACGCACTGCTGCTCGTTTGAGTAATTTCTGTCGTGATGGGAGTAGTGATGATGACGATGACGACGACGATGATGGTGATGATTATTCTCCTGACGCTCCCTACTTCCTGACCTACCTACCTACCTACCTGCTACTACTACTGCTGCTACCGTTGCCAGGTTCCAGCCTCGATTCGCTTTGGTCTTGCCATCCGACAGCCGCAACAATATCTCGCCTTCCCCTTGCACTTCCTCTTCCCCTCCCTCCCCCACTCACCCTAGCCCTCGAGTCACCATGCTACTCCCTAACATCTCGAACCTAGGCGATTGGGCGGCGCAATGAAACGCCACATCCGCTTGATAGAGACCAGCTTCAGGGCCGCCCCCCCAGTCCAGCCAGTCAGTGAGCTCTTCAGTCGATCAGGCCAGATAATGACAGATCCGCTAGCGCACATGGACCTTCGTGCCCGGTGCGTACATTTACACCTGACTCGGTTGGCAGGTACAGGTTGGCAGTAGAGGGGGAAAAAAAAAGCCATTTTCACCATGCATGCGCTCTAGCTGTTGTGTCCGACGTTGACTGGTTGTTACCCTGACCACTGTCGCTTCCTCAGGCAGCGAAGAAGGGGCAAATAGTGCAAACGACGGGGTCCTCCATCCTCGAATCTCGAAACCAACCTGCATAAACCAACACTCGCACCCCTTCACGCCGCTTGCTGGCATGTTGTGTCTTGGTAGAAGTGCCTGTTGCCCTACCTGCCTCTTTGTCTCCCCTGGTCCTAAGCAGCGTCTTCTTGTTCCTCTTCGATAGTCGGGTTGGGTCTATCTTGGTCTAACGTTAGAGCCCGTTCAGGCCATGTACCATCTGCATTGATCGTTCCAGTCAAACTCTTCATCATCGCCTACATCGTCATAATCATCACCGCCACTACCTTCGTATCATAGAATCCAACATAAGATCGAGCCCAGCCTACCACTACCGACCAGTAATCTCTCATCTTACTCGCTCTTCCGACTCGCAACAGGATTTCAACTCTTCCATTCCATTCGCTGGCGATATCCCGGCCATTGCTCGTCCCCTCCATAAGGATTCGTCTCCCTCCAACCTAACACCTGCAGCAAATACACCCTTCCCCCCTGCTTTTTAATTTGAAGCTTAGTGGATACGTCTTCGTAAATCATTGCTGCACCCTCCTCCCTCATCACACCTAAGCCTGCTCGCGACTGCAGGCCGACAGGACAGACAGGAGACCAAGCAGCCGGTCAGTCGGTCAGTCGGTCAGTCACAGGTAAACCTAGACCTGTACAAAACCCCGTCCGTTCGATTCACCGTGTGTCTGTACCTCTCCAGCTTCCTGATGTAACCGTAGGAACCACTTCTCCTCTCTCCGGGTACTGAACGCTCGTGCATTCCAAACTGGTGCAGTGTGGAAAGGGATCTGTTGCAAGCCTGACTCGGCGAACACCCTGATCCACAAACCCTTCGCTGCCTTTCCGCACCCTCTCCACACGCTGCAGCCGGCCAGAGCCAGAAGCAAGTCCAGTACATACCGGATCGCTGGGTCGTCATATGCGACGATCTGCCGCACCTTGCCACCCACAACCTACCGTCGGCTCCTACACTGGTTGACAGACAGGGAGAACCTACTGCACAGAACCGAAGCCGCATCTGCTAAGCGCCACGCGTCTAAAGAACAACAACTCTCAGAAGGGGGGGGTAAGTCTTGTCTGTTACGCTAGGGTGCTCCTGTTGTTAGACTATTGACGTGATGAACTTAGC
Source organism: Scorias spongiosa (assembly GCA_018467035.1). Classification (NCBI taxonomy): domain Eukaryota; kingdom Fungi; phylum Ascomycota; class Dothideomycetes; order Capnodiales; family Readerielliopsidaceae; genus Scorias; species Scorias spongiosa. Next base: position 1,593,974 of record JACSZZ010000001.1, read on the forward strand.
CCGGAGTCGAATGCCTGCATTTCTAGACGTTGTACTTACCTGCACTGCACCCGTTGGACGCCCCACCGATACATGGGTCTGACAAGCGCAGACTATCGGTCTCTTTACCCGTTGCAAATCGAGCCAGTGAAACTATCATAAGTTCATCTGCACCTACAACTACTACAACTACTACAACTATTACTACTACTACTACTGCTACCACTATTACTATTACTACTACTACTACCACCACTACCACCACCATCACCATCACCATCACCACCACTGTCACCACTGTCACCACCCTTACTAACAACTGCTACTGTTCTCGCTGCTGTTCAGTCGACGTGGCCTTCTCTCGACAAACACTTCAACATGCAGGACCACGATGCAGACAGGAAGCGAAACAAACTAGGCTATCAGAGAACATCGGTCGCATGTTGTAAGTGACAAGTTTTATCCATCTCCGATCATGCAGACCATTGCCGTGTTCTGCCGTGTTGGCACCGAAAATCCCGTCAGTCAGTCAACTACAAGCTAACCAGCCACCGCGCTCCCAAGGCCACTGTCGCAAACGCAAGATCCGATGTGTTCCAGTCCCAGAAGACCCTCGCGGCAAGTGTGAGAACTGTAACAAATTGCAGAGGGAGTGTATCTTCAAACCTGTCGAGTCGAACAAAGACGATGGTGATTCAGCATCGTCTTCGCGTGCAAGGAGCGAAGGCACTACCGTGTCGCCAACCGCTCGCGATCGATCGCTCAGACATCCTGCAGCTCCTGGCCTCCCGCCTTCAAGCTCTACCTACGCAGTACAGCCTCCACACGTATCTCAGGTCTGGGTGGGTGAGCCGATTCCCGAGGCACCGAACGGTTACGACGCCAGACAGGGTAAGCGAGTCTACAGCAGATGAGCACTATCGAGTAATGACTGACGCTTTGCATAGGGGTGTTCAACAGTTGGGCAGCAGCACGAAGCGCTCCAACTAGTGAGAACTCGTGGGCACCGACCAGCATTTACCAAGGCCAATATACTTTCCAGCCGAGCGCAATGGGCAACGTATCTGGCAATGTTGCACACTCTCCAACGCAGAGGTTGCAGTCGCCTGCGAACTCTCACCATCAAGGAGGCATACGATCGATGTATTCCAGCGACGGATCGGACGTTGCATCCCTCGCACACACCATGACTGACAGTCACAATGGGCAGGCCTACGGGATGGGAGACACAGACTACCATTACCAGGCCCCGACAGCGACTCCACGCGCGACGGACCAAAGAGGCGGGTACCCTTCGATATCACAAGCGCAACAGATCTCATCCCTCTATGCTCCAGACCAGAACCGTGGTCTGCCACATCATTCTCCATACGCTTCGCTGCCATCTCATTCGACCTACGGCGCTGCGTTTTCTAATTTCGCGACCAATGGACAGCCTATGCACAGTCAGTCTCCAATGATTGATTCCCGAATGAATATACCATCTGGAGACAACTTATCCCGAAGGTAGCGTCCGTGAGGATTGTACACTCATCGAACAGACTATTTCTTCAGAACGGAAGGGATTACAACATCGAGATTGGATGACAGAGGATTTTCGCTCGACGCGTGTTTCATGACGATTATGATGCACCGTTGTCGGCGAAAAGGCAATCATCGTATGAAGCCAGTGTGGTCTAATCTTACTCGAAGGTTCCGCGATGCTGGTCATCGCTGACGGATCGAAGGATCAACCGGACATTGGCCATGACATTACGCAATGGGCGGCAGGGAGCTCTTATTTGAACACGGTACGGCATGGCATGGAGGATCGCAGTATTCGATGTTTCGAAAATCGACGGGAGATATATCTACGCTCTGCTGCTCTTCACTGCTACAGACTGACAAGCTTCCGAAGAGGAATTTGCAACACATATACGGGCGGCGCGATTGTTCAAAGCGAAATACCCCATGGGATAGTGAGATCCGCCACACTCATCTTTTCCTGGTGCGCATACTGGGAAACTGCGGAGGGATTAATTGGAGTTTAGGTTTGATAGTATGCTGCAAATGGAGTCATTCTTGTCTTGCATTTGTGTCTATTTCCAACCTTAAAAAAAACGGTACCGACCCCCAAGGGTGGAATTTCCCTGCTCCTCGCTTTCCATGCGTAGAGCCAACGCGGTTGTCGCCCTCTCGACCGTTATTTCCGCCTCGTTCTCACCAGACAGCCCACTTACGACCCCCTGTGATATGTGTGACGAGTTGGCCGGTGACATCACCCGGAACGGCAGACGCAGAGAATTGATCGGATTACGTTGAGCAGATACCGTCCTGGTCGGTGGATGGACGCGCTCTCTCTCTCTCTCGACCCCCAACTGTCTGTTGCTCTCCACCGCCCCTCCCCCCGAATCTGACGTTCTCAGGCGTGTGGCGTACCCATCTAGACGTGCTGTACATCCGTCACGTTACAGATCAAGCGGGAGGAAAACCCCTGTCTCGTCTTGGCAAGGGTACATTTCCTAGCAGGTGCTGTATTGCGCTTTATACGTCTGTGCTAGAACGTACTCCATGCGGTACTTGGATACACACCTGAGGAATCTTGCAGATACGTATTTCCGTATTCCATCACACCAGGTACCCACGTAGCCAGGCGATGGGCCAGGCGGGTAGGTAAACCTGGAACTTCTGTTGAACCAACAAGTGTATATGCTTACCCATCTACGGTGGTATGTAGGTACCTGGGTCGGTCGGAAGTCGGTATGAACCAGCGGGTATGAGAAGGCATGGCTAGGCGTAATCGGATTTTATAGTACCGTACATATGCACCAAGCCGGGCTAGCGTCGAAAGGGCTGTCCCACTCGTCTATCAACATCACCCTTCCATCTGCCGTGTTCAGGCGTGGACTTCTCGCCGAATGATCACCCACGAACGTTGTGCATATTGGATCTGGTAGCGCTGATCGGATGTGTGCTCAAAGCGAGCTCCTCCCATACCAACTGCATGCAACAAGATCGAGCCAACACCTCGCGGGGAACACTGCACCTGGTATCATCGCCGAGCTTGACTTTGTGACGGACAGCAGCCTCGTCGTGGCCTATGAGCCGCATATGGGCGCATCTTCTCGCGGTCACAACCGACCCGTGGCCACAGACGGCACAGCATATCATCACCGCACGGCCAGCGCGTTGCCATCACCCGACACAGCACACACGTCTAACCCTCGAACCGTTGCTTCCAGGACTCGATCACACCCGACACCCTGTGGGGCCTCCAGAAACCGGTCGGTCCACGGCGCTTGAGACCCGCGGTGTAAGGGGCCACGGTACGGCTGCCAAATGAATCGCATTCTTCATTCAAACTCCACGCTGCGTCGATCCCGTTGCTGCAACCTTGTAGTGTGCAGTGTGCCTATCGTTCCGAAGGTCACCCACACCTTTCATTATCGCATCTTGGTGATTTCAGAACTCTCCACAGTGTGTTTGCAGACCCTGTCATTTACGGAGTGCTCGTGAGCGAGATAGCGTGTTCAGTGGTCCGCTGCTGGATAACCAACCACATGCATGCTTGCACATACATGTACCCAGGAGTAAGTCCAACCCGGCTTCTTGCACGTTTCGCCCTTTGGCATTGACTTTGTCCCTATGCTTCGCGTTTATGTTTCCCGAAATTTTCGAGCCTCGGATCCTTACTGGAACCTTGATGGGCAAAGTCTGGCGTGCTATCTCAATCGGGACAAACTTGGGTGCAATTGCATAGTTTAGATTACGACAGTCACGCCACATGTCCCGCACATCTGTGATTTGATCGCGTCAAATGTACGTGCTTCGAGAAGTCTACTCCTCCTGCGGTGGGGTCCTCACGAGAATCTATCGTCGCTAGGCGTTAAAAAAACAACCCCACAACAGCTCTGTTCAAGCGAAATGCTTGTCGGTCATCATCCAATTCGACCTTTCAATCCTTACACGTCATCTCCAATCACATGCGGCGTAATCAATGTGGTGGACATCGATGTACCGACGAAGACTGTTCTAATTGAGCTTCAGCATCCGTAACCCACGCCACGATCTTACCTAGTAAGCGAAATGCGTGCATTTGTTGGCGGAGTGTGACACCTTCGGCTCTATGTCGCTTTGACCTTCTCCCTCTCATGTTCCGCCAATGGTCATATCCAATGTGGATGCCCAACAGCGCGTCTCCATTATATTCAGCAGGATAACGCTCAGTGGGGAGCTAGATGCGGTTCGCCCATCACCTCAAGCGTTGCTGGGCCACCCGCTTCTAAGCGATGATATCCAAGCGGTCTAGTTCAGCTAGTGGCAGTAGAAAGACTCCAAGATGACATGATGGTATACGGGCCTGGATGGCCAGCCACTGGGTAGAATCAACTCACTCATCCGCTGCGTCCGTATGCAGCATTCCCCTACAGTTATGGCGTGAGAAATGTGGCGCTGCACTGTAATTTGCCGTTAATCTTTCACGGTTTCAAAGTGTGTGCAGCTTCGACAACCGTCCCGTCTTCGTGGGTTCGGCCTCGCTCGAATTGCATATCAAAGAGATTCTCCATTGTACTGACATGACTTTCATCTATTGTGAGACGTAGGTTCGGCGCAGATTCGATCGTCAAAGACAAACCAATGTACCCTACACAGTCGAACAACGGCTCGACTTTTTGTGGAGTCTATTACATTGAAACACGTACGAACTCTCAACAGGCTATCGCTACTGTACTTTTGACCCCTGGTGGTTTACTGGTACCGCAGATTTGACGATTTCTGCAATTCTTCAGACCGCTAAATCCATTGGCCTCTTCAAGGAATCATGCATTGGACTCTTGTACATGACGAATGTGACGACTAGGATCAATTTTACGGTCTGAATTCGTCAAATGCTTTTTACAGCCAGCCGTCGCTCATACGCCATCCTGCAGCCATTCAAGACCGAGCAAAATGACAGCTGGACGACAATCAATTTCGAGATGATGCATTTTGTACGACTGATATCACGACCCATGCTGTTGACTTTTGATACTAATGTACAAGATGCGTGGTGGCGGTCTTGACCGTCTTTAACAGACTAGTAGTCTCCAAGAGCAAGAGCTCCGACGAAACGATACATACATGCTAATACAAATGATAGGATGTGCAGATTAGCCCGGCGCTTACAAGAGTGTTGAATTATGAGGGAACCTACCGGTGAAACTCCCGTTGCTGCAGTCTAAGTGGTACTTTCTACCGGTGCTCTTGGGCGACAGATACTTAGACACAGCACGGGTATGGTGGAGCGTAGACAGTGCTCTTGGTCATCCGCGTAAGACATGCACATCCCATGGAGAGACAACAGGAATCCGATCAGTCACCAGACAAAGGTTCTGCCCACGGCAGGGGTGCTAGTGGATGGGACGGGATGCCTTTTCCTTCTGTCACTTGCGGTGTGACGATTCAGTCTGCTGACTTTGTGGCCAGGTATGCTCGCTTCGAGATGCGTGCTGCAGGCTGCCATTCGCCATCAAACAGCCCGGCGATTCCAGTTGCGTAAAATGCGATTGGGGGTCGACGCTATCAAAGAGTCTCCAAGGTGCATAGACGTCGGTCACCGACAACGGCGATGCAACATCAGAAGTGCTCGAGCTCTCTTGAAACGCTTGCCACCAGTCCCAAATTGGCCCCTGCCGATGTGACTTGCCACCAGAGCTTGCTTTAACACTAATGTTGTCAAACCTAGACTGCTATTGATTGGCTCGCTGTGTCAATCTGGACCTGCTGGCCATCTGTCTTCTCCGCAGCTCCACGCTTGACATCAGTAAGCTGGCATTTGTGAGTTGCATGCTACAAGCTGACGTGAAAGCTCTCCTTGGAGAAGCTGGATGTTTCTGCAGCAGCGATGAAGACGTACTGGCAAGGGGATGATCTGTCCCCCTCGTCAGACCTCTCGTACACCTGAGTATCAGAAAGTGTTATTCATGCCTGAACACGCTTAGACTTCTTTCAAAAGTTTATCGGATCCATCAGACAAGCGCGAAGAGGTGCTAGTGTATCGTTCGATATCGGAGTCTCCATATCCTGCGAAAGTAGAAGGCCAACTTTTCACAAGCAAGCTTTGTTGTTGCTGTTTGCTTTGTGATCAATGAATTGGTGAACACTATGCGCCTCTGTCGAATCATATGGACACCAAACCTCGGTGTTAATCGTGCCTCAATCCAGTCCGACTGTTTGTTAGGAAGCTATTACCATGAGGCTTGGTGTTGGCTTAAGGATCCGAGTCTGCTGATAATTGTGAAAGCGTATCATAGTGACATCAAGTCTCTTTGCTGTGCTTACCTTGCGTTGTGTTGTGTCGTGTTCAGCTTCTATCCTGGCTTTTCACTCATACTGAGTGCCACCAAGTGGGGGATCTATCACATTGCGCCCTGGTGACCGAGAACCTCGCCAAAACCTCAGGCCAATTGAGATACAAGCAGGGAGCAAGTTGAGCGCCTCCCTGAGAGAGGATTGGCCGAACAACTTGGAATGTTTTCCACAACCACAAGGCCCACCAATGGAACACGAAATGGCGAGAGGCTTCTTTGTTTCCAGCTGTACAAATCCAGCACTTACAGACGCAGTGAATTTCACGACGTTCCTCTCGGCGTTTTGGAAATCAGCATTAGCATTGGCACGCTGCAACACTACCTAGCTGCTGACCCCGTTCTCTCTTCCCTCAGCTTCCCCCGGACTCGGTTGTACGGATTGTGACTTTTCCAACGGGCCCTTGTCGAGATCAAAGACTCAGTCCCCGGGATGCATACCGGCCGGCAGTTCCCCGAGGTGGCGGACGGCCAACCAAGTCCAGCATGTGAATGGGAAAGCTCCTGGCAGACCGTTGGACAGAAAATATCGACCTGATCACTCACCGCTGCGAAGCCGGACCGTCCAAGCGAGGGATACAGTCGAGATCAGCCCCAGGATCAGATCAGGTTCTGTCGGAGCGCTGCAACCCTCCAGCTGCACCTGTCTCGTGCCCAGTCTACACGCATCTGTCCCGTTCTACCTCGGTCTGACTTGTTGCGAAATGGGCCTCGTAGACGCGTTGGATTGGTCAGCTTAGTTCGAAATTCAGCCTCTGTTGGGGTTATGTCAATGTATCCAGGCCCGGTCCATCCGGTTCGCTACTTTGCGAGATCATCTATGATGGGAGATCAGGCTTGTTTGAGAAGACAGCACAGCTCGCAATGTGACTCGCACCAGACTTTGTGATGAAATCCTACATGTTAGTAGCTTTAAGAGGGCTCGCCAAGTCTGGATCATGATCGATTTGAAAAGTATCCGAGAATCCGACTACATTGCGTCGGCCATATCGAGCTTCAAGATTTGATGCAACGGACTTCTGCTTCCATTGCTGTCACTTGTCACCAGTCGACTTATGATCCCCAGATGACCGAGCGTCACAATGATTCACCGGGAATGCTTCAACCAGTCGTGAAGATTGAACCGTTTGATTGGTGATGGTCCAAACTCTGTCTGTAAGCGCCCGGTACAGTCTCATGAAGTACGGTGCCAGCTGCAAAATGTATATCAAGACTTTTCCAGTTTTGGAGACCGTGCTTCTTTCCGGTATCTATCAAGGTTGGTGACGATTTCAGTGGTAGGCCATCTTGTAAAGCCGTTGATCAAGAGATCCATGATAGCACTTGCTGTCCATGGGTTTGGTGCTAGCAACAAGTAATGTTCCACAATCTTGCAAGACTGTGAGAGGGCTTTTTTTTTCTTTTCTTCCTAGCCAATCGGTCGCACTGCGATGCAAACAAGCAGTAACCGGCGAACGATATGGGACGAGATACAAAAGTGGCGTGGTTTTAGGATTCTCTGACTCCTGATCGACAACCAACAAGCTATCGATACCGTTCGTACGCTGAGGATGCAGGTGTGATGACTTCGCCTATGGAATAGTGCTTCAATACAAGCTGGTTGCCATTGAAGCATTAGCTTGAAGGTGATGAGAGCCGCTCATTGATTCAATTCTAGCCATAGTGGCTTATATTGTCATGGCAGCAATAGATTGAGTTTAGGTTTGGGTCTTTTCTGCAAATGAAGATAAATCTCTACATCTACTCGTGTTGTTAGACGTCAATCTTTTTGTAATCGTGAATGGGAGGGCTCACGTAGTCTTTGAAGCGAATGGCCTGCACGAACCTTTTCCCAAAACAGGCAATGCGGACATTACCGCAAATGATTCCGCGCATCTACTGTACAGGGCACGCTCAAGATGTAGGCGAAGGCATACGCATGTCGGTGTCATAAGAGCCATAGTGGTAGAGATGAGAATGAGTTCAAGTCTACGAAGAGTGGGCTCGTAATTTGACGCTCCTTTTCACACTGATCAGTCAGAGGGCCGTATCGGAATTGTGGGGATAGAACGCTGTGACCGATTGAGATATCCATCACGAGTCGCTGATGGTAGGGATGGTGATGAAATTCGGCGGTAAAGAAACCATCTTTAATAGCGAAAGATCATCAACGACCACCCTTGACTGATCTGATGGCACTCAAAAGAAGAATCTCTTGTAAGGTTGGGAAGATGAAGTCTTATTCCCATGGAAAGAATCATACATTGACGAAACTGCCAGGTCAGCGAGCACAAGATTCAATGCCGGTGACAAGCAAAAAGAGAAAATGCAAAAGAAATAATTGTGAGGTCTTACTGGGGCTCGAACCCAGGACCTAATCCGTGTGAAGGATTCGTCATACCACTAGACCATAAGACCAATTGAATGCTTCGATTGCTTGATGTTTGTCACGCTCTTAACATTGTATATATATGCCACTTTACAGAACTCTCACGTGAATTCATCTCACCATTGTCGAGGCTCTGTCATAGCGCATTCACTTTGTTTGCGACCTCGATACACTGCAGGGAAGTGCAACTATTCCGAATCGGGTGGGGACGCGAAGTGAGCGGTGCGGTGTCAAAGACTAGTGCGGGACTCACTTCAGCTCGAGTTTCCTTGTGTCCATACTCAGACGGCGTGATTTCCCACCAATCGAGACGGTTTGCAAGGGTGCATAATAAGCATTGTCAATGACATGGACAGTCACAGATACAATTCCCAGGTTGGAAACAGTGGGACATCAGGAGCCCTACGCGCTCTCGAAGTGTTTTGGATCTGACGGCGGGAAATGCCCGATTGGTCAGGGGACAGGGATTTGCAGCAGGGTCACTACGTTCGAGGACAGCAGTAGAGATCGACTTTAAATCATTGGATTGCGAGTGGCTGCTACCGTCCCAGTGTGCCAGCATCAAGGCCAAGTGCGGTGGTCGTCTCATCCAGCTGGAAGACTGGCAGTTCAGAGAGCGACAGCGAGACGAGACCAGACGAAAAGGTGAATGTGTAGTATTATGTGTATGGATGGGCACAGGTACCGATTCAGCCAGACTACACTCAACCGGGCAGGATTCGAGAATGGAGAGCTCCCCCTTTGGGACATGTTCATTTCTCGCCGATCCGCCGGACGGAGAGAGAGAGAGAGAGTGTGTGTGTGTGTGTGTGTTGGACTGACTGACTGCGTGTGTCGTGGGTGTTGTATACCGTCTGTCTGTCTGTCTGTCTCCCCTCTGCGGCAACTCCCTCATTCACCACCACGCTCCATCTTCCTTCTATCTCTCATTCTGCTTCTGCTTCTGCTTCTACTTCAGCTTCTGCTTCTGCTTCTACAGCAATTCTATCATTCGTTTCTTCGAGTTCGTCTTCATCTTCACCTTCGTTGTCCACTTTCTCTTCATCTTCACATCTTCATCTTCACCTTCACCTTCGTTCTCATCTTCCTCCTTTCCCCCAATTCTTCCGCAGCCTTATTCTCGCTCGCTGCACCGGTCTTTCATTTCAATCAACCAATAACCAAACCACTTGATCCTCTGTTTCGACTGTTCATTGTTGTGATCCTTCTCGCCCATATCTCTTCCGCTACCGCTGCGCCGCCGCCGCGCCCTTCCTCGCCCGAAGCAGTGCAAGTCCGCCCAAACTGTCGACAGCGAAGTTACCCTGACGGCATTATCTGCTATAAGTTATAATTGAAGAGACGGTCATAGAGATTGGCTATACTTCCACACTGTCGATATCCACACGCCGGCATAATCACGGTCGTTATTCTACACCGCCTCGACCGACGCCTTGTAAAAGTTCTAGTCAACATAACCCGCAACATAGCTTGCAAGCCTTCAAACGCAGTCAGAGCCCTACAAACACCCGCAGTTGTGGACAGCCATTACCGCAGCACACCCACTGTTCCATTCGCTCTTTCGTTTCGCACCGGCCATTCATTCAATTCGCATTTCGTGGCCTCGTTAAATTCTATTGAGTGTTGTCTACTCTCGACCTTTACCTGATAAATCATCCTCTGTCAAGTATATACCCGCCACGCCGCCGACACTCCTCACCATATGCTGAGTGCTCAATTGTCCGACTCCATGTTGGGAGCTTCAAACTTCGGCCACCGCCAGACTCAGTCTGTAGCAGTCAAGCCAACTATTTCTTCGGACCGCTCTGGTTTCCCTCATACTTCATACCACTCCAATCACCCATCCATTGCCGGATATTCTGACAGACACCCCCAGCGACCTAGCGTCCCTAACGTCAATACCAACCGCATGTCACAGGCTAACTTCGGGAATGTGGGTGAGATGCAGACCCCAGGGTATGACATGAACTTCACTCCCCTTCTCCCGTCCGGTCTGCTGGTTGGTAGCCCTTTCCAACCTGGATCGCCATCGACGTTTCAATCGCCCCAGTTTCAAAGCTTCTCTGGCATTGGTCAGCAGAGCAATGGGCCACGCATGCACAAGCAGAACCAACTGAGCAATGCTTTCCACCAGCCACAAGCCTCTGTTTCTCCACCGCTCTATCAGAACATGACGTCTCCCTCCATGAACACCGGCTATTTTGGCAACATTCAAGCACCCAGCTCGGGTTTCAATGCTCTTTCTGGCGGCGCTCTTACCGGCTACAACCCAGCGATGCCACTCACTGCTGGGTTGGTGTCAGGGACCAGCCGGACTGTCTATCTAGGCAACATTCCCTCTGACACGCCGGCTGAGGAAGTCTTGAACCATGTCCGTAGCGGCCAGATCGAGTCGGTCCGTCTCCTTTCTGACAAGAATTGTGCCTTCATATCCTTCCTGGACGGGAGCTCTGCCACTCACTTCCATTCTGATGCTATACTAAAGAAACTGTCCATCAAAGGCCAAGATATCAAGGTTGGCTGGGGCAAGCCGTCTTCCGTTGCCACCTCTGTTGCTCTTGCTGTGCAGCAATCGGGAGCCTCACGTAATGTGTACCTTGGAAGTCTGCCAGAGGAAGTCACTGAAGATGGCTTACGTGAAGAATTGAGCAAGTTCGGCCCCATCGACACCGTCAAGATCGTGAGAGAAAAGGGCATTGGCTTCGTCCATTTCCTGTCCATTGCCAATGCCATCAAAGCTGTCACCCAATTGCCCCAGGACCCTGCGTGGCAAGCACCACGTCGTGTGTATTACGGTAAGGATCGTTGTGCTTACGTCTCAAAGACGCAGCAGCAGAACGCAGCGCAATATCTCGGAATCGCACCTGGATACGCTCACGTTCTAAATGGCGCTGATCGGGAGTTGATCACAAGTGCCCTGGCACAACAATCTGTCGCTGCTGCCGCCGTTGCAACCACTGCCGGAGGTGTGAACAATCTTGGAAACCGTACTGTGTATCTCGGCAACATTCACCCTGAAACAACGATCGAGGAAATTTGCAACGTTGTCAGAGGTGGGCTACTGCACCACATTCGGTACATTCCCGACAAGCACATCTGCTTTGTGACCTTCATTGACCCGACATCAGCTGCGTCCTTCTATGCGTTGAGCAACTTGCAGGGCTTGATGATCCACAATCGAAGGCTAAAGATCGGCTGGGGTAAACACTCTGGTGCTCTGCCTCCCGCCATCGCACTGGCAGTCTCTGGCGGTGCTTCCAGGAATGTTTACATCGGCAATCTGGATGAGACCTGGACTGAAGAACGACTGCGTCAAGACTTCCAGGAATATGGTGAGATCGAGTTGGTCAACACCCTCCGTGAGAAGAGCTGTGCATTCGTGAACTTCACGAACATCGCCAATGCTATCAAAGCCATCGAGGCAATGAGAGGCAAGGAAGAGTATAAGCGATTCAAAGTCAACTTTGGAAAAGACCGATGTGGTAACCCTCCAAGACAAGTCACCAACCAGCAGCAGCAGCACCAGCAGTTCGAAAATGACATCACCTCGCCAACTCAAATTAACGGGTTGCGTGCTCAGAATTCTATCTCTCCTGCATCGGGTGGCAGTGGTAACAATGGTCAAAATCCACTGAGCGGGCCTACAGCTTCGACAATCATCAACAACAGTACGAACAATCCCCTCACCATGTTCCTTGCTGCCGCCCAGCAGCAGCAACAGCAACAGCAGAGTATCCATAGCCAGCAACAGCAACAACATCATCTGGACGATTTCAGCCCAGATTCTTTCAATGCGGCACCCTATCAGTCTTCTTCCCACCCACATGGGTCCCAGCATTCTGGTTCTAATACTTCTTTATCTGCGCAGCAAGCCTTTTACAGCTCGCCAAACGATCTTACCCATAATCGTTCATCCGTTGGCCTAGAACCCCCTAGCCATGGGTTCGGGCATAGCAGCCATCACAGCATGAATGTCACCAATGGTGTTCCGATGAACGGCTATAGCAGCTCCGCACAATCTGTGCCCAGTCGAAACAGCCACAACCGCACTGTAAGTCTTCCAGCCTTCAACCTTCAGCAGGCCCAGAACCAGCAACAGCAAGGCTTTGCTGGGCTTGGGTCCGGTCTTGGCTACAGTGGATCTGGTTACGGTCTGGGCGTCAGCGGCGATGGCGGCCCATCGCTTCCTGGCTGGGTCGAGGAAGAAGTTGCTTAAGGCACTATCATTGCTCTTTTGAAACCTCTGCATAATCGTGCTCTTTTTTCGAGAATTTTTCCCCTGTTATCTAGTTCGGATTTACTGCCCCATAGAGGCGCATTGATTGATACAGGTGGATAAGTGGACTCTTTTACTGGCCTATCAGTGTATAGCTTTAATGCGTCGAGTCCATGGAGTTCCTTGGGTTTGCCGGTCTCGAAGAGGAACGTGGAAAAGAGAAGTGTAATTTAGAAGGATGGGAGCTTAATGGAAGACAGGAGACTCGTATGACTTATTCGGCATCCAAGACATAGAGACTGTCCTCGGCGACAGGTTGGGAGATCTGAGCGGTCTGTCGATTCAAACGCACTTGAGTCGCCTGTCCGGCTTGCCTCCAGGAGCCATCGGCTTGGATATAGAAGCCTACTTAATCATAACCAGCATTTTGCTCTTCACTGCATAGTTTTAGTAGATAGTCACCTCTTCAACGCTTTTGCTCAATCGTTCGTCCACGCGCGCCACCGTCGTCTATTTGGTATTGAGTCCGACTAGAATGGTTGGGTATTCGCGTCTGAACGTCAGGTGTATCTATTGAAGTGGCGATAACGTAGCAGAGCTCTCCACACAAAGAGGTTTTTTTCTGAACCAATGCCAATCATCTCAGGCTGCTACAACTGTACCATCGCCCTTACTGTATATGACAGCTCGGTGTCCCCTCTCCTTGCCAGGACCATTCCCGTGCCCTTCGCTCCAGCAGGCACTGCAGTAGATATCGCCCTGGCAGCCAAAGCACCTGACCTGCCCGTCCTCGTTACAAATGCAACACCACGATTCAACATCTTCATCCGTGAACTTCGGCAGATCGGATCGTGTCCGCGTGTCCGGCTTCGAAGAGCCCGTGCTCAGGCGTGAGGATTTCCCGGTAGACTTGCTTGGAGCTGTGGAGGGCGTAGACGGCAATGACAGCGCGAGTTGGGCAAACCGTTGCTCAAGCTCTAAATCCGTGCTATTCGCTTCGGAAGTGGACGCGGCGAGTGATGAATCGGGCGCAGATGGGAGGCCGAATGACCCAGACTCCAGCGTCCTGCTGGGCTGGTCTTCGGGCTCCTCGTTGCTGTGTGATGCATGAGGTTGAGCTTGGCCAGATTCGTCTCGATTCGGCTCGTCCTGCGTCTCTGACCCGTACCGATTCTCTATCTCGAGCTCGGCAAGGACTCTGGCCACGTACTCGTCGGCCGCTGCATCGTCTCCGGCGTCTGACTGATCGCTCTTTTCTTCGCTCTCGCCCTGGTTCTCGCTTCCCCCAAGAACATTGGCTGGGCTCGATCCGGTCACAGCTGGGTTCTCAGTCGCCGGGCTCACTACGACCGACGAGGTTTCATTCTTGGCGACGGCATCTCTTGCCTCTTTGAGAAGATCGTTGATGTTCTGCGAGTCGTTTTCGTCGATCTCCCACTGGTGCCCTTCAACGCCAAGCTCGGCCAGCAGATCTTCAAGCAGCTGATCTTCGCTGTGCTCGGGATCCTGGTGAAGCCCTCCAGCAGATTCGATTTCTACGAATGGTCTGCTGTTTGCATCTGTAATTGAATTTTGGGTTGGAATTGTTTGTGTTGTCTTTCGGCTTTGCTGTCCCGAAGCAGAAGGTATCTTCTCATCTGATATAGCAGCTGATCTAAGTTGCTTCAACCGATCTTTGAGCTTGTCTTCTCGGCTTGTACGGTTAAGGTCTGAAGCAGTCGTGTTACTTGAGCCTCTGTCTTCGATTCGTACCGTTGATGGTTTTAACGCATTGAGACGTGAAAGCAGATCGTGGTCGCTCATCGTTACTGACTATCGCACAATGGATCCCAAATGTAGACCATGAACTCTCTGTAGGTCTCATGGATCATCTGTAGGAAGCGCTTTTCATGAGTTCCCTTCAAAAAACAATCAACGGCTGCAACATCAAGTCATCTTATGCTCATGGCCAATTTACATGGGTCTTCTACCTGTCCACCAAGGTAGGCGTTGCAGGCGCATGAGGTCACGTCCACAGCGTACTTTTAAGGTTCGATTCAGTAATTCTGGGCACTATAACATGAACTAGGCTCTACCACATGCTGGTAGAGTTAGAGTGAGGCAACAAGTGTATTCACTCGTCAGACCTCAATATGAAATAGGAGAGTTGTTGAACCGATTTGGATTGCATATTGTTTTGTTTCGAAGGCTCGAACTTCTCTACCTAACTATCAACGACGGTTTGGAAACAATCTTTACGATTGCTAGCTTCAAGTTAGTTTGACAGTCCCGATATGATGAAACAAGTCAGTTGCGAAAGTACTCTGTGGTCAAAATCCAAGACAACTCTACCGAAAAAGGTGCAGAGAGGAGCAAGTAGTGTCTATGCTAACAAGTGCGAGAGTCGGTCTGCTCCATTCACCTGGGAAGGAGTGTGGGTAGGTGCTTTAGTTGGTACTGATCGGAAGCTGGCCATACACAGAGATTTTGATCTTGCACCTCTAGAACAACCTCATGTCTTAATACCCGGCCACTGCATAAGCTAGCCTAGGTTCTCATAGCGAAAGGTGGACAAACTTGAGATTGCGCCAAAAAAGCAGGCAGCCATAGACACAGCAGGTCGGGCGTTTGATGGGCATCACAGCATCACAGCAGCTCGTCTGTCTCCAGCGACGGCCTTCATGCTCGCCATTAGCTCTGTAGCACCTGTGAGATAGCCTCTCTGAATTTGGCAATACCCCTCTGAACTTGGTCCTGCCAAGCCACTGCATGATCAACACAGAGTAAAGATAGGCGTTTGCTGCTATAGTTACCTCAAACGCTCGTCATTGGGTCTGCTGAACGGCTGTCCCATCTGTATAAGCAGTGAACACATGCTAGAACTTCACGTGGAGGCGCCATGCAACGTTAAGTATACACGGGAATTGGTTGAGTATTGGGCTGTAGCTTCGATCGAGCTGTGTGTTGGCCAATAGAGGGCAGGTTGCAACTGTGTTGGGGTCAGACGTACTCAAGTTTGCAGCAATGGCTAGTGGAACCACTCGAAACCAACGCGACACAGCAGACGTTCGCATCATATCGGGCTCTTTCGGTTGACAATGGACAAGTCTGACCGCTGTGAAATCATGGAATGAGGACCTTGGCGAGAAATCTATCTCGTAGATCACATACCCAGTCAGCCGGAGGGCACCTCTTTAGGAGTGCTACATTTACCAGCAGGGCAATGAGACTCGTGAGGACAAAGTGATTTGTAGCGTTTGGTGGCCTTGCATATCAAAGTCTTCATGAACGGTGATGACCCCGTTTCACAGATGCTGATGGGGGAACGGATCTGGAATTCCTAGATCTCGTTGGCGAGCGGGTCATTTCACTACGTGGAATTTGCCGTTCGAAGTGTTGTTTTGGTTGCATCGCAATCAGACGTTCGGCCACATTGGAGGCATTGGCTTTGACATTGTCGAAATTCGACGTCAGGATTGATTCATCAGATGCGATTTTGACTTTCAGAAGACCCCTAAGTGGTCTTTTATCCGCAGATTGGCCTTGTGTCTCGGTTCCCAAAACTTTCCCGCTCCAGTCGAAGCCGCGCACTTTAAGCTCTTCTCGTAACGCTTCGCGAACCCGTCGAACAGCCCAACTTACCACAATCGGGCGAATCTTGCCGCTGGGAAACCAATTTATCTTGATGTACATCTGTTGAGGGTCGAAGGATTGCATTCGCTTCCTGGCTGGCAGGTATAGCGGGTGCGAAGGGTCGCGCATGATGCGAAGAGTGGACGCAAAGGTTAGGTCGGTAGACTTGGGCGCGGGAAGGTACTGGACCGAGAGCAGGCGGTTGGTCTTGGAAGACGCTGCATTTTGAATGCGAGTCGGAAGCATGTCATGTTATTTCGTCCGTATAGTGCGAGGTGAAATACAATGGATTTGGTATAATTAAGTCCCTACCAGCGAAACTGTCTGAGCTGTCGGAGGTACCTGGGTAGGGATCGCTAAAGTGGCTGAAGCCTGCCCGTCGATTTGTGGCGCATGCATCTAGAAGTACGGACCTCGGGATACCCCAGGCGCGGATGTTCATAGCTCAAGGGCTTGCTTGCACACCTGCGTCTTTGGTCTGGTATAGACGTACGGACATCTACCCATCAACCAATGCCAATAACTTGCAACGACACATCACCTTGAGCGTTAGTGGCTTGTTACCGCAGTGCTGTCATTTGCGACTTCTCAGCTGAGAGACCTTTACACTTGAAATCTTAAAGCATTCCCATCGAGGGGGGTTCATTCGCCACCATGAGGGCTATGGGATGGGTGAAGATGCTTACAGGGTGAGTTTCGAGCATGCTTAATACACACCTAGAAAGCAACTGTCGTAGACGATGCGCTGACCTACGTCTAGAGGTGCTGTCATGTGCATTGGAGGGCCTGCTCTTGTAAATTACGTGATGCCATCTGAAGAAGAATTGTTCTTGGTACGTCCGGTCAATCTCATAACCTGTGCAACACCGCATCAACTGCGCCTGAGAAGTGCGTGCAAGTCTAACTTACCCCAAACAGCGCTACAATCCGGAACTGCAGCGAAGATCTCTTGAGAATCGACAGCAGAAACAAGAAAATTTTGATCAGTTCGTAACCGGTCTTAAGGAATACTCTAAGAGCGACAAGCCAAGTGAGCACAGTTCAAACTTGAGAAGATTCGTTTCTCTCCCTATACTGACAAACTCACAGTCTGGACGGCTTGGGAGCAAGATATCGAACGAAAACGAAAACTGGGCATTCAACGAGAGATCGACGAGCGCAAACAAGCCGAGGAGCAAGCTGCTGCCATGAGAAGGGAGCTTCGGGATTCTAATAAATAGCCCAAATTTGCTTGTACTCTAAGTCATTCCATCCTATTGGAATTTGTATGAATATGTGCTGGGTATCGATGACTATCACTAGCCAATTGAGTTACCCTTTGAACTCGCCCTTCGAATGGTTCAAAACATGGTTCTTCCAGAAGAGTATCTTTACTTTTCAAGCCGTCACCACATCTCATTCGTAACAAGCTGCTAAAGCGATATCATTTCACGAGGAAGTAGGCGTACCCTCCAAAAGTTGTCGCAAGATCAGCTACCACGCCTTTTAAAGCAGTGTGAGAGGTTGTTGCCATATTTGAACTGCTACGGTTCGGGAATGAGATGAGGAATCACCCATCAGGCCCTACAAATAGGTAATTCATACTATCTCGATGAGTTCGACTAGCCGGAATCATAACCCTCGATTACCGACGAACGAGTCCGCTGTAGAAGCATCTCAACCCATGAGAAGATGTGGATAGACATTCCTATCGCATTCATCAGTCGGTAGGGTTGTACTGAGTAGACACTTTCAAAAAAAAAAAAAAAAAAAAAAAAAGAATAATCATTGGGCTCAAACTTGAGGAGTTCCAAATCACAGGTGCTTTCAAGTTCCTCACATGCTCATTAATGACGAATGCAATCTGGAAAACTGTACAATTGTCCCAGGTACTGAAGGTGATGGATAGAATATGGATGTTAGTGGATTGCGGTTTCGCACGATATTCGGAAGTGGCCCGTGCACAGAACGAATATTCATGATTATGTTGCGCCACGATGGTAATCAGAAGCAGAGGTGAGGCATCTACGGTGCACATCATTGGATCGATGAGCGCACCTATATCCGATAAGTTTGCCGTGCAAGCCATTCCGGATGCCGGAAGAGGTGTCGTTGCCTCAAAGGCACTCGAAAGGGACACACTGCTGCTGAAATCGGAAAAACCAGCAGCGCATGTAATTTTCAGACAGTACAGAAAAGAAGTCTGCGCGCAATGTTTCTTTTACGACAGAGGTAGAACCCTTTCGTTTCGAGACAACGTCGTAGGTAAAGTCTTCTGCAGGAACGAATGCCAGGCTCAATGGCGTTCCGAGCAGGGCCAGGTTGGCGTCGAGGCCTGGGCGAACTTAGAGGCTTACGTGCAGGCCAATGGCAAATCAATCATAAATGTCTACGGCCTGGATCAAGCAAGTGCAAAACCCGATGAGGCCGAGGTCGCAAGGCAATGGGCATTGGCGGATCGAACCATTAGTGAGATGAGTTCGACGTCGAATGGCGTTGAAAGTAACGGTGCCATTCCGGAGACAGGTCAGCGACGAAAAGTAAAACGGAAGGCACATACGGGCATTCAAAGGCCGACAAGAATAGACCCGAACCTTCTTTCTTTCTTCCTCTCCGGAGTCATCGCGCTCTACCATTCCCAGGAGGCATGGCAGAGCGATGTAAGGTGCCTTGCTCGAGATCGTCAGCCGTACAAGTCTGAGGATGAGCTTCGAGTGCATTGCGAGACGTTTCTGTATCTGCGCACGGCCGTGTTGCCCCTTGCACTGCAGCCGAGCCTCACAGCCGACGTATGCTGCACGTTGATCGAGACTGCAAGTCACAATTCATTCGGTATCCGTGATGGGGGTGACGACGCCGAAGAGTACATGGGTTACGGTCTTTACCCCTTCGCGAGCTACTTCAACCATACATGTGAGCCCAACGTGCGCAAGTGCCGCATAAAGCAGTCGTGGGAATTTCGGACGTCAGGCGCTGTGCAGGAAGGCGAGCAGCTATGCATCACGTACCTAGGAGGCGATGAGAAAACTATGAACGTTGCGGAACGGCGAGCACGCCTGCATGAAGTATGGGGTTTTACCTGCATGTGCGAAAGGTGTCTCAGGGAGGTATCCTAGCGAGGTATCCTCGTATGTTGCAGCCTTCCGTTTTCTGCATTTCAGATTATGATACACTTTATATCATGCTTTCTTGGTACCTGTTGATGCTTTGGATTCACGTGGTTCTCACATGGCAGTCGGCGAGCCACGTGCGGATTGCAAATCACATATTCATCATTTGATTATTGGATTTGCAGCTTCTCAATCACGAGCTATTTGAGGGTGCTGGTCTCACATGCGACTGATGTCTTCCACGCTACCTGACGGACGTCTGTATGGAATACCTAATCCCGAATACGCAATTGTAGGCTTGCTCGGCATGTAGAGACTGTGTGATGTTGGAAAAATGAAATCCACTAGCTGAATGGGACGCTGTTTTGTTGTCGTGAAAGCCTGCTCTAATAGAAGAAGACACCGGGCTAGAATGACCGCAATCTAAATTGCCCGGCCGATGCTGGACATCAGTTGCCCAAAGTAAGCTTGCATTAACGCATAGAGTACAGATAGAATTCAGATTGTGATATCGTGACGTCGACTGTGCGGTAAGAGCTATAACGCAACTTCGTCGAAATTGCCTTCACTATCAGAAGGTGTCGCTGCTCCTGACTTGTTGGAATCCTGAGAAACTTCCTTTTCACCTGCAGGCTCCTTTTTCTCTGTGTCTAGTTGCGGCTGCGAAGGGTTGGGAGAGACTTCGTTGCTAATATGGGGCACATCCTCTTCCGTATCACTACCGTAGCTGCCATCCTGATCGCCTGTGATGTGGTCTTCACTATCATAATCTTCGTTATCCTTTGCCAACGAGGGATTGCTGACTGGGTTGGAAGATGATGGTCCTGACTCTTTCCCATTAGGAGGCCCAGCCATTGCTTGCGCAGTGGGTTGTGCTTGTGATGACGAAGGGCTGACAGTTTTGCCGTTGGTCAGTTGCGAGCTATTAGCTCTTTCATGATTTGGCCGGTCAGGTGTTGGTGGGGTGTGTTCGATCCTGGGACTATCTCTTATCTGAAGGGGCCCGGTTATACTGGCTCTCGAGCCAGGTTGACCAGGCCCAGGTCCTACCTGCCTAGTTTTGGGGTCGGCATCTAAGTAGTAGCCTCTCACGCCTACTATACGGCCTTCCCTCTCACATCCTATCAACCAGTCCGGAACGACAATGGGGATGTTCATGTCCCTAGCCTTCTCCCAAGCCTGCCCTCTGGGTTCGACGCACACGAAATGCGTAGTATCGATCCTGACGTCCGGCACAATTTTGGCTCCAACTCTTGTCGCAGTCTGCTCCAGACTCTTCTTCAACTGTTCGGGTAGATAGCCAGGTGTGATTGTGATACCGTGCAAATCCTCCATGCGGTGGGTCTTGACCGTCAATCGGTCAGAGCTGTACGTGCCAGCACTGGTCCTCAATACTAGATGAAAGGTATAATCTGTGTCCAACGCTAGGCCAGAAATCTTCGTACACAGCTTACCGCTGGGTATCACTCCGACTCTGACATTGTTGCGGTAGAGGCTTAAGCTTCGTAGATCTGCACTGGCAAGCTCAAGGGGGTCCCATTCGAGGACAACGGAAGTCTGGGTAGCATTGCGATTACGCAGGACGGGAGCAGCTGGGGAGCGCGAGCCAAAGCTGTGAAGGATGTCTTTTTGAAGTCGGTGAAAGTTGCTTTCTGCGATCTGCTCTGCGCGGACGTTGCGAGAGACATCGATGTCAACAATGCTACCGCTGTGGATGTCTGGTGGTAGGAGGATAGATGGGAATTCGATGAGGCGTTTGTCTTCGGTCAAGAGCACCGCGACGCCGGCGTCGACTTTCCCGACTGTCAGCGAGACGAGCATTTTTCAATGTCGTTCAGAATTGCACTGCGTGAGCCTGATTCCTTTCTTGAACACTTGTAGTCTGGCCTCGAGGTGACCGGAGACGCATGTGAAGCTGAACGTACTTGGTACCTAAACGGTACCTAAACAATACAGGCCGAACAGGGTTAGGGTTACAAGGATCGGAACTACCCCATGGACATGTAGGGAAGTCTGGTACCTACCCATATCGATCACGACGTTGCCGAAAGCTCACGTCCTTTCATAACGCTAAAGGGTAAATAAGCCATATCGGCAATTGTTGGCTAATACATCTACGGTAGAAAGCAAACTAAAGTGTCATGGGAATGCGCCCCTCCTGGTTTTTCGGATCTCGTCGCGGTCATTATGCACTCCATCCGAACACGCCTGAAACTCATGTGCAATGTCCTTGACAATCACATGGAAAACTCGACATAACTCAAACATAGGAAATCATCAGTCCTCGCCCCTACTTCGCATCACGCCACTAGAACATGGTGCCAAAATTGTCACCATTGTTGCTCTCGTTGATGGCAGAAAGTGGCTTTCTCGGGCTTGTGGTGCGGCCATTCTCATCAGTAGCGGGTTTGCGGTGTCTGCAACAAAGTCTATGTTAGCCTCAAGTTTCACGCCCCTGTAGTCGAACTTGCACACATACCTGAAAGTGAAGCCGACGAACAAGCTCTTGCCCATCTCGCCTTCCCGATCGGCCATTCTCTCAAGCGCTTCTTGCTTGTCCATGACCTCCTTGTACTTGGCCATGTCCTTCTCACTGCCAAAGTCATCGAAGTAGCCAGCATCGGTTTCGGAATCCAGCTCTGGCACGAACGGTGCTCTCTCATTCCGGAGCCTATCCCAATCGACTTCTCGGAAATAGTCGTGTACCTTGATATCCTTGATGCCTTTCAGTCGTCGAGACTTGACAGCAATCAACCTCGTGATGAGATCCCAAGTGCGACGAGAAAGGAAATACGAAGGGTCTTCGTACTCCGGCTTACGGAGGACAGACTGCCATCGTTTCAAGTTCTGCCAAGTCTCTTCAACCGTAGCGCCTGCAAATGGCGGATAGCCAGCAAGCGCTTCGAAGAGCATGCATCCCAGACTCCAGTAGTCCACTGTGAAGTCGTATTCTTCTCCCCTCAAGACTTCTGGTGCCATGTAATCTGGCGAACCTACAATGGACTTGGCGTAGTTGGTCTCGCGCTCCCGTAGAGAACGATAGCCTTCACGACGCTCCTTTAGGGTACGATCCTCAGTCGGGCGGCCAAATGGATTTGCAGAAGCTGGTAAATTGCCAACCGCCTCAAGCTTATGACGCATCGATTCAATCTTTGCTGGAGCGAGAAATCCGGCTGCAAGACCAAAGTCGGTCAATTTGACATGTCCAGTAGAGTCGATCAGGAAATTCTCAGGCTTGAGGTCGCGATGAATGTAACCTAGCTGGTGCAACGAGTCGACACATAAGAACATTTCGCTAATGTAGAACCGAGCATGTCTGTTGTGTAGAACACCTGTGTTGTTGAGCAATGTCCTGAAGTCACCGCCTGGGACATACTCCATCGCTAGGTAGATGGAGCTATCGTCTTGAAAGGCATAGAGCAACCGGACCAGCCACTCGCTCTTGGCCGAGGTAAGGATGTCACGCTCGGTCAGGACGTGACGTATCTCATCGAGCTTGTATAGTAATTTCTTGCTCATGACCTTGAGAGCACAAACTTCTCGAGTGTCTTTCTTCTGGGCCAGATACACCTGTCCATAGCCGCCTTGGCCTACCTGAGTCAGGATCTGGAAGTCACCGTGATGGAGCTTGGTGCGGCGGGCGCGCAGATTGGCTCTTTCACGGCCCAGGTAGTCAGCGCGCAGAGCTTTGTATTTGGCTTTCTCCTCTTCACTTGATCCTATAGTTGGCGTCGGGTTATGCTGCTTAAAAGCCTGGAGACGGGACTGCCGGGTGGAATAGTAAGACAGCAGGTCGAAGTAGTAGTCAAGAAAGTAAAGTTGGGTCACGTTGGCCAAACGCTTGACGCTAGGCTTTTGAAGCTTCTCATAGTCTTCAGGAGTCAAAGCACCTGTAGCTAGGCCACGGTTCCCCCTCGTTGGAGAATGATCTTCCCGTACTCTATACGGTTCCTGTCGGCTCTGAGCAGCTTGGGTTAGGAAGCTGGAATTCTGGGTAGGAAGCATGGGCCTCTGCGGAGGCGATGCATTCTCCTTGCCCTGTCTCCTGGGTGAGCCACCAGACGCTCCCGCTTTTGCATC
Organism: Scorias spongiosa; assembly: GCA_018467035.1. NCBI lineage: Eukaryota > Fungi > Ascomycota > Dothideomycetes > Capnodiales > Readerielliopsidaceae > Scorias > Scorias spongiosa. Next base: position 1,617,644 of record JACSZZ010000001.1, read on the forward strand.
TTCCGTTCCGAACACATCATCGCCGTAATTACTCCCTCTGTCGTAAAGTGCGTGGCTTGGAGTGGGCTCCAACTTCATGGCATTGGCAAAGACATTGGGCAGATCGAAAGCACCAGGAGGTGCATTTTTCTTGCTTGGGCTGCCGTTTGGTGTCTGTGGTGGGGACACGAACTGAGGAGGGTCTACCATGTCGTTTGTCGAGCGATGGTGTAGGAGCGGTGGTGGAGTCGGCAGGGCGAACTCGTTGTCGGCAGTGGAGAATGTACCGGGAGCCATCTCAGAGAGGTGTTTCGAGACGGTGAGGAAAGCAGCTAGAATGGCTGCAGTGAGTGTAGGGCTGCAGCGAAGAAGGGTGCAGATTGGAGGCAGGAGGCAGCGCCGGCGCTGAGGATGCGTGTTGTGGACGAGATTGGTTTATCAAAGGGTGGACAGAGGGTGATTGGCATGCCAGAAAGTATTATACGCTTGGGTAGGTAAGTAGGTATAGGTAGGGATGAATCGAAGGTTATCTGACACATGCAACTGCCAGGCCTGCCTAATAAAAGTTAGGTAGGTATACCTATTGTTGTTTCACCGATGCACACCGTTTCACGCTGCCCCGCAGGAGAACGACGCGCGGAAGGCAAGCCGCATAACATGCACTGCTGGCCAGGCAACGCGGCTTGGCCGCTGGCGCGTATCACTTAACGTATTGGTTATGTGTTCAATGCAGTATTACATCAGTTACCCGCTACAGGTAGGTAGGTAGGTATAGGTAGGTAATCGGTGGTATGTATTTCTTCCAATCACAGAACATCTCCTTGCCATGGCTCGTCTCGAGGAGCAAGTACCTACCGTGCAACATCTGGTAGACGTCGCTGCCAATGCTTACCCGTCTATGCATCATCGTCCTATCTACATGTGGCGTATGATTGCGTTCAGGCTGGTGGTCGTAAGACGATCGAGTTGAGCATTGGATAGCCCCAAGAGACGAAACACATTAACACAGTGCACAACCGCGACCTCTCCCTTCCTCTTTGGGCTCCATGTTGACATCATGTCGACCCCACTTCACTCGGCCGATAGTCCTTCACACTGGTTGCATGCAATGGCGGCGATATAGTGCTTGTAGAGCCCCATGGATCATGAATCTATCCGCTTGCCGACCCATCAGAGTCCGTTCAGTCTCCCACTCATGCTGTTATAAACCTTTCTTCCCCTCCATTCGACCCTTCACTCCCCATCATCCCACTGTCATCCAAATCAATCCAACCCTGCAACTCGCATACACCACCATGGCTCAATCACACGCTTGCTGCACCGTCCCTCCAGTCGTTGCCGATGACTACAGTGCGAAAGGTGAATACACCACCGTCGAGGGCTTGAAGACCTATGCGACCGGGCCTAAGGATGCGAAGAAGGCATTGCTCGTCATCTACGACATCTTTGGCTTCTTCCCGCAGACCATCCAGGGTGCCGACATTCTGGCGTAAGTGTGACGGCAATGTTGCGGTGTTGCAATATACCTACCTACCTACCTAGGTAGTACCTAGATCTGATGACGCAGAGGCACTGACGTGATCCGACAGCTATGGCGACTCTCACCAGAACTACCAGGTCTTCATGCCTGATTTCTTCGAGGGCGAGCCGGTCGCGATCACCGACTACCCACCAGACACGGAGGAGAAGGGCAAGAAGATAGGGGAGTTCTTCCAGACCAAGGCAGCGCCACCCAAGACGCTGGAGCGCATCCCTAAGATTCTCAAAGCGCTCGAGGCCGAGCGCTCGTCCATCAGCGAGTGGGGCATTGTCGGTTACTGCTGGGGAGGCAAGATCGTCAACCTGTCTTCGCAGCAGGGCTCTCTCTTCAAGGCCGCTGCAGCCTGCCACCCGGCAATGGTAGACCCCAACGACGCGCCGGGCGTGTCGATCCCGTACGCGATGCTGCCTTCCAGCGGCGAAAGCAAGGAAGACGTGGCCAAGTGGGAGGAGGGTATCAAGACTCCCAAGCTCGTCAAGTGGTACTCCGACCAAGTGCACGGTTTCATGGCCGCCAGGTCTGACCTGAAGGACCCCAACGTCAAGGCTAAGTACGAGGACGGATACCAGACTCTGCTCAACTGGTTCCACGAGCACTTGTAAGCTGATCGATCCGTGCACTGGCGAAATGCGGGCTTGTCGACCCTGGTGCCAAAAGACCGCCCTGCGGTGGACAATGACTAATGTGGACACGATTCTCAGAGGAGCTCATCCGTCCTCGAGGCTTTAGGCGAGCGGCTATATAGATTGGACTGCGGTTCTGCCCTTAGGCTCGGATTGTGTAGCTCATGTACCTTCTGTATTGCACAGCACAGGTTCACTCACTCACTTCGTAAATGGCCTGATCATGGCTTGTGCCATCGACATCAGGAAAGCTAACATGTCACACATAAGAGGGATGAGGTCGCAGCATGTGAATGTCTGGCAACCAATGAATGTCGTGATCTGCAGGCCAGTGAAGACCTATATTGTAAACGTACAGTTGTATCTACAGATGCCTTGTATGCTGGTCAAAGAGATGCAACGCTGCGTCCACCGAATATAGAAGGGTTGGCTTTCGTTCCTCTACACAGAATCCTGCCACGACGGAATGCATTGCCCATAGAAGCCTGGGACTACACAGTCTCGTAGAACAACAATAGGCAGGTTACAATTGAAGCGGTAAGCGAAGACTGCTCTAATCCTTGAACCTCCTGTTCTGGTTCTCTCCAAAGAGGGTCGTACGGACAATGGGCAGCGCATCGTTCTCGAGCAGCTTCAACCGCTCCTCGAAGGTGTTGTTGATGTCGATCTTGCCAGACGCATTGAGGATGATCACACCACCAGAGCTAACGGTCCCAACCTAGTCAGTAGAGTTCACAGTCATTCGCATCGGGCACAGGCGTGGACTTACAATTCATCAGGCACCCGTTCCTTGTCGTCAATGACCACCTCAACTTCCTTGCCAACCTTCTCCTTGTACTCCTTCGCAGCGCTCTCGGCAGCCTTCTTGGCAATGCTATCATCCTTCTTCCTGGTTCGTACGAGCGCCTTCTTCTCGTCGAGCGCGTACAGACCCTCCAGGATCAGCTCCTTCAGGACGGTCTCATACTTCTTGCCCTTGCCAGCCTTATCGCTCAGCTTCTTCTGAGCCTCCTCGAAGAGCCCATCCAAGAGCTCCTGCCTCGCGCTCAATATCCTCAGGCGCTGTTTGTTCGCGAGAGTAGACTTGGTGATCTGCTGGCTCATGCCGGCCTGCTTGAACTTGTGCTCATACTCCTTATCAATGCTCGAAGTCTCCTCGCGGACGAGCTTCGACTTCTCGATGGAGAACTCCTCGTCGGCCTTGAGGTGGATCTCACGGGCCTTCTCCAGAGCTTCCTGTCGGATGAATGCTGTCATCTTGCGCAGCTCTTGGCCGACCTGGTCGTCGGTGAGAGAGTGAATCTGAGACATTGCTGGTCACGGTTGTACTGGCTGCCTACGTGGCAGCTAGACGAACTCGAGGATATGTTCTGTCTGCAGAGTTTCGAGCTCGGAGCGATATCGTCGTCCAAACGATCGGGCTGGATATGGCGAGCACTCCAGGTGGATGTGTACCTGGCAAGATAGCGAGGCTCGACTCGACTCGACGTCTATGTGCTTGACGGTGACAGGTCAATTGAGAGGGTAGATAGGTCTTACGGCACGATGTTGGACGAACCAGTTACCCGTATGTCAGTCGCATCAACGTCACAGATAGGCAAGATTGAGACAGCTTCAGACGGGATTGCACGAAACGGATACCTGGCCCGTGCACGTGGTACAGCCGGCAGGTCTCGAATGCGCCTTCTAGCCCCGAGTCGTCATTCGTCGCAAGTACCCTACGTTCGGATGCATGTGGCCACTGCCATATGCCCTGCCCTTGACCGTATACATTCCCTGCGCTCGTATACCTAGGCCAGAGAGCCCATCTTATCTCGTATATCGCCCACTGAACTCACGTACTAGGCCTTCCTCACCACAATTCGAATAGCGAGGCCATTCTGGAGCAGCGATTCTTGTCGCAATGGAACTGCGACAACGGTGACAATATGTGGTACCATCGATCGCCAACCGAAAGTATGGCATTGGGAGATCTGTCGCCCCAAGCAAGCGTTGCTGTAAGTGTCTTCTCCAAAGCGTGCGATTCCCTCTACGCTCAGGTCTGACTTTTGCTCGAATCTAGTTGGGTGTCATAGTCGGCCTTATATCAACATGCGTTCAGTCTGTCGGCCTAACGCTCCAGCGCAAGTCGCATATGCTTGAGGACAGCAAAGAGGAGCACATACCGAAGCGCGCCCCGTATAGACGGAGAAGATGGCAGATTGGGATGCTGCTGTTTCTGATTGCCAACATCATCGGCTCGACCATCCAAATCACCACCCTACCGCTTCCACTTCTCTCCACGTTACAAGCCTCAGGCCTCGTGTTCAACTCGATTTTGGCTAGCTTGCTGTTGAAAGAGCCTTGGACCTGGCGCACAGCACTTGGGACGGTGTTGGTAGTTGGGGGTGCGTTCTTGATATCATGGTTCAGCGCGCTTCCAGAGCCGTCACACAATCTACCTCAACTGGTGGCCCTGCTGGTTAAGCCAGGCTTCTTAGTCTGGTTCTCACTCAGCCTGGCGTTCACGATCGGGGTTCTCATCATGACCTTCGCCTTCCAACATTGCATATCACCACATGCTCGTCAAAGCGCTAGGATCGGTCTCGTGCGCGGCATGAGCTACGGCTTCGTCTCAGGTGTTCTTTCGGCGCATGCCCTTCTCCTAGCCAAGAGTGCGGTGGAGTTGGCTGTACGAAGCCTTGCAGACAAGGTCAATCAATTCAGCAACTATCGTTCTTGGTTGCTTCTACTGGCTTTCCTGTTTCTGGCGTTAACCCAGCTCTACTTCCTGCACCGTGGGCTCAAGCTTGTATCGACAAGTATACTATACCCCTTCGTGTTTTGTATTTACAATATTGTCGCCATCTTGGATGGACTCATATACTTCCGGCAAACCGACCGCCTGCCACCACTACATGCAGGGCTGATCGCGCTTGGAACGACGATTCTACTTGCTGGCGTGCTCATGCTTAGCTGGCTACAAGAATCCGAAGATGAATGTGGGGACGAACCACATCATACAGTAAAATCCGAGATACCACAGACAGTGCTCACACCTGGCCTCGGCTTTGTTGGCGATCCAGAAGATGAGAGTTTCGGTAACTCCACCGTCTCGAGCGATGTGGACACCTTATCTCCACCAGACGGTGGATCTGACGAAGAAAGTCCACTCATTTCGAATAGGAATCGGCCCCTCAGCAGTAGACGCAAAAGCTGTTCGTCAGATCAAACAGTGCGTAGGAGAAGACGGGCGACGACACTGAGAGACCTCCGACAGATCTGGGCCAGCAAGCCGGATACAGACGAGCAAGATGAGTTTGCATACGGGTCATTTGGCGGCCGATCACGTTCTGGTTCTGCCGTTCCACGATCAGTCTCGGCAACTCAACAGCAGCAAGCGCAGAAGGCAGTCCAAGGAAGCACATCGCACGGTCGCAGTAGGTCTACGTCGGATGCCCAGCTCGGTCCTCAACAACACGAGGTGCTGGGCAACAGTTCTCAATATCACGGTGATGATGATGATGACGACGACGACGCCGCCGCCGCCGCCGCCGATGACGAAGGTGCGAGCGGTCCTAGACGCCCTTTTACACGAGCTCGAACGATCTCGAACCCACAGGAAGCTGGAGCGAAACGACGAAGACGAAGTACGATCAGGCAACGGCACGGCAGCGGCGCGTTGTTCTCTGACCTGCTACCATCTGGCTGGTGGGGCACTGGTAGTCGAAGCGACGGGTATGGATCTCGGGAGGGTGGTGGGACTGGCTCACGACCATGCTCTCGAGACTCACGAGGACACCTGCCCTTCTCTCCCACTAGCAACGAAGCGGAGGGTGAAGCACCACACGGTTCTTGAAAAGCTGCATCGTCTGATTTACTGGTAGATATTGCTATTGCGTCTCTCCACAGACACTCATTTTTATCGTGCATCCCAGCGTCAAGAGTTGGGCGGCTTACCTAACGAATGAGTTCGAAGCGACTTCGTATTTTGTATAAATGAAACCCTCTTGATCTATGGATAGAATTTCAACGTGTAGCCGTACGCGATACGTTTGGCGTCTCACAGGGTGATACTGGGGTTTTGTGTCCCGTCACACTGGAAGTTGGCATGTGTGGCTTGCGTTGGTAGCACGATTCAAGTCACATGGCTACGAGGGGCGGGAAGAGTCATACACTACCGATGCCTTGCCACGCCAAACACGCTACCTTTTGCGATCTCGCAGCTTGACGAGGCGTGAGCATGGCATGGTAAGCATGGGGGTGCGCCTAGGGGAGAAAAGATCTGGCGCAGGAGTAGAATGGATTACGATTCGTGTTCGCCTTGCATGCCTCATCCATCGGTCCATATAGGTGCAGGTGGCATCCGTCTGTCCGGACTGTTGCAACACCTGCCACCCGGGAGATGCAAACCGTCCGGTCTCCCGTCTCCAACAGACCTGTTCAGTTGCCACAAGTCACGTGTGTCGATTAGGTAAGTGTACTGTGTATGATTGGTCGTAGAGAGGAAGGTTGCTTGGCGTGGCGTGGTGTGGCGTGGCGGTAAAGAGGCAAAAGGGTACCTGGGTACCTTCCCAGGTGGAAGAAAAAGCATTGGAAGATTTCGAAGCAGAAGAGTCATCTCACGTGACTCACTGGGCTGCGCTGACCAGCGGATCGTCAAAGTTCAGAGACGGGTTTCGGGGATTGCAACGAACATGTAGAAGCCCGTCCCTTGGAAACGTTGAAGACCGCTAGACATACCCAGGTACCTAGGGTGAGTAGGTACCGGCTAATATCGTGCAGCATTGTATACCTCACGAAGGTATCCAGGTATGTCGTGCGCGATCGCCATGACAGGCTAGATGTCCGAGTTCACTGTTTGGGACAATAACCATCTTTCCTCCCTTCAGACACAGCGACTAGTATACGCGTGCTGGCAGGATGGATGGCGTTCATCCCGGGTACTTGCACCTAGCGACCGACTCCTCTCGTCATCACCTGTGATCATCATATCACCACGACTTCCGCCGTGAGCAATCATTCCTGCCTGGAAGAGATTACCTAGGTATGATTGATAACGATATCGTCATCATCACGAGTCGGACATCGTCGCGTGCTTTCGACATTTGCCGCAAGGCTGGGCATGCCGTGATCGGTGAAGGGGGTGTGAAGCAAAAGTTTGTCTGTATGTAGATATGTAGGTAGGTATGAATAAGTGTGTATGTATGTATGCATGCATGTATGCCTGCCTGTATGCATGTACGCACGGGCTACCCAATCAGAAAGTCGGTGTTTGTCAGTTGGCTTCCTACATTATCCGCCTCCTTTAGGAGGGTAGGTAGGTAGAGGAGGCATCCAGCCCTGACTTGTAGACGCGAGACTGTACTGGCACGAAGGTTTAGCCAGAACAGACATGGATTTTACCGGTCTATACGCCACTGGTAGAAAAGTGACTGACTGGGTATGGCCGGATTGTAGACTGACAAGTTGATAGACAGGCGAAAGAGATGGGAGAGAGACTGATGAATGAATGAATGAATGAATGAGTGAATGACTGACCACGTAGGTACGGTAGGTATGTAAGGAGAAGCAGAGTGCCTAGGAAAGACTTCTTCCGAATCACCCCACCTGTATTACCAGATGTTCTCAACTCCCGATGGGGGGGGGGGGGGGGTGTTGATCAACCTCCAGGCTGTGCCCCAAGCCTACCTACCGACCTGCTGAACTGGCGACTTGCCACCACTACTACCATCTCCTTTCCACACTACACTACCTACCTCCTTTATACCTAGGCTACACGATCTTACGTTACGTATGTTCAAGCCAAGAGAGTTGTGCAGTGTGTGTGTGCGTATGTATGTAGGTGTGTAGGTGTGTAGGTGTTGTCATTTTGGAATGCAGGCCAGATCATACCGGCCGTCTCACACTCGCTCGTTCCGTCTCATCCCACGCCATCACACCTGAGATTCTTTGTGCCTTTGTGTTTCTCCATCGACTACACCGTCCGTTCAAGGATATCCCAGATTACCAGTCCTCGAAGTGATGTCGTCCCAAGGAGGTTCATGGGCATACAAGCGAAGAGGCAGAAAGACGTCGTGGCTGAGTCATAGACAGTAGACGGATATGTGTTATATTGATTGAGCGTTACCAATCTGGGGTGGGGGATGTGTGACTCTATCCAGCCTAAAACACCCGAGAGTCGAGAGACAAGAGACATAGAAGATTGGGAAGAGACAAGATTGGGAAGAGTCAAGACGGGAGTCAACCTGAAGCATCAAAAGGCCAGTGGCGAACTCCACACCACCAGCCACACACACACACGTAGGTGACGGATGGATGTTGCTGCCTTATCATTATCATCGCCTCAGGTTAGGTAGATATTTTCTAGGCAAGGATTACACATCTACCTACACCTACATACCTAGTATAGGTAAGTAGGTAGGTATATGATGGTAATTGGAAACTTAGGGGTTGATTAGGTAACCGTAACGGAGAATACCGTCATGACATTTATGCCTCAGGTATCGAGACTTGGTGGTATCGGTAGTGGTAGTAGTAATAGTAGTAGTAGTGATAGTAGTACCTGTAGATGGGAGTTACCACCGTAGTAAATAAAATAGTGCCTAGTAAGTAAAAAGAGCAGTACGAAAAGTAGTGGCAATGAGGCTGCCTGACCTGGACCTGACTTGACCTGACCTGACCTGACCTGAGCCGTCCAGGTCTTGTCCTAACCTGACCTAATCTTGCTGTATTGTACCTAAACCTTACCCATTACCCGAGGAAGGGAGGACAATCCCCCAGCCCAGCCCGGCCCAGCCTAGACCAGCTAAGAGATCGGGAGGTGGGAGTCAGAGTCATCGCCATAGCCCATACCACCGTAGCCATAGCCCATAGCCCATAGCCCATGGCCCATGGCCTTAGGTAGGTACCCATTACCTAGCCTTTTAGCCTTCTCGCCACCACCACCACCACCACCACCACCACCAACACCAACAGACTCGTTCTGACGGCATCAGACTCAGACTTGCCTGCAGAAGACTCATACCTCAAACTCGCCTTTGCTCTTTTGCCGCTGCTACTTTACTACCACTTCACTGCTACTACTACTTCTACTTCATTGCCGCTGAACACCTGCGTCTCTCGCGTCCTTCCCCTCCCTCATCATACCTACTTCCCACCTCCACCTCTCCATTCTCCCCTACCATCACCCATCTTACTTCACACAACCACAACATCATCACCATCATCATCATCTCCTGTATGCTGCGCCCATTTGCTCTATAATTACCGCCTCTTGTAATCCCACCCCATCTCCACTCCACCCTCTGTCCAGTCCGGCCCTGCCTTGCCCTTGGGTTTAGGCTGCAAGGACGGACAGACGACGTCTCGCCGTCGGCTTTTGCGACATATCTACGCCCGCCTACCTACCTGGGCTAAGCTAGCGAGCTGTCTGCCATCGCCAACGATCGATACCTCTCGACTGCGATCCCGTCTGAGAAGCGTATCGACGACGTCCACCATCCTCAGTATCCGTCGCTTGCTTATTGCACCCCTTCTTTCTATACCGCACCTGTGAGATCTTGTCTGTCGATCCGCATCTCACCGGCAAGCTCTCCGCTCCCTCACGCGAACCCGCAGACCTGCCATCCGGTTTCCTACCTGCGCAACTCGCCACCTTGACGTTCCATTCGATCGAAGCAATAATACAATGAATTTCGTCGCCACTTCCAACGCAATGTCCACAGCCATCCGCCCAGTCGATAACAAGTCAGTCAACTTCATCGTCCTTCCCATCGTCGTTCGTGTCGGCTATTGAATCACGCCGTCTACACGATCACTCTACCTCTTCCGAGACGTGAACAGAGTCTTGCTTGAGCTGCCGACCACCGCTTTGGGATTCGCTACCATCATCGACCGGAAACACCAACTTCGCACTTGCTATCGCTGGGCGTGAACAGCTGGGACAAACGCGTTACAACCACAACTACAACCACAACTGCAACCACATCCATCCACATCTCAGAGAGGCATCAGCCCTCTCATTGTTTTCTCCATATCACACTTGTCCATATATTTCATGCTTAACGAAAAAAACGCACGATCTACACGTCTTCTGCATTAGGAGGCGTTACGGTTTTACAGGATAATCTTTGCCGGTTTACACACTTTTGGAACGCTTACCGCTTCACGCTTGCGGGTCGAATCGCGCAGGATGACCATCGTCGAGGACGGATACCCCCATACTTACGAAGCTTCGGACCTGTGTCATGGACCCTACGAGCCCTCCCTGGCATCTTCCGCTTCATCTTCCCAAGACTCGGTCTTCTCTGGTTTGATCTCTAGCCAAAGCTCAGCCTCTAGCGCCTTCTCGGATGACTTTCGTGGCTATGCCGACGAGACCCGCGAGGCGGCTTGCGCTCGCATCCGATCGAATACTACATCCGATGGCCTTGAACCAGAATCCAACCGGCCACAGCTCCATCACCTACACCCTCAAAGCTTGGCCCAATATTCCCACCTCACTTCCGCACCTGGGGACCTTAAACACCCTCGCAGGTGTACCACCTTGAGGAAACCTCCACCACTTCAACGCCAATGTGAACGGAAAACCCATTTCGTTGACAACCTTGTCGGTGAGTTACTAAGCAAACTACAGTCCAATCATTCGAAGAATCCAAGCTAAGACATCAAATCCACGTAAAAGACTCTGCCACTCAGATGGTTGAAGTGATCTGGCCAATCTCATCCTCGTGCCAGAGCGAAAGCAGCAATGGCCGTCGCATATTGACCCTGCGGACATACATCGAAGAGACGCTTCGGCGATCTCGTACCTCTTACTCCACCCTTCAGGTTGCCCTCTACTACCTGGTGCTGATCATGCCCTTTGTCCCACGCCCTGGCTCGAACATCGACACCCTTCAAGAGTGCGGTGTCACCCGTGCTCTCATGTGTGGTCGTCGCATGTTCTTGACAGCGCTGATCCTAGCCTCCAAGTACCTGCAAGATCGTAATTACTCAGCCAAGGCATGGAGTAAGATGTCCGGTCTCAGCATCCTAGAGATCAATAGCAACGAACGGACTTTCTTGAGCAAGGTCAACTGGAAGCTTCACATTCCAGAACCTACATTCAAGCGATGGGCCGATGTTGTGCTGATGTATACCCCCAATCAACCGCCACCAGCTTCAGCCCAACAATTCATCTCAGATGGTTTGGCATGCACTTCAAGCTGGAAGTCCATCATACCAATGCTTACTCCAGCGCTTGACAAAGTCCCTCTTCTGAACACGTTTGATCAGGAATGGCAGCGTCAAGAGACGCTCGGCCACGAGAGCATGCTCACAACGAATATGAAGTCGTTCGCGCTCAACCCGAGCACTCCTCTACGTTCGACCTCAAAGGAGAGTACTCCAACGCCTGCATCCGTCATACCTAACTTTGTAGAATCCTTGCCTCAGATGAGTGGACCTCCAACTCCAGCTCTGGCGCGACAGGGTCCATTGCCCACCCCAACAATGACCCCATCTTTGATCTCTTACAACACCCCTGCAGTGGGTGTTGTAGGTGACGTTCTACAGATGAGAAGGCCATCCATGTGCACTGCCATGGCAATGGCCACCCAAGGTGGGCTCAACAGGTGTGCCTTGGATGCATATCCCATGGGCTTGCAAGATTCTAGCAAGTACCGATCGCGTCGACCATCGATCACTTCTACGTCGTCGACGTCAAGCCCTGAAAGTCTCATGTCAGACCGCACTCGTTCATCTCGCTCATCATCTATCTCCTCCATCTCGACCGTCTCCACCAGCTGTTCGGCGGTGGCGCCACAGCGAGCCTGTTTGGCTCGCCAGGCGACCTGCCGGAATGCTGGCCTACCACTTCCCTCTACTCTTAAGGAGGAAGTCAAGGAGAGTGCGGCTGCCTTCAAGACTATCAATCTTGAAGACGTCGAACTGGTGTCGAGTCCGAAGTTTGAAGATTTCTCCGTGAGCGAGAAGGTGTTGAGTGGTCCTCACAGACACAGCAAAAACGACCCGCAACAGCCGCTCGCTCAGGCTACGGCCCAAACCAAGGGTAAGAAACGTACCAGACCCCGCGGTGGCAGACGCTCCAATCTGCAGGAGGAATGCCGTCTGCTTCTCGAAGAGGAGCTTGATGCCAGAGTTGATGCCGATGACGATGAGTGCATGTCTTCCCCTTCTCCAGCGGCCGAAATGGCCAGTCGGATGCTACAGCATTCCAACAGCGTGGTCCAGCTGAAAGAAGCACAACCCGCTGCTACGTTGGCTCGACGAGAGTCGTTGCGACTTCCTGTGCAGAAATGGGAAGGTAGCAAGCGCACTTGCTGCTCTATGGCTGCTCCTACTAGGGAACCTCGACTAGTATGGGGCCAAGTGTAGGATAGTATTAGGCGATTAAACATTCGTGTCCACGAGCCTCTCCCCCTCGTTTGACATTGTCAATCGTATAGAAAGAAAGGAAAAAAGAGGGGGAGAAGGCAATGGACACAATGCACCGCCCAACTCCCCTTGAGGGATGTACAAGTACAATACCCGGGTCTGTCACAGTATTGCTCCCAAGCTATGCTTCGGCAGCTTTCTATGGCAGCACCTCCCGCCGTTGACAGCAGCAACATCAGGTTTGCTGCGTACCCGAGAGGGGTCAAAAAGTAGAAACGTTTCCCTGGTGGATCTATGGATCCACTGGCGTTGTCGTGGCAAACGCCAACCTTAAACACCCATAACAAATTTACGAATCGTATCCAGCTTTCCACATATATATATATATATATATATATATATATCTTTTACTTCTTCGAATAACTTCGCCTTCCACCTTCGCCTCTGCCGTCCCGAACCTACTTGTAGTGTCTCTCTTGTCGTATGCTGTGTGCACGATTTACAGACGTACATTGACTCTAAGTAACTCGCCCATGCGGATATCGCCAGGCTCCAACCGCCGCACTCGATAGGGAGAGCAGAGTGAGGCTGCCACAAGACGTAAAGGCGGTGAGCAAGTGGACTTTTTCAAAAACAGGTCTGAATTGAATTGCATATGGCTTGCTGAGTTATAGGTACACACAAAAATACACTGGGGACGCTTGAACTACTGTGGGAGGCGGATGCAGGAAGAAACAGATGACGGTGAACCACACAAGCCATCGAGGGCAAGACTCGCATCGCATCGCATCGCATCGCGACGGCTCATCGTGTCATAAGAGCAAGGCCACTCGCATCCTTGGGCCTCTGATGCTGCCGTATCGCAGTGGATCAGACTCGTGGAGGCCCTGGCCCGGGAACGACTTGCAATTGTAACCATGCAGCACAGGACCAATCGCCCAGCCTCGTCAGTCTCACTAGGGCTCGCATGGGACGCTGGCCGGGCGCTGGGATGGGAGATGCGTATCGACGAGGGGAGGAGGAGAATCTGCCAAACTGGCGGCCATTCGTACGGCGTTGCGCCGTATCACTCCCTGTTCATCAGGAACGGGCATTGACTCGTGTCGCCACCTCCCAGTCGGCTCATTTCCTCGTGTGTCAGGCGCGTCTCCTCGGAAGCCGCCGGCGCGGCGACAGCCTCGCCTGGTCGCGGTGTCAGCGTCGCTTCTGTCTCTTTCGGATGCCGGTCTACAGCGGTGTGGGTTTGGTCGGCCACGCTCTCGGTGCCAGTTCCAGTGCCGGTGCTACTGTTGGGTACTCGTATTCTCTCAGACTCGTTGCCATTGACGGCTGAGGATGCCGATGACTTTGGGTAGATGGTGCGGTCGGTGACGGGCACGTTGATCTGACTGTTGGGGGATTGCACCTGCGACGAAGGATAGCTGGCTTCCACCGTCTTGGGAAAGCGGTCTCCCCGACGGGGCACAGATACGACGGTTGGCTGGAAGGTGGACCGGGTTGTATGTGACGGTTGGATAGGCTCTGGTTTCTCTACATGGTTCACGGTTGAGGCGTTCCCGTTCTGAGATGCGGGTTTTGGGTCGAGGGCGTCGGTCTTGGACAATAGAGGATTGATGGCTTCCTTGTTGACGACTCCATTTGGCGCGATCTGCCGGAACATCTCCAGAGGGTCGAAATACGTATCCACGGCCTGCAGACGAACGGCCTCGTCGACTGTGGCAATGGTTATGCCAACGATGTCGATAGGTCCTCCGTGAGCCTTAGCTGTGATCTTCTGGCCCTTGCTGTTGAACAAAAACTGTCAGTTCTCAAAGCGACACCAGTGCAGCACATCGAGACGAATCCGATCGACTTACTCATTGAACCCGACGTAATCATTCTTCATCACACCCCAGTGACGCCACTTGAAGGCGACCTTTGGAGGGCCACTGTAGACCTCGAGCACCTCCCAGGCAAAAGTCGGCATCATCCGCTTGAAGGTCTTGTGGCTTGATGCGAAATCCGAGTTCTTCGGGTCGTAGTATTCATTGGGCGCGATGATGGCGTTGTAGGTCCCGACTTTTAGCATGTGCTCGGCGGACTGTGGAGGGCCTCCATTGATGGCGAAGGTATAGTTCGCATGGTCGACCGTCCTCCAATCCTGCAGTCTGGGTTTGAACGACGCCTCAACTTCCCAGTTCTTCACGAGATTCTCGACTAGTTGTGGGAGGCTACCCGCTTCGTGGCTCATCTTCTTACCTTGATGGAGAAAATCGTCAGCATTGTTCCTAGGGAGATCCCAACGAATCCGTTTCGGGCATTGCCACAAGGTATCATCATCGGAACTGCCGAGGCGGTAGATCTGTTGAAAAGTCGGACAGGCAAGGGTTTTGACGATACACAGCAAGGGTCTACTGGTTACACACGGAATACAAGCTTAACCACCGGTATCGCGTGGGGTGTTCGAATGCAGGTAGGAGAGGAAACTTTGGGGTAAGGGATTTGGAGGAGACGGTGAGAGGGTGAGAGGGTGAGAGAGAAAGTGGCGTCCATCCATACCTTGCTCCCACTCTCTGCGAGTCTTAGTGTAGTCTGGTGGTTTGCCATATCGCCACTCGACACCTTTGTCTGCGAAGACGGCGTTGGGCGAGAGGAGATAGTCGGGCACTGTGGGCGCTGCCTCACTAGGTGCTGATGCAACATCTGCAGAAGCCATGGTGATGGATGTGCTGTGGTCTCTTGATTTTGGTTCTCGGTCTCGGTCTCGTTGAGTTCCTCCTTCACGACTTGCGCGACTCGCAGCTTGATAACGCCGAGAGCGTTTCTTATGGATGTGGGAACGAGAGAATATAGAGGTAGGTGAGTCGTTTCGACAGGTGTGATAGGTGTTGGAGACAGAATCACTGCTTGGATGTAGATTGGAGAGACCAAGACCTAGTAAGGAGAGAGAACGGCGCTTGAGTAGGGCAGAGGTGAAGCTTTATAGATCGATGGAACTGGCAACCTCCACGTTCATTCACACGAACGGTTTTTTGCCTCTTTCCCCTTCCTTGGTTAGTTTTCCCTCATATAGCAGAGATCGGTGTTCGCTGAATGATGCAGCCATTCACAGGGTTTCCGAGGCATAAGCCAACCATGGATTGCCAGTTACTTAGCTGCATTGTCTCGTCTGGGTTGCGTACCCATGACACACCCACATCCTCTCGACGGCTAGCAGATAGAGGTCGTCAGCCATGCAGCCAGGACATGTGTAACCCAGGCTTGGCCATGCGTTGCGTTACATTGCGTTGCGTTGCGTTGCGTCGTCGCTATCGCCCTCAATCTCGCCGTCGCCCTTGCCAGTCTATCCATACTCGCTCAATCTTCTTCATTTCCATTCTTTTTTCGTTGCCTCCTTCACCCGAATCCATCTCCTGCCCCTACGTCTACTCGTCAAGTGCTATCAAAGTCGCGATGGATGTTCTGCGGAGACCATCTCCTGGCGCAGGTTGAACAAAGATTCGAACCGCTGATAAGGTCTTTATACACATCAGACTTGTGGGCGACAACTCCAGGGATTCCAAATGTACGTGCTCTTTGGTCCCAGGCTTAGTTTCGCATAGTGAGGGTGACCCTCCGTTTCCGAGTTATGAGATGCGGGTGGTCAGAATGAGAAACCATATCCTAGGGAGGTGCTATGAAGCAAGGGACACAAGACTAGCAAGAGGACCAGATGTAGTGTTGGTGCTGGTGCTACCATACTATGTACGTATAGTATAATACTATACAATCAATCCTGTCGCCCGCGTGGCAAGTAGATAGATACGATGGGACGACGAGATGAACAGGCATCCAGCCAGACGGGCAAGCAAGCACGATCCAAAAGAGCCGAAGAAGGTTGGGATGTGGGACGTATTGCTGGGTGTGGATATCAGGGATAGCCAGACAGAGGAGAATCCTGGTCTTTGATTTTGACTGGTCTCTTTTCCTCGTTGACGGTGGTGGCGACGCCGAACAAATACGATACATCACAGACAAAGAGGTAAGGGTTCGTTGGCGCGAAAGATCAGTGCTAAGCATCTTCAACAGTCGGCCATCCCACCTGCTGTACTTTGCTTTCACCACCACAGCAACAGCAAGACAGACCAAATCCAAGACCAAGAAACAGTACAAGGAGTGAGGTCAGCTGTCGCGGGTTGTTATCTCGAGATGTTATACAAAGATGTAACTAACCGCCCGTCTCCAGCAATTGTCTGTCTTCCCAACAGGCCGACATCGTTATGGAAACACGCAGATTAGCAACAGTAGCATGAACGAGAACGGACGGGCTTCGGAGAGGCACGATGATACGTTTGCTTGCTGGGATCGAAGACAGGATGAACGAGTATAGGTAATTGATCAGTAGTGTAAAGTCAAGTCGTAACAGGGTACGGGACGCGGGAATCGGGAGGCGGGCGACGGGCGACGGCTACTCCCACGACCGGGGTGGATCTTCTCGGCAATCCCTAACTTTAATAGGGTTAAAACTTTTTCCAAGCCGGCCATGTTTAGCTGTGAGTACATACTGCACAGCTGCCTTGCTGGAATCTATTGCACCACATTACTCTGCATGTAAACACTGCATTATACATGCTACACGCTGTACACTGCAATGCCTCCCGTTCCAAGATGTCCACAGGGGCCGATTGCATAACCACGTGACCTTTTGGGCGCGTAGGGGGGTTCCTTTTTACACAGCAAGTCGTAACATGAATCGGGAGGTATGGGATCAGATCCTGTCGTGTGGTATGTCATGGGGTCCACCGGTGCCACGCCACATAAAGGCATGGCATGGCATGGCATGGTATAGCATGGAGTAGTAGCGCACAGTAGCGTATGGTGAGGTGAGGTGTGGTTTGGTACTAGTGTTTCCGACAACGCAATCGCCTGACTCTGAATCCGTATCCAATTCAGAATCTCGACCGCTCCCTGCCTACATATCTACACTCCCTGTCCCTGTCCTTGTACTTGCTGTTCTGGTGTCTGGTGACAATCACGGGTACCACGCGATATTTGCCGCCCTTGAGAACGTACGCAACTGCTGGCCCTTTCGACGATCAGATGTGAACACCGAGGATTTTTCGGGTATAGATACTCATCTATTATCGCACGCTTCCCGCCTCGCACCTCTTACACCATATCTGCGTCGTTGAGGGTTCAACCATCCTCTCGGGTGTTGTGTTCTGCCTGTGCTGAGGTGACACATCCTGTCAAGTTGTTTTGACACTTTACCAGCTACCAAAATGGTGGTTCCCATCGCCACGCACACCTGCCGCCTTCAAAGCAAGTGCGTGCAAAGTAGACGGAAGGATATCCATGTAAAGTCATTGCACGATCGCACTGCTCCCATTCTTGACCAAACTCCCCTCCTTACGTCTCATCCACCTGTGAGCTTTGCGCGCACGATCTCGTCTCCTTCTGTATCAAGACAGTCTGAATCGTTGCCATGGCTTCGCCATGGCTTTGTCAGTTGATATGGCAACTAATCGACTTATGCCAGTTGTACAAGCATCCTGCTCGGCCTTGTCGAGCTGGCCACGTTGTTCATAAGCAATCAAGCCGTGTAACATCTTCGTATCTGCGATCATTTGCTACTAGAGCATTTGTGTTTCACGGCATGAGAAATCCTCGCCAAACACGTGCTGATGTCTGCACTTATCGCAAGAAAAAGCGGCTGGTCCGTGGCCCTGGGTCTTCTAAGCCGTGCATATCTTGACGCCGCACGATGCCACCTGTTCTCGATACCCATTTCACTGTTTGTGTACACTAGTCTGTCGTGTCATTGGAGATTTGAATGTAGTATCGATGGACGCATACAACAACCCCCTTGCTGCTCGCCGAGCAGCTAGATAACCGGGCGTGGTTTTTACCGATTTGACCTCTGAGGGCGTTCTCTCATCCAATCCTTACGTTATTCCAAAGTCTTGTGCTCAGTGCTTGTACATCAAGCCATATGGTTCATGCAAGGTTCTAGACACCCTGAATTGTAGTGAATGCGCTGGCACTATCCTCCCCGGATGTACTGGCCAAAGTCATCCCCGGTATTGTTTGTTCGCCTAGCTCAGGTAAAACCTCGCTGCTGTCCAGTAGCCTCCTATTGAAAAGTCCCGGATTGAGTCCGATGCTGAAACTGTCACGTGGTGTAGCCCTCCTAAACTGAACGTTGGGCCGGTTACAAGGCAGATCGGAATCAGAAGTGAAATCAAACCATGCCTCTCTTACTCGCCTTTCAATGCTGATGTCAGCCGACGATCTGGGCACATTTCCGTCCGCACTTTCCTCTTCCAATCGTAGAAGGTATTTGCCGACTTTCCATGCAGTCCAAGACGACCACATGCATTCCTGTTGAGGATATCGCGCCAAAAGGTCCAACGCACGCCTACGCAGGGTTGGGTCGCGGCAGCGAGCGCAGACTTCATATAGCGGATCCACGATTCCTAGGGAGAAACAAAGGGTCGCGTTACTGGCAGATGCAAACACCCCATTCGTCTTCCAACGTGCATCTATAATTGACTCATCGCTTGGGTGGCCGCCTTCCAGTACTGTGGAGGCAAGGTCAACTATGGCGCTGAATTTGTCAGTGAACGCATCCCACGCCATTTCACCTAGAGACAAGTCAACATCCGAGAGAATTTCAGCTACCAGATGATGAGCCTTCAGAATCATTGCGCCTTTCCGATCTTGCATGCTTAGATTGTCTTGATTTGCGCCTAAAAATGTCGTGAACGCTTGCTCCCATGCCTTTAACCAGGGCGAGAACAGAAGATGCTTTTCGGCCGTAGAAACAATCAAATCGTAGTAATTATCGTCAAGTTCGAGGTCGAGGAAGAAGATCGTCACTCTATTCAGTACCACTTCCAGTCCCATCCGGGCTTCCTGGATACTGTTGAACCGTGTGGGTTTTTGCAAAGGGATCTGTTCCAGATCTGGGATGACGTTGTATTCCTTGTTCAGGCGGGCCTTGGACTGTGTCTGAAGTCGTCGCATGATCAGAATCAACTGATTGAGCTCAACGGCAAACCCTCCAACATCGCTTTGCTTTGTCTCAGGGTCCATTGCATACTGCTGCAGCAAGCTATAACCCTGTGTGGCGTGAATGATGGCCTGCTCGCAGTGACCCTGCAAAGCTTCAAAACACGTGAAGAGGACGCAAGTGGTCAGCATCAGCCGCAGATCAGGCGATCCAGACCCACAGGTAGGTTGGATGAGATGCTGAATAGACTTGTTGCACTGCTCCAGAGCAAATCGGGTGCGTCTGTCTTGCCCTTCGTCTGGGTTCACTGCACCGGTAAGCAGCTTCTCATGCATGGCGCCTACGGCGACGATCGCATGTTTGATGGCAGGCTCGTGACGGCCAGCCTGCAGCACCATACGCTGCCAGAAAGGCGAGTCGAAATATCCCGCCAGCTGTGGTGCGCTGTGGTGGACGAAGAATTGGAGAGAGTGCTGCTCCCATTGATCGGTGCTCCATGGTGTCGTAAGCGAGTCCGACCTGAGCATCGCTCGAGAGGCCAGAGCCGATGACGGCTCGGCATGCGGGTGGCGTGCACCAAACTTGCGCGCGATGTGTCGGGCGTGCAATGCTTCCTGGCGAGCCTTCCTGCTGCTGGAGTCATCTGGATGGCCATGTAGAGACACCCTGCACACGTCGCAAAGCTCTAGACTGTTCCCGCTGCCGCCGGTCACGCTGGCTCGCGAGATGCAATCGTCGCAGGGGACACGAGCCATGGGCTTGCGACCTCTAGGCCGTCTCACAAGTGATGCCGGCTTCGAAAGCAGAATACCTTGACCGACAGGTTGTGCTTCATTACCCTCCATCGTTCGCTAATCCACCTAAGGGTCAGAAGGAAGGACCCCAGGGCACAAACTGGGCTGACTAAGCCAAGGGTTCAGCCACACAGCCACAACTGCAGGTGGACCTGGGGCATGAAATCCAGGTAGGTTGGTAGATTTGGAACTCGAGGACGAGGACTCTGTGAAACTACCAAAGAAGTATAAAGCTTTTTTAGACTTCCTCAAGTTAGATTTTCTTTTTGAATGGAGGTGATAGAGTGATTAAGTTTGTGTCATGAGTTCTTCTTCTATATACTTTGTATGTCAGGTTCATCATAAGACTTGAGGTGGTCTAGCTGTTATGGTTGAAAGACGGCCAAAGGTTTCCATAAATGGCACAAGCCTTTTACATGAGCTGTCCCGTCCGGTCTGGGAATCTTGTCAAGTCTGACAAGAAAAGACGATCTCACAGTGTCCCTCAGAATAGACACCTGTAATGTAGTTCAAGGATCACTTGATAAAGATGTACATTTGGTCTTTAGTACACGGCACTGGCTGGAGCTAAAGTGGCTGCATCTTTCGGGGCTGAGCGTTGGCGATACCTCGATAGGTAGGTACCCTTACTGTATATCAGGTCCAAAACCTACATCCTTTCAAGGGTCTGCAGAGGAGTCGGACTTTGACAAGCCACAGTATGTAACAAGATCACTGCTGCGCCGTCGACTTCACCTGTGTCCGGCTGTTCGTTACTTGACATCTGTTTTAGCCGTTCCTACTCGTTCCGTTTCAAGGGTAACACCTGAAGTAGTCATGAAACGGTTCAAGATCGGCCAACTCACCAAATGACATAGCGTCGAAGGATCTATCGACGAGGCGGTGCATTCAGCATGAACAACGTGCTCTACTTTCCATTCTCACATCTACCACTGTGGTTGATGTTGCTGGCTGGAGAGGATGAACATGCCGGAAGTAGTCCAGGCTCGGACCTTCAAACTGAAGTGCGGCCCCCTTTGGCCAGCCTCTAGATGTTCATGACAACCCCGCGGAATTCTCGACGTGTTGCCTCTGGATATCTTCCGCCATTCCCATCACAGCCTCACAGTATGTGAAACGGATTCCAAATGGGCTCAGCCGTGTCTCAAGGCTTGTTCCCATTCGATTCTGCGGTCCTGAGCTAATTTTATGCACTGGCTGATCTCCAAGGCTCCAACAGACCCACCTCCACGTTTCTCAATCTTGATGATATCGTCTTGACTATCCTTCGACTGGGCAAGAACAATGGTCAGAGTCTCTTGGCAGATATCTTCCTCGAAGCCGTCAGGGTCAGATAGAATCCATGATTCGGCATGTTGGTCTTGCTTCAAAGGGGATGCTGTGCTGAAAACTGCGAATGTAGACGCGATAGGCAACGCTTTGAAGGACAGGGTTCTCGCGTCAGAAGCTAGCGGTGAGCACATGATCTTCTCTTGATCCTGGTCCCACCAAGCTTTTGGGAGGCGAGTATTTTGGAGGGCAGCAAGCACTGCACTCCATGCTGCGTCAAATGGGTTGCCATCGAGAGCAATGCACAGTATGTCAAGATAGAGCGTCCAGTAGCCCTTTGTCACAGTCTTCGGTTCTTCTTCCGACATGTCCTCACTATCCAATGGCTCCGTATGCTCTATTCGCAAATCATCAATGTCCAGTAGTTGTGAGCTTTGTAAGAGGGATATGATCCGATGAGACAGCGATTGCGCAAGAGTGGATGGAGGGTTTCCAGGGAGATGCGCAGGGGAGCAGCCGGTCGACAACTCGAAGTTCGGCACTAATAGGCCAAGCTCACCCACGAGATCTCCAGGTGCGGTTGTCGCGGATGGAGGCTCTGGTAAGTCTGAAGCCAGTAGGATTTCCGCACGTATGCCACAGACCACGGCAGTGTTCCCGACTCTCACCACGGCACTGCCGTCGCTATGCGAAAGCGAGCCCTTGTGGACCGTGGGCGGTCGGGACGCCTGGATGGAGCGACCATTTGGCCTCGTGGGATTGGACCGTTTCAAATGCGCCTGCAGGTAAGGTTCCGGTGTGAGTTTGGCAAATGTTGCTGGCGGAAAGGCCAGGGCCGTGGTCGCATTGGCTGTCTGGGCCATTCTGTCGGCTGTCTTCGACTCGAGTGTGTCTGGAAGAGACGCAGGTGCAACAGTGCTCTATACGTTGACAATTTCTGTTTGTAGGCTGTGACGCCAGCCATTAGGGTTCCGGATGTGCCTCAGGCTTCAGGGTCCAAGCTTCACAATAGCTGGTGTTCGGGACGCTCACGTGGACACGCACTCAATTGACTCTTCAAACCTCCTAAGCACTTGACAGGTTATTGATCGTATCTCGACCATCTAGTAGAGAAAGATCGTGAATAAAGACAGTGACTCTGGTACCTCTGTAAATTCATCAGCTTTCTGTCTTGAAGTAGCTGAGGCACAACATTTACTCTCGTGGCTCTGTTGATGTCTTTCTCCCATTCGCCATGTTGTATAGCATGTCCGGATCCTCCAGTTTTAAAACACATGGATTCATAACGCGAATTTTGACCACAAGAGATATGTAAAGGACTACATAGATCGAGATTGCTGTGAATGACCTATGACGAAAAGCTCTTTAACGACCTGTCATCCAAATCTTATAGACATCGTTCATATGTCTACAAATGGAGATAGACTCAGTGTCGCAGGGGAAATTGGCAGCACGGCATAAGATTGCGCAGAAATGGCTTTGGTGAACAAAAGAACTCTACGCAACCAGCAGTTCTGAAGGGTTGGTGCCCAGTCGATATCCAGGGAAACAAAACGATACAGTGCGCTACCTTTACATACATACACATTGAGGCTCATAAGTGAGCAGAGGTGCTACAAATATTGGACAAAATGAATACTCGGTATCTGTTGACAAACGCAACGATCACACAAGTGCAGCCGAGGGTCTACAAGGACAACAGCTGAGCGATTTGGTGAGGCAACGCCTTCGCAGTTGCTTCAGCACTCCATCTGCTTGAGGCATGGGCCTATGATGCTTTAGTCAGTCCCAAACTTCCCACGGTGGCTGCGTCACCCTTGAATATCACCTTCGACTTCAGCCGTACGGTCGAGGAGTGTGGTAAAGCTTGCCAGCGTCAAGGATTATTGGGAACATGAGGTTCGCGGGTGCGCTCTTTCAGCCTCCCCAGTGGATCACAGCTCAAGCACAACTACACCCTGACGCGCAGGTGGCGATTGATACTGAGAATGATCGACTCGAGGAAAGTTGGGGCTGTGGGGTGTTTGACCACAGTGCCAGAGTCTAGGAGAATCAGTCAGTCTTTGCCCATTTCAAGTAAGACTGCCAGTGGGTGTTGCAAAACAACAACTGGCGCCTTTCGGATTCACGTCGTGTTGCAGGCGCTGGCCGCTGTTCTCACTGCTGTCCGATGTCTTCCCCGAGATGCTTGGCCCTTCCAATGGGATATGCCAATGCCACAGAAGGAAAATGCGTTTGTCATGGAGAGAATTGATCAGACTTACTTTTCAGGACCCTGTCAGCAACCAATGCGATCAGAGCAGCACCAACGCCAGAGCCATCCTTGGCAATGCCGATCTGAATCCTCTTCTCTCCAGCCTCACCGATACTGGGGACCTCCCTGAGAGCTTCACGTAAGTATTCTTCGAACCTGGGGTAGAACTCAACCAGAGACCCATCAACACCGATATCGACAGATTCATTTGCAGGCGTCGTGTTGAGGGCATCTGTAGAGATGACCACAGCCGCCAATGCCACAGCAGACAAGCGGGCAGCGCGTTTGCCAATAGCACCAGCAATCAGGCGCACAGCTTCGGCATCCTCGGCCGAGGCAGCACTGACGCCGTACGTAGTATCTAATGCCTGTCGGGTCGCCTTCAATCCGCTGGAGCTGTCACTTGCTGTAAGAGAGAGGAAAGCGGTGTCAAGACCGTGTCTCTGGAACAATAGACTGTTTGCAGCAATAGTGGTGGTCGAATGCACATCGTTGTGATTACTGTTCTCGTCTTGGAAGAGAGGGACAGAGTCATCCTTGATCAGGGACAGAAGTGCACGTCTCAGGACCTCACCCAAGAACATGCCGCTAACGCGCTTCTCAAACATTTGGATGCCTGGGTTGTTCGATTCTGCATCAAGGTCTCGATCGTAGGGAGTGTTCGGGAGAACCGAGAGGTTGTTGTCAAAGCTACCCCA
Source organism: Scorias spongiosa (assembly GCA_018467035.1). Classification (NCBI taxonomy): domain Eukaryota; kingdom Fungi; phylum Ascomycota; class Dothideomycetes; order Capnodiales; family Readerielliopsidaceae; genus Scorias; species Scorias spongiosa. Next base: position 1,642,130 of record JACSZZ010000001.1, read on the forward strand.
TTCGGTGTTGACGATCATGTCACCAGTGGTGGTGTCGATGTGCTGCTTCTCCACCTCTGACGCATTGTTGAGCTTTGTGATCTTGTCGAGCTTCTCTACATAAGCTCCGTTTGTGCCTGTGCCAAAGATAGCACCCAACAGCGTGCCGGTCTTGCCAGGGGAAGTGTAGCTGCGGGCCATCAAAGTACCTACGGTATCATTGACCAGCGCGGCGACATGTACGGGCAAGTTCAGGAGATCAATCTCTTTCTGAAGAAGCTCGCATACATCCTGTCCAATGGTGTCCTTGATGTCGAAGCCTTTGGTCCATCTGATCAAAGTACCTTTGTTGATACCATACTGCTGTACAGGGAAAGAGAAGGTAAAGCCGAGTGAAAAGACTTCCTTATCAAAAGCGCTTCCCAAGACGGAAGTTCTACGCTCCTTGTGGCTGGTGTAATGCTCGTTGTGGTGCTCTTTGAGAAAGGCCTCGATCTGTTTAGCCATGAATGCAAAAAGCTCCTTCGAAGTCTTTGCTACCATTAGCTGGGAAGGAATGGCAACCTTGCTCTGGGTCAAGCTGAAGGTGCTGTTACCATGCAATTGGATGGAGCACACGCGGAAATTGGTGCCTCCGAGATCCACGGCCATGTACAAACCCTTCTCGGTTCCATTGGGCACGGCAGTGACGTATGTTGGGATCTGGCTGATATGACCACCTTTCTTGTCCAGTCCTTCTCCAAGCTGGGAGATGAACGCCTCAACACCCTTGTTGACATCCTCTGCAGTGTATTCAAATTCAGCGGCAACCCGCGCTGCTGCTGAGGCGAGAGACATACTGCTGGGGCTACGAGAAGTGAAGAGGTTGCTGAAAGAGTATACTTGTTGCGGCGGTTCCGGTCGAGGACACACCAAGTCGTACAAGAACGGGTTAGGGCTTGGGCACTTGGGTTGTAGCTGTTGTCTTTGTGGAGATCGAAGAAACGATGGGAGGTAGTCTGGCGTCAGAAGGCACAGCTGCACAATGAGAACGACTATAAGGGCGAGTGCGGTGAAAAGTGTCGCAGGTGAGGATTTCGGCGTATACGATGACCTCGGGGGTTGTTTAGCAGATGCTGCGTGGAGGTTGTCAAGAGTCCAAGGCGTCGAGTCGAACGGCTTCAAGACACTCCCGGCCGATAGGGCAGCAGAGGAGGCTGGGACTGACTTTGAGCGAACGTGTCTGGAAAAGGCCAGCTTGGGAGATGAGGTCGTTGGAGGGGATACTTCTTCAAGTATGCTGAGAAGAAGGATATGCCTACACTGATCGACGGGGCGAAAGGAGCTTGCGATCGGGTCTCGACGCAAGTTACAATTCTAGTGCGGCGTGCATAGCGTGGGAGGCTAGCATCACTCCACTCTACCTCCTAGAACTCTAGAAGCGAAGCTCCAGTGGAGGCCCCGATAATTCACCCGTCCTCGGCCGGTTAGTTCTAGCCCAGACTGCGGGGTTCGCCTGCTTCCACGCTGTGGAATATGCAGAGGTACCGCATATGGACGAGTACCTGCATGTCGTATCACGCCCGGATGCATGCAGTACTGTGCCAACCTTCTGTACCTGGGTGTCTATATACTTCCCACACGTTCGCATGCTGCCGCCCTCGTGACGTTCCAACACTCCACTGGTTAGGTATCATTTCAGTACAGGCAGATACAGCCGTGATGCCTGCATGTGTATGCTTCTGGCCCTCAGTCCTACTCATTCACATCGCCAGCCTTTCGAACTCCCGGACGATCGCACCAATGTAACCAGTATCTGAAGATCCAATAGCGCGGACTTGCCCCACCAATGCGGCTCTGCTAACGTGCAGGCGTCGCAGCGTTGAGTGGGGACATGGCAGAACTCAAGATAACAAGTCGGGATGTCGCAGCGTAAGCGGTCAGTAACGTAAGGTTTGGAGTGCAGCCAACACACCAGGAGTAATCTCCGGCTGGTCAAGCGGTTGAAAGCCCCAGAGCTGAACTACAGCGTTGGCATGGAATTCTTCTAATGCAACCCTTAAACGATCAGGATGGGTCGTCTCGTCAACATATGCTACCGAGTGTCGACTATGCATTCCAATCCCTCATTGTCTGGGCGGGTTGGCACCGTAACTAATAAACGTCAAGCCGCACATAAACTCCTTCCATGCTTTGCTAATGCAGATCAAATATACTTTTTATACGTCTCGCCAACTTCCCTGCACCGGTCTTCTCTGTATGGGAGGAGGAGAGTTCACCAGGCTTGGAGGGTAAGTCTGATAACTCGGTGGAGCGCTGTTGATAGGGCTGCCGTGGTATGGAGCGGGCGATTCGGCGACCTCACCTCCATGGTACGGGGAATAGGTTGTGTTGAGAGGCTGGGGTGACGTCGGTTGGTAAGGAGAGATGGGCACTTGTTGCTGATAGCCTGAATAGTCATGCTGGCTACCGTGCGCATATCCGTAGGTTTGGTGAGGTGGCTGTCCAAAGTTCGAGGGTTCTTGGTTGGCATGGAGATCGCGATCACTGTTATGCGAGAGCAAAGACTGCTGTGCATCGTGAGGCGTTTGGTTTAACCTGTCAAGCTCGACATCTTCCTCCACATGCCTGCTTTGAGCCTGGTCCCAGCTAGGCATTGGGGGCAGCGCATCTTCGTTAAATGGTCTCTGATCATATACTCCCCCAGTTGGACCATAGCCGTTCGCCTGTTTCGGGGCGGGCGTGGGGAATGTTGCGGTTTGAGGACCTCGGTAACCACCACCGTAGTAGTCGCCTGCTGGAGGTCCTGGCGCATACAGCGGCGACGCTGGGCTCTGGTAGTATCCAGCCCCTCCATAGCCACTAGGTGGAAAGGCTGGAGGCTGGTCATAGCCTCTCCTACCCCTTCTTCTAGGAGACGGACAACACGAATTGCAGCAGGCCAAACACCCACAGCAACACTCGGCTCCGCAACACAAACACCTCAACAAACAGAAAACCAGCGAAAGTGCGAGGAGAGAGCCCACTATGATCGCGGCTATTACAGGCCATTTGCAATATGACTTGCTCATACAGCTATCCCAGCTCGACAAGGTATGCTTGATACTATCGACATCTGAAGACAGGTCTCGCGTCCCTATGCGTAGATGCATGGTCGCAGGTGGAGAAGAGTTTGTGCTTGATTGTGATGTCCAGTCGAGGGCGCATACGAATCTTTTGCTTTGCTTTGTAACGGTCTGCTTGTGTCTCTGCTCTTTACAGGGTCCTTCCCTTCATGGAAGTTCAAGATTAAGGCTGATAGGCGTAGCGTTCGTACCGTGTCTTCTGAGCTGAGTAGAAGGAGATGCTAAACGAGAGACTGCTGAGAGTGCGCAGTATATGCACGAACATCATTTGTAAAGGCGGAAAATGGCAGTGCGACTCTCAGAGACGGATATACCACCTTCGTCCCACATCAGGTACGGGGTAGTTGAGGCTGGGTGATTGCGTTGCAAGTGGCTGTGCCACAATCTGTAACGCGTTAAACCGGCACGCACGCGAGATCTTAGCACAGGTCCTGAGGACCAGCAAGATATCCCTGATACAGCATAGCTCCCAGCTCCATTGACACAATAGGGTTTAGTCGCGCTACGGGCCGCAGCGGACGTTTCCGCCTGGCGAACCTTCGGCCCGAAAGACTGGGCTCGGGAACCCCCTAATTATTACCGCATTGAGCCATGCGCGCGTGCTCGCCCGGTATCTACGCGAGCTCTACCGCTTCCAACCTCTCTCGCGCAGTGTTCAAACGCTACGGAGGGATGTCATACTGTGATGGTCCAAAGCTACCAACGCTTATTTGTCAAGATCACCTGCTTTACTCAAAGATGTAGTAAGCAAAGGCTATAAAGCCGACAATGATAAGTGGTTTACTACTTAAATTCACGTTCTCCTTTCTACTCTCCAGCTGGCTTCCCCATACTGTAATCGCGCCGTGTCCGTGCCCTGTCCCTCCTATTCCGGGGTCATGCAGCAAGTATGAGAGTGACATGTGAATGACGGCGGTCCTCCACCCAATACCTCCTGCCAGTGAGCGTACGTTAGACGTTGTTCTTTAGATGTACAACATCCAAATAGTAGGCTGAAGAGCCAGGGTGATCCCACAGGGTTTTGAGCGACCTGCATGTACATTTCCCGCAAAAGTAGCCCAAAGCGCAACTCCCCTCTGCAAGATGGGCCCTAGACCATCCGAATCCTATGAGCTCGATATGCCAGAACACGATCGATCCCAGTCCGAGCCGCTCAATCCCGATACCAGCTACTCAGATGACGACGATTCAGAACTGTCGGATCTAGCAGACTCGACCCTGTTCACAAGTGCGAAGCACGTAACCAACGATTACCCAACCAAGAAGCGCCGTACTGCTTTTGGCGGAGCAGGCAATGTACCGTTTGCAAAGCAGCCATTCGATTGGCTTGCTCGCCAGAGGAAGAAGGGATCATGGCGCAGATGGTTCATACCGAGCAAGTTTTGCTGCATGCTCATCCTGCTCTTCTTCACGACTCTGATCCTGCTGTTGAGCGCCGGCGGAATATGGGTGTACAAGAAAGCGGATTCGCCTTATGGCCAGAGCGAACCCTGGTATCCAACCCCCCTGGGTGGCACTGTTGATGCCTGGGCAGAAAGTTACGTCAAAGCCGCCAAGCTGGTAGAGCAAATGACCCTGGTAGAGAAAGTCAACTTGACAACAGGAACCGGATGGAGCATGGATATGTGCGTTGGCAATACCGGTGCAATCCCTCGACTGAACTTTCCTTCGTTGTGTCTACAGGATGGACCTCTTGGACTTCGCTTCGTTGACAATATAACTGCCTTTCCAGCGGGAATCACTACTGGTGCAACTTGGAACAAGACCTTGATGAAAGCGCGAGGTCGCGCGCATGGATTCGAGGCTCGCCTGAAAGGAATCAACGCTATTCTAGGTCCATCTGTAGGAGCGTTTGGTAGACTACCTGCGGGTGGTCGCAACTGGGAAGGCTTCGGTGCCGATCCCGTGCTGCAGGGTATGGCTGCAGCTGCCACCATCCAGGGTATCCAAGAATCAGGTGTCATTGCTACCATTAAGCATTTCATTGGGAACGAGCAAGAGCATTTTCGTCAATCATGGGAATGGGGAACGCCAAATGCCATCTCCAGCAATATTGATGATCGTACGCTGCATGAAATATATTCTTGGCCATTCGCCAACGCTGTAAGGGCAGGCGTGGCGAGCGTCATGTGTAGCTACAATCAAGTCAACAACTCCTACGCCTGCCAGAACAGCAAGCTCATGAACGGAGTGCTCAAGGACGAGCTAGGTTTCCAAGGCTTTGTTCAAAGCGACTGGCTCGCTCAACGGTCAGGCGTTGCTGCAGCGTTGGCTGGTCTGGATATGAGCATGCCAGGTGATGGGCTCATATGGCAGAACGGCAAGCCATTGTGGGGCAACGAACTGACCAAGGCTGTTCTCAATACCAGTGTACCCGTCGAAAGGTTGAATGATATGGCCTTGAGAATAGTCGCTGCATGGTATCAGCTGGGGCAGGATGATCAGACCAGGTGGCCCTCCATCGCAAACAGTGGCCGGCCGACTTTTTCCAGCTGGACTAAAGATGAAGTTGGGTTGTTGCATCCAGCTAGTCAGAATGCAGGTGATGAGAAAGCTGTCGTAAACCAGTTCGTGAATGTACGCCAAACAGAGGCAGGCGGCGATCACGATGCCCTCGCACGTCAAATAGCCGCTGAAGGCATTGTCCTTGTCAAGAACATTGATGGCCTTTTACCCCTCAAACGGGATGGATCAGGTATCCGACCGGAAACAAAGAGTGGTAGGGTAAAGATTGGCATCTTTGGCGAAGACGCATTCCTTCAAGAAAAAGGACCAAACGCCTGTCCGGATCGTAGCTGTAATGAGGGAACTTTAGCATCGGGCTGGGGCAGTGGTGCTGTCGAATTCCCATACTTGGTCTCCCCTGCTGATGCATTGCGCCGCGAATTTAGCCACCGCACCGTCGACCTCACGACTGTATCAAACAACGATAAGAAGACTGCGGGCGCAATAGCCGCTGGCCAGGAACTGTGTTTTGTCTTTATTAATTCGGATGCTGGTGAGGGTTTTGAGAAGTGGGCGGATGTCAAAGGTGACAGAAACGATTTGTATCCCCAGAAGGGAGGCGACGAGCTGGTCCAATCCGTCTCTGCTAGCTGCGGAGGTAATACCGTTGTAGTCTTACACACCGTAGGACCGACGATATTGGAAAAATGGCATGATCTGCCTGGAGTGAATGCAGTCCTAGTCGCCCATCTACCAGGTCAAGAATCGGGCAACGCTCTGGCAGACGTGCTCTTTGGAGACATGAGCCCAAGCGGTAAACTTCCATATACTATTGCAAAACGCCAGGAAGATTACGGACCGCATAGCGGAATTCTGTATTATCCGAACGGTGTTGTACCGCAGCAGAACTTCACCGAGGGCCTTTATGTGGACTATCGACATTTTGATAAACACGACATCGAGCCGAGATACGAGTTTGGCTATGGACTTTCATACACTTCATTCAAGCTGTCCAGCGTGTTGATACAGCAGCATCCAGAGGGGCTAAGAATGGGTGAGCCTTCACCTAGGCCCGAAGGCACGGCTCCACCACAGCTCAGCAACGACATTCCCAGTGCAGACGAGGCTGTGTGGCCAAGTGGCTTGAGGAAGCTGAAGAAATACATCTATCCCTGGATATCTAGTACGAGTGAGATCTCAAAAGGCGAATACCGTTATCCTGACGGTTATGATACCCCACGCGAGCCTAGCCAAGCAGGCGGCGACCAAGGTGGCAACCCAGATCTTTACACGAAGGCTCTGACTGTATCTGCAACACTTAGCAACACTGGAAATGCTCCGGGCGACTGCGTCGTGCAATTGTACATCTCTTACCCTACCGAAGTGAAAGACCAAGATGGGCTGGTTGTAGATATGCCAGTTAAGGTCCTGAGGAACTTCGGAAAGTACCACGTCGGAACTGCCAACAAAGAAAAACGAGCCAAGGTGGAGCTCGAAATCACGAGAAAAGACTTGAGCTATTGGGATATCAAGAAACAAAATTGGGTTCTCCCTGCTGGTGAGTTCACAGTCTGGCTTGGGTTCAGCTCGCGAGATCTTCCCAGTAAAAATTCGCTTTTCGTGAGATGAAGATCTACAAAATCACACAGTCCGGTGCACGAATTACGTTTCTGTCGTCTTGTACGATATGGACAATCATGCGGAGGGTTTGTTATACCAAAGGTCGAAAGACAGCACACTGCTGTGATGGTTTGGCAGGTACGATGAACCGACAAGTGCTGTGACAGGACCATGACTGCACCTATTGTCTGATGCCGCAACTCGAAGAAGAAAACCACGCCACGGTATGACTCGATCTGAAAGACTCGTGCACTTACTTGTGCGTTTCAAGAACGACAGGGGCCCACACCGGCTATACGACACCAAGCAGCCCGTTGCAGGCGCAAGTGACTTGAATTCTCGGCTTTATGCGTCACAAATCACGATAGCTCAGACAGATGCAGCATTCAGCAAATGTGTCGAACACCTCGCCGACGCTGATATTAGTCAGTACCACGACGAGACCGGCTTGGATAGTCGAGGCTTGAATGAGACAGACGGGGCATTGAGGTGTCATTGGACTACACAGGTATCTTCTCAGAAGGCCCAAATTGCCCCGAGCTTCAAGCGCTCAAGCTCTGTATGTGCTACGGCTGCACAGCCATCCTGACGCCACAAGCGATTATATATTATAGATTGCCTAGCCTCAATTATAATATGAAGCTACCCACATTGGAAGATTCTTTGTAAGAGTAGCGCTTTTGTACTTTGATACCTTGGGAAACCAGCCGGTCTGTCTTCTACCATGCCCACATGAAGATCTTCCTAGCGCCCCAGGACAGAGACGGACAAAATTTCGGTATGGAGAGTGAAATAACAAATAAGAGGACAGCGAAATTTTCGATCCTGTCCACAGATCGCTGTAGGTCTACAATACAGTCTTGCAGTACACACTCGTATTCCTGTACCAAACGGCAGCCTGCATGGTAGGAAAAGCACATGACGAGCTCGGTTCCCCAGTATCGAGAGGCTCAGACCTCAAAGTTTCCGAGATGACGGACGGCAGCAATCTATGCAACCAAGCATTGCGTGTATCAATAGAGTCTGGAGATTTTCGCAATTGGTCCGCTGACTGCGCGTCGTTCACTGGACGCTTACAGGTTTAGAGCAGATTTTAGGTGATGATCGCGATGCTGCTCTGGGAGGTATCCATGGATATCTCCAGTAGATTGTACGAAAATCCGAGTCGCTGACGTGCAAGAGGTTCATAGCGGTTCGATGTCTGGCTGGAAGAGTGTCAGGAGGGGTCTTTCATTAGAGTCTGGCTTTTAGTTGTCGGCTCAGGAGCAGCGCCGTGAGCATTTCAACATGCGTATAGACCTGGTAGTTGGAGACGCATCAGTGAGTCCCAATCGTAATTCAGGATGAACGTCGAATTTCTTCTTGTTTCTGACTTCAGGAGTTTAAGGAAACACATGATCAAGCGCTTTCGCATCATGGTCGTCAGGCTTGAATCTGCATGACGAATTTGGTGTACACATTTATTGAATATGTATCATATTCTAACGCAACATGGGCGCCCCGAGTACGTGGTTTCTCGCCAACAAACACTCGTCAAACAAAGCATCCTATGGCTAGATTGAAATTCTGTAACTCTGGCCTTGGGATTGCAAACCATCGAGTTATTCTGGTCAAAACTCGCCTTCGGCACTGACATGCCCGTTGTACAATTCTTGTCATAATTTGCACAGAAGTGCCAAGTACTCTTTGGCAAATTACGAGAGACACTATATCGGTGATATCCAAGGTCAGCGTTGAGGTTAGGCGTAAAACGAGGCTGAAGATTCTCCTTTTCAATGCTTCAGGCACATGGAGATTGCCGGTGGCAAAGAAGTGATTCGATCGTCTCGATGTCCACTCGTGTATGTTGAGGATGACAGCTTCATCCGTAAGATTAGGAACAGATGATATGATACACAGAAGAAGATACCTTCGTGCGTGCTCGAGAATAAAGTTGGTAGACTGTCATCATCCAGGCATTCCGTTTCACAACAGCGCATATTGCCAATGCCCAGACAAATGAACTGACAATGGCATGGTAATTATGCTGAACTGTGTTTTTGTCTGGCCGAGAGTCATTGCCAAGCATCTGGTGATATAAGGAGTATGTATACATGCAGGGAAATCGTCTCTTTTTCAGGAAACACGAGAGGCACAACTTCAAAAGAGCTCAAGTGCAGATCAGTGATGATCTGTCTCATTCGAAGATTTCTCTTGGTCTCTATTCGGCATCTTCGTCGTCGACGTAACATCGCTGATCGAGAAGTGAAGCCATAGGCCAGCCTTTGAATCTTTCACATCTTTCTGTACCGCCTCCTTTTCCCCAGCTGCGACTGACTCGCTGGAATCCTTATCAGCGGGAAGTATCTTCTTATCGAGATTTGAGGTCTCAGCCGAGCCCTTGATTTCGCCTTTTCGCGATTTTTCCTCTCCCCAGACGAACCTCCAAAGCTGATTGAAAATTCCAACCTCGCCAGCCAGCACAGATTGATTCTCATTCGACTTGCTCTCAGCAGGCTCAGCCTCTTCTTCCTCTACTGCTTCACTGAAAGACCACACATCTTTGAGTTCTCCTCGAACGATTGCAGTGGTCCAAATGCTGATCAAGACACCTGGCACGAGGTACAACAAGGCCGGCTGGGCGTGTTGGAACACACTCATAACCAACAGAGTAGTAAGCATACCAATCAAATAACCGACAAGCGAGAGGTAAAAGTACGGCTTTGGAAATGCAGCAGCTTCAAGTAGCGGATGCGACAGTCTTGATCTAGCGCTCCACAATCTATCCCCCCAGCGAGAAGTGGCGGCGATATATGTTGGCTTCGCCTCCTCCCTCGCATCTTCTCCCTTTCTGTGCTTTGCTGATGGGGAAGGCTTTCTTTTTTGCTGTTTCTTGAGATAGAACATATAAAGATCGAACCGCAATGCTAGGCCGATCATGATACCAGGGAGGACTATGTCTCCGAGTCCCAGCATGCTGTAGTTCTTTGCTGGCGGCTTTCCGTCGATAGCTGGCTCATCGGGTCGAGGGAAGACGAGCTTGATCGGTTGTTGAATGTTGGTTGCAACGCTTACCATCAGTGGGGTAAAAAACACAGCCCAGATATCGTAAAAGAAAAGTCCAATCAGAATGAGGGATCCGGTCGTGAAGGAGGTCGGTGACATGAACTGAAGCGCGCTGTATGACACAGCAAACCCCTGTATATTCGTGAGCCACCATGGACATGCGACCAGATTACTGTAAGCTATCAATGCGAGGGCCAGGGAAGTCGCGAGCACATTTATGACGGTGATACGGTGGCGGAAATCGACAACTGAGCGCAAATACGCCTCCAACACGAACTTCCGCCGCACAGTGGAACGAACTGACCAGACCTTTCTGGCAAGCTTACCGTTTAGCCAAGGCAAGAACGGCGTTGGTGTCTGGAGGCTAGGCTCGTCCATTTTCTCGTGTTGGTCAAGGACGACAAGCTTCTGGTGTTTCTCGTCCGCTTTCCAAAGCTTACCATTGTGACAGAACAACTTTGGAAAGACGATTTGAGTGACAAGGCCCAAGCCATCGTTCAGGAGTTTGCCAACACTGAGGATGCCCACAAAGGAGAAGTACCAGGCCAGTACAAAGTTGATCAGCTCTGCCCCGTAGAACTTGATCAAGAAGTAGAGTCCTGCCAACACTAGGCCGGCGGTGATTGGGAAAATGATGGCGTCTTGAGGGCTCAGCCCTTCCATCTTCTGAACCGGCTCTTCATCCTCTTCGTCCTCTTCAGTCGGATCCACAACGTCTTTCTGTGAGCTCTCTGGCTTGGCTGCACTGGCAGGTCGTGAAAGCGAGGCGTGTGCACCCGTATATATCGGAAAGACGGCTGAGAGTAGTAGGTGGAGATACATCGGCAAGAGCGGGCGAGTGTCGGCCAGCTGCTTCATGGCATGCGCCATGAAGCCAGCCGCTTGTTCTGAAGCCATTGGTGGCTTGTGGTTTTTGGAAAAGGCTCTAGGATTTACGCTTGGTCATGGGAAGACGTAGGAAGAGTTGCGACGATTTTTGCATGAGTGGTGCGAGAATACGCAGATTTGACGGGTGCGATACGTTGCAGGGCATTGTGGAGAGACACACGCTCTAAGGATAACGACTAACAAAAGTAACCTCCAGCTCGCAGGAAGAGACTGGCCATGGTCGTATAGTGACGCAAGTCCGGAGGCACATCCATGCATTAGTATTTCTTAAGATAGATGCTTCGTGGGGCGGCGCATGTGCCCAGAACCAAGGCAAGGCAATTGAGGTTGCCTTCAGGGTTAGGGTTGGAATTCACAGCAGTTGCATCCGTCTACCCAATTTCATGGTCCTTAGAAAACATGTCCCAGCCGCCTCGCTCTCCACCTGCATTCTCAAACTTTGACCCGACCTGCTTTCCAACATCATCAGTAACTCCTGCCCACCAATTCCAAAGCTTACGTAGCGCACCTGGTTCTCTTCTGCCTTTTGCAATGAACAGCTTCCTCTCCCTGGTGGTGCCAGACGACGTTGTCATGACGGCAGGCTCATCGAGGATATCCATCTTGAAATCAACAAACCCTGCGTTTGTGAACAGCTTTTCCATCTCCGTGCTCGTGAAGCCATGGTGCTTGATGGTGTGCGCCATCTCTGGAAAGTCAGCTTGTAGCGAGTTGTGAGAACCGTTGCCGTGGTGGTGGTGAGCGTGTCCATGTTGACCGTGGTGTGAGGACCCGTCATCAAAAGGTAGGAAATCCACAATGATGAGGACTCCCGTTTCCTGCTTGAGGGTGTCTCCCAATCGTTGCAGGCATCTTGCCGGATCGTCAAAATGATGAAATCCCAGTCCTATAGCTGCAACGTCAAAGTCGCGGAACTCGCGGTCTTGGAGATTATCTGGTATCGTCTCTCCAAGGAGATCACCGGTAATGGCCAGAGCCTGCTCTTCACTCATCCCACTTGCTCTGACAATATTGTTGAATCGCTCGACCATTTCCGAGCTGACATCTATCCCACGGATCTTGGTGACATACGGGCCCAGGGCCTTGGTGATGGCGCCGGTGCCGCAAGCATAGTCAAGCAACTTTACCTCTCTACCACCCTCCTCTCTATCTGTGCGGACCCATTGAACCCCAAGCCAGTCTTTCCGTGATTGCAAGGCATCCGATATTTGCTGCGAAAGCTTGAGCTGCCACGGTTCTGTATTGTAGCTTGCTGCACGTGCACTGTTGAATGCACATTTCAGAACTCATGACGATTGATAGGTGGCGAGTTCAACTTACTTCCAGGCCTGCCTGTTTGCCTCTGCAAGCGCGCTCATTTTGGATAGTACGACGATGGAGATAATACAGGCTTTCCTAATATGCCAGAAGAGGTGGAATGATAGAAACACAATGTTAGGACGAGAAGGTTTAAACGTCGGAGGAAGCTTTCTTATATATGCCTAGGTGTTTTGCAGTACAATGCAATGGGGACATTTCAGGCCATAAGCTTTCGAATGCATCTAGAAAAGTCTCCGCTTGTCCGGAGGCAGGAAGCACAACAGCCCGAAACGCTGGACCTCAGCGGGTGGCTAAGGACACTTAAAGGTTGGCTTTCCCTCCACAATTCTCCGGTGTCGTCAATCTCACGAAACAAACGGGAACATATTAGGGCTATCATTCCAAAAGATATGCTTGGACCGAAACTTTGGCAGGTGCGTGACTAGACACGGATACAGCCTCCGAGTAGCATGGCGGCAGCCGTTTCCTCCGACCAATGGAAATAGTTATAGTGGTATCATGATTAGCACAGGCATCGTCTCATGCGGCAGAGGAACAAAGACCAAACACACCAGAGTATGTGGTTTTCAATGACACTTTGAGTCATCATGACAATAGCTCTTAGCGGTGGCCATGTAGTCAAAATTCCATTCTGGAAACCAAGTGGGTACTTCCCATGCTATCTTACAAGACTACGAATCCATGGAATCCAAGACCGACCAACTTCTTTCATGTGTGAACCAATGGCACAACAACCAGTATAAACTGACCAGCGTTGTGTCCTCTGAATATTGCAAATTGTTCCAATTGTGGAGAGTAAAAGTATTGTCCAAATCTCAGCCATCAACCAATAGTGCGAGGAAGGACAAGAGACAAGAGGTCTTGCAACAAATCAAGCTCTTTTCTGGCGCAGGTCTCCAAAGTCATGTCGGTCAGATCACGGGTTCCGTATTTGACGACGAGATTGCCAAAAGGGCTAGAAGCTTCGAAGTAGGGACCGCGTCCATGGGCCATGATCTGGTCTAGAGAGGGCTGGCTGGAGCCCGTCAATGCGGTGCGTATCAAGGTGATGTAAAAGTTAACAAAATCATCCCGAGCAGTGGGAGATTTTATGAGGGCTCTGAATGGCCAGACTGTCGAGTATGTATGAATGCCTCCGAATTTCATTGGAAAGTCACAGCCATCGGCAAGGCGAACAAAGCCAAAGGAGCGAAGAGTGTAAGCGAAAGCAGCCTTCTGCTGCTCGTTGAAACCAGGGCATGTCATTGCTGCCACCGTGACCTCTTGGAGCAAGTTGACAGTAAGCTGCGGTGGACATTCCATTTGACTAGAGCAGAGGGTACGAGCCAAGTTCTTGAGCAGGGAATGGGTAGCTTCGGCGAGCAGCTCCCGTTCCTGCAGGAATACGTGCTCGCTGGCGTACCACGGATACTTGTGGAGAGTGGTAATGAGACACTCGTAGACTCGATTTGGTGAGCGTTGAATAAAGGGAGACTAGAATGGTGTCAGTCGAGAATTTCAGATCATCTGAGCTCGATCACTTACCCTCATTGGGTTTGTAGCAAACTTCACAAACATATTGATCTCATCTGGGAGGAGAAAGCCTCGAAAGCCACGGGTGTAGACTCCAGGACGGACCTGTTCCGTGCGATACTCGACCTGAGGGGTGGCACCAACCCAAGTGGTGTCTTTGGCTTTGCAGAATAGAGCTGACATGAACTCTTCCTGGGAACTGAGCTCGACATTCACCTGGCGGTCGCCTATCTTGGGATGGTGGTTATTGGCGACTCGACGCTTAGCCAACGCGATCACTTGGCGGGCTTCACTAGCATTCACCAGTTCAACAAACGCATCCATAGTCTTTCCAGTCATACGCTCCATCAAGATGTGGACGGAATAGAAAGGGGATCCAGGAGGGAGAGTTACAATGCGAGCTGTGCGGCCAAGATGGGCGATGATCTCGTTACGGGTGACAGCAAATGGAACATTTGTGATCTTGACAAAGGAGCAGGTACTCGCGTGCACATCCTTCTTGAACTGCTGGACAAAGGGCATGTCGACATATGCCTGATCGATGTTGGGCAGGAAGCTACCTTTGTCATCGACCTTCCCAAACCACGCTGGAGGGTTGGCGGTACCAAAGTTCTCATTGATGTATGTGCCCATCGCTGGGCCTTCAAGAGGCTCAGGCTTGGTGATGAGGGCACGGCCAGGGGTGGCTAAAGTACCAGCACGGATGCGGTTGTAGCCAGAAGCTGGAGAGCTTCCAGGGATGAACGAACGACTTCTGCGGTCGTACGCCGATGTGTCGCTGACAGTGCTGCGACGGGATGCATTGCCCTTGGTCTGGTTGAGCGATTCAGAATTGTCAGTAACAAGGCCCTGCATGATCAGCTGGGCGTTGGCATGTGCATTGGAGTATGGTCTCGCTTGTGGATTCATCGACCCGGCAGCAGCGTTGTGATTCTGCAAGCCGCCGCTGTAGGGCGGATAGAACCCGCAATTGGCTACCCCGTCGAATTGAGTGCCTGCCATGCTGAAGGCCTGGGAATAACCGGTTCCAAGTGCAGGGTGTATGTGCCCGTTGTAAGGAGTGACGCCAAGCAGGCCAGAGTTCTGTTTATCATGATTATAGCTACGATAGGGCGATCCATCTTTGACGGGTTCGGTGAGCTTGTAGTTGTCTTTTACTGCAGTGACTGTAACTTCCGAAGGCTCAAGGGAGGTATCTGTAGACATCTGGGACTTGAATGAGTCGACACTCGATTTCGATCGCCCTGTTCTAATGAGTGGAGTGTCGGGATCTGAGGTTTCCAAGGAAGCCCAAGGAGACAAGAAGCGTGGCATAGTCCTTGACGAAGGACTTGGGCTGTACCCATCGGACTGCCGGAAGCTCATGTCCTTGATTCCACCATCCTCATGTGGCTCAGACATGGCATTCAACAGGTTCGTGAATGATGCGGTGGTTGCCTGCTTACAAGGATCCTAGAGGTCTCAATTAGCTCGAACAGATAATAGTACGAGAAAGACAGCCTATGAAACGCGACAGGCAAGATGGCTGGCACCACACGTAGGCAGACAACGTCTCGATGGCATACACTTGCTTGTAAGTGGAACTGGCGTGATGGTGAGGAGGGAATCTGAAAGGTTCTGGTGGTGGCGATAATCAGTTGGACTTTATAGTGGGAGAGAGCAGTGCAATTGCAGAAAGTGAACGCTTTCCTCTTCCACATGCTTCAATTAGGTCACGCTTTTCACAGGCCAACGTAGGCAGATGGACATGACGGCAAACCTAAGGCAGCACCCCCCTTGTAACATCGCGCAGTGAATTATCATCCGCAATGCATATGATATTGGGACCGGTGTCAGTAATCTTCATACCGGACCTATTCACGACAGTTCTGACCCACGTGCCTCGACAAATATGCAGTCGTGAGCGCCTGGAACAGATGATGGTTAAAGTGCAGTTTCACAAAATAGTTAGTGCAGAGGCAGGTGCTGCACTATACGGCTGGTGGCTTTTAGACTGGGGGTGCGCCCTCGTGGACATTGATCGTTGCGAAATATGGAGGGAGGCTGTATCTGGTATTGGATTTCCACGATGACGATGTTCGATACTGTCGTGACTTCATTCTCGCGCTGCTGTACTGCAGTATATGTCGGAGCCGAAGAAGCTTGTCAAGCTAGCCCTCTACAATTCTTTTAAGTAGACCTGACTCGGAAACAATGCACTCTCTATATCGCTCAATCAAACTATAGCGAAGTCAGTCGCTATGAGTCAACTGCGAATTCGAGCCAGACTTACCGGTGTCAAAAAGCTCTCTGCAACAAAACGAGCTCTGGCGTTCAACTAATGGTCGATCAGCATGGATCGTCTTGTTGTTGAAATGTAATGGTACTCACGAAAAGCTTCATCTCTGAAATCTCCTTGTCCACCTCCTCCATAAATTGAATGATGAAATCTACCAGCTTGTGCTTCAACATCTCCTCAGTATGGAAGTTGGTGATGAGGAAAGATATATCGTAACCCTGAAGAAACATGTCAGACCCATTGGTAGATGCGCGATTGAAACGAAAGCAACAGAGCCCGTGGATAGAGGTACATACTGGTACCGGTTTCCTCCTCAATATAAAGAAGTTCTCGGCTCTTTGTGTCAAGAAGCGGGTGAACTTGTGGACAAGGATATGTTCGATTTCATCTGCCTGCTTTATCCTCAAGCTAACTCTTACGCTGTTGATACTTGGCTCGATCAAGACCCTCTCCTCCTGGTTGCGCGATACGGTCAAGGGATTCAACAAGACCTCAGGCGATGTACGAGCTTCAATTTCCGGGACATTGTGACGTTCTGAAGCTTGAGAAGCGAAGTTGGAGAGCGACAAAGCGGCGGTCAGGGTTTGCCTGACGCAAGAGAGGTAAGGTCTGAGGGATTGCGACTGATCGAATGGGTCAGTTGAGTTGTGCGAAGTGGAGTGGATAGAGGGTTGATACCATTGCGAGTGGTTGGAGGTGTCGCTCTGAGTGATGGTGACGATACTCAAAGCAACCTCAAACCAGTCAAGGCTGCGGGTATTTGGCACTCGACTTGATCCGAGAGTGAGAGGGTGTATGGCGTGGATGCAATGCAGCTGTATGCCTGCAAGCTGTGAGGAGTGGATGGTGTCCAGCTGCTGGTGTCTCACGTCCTCCAGCTGGTGGATACTAGGTAGGTAGATAGGCAGTTCGAGTGACGTTGCCGGTACGGACCGCGACCGCAAGGGAAGGGAAAGCGGGATGTCTGATGGTGGGGCAGCGTTACGTAAGGAATGGGGAAGTCTCAGCTACTTCTCCCTGGGCAAATCGTCTGAAAGGGGCAGGTATGCGTGCCATCATTGAATCTGAGCAATTGGATGATACCTCATACCTGCGTAGATAGATAGATAGATAAATAGATAGATAGATAGATATCGACGTCTACCTGTAGGTGACCAAGTGTGGTCTGTGATGCTGAGGTCGTTAAGCACCATTTCCATACGACCCAAGATATGATACAGGTGTAGAGCTTCACGTATAATAATAAAAATCGAGCTCCACTGGTAACTCGAGTTGCCAACCCAATGGCAATGAGAGGCTTGGCCCTTCTAATAATCATCGATGGTCACAAACAGTGTATTGCATACTTCCACAGCAAGAGGCGATACCCATTATAGTCTATCAATATCGAGGACATGTCTTCTCGGGTCGACACCTTTGCTTGTTGCATCATCCTAGGGACATGTAGATACCCGACTGTACTTAAGTAGGTACCTATGGTTTCAGGCAATTGACTAAGCTCGTCAGGGAAGGGAAGGGTTTGGACCCTGCCCATGACCTCAGTTTCAGTTCAGGTACAGGAATTGCGCTTCAGGGGCGCATCTGACGGCGCATTACCGATATTATTTTATCGCTGGCCGTCGAAGCTCGGAATGCCTTCGTATCCGCATGGAACATGTGAAATTCTTGAGGCATATCGATGCAGACTGTGCACCGTATCGATCGATCGGGAGAGCAGGCGGAGAGACGAGGTGGCATTGCCTATTGGGCCGTACAGTCGGTAGATAGGACATGGGATGAAGGCATGTGAGCATGCACACAACCGGCACGACTGGGCGTGTGACCTGCTGTTCTACAGCTCATCGGTGATCCCTTGCCTTGGCCTACCGTCTATTCTGCCATAAAACATCGACTTATCTCGTCGTCAAGAGTGAGATGGTGTGCACTGTCGCAGCCTGGTATGCAGTAGCTTGGTTGGATTGTCGTAGGCAGGTGGGTAGGAAGTAGGTAGCGC
This sequence comes from Scorias spongiosa, assembly GCA_018467035.1. Classification (NCBI taxonomy): domain Eukaryota; kingdom Fungi; phylum Ascomycota; class Dothideomycetes; order Capnodiales; family Readerielliopsidaceae; genus Scorias; species Scorias spongiosa. Next base: position 1,660,314 of record JACSZZ010000001.1, read on the forward strand.
GATAGGGTAAAAATGCGGATGACGACTGTTGAACTAAAATACTACCTAGGTAGGTAGCTAGCTACCTAGTAATAAAAGCGGACGACTCACGCTCATGGATACATCCATCCACCTACCCGGCAGGTATATAGGTGATCATCCCACTCGGACTTGCAGACGTTCCATGGCAACATCCAACATCTACCATACTTCGTCCCAAGACTGGCAGGGTCTGCGCTTGACACATCTCCCGTCGTCCACACCATCGTCCCTTCTGACACGCAACATGCCATCTCGTGTGCGCTTGACTCCCTAATGGTAAGCCGTCTCGCCATCGGTGCCATCTGACATTCGTGACTCTATCCGTGTCTCATGACTCCCACCACCACCACTCTTTACCCTCAACTCTTCCGGTGTTTTGGTGCTCTAATGCTGTGATGCTCTGAAGCGCTGCGATTCTTAAACGCTCCTATCCTTACTCCCTCGTTCCATGTCGTCCTCGCTTCTCTATTCATTCCGCTTGTGCCTACCGCCTGCTGCCTTTTCTGTCGGCTACCATTACAACCGTCTGCATTGGTGTGGACTTATGCCTCGATAGGTAGGCCTACTAGGTCATGCTACCTCACATCTTCTGCTCGAGTCTACCGTCCGTTGTTTGAAGTTCAGTCCACCATGCCGAAATCGTCATCCTCATACAACAGCCTCACGAGCTACGCCGATGATAGCCACCGCCCTGAGGCGGCAGTTCCGAGTGCAGCCCAGCCACAAGACATACTGCAGGATTCCCAGCATTCATCTTACGCTAGCCACTCCATCGCTACAGCTCCGGCCTCACCAACCCACTCACGAACAATCAGACGTCCGATCAGCACCCGCACTTCCGACTACGATCTCAGATCACGCATATCTTCGAGAGCACATGGAGGAGGGGTTGATCCGGTGGTGGACGAGACCACTGGGCTCTTAGCCAGCCAGGATAGCCAAAGTATAGGATATGGCCTGAGGTCAAAGTCCTCTCCAAATACACCAAGGCCAGGCTTGCACCGACAGAAGAGCAACATAGACAGCGTTCGTTCACGACACCACAGCCGCCACGGCTCTCTGGCTCTGCGACTGGCAAGGGTCTTTGGTACAGATCCCAATCAGACCGAAGCCAACAATGCCGAACAGCTCGGCGCACGTGGCTATGTTGATGATCGGGTCTGGTACGATCAGTTTACGTCGACAGATTGGGTACACGACAGCATAGCAGACGCATTCCGGGTGAAAGAGTTGAGGTCAAGGCGAGACTGGAGGGGAAGGTTGTATTCGATCTTTGATGGCTCACAGGGTTGGATACTCGTTGCCATGATCGGCTGCCTCACAGCTGCATTCGCTTATTGCGTTGACGTAACGGAAGCGACCATATATGACTACAAGTCCGGATACTGTAGATCGAGCTGGCACCGGAATATTCGTTCGTGCTGTGAAGGCGCCAGTAGCTGCGATGACTGGATACGTTGGAGCTGGGTGCTCCACCAGAACGGCCCAAACAGGCTATGGGCCGACTATGCTGCCTACATTGTCTGGACTATTCTGCTGGCAGTACTGTCCTGCCTCATAACTTTGCAGACCAAGACAACGATCTCGTCAGCCGTCTCACTTTCCACTCTTGACGAGAATCTCGGTGCAGAGAATAGCCGCCGGTTTAACGAAGATTCAGAGAATAAGGATGCAGATGTATCACCCACCCGCATGTTCCGTAGCGCTTCTAAACGTCCTCCTATGACCTACTATCCTGCCGCTGGCTCTGGTGTGGCAGAGGTGAAGGTGATACTTTCTGGATTCGTCTTACACGGCTATCTAGGTGTCAGAACCCTTGTCGCCAAGAGTTTGGGCATAGTCCTGGCTGTGGCATCTGGCATGTCCTTGGGAAAGGAAGGGCCATATGTCCACATAGCCACCTGCATTGGCAACATTATGTGCCGAATATTCCACAAATACAGTAGCAACGACGGAAAGCGGCGAGAAATCCTCAGCGCTTCAGCAGCTTCTGGGGTTGCTGTAGCCTTTGGTGCTCCCATTGGAGGTGTCCTGTTCAGCTTGGAGGAAGTCAGCTACTATTTCCCTCCCAAGACTCTATTCCGGACCTTCTTCTGTTGCATTGCCGCCGCTCTGACCTTGCGTTTCCTCAATCCTTACGGAACAGACAAGATAGTCCTGTTCGAAGTCCGCTATATTCTTAATTGGAGGTTTTTCGAGATGATTGGCTTCATTCTAGTCGGGATCCTAGGGGGTGCTACTGGTGCTCTCTTCATCAAGGCGTCCCGAGTGTGGGCGACGACATTCCGGCGTATCAAGATCGTGAAACAGTTTCCACTGCTCGAAGTGGTGCTAGTTGCCTTGATCACTGGTATTGTCGGCTTCTGGAACCGTTATACAAAGCTTCCAGTTGCAGAGCTTCTTTTCGAACTTGCCAGCCCGTGTGATTCTTTCACCGAATCTGGTACCGGCATCTGTCCTACCTCTGATAGAATACCGTCCATCATCGGGTATCTCTGTACTGCCTTCATCATCAAGGCAATACTCACCATTGTGACTTTCGGTATAAAGGTGCCAGCCGGCATATATGTGCCTTCGATGGTTCTCGGTGGACTCCTTGGCCGTATCATCGGACATACTGTGCAACTCATCACCCTCAGATATCCCAATTCGCCATTGTGGAGCGAATGTGTAGCAGCCGGTAATCCAGAAGGCTGTGTTGTACCAGGCGTTTATGCTCTGGTCGGTGCAGGAGCGACAATGTGCGGTGTAACCCGCCTTTCTGTCACCCTTGCCGTCATCCTGTTTGAACTCAGTGGCAGTCTTGAGCACGTGCTGCCGTTCTCACTAGGGATCCTGGTTGCGAAGTGGACGGCGGATGCCTTGGAGCCTTACAGCATATATGACCTCTTGACAGACATGAACTCTTACCCATATTTAGATGCAAAGGTTCGGCCGGTTTTCACGACAGATCTGGGAGACATCACACCAGCTCCACACCCGCTACGTTGCGTGGATATATCTGCCAGCCCTCTTGTGGCAGCGAAGGATCTTCGACGCAAGCTTGAATATCTTCATATGGCTGGTGAGTTGGATGGTGGGTTACCGATCTTGCGACATGGCGTCCTAGCAGGTCTCATTCCAGCTCCCGATCTCGAATTTGCTCTCGATAGGCTGGAAGGTGAAGAAGACTCTGCATTGTGTCTGATGGGCTCACCGAGCCGCTGGTCAGGTCCAAGAGAGGAGGCGTTGAACGACCGTAACAACCACGACGGATCCACCATTGACGATCAAGACCGCGATGCCGAGGAAGCAGACGAAGGGAGCGAGCGGCAAGGTTTGGATCTAACTGACTTTACGCCATACATTGATCCATCGCCTGTGACCCTCGACATTTGGTCGCCGATGGATCTAGTCTTCGAATGCTTCGTGAAACTCGGCCTGCGATACATTTGCGTGCAGCAAGAAGGGAAGTTCGCAGGTTTGGTGCACAAGAAGGCGTTTGTCAGATACGTGAAAGAGGCGGAAAAGGCCGAGCGGCACGTACGGTAGGACATCGTGTTCGCACGTTCCAATCCAGAGACGCAGCGCGATCTGCGCACAGACGACGAGGCGACAGCGGCAGCCAGAGCGACGGGTCCTAGAGATGCCATACATAGACTGACAACCTGGACCTTCGAGACCGGCCTGTTGGGTTCCGGCAGCGGAAGCAGCAGGCGGGTTAGCCGGCTCCCATACACGAGCACACCCGAATTCGGCAACTGACTGGATGCATGACGCATGCAAAGTTGCAGCGGGGGAAATGCTTTACTACAAGGTTTCGGTTCGGGTGGCGTTTTCATCGTGTTTATTTGATTCGAGCTGGCGACCTCCACATTCCTCGGTCGTTGCCCGCCTACCGCCTTGAGTCATCACGACCAAGCCCAACCTCAGCAATTCCATCGGGACTCACACACACCCTACGGTTGGAGCAAAATTGATCACGGGAGGTCTCGCGCCTCCTCTCCCCTAGTTTGGGCTATATAGATTAGACCCGCAGGCGTACTAAGAATTGGAATCAGAGGAGAAAGAGAGAGAGAGAGGGAGAGAGATACCAAATTGGAGGAGTGTAGTGTTCTTTAGTCTGGAGAGGGATCACATCTCTGTCCCAATCGTCCTAGACCTATCTACAAAAAGCCTAGACCAACTTGATTCACGGAAAAGACCTATTTGGTGCATGCAATCCCTCTGTAGCGCAGCGTGGCAATGCTCAATGAATGGCATCGACGACGCACCATCAACATCACAGCAGTCGCCCTAAACAGCCAGTTTGAGTAGCGAGATGACTCTCTGATTGGCGTCTACATGCTCGGGTCGTATCAGACCGGCCGCGAATGTGCACGCCGTGCCGGATGAGACAGTCGGTAGGCTATTGAGGTGTTTGGTGTTGCATGCGATCGAATAAAGTCTCCCACTGTGGGGTAATTCTGCTGCCTGGTCGGATCCCCAAGGTGGAATGCTCGTAATACGCTTGGAGCCCATGTGGCAAGCTCGACTCTTCACCATCGAGACAAGCAATCGAAGGAATTGCCAAAGCATGTTTGAAAATGTCACGAAATTTGGTCCTCGGATTTGGATGGCGTCCCTGTCAGAGATTCGATCGAAGCAATTCAAGGTCGATTCAGTGTTTTTTGAGACAATAATTTCCAAAGGATATCATTCGCGTTCTGGGTCATATCAAATCTATCGTTTCTCATCACTCGTCTTGTTATATAGAGGCGGTGGCAGACCGTCCTCGGCGTCCACACGCCTGGCCTGTTCCAGGGCGCGGCTGTACCTCCGCATTGCAATCGCAAGCATACCCTGTGCAGCGGTCAGACAGAACAGCACGCTGAAAGCGAGGATCCTCAAGCTGCTGAGAGCAGTGTCGCAGCGCCTGATCTGTGGAGAGCGGCGCATCATATCCTGCTGCCAGCGAGCGTAGGCGACGACGTCGGTGGCGTCTGGCTCGTTCCAATCCTTGAGCTCGTAGTGGTGTTTGGATAGCTGCTGTCGGTGGGCGTCACGGCAGATGTCGTGGGTGGAGAAGAATTCGAGAGCCAGCTCAAGAGTGAGGATGCGGGAAAGGGCGGACATGAGGGTATCGAGGAGGAGGAAATGGGCGAACGATGCGACAAGGGCCGGCCGCCGCTACAATACAGAAGAGATCGATGTCAGTATGTTGATACCCGGTGTACCGTGGGGATTGGTTCGGGCAATGTGCGTACCGATATTATGCCCCAGAGCCCCAGGAGGCTCAATATGCTACCCGACCAGGCATATGCCGAGATTGAGGCGCCAATGTATAGAGGGTCATCTGGTAGGTGTCGACAGAGGACGGCAGCGAAGACATTGTAGAATAGCGACAGAGTTGCAACCACGACCGGGAATATCCTGCTTGGAGAGGCAGTGGGATGGCGATCGCTAGAGCTATGTACAGGGATTAGCAAAAGGCGCTGCGAAGGACGGTGATTGTTCGTGGCGAGAGTTGCAAGACATACGATGTCAACGGGCGGTTGGAGGCGTCGGTGACCAGCACACGCGCGGGCTTGATGCCCATGGTTGTCGTGGGCTTCTTCCTGGCCTGCCAAGATATGACGCTGGCGAAGGCAGAGAGAAGATTGCTGCACCGCTGGCAAACGGGCAGGCAGATAGAGCGACAGGCAAGACGGCGGCGGTCAAGTAGACGACAGAGGACAGATGGCGTGGACGAGAGCGCAAGTGGATAGCTATATGTAGTGGAAGAGGCTGTCGCGCAGATGTGCGTGCGAGTGTGAGCGGATATGCACGAGACTGGCAGAGGCGACGACGCTATGGGAGGTGCTAAGGCAGGACTAATGGGCGACCTGTGTACTGTACGAAATGCAAGGCCAGGGCAGGCCAAGCCAATGAATGTGCTGGAGGGTTGGCTATTGGAGGATCATGCGAATGGATGGCAGGACGGGAATCGAGTGGTGGGCGAGGAGGGAGGAGAGTGGGACGGCGAGAGGGGAGGAGGGTTATTGTATGGCCTGGCGTTGGGGAGCATGTGTAGAATTGAGTGATGCTCACGGCGCGCGGGAATTGGAGCGAGAGTGAGGGTTGAGTGAGAGTTGAGTGAGCAATACTGAGACAACCTGACAGAAGAATATAGACGGATGGGTAAGCATGATGGAAGAAGAGGCCCTGCCTTACCTTAACCTCACCCACATCCTAACCATATGCAGCACCGAGCTGTGTGTACAGTGCATCGATCCCATCCATCCGTCCATCCATCCACCCATCCACCCAATCCGTCCGCCAATCCGCCCACCAATCCATGCACGCAGCCATGCATGCATGCTCACGGCATTAGCAATTCTACCCCGACTTCCAAGCTTGTTTTGTCAGACTCGACATCTTTTTCTTCACTTCACCGCACTCCTGCGTAGATGTCTCGCACTTCTCGCTCCACACGGTCGATTGTGCCATTGTTTGGACCATGTCCTAGGTATGCTACACGCCGGTAGCAACGATGACGACGACGACGACGACGACGATGATAGCGATGGATGATAATGGCGATGACGATGGCATGGAGCGATTGAATGCACTGTGGGTAGTTCTGTCGTACTGTACCGTACCGTACCGTACTGTACGGTACTAACGACTGTTCTGACTACACAGTCACAGTCGCATCCACAACACACAACATCCCTCTAGTGCAGTTGGCGATGGATTGCCCAGATAGGCTTAGACCGGCCGTATATCAGATCGCATCATCATCTCACATTGCGGTAGCCGAACTTGGTAATCGACCTGGTCACTGGCATTTGCTTCCACCCGGCACCAACCGACCGCCTGGGCACTGTCTTTTCCGTCTGAGCGTCGTTGGAGCCCGGTGGCTTTCAACCCGGGCACATTGTTGGATGATGATGATGATGATGATGATGAGGAGGAGGAGGAGGAGGAGCAAGGAAGGAGTAGGAGGAGGAGGAGGAGGAGGAGGAGGTATTACCAAGCAGCACATATGAAGGTACGGTGGTAGAGTAGAGAGTAGAGTAGAGTAGAAACTGTACCTAAGCTGCCTGGAGCATGTGTTCTACATAGACTGCTCCATTCCTTATTTTACCCACCAAACCATAGGTACCTACAGTATACCTATACCTATACCCATACCTACCTCCTATACCCATACCTAATAAACCTATACCTACATATAATACAATATCCTAGGTATCCGATGCCGAAGCTCTTACCCGCACCCGCCCCTTCCGCTGTTCCGCCGCCTTCCGGCATGACGGAGTCGACTACACTACCTACTACTGTACCTAAGCTGGGTAACCTACCTGGGAAGAGACCCTGTCTCACACTACTACGCAAGATACCTACTGCTACGTAGGTAGGTAGGGGGTGGTTCACGGTTCCGGTGGCTATAGCTACCTCCGGTTAGGGATTGGGATACAGCCCTAACTACCTACCTAATTGGGTACCTAGGGAGCTAAGCTTCTCTTGTCTGCTGTGTCGTAGCTGTAGGTAGGAGGTATGTACTGTAGGTAGGTATCCCTCATCGTGCTTGGCTGTACAATTCCGTATTCATATCTCACTCCAAACCTACGAAATACTACCTAGGTAGGTAGGTAGGTAGGTAGGTAGGTAGGCGTCATCTCATTGTCCATCACTCGTGTGGAATGGAAAAAAATAAAGCCCTCATCAGCCCTGGTTGCAACGGGTGTCACGTTTCACCGACACAGTGACTAGGCTTTCTACCGACAGGCGATCACCAAACGAACAAGACCGCAACCCCCTCATCTTCTGCCCTCCCTAACATTCTTCTCAATGCCCTTGACAGTCTCGACGACCTGTGGATTGAAGTGCAGTCTCAGCAGCTCCCCTTCCCACACCGTTGCAGCGAATGGATTGCTTGCCTCCACGCCACCCACTCCACCCACCGCGTCGAACACTCCATCCCCTTTCCTCTCCTCCGTGTACCAGAGGCTGGAGATCTTCACCGCGTGCACCTTGCTCACGCTTCGTACCACAGCCAGCACTGCCTGTGCGCTCTTGGGTGGCAGATGTAGCGCCATCGTCATCAGCTGTTTCGTGAAGGCAGCCACTCGGGTAGCGGGTACCAGCCTTGTGTTGGTAGGCGGCAGAAGCGTGGAGGACAGGCTGCGGATCAGCAAGGCAGATGTCGTTGACACATTCACCTTGGTGTCCTCCTGTGCGCCTGTCGTCGATGGCGTCGCTAAGCCGTTCGGGTCTGCGAGGTGCTTTGGTGTTCCCTTCGATGACAGTTCGATGTCTGGGTTGAGGGATAGGGGAATCAGCGTGCGATAGAGGTGTGAGATGAAGAAGTCGAGATCCAGGTGTAGCGAAGACGCCGACTTGGTCACGTCCGTTTGCCCGTGGAGCAGTGCAAATGCTGTGATTATGCAGAGCAGCGATTCTCTGCTGATATTTCGCGTCGCTTCCTCCTCCTCATCGTCAGCTTCCTCGTCTTCATCTTCCGCCTTGCTGCCAGAGCCAGCTTGGTTCTCGGTCTCGTTGATGAGGTCCTTTAGTGCCTCTAATATATCACCGAAGAAATCCTGGTTGATCAGGTGGCTGTATCTCGCCAGACCTTCCAGCACTGCACCCATCAATCCCTGCACCCTAGCCTTGAGGATCCGGAAGTAGGCAACGAAGACGAGCTTGAGCGTCTCGGACTGATTCTTGTCTCTCTCTTCGTATGACACAGTGGCATCTGCCTGCTTCATCTCCTTCTCCACCTCCTTGCGCTCTCGTACCAGCTTCCTCTCCTTCTTCGTCCTGAACTCCCTATCCTTCTTCCGCATCTTGATGTTCGCGGCTGTGTCGCCGTCCTGTTCGGGTTTGTCGACTGAATTGGTCGAGGCCCGGATGTGGAGCTCTCCGAGAAGTCGCAAGTGCAGGAATGTGTTCAGCACGCTTTCATCGATGTGGTAGTTCTTCGATTTCATCATCTTGGTGAGCTGCGCCGTCGCCTCCAAGCTAGCATGCCCCTCTTCGTCGTCTCGGAATAGCAGCTCGAACGCCTCTCTACACTTCGCAAAGTCTGCATCCACTTTGCGCGTCCCAAGCTTCCACACCAACACGGCGATCAGATCGTTGCGGAGATTGAAGTGTGGCGCGACGTCTAGCAGTGTCGCAATGCATGCAATCGCCACGTTTGCGAGAGAGGCCGTCTTCGCATCAGCGCTTCCACTGCCCTTGGCAAGCTTTGAGAGGGCAGCGACATAGTCCTTGTAACCCACGAGCAGTCCCTGCTCGAACGCTCTCATCTGCCGTACATCCTTGCTGACCTTGCCCTCCATGTCTGCCTTGCTGAGAGGCCGGATGCGATATCCGGGAATGATGTCCTTGTAGACGGCCAACTGTGTCGCAAGAACCAACTTCTTCACGTTCGTGTTGTCTGTATTGCCGAGCTGTGCAAGGGTTGTGAGGAGACCTATATGGTCCTCGGGAGATTCGGAAATGTTGCCAGCTATCCTAGCGAGTTCCTCTTTCGCTTGTAGAATCTGCTCCTTGGGACTCAGTTGCGGTACTTGCCTCGCTGTCCGTTCGGTCTGACGCTGCGACTCGTCTGCCGTGGGTGTCTGGTCATCTTCCTGTCCGTCGGTTTCAGGTGCGCCCTCAGGCTCGTCTCCTGGCTCTACGTATTGTTCGCTCCATCCTGTCTCCGTCTTGATGGGAAGCTTCTGTCGCCTTTCATCTTTCTTGTTGTTCTTCTTGCGCAGTTTCTCCTGGTAGTCTCGTTCGAGATCGAATTTGGCGAATCCAGGCGTAGAGTCGTTAACAGGACTCAGCCTACGCTTTTTGTGTGCCGGCTCAACAGCCATTTTATTTTTCGTTGATTGTCGTTGCGATTGAAAGCTGGACCTTCTCCAGACTTTCGCGATTGGCCGCAGCAGAAAAAAGCCCTGGCACGCTGCAAGTAGACCTTGAATTGGAACCCTGGGCCGAACGAAATCTTGGCGACGGAGATTGCGGGCTTAACTTTTTCTTCGCCAGCTACCTAGGTACCTACCTACCTGCAGGTGATCTGAACCTTTCAATGCTTTACTTGTCGAAACCATTTGATATACTCTGCCACTGACCAACTGCTGTGATCGGAAGATTCTGCTCCTACAAGGGTCAACACGACCATTCACCGACGGCACCACTATCATCACCGCCACGGCGACATCACCGTCAAACTGAGACCGACTAACGGGACACCCCACCACGAGCATCCACAACTAGCCCACGATGCGGTCGCTAACCGACACGGAGACGAAGACGCTGTTCGAGAAGCTGGCCAACTACACCGGACGGTCGCTGTCGACGCTGCTGACGGACGGGCTTCCGGTGGGCAATAAGGGAGAGACGGACCGGTACGTGTTCCGGATCCAGAAGGACCGGGTGTACTACGTACGGGAGTCGATCGCAGCGCTGGCGACGTCGGTCGCGCGCACGAATCTGCTGTCGCTGGGCACCTGCCTGGGCAAGTTCACCAAGACGGGCAAGTTCCGCATCCACATCACCGCCCTGGACGTCATCGCGCCGCATGCCCGGTACAAGGTCTGGGTCAAGGCCAACGGCGAGATGCCCTTCCTGTACGGCGGCCACGTCGTCAAGGCCCACGTCGGCCGCTGGAGCGAGGACTGCCCCGAGCACCAAGGTGTCATCGTCCTCAGCATGGACGGCGACAAGCCCCTCGGCTTCGGCGTCAGCGCCAGAAGCACCGCCGAAGCCAGGAATCTAGACCCTACCGGTATCGTCGTCTTTCGACAGGCCGATGCCGGTGAGTTCTTGAGGGAAGAAGATACTTTATTCACCACCTAGATGTGGGAGTGGTGTGTTGTTTTCTTTCAAAAGTTTTGGAGAAAGAAGGATATTGGGATTCCCAGACGCGAGGGTTTCCAGCTGCTGGGATCTGGATCCATCATCACGACCAGGCATGGTGATTTACTGATTTTCGCGGCAAAGCCCATGATGGGTGCTTTCAGCTTCGCCGCCTTGGCTCCAAACCACACGCCACCTGACCATCACTGAAGGCACATCCGGGTGGCATCTCTTTCATTGAAGCAAGAAGGACTAGACTTCCTGGGAAGAAAGCGAAGAGACAGTTGAGCGAGTCACGCCCGAAACACGCAAGTGGTCGTCGGTCTTCGGCACAGAATATAGTCACCCCAGCATGCTTCGCAACTCGGTCAATGAAGGTACCAGCTAGCAACCCTTCGTAGAATTGGGCTGATCTGGTCTGACGTGAATCGGTTTAAGGCCAGCGAAATAATCATGTCACATCATCTCATTTAGAATTACTATGGTGTTTGCCTTGATCGTTGGCTTGATCGTTGGCGTATTTGCATAATGGCAGCATCGGGACACTAGCGAACTGAAATCCTCAATTCTTATGATGCGCCTTTAGCGCTCGTGTGCAATCGCGTTCTCAATATGACCTCTTCATCTTCTCTCTATTATTCCACTTCTCCAGTTGCATGGCCCTGTGCCGTTTCCAAACACGCATAGACGTCATATACCTGAAGCGAATATCGCTCCCGCTGCGATGACAGTGCACCATAACAACATCGTCCTGTGTGCGTTGATGGGGCCATCCAAAGTAAAATGCGCAACGTAATAAGGCGAAGGTTGTAAATTGCCGCATTCGAGCCAGTTGCCAGAAGCCGTGGCGATGGGAGGTCCATAAGATGAAACGCTCGACAGCTCTGAGGCAAAGGTACTGTGATGCTCAGACGGCGAATACGGTGATGCCGATTTGACGTCAACGCCAACGCCTCGCTCCATAACCAGGCAGGTAGGCAGTTCTGGGATCATACTGAATGCTGTCGCTGATGCATCCACAGTCGGATTGCTACGAAGGACGAGTGACTGGATCATGGCGTCGTTGCTGGCCATCGAGTTCGCGACGGTCGTCAAGGTCGTCAGGCCGACATGGGCATTGGCTGGATTGGCAAGATCGAGAGCGATTGGGGCCGTGGACATAGTTGGGCTTGTGACGACCTGCCTAACGAGGTTCCAATGCAGGCTGACGGGCCCGTCTTTCGAATGCCTGGGACGTCTTCGGGCGGGTTGTGGCAAGGAAGATGGGAAAAGCGTTCTCCTTCAAACCTACGACATCGTCCTTCCGCATGCTCAAATCTCTGCCCAGGCGTGTCGTGGTGCAGGGCTGACGACTACATTCGCCGTGACCATTGCCATTTCGCACTGGCGTGAGCCCGAGCCCAGGAAGACCAAGACGTGTGCCATGATGGCATCATCTTGGCATGTTTCATTCCGGCGACATCGTCACGGCAGCACAACGATGGAGAGTACGGGTGTTTGAAGATCGCAGACCTAGGATCTGCCCGTGTCTCTTCCACATGTGTCACAGGTCAGAACCCACGGTGTTGCAGCCATTTGACAGCGTACAGCATTGAGCTCATCACGCTGGCAGGCTCAAGTTGCCCGTTTGGCATTGTGGAATGCAGAGGTCTTGGCACTAGCCCAAAGCAGATACCATGCGACCTCCATTCGGTTAGTCGATTTACCTGGCATCTGCTTTTGTGGCCGGGGAAACAATCAATGCGCTGTGTCTTCGATCCCAGGGGCGGCTGTGCAATACGCAAACGTCATACATTGCAGAGTATTGGATTAGCCAAAGAGGGTGGCTTTATTGCTGGTACTGGACAAGCCAGGATGATGTTGGACCTGTATGTGAAGACGTGAAAGCAGAACCTCGAGTCCTTCCGAAGCAAAAGTTCCAAGCTCTCAGAACCAGGTCTCCAATCTACAGGCAGTCGGTATTGCTTCAACGCCCAAGTGCTGCAAGCTGTCCTGTAGACATACCGAAACATCAGCTTACCACCGAATGTGGCTACGTATCGAGAAAAGACACCGAGGGGAAGCTAGAGCTGTCGGGTTGACATAAGTTTAATGCCCACGCCGGTTCGAATGGAGGAAGAAGCAATAGCTTCGAGAAACCCTTCAGACCCGGTACATCAGGTGGCTGCAGTGCTGCCCCTCAGGCGCATTCGTCACCATCTTCGACCCTTAAAGCCGCGGCACGCGTTTGGACACGCTGTGCTGCGCTGTGTGGCGACCTAAGACCCCTCCCACGATCACGGGTACGGTATGGACTCTGTCGACTCCATCGCGGAACCCGTCTGGAAAATACTGGACAACGCTGGACCGATGTCTCTGTTGGCCATTGGGGTGTTAGCTCTGGGGGCAGCTTTCGGTATCTTTGCTCTGGTATTATATGCTCACACTGCCCTCCCTCAACTGCCCTGTATATCCGTCGGTCTAGATGCGATTGCTAGTATCGCCTCAAGCGCTCGATGCTGACGCAGACTGTGTCTGATCCGTAGGCCCTTGCGTTCTCATTGGTTCTTGCGCCCAGCCCGAGACCACCTCGATCGTCGGAGAAGCAATACACCACCGTCACATCGAATGGCTCGGTGTCAAGACCGACACCGCTACCATCATGGTACGACAACTATGCCGCGTTGAAGAAGATGGCGTCTGAGAAGCAGATCTCACACGAGGAAGCATACCAGATCGGCGATGCCGAGCTGTTCATGACGCTTGTCATACCAGCATACAACGAAGAAGAGCGGTTGAGCGGCATGCTGGAGGAAGCGGTGGAGTATCTCGAGCGGCAGTACGGCCACCATGGCACGACGAGCAAGAGCTCAAGCAATGGGTCAACACAGGCGCGTGGAGGGCAAGGGGACCAGTGGCGAGGGTGGGAGATCCTGCTCGTTAGCGACGGCAGTACGGACAGGACGGTAGAGATCGCTCTGAACTTTGCAAAGACACACCAGTTATGCGCACAGCCACCGACACCGAAGGGACCCTGGAAAGGCACGTACGGCACGCCGACAAGGATCCTGCCAGGCAACATCAGAGTCATCCAACTGGAGCAGAACCGTGGGAAGGGTGGAGCTGTCACGCACGGGATGAGACATGCCCGTGGGCGATATGTCATCTTCGCGGATGCAGATGGAGCGTCCAAGTTCTCTGACTTGGGGAGGCTAGTCGAGGGCTGTGAGAAGGTGAAAGACAGTCAAGGGCGAGCTGTGGGAGTGGGAAGCAGAGCGCATATGGTCGGTACAGAGGCGGTAGTGAAGGTAAGACAATTGCACGTTCGCCCTCGAGGGGTGCTGCTCGTCCAAGCACGACTGACGACTGACAACATGACTAGCGCTCGTTCCTCCGCAATGCGCTGATGCACTCATTCCACATGCTCCTACACTTCATGACGACACCAAGGACTGCCGAAATCAAGGACACACAGTGCGGCTTCAAGCTGTTTACCCGGCCATCGTTGCCCTACATAATACCATTCATGCATTCGGAAGGATGGATCTTCGACGTGGAGATGCTAATGCTTGCGGAAAGCGCAAACATCCCCATTGTAGAGGTTCCGATAGGGTGGAAGGAGGTGATGGGAAGCAAATTGAACGTGATCAAGGATTCCCTCGGGATGGCCTGGGGTCTGGCCATTCTACGCATAGGCTGGGGCACAGGGTTCTTCAGGAGAGAGTGATGCACAAGAGGTGTAGCGCTGTGTAATAAGACGGTGAGCATGCCTGGGATAAAATAAAGCTACAGTCTACAATCAAAGACAATGGCACAGATCCAGAAGAAAAGAAAGAATCATACTTAGGTAGGTAGTAGTAGAAGCAGTACCTAGAGGTAGTAGTAAGGTACCTAGATAATAGAGCCATAGCAAGGAAGCTTGAGGCAGGCAAAACCATAACATGGGAGCAGTTTCAGCGGCAGTGCCAGAAAAACCCAAATCATCCTTGACGCAATGTGGGTCTAGGCTGAAGGAGGGCTAGCGGCAGCGGTGCAAAGGCGGCGGCGGTGCATAAAGGCCGCCCAGCTTCCCGTGCGTCCAGTGCTGGCCGTCTCTGTCCTTTACTCACCTTACTCACCGTACACACCTCACACACACACACCTTACCTACTCTTATTTCATACCTACCGACCAACCAGCCAGCCAACCATACACCATACACACCTTACACACCTTACACACCTTACACCACACACACACCTACCAACCAAACAAGCCAAGCCAAGTCAAGTCAAGCCAAGCCAAGCCGAGGTTACCTTACCTAACCTTGCCCTACCCTTTCTCTGCTCATTACTCGGTGTTGTGCTCTACTTTACCTACTGTATTGCGCGCTCCCCCAGACAGCTTCTTCACGTGATAGAGCCCTACTACAGCATACAGTACTTTACGACACGCCTTAGTATAACAGAGCACGTTATACCTCGATACAGTTTCAGTTATTCAGGTACGTTTCTGTTTCTGTTTCTGTTTCTCTTTAAGTTGGTGTGGCTGGCGGTGTGGCTGGTGTGTTTACCTTTGAACACCCGACAGTCAAACGCCACATCGACCCACCACTGGTCTCAACTGGTACTCACATCTCCCACACCTTCCACATCACGCACATCACACACATCACACACTACACACACTACACACCACACACCACACACCATCCGTCACCCTCATTCACTAGACCTTAGACTAGAAGTCAGAGCCCCCTGTCAAAACTAGGGCCAGGGTTTAGTCCAGAGACAACCTGAAGCTCACTCGACCCAGCGCAGCCAAAAGATAAGCCAGGCTGTCTCCCACGTGGCATTTGTCATCCTGGTTGCCTCGCGCTTGCCGGCTAAGGTTGCCTTGCGTCTTTCCCGTTTGGGTAGCCATCCAAATTTCCCACGCGCCGCCACTATCACCACCCGTGGACTGCTCCAGCTGCCACTATCACTGCAACCAACTCCACCTCCACCTCCGCACGCTCACCCTCTGACAAAGCAGCAGCCAATCTCTCCCCTACCACCGGCTGGTCCACACCTCCCAAGGCATTGGGTGAAAGGTGGAGGTAGCGCCATGACCTACCGTCCTCAGTCGCCGGATCTGTCCTCATATCCACCGCAATCCCCCGATCCTTCAGGCTATCGTCCGCAGAGCCCTGACCTATCTGGCCTTGGCGGCTCTCCAAGGTTTCCTTCAGGCAATTTAAATCCTCTTCAATCGCAACAGAGACATCCACATCCACGTTACTCCAACAGCGCCAATTCGTTCAATCCGCAGTACGCTCCCATCACCTCCAATCCTTCCTTACCGCCTCAATATATTCAAAGTCCACTCCAGCAACAGCAGGTGCAACAGGTGCAACAGGTGCAGCGGGTACAGCAACAACAGCAGCCGCAACAACAACACCAACACCAACACCACCAACCTATTTACGACCACCACTCGCAACAATATTCACAGCTACACCAAGCACATCAAGCGCAACAAGCGCATCACCTGCAGCAAGGACTACTTCAACAACATCAACAACAACAACAACAACAACAACAACAACAACAACAACAACAACAACATTCCAACAACAACAACAACAATTCCAACAACATAATCCTCAACTGGCTCCCCAATCTCACCATCCGCAACAACACCTTGCACAATACCAACAGTACCAACCACCCCTCGACGTACACAGCATGAGGCGAGATCGCATGAATGACGACTATTCGCCGGATGCCGCAGCTGCTCCACCCATAGCACCGGTTCACAGAGGGCCCGGGCGGCCACGCAAGAACCCACTTCCTCTTAGTGCTAACCCCTCGTTCAACGCTCCTGCGCAACCAAAGGTCGATCCCACTCTCGGTATCGCCCTGAAAACTTCTTTCCCAGTCGCACGGATAAAGCGAATCATGCAGGCGGACGAAGATATAGGGAAAGTTGCACAGGTGACACCACACGTTGTCAGTCGCGCACTTGAGCTGTTTATGATCCAGCTCATTTCAGCTTCAGCAGAACATGCCAGGGCTGGCCCTGGCCCTGCACCGATCAAGCAAGAGCCCACAATTGGAGGAGGAAAGTCAGAAGCCGCATCGAAGGGAAGCACATCAGGACCTAGGAGGATACTGGCGCAGCATATGAAAAGAGCTGTACTAGACGGTGAGACCTTCGATTTTCTTGCAGATATTGTGAGCAAGGTACCAGAGGGTCCATCTGCAAGGGCAAAGAAGGAAGCCGGCAGTGACAGCGAGGAGAACGCGCCAGCTGCGAGAGGGAGAAAAGGCGCAGGTGGAAGGAAGAAGAGGAAAGATTCTACCGACGACGTATGAAAATCTCAAAAAAAAAAAAAAAAAAAAAAATCTCCGCCCAAGAGCTGATCATAATACACCTTTCTCAGCGACAGGACGGCGATGCCTCCTGGAGTTTCAGTGCATGATACCCACATAACCATCATCTTCGTTGGCTGTCCGGCTTTCGAAGCCAGCTACACGTCCAACATGCATTTTGTCTGATGACTCTTTACGTATAGGCAAGCGAGGATAGGAGAAAAAAAGTACAGGATTAATTTTGCAAATCCGGTTCCAATGCCTAGCCTGGCCTGACCTCGGCCAAGACTGCTGAGCACATTTGCACCCTGCCATGTATGAGGTAATGCGATTACACCGCCAGCTATGTATGACCACCTGGACAACTACCTCCCATGAAGCCCTCAAACACCATATTTGAAAAGGGAAATCGTGTTGACGAAACCGTCTGTAAATATACTGTCAGCTCGAGTCGTGCATAACTTCCATGACTGCGGATGAATGGCCGGAAAATCTCTCACTCACCTTGGTTGTCTACCCACGAAGCCACGTCTTTATCGTCGATTGTGATCAGGTAGTACGTGCCCACGACGTTCTCATTCTGTTACCAACAAGTCAGTAAATCCGCACATCCGCACCACCTGAGATCGAGAGACGAGAAGCCTACATAGACGCTGATTCCCGTGCTGTTGCCTGAAACAGAAAAGACCCTGTTCTGACATGTCGCTCCAGCCCCTCGTGCCGAACAGTTTGTGCTGTAGTTGTCGAAGAAACTGTAAAGTCCAGCGCCGTAGACGTGAATGTCGTGAGAATCGACAATGCGCAGACCCCAGCCGTTAGAAGCCGGGATCTGTGTTCCATTCGTGGCGACAGTCGCTCCCTGGGTGAATTTGGGATCGTACCTATATGTATAGTTACCATACGGCAGCGGTGCGCTCGGGTTTGGCTGGTAGTAAGCCGTTTCCGTCTGGATTTGACCGGCGAAGATGTTCATCGTCTTTGCAAATTGGTATTCGTACAAGGTGTGGTGCTCGACTGAGCTGCCTACCAGCCAGATATTTCCTCGTCGGCTCTCGACCAACAGACCTCTACCCGCGTAGATGGTGATTTGTCCGAGCTTAGCATCCTCAACATCGTGATCAGCCACCCATAGCCAGTTATTCTCCAAGTACCAGCCGGTGGCGCTTTCAGTGATATGCATGGTCATGTAAGCAGCGATGCAGTCCTCCTGGAGGTTTCTCGCCGTCACGTTCATGTTGGGGGTGGCGGGACAGTTGTCAAGCTGTAGTTCCGAGCCAGCGAAGCCGCCCACGCGAGCATGTATGTCCCAAAGGCCGGAGGGGTGGGAAGCAGACGACGCCAGGTTGACTTCGAAAAGGACGGCGCCTCGTTGCTGGCCTCGAGTCGATACGATGAGATCGCTCAGCTCAACGGTCCCGGATTCGCCACGCTTACCAATCTGCACCACTGGTTGAGGGTTTGCGATGTTATTGAAGAACTCGCCTTGGCTGAGAATGACAGAGAACGATTCTCCTACAATACGTGCGCCTCCAGGCACGTATATTGTCTTCGTGACGATGTAGTCGCCGTGTTCAACGAACAGCACCCTTCTTCTAACGACAGCTAGATTGATAGCACGCTGCAGCGCATCGGTATCATCTGTGTGGCCATCGCCTGTGGCACCGACGTCTCTGGCGCTGATAAAATCGCCGACCGAGTTCCCCTGATACTGCGGCTTTGACCGTGCGTAATATTTCGAACCTGCAAGAAGGCTAGCTGGACGAGGGACTGGCAAGATATCGCCCTGCAAGACTGTCGGTCCCACTGTTGTATAATAGTGCCCTTGTCCCCAACTGTCAACGTGTAGCGAGCCTGCTGAACCCGGCAGCGTCGTGGAGTTGCTGGCACCGAGTACAGCAGTGTCGACCTTCTCGAAATCGACGTTCTCAAGGATGAGAGAACCGGCTCCGGGTGGCTGCGCATTTTTGGCCCATGCTGTTGCAATACCTACCTCTGTGTTCTCAATAAAGCTGTCGATCAGTGTAACGCTACCGACCGTTTGTCCTGCTGAACCAGTCCCCGCCATGTTGACACCAATTGTACTATTATTGATCACGATGGAGTGATAGGTCCAACCCCAATCCCAGATCTGATTAATGGCAATCTTCACTCCTTCGAATGTGAGATTCCGCATTGTGAACTGCTGATTACCTACGTTGAGTCCATAGCGTCCACCTTCGAACACAAGATCATTGACAAATCCGCCAGAACCCTGTTCGATGAAGAGCCCTTGGTGTAATGTGCCAGGTCCGTTAGCCAAGCGGAAGACTACATTCTGAATGCTGGTCGCCTGACCGGTAGGCCAATGAATGCCTATAGCAGTAAAGTTCACCGGGACCTGCGTTGTGTCGATGATGAAGTTCCGGATCTGTCGCCAGAACACATTTGTCGCTCCAAACCCAAGGGTCTTCCCAACGTACAGATCACCGTCAATGACTCCATTGGTACCTTTGAAGCTAGATGACGCTCGTAAGGTTGGAAGACAGTTCGGGTTGCCCACAAGTTGAGTGTAATAGTAGTCGATGATTGAATCGCTGACAACATATACTCCAGGAGGGAAGTAGACCACTGCTGGCATTACCGTGGTGGAGTTGCATGTCCCTGGACCGCATCGATCCCCATCACTGATCGCCTTGTTGATAGCTGCTGTATCATCGGTCGTGGCATCTCCTTTCGCACCGTAATCTTTGACATTGCGGAAGACTCTGTAGCTCTCAGGATGCTCATTGAATGCCGCAATACCTTGATGATTGATGTCGGCGTACCAGTATCCACATTCACCTGTTGATGGTTGTTGTGGTTGCCATGAAGGAACTGGTTGATATGTACTGGATTGGTTGGTGTCAAGGCTTGCTGACGGGAGAGTGTAGAGGCTTGCTGATGGAACAGTGTTTAGGTTCGCTGATGGAACAGTGACTAGGCTTGCTGATGGAGCAGTGTTTAGGTTCGCTGATGGAACAGTGACTAGGCTTGCTGACGGAAGAGTATTCAGGCTTGCTGATGGGAGAGTGTTTAAACTTGCGGTTGAGAGTGTGTCGAGACCTGCTGTTGAGAGTGTGTCAAGACCTGCCGATGGGAAAGTATTAAGACCTGCCGATGGGAGAGTGTTGAGACCTGCCGATGGATATATGGAGGCACTGAGACCAGCTGGTGGATCGGTGTTAAGGCCTGCTGATAGATGGACGCTGGGGGATTTGCGTGTCCATGTAAGCTTTCTAAACAGAACAACAGCTGGTTATAATCAATCATACCTGTTGTATTGACTACCAGTAGCAGAATACTGCTGCCGTGCATCAGAGGTGTTTGACCACGTATGCAATGCGGTGACACTGGCTACAGTAGCAAGCAGTAACGCCACCGAAGAGAATCTTCCCATTTTGCTTGTGATCTAAAGGGTTGGGTAGATGCACTGGAGGAAGCATAGAAGGACCAAGACTTGGCAAGAGCCTCATACTTGAATGAATACATCGAACAGCACATCATTGCTGGGCCGAATACCTGTCTTCTTCTCAATAACGAAAACACATGGGGTGCATGTTCGGTTGTAGGTGACAATACGATAGGGGCTTTGCTTTGCATATCTGCGACGCAAGGACCAGCAACAGGTGGAAGCGAAGGGCCCATAACACCAGGTTTGTGACAGTGAAGTCCCTGGGTTACGTAGGCTGGTGTCGCATTAGCGGGGCAGTGCCTTCTTGATGGAGAAAGAGGGTTTCAGCAGCACAAAGGGCTCGACTGTGTGCGACTGGGGGTGTAGGGGGTTTTTGGTTCGTCACGCAGAACGGACCTGAGGTGGTTATTCATCGACAACTTGATGGCTCAGGCTTGCAGGTCTCGTCCTTTCACCTATCGACCTTTGCCGATGCACGAACGGCCTGTTCTGGAAATCGTCCGCCTGCATCGCGGCTTGCGTGTGTTGGCCCCTCCTGTTTCTGATGCATCGACCGTGCGCCGCGGATCGCTCGCAGATCATTACCTGGCCATCGTTTCAGCTCTTCCATGCATCGTTTGCGGCGCACGACAAGTGGCAAGTACGTACGATATAAGTATAATTTTGACCTCAGTATTATTTCTCCATGTCTCGCAATAACCCTCAAGACTTGACGTCTTCGTTCTGCTCATTCAAGAGACCACCGCTCATCTCGTAGCCCCTATGTTCAGCAGTAGGCTCCCCATATAATACCATTTCCCTGCCGCCACTAGTGGTCCACCATGCATGGCACAGCTGGCTCCGCCCTGGATCCATCTCTCCATTGATTATTGTGTCCCAGAAATGCTGCACACAGCTATCTCTCGATGTTCCGTCTGCAATCAGATTAATAAGTTCTGCCGTATTAGGCAGCCACTCGTCAAGCAAATCTAAGGGCAATTGTGGCAGAGTGTCAATGATAGTCTGCACGTAGACTGCCTGCTCTGTGAGTGGTTCTGGTGGAGTTTCACCCTCATCCGCAGAAGGCTGCGTTGGTAACGGCTTTTGCGCAGTAGCACTTCGAGCTTGGACATTGAGCAATTCAAGCAATATTGAAGGTAGCATTGGATTGTCTGCCGACAACCGAGAGGGAGGTACGGTGATCTGGACCAACGTCTTGAATGCAAGCCGGAACTGTCGAGCCGATAGGTTGGTTGGGAAAACTTCGAAAAGAGTGTCGACATAGAATGGGATCTGTCGATCTGACAGTTCTGAATTTTGTGGTGCTGAGAACACAGCCAAGACAACACTATGAGCTGCCTCGAAGATTTGTAGGAGATCTCGGTTTCCTCCCTGTCTAAGATAAGGTGCAGCGGCAGCCATAAGCAAATCGTCGCTGAAGTTGGGCGGTAGCACTAGTGTAAAATGTTCAGCTGTATTCAGGAAGAACAAATCGAGATCCCGATCTAGAGGTTGCGAGGGTATTGTTCCTAGTTCATTTGGCCGAATCTCGTGAAGAAAGACCTTGGTCTCTGTTGGGTAGCTGGATAGAATGTCCAGCGCTGTTAGATATACAAAATTGTACTGTGAGAACGTGCCAGTCCCAGACCTGGAAGAAACAAAGTGCAGGCACCGTAAGATATGCAGAGTTTGCGATGCTGCATTTGGCGCAGCTTCATGGTTTGCTAGAGCACTGTCGCCAAGCATCCTGCCCAGGATGCTACGTAAGATGATAACAGAGGCGAAGAGGATCGAACGTAGCAACTTCCACATTGGCGGTATAGTTGTACTTAGAGATTCGCTGTCGATTGATTGCTGCTCCTGTGCGAAATCGACTCCAGATAGTTTGCACTGCCTCCACTGAAGGTGAATAGTCTTGGCAAATGTTTCGAGGTCACCCAATGCAGATGTGACCAGCCAACTGCTCCTCAAGTTGCCAATGGTATGAGCAATAAGTCTAGCGAGTGGCCCTAGACCCGCGACGAGAGGACTATTGCTCATTGCCTTGATGGTCTGAAAAGACGGAGAACGTTCAGGCCAATGAAGCTTGCCGGCCGGGTTTGGATACACATCAAGATCAATCATGCCAAGAAAGTATCCTGATCGCAGGCCGTCAGAAGAATGGAGAATGGAGTTCATCAAAATTGGGAGTAGACGATCGTAATTGATTTCCGATCTCTCCACATCGGAAAGCATCGGAAAGCAGTGATTCAGCACCATAGTGATTACTTGCTGGCCAAGTTCGTCATCTTCTGAGGTTTCTTCGATGGCAATATTGGTAGCTTGAACGAGAGCGTGCTCTACCAAAGTCCTTATACCAGACGACAGATTCTCATCATGTGTCGGTCCAAACCCAAGAAGCAAGCCGCCAATGACGAGTAAATGCCGCCATCGAGGAGAATGCTCGTCAGGGCCTTTCAGCACAGCACGGACCCAGTCGTCTTTTGGAAGAGCACGTTCAAGCTGTGGCCTTGGGTGCTGACGGTGAGGATCATGATTTGCCCCATGCCTCTGAGTCTCGCGCTCGTGTTGAACGAGTGCTTGTGCAGCCGAATGGAACACGTTTACGCACCGTGTGCAGATGCGTAGACCGTCGGGACGCGTCCAGAAAGCGGGCGCAGATATCACCTGGTTGGCGAGGAGAGTGACGTTGAGAGGGTTTTGTAACGTCGTCAGCAGCGATGATGCTGTCCCAAGTAATCTAATGGAGTCAGTACTGTTGACTCTCTTATAAGATTCCACGAAAAGATACTTACCGAGGAGTGTCCTGCTGGTCTGCATAGGTCTGTAGCGACCTCAGCAGAGTCGCAAGCAGTCTATCTGCCGGCATTTGCAGAGCATGTCTCGACGACAGACCCAATCACTGATGACGGACGTGGACGATGATAGATTGCACTTGGGATCAGGAAGTGTATTATGTTGTTGGGGTTATTACCACTTTCCACCGTTCTCAGGGTTGGTGGACTGATGGAGCGCGCAACAGCCTCGGCTAGACCCGGATCGTGTATGGTGCTGTCTGTGTCGGTCCGCGCTTCTGCTTGGATCTTGGTCTCCTCCAAGCAGTAGCTCCTTGCATATCCTCGTTCTCACCTACGTGAACTATACTCTTCAACCGGGCAAGCCTATATGATTGTCTTCTTGTTACTATAATGAGACGCTGTTTGATATCGCTGTTCGACGCAAGAATTATGCGATTTGTACACGATTGAAGTGATTAACAGAGTGCCAGTGGCAGCACCGTACAACTTCGACGCATTTCGTCGTCAAATCACGATCGGTCAGAGATGAGGTGAACGCTCAGCAGAATTACCTACATTCCTCATCGTGGGAACTGACTCGATCTAGTAATTCCTTCATACGGTTGGTCGTTGACCAAAAACCTCTGTCGTACACGCCACCGCGGTTTCCGTCTCTGTATTGGCCGTTTCCGGTCGGCGGTACGCAGACAGTCTACCTTTACGATGCCCATGAAATGTGGCTATTCACCCTTTACTGGACCTTGATATGTGTAGTTGGCGTACATATGGTCGCAGCTGCTTGGGCAATTCTTAATCAGTTGAAGAATTGGAAAGTGATCTGGATTGTGCCTGTCATCTACACTGTTATCGGAGGTATAGAGGCCATTATAGCCGGATGCGTTACCGGTGGTCTGTAAGTCAGAATTTTTCACGCTTCGCTGTATCGATCACTAATGTTCTCTAAGGCTGGGTGGAGTTTATACCGTCGGGACAATGAGGATGTCAACATGGATTCCTTTTTCCTGGGGTGTTATCAACGCTATGATCTTGATCCTGTCGTCATTCGCAATACAAGGCGGTCTTTGAAAGGTGAAAATGGTTCTCCGTGTCGACATGGCATGAACAGAGACCCTTCGCACAGAGTTGAGACCCATCTAAGCTAGCTAATTTCGTTAGGCTGATGGCATATCATCATCTCTGCCAACTTGTGAAGGATCTAACTTTTGGGATCACACCTCGCTGTGTCATTCTTGAAGGCATCGTGTCCTATTTGTGCCACAAGATGCAACAGCTGCTCTCAAAACCTTTGATGATCTATTAGCGTTGGTGCCGGACCACGCCAAGCGATCAGCTCACAGACATATTACATCCAACACTGCAGCTATTGCCTACATTACACGTTCAGGATCTTCCCATCCACTGTAATACTGAATTCTCTTGGCTTTCAGCGGAACTGAGGGTCGAATCCGAAGTTGACCGCACAGAAAACTGGTTGCTAGCGATGGAAAACTTCTAAATCTACGATCAACCACTTTGATATCGAAACACATCCTTTCCGGTGATAAGGTCAGCATCGGTGGAGTCTATGGATTAACGAGAAGGCATGGAGGACGGACTCGTTCCGCTGTGTTATGAATACTGGCGGTGCTTCCATGTGCCAGTATACAAGCCATCCTCCAAGGAATCAACCAAGTCAAGCGGAGGTACGTTCCCTTCAATGGATGAGATGCATCTGCCTAAATGGCAACTTCCAAGAGCTTTCAGTGCCCTACCTTAAGAATTGGCCTCCCTTGAGGGATTGAGGGAAGAATGAGCCGATAGTGCTCGTTCACAAACACTTCAAGGCCTCATAAGCTTTTTTTGCTTGAGGCGGACTGAGAGCGAAACGACCGTGAAAGCTGGTGGCCAGGCTATGAGAGAACTCTCCACGTTCCCGATATTCGAGTGCTCAGTCCATGTCAGGAATCGAACTGCTGGGCGCGTGGGTCCAGGCTACTTAGAGGAGGAATGGACTTTATCACCACAGCTGCAGCTAATCGCTCGGTCCCAGGTATTGTAATCTTTATAATTATCCAATCAATGTGATCAACAGCAACCTGACCAAGCTTGTGATGAACGATATCGAGTCCGATGCACTGCTGGCGGCAAATTCTACTACACTCTAATGTTAAGTTTCATTACTAGATCTTAGCATGTGAGATCCTTTCATGACAAGTTGAAAATGAGGACGGCCGTCACATCCGATTTCTCACGGTCTTCTTGTCATGCATGTAGGCAGCGTCATGCCTAGTGAGACGTAGATGTATTGGATCCTCTGGAGCAAACGAGAGACAAAGGCTCGAGCCCGTGGCACCCTACGGTGGTATTACACCATCCAACAGACCTGTCTCTGCTGCTGCTCAGCACTGTGGCTGACTAAGCCAAATCTAGCCGATCTGTGACATGTGACGCTACAATGAAAGCTATGACCCCGGTACGGTAGTTACCCCAATAATCCGCAGCCATCCTTCATTCCCAACCGTGTTGCCGTGCAGCTGCCATTCGTCATTGGGAATTTGATATTACATGGAACAACCCCAATACGGACTCAATGCATTCTGCCCGTCCAACACGCGTCATGGCATTCTACCACCTTCAACTTCTTCGACCACTGCAGCATCACCAAACCTGATACCGACTGCTTAATGATCAATCGCTCCTTTGCGGATTGGTCTTTGAGGAAGAGCATGTGAGACTGATTCCGAGGGCTGTCTGAATTTCCCAGTCTAGCGTCTATGGCCCAGCGGTTGCAATGAGTTCCGCGAGCGAGACTATGATACACCAGGCCATTGAGCACTCGAGCAATTATGTTCCGATCAGCAAGAGCACCACCAAGGGCAAGCGGAAGAAATCAAAGTCACCTACGGCTGAGCCTAAATCCTTAACGACCGCTGTTGATCAGAAGGGCTCAAAGAAATATAAGCATACCTTTGCTGTTCACTCACACAACCGTACATCATGCCTCAGTCATGACTCGGTTGAATCCCCTTCATTTGTGGGGTTTCGGAACTTGATGGTCCTCGTGCTCGTCGCCAGCAATCTTCGACTTATGATAGAGAATCTGAAGAAGTATGGCATACTAGTATCACTCTCTGGGTATCCAGTGAATGCAAAGGATGCGATCTACGGCACTGTGTTATATCTCAGTGTGCCCTGCCACCTCTTTGTCGCGTACCTCATAGAAGTATGGGCAGCTCGCTACGCGAAGAGAGCGGTGGCCAGCTCGAAAAAGTCGGAAGCAGATCATGATCACTCCCAGACGGCCGAGACACGGCGCGCTTTTCTTCATACCTGGCGGCTAATTGCCTTCTTGCATGGAGTTAATGCGACCCTAGGCCTGCTTATTGCAACCTCCGTTGTGTATTATGAGATACACAACCCTGGTATTGGAACCGTTTGTCAGTTTCATGCTGTCATTGTATGGCTGAAAGTGTGCTCATATGCATTCACCAATCGCGATATGAGACACGCATTGTTGAATCCGGATCCAGTACAGGCCGCAATGCCTGCTCTATACAAAAGCTGTCCATATCCGAATAACATCACCCTCGGCAATTTGTGCTACTTTTGGTGGGCTCCTACTCTCGTCTACCAACCAGTGTACCCTCGGACCGAAAAGATCAGATGGGGCTTTGCAGCGAAACGTATTGTTGAGGCGTTATGTCTTTGCATTGTGATCTGGTTTGCTAGCGCCCAGTATGCGGTACCACTACTACAAAACAGCCTGAACGACATTAGCAAGCTCAGCTTGATCAACATCTTCGAACGGATGCTGAAGCTCAGTACTATATCCCTCGTATGCTGGTTGGCTGGCTTCTTTGCCTTATTCCAGTCCTTCCTCAATGCTCTTGCAGAGATCATGCGCTTTGGCGACAGAGAATTTTACGGCGATTGGTGGAATAGCAACAATCTCCGTGCTTACTGGACAAGCTGGAATAAACCAGTGACGAATTTTATGAAGAGACATGTGTATGTTCCGATGGTAGGGCGTGGTGTACCACCAGTATACGCCCAGATCATCACCTTCATGTTCTCTGGGGTTCTACATGAACTGCTTGTAGGAGTGCCGACTCACAATGTTCTCGGTGTTGCCTTCGCAGGGATGATATTGCAGCTCCCTTTGATTCAATTGACAGACCCTCTAAGCAAAGTGAAGAGTATTGATGGGAAGACCCTTGGCAACATTGTGTTCTGGGTCTCGTTTTGCCTCTTTGGCCAGCCGCTTGCTGCGCTACTCTATTACTGGTCTCGTTTTGCCTCTTTGGCCAGCCGCTTGCTGCGCTACTCTATTACTTTGCTTGGCAAGCAGCATATGGGGTCGGAAACCGGCCGGAGTATCCAAGTCTATCGGGAGGTATCAAATGGTGAGACCTTGCACCCGGTGCACTGGTTGGGTTCTAGAAAATGTTGGATTTGCCGAGAGCGAGTTTGGACTTACGTTTAGGCGATGGTGCTGACGAGAAGCGTCTGAATAAGTTACTTCATGCTATATAATTCTCAATGAGCTGCTTCAAACAGAACCATTCACTAGACAAATTTTGTACACAAAATAGATGGCGTTCGAGGAAATGTGTAAGAGATTGGCAATGGAGTACAAACTTTGCCTGGCCCAGCAATCCACCTAACGCCGCTCACATATTGCGACTTGTAGATACTCATGGTCCATTACATTACAGAAATCATTCATACAGTCCAGACAATTTCCTCATGCTCGGTGAGCAATTCTGCGAACAGCCCAAAGGTGTTACAAGCAACACTGCAGGGATCCCCTTTCGCTTAGTCATCAGTCGCGGCGGAAACCTTCCTCCGCATACAGTGCAGCTCTGCTCCTTGAGGCAAGGCGAATTATAATCTGCACTGTTGACATGAGATACAAAGAACTTTCATCTAGGAACAGTTGGAAGCCGTGAGAAAGGAAGAACATAGAATCTGACCGTTACGTGTCTCTCCGATAATCACGCCTGTAATATCCAACTCGGCTGGAAAGCGTTCACAGGGATTGCGACAAACATACCACCTAGCCATCTACGCGTATCAACAGTCGCAAAACTTTAACACTTTTGGTTGTTGTCTCTCCTAGGCCGTTTGCGCGCTGCGCTATGGACGGCGAATATGGATCGGGGGCGCATGGGGCCTACGAATTCTCCAGCCGGCCGCGACGACCAAATCGAAGTAAGTATATGATCCAAATCACACGAGCGCGCAAATGACGACGAACATGGCTCTCCCATTCTCTCCACTTGCCTCTAGAGAATACGGGATTCTTTCCGTCTACCCAGGTGGATTGAACACCGCAAGAATCAGATGATGAGCACCGTAATGCTAACATCCGTTATCAAGGAAACGCTACAGATATAGGTACCACATATGTGGACTGGATGCACAAGCGCAGGTCGAACAGAAGAGGCATTCATGAGTTTGAAGCCGAGAGGCCAACACCGAGCTATGTGGCTGATGTACGTGGGCATGAAAATAGCGTTGATGGTGATTTTGCTGATTGATTGCAAATAGATGCTGCCACCCGCAGCAAGGAAGGGGAGAGCTGTTGACACGATCCCGGCAAAGCACTTACATTCATCCTTGAATAAGGTCAGACATCCTGTAAACGTTGTTCGATGGACCCCAGAAGGGCGCCGGCTGTTGACAGGGTCAACAAGTGGCGAATTCACGCTTTGGAATGGGACAGCGTTCAACTTCGACACAATAATGCAAGCTCACGATTGTGCTGTTCGTGCCATAACATATGCCCACAACGACGAATGGCTTGTCTCGGCTGATCAGGACGGCATTGTCAAATACTGGCAGACGAACTTCAACAATGTGAAGGAAATCCAGGCGCATACAGATCCGGTCAGAGATATAGCATTCGCACCAACAGATTCCAAATTCGTGACAGCCAGTGACGACGCGCAATTGAAGATCTTCGATTTTGCCGGTGGCGTGGAGGAATCGGTACTGACAGGGCATCAATGGGACGCCAAATCCGTTGATTGGCATCCTTCCAAGGGCCTCTTAGTATCCGGCTCGAAGGATCATCAAGTCAAGCTTTGGGACCCTCGAAGTGGCCGATGCCTCACAACTTTACATGGGCATAAAAACACAGTGAACATGACTAAATTCGAACCTATACACGGAACACTGCTCGCATCCTGCGCAAGAGACCAGACGGCTCGAGTTTTCGATATCAGGATGATGCGAGATGTCTTCCTCTTGAAGGGACACGAAAAGGAGATCATCTCATTAGTCTGGCACCCGATCCACTCGTCGCTACTAACTACAGGTGGTGGTGACGGATCAATGTACCACTACCTCCTGGACGAGCCTAACCCGCCTGTGGGCTCGTCGTATACCATGTCACCTTACGACTCGCCTAACCCAGCTGATGCCCCGGCCCAGACCATCTACCCGGCGCACAAGGTTCAAAACGCGCACGACTTCAACATCTGGAGCATGGCGTGGCATCCACTGGGGCACATCCTAGCGTCTGGATCAAACGACAAGGCCACTCGCTTTTGGACACGGCCACGGCCCGGAGACAGCAGCTATGTCAACGACAGATGGCATATTGGCCAACAGGCAGCCGAGCAGCTGGGAACGTGGAAGAAGGCGGAAGCCCAGCGACAGCACGATGAAGAGGACGAGGACGAGGCAGATGCACTCGAGGACCAGACCATGCCCTTAAAACACGCTGGCCTTCCCGGCCTACCGGGCCTTCCTGGAATGCTGGCCGGTGGTGGTGGTGGTGGTACTGGTGGCGGCGGCGGTCTCCCCTTCGCCACGCAGCCAGACGGCACCAGCGCTGGCGGCGCGCAGCCGGTCAGCAATGCGCACCTACCGCTGCCTAGCCAGATCGTTCCAACTGGCGCTGTGGCCGTCGGTGCACCATCCCTGCCGACCAATGCGATAGACATCCACCAGCTGTCGCAGATGGTGCAATCAGGCCAGCTACCGCCGCCGCCGCCGCAAGTGGCCGGGTTTCCCGGCATGCCTGTCTTTCCGGGTGCGCCGGGCCTGGCGTTTCCACCGCCTGGCATGCCTGGTCTGCCGAACATGCCCATCGGAATGCAAGCGCCTTCGTCAATGACTGCGGCCGAGGCGGCAAATGCGGCGGCTGTGAGGAAACGGGGACCGTTGCCGAGTCAGCAGGAGAGCCTGCAGGCTGAGATGAGACAGGGCCGCTATACCAAGGCCAGGTGAGACGGACCTGCTTCGATGAGCGGACGAACGAAAGGGGTGACAGCATTTATTCCCTAGCTGTTCTGGTGTGTATGATTATCTAGGGATAGGTCGAGCTGTGAGCTGGCTGGCACAGGCCTGTAACAAAAGTGTCTAAATGCTGGGCATCTCATAGGCCTTTCCCCCTCTTCCGACAGTGCGCTTTTCGTGAATTGTTACAGAGTCAGGAGGGGGGTTAACATCGCTCGGGTGGATGGAACACTTTGGTCTACGAAAGCAAGGTGCAGAATACGTAGAAGCAGGCGAATCTGTTTGGAGGTTTTTCTTTGCAGTTCGACTTTTCAAAGTGAGGTCGAAAATTTATTTGCGTGAGAAGTGGTTGTATGTATATATACATGATAAAGCCGACCGAATTCTACCAAGTGTCTTTTCTACACCAGTCGGGCCGGAATCAGACTGCCCCATCCATCTATGTTCGCGACCGCAGCCGACCGGGTCGACGGGACGGTTGAGCGCGGGTGAGCAGGGCGAGCGTGTCTGGCAACATGGATCACATTGCGCATCGTGGGGAGAGAGAGAGAGTGAGAGTGAGTGAGTGGGCACAGGAAGGGGTTTCGGGGCGGATCTGCTGCGGAAGAAACGCAGTTGGTACCGTTGAGACTACGCTCGGATCATGTTCCACTCATCCATTCAAACGGTCACCAAAGGGCGTTGGAGTTGGATGTGAGGCAGGGTAATTGGTTGGGCGGAAAATTTGGTCAAGATTCGTCGTCTTGTAATCGTGCTCATGCTCGTGCTCGTGCTCATGCTTCACGTTGTCCCGTTACTGTCCTGCCCTAGCTCTGATTCAGGGCCACAAACGGAAGACGTGAGCTGGGCCGAACTGGGGTGATCAGCCTTACCCGTTGCTGTCGCTATGCTCGTGGTTCTCCTCGTCGTGTTGGACCTCGTTCGACTTCACAGTCGTGACGGATATGGGCTTGATGCTGAATTTGGCTGACGAGTTGCCGTCGTTTTTCGTCCGCAGCGAGCCTCGCCTCCTCAGCGTCTGGCCATGCGGTAGTTGGTGCTGGGCTTGTTGCTGATGCTGTTGCTGATGCCGGTGCTGACCGTTCGTGGTTGGAGGTGGGGACCCGCTGACCTCAGTGGGCGAATCTGTGGGTTCTTCTCGCTGCTGCAATGGCAGCGACTGCGGTTGCGGTGCTTCGGGTTCGGCTTCGATGCGGACCGGCCCTGAGGAGGAAACGCTGCTGTTCCGTCTCTTCGGGCCGGAGCTGCCCATTATCTTGCTCAGCTCGTCTTCGTCGTCTGCTTCTCTGCGGCGCTTCGAGAGCACCGACTCTGGCGTCGACGGATCCCGTTCCCGTACACCAGGTGAGCCGTCTGGAGGTCCAACTGTATGCTCGCGACCTCTAGGAGGCTCGTCTTGGGCACTTGCCGCTTCGCTAACAGTTTCTTCCCCACTCGACGGCGCAGCATTCGCGATGTTATCGCTGTTGATGCTGCCAGATTTTTGAAGCGGATCCGGCGAGCTGGCGAGTATGTCCATCACCTCCTCATCGTCTTCTTCATCTTCATCTGCCGGATAGTTCACCAAAGGTCGAAGTGGCCCAACACCATTGGTATGCACATGGGGGGCATGTGTTGGTAGCCCGATGTCTTCATTCTCCACTTCGATGTCGTCTTCCCCTTCGAAGTACGCCTCTTCCTCTGGTGTCTGATCCTGTAGGCCGACAAAGCCTCCAGCATGGGCCATACGTTGTGGCGTTGCTTCCTGGGTCGTGAAGCTCTCGTCTGGCAGAGATTGCGGTATGTAGCCTGTTTGTAACTGATCGTATCGCAGGACGATGCAGTGGAAGGTATCTACATACGTTATCTTTAACATCCGATCTCGATAGTTCTGCACCAGATGATAGATGAGTTGCTTGATGTTTTCCCTCATGATGAGCTCGAACATCTCTAGTGAGACGCTATTGACAAGGTTGTCCCTCGGTAGAGTCTCGCACACCAGATCTAGGACTTGGCCCATGATACCATGACTCTCGAGTTGTCGGTTATGGAATTCGTCGCGTTGATTCACGCAGGTTCTGATGCACTTGACGGCCGAGACCTTGATGAATCCCTGAGGACATTGAAGTAGCTGGGCAACCCTAGAGTGAATGTTCTCGGATAGAATGAAAAGTTTGCTCTTGTAGTTGTGAGAGCGAACGGAAAAGCTCAAGAGATCGAGCAGATGCACGAACAAGCTAAGTTCTTGAACAGTGAAATTCGTCATGTCGACGCGCTCTTCGAGATCCCGTAATGGTTTGAACAACCTCGGCGCACATGAATCGTAGAAGTATTGTATGAAGTCGTCCATCTCCTTGGATATTGCGTTTTGCCCTGGGCCAAGTCGTTGCTTTGCCATGTAATCCGGATTTCCATTTCGGCTCATCATTTCTCCACCCATACCAGGAATACCAGGATCTAAAAGGACTTTGATCGCATCTGCGATGTGGCCCTTGACAGCCAGATCGGTCTCTACCAACAAAAGATCCACCAGCGTGTCGAGGAGCGGCGAATTCTTCTCCTTCAGAGCTATGAAATTCTCCTGTCGCAACATGTGTGCGTCGTGATCCACAAATGCACCAAAGATCTCAGTTGCAGCAACTCGAACAGCAACATCGGCATTTTGGAAGGCCCACGAGAAGACATCAGAGAGGCCGTGACGTATAAAGGTGTGAAAGAGCTGGTTTCGACTTTGGGCTTGGATGGTTTTGCTTACAGCGCTCGTGTTACTGATGAACAGGACAGCCTCCTTTCTGCGAGCATGATCGACATCGTCCTCACTGAACAGACCGAAAAGCTCTTGCAGGAAGGGCTCGTTCTGCTGGATGTAGTTGATGATGTCGACCTGGTGAAAGAAGATCAGGCTATTGAGAATGGAGAATGTAGGATCATCCAGAATGCGGGCCAGCACGACGTCCTTGAGGTAAAGTAGGCGGTAGGTGTACTGGATCTTCCTGCGGATATCTGTGTCTTCTATCCTGACCACCTCTTTGAATCTGGATGCTGTCGCGAGGAACTGCCGATGGTTCGCCTTGTGAGTTGGGAAGTCAGGGTCATCTGTTCGAAAGAGTTAGCATTGCCTGTGGGCTCAGGCGGTGGCTTTGGGTAGACACTTGCATTCTAACGCGCCGACCACGCCCATTATTGCTTCGTCCGAGACTATAGCCTCTATGATGGCGCTGTCGTTCAGTAGGATTAGGGACTTCATGATGTTACACAGCCTGTGGAGATCTGGCAACGACTGCTGCAGTTCTGCCTGCTCCACCAACGGTATGAGCTTGAGGAGGTATGGCTGATCTGGACTAGTGAGAAACTTCTGTAGGCCCTCGCGACCAGTCGCGTTGAGCGACGCAGCACGCATAGCACCCTCAATCTCGTCCAGCTTGCCAAGCTCTGGATCTGGGAGGCTTATGGGATGTAGCGGCTCCAGCAGATCATCCTCCAGATCATCGCCAGGCGCGATTGTGGACTGGCGGCTCTGGATGTCGCTCACGTACTGCCAGATACTTATGCAGGCATCGGACTCCTGGAAGCTCAAAGCCATATCCACCCCATTAGGTTCGGTCCAGACTATAAGGGTCTCCTGCTGTTTCTGGTATCCATCGTCCTTGGTGATGCGGGTCTCGAGGAGATAGCGCGAGGAATCCTCTTCACTGACGACGACTATCCTGGCATCCAGCCTCTCTGCCGGCGCATCGATAGGAGAATAGATTGCGCCTGAGCAGAAGCCGGTGCCGCGATCGTGCCAGTCGTTGTTGCGCAACTCGTAGACCTTCACACGCTTTTCACCACCCGGCGTTGCATTGAAGGGTACCTCCATAGTCGAGCAATCCTGCGAGCGGCGCGAGCGAGCGCACACGCTGCCGGGGAGACTGCCTAGTCCTCCAGACGGCTATCGTACCAATGCGCTACTACAGTGATGTGGGCTGCCGTTCAGCTCATTGGTGTCGCACGAAGCTGAGTTCCACACAGACGCGCTTTTCAAAGGGTGGAGCAAGAACGGGACGAGTCTCCGCAGCGGCGAAGAGGTTGGTGTAGATCGCAACCAGGCGCGCGCGCGCGCGAAAGTATCGATTGGGCGCTGTCTGCCGTACGGTCACCAGAGTAGAGTATATCGATCAGCTGCACCGCCGGTAGGACTCAGCGTCGCCAATACACAGAGGCTGGATGGGGTCTTTTGAGGAGGTTATTCGGCGGATGGTATGCGGTGTGCAATGGGGCGATTGTGCTGTGCTGTGCTGTGCGATGCGCGACGTCGCTGGTCTGAAACGCCTTCCGGCGGGCCTATGTGTAAACGGCTTGAAAAAGGCGCAATCGGAGACGTAGTGCGACTTCGACGAGGAAGACGAGGTCGACGAAGAAATGACAGCAGGACACGGAGAGTGGAATGTGGAGTTGTGAGATCGGCTGCCGTCGCGTGTATTGTTAGGTAGGTCAGGTATGGGCTTGTGAGCCAGCGAGCACGCGCCGGCGAATTCGGATGCGCCCTTAGGTCCGGGCTGGGAAGAAGCGCGGGTATGGGCAGTAGGCAAGTAGGTAGGTTAACTTGACGGTATCTCGTCCAGGTATGTAATGTCATGTCATGTAGGTGAAGATCAAGACGCTTCCCTCGGCGATCCCATTCCACCTGGACACCTGCAGGCAGTTGAGTGTGACGTCCTTGCGCGCTTGTTACAGCCTCACCCATCACATCACCACTCGTCGTCCACCGCAAGGCAGCGACAAGCACAGAAGAGGCAACGGGAGCGGGAAGAGCGGGAGCGTGAGCGGGAACGGGAACGGAAGCGGACGCGGATAGGGGACGGGCCTGACGAGCTCGGGCGAGATGCCACCGATGGCAATGCCTGTTATGGCAAGGTCAAGCGCGAGGGCAAGTCCATTGAGGTTCCAGATTGCGCAATACAACGGCCGCGCGCTTGTCGCAGACGGCAGCTTGAACACGGCAGCGATGACACGATACACGATACTCACGAGACTGGATCACAGCCGCATTCTGCACACCGCAAAGCTGGGACATGTGAGATGAAGCTGACCCGTCGGGTATCAACCTGGAACCTAGGTAATGCTATAATGGACCTTGGGTGGCTAATGTCGACTGAGGTCATCGCCACTGCTCTGTGTGGCAATACCTAACTTGCCTAGGTAGGTAGGTACCTTCCTTTGGGGGAGCATTCCGACCTCGCAGCCGGGTCGCAGTGACAGTGACAGTGACAGTGACAGTGACAGTGGAGTGACTAAAGTGTTGCGTCATGGCGAGAGGCTTCCACTTGGAACCTGGTTGGAAGGCTCCAAGACCACCTGACTAACTGCCCGTACAAGCTTCTTCCGCCACCAGCCCCGATTATACCCGATCCGACCCGAAGCGACCCGACCCAGCGCAGTTCGATTCGATCCGGACCGCTACTCCATCTGATTGACGGCATCTCACAGTTGACCTCGCGTGGTACCTAGGCTACCTGGGTAGGTGGTATCCAAAGTCTCCAGCTATATATATATAATGTCTACGCCATTGGGCAAGCAGGTTGAATGTTTATTGTAAACGGTCCCCATTTGATTACACACCGAAATACGAGGTCATGTACAGGATCCACGGAGAAATGAAGACGCTTTGTCGACTCGTTCAAGTGGTCTATGGCTAGAGATACAGCTCCTTCTCTCTCCCTTTCTTTCCTCCCTCAATCCCTCTGGCTCTGGATCCGTGATACAAGGTGGGCTGAAGGTTTTCGGGTCTCGCTGACCCTCCATGAAGAGAGAATGTGTGATGACGATGATGGTGA
This sequence comes from Scorias spongiosa, assembly GCA_018467035.1. Lineage (NCBI taxonomy): Eukaryota > Fungi > Ascomycota > Dothideomycetes > Capnodiales > Readerielliopsidaceae > Scorias > Scorias spongiosa. The sequence goes on from JACSZZ010000001.1 coordinate 1,696,673, forward strand.
TGATGATGGTTTTGGTGGACATATGAAAAAGATCTTACCAGTGAACACCGCAACAAGCTCCCAGCCATGCGTGCAATGCCCAGCTAGATCAATTCAAAACATAAACGAAAGAGAGTACACAAGACGCTTGATCCTCCACCCGCTCACTTTTTCCCCTTGGTCGGGATTTTTTCCATCCCTTTTTCTTGCAGGACTATGGAACACGTTTATGGTGGTTCGATCACTTTTCCTTCCTTGATATATTTTTTCTGCCAATTTTGTTGTTTTGTTTTGTTCAATTATGAGTTCTGACCAGGTGATATTAAGAGGCCAGCTAACGTCTCGGTGAAGGTCATTCCTTGCCATCAGGATCTTCCAGTACCCCTGCAAGACGTCTCGCAGGTGCAATGAGATGTAGCTTGGGTTGGGATGCAGCTGCCATCGACATTGGCCATTTCAAGCTCGGTAGTAAGCCGCTGTCCTGGCCGAGAGTAGAATATGCTCCGACCTTTTGCTGTACACGCGGAGAAGTGCCAAGTAGAAAGAGTAACGCAGGGTATATGAGGTTGAAAGTCTAGAAGGCCGATGGCTCACGGAGACACACTTTACCAAGAGACGGTTAATGGCTTGTAGTAATGCACCAGATTATAAAACGATGGCTGAAGCAACGATCCGGGTATCTTGAAAGTAGTAGCACCGCTGAGTTGAACGCCAAACTCTCGGTCCATCGTATCTCATGCGGCAGAATCCATTACGGCTGGGGATGATGGTGCCGGTTTTCTGAACCCGCCCAGGGTCAGGGTCAGCTCACAAGGCGACGTCAAGCACCAGGCTGACATCGCTGACCTGCGCACCTGCAAGGTCCTCCAGAACTGGAATCAGATCTAGCAGCTCATTATCGTGAGCATCGCTGAACCAACTGCTGATCGGTACAGCGTGTTGTGGATGGAAGATGTAGCTAGTCGGCGAGTTGTCTATGATGATCGTGTCCTTCAGGTCTCTACCGACCTGGCTAAGGTCTTTGACGTAGTTGCCCTGGTGGTTATAGCAGGACTCTCTGAACAGTCGGTGGTGAACAACGCCGTGAATGTCGAGCTGGTCGAGCAGTGGGTCGCCGTATTTGGACACTGAGGCTGTGAAAACAACCACCTCGTAGAGCTCACCAACCCGCTTGAGGAAGGCGTCCACTCCTGGCCGCTTGATTACATAGACATTGTGGTATTGGCCTTCGATCTCGACAGGAATGGTGAAATCCGCTTGGTGCAGTATCTGGCATGATGGTTAGAAAGGGAAATGTATTCACGTGAATGGGATCTCTACGACTCACCTTGAAACTACTATGAACGAGGGTTTCATCCAGATCCAGCACAAGGCATTTCCTACCCACGTGTTCAGATCTGAGAGGAGGCAGTAGCCACGTCTGTTGGCTCGCACCGGGAGCGACAGCAGATTGATTATATGGGTCAGGTACGCTCGGTCCTGGATGGCGCTGTTCTGGTAGAGGTGGCGGTGGAGGGAGGTTTGCGCCGTAAGGAGCTGAGACGTGTTGTTCCTGTTCCTGCTGCTGTTGTTGTTGCTGCTGCTGCTGCTGCTGCTGCTGCTGCTGCTGCTGCTGTAGTTGTTGTTCTTGTTGCTGTTCATGTTGAATTTCCCTCTCGGCATCGTCGGTACTCATGGGTAGAGTGGGCTGGGAGGAATCCGGATCGCGGGTCTCGATCTGCTCGTCCCGTTGCTCCTGCTGAGGTGTGCGGTCAGCAATATCATCATCTACCATCGGAACATCGACATCGTTGGCAGGCGGCAAAGCCGCAGCGGAATTATCATCGTCGAGAGGTCTCACGACAGGTCCAGTCGTGGTGTCTTCCGACGTGACACTGGGAGCCTGGTGTGCGTCCACAGTTCCGGTGAGGGTGGACTGCGGGTCAGTCTCACTGCCTGATGAGTCAAGGTCGGGTACTTGGCGAGCAGGAGTGGCTTCTATTGGTAGACCCAAGGCAGGCGCATCTGATGGCGAGCTACTTACGGCAGCCTTTTCTGGATCGGTCGAGCGTGTGGGTACAGGATCGGCCTGGTCTTGTGGAGATGGTTGGCCGATCTTCTCATCCAGGAACTCCTTCGAGTCAGCCGGGCGCTGAGCCTGACGACCGGTAAGCTGAGCTGGTTGTTGGCCACGAGATGCTTGGGCAGGAGGCTTGGCACCTTGCGATGCGTGATCAGGTAGTTTCGCAGGTTGCGGTGCTTCTTGTTGTGAACTCTCCTGGCTTTCATCCGGTGGAGAGCAACAGTTCAAGAAGGAGAGGAAACCCCCTTTCTTCTTGGCATTATTCTGACCTGCTGTAGGGTTTACCCTGACGGCAGAGGCTGGTCTCGGGCCTCTATCGCCAGGTACGGCTTTGGAACGCCTGCTTGCGTTGCTCCCTTCCCGTTTCCTTCCTGTAAGGCTTCGCTTTGACCCTCTACCGATACTCTCGGTACCATCATTGGCTGTGTCGCCACTCAAGCCCGTGCTCGATTCCTGCGGCGGTTGGTTGGTGGGAGTCAGACCCGAGGCATCTTGCGCACGGGCTGAGCTACGCCTTCGTGTGCTGTCTGAGAGGGACGGCTCTCGTGAAGAGACAGCCTGCGGTGGGGCTAAGGTTTGCGATAGCGAGGCATCTGGGCAGAAGATCAGTTGGGGTGTTCCAATCAGATGACTTTACGGGGAGGGCGCGTGTCGGAAGATTCCATGCATACCTTGCGCTTGGCCGTCAGAGTTTCGTGAGCCTGGTTGGCTCATATCAGGCGCTCGATGGTCGACAGCGTGGCGGAATGCGCTGCGACGTGTTTTGTAATACGATGTGAAATCACCTCGAGTTGTTCGACGAATGCGGGTAGACGAGCATGAACGAACGTGTCGCAGGCGATTGTCTTGGACGGCAGGATGCGGTAGGAGAGATGGATGTCGTCTATGCCCACAGGATCACGGCAGAATAGGGTCGAGGCGAGCAAAGGAATGGACGGCAGGCAAGTCGGGTGAGAGACGCGATACAACAAGCGTACGGTCAGCGAGACGGTCGCGATAGGCACGAAGTAGTCCGAGTCGAAGAGGCGAGGACAGGATACGGGTGGATATGATGGCGATGGCAGTGTTGATGGTGGTTGCTGTTGTGGTAGTCGAGGTACAAGTTGGGGTATGGATGGAGGGAGCCGGCGGTCGGAAGGTGGTCCGGTGACGGGGCGCGCAGGTGCAGGTGCAGGTGCAGGAGCAGAAATGTATGTCGATCAACAGCGCCCGTAGGTGTCGAGGGTAGGAGGTAGGTATGTGAGTAAAAGTAGGTATGTAGGTATGTAGCTAGCACGAGAGCAGGGCGGCGTGCTACCAGTGGCGGGCGGCGGGCGGACACGCGAGAAAGGAGACGAGACGAGGTGAGAGGGGAGTTATGTAGGTGAGGTGAGGTGAAGTGAAGTGAAGTGAAGTGAGGTGAGGTTAGGTGAGGCGAGGTGCAATGGAGGTAGAATAGCAACAGTAATAGTAGTAGGTAGGTAGTGTACCTAGGTCGGTAGGTAGATTAGGTAGGTAGGTAGGTAGGTTGGCAAGGTGGTAGGCAGACCACAACAGCAGTGGGTGATGGTGGTGGTGGTGGTGGTGGTGGTGGTGGTAGCAGCAGTTAGCAGTTAACAAGCAACAGTAATGGCCATGGCCATGGTCATGGTCATGGTAATGGTAATGGTAATGGGCGGGTAGTCGAATGTGAAGGCAGTCAACTTCAGTACAGCTCAGTACAGCTCGGTATTTCCGCCGTCGCTTTGCAGGTATTCTCCAGCACTGCGATCTAGAGCATACCTCCTAACCTCAGGTAAACCAATACCCGCGGCAGACGGAAGAGGCTGGCAGATACCTCTCCGTGTACAGCTGATTATCTCCAATCGGGTACCCGTATCCCCCAGCGAACACGGGCGACATATTTACCTAGGTAGCTTACGGCACCAGCGAGGGAGGCAGATAGTGTCTGCCAGGTGTGTAGATAACGAACCAATAAACCTTGCCCTTGAGGTTCCTCGACCACCGACCTCGAGCTCTCTCTCTACCCTGTCGCTGGTTCGCGGAATGGAGGTGCATCCTCGACCACTACCTACAGTATTGCATCGCCAATCCGCCCTGAAGAGGTACGGCGGTAGGCCATGACATGCCCAATGGGCAGACGAAAACATCGCTCCAACGCTCTCTCTCCTTCTCCTTCTCCTTCTCCTCTCCCTCTCCTGCAACCAACCGCTGCCCATCTTGCTGGACTAGTGGAGGTTCATTTCCGCTCATCCTGGCCCGCCAATCAACGCCCCACCCGCATATGGCCCATGCCATGTACCGCAGGATATCTATCTAGGTATGCATGCGTACGGTAGGGAGGTAATCCATGGCCAGCCCTGTCTCAATGGCTGGGGCATTCGTCGTGAAAGCGCATTCGGATGGGGATATGTAGGGGAAAACGAGCGAGGGAAAGAACTGTGTGCGTGTATGAAAGTCATCTCCTAGACCGCCATGGCAATTCAACGAGGGAAGCAATGTTGATATAGACGGGATAAAGATACCTAGCCAGACGAAATGCGATTGCAAAGCCGAACCCTATCACGAAGGGCCAGCTTTCCAGCTTCCGTAGTAAACAAAGGGCACACAGCACCTGCGCGAGGCAATGCTACAAACAGCACTGCACCAATTCGACTCACCTCTCACCTCTCGCGTTGAAGAGTTGTGGATTAATAAAATTAAGGTGAGCAACGGCTGGCCGCCCTTGGCCTGCACACGCCCATCCTCGCTCTGAGTCCTACCTAGCCTCGGCCGGTGCCGCAGATACCCAATTCCAGCCATGCTTCCGAGCTTACTGGGTGATTGTTGAACACACGCACACACACACACACACTCTCTCTCTCTCTATCTCTCTCTCTCTGTCTTTCTCGTGTGTACCTTTAAACGGGAGTAAAGTATGCTTAGATCGTACCGGATCAGGTGAAGTGAGTGAGGTCGAGCCATTCTGGCAGGCAATCTCATTGAACTCTCCGCCAGCACAAGCAGCGCCTCATCAGTAGAGAGCGAATGAAGTCGGATAAGGTAGGTAGGTAGGTAGGTAGGTACCAGGTCAGGCATATATATAAAGGAAATGCAATCTACCTGCTCACCACACACCAGACAAGACAGCAGACAAGACACACCAAGCCAGCCGCCCGCACTCGCGCACGCTCGCTCGCACGCCCCCACCGAATACCCACACACATCCACGCACGGTCTCTCGGCCAATGGTTCGCAGCCGCTTGGGTGGCCGGATCGGGCAATCTTCCACTTACCTCTATAAAAAAAACCCTGCCTGGCTGCTTACAGAAGAGTAGGTCGGTCGGTCGGTCGGTCAGTCGGTCGGCTGGTTGGTTGATCGGTAGGTACTGTAGTCGAGGTAGTTGAGGTAGGTCAACTAAGGTAGGTACCTGTCAGGTATGCCAGTCGCTGCACGGTTTTGTACTGCAACGGACACTGGACACACATATCCAGTTGATACCTACTGGGTATCGCATGCTGCTTTCGGCTTCTGCCGGTGGATCTGCCCTGGCCATCCGACAACCATCTACCGGTCCTGTAATAATGGGAAAATATACCTGCCGTCGTATTGGACGGTAAGAGGCCGAGCGCTTACCTCTGCCGTGCCACCGTACACAGTCTTTTATCTTGTCTGCTTTGGTTGCGGCTTCCAGGTTCAACCGTGTGGAATGCCAGTCGAGACGCAGGCGTGATCACTTTACATTCCAATGCGAACCTAACGCCAACGTCGATGATGGCAAGCCAGAAGTCAGCATTCTTGTCGTAGCATACAGCTACCCAAGTTTAAAGTGTTTTTGTTTTTTCAGCCGACTTATCGCATCAGTTGCTTGCTTCCACTCACGGACAAGGCTGAAAGTGGAAAGTGGAAAGTGAAAAGCGAAGAGTGAAGGCGCCATGTCAACTGGCACTCGCACACTGCTAGGTATCAATACTAGACACGTATTGGGGCTTACACCATACCTAGCTCACCTCATGAAATCGAGCACTGTAGTTACTTGATGTACACGCAGTACAGCAATGTTTGACACAGCCTCGTCTTTCTCTTGATAAAGACGAGATACCCTTGATACGGAAGACCTACCTGCGTCAAGAGACAGCGGAATAGTGATCGGAATGATACCAAGTTCAATCATCATCGTAAGTGGAGAAACTGTTACCGAACTATGTCGTTCGACCTCTATCATGACGAAAAACGCTAGAAGTTCAGTCAAATCCCAGCCAACACCTCTCGGTTCATCCACCTAGATGTGACTTCGTATTTCGGACTTTCCCTTCTTGCTTCCACCTTGCTCAAGCAAGTGCATTATAAACAGTGTAATGGAATGCCAACCGACTTTTCCCACGGACAGCTAGAATGTAGAAACGTAAGGTTCTCATCTTCAAGATGCGCTACCAGGCACACACCAGGTGTCGGGTGGCTTAGCTTCCGGTTTCGAAACGCACGCGTAAACAAAATCAAATCCCTGGAACGTCAACCGTTTCCCTTTTAACGCCATGCAGCAAGCAGACAGCCTCGCGAGTTAGAAGGATTCGCTGGAAGTGCAGAATCAAATACATCAATCGTTGTTGTGTATGTCTGGTGTGTTGGGGAGTGGGCCGCACTGAGGGTAGGGTGCTGCTGCTCAGATGTACAGAACATGAAACATCTTATGTCTTCGTCGTTACATGTTACCGAGATTAAAGACCAAAAACCCCCGTACAGGATACTTTTTTGGTGCCGTCTTTTCAAATATATCATATCATCAATCATCCTCGAACCGATTTCGGTGGGATCGTGTCGGGTGTTTTGGGGATTCACACAGCCACTAGAGTCAGATATCCGAAGTTCGTGCTTGAACTCTGTGGATTCTGCCCGACAATGACTGGAGCTGGGGTGCCAGACCTGGAAACCAGGGTGCTGACGGTAGGTGAGGTTTGTCGAGAGTCACCTCCGTAGATGGCAGTGACATAGTCATGTTTGGCAGTCTGAGACACACGTTCGATGTGCTCAGCGCTTGCCTTTTCCACCTGCTCTACCTGTGGTGGGGTTGAAGGCGGCGATAGCGATGGCGATTTGCTAACACTTGGTTTGAACTGTCGTTTTCGGTCAGCGCCTCGCCATGCCATTACCCTGAGGTGGCGGTTGTGGAATGTTTGTTGGTGAAACCTACGTAGCAGAACTTCTGGACAAGATCACGATACTGGTCAGAGCCGATGGCGGGTCGGTCAGTGTTCAGTCCATCGAGTCGCTCCACGCCTACAGTAGACTTGGTCTTGCTGTCACGTTCAGCAGCGGTATCGAAGTAATTCTCCGACCCTTGCGTGCCTGTCTTGGTGGCCATGAGACCGCTGCGACGACCAAGGTTGTTCTGGGCATTGGTCAGGGCGGCAGACAGGGAAACCCCGAAATCATAGCGACCACCCAGCCCGTTGGAGGTCGTCTTGGTTTTCGATTCGGTGATGAAACTTGGAGAACGCTTCTGCCTAGGCTTCAGCTTCACCGGTTCGGCTTCAGCGTCGTTTGGGCTGCCGAAGCTGTAGGAAGAGCTGGTATCGAATCGAGAGAAGAAGTCATCGTCGACAGATACTGTACGTGCATTCCTAGGCTGAAGGTGACGGCTTCTGGGGATTGCATTGAGCGGTCGAGCACCGAGAGAGCTTTCGGGTTGATGACGGTTGACCTTTGCCTGACAAAAGTCGATGTGGTAATTTGAGTTGTCGTTGTTGTCCCAGAACTCTTGGCCTCCGACATTGTATCGAATGCAGAGGAGAAGGGTCTTGTCATCGACATTCGTCGAGTCAGACAGTTTGACGGTAAAGCGGAAGCGGTCACAGTTATCGGGAGGGCTTTGCAGGTCATTGCTGTACTCAGCGAGGACTTCCGAGGTCGTCTTCCACCAATCGAAGGTGAAGCGTGCAACGACGAGCTTATGGAATGCTATGTTCTGTACTGCGACAGTACCGATAAGGGTCTGCTTGTCGGCAGAGAGTACGATACGGTCGAGCCTGACAGGCTTCACACGACGATCGAGTGTGTCTGGGGGGAAATTGGCCAGTCTGATCTGCCTCTCGGTGTGGTTGAAGGGATACTCTGCCTCGTCACTGTAGGTTTCCACGGGGGAAGAACCGGCACTGACGGCCATTGGCTTATCAACCTGGAGGAAATGTCTTGTCTGGTTATCGCTGTCGTTGAAGTGGACTGACTTTGAGTAAGTTGGGGTACCAGGCATACTTGAGTACCTACGGCGCGAAGTCGGGCGTAGTGCAGGTTTGACAAGCTCTCCAGACTTCTTCCTCACAAGAGATGGCTTCTGGTGAGATTCGTCGTCCTCGCTATCGCTAGAATTCGTGCTGGACTCATGGAAGGACGTCTGCCTAGGAACCATAATGGCAGTCTCTGTGGAAGATCTCGAGTGGGAAATCTTGCGAGCTTCAGGTGTCAGTGCTGAAGGAGATGTGGATTGCGAGATGGGTGCGGATGAAGAGACGTCTGGACCGCTCAGAGCAGCCTTGTCAGGTGACCCATCCCTTTTCAGATCTATGCCTCTGATGGCCTCCTGGAGAGCATCCCACTTCGTTTCGAGTTCACGGCCACGCCTCGAATGGGTCGCCTCATCGCCAGAGTTCTCCGAATCTGGAGGTGAGATCATAGCGCCAGTCGGCATCATGAAGTCGTTTACAGGCGACGGTGACTGCCGGATGCTACCGTTGGGAGCGGGTGAGTCCTTGGTATGGAGGTGTGAGCCTTGGTGATGTGCCTCTGTGGGGGATGGCGGTACATCCGACTTCTGACGCGAAGTCGAATGCCTGTTCTTGTGCAGGTACGACGATGACGAGTGAGAGGAACGTGGCAGCTGCGGACGGCCTGTGACAGGGGAAAGCGACACATCGTGCTCGCTGTATGATGAGCTACGGCTGACATTTGGACTTGTGGACTTGGACGTCGAAGGTGAGAAGGCAGGTGGTGTGTAAGGCATCGCTGTAGCTACCGAAGCAGAGTCCTGATGCTCGGTAGACCAGATCACAAGTGCAGGTGCATCAAATGTAGACGCCAGATGGGGGAGGGGAGACGATGAAGGAGCTGTGATGGAGGTGCTCAGGTCTCCAGTAGAGTCGAGGTGCCGAGTGGAAAGAAGTCGACGGTAGAACCAGCCAAGGCACGGCTAATCAAAGCTTGCCAGTAACGTGGAGGCTAGAGGTGCAGACAGTCGTCACGAGGACAGATAGTCGCACACTCAAAGCGTCCGAGAGTTGGTCGGTTGGTCGATTGGTGATTAAGGTGAATGTCGAGAGGAGGAGGGAATGAGGACGGTAAATGAGCCAGACGGATGAAACAGGGCAATTGCAAAACCGTCAGCGGGTGAGAAGACGAGAAGACGGACGCCGGACAGGATAGGACAGTGACGCAAAGGTGGGATGCCCGGCAACGAGGCGTAGGGATGAGGGGAGAGGGAGGGAGGAGGGTGAGAAGATTGGTGGATGGAGAATAAAAGGTCGAGAAGAGGAAAGGAGGAAAGTTGAAGAGGAAGAGAGGAATTAAAGAGGTAGAAATGCGGAAGTTGGTGGAGGATGAGGATGGAGGATGGGAGGGTGTGGTGATGGTAGTGTACCTGGGGAAGTACAGTAGACTCCAGTACAGTAGAGTAGAGTATAGTAGAGTACAGCGTCAGTGTGTGTGTGTGTGTGGTGTAGAGTAGGTAGGTGAGAAAATGTCGCCGTAATGGGCGGTTGGAGCGAAGGAGAGGGAGATAGTATACACGGTAGGTAGGTAGGTAGGTAGCCAGAATCAAGTAATCCAGCCAGTCAGTCAGTGAGATAGGAGGGAGGTTTAGTTCTACAGGGACTGATAGCAGACGGCGAGGGTGAGCAGACCCATGTCGAAGATGGCATCGTAGAGGAAAGTATAGCTGGGATGGGACGGCCTCGATGGGGTGTCATCCCTGCCGAACACCCGTCCCCATCCATCCATTATCTATCCATCTATCCGTCTATCCATCCGTCTACCTAGTATCCATCCATCCAATCCAATCCAATCCAATCCATCCTACCTACTTACCACCCTTCCTACAGCAGCGCGCGACTTGGATACTCGACTGCGACGGATGGATGTGGACGAGTAGAAGGGTACGGCTCATCAGTAGAGCAAGGTACCTAGGGGTAGGGCGAGAGCGAAGACAGACAATCGACAGTAACTAGGGAAGCAGGAAGGTTGAGCTGCACAGTCACCACCGCTGGCTGCAATTGCCACTGCGCCGTGCGTGGGTGAATTGGTTGCGAATGATAATGCCTCCTAGGTAAGACGATGGCCACAATCTCTGCATGCATCTAGGCCAGCTCTGTCCGTCCATCTCGTCCTGTCCACCTCGCCCCGTCCTGTCTGCTGGTCCCCACTCCACTCCACCATCACATCACCGCAGCCACTACCAGCAACACCACCACCACCAACACTCTTCAACGGCCGCTACAGTTCTACTTCACCACACCAACACCACACCACTCGCTCCTGTGAAAGCGCCGCCGCGTATTGAGTACACAGTACACAGTACGCAGTACACACACGACAGACACCTACCTGAGCCTGCGCCTGCGCCTGTACGCCGATACATTTCTACGTACACATTCTCCAGCCACTGCATATTAATTATCCAAGATACCTCCTCGACAGGTATCGCCGTACAGTGGGATGAGCGCTCCCCATCTTAATTTTCAAGGTCACTCTCGGTAGACCTTTTTCAAGTTGTCGAATCTCACCATCCGTCAAGCCTCGTAAATCCCTTCTCTTGACAGTGTTCAATCCGAGTCTATGCCAACGTCGCAGTCGTTTGACCGTTGCCCATCCGCCCAGTGGCCAGCCGTCATGTCATGTACACTGGCGTCATCACCACGCGGACACACGCACACACACACACATACTCGCACACGCAACGCACGCACGATGACCAGCAGCCGCTAAGCAGCTGGATGGGTAATTTTTAATGCTGAGAAACGCCAGATCCACAGCTGAGGCTATCCACTTTTCCCACGAACCCCATTCCCATTCATTCCCTCTCTTCGTCCATCATCTCCCAGCTACCGATTCCTCTCCACCTTGCACTCTCTGCACTGTTTTAGTCTCCCCCATTCTCATTTCTCCAGATGCTGATCCTACATCCCCATTCTCCATGCTCCACCTCGCCAGGCTGTGGACGCTCCACATACGCCGTAGATCAGACATCGAGCGTCGAGCATCGCCCCTTGCAGTCCATGTCATCGCCAGTCCCTATGTCATCGGTGACAATCGGAATGCTTCAGACGATCCCAGCAACACCGCGAGCATCCGAACTCGCTCGGCCCGCGATCCAAGTCCGGCTGGGCAGATGTGACATCTTTTAGGTATCATAGGATTAGGTCAATGGGCTTGTCTATTACTATTGCTAAAAGGAAACGCACCACACACATGTTGGTTGGACATGGAATTAGAATCATAGGCAAGTGTTGTGGAACGCCACTGGTAAACGATCGTCCTCGACTGTCTGGCATAGACTCGCGCTCCAGCCTCACCTACTAGAGCCTCAAGGACCTCCAGATCGACCGAACCTTAGCCGGTACGATCCGCGATCGCACGCCTATACAGTATGGGAGGTGGGAGGCTGTTTACGGTGGTGGTGCGGTTCTCTATGACCGCCCTCGCATGCATAAGCGGGCTGGTGAAGTGTCATTCTATATAGGTAGCTTGCGCCTTACCATTCCATGCCGCCGCGCCCGCTTACAACACCTGTCTCCCGAGTCTGGCCCTGTCGCATCGCCGATTGCATCAAACCTAATCATCTGAACACAGATGAGACGAAACAAAAAAATCTTGGAACAAGATTTCGAGTTACAACTACTCAGTAAACCAGCTAGAGCCCCAGGGCGTGAAACGTACGGTGTGCGCCAATACCCATCCATTCATATACTCTGCTTCATCCCTTGCCAAGATCACGACTGCCGTGCCGCCGACCTCAATCGAACGATTTGGCTGTCTTGCTTGACAATCTTACCATCGCAGCGGTAATGTCCTGCGCATCAAGCTACCTCCCTACTCTCACTTAACATGACCTAGCTCTCCACTGTAATCCCTCTGCCTCATCTTTCCTCTTCCCTTGCGGCTGACCTTGGCCGTCGCTGACGAGTTGCCACCGTCACCCTATCTTCGAATCGTCGCCAAGGAGAGAAGCCGTCTCGACCACAATGCGCCGGGCGTGCGTGCCACGGTATGCATGTACCGTATACCTTTTTAGACGGGAGTGCGCGGAACGTGAGGTAACTCGCCTACAGCTTGCCTGCCCACCCAAATTCACATTACCTTACCTTACACATGCGTGACTTTGCTTGGCAAGCCTCATCTTTTCATCCGGATAGTATTGGGATATAAATGATGATGTTCTGCTCGTTCCGGCTATGCACCCAACACCTATCTTACCCACCTAGGTATGCACGCAATAGCACCTCTGACGTCGTGCGGTAATACGCAGAGTGGAGATGAGAAAGCCAGCTTTGCAGCATGCCGTACACGAACAGATCCGCATCCAATATTTCGCACGTCCTGCACCGCCGGTGAACACTCCCACATGTGGCTATCTAAAAGTCGCGTGCGCTACCGGTGTCTCGGTTCCGGTCTCGAGGATCTACCTTACCTTACACGAACAAGAACGAGAACGAGAACAAGGACGGACACACACGCACAGTCCATCCGTCTGGCCAGTCCTTGCAGCAGCATTCCATCAGCGATCTGGCACGCGCCTGTTATGCGAAACGCTATCTCCTGTCCGGTCAAACGTCAAGGCAGAGGTAGGAGGTAGTGTGCCGAAGACAAATTTTACCCGGCCAAAAACGGCCCTGATTGACGGCGCTAATCAAATCCAGACCAGATGGTCACCAGGCTCGCGACGGAATTGGTTGGCCAGCGTTGGATCTCTCGGAGATGTAGCCATGCCACGCTGTAGGAGGTAGGGAACAGAATGGCCTTCCCCTTGTGCCTGTGCCTGGTAGTAAGATCGTCGGTGCGGCTATGTTGGGCCAGAGTGAGAATCTCGTTCCTCCCCATCGAAAGAAATAGCGGTTTGAGGTTGTGTGTGATTTCCCCAGGTAATAAAATAAGCCCGCTCCACCCCCATTCCCGCCCCCCTTTTCTCCTCCACTGAACTCGGTCTGAAGACGAGGGTAGAGGCAGGCCTGAAAGGCCCTCCTGCGCGGCCGACAGTGGAGCAAAGGAGTTAGCATGGCGTGACAAGAGGCGACGCTTGGGATTGGAGGGATTGACGGTTCGATGACGGCCGGTCTTTGGATTCGGACGTGCGTAATGGGCTGGCGGATTGATCGATTGTGACTTGCCCCACGGTAAGTATGGACACCTGCTGCACCTCTTGGAAACCTTGGATCCTTACCTACCTGACCTACGTAGCCTTAGGTACAGTAGGAGGTGCCCAGGTGCAGGTGGGTAGCATGGTCGACGTGCACCGCCACATGCATAACTCTACCTCCACCTCACGCACTGCACAAAAGTCGGCAGCCGCCGCTGGTAGACGGGTACCGCATGGTACCATCCCCCCCAACTACCTAGGTAGGTATTGCAGTACGAGCAGGTATAGGAGGAGGAGGTATCTCGTAGCGCGAGTTGGTAGACAGGTGTCGACGAGGCCATCTCCGACATCTCGACCATCAGCTCGACTGTATACGGCTATTACCGTACCACCAACCCCACCACTTCCTCTTTCGGCGCGCTTTCGGACTCACCCCAGCCTCAACAGAATCTTTTGATGTAGCGATATCACCACGAACGACACCAGGTGTATGTGTTCTGGGGAATGTTGTACCCTCCTGTGTCCCACCACCTAACTTCATCACCTCCTCCACTCGCCCACTGAGGCTTTCCTTCTGTACAGTGCCCTGCCGATAACCCAGCACCCCGTACCGATCCCCATATCCATCCCGTCGTCACCTCCACACGAGTCTAGCGATTCCCCCTCATTTTCTCGCCATCGACCTCTTGCACTAGGAGGTACAACCGAGTACGAATCCGCTGGCCCTCACCATCCCCAATCCATCCAATCCACATCCGCAGACCACAATCCACAATCAAACCAAACCTACCCAAGCTAAAACCAATGCAATGCGGGTCTGGGGACTCCAGATTCTACACTGCGCTGGCAGCTCGTCGCGCCTTAAGGTCGCTCCCAAGGACAACTCAAACCTCCAGAGAGAAAAAAAACCCTCATGCTTCCTCATAGCGATGTAACCCATCGACCTGCTGCATCCAGCAAGCTTTTACTGTTTTTAACACCTGTCTGGTGCCGGTTAGTGTCTACCTCCGTATACCTGATCTTCAGGTTGCGTCTGTCTGTATAGCAAAGGTATCTGGAGAGCCGGCGGGCTGTACAGTGTACAGCTGCGTAGATGTACAACGTTACCGGAACGCAGCGCGTTGTAAGCGCTCTGCCCTTCCTCACACGAAACATCTGTCAGATACAAAGACAAACTGTACTTCCGTTCAGACCCTGCAACTCGACGTCCCCTTGACGCTCAGGGGACGAGGCGAGACGAGGCGAGACGAGGCGGCGAGACGAGGCGACGACACAGCGGCTACGAACCAAGCAATGCCGTCAAAGCTGTGTCCTTCGTCAAGGTATGCCCTGGCTGTGATACCCATCGATGGCCACGGTGGCATGCTTCATGACAAAACCAAACCAATGCTTTCATCGACTCTGACCCGGTGCGTAGCTTCTTCGTCCTTGGATTTGCTGGATACTACATGACAACAGGCCGGGTGCCGATTCCATCTGCTGCTTTGATTGTGAGGAAGAGCTCGCTGTCACGTTGTTTAGCCCTGCGCCACCACGCAGCCCATCTTCATATGGTGTACATGATATCCCTACCATTACCCAACCCACGTCTCTACCGCCGACTACCACCCATTCAACAAATCCAATCTACCTACCCACCTACCTACCTTTTTCGTACCAGATGCGACCAGTGAACCCTAAGGAGAGAGCCCGTGGTCCTTCAATCATTCATTTCACGGTAGTGCGAAACACTTCCCCACACTTCCGGCGCGCGAGAATAAGGACTTCGGTCCGAATGCAGATCTGACCTGGTTGACAGAGTGGACCACCACCGCAACGACAATGCTCGGCTTATGCCTTTCACAGTTGGTCCTGCGGCTCACCGTGGGTCGCAATAATAGGTATGGCACTAGAGGTATGTATGCTCGCTTATCAACGTCGTACGCGTGTAGCGTGTAGCAAGGAGCTCCTCAATGATGACGGGCCCCACTTCTTCCCCATCCCCCACACCAAAGAGCGCATCAAAGCTATGGATTTACGAGACCACGAGGCTCGCGATGGAGACTCATTGGGAAACAACATCTTGGGGCACGTTTGCTTGCTTGCTTGCTTGCTTGCACATATGCACTCCGGATCGTTGGACTGCGAAGGAGCTCCTGCTCTGCGGGGAAGGTGAAGTGCTCTGCAGAGGGCGTTGCACTGCGGCCGCACTCGGCAGCGCTTGATCACAATGTACCACCTTTCTGAACATATTTCTCCACCCGGAGCAAGCCTCCTAGTCTATCGCACTGACCAACCAGCGACAGGACATCGACCGTAGTACGACGTCGTTGGCGCTGCCAAACTGCCCATACGCACTTCTGGCTTGGCGAGCTGCAAAGCGATCATGTTATGTTTGTACCCGTCTTGGGTGCTGCTCACCTACGAAACCTGCACCCATCAGTATACTTCACTCCCGCTACTGTCACTATTCGGAGCGCTACGGAGGTATGGGGAGAGAATCGTTGTGGGGAAAGCGAGAGATTATATTGTCAAGTCTTGTCCACAGTCTCGATGGTAAGGTACTCCGATCGCCTTCTCGGCAACCTGGATTCACTCTACAAACCTGATTCTCATTTCAGGACGATGTGGTCGTCTGCGCATACCATAGAGTGATGATCGTACACTTACGCGTCGTTTTCAAGTGTAAAGTCTGCAGGTGACTGGTCTCGAACTTCCAAAGCTCAAGCTTACACTGTAACCATGGGACCACGTTCATTATCACAACACTACCTGAACCCGACAATTGGGTCCAGGCGACGCTCACGAGAACTCATCACGGATAGCGCGGCTCCCTTCAGATTGCAGTCCTCACGGCTTCGTCGGGAATTATGTGACTCTTGTGCTCTATCGTCGCTAGCTGCCCGATGTCAAAGACCCTGTACCTGCGGACTTTGCTGTATGGAAATCTCCGTATACCCTGGGGTAGCATGTGCCATGGACAGGGTCAACTGTCAAACTTGCTGCCACGACGCCATGGTAGAACATGTACCCTTCGCCATGGCTGGGCTGTATCTCGATAGCTCGGCATGGTGATAGCTGAGGTATCCTTAGTTGCACCATATTGCATTGCATTCAGACCGCCCCCAGGCTGAACAAGAAGACTCTTCTCGCCCTTTGGAAGAAGCTCTCTTACTGGCGCATGCTGAGACGCACGAAGTGATGCTCGCCGGATGTGATTGGCCTCGACGTAAGAGTCACCCACGAGCATAATGATCACGAGGCCACTTTAAGAGCTCACTCTGCAGCAAGCAGAAAGACGGTCTGCTCGCTTCTGTGAGGACACCAGTGATTGTTGCGTCTTGAATTTTGGCATTACGACTATCGCCCAAGACTTGACAGACTGTGCATTCTTCCAGACCTGGGTCTTTTGCGGAGAGTGCATGAACGTTTTTGCTTTTGCACAGTATCAAGATCTACCTAGTACGGTCAGTAGGTGAAGAACAGAAAAAAAGTTTGGCTAGAATGATACTGATCTGGTCCTCCTTACACGTTGTTAGTTAGCGTCAACAACATGATTTCAGGGCAAATAGTATATACTATTGTTAGCGGAACGTATCGCATTATCATATATCAATACTGTAGCATTACCACTACGGTGGTAGATGCCACAGATTTAGAAGGACGGGAACGGGCCGCAACCTGTCCTCTGGCTTGGCCATCAGATAAGCCACCAACGGAGCGTACCTAAGGTTGTTTCTACTCCATTACCTAGGTATCGCGGAGCTTCGCTGATGTCAGCAACAATTATTCGGCTTTGCCGCTCCTTCATCATGATGCTTTGTAAATGATCTTATCAAGAATCCGCCTCGCTGAGCATCAACAATATATTTCTGGTATCTACACAAGCTGGTGATATCTACAGCATCTTAACTCAGCCATTCAAATTCCCTCCTACATTCGCAATGTCTGCGCCGCGATCGCTGTCGTCGATTTCCCAATGCCTGTTCGCAGCCAGCCGAGGCACATTCGCTACACGCGCTCTGCCTCGTCCACAACCTCTCGCCGTTAACCTCCGAAGACATTACTCGGCAGAAGCCGTCGATCCACCCGATTACCTTTCCGAAGGCGAATTGAAAGTGTTCCAGCTGTTGAAGGAAGGATTGCAACCTGAGAGGCTAGAGGTATGCTGCACCCTAGGCGAAGATATAAATTCCAGCATGGACGAGGGGTAGTGTCTAGGGCTTCTGGGATATATCCTGACAAGATGACCAGGTCCAGGACATCAGCGGTGGCTGCGGCTCCATGTACGGCATCGATGTCGTCTCCACCAAATTCACAGGCCTTACCACCATAAAGCAGCACCGCCTGGTCAACTCTCTTCTCGGCGAGGAGATCAAGAAGTGGCACGGCGTCCAGTTGAAGACGAAGGCGCCATAGAACGAAGAGGTGGAAGTTATAATTTAAGCGGTCATGGTTTCACCTTGGCATTGCGAGCGGCGTGTCATCATTATCCAGGTCGAAATCATCGCCTTTATTACTTGAGTTCGCGAGCGAAGCAATGGCGGTTTGTGCATTTATAGCAACAGCCGGACGATGTGGTGTTGTCTTGAGAGGGATCCGGCTACGTGTGGAGCAAGCATCATCAAGGCAAATAGGCACATACGAGGAGTCAATTGTCGAAGCATTTCAACTAACTGGATCTCAGCTCTGACGCAATGCGCTGGAGCAAGGCTGAAATACGGACTGGCTGTGCCTGGTCAATCCGTATGTATGTATTGCATGTATTATGTGTATACTATCTGTACCATCATGATGGCATTGCGAGCAAACCTCATAGAGATGTTGAGTATGCGATTGCAGCACACATCGCTAGCTAACAATACCAGCGGCTTTAAAGCGTTCTTGTGTATGCGGAAGTGCAAGGTATCTACATAAGGTATCGTTGATCCTGGAGAGACTGGTGTGAGCACGGACTTGATCGAGGCTAGACGGGACATATCACGTGCCTACATCATTGGTTATGTGAACAGCCAAGCTACGCAGGTACTTGGTTCGGCTGTAGACCTTGTAAACTAGGTGAGGTAATGCTACCTTAGATACCTAGGAAGTAGTCTGGCATAAATCTACCACCCAAAGTCCCATCACTGACAACTCGATTCCTTCCCAAATATTGTCCGACATACAGCGCCGTTTGGTGTATCCTCCCTCAGTGCTAGAAACAATCAAGGGGGTCACTCTATTTCCTCGATTGCAACACAGTCCCACCCCTTAAGAATCGATAGTCATCGCCAAGATCTTGGCAACTTGTTTGGCTGGAAGTTGGATGGTCTAGAAGCGCGACTGTGTGCTGGGTTCAGCAACATAAACCTACCCACGATTACGGCTGTGGTGATCAAAAACTCCTCCAGCTATGATAGCACCCCCTCGAGCCAACCCTGTGGACTCTCGATGTTCAGTTTCTACCCAACATCCCTCGGTGACCTTCCTACTGACCTGAAGGCTGGGTGAGCGTGCGGCCCGAGATCTTGCACTCGTCTGGAGCAAGAACAATCAGCAACCCTCAGCGCACGATGTATCGCAGCGACCAAGCCCGGTATAACAGCGAGGAACCCACCTCACCAGACTGGAAAGAAAGCTTCACTGCGAGATTTGAAGCCGATGCCGGTCGCGACCATCGTCAGTTCACAGGAGATCGCCCTCTGATAGACCGGGTCACAAACCAATGGCAGTACGAGCCCCGTTACCTGGATGACAGGCGCGTTTCCTATCAATATCCCGCCCACTACGACGGTCAGTACGGGACGATGTATAAATTCCTGGATTGGGCAGAGGAGAAGGTGGTGGATATGTTCGACCTGGACAATGACAGGTCGTGTATGAACGTCACTTACGACATTCTGGCGTCACCGTTGTTCCGAAGGGTTGTGATATCTGTATTTACACTCTTTCTGGTTCTGGTGCTATACTGGTCGCTATCTCTGAGACCTTATCTTCGCGCAGAGTGGGTTTACAAGGAGGGTTTTGTTGATCAGCATGAGGGAGCCTTTGGCATTGCCAAGGGAGGCGATTGGCACCACGCCAATAAGCGGATAGAAACCTTGGGACAAGACAGAGTCCCAGGTGGTGAGCATGATCCCAGTGGGGAACGGAGATTGATCTTCGTTGGGGACATCCACGGATGTTTAGAGGAACTGAGAGCCTTGATGCAAAAGGTTGGATTTCGCGAAGGTCTCGATACGCTCATCGCTGTTGGTGATGTAGTCTCCAAAGGTCCCAACAGTGCCGGTGTGCTCGACGAGCTCATTCGCGTTAATGCCCTCTCAGTGCGAGGCAATCATGAAGATCGCGTTCTCGAGGCCGCTCGAATGTTGTCCAGCGTTTCACAGCTAGATCCAGGGTCTGCAGACACGTCGATCAAGTCGCTGTCAAACGATGACAAGTTGCTCAGGACCTTCAAAAAGCATCACATGGCGTACCTACGAAATATGCCGCTTATCCTGAGGATACCTGCCCTTCCAAACGCGACAAGCATGCAGGAAGATGCTATTCTCAATGAAATCCTGGTCGTCCATGCGGGCCTTGTCCCTCGCCTGGCTTTGCACAAACAAGACCCGTACTACGTCATGAACATGCGATCCATACACCTCAAGACGCATGCACCTTCTGCTATGCATGCTGGTGGCAAAGACAAAAACATCATCCCGTGGCCGACGCTTTGGAACTGGTACAACGACCGCCTCTTCAAACGCCGATCCCTGGTTGGATTTCAGCCAGTGGAAGAAGACACCGAAGGTGGAATCGACCAGCGACAGCATGCTCTTCCAGAAGGCAACCGGTTCGCCGACCTTTGGCAGGAAGCTACAGGCGGCAAACCTAGGCCCAGCCCTCAGGTTGTCGTGTACGGGCATAACAGCAAGCTCGGGTTGAACCTGCAGCCATGGTCTAAAGGCCTCGACAGCTCTTGTGTCAGAGGAGGCCAGCTGACGGCGATGACACTCGACTCCAACGGAGACACAAGCCTTACATCTGTGGACTGCCAGGTTTACTAATGTGAATTCATCTCGTTCGAGTCATGCTGCAATGCTTTGGGTTTGGGGGTTTTTTTTTTGTGCGTTCAAGCGAGGAGTTCAGGTGGAACGCATCATCAGATATGTCGTTTCCCCACTAGATGCACCTACTGTTCGGGTGCATTCAAGAGCATCTTCACATATTCATCAAAAGGCTTAATCGGTCTTTCATCACATCACTCTACATTAGACCTCTCATATCTAGTTTGTCTTTGAGACTTAGCATTTAGGCAATTCGATGAGAGCGTAAGTCTATTTCATTTAATTCTATTTTTGTGAAGCCAACCTTTAGTTTCGTAGCAGTAGTATCATACACCAGAGCTCCAGCTGGTAAGAAAAGTACGAATAAGTAGGAAAAGGAGATATCAATCCTCCCATTCTTCGTTTAGCTCGTCAATGAGCCTATTTTCAGCCTCACTCTCGTTCCTCCACCTGCCCCCTCTCCCACTGGCGGAATTGGCGGTGTTGCCATTCAAACGGTTGTAGCCACGTCTGGAGGGCAGGAAGCGTGCGCAGGAGGAGAAGCAGATGATGAAGATGTCCTATCGGAAGCAAGCAAGCAGTCAGCAACAAGATGCGGATATCTAGACGACACAAAGGACGGTTTTCACGATCTCGCACGTTGGAGAGACTGGGACAGAATAGAGCCGGCAAACGAAGGGGTTTGGTTGACGTACCTTGACGAAGTCGGCAATGCCGGCCCACATGTGGTAATTGGGCAGCTGTCTCCAGCCGCGCTGGTTCAGCACCACGCGGCTGTACACGCAGCCACCGACCAGGTAGACGATGATGGCGATCAGCACGATCACGCCGAACACGCCGCCTGGGCTGAGCGTCTGCTGGGCCTCCTCGACGCCGGCGCAGGCGTGCGACGAGCGCGCCTCGAAGAAGTAGGCGCACTCGTCGGGCGACGCTCCCACGAAGGACAGCGTCAGCTGCGGCGCCAGCGCGTCTCTGTCGCATAGCAGCGAAACCACCGTGGACTTGCGCCTCGTACCATCGGACACTTTGCTCTTACCTGATCCCTTCCCGGAATCGCCATTCCCCTCCTCCTTCCCATCCTTTCCCTTCCTTTTATCATCATCATCGTCGTCGTCATCGTCACCGATGATGGACCTACGGCCCAAATCCTGGATCTTGTGCTGTTTCTTGCCGCCCTCAGCCTCATCCAGACCGCAAGGGCTGCCGTCCGTGTAGTTCAGGACGAGCTTGCGGCCTCTGAGGACTGGTCGATGGCTCTCGAAGCCGAGACTCCAGACCTTGCCGCCCTTCTCGTAGTAGGCGCTGACGTTCTTCCACAGCTTCTCCTCGACGCCTACGACGCCGCCCTTCTTCTCGAGGTCCTCTATGACACCGCCGCAGAAGTTCATGGTGAAGTTGTAGCCGTAGTCCCAGCCGGTGGCGTTCCACGAGTTGGTGCGCGCATGCTGGCCCTTCGACTTCGACAGCGTGTCCGGATGCGGGATGTGTAGCGGGTTGATGTCGAAGAAGGCGCCGCTGACCGCTGACCGCACGGTGCAGGGCTCCAGCGGCGCTGCCTTGCTCCCATCGCCGCCGCCGCCGCCTTGCCCACCGCTGCTCTTTGCAATGGCCAGGTTCCCGCTCAGCGACAGGTATAGCGCCAGCGAATGGTACAGTATCCGCATGTTGGGTTTATCAGTCGTCGATGGCGCGGGATGGTTATGTGGCTGGTATGTAGGCGGGAGGGCCGATACTTTTTATCTCTCTCTTACCATCCGAAAGTCGATGGCGATTGGCAGCTGGACAGGTCTTGCAGGTGGGCGTGCGTCGTTGCGGTCTAGACGACAACTTAATGACAGGGAACTTTATGCAGCGCGCAGACCCTCGGCGTTGCGCAGCGCCACGAGGACCCGACCAGCCTACCTGTAGCTTCAACGTCAGCCAGCCCCCCAGGCCACCTCCGCTGCTGCAGGATCCAGGAACGGTCTATGGTCCCTGTCCCGTACATCCACTTTAAAAGATGAATTATCGTAACACGACTTTCATAATGTAAATCTATATATCGACGAGACCTGATTGATACAAGCAAATCGTAAAAATCTAGAAACAATGCCTAGGGTTTGATTATTATCTTGAGCTCGTGCAGGTGTTCAGTGCAGATATAACTAGCTCTCGGCAGGTACAGCCGAGTGAGGAGACCGTGTGACGCATTATACGTGCCGTAGTCGATAGACTCGGCTCAGGGCACAGGATTACATCCTTGTTCTGATGTAGATGAATCTCGTCCCTAGAATGGTAATAACAGCCCAGTCACGTATGACTTCAAAATCGCAGGGGAAAAAACGGGTAAAGGAAGGTCTAAGATGCCTGCTTAGTGTGTCCGATGTCCTGCATCGTGTGTTTGCCTTCCCCATGTACTGCCTAGGCGAGTTGCTGTTTCTCTATCGCTTCGACCATCGACGATCACAACGTCTCCTAGACCTCCTCCATAAATCGACTGCCTCGACTGTCGCCAGCACTCGCCGGAGTGTCGCTACGTAAGAAGGCTGTCGATGAGTTTGGAGGTGAATTGTAGCCATCGCTCGGATTTGTAACAGAGCGAGGAGACGCACCCACAGTCGAGCTCGATGGCGTCATGTTGTAGGTACCACCATGATGAACTGTAGGCTTTCTGGCAGGTCCAGGTGACATTTGCAGTTGCTCTGTCGACTGGGCCAGAGCCGGCGTCATACCAGCAGCACTCATACCACGGAAACGAGATTCTATGGGCGAGCCGGATTCATCAACGAAGGGGTCAGCCTCACCTGGGTTTGCGCCAGATGCGCTGCTTTGATCATATGGCGTAGGCGTAGGGATTTGCGCTGGGCCTGTCATACCTTCGCTGAATGCGCTTGGAAGCTTTCGGCCAGACACCCTGGTAAATCCTCGCTCACTTGGCTCGGTAGAAGCCTCGGTACTTCGGTTCTGGTGCCTGAACATGCCAGGCATTGCGTGCATCAAAGGCATGAGACCGGCTCTCTCAGCCATGCCAGGCCCGGAAGGCCCACGAGAGTGGTCGTCTTCGACCGAGTCAATGGCTGAGGCAGAGCCACCACCTGGTAACGCGTGATGATGGATCGTGCCTTTGCGTCTATACCAGCGTAGCAGCAGCATGGCCAACAAGACGACAAATACGAAACCCGCGACACCACCCACCACACCACCGGCAACAGTGGAAGCTGGAGGGCTGCTGTCATTACCGTTACCACCATTGTCACTCTTCGCAGTGCTCGGACTGATCGACGAAGAGCTGGCGGAGGAGGCAGTAGCTGCGGTCGCTCCAGCCGCATCCTGGGTTACAAATTGGGTAGAATAATACGTAATCTGCATGGAGCTACCGCCATCGGCCTGGCTTGCTGACACGGTTTGATATACGATGATCGAACTCCCACGGCTATCAGTTGTTGTATGACCGCTATTAGAGGAGGTTGTAGTGGTGGCTCCTTGTGAAGAAGATTTCCCAGTGCTTGATGGTAATGCAGTAGACGCCGAGCTTGCTGAAGTAGACGATGGTGACAATGATTGAGAAGTTGTCGACTCTGTAGACTGTGAGCTTGTCGACGTGATCACATCACCATTTGAGTTTGTTGAGATAATAACTATTCCGGATCCCGTAGATGATGAGAGATTAGTAGTTGGTGTGGCTTTGGTAGAATCAGACACAGATTGAGTTCCAGTGGCAACTGATGATGAGGCAGCCTCGCTAGAGACTTTTGAAGCTGTAAGGGATGTCAGCAAAATGCTAGATAAAGTATGTGCGGTGCATCTCACAATTTGAACCCGAAGTGTCACTCTTTGAAGACGATACGGTAGAGGTTCCAGAAGAAGTAACACTGGACGATGCATTCTGAGACGAACTATTACTGCTTGCATCGCTGCTAGAGGTAAATGATTGGCTGGCGCTGCTGCTGCTGCTGTTGCTGGAGGTTGATGAAGCGGACGATGAAGATACTGCGCCTGAGGAGGCTGAAGGACTTGTCGAGCTACTGAGCGAGGAAGCGCTAGACAAGCTGGTGGACGTAGACCCGTTAGTTGAGGATGATGTTGAACTTGAAGCAGAAGAAGTCGACGCTGTGCTCGCCTTTGTAGTAGAAGTTGTTTGGCTGGTGGCCGTCTGGCTGGTGGCCGTCTGGCTGGTGGAATCTTGAGAGGAAGATCCCTGGGTGGAAGACGTTTGAGTGGAAGAGACAGTTTCGGAAGATGATTGAGTGGTGGAAGAGGCGCTCACACCAGCAGACAGTGTATCGACCTGTCTACGCTGTAGCTGCGCAGGTGCAACGACTGGGAACGGATATGGCTGCTCTCTATAGTGAAAAGGAGCCCGCGTCGGTGCAATAGTCGTAGAAGAGGCGGCATGAGGAATGTGTTCGAGCCTGTGCGGCGTCTCTCGAAGACCAAGTGCTCCCTCTGGAGAGAATATGCGCTGAAGCAGACCCTTCGAGAGTCTTTGCTTTTTAGGAGGTGGAACCATCGAATCTGCCATCCGGCGAACCGCGGTCCGATGTCAATCTCAATTTGCAGGTGTGTATTACGGACAACACCGACGAGGACCAGGTTCAGATACTACCGACCAGTACGATCTCTTTCGCTCAAATTATCTCCTCGAGGGACCATGCAGCTGAGATTGACGGAAGTAACGAAAGCAATCAGAGGAGCTCGACGAGCGAAGGTGTGTCTCTGGCGTCTTTCGCGGCAGAATGGTCGAGGAGTATAGGTGATAGGTGCGCGAAGCAAAATGCAGTACGGAACAGATCCGGTTTCAAGGGAGGACAGAGATTGTCGGGCCGGACATGAGGTCTTGCAAGCGCAGGTGAGAGAGGAAGCTGGGCCGATTCGATGTCAGGGTAGGTGTCGAGCGAGGAGGTGTGTGAAGTAGGTGTACAATAGTATGTACAGTAGCAGTATGTAGGCAGTGTGAATAGCGTCGGTACTGTCAGTCGTAAGTAGTCGGGTGGAGGTCGGCAACACGAAAAGGTCAGGGCAGCGTGGCGGAGATGTGCAGCTGAGGGTTAGGCCCTGGCGGTCTATTCGATATGAAGCGTTTCGGCAGGATGTAGGTGTGAGGTAGTCTGGACCTCCGATATGACTTGACTGGATGTATGCGTGTCTGTGTCTGTATGTGTGCGTGTGAACGACTGATGGACTGGTGGACTGGTGGACTGTCCTTCTCGTCTGGCCAGAACTGGGCTGCCGTTGGCGGTAGGCAGTGCGACGTTTGCAGCAAAGCGGTCCTTCACGGCTTGGCGCGCAGCAGGGCAAGGGAAGTGCTTTGACGGGAACGGGGAAATGAATGAGATGAAAGGATTGCTCCAGTCGAATGAACGGGCGGAAGAGTCGACTGTGGTGGGTGAGGGCGCGAGCAAACGAGCGCAGACGGGAAAAGAGGGTGAAGGGTGTTGCGTTGCGGGTGTGTTACCGGATGAGATTGTGTGAATGAGTGTGTGTGTGTGTGCGTGCGTGCTGCGCTGTATACTGTATCTGGGGTTGGATGTACTGTATGTACGAGTATGTACGATATGTACGGAAGAGGTATTTAAAGCACAAGGGAGAACCTTGTCTGAGGATATATGTTGAAATGGTCTGCTCAACAGCTGCATCACCTCGACATCCACCGTGGCATTCTCGTAACCCGACGTTTCCTCTACTGATGGCTCATCTAGAGGAGCCGCAGTGGCAAGCAATGGACGGCGATGGCCAACATCGCCGTCGTAGTCGTCGTCGTCGTCGTCGTCGTCGTCGTCGTCGCAAGAACAAAGTGGCGCTGCAATGCAACCGGCAAAGGGCTGCATACCTGGCGTTGTGGCCTGAGGCACCCCACACAGCGCTACTACCAACCCGACGAACGACAGCAGGACAGATACGGGATACGAGACGAGAACAGACTAGGAAGATCAAGACCAGACGAGACCAGACGAGACCAGATGAGACTAGATGGAGCGGGCGATATATAGGGTTAGGCCGAGGATAATATTAGAAGTGGGTGTTTTAGCCCTCAGGAACAGGAACAGGAAATCGTAATGGCCCACGCAGCGAGCCCGAATCAGGAACCGCCACGGGCGAAGGCTCGGCTACTGCTTCCTTGGCGGATGAGCCAACCGCCCATGACTCGTATTCAATGCTGAATGCCTATGGTAATAAGTATAGGTAGGTAGACAGGCAGGTATGTGGGTATACGGGTACCCGTTTATACTCGTAAGTATTGACTGCCCAAGAGGTAGATGATACCTCCGGAGGTAGGGTAATGGGTACTGTACTGTAGCCCTTCCTCCTAGCTGTGGCCCGGGCATCGTCCAGTAATCTTCTTTCGTCTTTCTCTCCGTCCCAGCGTCGACGGCGCGGGAGGCTGAGGCCCGTCCCGTCTCGGTTTTTGACTTCAGCCACCGTGAGGGGAAGCCCAGTACCTACACTCAATGAACCAATTCAACGTCGATAATGCTCGTGCAAAGTTGTGCTTGTTGTTCACACCTCCGACCCTTTGGCCACAGCCTTGTTCATTGCTGCTGCCCGAGAACAAAGGCCCTACCAACGGAATTCCCATCCAGCAAGGGCAAGTGCAGGGGTAAGGGCACGGGTATTCGATTGTTGCAAGTTCAGCCCTGTCTTGCCCTCCTTGCCTGACACTGCCTCGTCCGCACATCGGCATCAAGCCTTCTGTTCCATGCTCAGAGACCGGAAGCAAAAACAGAGACGCGAGGCGAGGCGAGATTCAGGAGATGCTGCAATATAATAGATGCCTAGGTAGGTGAGCAGGTAGGCAGTCATCACGCCTAGCTGCGGACATACATCAATCAAATGCCCTATGCTGTGTTCAGGGCTGCTTTGCCTCATATGCACCCACCTTTGGCGGCCACCTCCTGGACGTGATAGCCCTACAGACTTAGGTGTCACAGGGAACCAGCTCCCCATCTCACCTCTCCGCTGTGCTACCCAAGCGTGATGCCATCGAACCGACCTCCCCTCCAACAACCTACTTACCGACTGGTGGCCGTCCGTATCACCTGCTAGGGGAGAAGCCGTAGAGAGGTACTACCTGTCAAGTCAACTCTCCTCACGTACGGGAAGTCCAATCAGAGGAAACGGTCAGCGGTTCAGAGTGGACATCACTATACCCTGGGTCTCAGGTGCAACATTGTTTCAATCTGTCGGTTTGTGCAAGCACCAGGGACCAGTGGGCCGATGGAACCGCCGTTGGTGCCCCTTTGGAGCACCGTCTGCGGCCTTTGACGCTTCTGCTGTCCCAGCTGTGACTGCTGTTACTGCTGCTACTGGGTTGTAGTGGAGGGTGCCGTCGCTCTGGGCCTTCTCGTCGTACTCGTACTCTGGCCCGGCCCTCGCAGCACTGGCTTCAATGCTGACACCGACATCGATATCGACATCGACACCGCTTGTCGCCACTTCTCCCCTTTCCTACAGCCTGTGGTGTCAAAACCGCTAACCAGGTCGTCTTGTGACGTACGAAACATCAAGTCGAATGTCGCACTTGTTGGGAGTAATTGGAATCCTAACTACATATTCGCGTCCGTAAATGCGGCATTTGAGTTGCATATCCATCTTGAATACTGCTCTGTCTTCGAAGCGAGAGAGACGACGATATACGCGGTCGGTACCTGCGTAAGAAAAAGCGTTCATCTATGAAAACAACACCGGTACAGTAAGGTAGCTTACACGCTAGAGACTCCCTGCAAGTCCAATACCCGTACTGTACAGCATATTCATTTCCGACCCTTGTCGTGGTTCGCGCCCGCCTTATCCTACCGATTTTGCTGTCCTGCTTCTCCGTGTTTGTCGATGATGGAGCCCTCGATCTTGTGCTTATCACTTTGCTGACCGCTCACTGACTGGCCTCGTTCGGCATAGTGTCCGTCAACCGACTGGTGCAAGTCATACAGTATATAGGTGGTGTCTGTGGTAGCGATATGCGCTAAGCGGTAGATTCAGATCAGGACAACGGTCGCAGCCGCTTAACGTCTTTAGCACCGACAGAAGACGACAAAGATACCGTGTTTCTTGATTTCATCTCGGTCCAATGACATCAGATCCCTGGGACAATGAGCGTTACTACTGCGTTTGCCTATCACCGCAGACAAGTCTTCAAGTCAGGTGAGGTCGGGTCCTTCTGCCGCTGAAAAGCCTCCCTCTGCGTCACCTAGTCGGATAGGCATCTGCAACATATATGTAGAGAAACAGGTAGGTGGTACATCACCTATGACTCCCGGTACGATAACGATCGCAAACCATAAATGGAAGGGATATCTGTGCGACGTCGAGTTGCCTAAGGATGTCTCTGTTACCGTTGTTTTTGACGAGGGCACGTGGCAATCGAGCCTCACAATGAGATCTCTCACATTGTCCCTCCAGCCTTGTCAACCACGACTGGCCTTCCAATCAATTGCGACCTTCACATTCTCTTCTTGCATTGTCATCCTTGCTCTTTGCAACTAAATGCTATACCCACCTCACCCGGGACAACGGCTTTGTGTGTCCTATTGTGGGGGCCTAAAACCTACATTATAGGTACAGAAGGGAAAAGATGTACAGTAAGCTAGCTGGCCCACAGAACCATAACGACATCCCATTACGGGCCGGTAACGTTGATACTGGGCGAGCCAAAAAGAAGTCTCACATTCCCACGGCCTCGGGCTCGAGATCGTTCAGTCAAACTGTAAACCAACGGACGTGCAAAACCCAACGGCCAACGTAAAGAAGAATAGAGAAAGCAAAACTGCTCCTTGTGCGTTGACTTGGTCGTTGCACCACAGGCTGATCGGCTGCTTGAAGAGGCCCTGCTTTGAACGTGTGGAACAATGTTGTCAAAGTCCCCCTCAACTACCAGCACTCCCGAACCCAGCATGTTCAGTAGGCGGTGGATTGTGCTGTCGCCGTGATGCCCTTGGAACGATGTGGTCTTGTCGGTCTGCTGTCACTCGTGATATAAAGCCACGTCAGACGCTCTGGTTACGTTTCAATGGAACGCAGTGGCCTGCTCATCGCCTTGTTCTCGTACCCTGGACTTCTGCATCAACTTTGATGTACACTATATCTTCTAGACTGGACTAAGCGTCAACTAAACGTGTCCCTCAGCTGGGTTCTGCATTCGCCGCCTCTACGATCTTGCAAGAATACTATCGAACCGAATTTGTCTACACTCAGGTTGCCACTCTAAAGAATTATTATCCGGCATTGATCAAAAGCCTGAGTTTCTTGTATAAAATACTTCCGTTTTCACCATGACGAGTATCAAGAGGGTCACAGTAGCAGGTGTAGGTCTACAAGCCTTCACTTACATTGCTCTCATCTCGACAGAGGCTGATTTGATGAATTACTCCAGGCTACAGGAGCATTGGGTCCTGCTATTGCCCTTGCTCTTTCCACAGCCGGCTATAAGGTCCAGATGCTGTCAAGACGGGTATCGTCACAGCGGCCGGCTCTTCCAAGGAGCATCAACCTGACACGAGTCGACTATACCTCAAAGCTGGAGCTGGAGCAAGTACTAAAAGGTCAGGACGCAGTTGTATCGACGCTGGGCGACACAGTAGGGGCTTATGCTGCGCAACGAGCCCTCATCGAAGCATCATACTCTGTCGGAGTCAAGCGTTTCATGCCGTCCGAATTCGGCAGCGACACGACCAACCTGCGTGTGCGCACGATGCCATTTTTCAAGGAGAAGGTCCGACAGCAGGAGATGCTGAAGGCGTTGTCGTCATCCTCCAAGGACTTCACCTGGACTGTCTTCGTGACGGGGCCGTTTCTCGACTGGGGTCTCGGGGTTGTGCCATTCATCATCAATGTCGGCCGGCGGAGCGCACAGTTGTTCGACGGCGGCAATGTACCGTTCAGTACGACGAGGATTCGCACCGTTGCGCAAGCAGTGGCCAGATCATTGCATAGGTTCGACGAGACCGCCAACAGGACGCTGTTCGTGCATGATGGCGTGACGACGCAGAACGAACTCATCTCCCGAGCCCAATCGATCTTGCAAAAGCACAGCGACACCACCAGCGGCATTCCAGCCGCTAGCCCGCTGGCGGGCAGTGGTGGGATGGGGTTCGATGTCATGCCGGTCAATAATGCCGCGCTTGAGACTACGGCCTGGAAGGACTACAACACACCCGGGACGGACCCCCTGAGCTGGGTGTTCAGCTTCATCAACCTTTCACTTTGGTCTTGGGACGGTGGACGAGGAATATGCCAGCACATGCGCACAGACAACCGCCTGCTCAGGATGCGCGAACTCAACAGTGTGGAATGGGGCAAGGTGCTTGATGAGGAGATCCTAAAGGCTGCTTCCATCTTACGCCAAAGCCAGGCAATCTCGAGCGCGTGTTCGCTGGAAGCGGCAGAGTCAGCCCTCATCGAGGGCAGAGCGAAATTGCTGGGCTTCGAAGGCACCTAAGGTCTCCTGGAGACAGTCGGAACTAACAGACAGACAAGGACAGAATGTGATACGACAAAGGGTAGATGGTTACCTGTCGGCTGCTGGGAAAAGCCGTTCATACCGTTGATCCGTGAAATCTTCCCAGCCAGTAGTATCCACGCCCTGCAAAGCTGCCATACCAGATTAGATGGCCAATCCTCACTCAGATACATGCTAGCTGGAGCATATCCAGTGCGAGCCCAGCCCGACAGGGTCATGCCCGCCGAGCCGCGCCAGAAGTCAATCCGATCAGGCGTGGAAGGGTCCGCGACCAAGGGGATAAGGGAATATAGCACCCAACGCGAGGTACTGTGGGACAGGTCGATATGCAAGCAGAGGTGGGACGACTGCTGCATTCCTGGGTCGAATACTCATACCATCATGATAATCTAGAATGAAAGAAGGGTGTGGCGTGGAGAGAAGGTGCTATGGGTATCTCAGAATGTCTCCTCCTCATGTACAGCATCTTCCTCGGCGTCCTGGGGGATCTCGAAGCCCTCCTGTTCTCAAATTGTCAGTATCACTCCCGGAAAGCTGTGACCTCCCACAGTGATGTTCTAGCTGGGGGGTTAGAGGGGAAGGGTAGGGAAATGCCCACCTCTGTCGAGTAGAGTATTGTCTGTATCTGCTTGAGCAGACTGCTCTCATCCTCCTCTAGTGAGGGATCCGCCTCCATAGCCTGCTGGATGAGCAGCTCGATATCCCTGAGCTTGCTGAAGTAGAAGTCCCGCTCCCTCTCCAGGCCCGAGAGAGTCTCGGTCAGCTCGGCATTCTTCGCCTGCAGCGCAGCGTTTGCCGCGGCGCTGCCACCGCCACCCGCTTGCCTACTCCCAGCCCTGGGCGCTGCAGCGGAACCTCCCAACGGCCTCCTTGCACCGGCAGCTCCTCCCGCGCCCGAGCCCCTGCTTGCCGCCGACGGGGCGACGTTGCCGCCAGCAGCACCCCTCCTCCTCCCAGGCGCGTCGTAGTCGCCGCCCGGGTAGTACTGGTCCCAGTAGCGCTTGGTCCACTGCAGGAACTCGAGGTTGTCCTGCATCTTGCACTTGACCAGGGCCTCGACGGGGATGGGCCGGTCGACGTTGTGCTTGCGGAAGGTGTTGGACAGGATCTTGAAGTTCTCCAGGTAGGCGTACTCTGCGTTCGCGTTGAACTTCAGCCGCGCCATCGGCACGTCGAGGAAGATGCTGTCATACACCTGGCACAGCGCCGCCCCGGTGCCGCATTGCTCGACCTTCGTTAGGTTGAGTTGTAGGAGGTTGTTAAGCCAATTCAGCAGCTCTTGCCTGTACATCGCCACGCCACCAGTCAGCTATCCCTAGCTCTCAATTTGGTGGTAACGTCGTCTGGTTTTGGGAACTGGCGACGGGTGAGGTGATAGGGTGCTCAAAACGGTACCTTGATTCGCTCATCTTGGACAGATCTGATTGTTTTCGAGTCTTTCGCAATCGGTGCAGCGGCGGAGGTCCCACGATCGCTAGAAAGCTAGAACGCTATGCTGGACGAAGAAAAAAAGGTCGTACGTGACGGAATCGTTTGAGCGAGGACTGGTGACCTGTTCACCGCGAACGAAGCGTCTATGGTTCAACTTTGTTTAGGCTGCACAACAACAACAGCCTTGGCAAAATATTTGGCCCCACCAACGGGGTCTCCCCGCGTTCAGATTGCCCTAAATGAGCCTGTCCTGCTTGCCTGGCCTGGCCTGGCTTGGTCTGGCTTGGGTGTCATACCACCGTTGCGGCCTTCGATCTTTAACTTTCACGACACCACATCCTGGCCCCTGGCCGGTTTTATCGTCGGAACGAAATTCAAGAAGCGTTGGATAGTCGAGTGGTATGTGTTTGAACGGAGCGCAATGTGCTATCGTACAATGCATTCAATATTGATACACAGCCCTGAAGGCGAAGATGATCTAATTTATACAGGTCGAGCCAAGAATGTACATTTCTGTACATAGCTTGACTTTCTCGAAATCTCACAATAATTGAGTGGGGACGGCCCATCCTTGTCAGTCGTGAGATGTCTGCTGCTGCTCAGCCTTTACCTCCTCCAATTTGGTCGTGCCAACGCCGTTGCCACTTGGGGTTGCCATGTGTAGACGTAAGGTGCCTTTCTCTGCTTGCGTTACGCCATCAACCAGCATTAGGCCTGTCTTGACCAGTGATTTTTTCTGTATCGGTGATGGTGTCTCCTCTTCACCTGATCCTATACTGTTCACGCTCAATTCCAATCTCCTGCCGGCCAATACACCACCATTGACTTCCGTCACACACAGTTTCTGTCCTTGCGAACCTAAAGCCGCGCTCAAGTCCTCCAATCCGCTCCTATCACTTTCGGGAAGCGGCACAAATGTGTGCCGTGTGCGTAACTCAAACCTCTCTAACATGTAGGCGACATCGACAGGCTTCCAATCGTCACCGTCGAATAAAGCTGGTTTATTGGTGTCCTGATGAGAATCTCCAGCCAGCCACATGGGGAGTGGGAACGTGATAGATGAGCGAGGGTTGAGGAAAGCATCTTTGTCCTGCATCAGAGAGTCATTGAGGGTGCGAGTGAGATCCTCTATCTGGGCATCTTTGTGGAATTTGGCCATATCCGGAAGAAGATGAGATTCTTCGGCAAGTTGCAAGTCAAAGGAGTAGTCTGGCAGGACAATACTGGTATTTGTTTGCCGCCAAACAGCCACGACATGTCGTAACTTAAATGTGGGATTTGCACTCGAAGGACGTTCATAGAGCAACCGAATACGTGGCAATTTTTGCAGCGCAGTGGTACCGCCAGGTGAGAATACGTCTGGCATGTATTGAAGCTCAAGGAGAGGAGTGTCTGTTACATTAACCTCAGCACCCTTACCGTCTTCCACTTGCAGTGATCGCATGCGGGATAGTACGACAGTTTGAGCGGCGCAATGTGGTAGGAAGATCGTTTCACCACGTGGACCGTCAGCTTCAACAGGTTGAGGCCCAAATGGAATCGTCTCATCAGGGACAGACTCGAGATGCCTGCCGACGCGCACATATTGCTGGGAATGGCGGTCTACATCTGCGGCTAACCAATATGAGTCTGGGTTGTCCGATCTTTCTCGAATGGATAGCCGCCGATCAAATGAATTTGGAGGAGAGACTGAGTCGAGTTTGTCCAAGTCTGCTACCGCTTTGGGATTGGGAACGGACGAGGTCTCGATTGCATTCGGTACTAATAGTGATTCAGGACCGGGAGAAGTGTCGATTCGACTGGGGGTCGATGAACCTTGTCTTCGCCACTGTCGACCGAGATACATTTTGTGTAGTTCCGGACCAGCATTGAAAGGAAACAGATATTTGGGGTCATTCTGAGTTGATGAGATCGAAGTTCCGCCTTTGTTTTCCATGAGATCCGCTACCACCACGGTGTTGATTGGCCCAGGTAGACCCAAAAGCCCCAGAAGGCTTCTCCGGGCGCTATGCGCATTACTTGGTCGCAATGCTCGAATAACAATGGTATTGTCGTCTTCAAAGCTGAACACCGCCTGGGTGAGATTGGACACCTGCTTCAAAATATCGTGATTGAAAAGCTGATCGCCTTTCAAATTTGATGCTTCTTCCCCCAGGATCGACTTGACAGTAGCTATTGGCACATTCAGTCTCGCGTGCGACAACAGTTTGCGCTCCAATTGCCTGGCGACCTCTTCAGCGATCTGCTTACGAGCAGTGATTCGCACGACGTTATCGGGACGGTATGGTTCAACCCGTGCAGCCTTCAAGAGAAGCTGGGAGTCTAACAGCGTCTGGTACATGTGTTTTCCGTTTCGCTTCAGGTCGAACAGTATCGAAACCTGCCACGGCTCAAGGTGCATCTCCAGCTCCCCAACCTGGCGTTGTTCCTGCTCAATGACAAGTTCCCAAACCTCGCGTAGAATGCGTTCTGCAAAAGTCTTCTTTGCATGTTTCCCTGGCCCTGTATATCTGTTCCGTACACTTGGTAGATGTCTTAGTGTAAGCGCAGTCCGTCCAAGTCTCCAGGTTGACTTTGATATTGCATTTACCCTCTCTTGGTACTGTTTCCCTTTCGAGCGTCTTGTTACCAGTACTGTCGAGCTTTTAAGGACTTTAGATGAAGCGTCTTTGCCCCAGACTCGAAGGTAGCGTTTCAATTGCTCAACATTGTGGGCAGCGACCACGGCATTGAGTAGTTGTGTGAACGCTTTTTGGCCAATGTAGAGATCTTTTGGTCGCATGCCTTCGATTGACGATTCCACCTCTTGCCGATCTGGTTCCTGAACATCAGGAATGCTCAAATCTAGTTTTGGACTCTCAGTCCTGATCTCATCCACCACATCCTCCGCTTCTTCGAGCTGCTCGTTAGTATAGGCAGTGCTTGGTGCGCGTCGCTTTTCAACAAAATCCTTCAGAAGGACAACATCCACTGGCTTACCCAGTGATGTAGCTGCTAGCTGCGCAGAGGTCTGACGCTGCCTCTTGCCTGGCTTTCCGACCACCAGTCCGGTAGCCGGATGGAGATGCTTTATCACGAAGTCCTTTTGTTTTATTACCCTCTCTTGCTGTTTTTCATTGTGGGCCGAGGAGAACGCTCTCCTGCTCCCGCGACCGTGACTCTGCGCTCTCGGAGATGCCACATTGTTGGATTTAGGATGGACAGATTCCTGTTGGCAACACAGTACTAGCTGTTGCAGTTCGCACCGCAAGCACACTCGAGGCGCTAGACGAGAGCCATTGGGTAGCATTCGTATTGCAGACACTAAATTACGCGGGTATCTGATGGAGATGGTGCGCCAGTGGGAAAAGAGTGACTGTGCCAACGTTGATTGAAGATAATGTGGTTGATGGAGATTTCATCACCGTATAGGGTAGGATTGTGTATAACTGACTTAGGTAGACATACCTAAGTAGATGTGCGCTGAAGCTACATGCTTCGGAGGTAAGGAGGAGGAATAGCTTAGCGCGGCGGATTTTAAAGGCAACTTTCCATTATATTTCCTACCTAGGTAGTCAGCGGTATTGTAGGTAGTTTCTTATCGTACTTTAGAATACAGTCCAGCCACATACTGGAATGGTACCCCTTTTCTTCCTGGGGACTCAGGTAGGTCTAACACCAAAACAAGCACTACACATATAACGAAATGGTAGATCTACTAACAGAGTTGATTAAAACCAGACAGTACGTGTTTCCCCGGTAATCTAGAATTGGAAAATGTATTTTTATTACACTTAATTAGAGTGGGCTATACTCTAAGGTACCAAGATTCTGCAATTATTCCCCACCATCCCTCTCAGACTTGTGTACAATCTATAGGATCTCCTTCCAGTGTAGATACTCTATGGTGGGAGTTAGATTGTCTCGGTTATTGAACACTGGGGTCGGAAGCTATTGACCGATCCAGGCCTTCAAACTCCTTTCTAACTTGACTAGCGAACTCATCGTCGACCAGCACTTGTACCGCTATTGCTGCCATCGCTTGGCCTTGAAGCAACGTACGTGCATGCGAATCCTCCGTGCTGGCCGCTGCAGCAAAGTGCGATGTATGGACTGATCCATCAGGACTATCCAGGGCGAACGTAGGATGAATGGCAGGCACGACATATGTGACGTTGCCCATGTCAGTGCTATAGCAATCCTGTTCATATCTTTGTTGTACGGGCGTCGAGAAGTTGACCCCAAGCCTCTGCATCTGCTCAACATACTTGTCAGCAAGAGGCAAGTTTTGGCGTAGGTTCCAGTATGCCGGCATCCAGTCCATCTTGACACTACAGCCTGTAGCCAAAGCTGCGGCTTCGACACAGTTGATGAATTTCTGCTTCAGCGTTTTGTATCTCTCTAGGCTTGCAGAGCGCACACAATATCTCGCCTTTGCGTACGCCGGTATAACTCCTGATCGCTGTCCAGCTTCCAGAACAACACCACGTATACGGTCCGTTGGCATTATCTGTTGCCTGAGTAATCCAATGCTTGCTTGCAGCAATGTCACCGCATCGAGAGCATTGATACCATCCCATGGGCTCACCATTGCATGGGCTGCTTTCCCGAAGTATTCAATCGTGAGCTCAGAGCCACACATGCTGGATGCATACGCATTGTTTCGGTTCCTGCCCAACGAAGTTAGAGCCTCCACTGGTCTTCTGTGAGGACTGGCCGACCTACATTGGATGCACCATCATGCAGCAAAATTTTCCATTGTATGCTCCCGCGTGGATCATTTTGATCTTTCCGCCTCCGCCTTCCTCGGCTGGTGTCCCCAGCGCAACAACTTTACCTTTGATCTTGCCCATCTGAATGGCTTTAGCAGTGCCTAAAACTGCCGCGAGCCCGGCTGTGGCAATCAAGTTGTGGCCACATGCATGTCCGATGACCTCCAAGGCATCATATCTTCGAGATACTGTCAGTGAAGTTATACAAATTAGACAGTCATCAACTTACTCAAGATTAAGTGCTATGCTTCGACCATCATCGGATCCATAAGAAGCCTCGAAAGCGGTGGGCAATCCGAACGCTGACCTTTGGACCACGAACCCTCGCGATTCCAAGAACTCTGTCAGGATCGAATGTGCATGGTATTCTTGGTACAGAGTCTCAGGATGTGAATGAAGCTGCGAGACTCATCAGCATGCATACGCATATGACATGTCTTGCATCAATGCGTACGTCAAGATTGATTGCCCTTAGGTCTCTATCCGCCGTCCGAATGGCGTTATCTGATATATCCTGCAATGACTTGAGATCCATTACGATTGTCCAAAGGTCCTGTCCGCCCGTAAATGTACGGCAACTAATGGATCTAGGTCGACCTATATACTTGTATCATCAAGGCCATGTCCAGCATAGCTTGTCCTCCGGCGAATCTGCGCCTCGGCGAAAAGCCTCCGATATCTAGTTCGCCGCTATCGTGATCAACTTACTCCAGTTTTTGTAATGAGTCGAGAAACAACCGTGGCTACATTTCATTGGGTTGACTTCATGACGTGACAGAAGCTCATTTCGCTATTCCACCACTGAGATGATTTTATTGGGGTTTCTTTGAGTAGATTCCAGCAAAAATAATCGAAATTTGTGAACATTCGCCAAAGTTGCAAACGACGGACTTGACACTTCACTACTTTCTAACCGATACACTACACCCAATACCCCCTTTGACCCCGAGCCAAAATCTAGTACTTATCTAGTATACATAAACGAACTCAGGGTTATCAATGTCCGTTAGATTTTGGAATTCAAGTCCGACAGATCCGCTGTCGCCCCCGTCAAGGAAATCCATGCGCACACCCAGCCGACGCTTGTTCTGCCATTGAAGATAATAGCGTAAGACCACACAACAGACAATCAATATCGCGAAGGAAACCATGCAAGATCCGATTCCAAGACCTACGATCTTTGTCAGTAATGCCGAAAAGTATGCGATGGTAGATAGGGCGAAACTGACCGTAGCGAGGCTTTTGGGATGGTTTGAAAAATTGGGGTCCAATGATACTGCGAAAATTTAGCTATCTGATCTGCCTGACGAACGGCATTTTGCTGTACTCACTTGCCCGCGCTGTATCCGATTAGCAAAAAAGCATTGGTAACCACCTTTTTCGTATGCCCGGCAACGTTTGCAGATGCCATTCCAAGAAGTAAGATATAGCCAGTTGGAAAGGCATACATCTAGATCGATAGAGTCAGTGAAGAGTTCAAGGCAACGACGCGAATGTGATATTACCAGATAATAACCAGCGAGTAAGGCACCTTTGTTGTGATACGGCGCGGCATAAACCATAATCGAGCCCACGAGCGCGATTAACAGCGCGGTGGTCATGCACCACGTCCTCGTGTTCGAGGTCTTCAAACAGAAGAATGTGATTGCCAGCATGACGACGAATTCCAAAGCGCCAGCTGGCATGCCAAGCTGCGAAGCCTTTAGTATTGATCCATGGCAACTTGGATGGAAATTATACAACTCACCAAGGTTGTCCTGAGTACACTGAAGTCGAAATCCTCAATCACCAGGCTACCAAACTATGACAGGCAAATATCAGTAAGCAATTTAGACAGACGAAAAACATTAACTAACATACCGTGGCGATCGAGTTGGGCACATTCCACACCAAGGCCATGAGTGCAAACAACCACGTCTTTGGATCCGTGATCGATTCTTTGAACTGGTCTTTGCGAAATTTGCTATTGTGGATGCCTGTGTGATTTCCACGGACCATCTCAATGGAAGCTCTCTTCTCCTGGTCATCAAGAAACCAAGCAGCTCCCTGGTGATCAGGCAGCGCAAACCACAGTATGACCGACCAAATGACAGACAATGCACCAGTCACGATGAACATCCATTTCCACGACGCGATGCCGACGTGTATGTGGCCGAGGCCAAAAGCCAGAACGCCTCCGATGATGGATGCAATGCCGTTAAATGAAAACCAGATGCCCATTCGTAGGGGCTGATCCTTGCGATCGTACCATGCTGCACTGATCAACATGAATGCTGGTGTGACGCTGTGGGTAGGATGTGAGTCGCGAGAATTCTGTGAGATCTCAACAGAGTGAAGACGTACACTGCTTCCGCCACGCCGAGGAAGAATCGAACGGCCATGAGGCCAGCCCAGTCGCTGCAAACGATATGCATGAACAGCACGAACCCCCAGACAAACCTAAACCGCAGTCAGCTCTCAGACAGCG
This sequence comes from Scorias spongiosa, assembly GCA_018467035.1. Taxonomy (NCBI): domain Eukaryota; kingdom Fungi; phylum Ascomycota; class Dothideomycetes; order Capnodiales; family Readerielliopsidaceae; genus Scorias; species Scorias spongiosa. The sequence continues at coordinate 1,736,105 of JACSZZ010000001.1, forward strand.
GTCGAAGGTCTGTAATTACTTACACGCTTACTGCAAGGCATTTCGCTGCTTGGAACTTCTGCAATAGATGTGCAGCGACAGGTTGCATCGCCAGGTAACCTTCCAGACTCAGTTTATTGTAACTTTCTCTTGCCGTGCTATCACATACCGAAGTAGAAAATGCTAGCAAGCCAAGAATATTCGGTACCATGCAGGTGCTTTGATGTGTCAATATGATTTCCATGCAGTCTGTGTTGAGACGGTAGACTCCTACTGTGTCCTTTGCAATGCCGAAAATTGCAGCGTAGCTCAAAGTCGACTTATCGAGGAATTGAAGCATTGTTGTAATTCTATTTCGACTAATGTTAGTTCCTTGCCAACCGCGGCTGAGATCACGCTTGTGTCAACAATTTGAATTTACATACGCGAGAAGGGGCAGGATATGGAGGTCGATTTTGTTGCGAGCTCTTCTCATTGCTGCCCCATCCACTGCAACAGGTGAAATGTTAGCGATGATGCCAACAGCAATGTCTGCACCATCTCGCCCAGTTCCAGTCGCTGGCTTCAACGGTGTCTCCGTTGCCGTGCCATTGGACTTGAGCGGCGTTTTTGTAATTGGTGTCTCTGTAGCCATTGGATATAAGATGTGCTTGAAATGTCGACTTTTTCTAAAGCTTTGAGGTCCGGCGAAAGCAAGTCTTTAGTGAACATGACGACGCTGTTTATATCTACTATTTCATGATAAGTCTTTCCCAGAGTGAAGTCTACCATCGATAAGGAACCCCATCGTCACTGTTTAACCCTCCACTCCCAAGGCTCTTGGCCGGAAGGATCGCGCCGGCGATAGACAGCCGAGGGCCACTCGACACCCCTCGGCGTAAAAGCTCCGTTGCTCGGCGATTGCCTTGCAATCGTTGATTGTCTACAATTCTGCAGATCCGTAATATACTCACTAGATATAGAAAGCTTCCCACGGTACGATATCAATTGCTTCTTACGATACGATCAATTGTCCCTATCTCTCATCTTTGCACTCCTAAGTTCACTTTTAGCAAGATGGCAATCGCAAAGCATCGTCCAGTACTACTTACGCCAGCCGCTTCCAAGCTTAAGGTCTCTGCCACTCTTGAGATCAATGAGCTTGTCAAGGAAGAGCAGAGCAAGGGACGACACGTAACACATCTAGGTTTTGGTGAAGCACAGTTTCCCCTGCCAGAGACCGTTTTGGAGACACACAAGAATGCGAGCGCCTACACAAGCTATCTTCCAGTCGCCGGATTGGCAGCACTTAGAGAAGTAGGTGTCGATCCTTACGAGCATGGGACCATGCTACTTACTACGATCTCATGTACTGATAAAATGACCAGTCCGTTGCTAGATTCCAGTCCAGAAGGTTGGGCTGCCACATCGACGCACAGCAAGTCGTAGTTGGCCCAGGCTCAAAGCCACTTCTATTTGCGTTATTCGACATCCTGGAAGGGGATGTTCTCCTTCCGCGGCCGTCCTGGGTTAGCTATGAACCGCAAGTACAGCAAGCTGGCAAACGTCTTTTCTGGTTGGAAACAGATCCAAATGACCGACATGGCATCGAAGGTAAGCCTGTCATCTCCTGAATCTCACCATCTAGGAGACAATGCGTGATCTTTGTCTATGAACATTGTCTGATTTGAAATTCAGAGTCATCATTAGAATCGGCACTAGCATCAGCACAGTCCCAGGGCGGTAATCCGCGCATCATGTTGATCAATTCCCCGTCCAATCCGACTGGGCAAGCCTTCACGAGAGAAGCCCTGGAAGTGATTACGTCCTTCTGCAGACGAAACGAGATTATTTTGATCAGCGACGAGATCTACTCGGATATATCTTTCTCTGGCAAACACGGCTCGAGTGCCTGCGCTACACAGGATTTCGCCAGCTCCCAGACGATCATGACGGGCGGCTTATCTAAGGTGATTGGAATTTAAATTGTAGGAATTGTCGCCAAAAACTAACAAATTTCTCAGACATACTCAGCTGGAGGTTGGCGTATTGGATTTTGCATACTGCCCGCGAATTTATTCGGCGAGACCATCAAGAAAGCGATTCTAGCATACGCTTCGGAATGCTGGTCAGCTGCTTCTGCGCCAGCTCAGGCAGCGGCAGCAGTGGCGTTTGATACCACCCCTGACATGGATGCATACCGTCGTCAAGTGGCACTGGCGCATAAGAGCACCACGCTCCGACTCTATCACGCTCTGTTGGAATGCGGTCTTGCTGTGTCGGAGCCCAAGGGTGCCTTCTACGTCTATCCTTCATTTTACCCATACACCAAGCAGCTTAAGGAACTTGGCATCAACACTAGCTTAGAGCTATCGCAATGGCTTATAAGCGAATGTGGAGTGGCCACGCTCCCAGGAAGCGTATTTGGCGAAGATGATGCTGGTCCCATAGAAGGAAGATATCGATTACGCATGGCCAGCAGTTGTCTTTATGGCAATAGGGCGCAGGACAGCAACCAGTTCGATTTGCTGGAGTCCTTTTCAACGAGTGAGGCAGTACCGTCACTGCCGCTATTGGACGAAGCAATCGCAGCTATTCAGTCGGCTGTGGAAAAGCTCAAGGCTGTGACGGGTTGAGTTCAGTCAAACAGCTCGAGCGGGCGAAAAGGTTTGGTGTCTTTCTATGAAACAGCATCACCTGATAGATCATTCCGAAACGAAAGTCGATTACACATCGAATTGACATTACTTCATCATGATTAACTTTGACTGCTCGCTTGGTAGAATGAAGACAGACGTACGCGATCTAAGCCGTCTGAAAATGAAGCAGAATCCCAGCATATGTTCGTATTGTCGAGGCCAAAGAGATCACCTCCGAAAGTGATGAAGTTCTCCCAGTCAGTATCTGTGAAGACATCTTCACCCATCCATTCTTCCGAAGCAGATGCATTCCTTGCTTCTGGGACAGGTGTCCCAGATGTAATATCAGCATTCCGATATGTAGTTGTACTGTTGATGTTGTTGGCGTTGAGCATGGAGATTGGTACAGCGGCGATGACTCTCAATGTCTCATTTGCCAGATTCTCAAATCGGGCATCCAGACTTGATAGCAAATCGGAAGTCCATCTTTCATTCATGACGGCAAGACATTTGGAACATTTCCTAGTCCATCTAGGCAAATCAACGAGGAGAAAACTTGGCTGAGCGAACGTCTCCAGAGTCCTGTGTCCTGTTCTTGCGGTAAAGAGCATAGTCAAACCAGCAAACATGACACCTTGGATTAGCATCCAGGACATAGGCACATTGCTTTTGCGTAAGACATCGAAGACTAGATCCACATACTCTCCTGCACCGCGAATGCAACGTTCCATGGATGCTGGAGATGGCTGTGGGCATAGGGGACTTGCCCTATGTAAGACAAAAGTGGTTCCATGATACAACCGTTCCCAATAGCTAGACAAAGTTAACACTGGTTGGTGAATGAACTGATATTGATCCTCACCTTTCCGTATATCCTGATTCACTGTTATGACACCTATCGGGAATTGCAGCCTTCCATTCATCTAAATCATGTTGTAGTGACATGAGTAAGTCCTCTTTCGATATGGAAGAACGTAAAGATGAGCTCTGTGCAGAACAGTACACCTGGGATATAATGTGATCTTGTATTCGTCTGTGCGCGAAATGATGCAGACCTGATGATGTATCAGCAGTATTTGCCGGAAACTTCGCAGTGATGTGAGTATCTGAGATGGAAGCAGGTCGTCCGAGATTATAAGCAAGAGTAATCTCAATTGCATATGCCGACCAAAATACACGCCTCGCATCATCATCCAATTCTGATGTATGCTGCGCGCTACCGCACGAAGAGTGCAGTCCAAGTTCGATGCACATCTGAAAATGTCGTTAGCAGAAAGTTGGAAGCATGAAATCTCACAAGCTTACCCTCATAGCCAATCCAGCAAGTTGCCATTGGCTAGTAGCCAAGGGAATATAAGAGCTGTAGATGGAAACCAATATGATGACCCGTACGAGAGACAAACACGGCTGCATGTGAGTGGCATTACTGTCCAACACATCTAATGCTCTCTGGAACAGCGTAGCGTTGTGCAGATTCTCTGTCAGTGGCGGTGGTGGAGAGTCTTCGGGCCTGGATTGCAAGCGAGTTTGTTTGGCTGTCTCGGCGTAAGTCACTGATCCAAGTGCCAGTATTAGATAGAAGGTTGACAAGTCGTAGATATCTTCCGACTTGTACCGACTCTGGCCATTGTCAGAATCCTGCAGGGCGATACAGCGTTCGATTACACCGCTCAGATAGTCCAAACGAAGCACTGGGTATACTGGGTGTACCCAAATCTCATAAGACCGAGTGAGATGTCTGATGTAATTCAGGGGAATGGGTGACTGGTTCGCTCGCCATTGAGCTCTTCCAGTGTTGCGCCACGGTGTGGCTGAGCGCGATCGCTCAGATGAAGGTTCATTCTCAGTGCTTGAAGGAAGTGATGAGCGTGCCAGTGACAATGCGTAGGTCATGAAGAATGTGCCACTCGATGGGCCCAGATAACGGGCTTCGCCCGTCGCGTTCAGAGCCAACAGACTGACATCCGCGCTGTGCTCCGCCGGGGACGTATCAGAGATAGGCACATCCGAAACAGGAATGAACGGACCTCCGTTTTCAACATGCGCGTTGGCCACTGGCTGGGTCCCGTGTTCTATGCGTGGCGTTAGGATCGTTCCAGTCGATACGGCACTACAATCGATGTCGTTCAAACGGCGAATTTCGCTTTCCAGCCATCGGATTCGAGTTTTAGCCAGGTCAAGTGCCCTGGTCAAGATGAGCAGTTGCAATCAAGTAGATACTGGATTGTATAGTCAACATACACCAACTTCTCGCCATGTCGAACTCTCACGTGGGGCTCACACGGTGCATCCAGACGCGCACATTGACGGCAGTTAGGTGCTCCAGTGCACTGTGACAGATATCAATGGTCGCTCCCGACATGTGGTCTTGCGCACGAACCTTAATCTTCTTCCGATGACACCTGGCGCATGCCCGAGATGATTGGCCGGACATCGACGAGATTGACTTGCTTGTCATTCGGTGTCGAGGACTGAGGCCACGGCGGTACGACGTTCTTTATGCATTGGCCGTAGGCGACGCCTATCTGTACCGGCGAAAATCGCCGAACTCGGTGGGGGTTACATAAGACATAGGAGATAAGAAAGTGCTACAGTATGGGTTTGGGTCGCCGGGCCTTGATGGGCGAGATATAGGGATTTCATGGTGTTCTAATCCGCCTCGTTTTGAAAAACACATCATCTTCGAAAAAGAAATACTTTCAATGGGCTCAATTGGCGAAATTCCAAGCTGGCAGCAAATAGCTGCGAAGAAGCGGGCCAGCCAAGCTGATGCAATCGCAAATTGTCTTGACAGTATCAAGAATCTCGACACCACATCGTCAGAACGTCTTTTAGATTCTGTCGCCGATGTCAGGGACATCCAAACCCATTTTATTGACGGAAGCCTAACGGCAGAACATGTGGCTGTTATATATATTCGACGGTTAGTGGATCAAACCTACTGCACACCACTAGCGTTGATGACTGAAACGATCCTGCTAGAGCCGCTCAGGCGCATAGACAGGTAAGGTTGTCAAGGCCCACCGATTTCAAGAAGCGTTAACTCACACTCTGCAGACAAATTGCTTGACAGAGATTCTCTTTTCCGATGCAATCCAACGCGCCCGCGAGCTAGATGATTTTTTCAGAGAGCAAAAACGACTTGTTGGACCGCTCCATGGTTTGCCAGTATCGATCAAGGACCAATTCAACGTCAAGCGCTACGACACCACTCTAGGATATGTGGGACGATCTTTCCACGAAGCGACCAAGGATGCTACCCTCGTCACGATCCTCAAAGGCTTGGGGGCGATTGTTGTAGCGAAGACGAATCTTCCCCAGAGCATACTGGTCAGTCACATCCAATGTCTCGTCTGATCTTTCATCTCAATAACCAAACATGTGCTCAGTGGGGGGAGACTGACAATCCGCTCTGGGGTCTAACGACCCACCCTCTCAACTCTGCTCTGACCCCTGGGGGAAGCACTGGAGGTGAAGCAGCTTTACTTGCAATGGGTGCTAGTCTTTGCGGCTGGGGTACTGACATAGGAGGTTCCATACGTGGCCCAAGTCACTTTTGTGGGATTTTTGGCCTGAAGCCTTCAAGCTCACGAATGCCGTACGCTGGTGCCTCGGTATCGCAAGAAGGCCAGGCCAACGTCCCCTCTTCTGCGGGTCCAATGGCCCCAACTCTGTCGAGCTTGACGTTGTTCACAAAGGCCGTGATCGATGCTAGACCCTGGAAGTATGACCCGAATGTCACACCTTTGCCATGGCGAGAGGACATTTTCCGGGATGTACAATCAAGACGTTTGACGGTTGGGGTCATTCTCGACGACGGTATTGTCGAGCCCCATACAGAAATTGTGGAGGCTGTCAAACAGGCAGTGGCACTTTTCGAGCATGCTGGGCATCGCATAGTCCCATGGTCGACTTCCGAGCACTCTCATTGCATCGAAATCATGGATCGGTTCTATCGTGCTGATGGGGGCATGGACATAAAGACTGAGCTAGATGTTGCTGGTGAGCCTGCAATACCTCATGTAGACGCCCTCATCAACGCCAACAGCCCTCTGACGGTCTATGAGTATTGGCAACTGAACAAGCAGAAGACTGCTGTTCAACAAGCCTACAATGACAAATGGAATCTCACCGGCGCCGGCGAAAATGATGAGAGTCTTCAAGATTCCGACGAGAACGTTGTCGACATTATCATCAGCCCAGTGATACCCCACACTGCGGTACCCCATCGTTCGTGCAAGTGGACCGGATACACCAAGGTCTGGAACTTTTTAGACTATACCGCAATGTCCTATCCATTCACGACGTTCAAGCAGTACAAGACAGAATGTCCGCCGACCTTAGGAGATGGTCCAAGAAGTAGTGCTACCTCAAGTACCAGTCACGAAACACTGGCATCAGTACAGGGAGGGGATAAACAACAGGAGCCTCGCAATGAGTATGATCGATGGAACAAAGGTCTCTACGACCCCGCTCTTATGGAAGGTTTGCCCATCGGAATTCAAATAATTGGACGCAGGTTTGAAGAAGAGAAAGTCCTCGGAGCTGCTCACGTGCTCGAAAAGCTACAGACCATTTCGAAGCACTAAAGGAGGAAGCTACAAGCGCCCTTACAGCAATCACTCTGAAAGGGTGCAGAGTTCAATTCTGGACGATTCAGACTATCAGTGTGTTACGTAAGTGATGAGAACACAGCGAACAGGAAGGGTATAGGTTGCGACTGCCTGAGACATAAGAAGCTGCAGCGTGTGATCTTGAATGATCTCTATGATATCTATGACATCTCAAGCAGAACGCAATTCCCGTCGCAGAATTCTTGTATGGGTTATAGAAGGAACGTTCCATAGAGATAGACTTTCGTACTGAACCAACGGTATAGAGCCTTCACTCGATTCATACTCTCGATCAATTCTTTCAAATACCAGTGCCTTGCCAGATCCACATCATGCACCCCTTGTAAGGACGACAGCCGACAGTGTTCCAGTTTTAGAAGTAACTCTCTCACTGCCAGCGGAGTATTTCTGATGTAGACTTCCTGTCTGGCTTACACGTGATCGGTTGTAGTATTTCTCAGGAGCAGCCTCTCGTTCTGTACGGATACTCATTGTGCAGGATGCTACGAATGGAATTGGTAGAGCTGTACACCATAACAGTACCTGTCTACTGCACCTATCCAGTTCATTGCCTTTTCGCCTTGATGGCATCAACTGGGTAAAGATCAAGAGTCAATGACAAGGTACAGAGCGTCGGTAGCGATCCATGTCACTTTGTTACAGCAAACATCCATGTCATCATTGAAGAAATCCAATCCACCCTACTAGAACATGCAGGTGGCGAACACCGTTTGAAAGCGTGAGCTTCGTAGACATAAGACTTCATGTCATGTCACAAGCATTGAATCGTGTCAATTGTCTCATTCAGCCCTTTTTGATAGAGCGACTCTGGCTTGCTTCGCGACTACCGACGACTTTTTCATCCAACCTCGTGGATAATGGAGACCGTGATCTTGAGTCTTTTCCATCCATCACGCTTTTGAGAATATCATTTCCAACGTGGCCTAATTTACCGAGATGCGCTACCAAGGCCGTATGTTCCCTTTGCAGCTCGCCTATGTGATTTGTCAAAGCTTCATTCTCTCGCCGCGCCAGATCCAGCTGGTCACGGAAGTCGTCACGTTCGCGGGTGATCTTTGATATATTATCGCGCTCGGTCTTCTTTTGTAGTCTTCTTTCCGCCCTTTTCTCTTCCTTAGCCTTCTTCTTTTCGAGCTTCTCAACTTCCTTGCGGTGTTTCTCCTCGCTCTTCTTCAGCTGGGCTTCATATCTTTCCTTGGCCTTGTCTTGTTCAGCGGATTCTCGCTCTTGAGCTTCTTTCACTTTGGCTGCCTCATGCTGCCGTTTCTTTTCGTATTTTTCGTCAAGTTTTATTCGTTGTTGCGATAGTTTCAATACTTCTTTCTCGTGTTGGTTGAGCTTTCGCCCTCCAGTTAAACGCTGGACGTCGCCAGATGAAGCTTGTGAGGGAAAACTGTCGAAGCTGTCCATCGAATGCTTGCGAGGACCCTCTTTATGGCCTGTCGCCGTCCGATGTATCTCCTCAGCCGACATAAACGACCGAATACTAGAAGAGTCTGAAGAATCGTCAGAAGAAGACCCGTCAGGTTGGTTGTGCTCCGTCAGATGATGAACAGCATTGGAGACTGTGGCGGGTGCAAAGGCTTCAATCCCTGCACCAATGTAGCCACCGACACTGGCAAGGATTCCACCAGAAGCTGCTACGCCATCTGAGTTTGCCGTTGCAGAGGTAGATTTGTGGTGCTGATGTGCGGTTGTCTTCGAAGGCGGTGCACCATCTTGAAGTAAAGCTATGTCAGCCGTCCCATCGGCGGTCTCCTGCGTTTTGACCTCTGACAACGCACATTGCAATTCATGGTCATCGCCGGGTGGCAAGATCTCGTCCTTACTGCAGGCCCAGTCCAAGAATTTGTGCACATCTATGAGCATTTGTCCAGGTGTACCACGTTCCACTAGGAATCTCGGAATACCACCACCAGGATCTGACCGTGTAATCATGATCCACTCAACGGGATTCAGCTCTGGATCGCCGGTCTGCCCTCCCTCGGCCCTTCCCGTTTTGCCTAAAGCTTGGTCATCCATGGAATCGCTCGCCGTCGTAGCGCCTCGCTGTCTAGTCGTTGTGTGATTGTCGTCTTCGTTATGAATTAGATTCGGTGTCGATTGCGAAACGTCTTTGGCAGCATGGAGCGAGATCTCTCGGATGAGCTCGACCGACTCGTACTGCCCTCGGATCAAGCCGTTCCTTGGTGGTGCATCGGGATGCCGGACCGGTTTCGACACGACCATGAAATGCCTCGGTATTTTGGTCACGCCATCGCTCAACTCGGCAGCGCTCTTCTGTGTCAAAGCATTCTCGCTGGTGATGAACAGCGTGAGGAAATCTCTGGGAGTGGTCGGCCCGGGAAACGAAGAGCTCAGCTCGTATACCTCCACCGTTCCAGTGCCCGAAACCTCCTCATGAACCAGCCTTCTATCCGCCCCTATACCTCTAATGTTTCCAGCTCCCGGTCCTCCCTGCACAGCTAGGGCTTCCGGAAACTCCCTCTTCATCGCAGCGCAGAACTTGGAAAAGCCGAGGCCTTCGTGAACACTCCTCCTGGCAAACCAGGCGCCGTGGCGGTCATGCCCGGCCATTTTGTAGACGGCCACATTGAGAGGGTTCTGACTGTGACTGAATTTCATGGGCTTGCCCCAATTGCTCTGCAGCTTCTCGTGTGCGGCGTCTGGCGGGTAGGGCCTGGCGGTCGAGGCCACCATGTCCTTGTGTGATTTGGCGGCATTAGGGGTGGATTCGGCGGGTTTGGCAGAGGCGAAAGGGGTTCCATTGGGAGGCGGTGGAACCGAGTTGCAGATCAGCTCTCCAGCGTGGAAGCAGTCGGTGATGTACTTGGCGAGATTGTCCTGCGGAACATCTGCATAGTCGGTCGGGCTCAGATACTCAAGCGCTTCGTGGAGATCGGACATTGTGGTCGACAGCAACGGGCAACACGTGCCCTGTAAGAGATCGACGAGCTTCCTCGGGATAGAACAGGGGTTATTATAGCAAAGGTGCCCGGCAATGTTCTAGACGGTGCAAGTCTTCTATGTAATCGAAAGCATTGCTAGCTAATTGGATTTACTAAGCGCACGCACTGAAGCATGTAGCCAGCAGCCTCATTTGCAGAAGATCAAGAGGCTTTTTCAGCTGTGTAAGGGGTCGGAGAGAGCGGATGCTTGAAGCTTCTGAGCTGTATACAACCTTTTACTTGGGTATTGCCTTCCATACCTACTCGAACGGGTGAAGTCTTGCTTTGTGGTTATTCCAGTGATGGTGATGTCAGATGGCTGATGCTCCACCTCCGCTATCGACGTCAGGTCGATTCCTACCCACTTATTCATCTGTTTATTAACCGCTTTGAGCATCCATACTTCCGCTTCAGCCGTTTCTGTAGGCTTTTGGGCTTTTAATGTCAATGTGTAAGATCTCACGTAATTGCGCTTCACTACAATCGCCGTGCACACGACACTGGATATCGACATGATCTTCCAGAATCTAGATCTAACTGTCATGTAGACATAAGTGTATCACAAGCCCTCTACAATACCGGTGTTGCGGTTGCATTGGCTGTCTCAGTAACGAACTTCCGCGGCTCGTGTCGATCAACGGCTTCTCCACCATCTGCTATCAGTCAGCTGCGTAGTTTCTGGGGTTAGTTAGCCGGGGAATCATCATTCCATATGGATAGGTGAAATCGAGTGCTCGAAAACAGGGAACAGAGTGTGCAGAACAGGTTCCCTACTAACATATCAGAAGAACATATCTTCGCTGTGGGATCGGTCGACCCATTGCGCTTGTTCTCAGCTTCTACTAGCTGTATTGTACCATTTGACTATCTATTGGGCTTGCTCTCTCCACCCTCTAGCCTCTACCACTGGCCGCGTGTCCGGAAGTTCGAAAAGGGTGATAGAGCGCTGTATTGGGGAATGCCGATATTTAAAGCGCGCAAGGTCGGTATAGTGAAGAGAGATAGGAATTGATGGCTCTCTGACTACCAGAAACTTCGGCCGAGATGTCGTCACGACCAAAAATACCTGTGGACGCAGAACGGTTGACATCATTAGGTGCTACGTTCGATCGACAGTCCTGATGTCCGAGGGGCTGAACAAGGCATAGGGTGCGGGTAAGCATTATGCATCTGTGAACTATACTTCAGGTTGTGTTAAGTGAGCCCATAGATGGCGCACAATTATTCCACAGGCAGGAGGCTTTGAAGCTGCAACGAATGCTATTCTATTCGCCGCGATAGAGCTAGGCAAATGCCTGCACTGGTAAGGGCGGGATGTCGGCCAAGGAGGTATCTATCTTGTAGAAGAGGTTTCATCGAGTTTCCTCATCATCGCGGATTCTTTTTGAGCTTAACAAGTTGAACAAACGTTGAGAACGCACTTGGAAGCTCTCGAGATGCAGCGTTCGCATGGAGAGTGACAAGGTGGCCCAATGCATTGGGAAGAAAGAACGCCAAGCCCACAATGCTACCCCAACTGAGACCGTGGCAGACGACGCTGCTAGCACAGTATCCACAACATGATCGCATCGAGATCGATCAATGGTGTTGTCACTGGCTGTTCAAAACGTTGCCGAGGACAGTCGTGTTCGAGCATCATCAAGAACCAAAAAGGGCCAATCCAATCCTGCTTCGGTGGCCGTGTTGCCCCACCTGGCCCGGTCATCGTCCGTCGTCTTTGCTGCGTACTAATTGCGCAGTTCATATCGGTAGTGGCTTCATGTCTCACGCGATAGATACGTATTCCCTCCGTCTGGTCCAAATCGTGTCGATGGGATGTCGATGATGAATGGCATAGACGACACAGACGTACAGCAAGAGTAGTAATATCTGGCAGCTGATAGGCGGAAGCTTCTCCGTCGCACTTGATTGGCTACACCCGGTACACGCCCAAACGTGTACGGTAGCCGTCTAGAAAAGCCCTGGAAAGCGCCCGGATGGGATCGCTGATTGCTATATTTGGCCTTCAACTGCATTCGTTGGGGGAGGGCCATTGGCGAGGGGGAGTGAAGACAGTTGTGGAAATTGGCAGTCTTTCATGAGGCTCTTCGCTATTGCTACCTGCATTATGCCTAGCTATCTACCTGGCTATCTACCTAAGTGGCGTCGGTGCTGAGGATCCACGATTATTAATCACTGACGGCCAACGTGTGCACTCATTATCCGGCGCAACCAGGGACCTCCGCCCTTTGGCTACGGTGCCATCTTCTGTCTGCCCTTGTTCGTCGTTCCCTGCCTATTGACGTCCGTACTCAATACTGAACGAATGGCTCGTCTTCCCAGCGATTCCGCGATATACCGCTATACACATGCCGACGTAGCGGTACAGCGGTCGCCAACGGGAGACGCTTTGCCTCGCTGTGGAACGCCACTATTCTCTAGCGGGAAGAGAAGAAACGGGGCGATGTTCCGCGGGCAGTCTCCACGACCGATCGTGCTGCTGGCGTGTGATTGTGATTGTGACTGTGATTGCAAGCGACCTAGGGCTGGCAGTGCCCCGGCGTGTTGGAATCTGCAGTAGCGTCGGCGTATGGCCATCGATCGTGCAGTCGTAACCCATGCGACATGAAATAATACGGTTCGGCTGGGGCATCGGTCTCTGTCGATGCTCGAGATCGGTTCTGCTGTCAACCGCCAATGATCTCGTCAACCACGGTCTCTGTGATGACAGGTCCGCCCTTCAAGACCGCATCGAGACTCTGGGCAGGATTGGGCAGCATGCCCTTCTCACATGCAGCGGGTAACTGGTCCCAGCATCGCTTAAGCATCTCAGACATGAATTGCTCTTCTTGCAGCTCGAGGTGCTGTTGCAGCTTCTTCTGCCTTCGCGCCATGCGGCTACGCTTCACCCTCATGCCATTGGTTGTGCCACCCAATGGTGCGAGGACGGGACTTGCAGGCAGTGACGTCTCGGGCGAGGAGGGATCCAAGGGTGAGGATGGCGTGCTCAGGATCTCGTCCAACTCCAGGCATTGGTGGATGAGGCCCTCGACGCCGTTCCTCGTCGACACGGCCTTGGGCATTACACTCTCGAGATAGTCAGGTCCCCACAGAGGGTCCTGCTCGAGTGCCATCTGCAAGCTGCTAGCGAAAAACATGAAGCTCGGAAGCGTGGGACCCTCGAGGGTGAAAGGATAGTGAACGTCGCTTAGTAGGCAGGCGGCATACAGAAGCCTAATGGTGAATTCGGAATCGAGAGAGTGGTCGACTACGCAGGCCGGGCAACCTTTACTATGGGCCCAATCGCGTTCGTTCTCGAAAAAGCATTGCAGCCAGATGAAGGCACCACGAGCTTCTCCAGTAAACGCGAACTCCAGTTCCTCCACTCGGGTGGCTCTGGTGGCCTGCGCGGCAATGTCGACAGCTCGATCGTACAGTTCGACTATTGGGACGAGCAAGGCGTGTAGGACATCGCGGGTGATCAGCCAACGATCGAGGTTCTCCAGATGGGCTGGTGTGTGTTCGTCGCAGAGGCTTGAATCGGTTAGCATCGAGGTCATCAAGTAGGCAATTTCGCTATTCGAAGGTGGGACTCACTCGTAACTGTAATGCTGCGCAAGGTGATGTCTGAGAATCATGAACCCGTCGGACTGGGATAGCATCTCGACATCCTCAGGCGCTAGGAAGAATGGCGAGGCATTAACGCAAGGCATGCTGGTGGTGGATTCCTCAATAGTTGCAGGAATCATGTCGGTGGCGATGGGGGCATCAGCAACGTCGATCGGAAGCGAGAGGCATAGGTTTAGGAGCGGTTGGCGAAGATGTTATATCGATAAGAATCTTTTCGAGGCGGAGATACAACGGGACTGCTGCGTTGTAGAGTACCGTACAGGACCAGAGTCAGGTACAGTATTGCAGGATACTAGCTACCTAATGTATATCTGCCGGGCGTTTGCAGGAGTAACAGATTTATGGGTCTGCGCGGCGGAGGGCAAGCAGTGCTAACAGGTCAGCTGGTACCTTGTCAGGTTAGTACTGTAGTATAGTACCAACACAGTGTACAGCGGAATAGTACCTCTGCCAAATCCACCTGGCACCCTTGCCTGCTGCAGATGTGCCTCCCTGCCTACCAGCGAGCAAGGATACCAGGATCATGTTATTGGGGAGAGGCAGTCGATCAGCGCGACCAACGGATGTGCCGCGGTAGCATACGTCGCTGACAATAGTGTATACTGCTCGTCCGCTGTAACCTTGCTCACCTCCTACTGCACCACAACCTGCCATCTTGTCCTGTCCTGGTTAGATTTCGGGTGGCGTTGTAGCGGTAGTGCATGATGCTGCTGTCATCGCTCTCGTCCACCCTCAGTCGGAACCTCGACAGAGTTAGAGTCAGAGTTGCTGCTGCGGTGGTAACGGCATTCCAAGGGCAGGCCGGCTGCGGCGGGTCGACTCTACAGTGCTCTCGAGCGCCGAGTGCCCTCTTGAGAGCATCTCGCCTCGCCTCGACTTGGTCTAACGTCGGACGGCTAGAAAGGACAATGGGTGATGGATGTCCGGGAGCGGGACGTACTGGATAGGTGTCTACGGTGTAGAGCATACCGTACTGTACAGTATCTGTTCTCGAAGGTGCGAAGAACCGAACGAAAAAAGAAGCGAAAATGGCCAGTCAATCCCATCCCAGACGAGACTAGACGAGAGGGCGATGTATGTACTGTACTGTATCTACGGCTCTGTCTACATCTGCGCGCACGAATGGACGGAGACGGCCGTCATTTCCCCATTTGGTATAGCAACGGAGCTGGATGACTGTTTCTCGGTCAGCTTCGGGCGGTCAGCTGGCTGCAGGTGGCCTTTTCGACTCTGTCACTCCCTCACTCCCATCCCTAACAAGCTGCGGCAATGGGTGAGGGAAGTCTGGTATGCTAGGCACGATACCCTACCTCCTAGGCGACGCTGCAGGACCGCACCCGACTACAGCACCGCAGGTATGACAGCCTATCTAAAAGAAGGCGTCTACTCCTCGATAGTGGCCAAGGGGATTGCGTACTGAACCTCCTAGTTTTAAGCCCCTATCTATGATCTGCCTCTGGGCGCAAGGTATTGCCAACCTACCAAGATCTCTATCTGGGAGGCAGGTGGCAATGCCAGACAGAGGACGCGCAATCACAATGCTATTACCGCATGCAGTAATCAGGCGGTGTCATGATATGAGGAACACCCCCCACCCTCTCCACTCCCTCTCCTTCGTCTCCCACTTCGCTCTCCTCCTCCTCCTCCTCCCCGCCGTGCCGCATTCCTAAGAGATGAGTTGGCAATCTCCAGACCCGTTTCCCACTGCCGAACCCCATCGCCTCTCGTCTGCCCTTTCACTCGCCCTATTTGCTCACCCCATGGGTCCTCTCCATCTCACTGCGACAAGCAACACCACCTCCTCAAACCGTTTCCACATTTCCACGTTTCCCCTCAGCCCATCGTCCCAGCCCGTGCGCCCGCCAAGCCTTCTAGATTTCACGTCCCGCAGAGCCTCAGGGTCCCGCGTGGCGCCGCGTGGTTTTCGAGAACAGTCGCCCGTACCCAGATATTCCGCGGTCAGGGCTCTCCTATACGCGCACCTTCGCATTCCCCTACGGTATGATCGTGGTGAGGAATTACCTTCTGTACTGTAGTGAGTGAGTGGGTCGTTTATGCCCCAAACATGTGCCGCACTTCAGCCATTCGAGTGGAGGATGATGATGACTGTACTGCACTTTGTATGCACTTTCCACCTGGATACCTCCTGGGGCTATAGATGAGGATGCTCTCATCCAACGACTCTGGGAGCTGTCTTCGTCCGGTTATCGGCGCAGGATGGACACTACGGCGTTCGGATTATACGGTATCACCTCGAGGCATGACTCCAACGAACTTCGGCACCCATACAGCAGCACCGTGTACTACTGTCAACCGTGGTGACATGTAGCGCTATAAATCGACAGCAGCTTCTAGCTTTCAAAAGAGGTCCCTGTCTAGGTGCAAGAGCGCAGTGCGCTTGGATATTCTCCACTTCTCGCCTAGTACACATCGCGCAGACTCTTAAAGACGTCCTGATGTTTCCAGTGATCTATCCGACCATATGGCTATTCCTCTACATTTGCATGCTCTTGCCGCACGCTCGCCACGTCCTTCGTGAAGGCAAGCCTTTCGAAATCAGTCGCAAGTCCTTCTGCTCTGCCACTATCGCCCACTCTGCGGGTGTGACTCAGGTCCATATACACGCGTAAGTTGCGGGTGTCCCGGACGTTTTCACGTCCCCTTCCCTGAAAAAGCTGCCTGAGCAGGTCTCGTGCTTTGGTTGTTGATAGCTTCCCTTCCGCCATTGCCATGGTAAGGGTGCCCTTATAGCTTATTGCCGCGAACGGGTAAGCGATCGAAAGGATGCGGTAAGCTTGCAGGCAAAGCAGGAAGTAGAAGCGCCATTCCATGTCAGTCGAGCTCGTGAGAACGGCGTGCGAGACATAGATCATGGCCGGATTCCACCACGCGTGGTAGTGGGATTCAGGGTAGTGGAGTTGGAAGAGGATGAGGATCCGTTTGAGCTGGCAGATAGGTGCCTGTGACACCTCGTCCGGGGACCATGCTAACCCTGTGGAGGCGCAGAAACTGAGCCCTTTTCCCACCCAAGGACGCATCAGGAACATAACTAGGCAGTGATAGTATATGCTAAGAGTTGATGTCAGCTATGCAGTGCGGCAAGTCATCGCGTTGGACTGTCCAGGTCTCCGGGCTTACTGCATGGTCATGACATGGTGCGGACTCAGGTCGTTACGAGCACAGCAATTAGGAAGATCTGCGGCCCACTCGAGGAGCTTGCAATAAGTCGTCTCCACGATATTGGGGGGCAATTCGCCCATAGCCTCAGCATTGGTACGGTGAGCCAGTGCATGCTCGGCAATGACGAACAGACTGCATACTGAGGTGAACGTGCTCCCCATATACCAAGGTAGGTGAAAGCCAAGTGTTCCAGGCATTGGAAGCGACAAAGGCGGCTTCGGTAAAGGTTTCATGTAGAAGAAAGCAGAAATACTGTCACCGTCAGACGTTCACCTGTTGGTAGGGGAGAAGTGGAGGTGACCCACGAAGTAGATGCAAAATAACCCCAAGCGATTCCGACTCTCCAACGCAGGTTGTTGCTGGGACATGCAGAAGCCGTGGACTCTCCTGCATGAAGATGCCCATGATGGAGACCTAGTCTCTCTGCCATTTCATCAGCGCGTTGACTGAAGCATCGAGCCTCGAGATCAAAGCCACCAGTTGCGCCGGAATAGTCCATCAGCCTCAGCGCTGCTAAGTTTACCAATTCGTCGGCATTCGTCTCGGCTTGCCACAGCTCTCTAGCTTCCGCAAAGAACTTCAAATGCAAATCCCATGCCTCGGAGTGGAGGATCTCGTATGCTTGCTATTATCGTTTTACTCAAAAGTCTCTCGTTCCCGGATCTCGTTCGATCTTACCACAGCATGAGACAGAAGCGCATTCACAAGAAAGCGCGAGCAATAGTCAGTCCGCTGGCATACCAGATCGCTAACAAAAAGACTGGCGTCGAATAGCGCTATGATTGGGTGCTCCGTTTGTAAATATAGCGATATGGCTGCGGCGGCATAGTCGTTCGAAATTGGAACGTTAGTCCAAAACACAATTTCCAACCCTTGAAGGCGAGGGTCGCATAGCGGGTAAGACACGGAAGGGTTGTTAGGATCCGAAGCATGAACATCGAGCTTCATTCTGCCTTGCGTTAGCAAAGTTGATGCAAAAGTTCATATTTCCATCTATCACAAATACCTAATGATCCTGTCCAGGCGTTGCGATGCCGAAGGACCTAGCAGATCTCTCGCGACAAGTTGCGGATTGTTGAAAGCCAAGATCTTGGGATATGCCTTTGAATGATGCACTGACAACTCAGCTTGCAGATCCAATCTCGCAGGGTAAGTCGGGGCTTGTTGCAGTGGACGTTCTAATATCTGATGGTCTGAGAAAGAAAGTTGGTGAGACTGTATTGCGTCCGATGTAGCTGATCTTGAACTGCTGGAACTCAAACACCTGCTGAAGCCAGATGAAGCAACATTCGCCGGTGTAGAAGTCAGATAGTCAACGAAGTCTCGCAGCTCCCGCAGTTCGCCCTTCAAGGTCTCGTGCTCGCGTCGTAGCGCCATCTGTCTCGTCTCTTCTGCACTCTGGGTTGCGTAAATACACTTAATCCCTCTCAAGCAGCATTGCTTGCACCTTGGC
Organism: Scorias spongiosa; assembly: GCA_018467035.1. Lineage (NCBI taxonomy): Eukaryota > Fungi > Ascomycota > Dothideomycetes > Capnodiales > Readerielliopsidaceae > Scorias > Scorias spongiosa. The sequence goes on from JACSZZ010000001.1 coordinate 1,754,526, forward strand.
CTAGACGTATCGCAGTGTATACTCGTTAGCTGCGTCTGTGCTACAGAGGCCAGCAAGTCATCTTTCAAGGGCATACGGCGGTCTTTCGAGCCCTACATGCGTTGCACGCCGCCCGCACAGTCGTTCTCTTCCTCACTCGCTGCGGATCGGTAGGATGCCTCGACAGACCGCCGCTTGAATCCATGTTATGCGTATCAAACTTTCTGGCGGTCGATAGATCGGCACGGGAATCGCTGCAGGTTGAGACGCCCTACGAGAGAAGACTTTGTGCTCCTGCATATGGCCTTATCCTGAAAAGGTGTGGATAGGGTTCGAGTAGAGCAGCGATAGCAATTACCTGCCGCCTTCGCTTCCCTCGCAAATCTACAGACGGTCCAGCATATATCTGTAAACAGTGCCATGTAGGCACCATGAATAAGTACTGCTGGGTGACAATCAGCGAATGTCGGACCTACCACCGTAGCCTAGGTACCTAGATTATCTGTGTCTCGCCATCCTGGACCTCTCGTGCGCCACCCCCGCTTCTTTCGCGATCACGAAACTGGCTCCATCAGCTTGTACGACACGTCCCCCTAGAGAGGTATGGACAGCCCAATAGTCGACCTCCACGTCCGACTGGACGGCGTTCCTCTTCCCCTGCGTTGGACGGCTCACATGTGGTTCAAGCCATCCTCGCCATCAGGTTGGGGCCATGAGGTCGCTTTTGCGAGGCATTGCACAAAGGGCATTCAGAGCAGCCAAGACCTTTCACTTGACTCTCGGTTGTGTTCGAGAGCCTGCTGCGTCCGTTCAATGTAAGGTTTCCGGCGGCCAGCACTTGATTTCGAGGCGTTTTTGTCTCGCCGCAGAAGATCGGCATTCTTCAAATGCTGTGGCTTCGCCGGGCGTGTTGGATCTTATACATACCCTAGCAATCTGATTGCACGATCAGAGGGTACAGGCGTTGCTTCTACTCATCGATTGCTCTCTAATCCTTACGGCGATCTTGAACCTACGCAGTGTCCCGATCGGGCACGGAAATGCTTAGCAGAAACGAATCACCAAATCGCCGCATGCAGCAGCTATCCCAGATTCTTGTGCAGCTCTCCTGCAGCCCTGCCACTTGCTGGGTTTTGGCTCGTAACCAACGAAGCATAGCTACCTCCGGAGGTAGGTATCTTTGAGGCGGCGAGCTGTTGTGGCTGGCGTCCAGCTGTAACGAAGCATTGGCTGATGGCTGCGGATGAATGCGGATCCTCCAAGGTTTGTTGCTACGCGGGGAACTGCATCATGTGAGCGTTGGCTGAGCGATAGATGCTTGCGCCTTCTAATTGGTGGCATCATTCCCAACCGTCAAGAATCTGAGAGCTTGCGTCGTGCCGAAACCGCCACATGTGATGAACCCCGGAACTTTCGTCCGCTCGACAAGGAGCCATCAAGCTCGCAACCTTCCCGTATTGAGCTCAGAGCTTTTGTGCATTGCAAAGCCGCGTCCACGCATTCACACCGAAGACATCTCAGAAGCCATTAGCACCGTCAGCTCGGAAGGCATGCACTTTTGGCTCTGGCACGCCATCGGATTCTTGAATCATGGCTTCGAAACGAAATGACCAGGAGCGCAGCGCTGAGCCCGACTTGCCACCACGCAGTCGGCGACCGAGGTATCGTGTGGTCCGCGAAGCTTGTAAAGCTTGCCGATTACGGAAGAGCAAGGTCTGCTACATTCATTCATCTCAATGCTTCATCCAGTTTTTGACAATTTCCGTCAGTGTAACGGGCTTCGCCCATGTACCCTATGTGCAAGCAGGAGCACTCTGTGCGAGTATGAGGCGCAGCCTCAGGAGGGAGAGACCCGTATACAAGCTTTCAAGCGAAAACACTATGATCTATCGCGAGCTTTCGGAACTTATGAGACGCTGTTTGGTATGCTCAAGAATCGGAACGAACAGGATGTCGCTGCGATCATACGCCATATCCGAAACGGCTTGAGCCCGGAAGAGATTGTTGGACTTGTGCCGGACAGAGATATCGCTCCTAAGCTTTGCACTTCATACCAAGTCGCATCCGATGTTCTGCTGGTGAATCTTCTCCACAGCACCGGTTCCCTTCATGATATTGTGAAACTTGCGTTGGATTCCGCCGGCCGGGCCCAATTACCAGAACCTCAGCACTTCGCGGTCATGTGTAATCGAGTTGTTCCTCTAGCCTTCATAGAGAGGATATTGCGAGAGAGTCCAGGGCGCATCAGCAGCGGCAACGTTGGACAACCGCTTAACGGTCTTAACCATTTTCCTTCCGAAGACGCCCAGCTCAAAGTAGATTCATTGAATGATGATAATGGCTATTCTGCAAACGAAGACATTGTCCATCATCCGCATCGTGTCCCGGCAGCGCCTTGGACAACAATAACCGATAGCGATGAAGCTGTATCGCACTTGATCTCCCTCTTCCTAGCATGGATAAACCCAACTTGGCTTTTCATCGAAGAAGATCTCTTTCTCAAAGGTCTGTCAGACCTGATTTATTATTATTTTTTTTTTTTAAAAAAAAAAAAAGATCATACCAGGGTCAATTTGAGCGCCAGCTAGCTGCTGACTGTGGACTTGTAGACATGCGCTCGAAGAAACCGGACTCGGAATTTTGTTCTCCATTCCTTGTCAATAGTATCTGTGCGATTGCAAGTGTAAGCCTACATATATCCGGTACCTGTTGTGGCTCCCGTTCACCGATGAACAGTTACATTCTGAAAACGAAGTCGCCTTCATAAGTGGTGGTCCTGAAAGAATCACACGTGGGTTGCACTTTCATGACGAAGCTGTGCGACTCTGGGCACTTGAAAATTCTCGTCCAACAATCACCAATATGCAAGCGCTCTGCATCTTGGCCTTAGAGTTGGTGACTGTAAATTTCCTCTACGCCATCGGTGGCTGATTGTCTCTAGGTCGAATTACCGCGCGAAAGATCGGCTCGGCTTGACTCTCGTTCCGATTGCCGCACACCTTGACAAGCAAGTTCCGGTAAATCTTGATGCAAGGCGCTATTCGGAAAAGAGTGTGTCGGAGAGGGATTATCTACGGGCTAGACTATCCGCTCACTGCATGGTTCATTGCACGCATATGTACGAAAACATCTTCTTCGCAGACGATCCATTGAAAATTTCTAACTGCCATAGAATCATGACTCTAGCATTTATGAGCAACGAAACAGTAGAATCTCGGCGGTCTGACCTCCCGAGTATCCTCTCCGTGTCCACTGACCGAGTCGCTCTTTGGGTAGGCTATCCAATAGCGAAAGAGCCTGTAGCTTGCAGGCCGATCGTATATCTACAAGAACGTTGCAAACTCACGGAACTGTTTGAAGAGATGCATACTCTGATGCTGACTGGGGGTGAGCGACGTAACGAGACCATTCAAGAATTTGCGGCCGCTGTAGATGGGTTATCAGCGAAGATGCAAAACTGGTATAGGCATTTACCAGTCGAGTTGAGTTATAGATGGCCAATGAGCACGGCGGTGTGGGAGCTACAGTCAGTTCACCGTTTCCGACTCGCATTCAATCCCGATTTATTGATCACCTTATACAGTGCCTCGTACCTTGCGTTCTCGATGCTGCTTCGGATTATGGCAAGAACTCGAATTCAAAAAGGAGAACATCTGTCCGAAGGTCGTCCGGGAGATCGACCCGTTGCTTCTGAGGACGGCGATATTTCTGAAAGGCTTGGATCACAGCTAGAGCAAGAGCACCTATCTTACGCAATACCCTTGGCTCATAGGGCCGCTCAGATTCTCCGCGAGTTTAGGGAGAGATACGGGTTGAAGGTCACACCAGCATGGCTCCTACAGTTGCAAGCAGTGGCTGTGAATGTGCTCCTGCTGGACCCAGAGCTCGCAAATCCGATGCTGATTTTGTACCAAGAGCATCCAGATTGTCCTATCCAAAACTCGCGCGCGGCATTCGACGAGGTCTTTCGTTGTTTACTCGGTACCGGAGTCGAGGTCATGATTGCTAGGGGGATCGCACGAATGACTTATCACACCGCGATGAGGCAAAGGATTCCCCTATCGCGACAGACGTGGTCTCTGTTGCAAGTCATGTCTGATACGGCGTGGCGTCCGTCTGACATATCTTTGGTGAACTCTTGCTTTCCGAACTTTGCAACTATCAAAGGACAGGAAGACAACGAGAGGATGACGGAATTGTTGTCTAAATGGGAGTCGATCAATCTTGACTAGAAATAGCACTTGCTCCAGGCGACGTCGCAATTGTTGGAGGGTTGCGATAGAAGTAATACTAATTCAAGCGCTGGTACTATAGACGGCGCCGAGCATATCAAGGTATCAAACCACTGAAAGCTCTTGAGATCTACTGGTAAGTCATTGGAACATTGTGACACTGCCGTGTGATAAGCGTCGGACGACATAGTTCCCCATATAGAGTATCATGCTTGTAGGCGGATACGGCCTGGCTCAACGATCATTCACCTTGGCCAATGTAATCCTATTTCGCTTCGCTTTGCATTTCGACAACGCCCGTTTGTTTCACTTCTACAAGCTCAAGCAGAGGGTGTTCTGCTAAATTGAGCTTCCTTCGTAACAGCGTACATTAAATGTTATCATACCCCTGTAACATGTCTCGAGTTGATCTCGTCACCTAGGTATCTACATCAGGCTACTTAGCCGCTCTCTCCCCAATGACGGGTCTGGTGTGGTTGGTTCCAGAGTTTCCATATTATATATCACCCGACATCTTCCATGACGAGACTCCGTGATCCTTACCCCAAGACACTATATCACATGCAAATACCGTCAGTGCCCTGGGTCAATAATGGAGCTTCCGTACGTAGGACCAGGTAAACCAATGGACATGACTCCCGTCCAGGGCTGTCATAACGCCAGATGACGATGAGGTTGTCTTGGCATCGGGGTCCGGGGCCGGCCCAGTGCAACTCGTGGGGAGCTAGGTAGGTACTCTATCTGCCTTGCCCGCCAACAAATACTGACCTGACCATCGACATCGTTCACCACAAACGCCTGTTAGGCTGTCTACCTAACAGCCTTCCCAAACCCCCTCCTCGAAGCCGTCCAGCATGAAAGACCCTTTCCCATTCGAGGCACCAGTTGCCCTAGTAAACGCCGTCAAGCCGCTTTGTGATGCCCTCGGCCTGACGACACTGCCGCTCCACATCCATGAAGTCATCTTCGCAGCCGGCCTGTACTCAGTCGCCCAGGGCATACTGTCGCCTGCACTGTCCAAAGCCATCTGTCCCGAGCTATACAGCAAATTCGACAAGCGCACCCGTGCCAATTGGAATGTCCATGTTGTCAGCTTCCTGCAGAGCTGTATCATCTGTGCCCTGGCTCTATATGCTATCGCGGCAGACCCGGAATATCAAGACTGGCGTCGGCCGGAGAACTGGTCGAAGAGATTGTTCGGCTATGATGGCATGTCGGGATTTGTACAGGCCATGGCACTGGGATACTTTGTGTGGGACCTCTACATGTGCATAAAATACATCAAGATCTTTGGAGTCGGCATGCTTGCTCATGCCATAAGTGCCCTTGCTGGATTCATGCTGACCTTCGTAAGTCCCGATCATTCGTTACGCCGCCTGGATATCTTTCTAACATCTCCCTAGCGACCATTTAACGGATTCTACGCCCCTATCTTTCTACTCTACGAACTCTCCAGTCCCTTCCTCAACATTCACTGGTTCTGTGACAAACTCGGCCTCACAGGAAGCATCTACCAAGCTGTCAACGGCGGCTTTCTCATGGCCGTCTTCTTCTGCTGTCGCCTTGTGTGGGGGCCCTATAACAGCTACAATTGCTTCCACGATCTCCGCGTTGCCCAGCAGGCTGGCCATGGCGATTGGACAACTGCGAACATTATCGCCGCGAAGCAGGCAGAGCTACTGCAGGGCCGTGCTTTCTATGAAGAACATACCGGTCTTCGAGTCTCCAACATCGACATCTTGACTGGAACTGCAACGGCCTACGTGGCCCCAGTGCAATATGCACCACTGTGGCTTGGAGGTACTTACATTGCTGCGAATATGACCCTCAACGTTTTAAATGTGCTCTGGTTTTACAAGATGGTAGAAACCATTCGCAAGCGTTTCCCACCTCCTTTCGGTACAAAAGGAGTCGAGCAGAAGTCGTCGAAAGGGCGAAAGAATAGCTTGGGGCAGGACATTTCAGAGTCCATAGGTGGGGGTGAGGTTCCTCTAGAGAGCAACTTCAACGGTAAAGTGATCACCAGCGACTCCACAAGGTCCGTAAACGCAGACGGATCAACAAGCCTCGAGGTGGGAGGTAAGAGTTTGAGGACTCGGAGGAAAGCGTAGTTGCTTGGGAGACTTTTTGACGCTCTCGGCGCTATCTCCTAGGACTTTCATACTTTACACTAGCGAGACTCGCAATGAACGGCGTGGGCATTGGAAACACCTAGATAGACTCGTGCTAATCCATTTAAACGAATTGTATTTTGGCCTACTTGCCATCTTTCGCGTGTCATCAGTCAACCTGTGTGGTGCAATTTCGGTCGAAACCATAGGACATTGGACGTGAGATTGGGCAAGAAGGCTGTGTGTGTATCGTAGGTCGAATTGCAGATACTATCTACCCAGATTAGGTATCTAGTCTCATCGTAATATCATGTGCTTCATATACACGAGCGCGGGACTGGACCCTTATCCGTGTCTGAGTTAGGTTAGCGCGAATGTTAATTGGCCTTACAATCTCAAAAAGTTCTATAGGAGTATTCGGCGTAACCGGTGCATCACCTCCTCTCCCATTCAAAACCATTTGTTTTATCAGCCATTCTAATTTTGCAAAGCGCAAGGCCATCGCTATCAGCACGCCATCATCAAGCGATACTTCATCTCGAATACACATCCAATCTTAGAATGCGTAGGGCGTTCCAGCGCTTCAATGCGCATGTCCCTCACGTCCGATCTGCGCTGAAGAGCAGTGGTGTCTCGCGACAGCTAGCTCTTCAGTCGGACTGGCTGCTTGATCTTAAGGATGTCAAACACTCCTCCCTTCCTTCGACGCATAGAGCGTTACACCAGACCTCGAGACTACGGCAAATAGCTGCCACATCGCCGGAGCAATCGAGTCCCGAAGCCCCCGTAGAAAAAGTCACGCCATCGCTCATCACCAGGTTCGAAGACCTTGAGAGAGATAACATAGTACATCGCGTTGTTGTCAGGACGTTGACGCAAGAGATGGGTCTAGCGGACATGACAGAGGTGCAGACCAAGACCATCAACCAGGCATTGAGCGGCAACGATATCATTGCGCAGGCAAAGACTGGCACCGGAAAGACTCTTGCTTTCCTTCTTCCCACCCTCCAAAATATACTCAACGTTGACCCCTCGCTTGCACAGCGGACGGGCGGCAGGCGCGGTCCACGGTCGACCGCTGATGACATTAGAGCCCTCATCATCTCGCCCACCCGCGAGCTGGCAGAACAGATTGCAGCAGAGGCGCGGAAGCTAGTGAGGAATACCGGCGTCATTGTACAGACAGCTGTCGGAGGCACTCAGAAGTCGGCAGGGCTCAGAGCCATCCAACAACAGGGTTGCCACATCCTTGTGGGCACACCCGGTCGCTTGAAGGATATCTTTTCCGACCCTCGTTCTGGCGTCCGAGCTCCAGATCTATCAGCGCTGGTATTCGATGAAGCCGATAGATTGCTGGACCAGGGATTTTGGCCCGAAATTCAAGATATTATGCGTCAACTACCTACTGCTGCCGAGAAGGATCGCCAAACCATGATGTTTTCTGCTACAGTTCCGCGCGAGGTTGTTGACCTGGTGCGCTCAACATTAAAGCCTGGTTTCGACTTCGTCAGGTGTATTCGTGATGATGAAGAGCCAACTCACGCTCGTGTACCCCAGAAGGTCGTGACCTTTCCAGGTTTCGAACACGAGATGCCTGCACTTGTCGAGCTGTGTTCGCGCAACGTCCTGCAACCACCAGAGTCAGGCAGGCCCTTCAAAGCGATCGTCTACTTCAATTCTACAGCCGAAGTCACGCTTGCGTCTGACATATTGCGTAGTCTAGAAACACCTGGTTCCAGACAGTCAGATGCCTTCGGATCTGTCAGAGCACCTCACCTCTGGGATCGTGATTGCAAAATCCTTGAGATCCATTCCAAGCTCTCACAGCAGCAACGTACCCGTGCGGCTGAGGCGTTCAGGCGTGCCGATAGTGGCATCCTCCTCTCATCTGATGTCACAGCCAGAGGCATGGATTTCCCCAATGTAACCCATGTCATCCAAGTCGGTGTTCCTCCCTCTCGCGAGCAGTACATCCACAGGATTGGTCGAACTGCCCGTGCTGGTAAGGAGGGAGAAAGCTGGCTATTCCTGCACAACCTTGAGGCCCGTGAGGCCCGATTCCGACTAAACAAGCTGCCACTCCAGAAGGACGAAAGCCTTACCTCTGCCACGGCTGACATAGAGCAAGCATCGCAGGATCCTCAAAGCTCAGTCTCTATCGTACGTGCTGCGGCTAGCCGTGTTCCTAGGTCTTCATTCCAGAACGGTTTCCTTGGCATGTTGGGCGTATACAACTTCCTCAGAGATAAGCAATCTTTGATCTATGCCCTTCAAGACCTCGCCGTCAAAGGCTGGGGCCTACCCGCCCTCCCATCCATACCTAATGGTGTTGCAGCACGACTTGGCCTGTCGAGACTTGATGGGGTCAAAATTGGATCTGAAGATATGGACCGTGAAAGCAGAGGCGGATCCAGGGGCGAATCGAGAGGTGGCTTCGGAGGTCGGCCCAGAGGCGATTCTAGAGGCGGATTCGGGGGTGGTTCAAGAGACGGCTCTCGCTCGTTCGACCGATCGGGCGGCTTCGGTGAGCGCAGAGGTGGCCACTTCGGTGAAGAAAGAGGCCTCCGATCGCACAATACTTCTCAGGCCAACTGGCAGAAGCGAGGACGATCATGAGCTTCGGTCAAGAGCGATGTGGTCTGAAACCACTCTCACACACAACTTGCATTATGTATTTATAGGAAGGGCTGCACGTCCGTTCCATTTTTGATGTCGTCGGCTGCCAGCCGGGTGCAGAACGTTGGCTTTGCAATGTTCTGCACAGTCGTGACTCCAGACCAGATGGTCTAGCTTCCAACAGCTGCCATGCTCAAACTTTACATGTATACCTAGGTGATAGCCATGAGCGATCACGCGACGGTTGATCGCTGTCGCGCTTGTACTTGTAGATATATCTAAGAAAGATTCCACTTTTCAAGCTTTTCATCAACCCAATCGCATCCTTCGTTCTTCACTCACTCTTGTCATTCATTGCCAATGGACAGTGGAAATAGAAGTCTACAAGTACTTTTCTTCAGGTCCAGAAATCGCCAGATACTGTTTTACACTAGATCAGCCACAACCTTCCAGCGCCTTGGCTAAGAGGCTTTGAGCCTATTTGTCTTCCAACGCGATCGAGCAGTGGCCCGGCCCTTGATGGTTGGCAAATATTCGCGATATGGGGGCTGTTCCTGCATGACCTGTAGTCCATAATCCGCGGTTGAGTCAGGTGACTTGTTCTCAGCGTCTCCTGCATTCACGACGTTCCTGAGAGAAGTAGGCAGAGGATCGTCCTCTGCTACGCGATCCAACCAAGTACGTGGCGGATGGTAGAAGCACCAATTATGACAAGCTGAACTCGGTAATAAACAAATAACCTCTTAAGCGATATAATCCCTAGTGTAACTACCTACGCCTTACAACGACATAAACTTGCTGCTAACATTGTTGTAAACCGGAAATGAGATGGAGTCAATAAGACAAATGCTAATAATGTGACACAGATGCATTAATATTCATTCAGATGCTATGCAGTTACAACGTGAACGTCGGCATTCCCACCCGTCGCATGTCATAGCCACTAAGGGCTTTGACGGTGGGCGTATTCATATACATAATCAGACTCCACAATGCTCGCTAATGCAGGACGTGACGCTCTAATAGACAATGGCGCGCTTGGACTTGGCCCTCAGCTTGACACCCCACTTGAACATGACGAAGGGGATCAGACTCAGGACGGTACCGGCGAGGGCCAGGATGAGACCGGCGTACTGGCTGCCAACGTTGTGGAAGAATTGGCTGGCAAACAGAGGCGACACGGCACCGAGGGTGTTCCTCATGAGACCCTGGCCGGCAATGGCGGACGAGGAGCTCTCACCGTAGCAATCGGCAGTGAAGCTGTAGGTCGACTCGAACACGAAGTAGATGCCGAAGGAGATCAGCACGAGACCGATAACAGGGGCGATCCATGGCAGATCACCGTACTGCGTGAAGCTGTAGATGAACAGGCCGACGGGCAGCATAGGCGCACCGAACATGGCACCATACAGACGAGACTCAGGAGTGATCTTGCGGTCTGGGTTCTGGCGGATCTGCTCGTACTTCCTCATCTGCAGGTGGTGTGCCATCCAACCGAATGTGACACCGATGACGAGACCAAGGTATGGAAGGCCACCGACACCCTCGCCCCAGCCGCGCTTCTCCTGGAAAGTGATTGGGATGACGCTGAGGAACAAGAAAGTGACGAACCAACAGAATCCAATCCAAAGACCAAAGGCGAACACAACTGGCTCGGTCGCAAGCATGTAGATAGCCTTGACGGAGGAAGCCTTCAACATGGACTGAAGAGATGGGGTATCAATCTTGTCGACAGAAACGTAGCGTTCATCGCCAGTAGCCTTGCGAAGCTGGGTGGCACGGGCAGCGAGCTTAGCGCCACCACGAGTCTCGGGGAAGAACAGGAAGACACAGATAAGAAGTGGGATGTTGGAAAGTCCCTGGATACCCTCAATCCACCTCCAGCCAATTGCGTGGTTGATGAAGCCGGCATAGATTGGTGCGCCGACCGTTCCGAGAATGGCGATGTAGCTGAACATGGCCATTGGTGGGCCACGGTGGTGAGGCTCGTACATATCGTCGAAAGTCTGCCCAACGTTAGTCCTGCTGTCTGAAATGTGAAAGATTGCTGAGGGTTAGAACTTACACCTCCGACAAGAATGGTTCCGACACAACCAAAAAGACCGAGCAGAGCACGGAGAATCAGGATGGTAGCAATGTTCTTGCCAAGGGCGAGACCGATGAAGGTGAGCGAGAAGCAAAGGTAGGCGCCGGCGTAGATGACCTTACGGCCAACCAGCTCACAGAATGGAGCAAGAACCAGAGGAGCAATGGCGCAAGTGATGTTGAACAGGAACAGACCCAACTCTCCAATCAAGGGAGTGGTGTGAAGATCCTTTGCCATGCTGTTGATACCGGAGCTGTACGCAGTCGTTGCCAGACCGATGAAGAGGGTCATCAGGTTCAACATGGTGGAAACACCGAGCTTCTTGCGTGCTGGCCAGTTGAACGGATTCTCAGGATCACCAGGTGCGAACTTGAGGACGACGAACTCCCTGCCATCCTTGTTCACGATCTCGGTCAAGGTCAAGGGCATATCGATGTCAACGGTCGTGAGAGGGCCATGGCCTTCAGCAAAGCCGGACTCCTTGTTTGACTCGTCGACATACTTGCCACCGACGACTCGCCCGAGGCCTTCCTTTGTCTCCTCTCTTAGAACCTCGGAACGGGTCTCTGGGGTGAGGTCGTTCGGGCTCTCGAACTTGCTCTCCGTCTTGCTCCAGGCGGAAGGAGTACGGGAAGTCATGGTTGCAGAGACAGAAGATCCAGAGTAGTACTTGACAAATGGGCTGGAACTTAGGGGAAAGAGAAGAAGAATGGGACGAGAGCAAAGCACCCTTTCTCAATGAACAGACGGAACCTTTCTCCCTGAGGGGCAGGTCGCGAGGCCTTTAAAGAACACCATTTCTCCACGATAAGCATGGAATCGTTCAATTTCCGGGTCAAACGGATGTCCTGGCGGAGAATCCATCACTCCACGCTCGGAATGCTGCTGGAAACGTGCTGTCGACCTAGCACTTGTGGGCCCACCTAATCGCCGCAACAGCGCCGAGACGGTGCGGGCTGATCAGTCGAAGCGCTGACCAACTCTCTGGGGGATCCTCTGTTCAGGAGTTTGAGAAATCAACATCTCACGACACGAGGATCTCTGATACGCTCTGGCATACCATCCCGCACATCTCTAACATGTCCGCGCCTTCATGCGTAGATGGTCGTGGCCAACAATTTCGACAGACGCAGTGGCAAGAATCGGCCAAGAACAGAAGGAGTCGTACGTCGATGGCGGCGCCCAACGTGCGGAAACCCACTACGCCCCGAGCCGAAGAGCCTCACTATGCACGCTACAGCGCATCCGTCGCCCACCGAAACAGCAGATTGTGGCACCACACCTGCGGCCTGCATGCTTCCATAGTCTCGAAGTGGATGCTCACCCTCGCCGGATATCCCTATTTTGTCGCGCTGGGCACCACAAGACCCATCACTCCTCTGGGGATTACAGATTGGTCAAGGAGCTGGATGCCCGGTGCGTTTTTTTCCCACAGTTGCCCATGGGCCACCCCCATCATTCCCCCCTTTGTGGGACACGGACATTCCAAATGGAAGCGCCCCGTGCTCACGTGTTCTGTTACACGCATTGGCTCGACTAAGCAGGCGTAAGCTGGTAATTTTTAGACGTCTGTGGACAAAGATGCTCGTCGCTCCTCTCTTCTACTTCGATACCTCTTCGGCAGAAGCGGAGCTCAAGCGGCGAAAAAAAAAGTTCCAAGCATAGGCAAGGTAGGTTTACGTCATTCGAGTCAGCGTCTAATGTTCGGGTCGGCAGGATTAATGAGGCTCAAGTGAAGTCCTGAAGTATCTACCGAAGCCACCTGCAGGTGGTCAGGTACAGTCGTGTAGAGTGTGACAAACGGCAGCCAGAGGCTGCTCAGACCTCGCAATCGCCTCGAATCCCCTCAGCCAAGACACTAATATCAGCCTCAAACTAGTTTCTCGAGTGCTGCAGGCAGTCGGAGCGGTAGTACTCTCACTAGAGGGGGGTGAGATTGGTGATCCGTCATGCCATCCACTCTATTGCACAGCGACTGATGCGTCCCTCCGCTTTCTCCATGCGTACAACCCAATCCCCCAGTTGGAGCACTCCACGCTATCGAAGATCGTGTGAAGGCGGGAGACGTGGAGGACGGCAGCATGAGTGCGTTGTTTCATGGAGGGAGATTGTGGTGCATCAGTGCGGCTAGCCAAAACAGCAATGGCCTCCTGTTCTCAACCGCAGTCTCTAGATTTCGCCGCTCTAAACCTTCACCCGGAATCATTTCTTGATTCCTACAATCACATTAGGGATCAGCCCGAACTTTATGCGCCCGACGAACTGGTGAGACAGACCAGCATCGCTGTTTTGATTATCTGCCCGGACAATTCTCGTTGACTTATCTGTTTGCACTGTTAATCAGCACCACCACGCAATGCAACGCAGCAGGCAGGGCACGCATGCATGACTTTCGCTCTACTTGAGTCTCAACGCCACTCGGCTCGCCTTTGCGCAATCGCTTACAAAAGCTGATGATCTGGCCACACAAAACCTGTGTAGGGAATTACTGAACGTCAGGCCCGCTCATACGCCAACACCGCTGCAAAGCCAGCTGTTTTTCCGGTAGACCTCTCCAGTATAGTAAGCCAGAATGAGCGAGGTACAGTAGTGCTTTCCTGCAGATCACGCTTTTTCCTGGTCCATCCCTGGGCATTCAACGTCAAATCGCTGGCTCGAACTTGTGCAAATATGCGCGCTTGATGCGCCTGCCTTGTCTTGAAGTATTTCGTCTGGAATTTCTATGCATCTGCGACTCTATGATACGACATTGTATTATCTAGCTCTCAAGACATCACCCGAAATGCTGCTTGGAGTGTTTACGGTCACTCGGTACCGACGCTGGCTCTTATTCGACTTGCCATTGGCCCCAAATCGTCTGCTCTTGTAGTTGTCAATATCACTCCCAATTTGACATGAATCACGTTCATTTCATAAGTCGTTGGAATGTGGCTCGCAATACTCTAACTGCTTTCTCAGGGTTTGTGTATGCCAATTGAGGTTCGTTCCATACTTATCTCAAACGCCCCGCGATCCACCAGTACTCCAGCCAGTCCAATATTGGCCGTCAGATTAGGCAGTGATGAGTTGCAGTAAAGTGAAACCTTAAACAATGGCGCAGGAAATGGCTCTAGTGTGATTACAGTTGTAATCCGCGCGCCTCGAGCCTCAAGCCCAACATTTCCTTTTCAAAGTTTGCTTGATCGAGCACCCTGAAAGTCCCGACCTGTTATTGAGCGCACATATCGGATGGGCAGGTGCGCGATTGACGAATACTGTTTGCCGTTCTCATCCGTCTCTGGAAGAGTGAGCTCTCCACAAATATTGGACGACATCTTCCGAGCAATGTCTTCGGGTGCATCGTTGCCACTCGATAACAGGTAGACCAGCTTTGTGAAAGCCGCCTCTGTTGTCATGTCATACCCTGGAGTGATTCCCGCTCTAGCGAGTTTGCGAGCCGGCTCGTAAGAGGCAGTCACACTCCCATGGAGACATTGTGTTATGTTCAAGACTACAACACCTCGCTGTACAGCTGAGCGGATGACCTCCAATATGTCGTTTGACATGCCAAGCGGCATATTGCCAGCGCCAAATGTTTCCATAATGACTCCCTTAACACCTGGAGCGCCTAGCACGCATGCTACCAGCTTAGCAGTGATGCCTGGGAAGATTTTCAGTACGACCACTTGACTACTGTCCAGCTCAAGATTATCTTGGCGAGGGCTGAGAAGACCACGACTTCCTTGGTCAATGTCATCCCAGTGAACCGTAATTCCAGTCTCCGCAACCTCCGCTAGAGGTCTAGCATTGGGGCTCTCAAAACCTGCATAGTTCGAGGCGCTGACTTTGGTGACTCTACTGCCGCGGAATAGATTATTTCCGAAGTAGACGCACACCTCTGGCACCCGTAGATGGCTTGATAGAACGAGAGAGCCTAGTAGGTTGTTGGCCCCATCGCTATCTGGGAAGAACATGCTCTTCTGTGAACCTGTCAGGATGACGGTCTTATCAAGGTCTCGAAGCATGAACGACAAGGCGGCGGCTGTATATGCCAGAGTATCGGTGCCATGGCACACGACGAATGACTCGTATTTCGACTGATTCGCTCTGATGACACGCGCGAGCTGATTCCAGGTTGGGGAGTGTGCGCTGGAGCTATCGATCAAAGGATCGAATTCCAGTACAGTGCACCGTACATTTGCACCGTACCTGTCCCGTGGTAGTCTCAAACAGGGAGCCGTACGTTTGGTGTCGTGCTCATCCACAATCTCGTCCATTAACCCATCAGTGCCGTCATGGAAAGACTGCTTCGGCTTGACAGCCTCCTCCAAGAACAATTTTGACGGCACGAGTCCTGAAGGGGAGTCTTGCATGCAGATAGTGCCACCAGCAACTATCAAGAGGACCCTGGGCTCTATCATGTCCAACATATCAGCGCCCTAGATTTCAAAAGTGTAGAGCAATCGCAAAGGTTCGGAATTTAAGGGAGTATATCGGTGGACAAAGAAGGGATCCGCTTCGGGATATATACGCATCACTGTACAAGGACGACCATCGGCCTATCTTTGAAAGCCAAAAGACAAGAACGAAGGGTACATTTTCACCTGCGCAGTCCTTCCAACACTACAAAATTTGGGTGAGAATCAGCCATGGCGGGTGATAGATGTTGCGATGAACGGCGAAAATTGTCTGTCCTATCAGACATCGGCCGAATTTACCCGCATTAGCCAAACCGCCTTGACTTGCAGGAACAATTAGGTAATCAGCGCTCAGCCATAGTTAGCGCCACAGCACCTCGCTTCCGAGGCTCCAAACAAAAAAGACAATCTAGAGCTTGAGCTACAGCTTTCTTAGAACCCGACCTGATAAACATTCCGAACATTACCATCGACCTCGACTGTGTTTCACATCGCATCGCACGATGTCAGACCAAGAACGTTCGAATTCACGTACCCACTCTCCAGGTCGGAGACGCAAGAAAGTCACAGGATTCAAATGGAAAGAAAAGCGTACCCGCGACGACGACAGTCATGATGCAGAACGTAGCGGCACCGGCACTCTAGACAGAGGATATCGAAACCGGTCGCCCCATCGGTATCAAAGAAGAGAAGACAGTTTAGATCGTCAGGACAACGGACGGCGGCGCGAACACAGTCGTGAGAGAGAAGGGCAAAAGCCCAGAAGACGAAGTGTCAGCCCGAGTCGCGACAGATACCACAGGCGTCCAGTAGACGGTAGACCAGAGACTGAAAGTAAGAACTCAGAACGCGAAGCTAAGCCTCGCTCAGAGACTGTTTCCGATAAGACTATGGATAAGGACAGAAAAAAGGACAAGGCGCCTAAAGCACCACCAATAAGCAACGAGCCAATGATAGTTGTGAACATCAACGATCGCCTGGGGACAAAGGCTGCTATTCCATGCTTTGCTAGCGATTCAATCAAGGGTTTCAGGGCCATGGTAGCCGCGCATATTGGGAGAAAGCCCCATGAAATCCTTCTCAAACGGCAAGGTGAGAGACCAATGAAAGACATCCTGACACTCGCCGATTACGGTGTCTCGAATGGTGTCCAGCTTGACCTGGAACTTGATACCGGCGATTAGACGAGATTCGCCAGGTCTTCTTCAATACGTACTTCTTAATCGAGCGAGGCGTTGAGGCGATATCTTTGATTTGCTTGTATTTGACCCATGAGCGTAGAGACAAGAGTGTTGGTGGTTGCATCAATTACAACTTCTACGTCCTCGCTCTCGTGTTTAGATCTTCAATATACTACGAACAACTATGCTCGAAGGCAGTGATGGCTACTTCTTCTTTTCTCGGCTGAGTTTTCAGGAAATATTGCTGAAACTTACCTCTCCGGTGCAGGTCTCTTGGCCTGAAGGAATTGCCATGGAAGACCGGCATCGAATATCCACCTTCCAGTTAGCAGCCTTACAACGTGCGGCATCTCCCCTCTGAGATACCATGCATTCAGCTCGTCCTCAATCCTGTAAAAGTTGTGTTTGAGAGAAGTCCTCACTTCGTATCGAAAAGACCATACCAAAGCTAGGCATTATCAATATCTCAGCACAGCCAGCCTAGGCCGCAGTATTTGGATTGAACTGAATTACTAGAATTCAGGCCTGATCTTGAATGCCGACCCAAGGAAAATCGTAGCAGGTTCCAAAATCCATAAGCGATTGGTGGCCATGAAAGCGGCCATTGCCTATTCCATTGGGAACCCTCTTTCTTTGTCTGCCGTTCTGCAAGCTCACAGCACGAGCATGGCGAGGTTGTCGATAGTGCTATTCTCCTTGGCGGAGTTCAATTCTCTGTTTTGGTGTCGGCCATAAGGCTATATCAAGTTGCAGCAACAACACAATACAGCCTCGGTCACCCAAGCCACATCCCGCAACATCACAATCTCGATCGCGCCAACTGCCCCAGCAACCTCTTCACTCCTACCATTGCAATGTTCCAGCTTCGATGGTTGGGACGACTTGTGTCAGGATGGTTGGAAACCCCTATGCTCCGGCAGGAACGACACGATCTGCAATGATAAGAACCGCGTGGCCTGCCAATTGTACTACAACATGGACTACGCGATCGACAACGAAAGAGAGCAGCGTTGCAATCCTATCAGCCAATTTGGAGGTCGCTTCTTAGACTGAGCTGAGTGCGCTTCGACCTGTGACAAGCTTGACGGTTGCCGTACCTGGGTCTGGGATCCACCTCTTCTGGGCTGCTCGTTCTTCAAGAACGATGATACTCCTACCCCTGAACCCTCGTTTTATTGTGATCCGGAAATCCTCGTGGGCCAGCGTACCGTCGGTTCCGGACACGATACAGCGACGAGCACGACATATTGCACCGTTGGACTCACAGACGCATGTGCTGGCTTCAGTACCGTCTTTCCCAACAACACACTTGGATGGCATACCACAGCCACGACGACCGTCTCGGTTCCAGACGTGGTCACCTCGTACTGCTTCGGGCAGTTTGAAAGCTGCAATGATATTTTTCCAGACGATCGACCAGCTTGCCAAATGACGGCTAACTCTGTCGCTGCAACTTGCAATATCCAATGGGAGGCATATGGCTGCTCGTACGCTTCGTCCTCAGACTAGGTACTTGCGACTATGAGCGGCTCAACGACGTAACCTACAACAACGGCAGGCACCCACACCTTCACCACCAACATTGAATGTGCATCGACAAGCACAGTAAGTGTTTGACCTGTTCTATTTTGTCACATGAGACCAACTCTTCAGGCATCGACTTAGTTTGTATTCGACGAATATCAGGGGGACACGACAGTGACGCCAGTATAGTGCCTAGGACAGACGAAGGCAAACACAGGACTATCCTATGCGTCGAGCTCATACACCGCCGCGCGTGCGAGCTTGAGTCTGACCAGTGTGAATTACACGATCGCTACACTGACATGCTCCTACACGAGGGTCGCAGCAACCAGCTGCAGAGGAGGCGATTGACCGCGCCGAGCGTTTATATCTACTACTGACCAACCACCACGTCGTCAATGAGTAGCAACAGCACGACAACACTCAGCGTGACCGTAACGGTGGTGAACGAGATCGCTATGACATGGCCGTCGGTATATCTTTCGTTCCCTGCCGTGTATGCATCCAACGGGTGCCGTGCAGCCGGACCTACACATGAGGGCTCTTTCGTCTCCCTCGAGCCCTCGGCGGTATCGACGATCTACACCTCTGACTTTCTCTACATCTCCCGACCCAACGGTGCCTCCTCGATCCACTTCGCAGATCTACGGACGTAGTCCGTGCCTGCTGCCGTCTACGAGCGCCAGGTGCGCTGCTTCGCTGCTTACGGTTGTAAGACTATATGTGACGACTGCACACCGACGATCGGCATCCCTTCACGGATGACAGGTTTGGACCCGGCATGGTCGCAAAGCTATTCCGGCCTGCCCAAAGGATCGCAGGGATTTGCCGCTGTGGCATGGAAAATCGAGCCAGTTACCACTGGATTGTAGGCAGTATATTGTAAAATTTGGAATGCATAGCTGACAAAGATTTTTCGTCCGATATGGTTAAGACTTGGTGATCAGACAGTCAAAAGCAGTTACTCGTAATACATCAAACCAAATTAAATACAAACAAAACAAGTGTGCACTCTGGCACGAGGTATAGTACGCTTGAACGCTCAGATAGAGACGAGAATAAAGAAAAAGCTGTGCAACAAAGCACGAGTTCGCTTAGCGCTCTGAGAGCAAGCCACCTGCATCCTCGAATTGGATTGCGAAGTCCAGCTCGTCCGACGCCATGGATGTCCGTCGTGGCGCGTTGTGGGTATGGTAGTGGTCCATGATGGAGGATCCAGTGGAGGCTATACTTGGCAGCGGCAGGGAACTTCCATCAGGGAAGCGGTTGGCCCTTGACGCACGCCAATCGGGGTCGGACAGAGGCAGGCTTTGCAGAAAGTCCGGGCGTGGCAGGTGTGATCCGCTGTCGATATCGCTTGTGACCGAGGCACGAGGGAGCAAGGGCTGTGCCCAACGCCTCCCGACCTCGCGCATATTGGCGTTGGTAAAGTCCAAATGCAGGGAAGCTGGAGGTGCAGAGAGAGATCGCTGTCGGCTCAGTGAAGCGGTTTCCCCAGCTACGTCAGGCTCGAAAAATTGAGACTTGGGATGGAGGGCGGGATTGCGGGCACCACCGTGCGCTCTGCCTGTTCTTTCGTCAGACGAGTCAATATCTGGTGCTGTCGAACCTCGATAGCTGAGGCCAGGCACACGACCGCTCGATCCACGGCGTGAATGGGCGGGTGTTGCAAAATCGATCCCGATGCTACCACCATGAATCGAGTTCACCAAAGTCGGTGTGCGAGATCGAGTATCGGCTTGACCATTATCAAGCAAACCGCCAACATCAAAGAAACTTGTAGACCTGTGATTGTACGGGGAGCACACAACATATTCCTCGTCGCTATCTCGCATGCGACCTGGCGGTCCGTCATTTGTACGATCGGTCACGTCGGAAGTAGAACGTCGAAGGCAGGCTGGGTGAGAGGCCGGTAATGCAGCGGGTGCAGGTCTATGTGGTACCTCCTCCGGATCCAGAAGATGCTGAGGCATGCGTCCGTTAAAGCTGCGGAAGAGACTCTCGTCGCTACTGTTGTTCTGAAGAGTAGCAAATGTTGGCCGCCGAGACGAGGCTCGATCTATGGAGTCGGACCCGCTATATTGCTTGAATCGATTCTTCTTGGTTCCCTTGTCCCTCAGAAAGCTCCCAATGATGACGAAGTTGGAAACAAAGGTAGACGCGAGAATCTCACTCGACGCCCACACAGTGCGATACTGCTGCCTGCCCCGGTATTCAATCACCTTCGGCATTCTGAAAGCCGTGACAACGATCAGAGCGATAGATGTGCTGAATAGGAGAATAGTGAAGATCTTGCGCTTCCAGGTGCGGCCTGTACGTAGGACAATAGGTATGGGGAACACCACAAGCAGTATGTCGGTTATAATGTCGCATATTCCCATTGTCAGCAAGTTTGCGTAACCAGTCCGGCACTGGGCTCCAGGATCCGGCACAACCTGCCAATAGTGGGAGAAGGGTTGGCATTCGGTAAGAGTGGCTATCACCACAGCGAGAAAGGTGACTAGAAGGAAAACACGGATGAAATGCAGTATGCGTTCGTATCGCCGGCGCCATATACGAATAGTGATGCGCTTGAGGAATTCCGAGACGGTGAACTTGGACATCCAGATGAAGGCGGCGTAGAAGATACGGGCGGGGAGCACGAGCTGGGAACCGATGACTCGATGGCGGATGTCTTCGGGTGCGTAGGTGTGGTCGACGGTGTTGACATTGTTGGTGCCGTAGAGCAGGACGACGTGGATCAGGCCGAGGCGGATGAAGAGGGGCAGCATGGAGGCCATCATGACCCAGTCCTCCCGGAACAAGACATTGCTCCTGACCTTCCTGCCGATCAGGCGGGTGATGATTATGGCGGCGGCAAAGCAGGTACACCACCATGTGTAGAGCAAGGTCGGGTTGCGAGCCTCACGGGTCATCGGCTCCGGCGGTTGAGAGTCCCATGGCGTATGCCTGGGTTGGAGCATGGAGCAAAGCGTGAAGCCCACCTGGAGCAGATCCAGCAGGGAGGCTGGGAAGTCTGCCTGTCTGCTTGGCCTGGATTTCGCGTTCACGGTATATTGTATATTGAAGTCGGTGGTAAGGCGAGACAAAGCGCCATATTACGGACAGCGACAGATCCGGGCACAGACGCTGGTGCAGGCAGGATACAGAGAGCAGGTCGGGTTGTGATGCCAACGGGAAAACGTCGAGTCGGATGTAGACATAGAGTGTAGGAGTGGAAGTAGGGGCTGGATGTGTAGTAGGAACAGATACCTCGAGATATCTCAGATAAGGAGCCAAGGGAGTTTTCTGCTGAATTACGCCTTCGAATCGAGACGATGGTGCATGTGAGGATGCACGAGATAACGGAGAACGGTGGAGGTACCAGCAAAGAGGCAGTAGGTAGGTGACACTCCCTGCCGCCCCAACTTTCGACCTGCGTTTACGCAACGGTTGGTCGGGCTACAGTACAGTAGGGACGGTAGGAGGTACGGACTGTAATGAGAGTAACGACGGTGACGAGAGTGTCTTATCCCCTGCACAAGGGCTAGACCCCTAGACCATTGGCTTGTAACGCCTCCTTCGCTGGCGGTTGCGCTTTTGTGGCCTCGTATCGTATGATAACCAGCCGCGTATCTTGATGGCTTGCCGGGGTGTTGATAACGATACCATCTCATGCACCCGGGGCGGGTATTGTTGGCGGTTCATTTTGCTCCGTAGGGCTGAGATGCAATGCTGATGAATGTCTACCAAAGACGCCGTGGCCCATTCCTCGGTTTGAAGGTTGACGCTGACGTCGAAATTGGTGGTGATACCGATGCTAATCAATCACTGTAGTGAAGATGCTAGTGTGTGAACTAGCACAACAACTCGACATCCACGTGCAGAAGGATTGCGATTCCAGATCGTCAAGAGGACGCCTTGTCCGGAGTGCGCCTTGCCCGCTGCTTTTTTGCCCCATCCGGATTGGTGGTGCAGAGTCTGATTAAATTTCATTAGCCGACGTGGGATATTGATATTATTTTCATTAGTCTACATGCTTTTCACCTATGGATGTGGCACGTTTTGTTGTCGAGCACGTCAACAATACTTTACATTATGTACATACATACGGACGTAGATACAGACATACAG
Organism: Scorias spongiosa; assembly: GCA_018467035.1. Taxonomy (NCBI): domain Eukaryota; kingdom Fungi; phylum Ascomycota; class Dothideomycetes; order Capnodiales; family Readerielliopsidaceae; genus Scorias; species Scorias spongiosa. The sequence continues at coordinate 1,776,765 of JACSZZ010000001.1, forward strand.
GTATGCGATCTCAATCTGAAAACTCTTGTCTCATTTCGTCTCGTGCCAATTCAGATTACGGTAATGTACAGTTCAGTAGATCTTCTATCGTACTGCAGACACAGAACTAGCTAGTCCGCCAGACATAATCTAGACGGTTTTGTTGGACTCGTCACCCTCTCCAGCCCGTTCAGGCATTGCTTGTTGGATCTTGGCCTCATCATCCTCTTGAGCCTCTGCCTTATTGGCAAGCAATCTGTCCTCATTAGCGATCACATCTGCCTCGAGAGCTTCGCCCGTGTTGGCACTACCAGCGAGACCAACCAGCTCTGGCTCGAGCTCGCTCTCGTCCGCACCTTCCTTGTCTTCAATGATTTGCTCGACCTCCGCCGCATCATCCTGTGCTGGCGCGGACCCGGACGTCTGATCCTGCTTGGCGGTTGTCTCTCTACCTCCCCTGTTGCCAGCACCATTACCCTCGGAGTGGTTGATCAGTGGCCCGTCTTCATTGTAGATCCGCAGCAGCATTGCCTTGCGTTCTTCCTTCGGCAACATCAGGTTGAGAGATGCCATGCTTCGCCATAGTGGAAGGGTCAGCTTCTCATCGAATCCTTCATCTTCATCTTCTTCTCCTTCTGGGATCTCGCTGTCTCCTTTGGGGAGGACACGTAGTACACTACATCCCATTCCAAAGTTGACGACTTGAGGCCCAACCTCTCCCAATGCCTTCCACCCACTTCCATCCTCCTCTCCTTCGGGCTTGCCAATTTTGGGGAACATCTCGATCAAGAGCTTCTTCAGAGTGCTCTTACGCCAGAGCTTGATCACCCTATCGTGCCCGACCCAACCTTCTATGAGCGGCAAGCCCTCGGTCTGAATTCGCCACCTGCAGATGTCTTGTCCCTGTGCGTCTTGCTTCATAAACATCTTCACACCAGCGTGAACAAACTTGATCCCCTTTCGCTCGTTGTGCTGAAGAATCTCCTTGGACAGAGCGTTGGCGTAGTATATCCCCTTGACGGGATCTCCGGCCGGGTTACGAACAAGGAACCGGTCACGTGGGAAACTCGGGTGCAACTCATAGAACTTGTAGATGCTCTCAAGCTCAGGGTGATCTGCCCGCAGGAACTTGAAGGCTTCCTCGTTGACAGGTCCATCTTTTCCTGACCGGTTCCGAGGAATGGATGTGGTCAGGTCGTTATTTGCATCATTTTCCTCCATACCAAGCTTTGGCACTGTAGCCCCATCACCGTTTGCATTCGCAGGGGTCGCTTCGCTCGATTGAGCTGGAGAGGGGTCTGACTCAACGCCTGGACGCTTAGCCCTCGACTCGCCCTCAGGAAGCTCACCCTCTGCTTTCCGCTTTGTACCACTAACATCACCTTCAATATTGGCTTGTCGCTCGGCAGCTCCTGGTCCAGATGGGCCGTCTATACTTATAGGTGCCTGGCCTTCGCCAAGCCCTACTGATTCCGCGACAGTGCCGGTTCCATTTGTAGGCGCTGTTTCGACCTTCTTGATGACTTCTGTGATGGTTGGCTTGCTAAAGGTCCAGTCTCGCTTCATAGACTTGCTCTCGTTCTCGGGCTTGGCCTTGATTTCGCTCTGCTTCTCAAGCACAGCGATGAAGAAACCACCAGTATCTTGGTAGTGAGGGTAGACTCGCATACAGTTCTCAAGAGGGATATTCTCCTCAGACTCTGGTGGGAAGGAGCCGGGCACAATCTTACTGCCTTCATCCTCCTGTTGAACTGCTTCAGCCCATGACTCGTAGATGGTACCGTCTCTCGCCATGACGTTCCAATCCTTAAGACCAGGTGCACGCTTCAACTCTGGCAGCATTGCGCTAGTGTCGAGAAGCTTTACCTTCTCGACACCACCACAGCGCTCGATGGCTGAAGCGACTACAGCTTCGTCTTCGATGGGATTCATTGAACAGGTGGAATAGACTACACGACCACCGACCTTCAGCATCTGCAGAGCCCTGACCAGGATGCGAACCTGGGTAATGTAAAGACCCAGTCCATTGACAGGAGTCCACTCCTTCCAGATGCTTGGGTTCTTACGGGTAGTACCATCACCCGAGCATGGCACATCCGCCAGAACTCGGTCGAACTTGAGGTACTTGTTCGTGACCTTCTGTTCCCCAGATGGTAGAGTTGTGATTTCTGGGGCAATCTGGATGGAGGGGAACATGGTAGCGTCGTGGTTGGTCACGATCAGATTTGGCGAGTTCAGACGCTTGACCTGGTGGACCAACATCTGAGCGCGCGAGTAGTTCACATCATTGGCAACGAGAAGTCCAGTCGCGCGGCCGCCGTCTTGGTATTTGGCAGCCTCTTCGACCACATCCACGCCATCGCGTCCAACGCCATCCTGACCTCCGGCCAATCTGAGCGCACGGGCAACACGCTCTTCTTCTCCTGAATGGATCAACTCTACGAGCTGTGCGCTCTTGCTACCGGGAGCTGCGCAGAGGTCCAGGCACGAATGGTGGGGTTGGAGATCCAGCACAAGTGGGGGTATCATGGAAACCAGCTCTTGCCTGGAGATATTGCCCACGCTCGTCTCACTGACTAGGAAGCGCTGGAACTCTCTGAATGGCTCGTACTTCCTCACGACATTCTTAGGTGTCTTCATGTCGTACGCCAGCCCCTCAGGATACCATTTCACCTCACGAGGCAGCTCGACGGGCTTGCCTTCGTGAGTGACGCCTTCGATGATCGGGAAGTATCTCTCCACCAAGTTATTTCGGACGGCGAGGGCGTGCCCTTTGCTTCCGCAGAAGCGCCATGAGTTGGGCAGTTCGCGTCTCAGCGCAGCCCAGAACTCCTCGCGCTCGGACTCGGACTCAATAAGGCCGAGGGTGTTGTAGAAGCGCTCAAACTTCTCGTTTTGCTTGTTGATCTTGTCGAACGAAATGCGATCATCGACGAAGTTGCGACGTTGTTGATTGCCTCCTCCACGGCCACCTCCTCCACCACGCTTCCCTTTTCCTCGCTTTCCCCTCGGCATGATGAACTTCGTTGCTGGTTGAAGAAGTCTTCAGAATGACATGCCGCTAGCTTTGAGGGGTTGATTGAGTAGTCGTGTACTTGCTCTAGTAGCAGACAATCTCAAATTCGGACAACCTTGGAAGGCTTGAAAATTACCTCTATTGTAGGTACACGAGTTCGGGTAGCTTCTGCAGTTTGCAGTAGCGTCAGCGGGACGGCCCCATATGACTAAGCTAGGGTTGGGTGGGTAAAACCCAATGCGATCAGTGGCCTGCAGTGATATGGCAGGTATATGTCTAGACGATGGACTTCTACACAGACGGTAGGGTGTTGCAATGTGTTTATTGTACTGTACCATACTTTGCATTGTCTATGTCTTTTGTTGAGGATGACTTAATCGTAGTCGGTGCAGCAGGTCCTCCATCGGACGTTGAGACTAACAAAGGACATTCGGGTTTGCTAACTTCACATCTCACATTTGGCCTCTACAAACAGTACCGGGTGAACATACATACCGTTGAGTCATCAATTCATTGAGTCTCAAATCTAAAGGCAACCTGGGGAGGGCCAGGACATCGTGCACAGAATTCCAGACGAACTGGGTGCGTTTTGTCATTGTCTGACAATATCAGCAAATGAAGGACATCATGTTTCATTTATATACGGCCAACGGCGATCACCTTATAGGACGGAATACAAAGGCACCCTCCAACATAAAAGATACTGCGCATACCTATGGTTTGTTGCACGGATGTATGCTTTTTATTGAGCGATCAACGGATGGATCTGCGAGGTCCAAGACCGAACTCAGAACCGCCCAAAAGTATCTGGGTCGTTTAACGATGACATCGACACCATGTCTCTGAAGATATACCACCAAATGGATGGTGAATAACGTCCAAAGACCCCCCTACACCGTATATACCTAGCTACGTACCTGATTGTGTGAAAACCACGTGGATTCGACGGTGAGAAGCGAGACGCGTGCACGACCACGGATATGTACACGTGCATCCGATGGATCTCCAATTCGACCACCCCCGCCCACGTTCACCACGTTCACCAACACGTTTACCACATCACCGTCATCGATCTACCTCCTCACCTGCCCAGGTGTGTTCTAGACAACAAAGGTCTGGAAGCGAACAACGACTACCCGACAGCAGAGAAACATACCATGTCTGATGTTCGTTCCGAATCACAGCAGGATGGAGACATGCAGAGCCGACAATACAATCCACTGCACTACACCACTCCTCCCAAATGTGGGTGGTAGCTCTAGTATACCTATTGCCTGGCATGAATCTGGCTTGATTTGACGTCACGCAAGGCAAAGCCACATGCTTGCCAGCTCTTCTCGGGAAGGCAATTAGGATGCCTTACTTGGAAGCTCTGCTGAGTTGTCCCCAACCCAAAGAATGTGGTACAATAGCGCGGTCCATATTTAGCACGGGTTCGAAGCAGATCCAGCACAGCTGAGGCTACCAGTTCAGCTCAGGCTAACACAGCGCTGCATTGCATCGCGTTGCAAGTACACCTTGTACAGTATTCACAGTATGACAGGATCAGAGGTGGTGGCCTGATTCCAAGGGTAAGGCATGCAGCCAAGGAAGGCCTGAAGAAGAGTGATGCGGTAGAAGACCGCGATATGGTGATGGGCGGCTGAGGATGTGCAGGTGAAAGTAGGTAGTACCTCCTAAGTACAACGACAGTCGGGTCAAGGAGAGTCGGCTGGAACGGCACGGTACCCGCGATACGTAGACAGTGACCAAGTACGTAAGTACATCACATCAAACACGGTTAGCAGCTGCAAAGCCCCCCGATTCGGCCACAGCTGCATTTATTAGACGGGGGCCGGAATTTAGAAGTTGACCGACTTGAGGAGCGATTTGACTGCCGGCCGCTACCGTACGTGATGTGTGAAAGCCTCTCGATCAGCGTAGATGGTTTGGGGTGATGTATGTAGTGTGCACCGATAGGCAGAGGGAACCGTCCCGGTGGTCCCGAAGATACTGTATACACATCTAATGCTGAAAGCGTCGCTCCTGAAGAGGTCACCACAGGCACGACCAATGAATGATAGCCACGGCCGATCACAGACGGCCCATAGTCTAAACCGCTAAAATCCCGCCCTGTTCAAAAACCATCATGGTGGTCACGCGAGTCCATACGCGATCCGTCCAATATTAAAACACCACATACGGGTATCTCGAGGTAATAGCAAAGGGAGTTGCTATTTGTAGCGCGCGTTTTTTCTATTTGTAGCGCGCGTATATATCTCCGGTAAGTCCACCTCGGGACTGCTCCGTACAAATTTTAGTAATAGTGTCCTGGTTATCTTTATAGTGTAGATACCTCTTAACATAGTTACCTAATTAGGAAAGAATTGGAAACTATATCGACGCTCGTAGTTAGAATAAGGTGTTTTAGTTAATTCTACGCAGTTCTAGAAGGTACTACTTAAGAACTAGCTAGATTAATTAATTCTACTTAATAGATTCTGCTTAGATTGATTAATTGATTCTACTTAGTAAATTCTACTTTGATTAATTGATTCTACTTAGTAAATTCTACTTAGATTAATTGATTAATTCTACTTAGTAGATTCTACTTAGATTAATTAATTCTACTTAATAGATTCTACTTAGATTAATTAATTATAAGGGTTATCTACTACTTCTAATCTATCTATCTAGTTACTAGTTTATTCTCTTTTATATTGCCCTACCCTTCTATATGTTACTCTTAGTAGTAGATAGGCTCTTACTATAGAATTTGTATAGAGGTGTCCTATTTCTAACACCTATTACTATATCTAGAGGCGTAGGTGTTCTTAGTTTAATAGAATCTAGTGAAGTGGTAGTAGTGGTAGATAGAACTACGCTAGTAGTAGTGGTAGATAGAACTACGCTAGTAGTAGTAGTAGATAGAACTACGCTAGTAGTAGTAGATAGAACTACGCTAGTAGTAGTAGATAGAACTACGCTAGTAGTAGTAGTAGTAGTAGTAGATAGAACTACGCTAGTGTTAGTAGTAGTAGTAGTAGATTAAACTACGCTAGTTAGTTAAGTTATAGTATCTACTAAACTTAGACACTTAGTTAGTTCTAAAGAAGACTCCGAATAAGGCCTTCTACCTATTAGTTATTCTACTATAGTATCTATTATAGTAGTTCTTAAATTGGTTATATTATAGACTCTATAGACTCTAATAGTGTTACCTATTAGTTAAAGTAAGGTGTTCTAGAATAGTATCTTTTAGAATAGGCTCTATTTACTCGTTTATAACTATAGCGACTATTATAACTAGTTCTATAGTTATAACGCTCGTTTAAAGGTGTTCGCTAACTAGTAACTACTTAAATAGGTACTATATTAATTCCTTACTAGCGTAATCTAACTCTATCGATTAGTAGTAGCTCTATTAACTCGATTAACTATATTAGTGTTTAAGTAAGGCTCTAAGATACACGTATTCGCTCTTTAATAAGTTCTAGACATGTTTAGAACCTTCTATTTCTATATATGCCCTATCTACTAAGCCTAGAACGCTCTAACCGCTTCTATCGTCGTAGAAGGGGTACTAGAACACGTTAGTTAGCCTTATTAACGCTCTAGAGTATGTTTAGAACGAGCTAGTAGTTATTAATCTAGTATAGATTAATAACTTAACTATCTAGTAGTAGCTAGTAGATTTAGTAACTATATAGAAGGCTATATATCTTCTTATAGATTCCTTAATATTTAGGTAGTTCTTAACGTTCTAATTAGAGCTTAAGTATCTTATTAGCCTTTAGAACCTATTCCTTAACTTAGTTAAGAGCGTAGTTAGTTATTAACCTTATATAACGTATAAAGAGGCGTTCCTCGCGATGTTGTACTATAGTAGTATTCTAAGCTTACGTAACCTTTACTACGTACCGCGATTCTACCTATTACTAATATAGTTCTACCTTCTAAAGGAATATTATAAGACTGTTCTTAGATAATTAGAGCTATACCTTAAGGCCTATATAAGCTCCTTTAATAGGTGAAGTTATTTAGTATCTATAAGAACGGTATCTATTTATCTAGGCCTTAACGTAGCGTTCCTTATATAGCTACTATTCCTTAGTAAGGTAGTTAACTATAGCGTACTACTACGTCTATCGATCTAGCTTCTATCTATCTATTATTAAGGATTTAACACTCCTTATAGTTTCTTCTAGCTTCTTATAAGCCTCTTAGAACAATTCGCTAGTCTTCGCTTCGAGATAGGCCTTATAGAGCTCTATAAAGATATTAGTGTCTATAGTGTTCTTAAATAGACGGTAGAATTAGTATCCTTCTACTACTAAATTGTCTAGATAGTAATTAAGCTTGTCTCGTGTATTAGCCTTAACATCTCGATCTATATACTAACGATATAATAACGCGTTAATTCTATTAAATATATTATCTAGAGAGTTAATTATAGCCTACTCTCTATTATAGATAATAATATTAGGCTCGTTAATACCCTTTTTATTAAATAGAGTCTATAATATAGTAAGAGCCTAGTTAAACTCCTCCTTCCGCTACCCTATAATAAAGGTATATATAAATAGAATAGTAGTATTAAATAGCGTTATTCCTACGAAATATAATAACGCTATATTATGCTTATTCGTCTTATACGTATAGTCTATAATAAGGACATTATTATACCGTTAATAGATTCTTAATAGATATAGTAGTACGATAAAGAAACTATCTAATTCGCCTTCCTTATTCTAGTAGACTCTATTCTAGATACCTCGCTCTATATAGATTACTTCTACTATCTAAACTATTATAAACGCTCCTATTAGTTATTAAGACTTCCGCTAACTATACTAAAGGTTATATATATCCTTCGGAAGTTAGTTTAACTAGATTCCGAACTGGCGGATAAGTAATACTAACGCCTACTTCATAGTTACGCTAGAAGGTAGAAGATCTATAAGGAATTACCTTATTTTCTTATTTCTACGGTATCTATAAAGGTTTATAAGGCCTAGGTAGTTTATACCTTTATAAAAATAGCCTAGTTTAATAACGCGTAACTCCTACCTTCTAGTAGTATCCTCGGAATCTAAGGCGTAGATAGTAACTTAGAATAGACAATCCTTACGTTTAGTAGAACTTGCTCGTTTCTAAATCCTTCTATATATATTCTTCTTTTCTAATACTCCTTAACTCCGTCTTCTATAGACTTTTTAATATCTATATAGCTCTCCGGCCCTATTCCTTACTAGGCCGCGTAGTTTATAGAGTTTAAAACTATTATCTTAAAAGAAGTCGTATAGAAATCGTTCTAATTTACTATATAATTTGAAGCTCTAGTCTAATAATAGTAGAATTTGTCGACTTCGAACTTCTAATTATTACGGAGTATCTATAGAACGCGTTTCTTTATTATTTAAAGAATTACTAATAGATTCTAAACTATCGTATTCTATTCTATTAGAGGCTTCTAGAACGGCGTTCGGTTAAGGTATAGTAATAGTGTTCTAGTTAACTAAAGATAGATAGAATAGTTAGTTAGAATTAATAATATATAGCGGAGGGAGCTTTTACTTAGGGGCGGGCATATAAGGTAGTAGGTAGGCGTATAGTAGGCAGCTATAGGGAGGACTATAAAATTTGCCTACGTATTAATAAGAATGCCTAACAAAACACGCGTAGTATATGTACTATGCCCGTAGTAGCCTAGCGGCAGCTCCCGCGTACGGTTGTGACCCGAGGCCTTATAGGCGCGCGCTACAAATAGAAAAAACGCGCGCTACAAATAGCAACTCCCATAGCAAAGACCCAGAAGTGAAGAAGACTTCTCGCCGAACGCCATGGGTCGCCATGCCAAAAGTCGCTGAATGCAGTGAAATGCAAGCATCTAAAAAAAAATATCGCAAAAGAATCACAAGCGTCTATGATGTTACTTCTATGCCTTGGCACGCTTGTTGTCGAGTTCGACCTTACTGTACCAGGCAGCACCGGCAATGGTGACCAGCATACCGATTGCATTCAACGCGCCAACCTTGACATTGAAGAGGACGATTCCCAGGGCGATGGTCAACATTTGCTTGAGGTTGCCAGAGACAGACATGGTCAGTGCACCAGCGACCTTGTTCGTCTCGAAAGAGACGATGTTGAGTAGAAATGCGATGGTGGCGTTCACGAGCAGCCCCAACCACAGGGTGTGATCGTATTGGCCATCGCTGAAGTTGGCTCGGAAATGCTGGATCTCGCCTGTGGCCCACGAGTAGAAGACGCACTGGATGGCGGCAAGTGGTGACATACGTAGCAGGACTTCCATAGCGGAAAGTGCAAGAGAGCCAGTCATCAAACGGTTTGTGGCAACGGTCTTGATAGCGGCCAAGACGACACCAGCGAAAGTCAGAGTGAATCCAAGCAGCGTGCAATAGTAGTCGCCTGCGGTGGCTAGAGCAACACCTAGGATAAGTGGAACCATGGAAAGATAAGTGTCTCGGGAGTAGGTTCGTCCGTAGGCAACTCGATAGACCAGAATGGTCATGACGGGACAAGTCGAACGCATGATCTGATGGAATGGCACCGAGACCATCGAGAGCGAGACGTTGGACATGGCAATGTTGAGGGTGAAGAGGAAGGAAAAGGCAACGAGAACGAGGTTTTCGCGCGAGTTGAGGCGGGTGAGTTTAAGATAGCCGAATCCCATCACGCCAAAGCAGCCTATCGAGGTGGCGGAAGTGTGGACAGCGGTGAGAAGCCATGGGAAGTTTGCCTGGAGAAATCGAGAGCAAGGTTAGCAATGTGATGGTACTACACTACAGACAAGATGTTCCATTCAGGACTTCACTCACCCTGGAAAGCACGGCCTTGTTTGACAGAGTCAAGACCAGATTCAGGATAAAGTAAACGCCGAGGAAGAAGAGTTTACGCTTCAAGGAAACGGTATGTTCGGCAGCAATCTGTTGCGGTTGAAGTTGCTGAACAGGCTTTTGCGCCTCCACATCGTCAGGTTGTTTCAACAAACTCTCGGAAGGTTGGCTGTCATCCAGGCTGTCGTCCAGGCTCTCCCGCTGCTGGAGCTCCTTTTCGGCTTCAGACGAGTGGGCAGCCATATGTGAAAATTTAAAACTAGACGGGGGAAAGCGATGTGTGACCAGACCTTTCGCGACAACCTGAGAAAGTCGCAGTTGACAATGCCGAAAGAATAGGACGAAGCGAATGTAGAGGAAAGGCGAAAGGGTAGTAGAGAAGTAAGGCAGGGGACTGTATTTGGTAGGGGAACAGTATACGTCGAGATTCGGGAGTCGAAGTGAGAAGTTGAATGACATGCATGCACGGTAGGTAGGTAGACAGCGCACATCAGGTACAGTACAGTACAGTACCTACCTATACCTAACCTACCGACCTGCCGACCGACCGACCGATCTACCTACATCTACCTACCTACCTACCTACCCATATCTCCCTACACCTACCTACACTTTTAACCTGACCTAACCTAACCTAACCTAATCTAACCTTGGACGGGAACCTTGGAACATTGGAAAGTTCAAAGCGTGTGCAGGCCGAGAGGCGTTTAGTCACGGAAGTAAGCCAGCGTTACGCGCTGCACGCCCATTCAGCACAAGTGCGGTGGAGACTGGGGGAGCATGGCGAGGGGCGGCTGCAATTGGAAGTTGATCGTCTGTCTAATAACTGATGGCCAATTTGGCTGAGAAGACCGGCAGCATCGAAGGCAGATTGTGAGTTGACTAGTGTATCATCTTGTATCATCTTGTACATCCCTAGGTATCATGTCGTTCAGTTAACCATCCCCCAGTGCGAGCACCACACCAGAGCACCGTATCAGCAGCACCGTGTCACCAGAACCCGTCCCAGATGGCATTACTTCCGTCGATGGAGATTCAAGAACGCCTTGGCTCTCCCGGACTGGACGGTTCTTTTGCAGGTGGATATCTGTAGAAGCGGGATACACTTTCAACGGTATACGGCTAGGCAATCCACAGCTAACAGGCCGAGATCGGCATTGAAGCCAATACACGGACTTACAGTATCTATCACCCATCCATAGCAGGAGGTATTACCAATGAATCCATTGTCCATTGTAGGTAATGGGAATGACATAGACAGCTGATGATGATTGCAGAAGCGACACCCGTGTTCCACGAGACAGCAACACGAGTCCTTCGCTCCCTCTTGGCTGAAGCATGGTGGAAGGTACCAAATGGAAAAGTGCCACTTTGCCAGCCAAGAGACAAGGTTGCTCCAAGCACAAAGAGTAGCGACGAGTCCCGCCTTGATCCGAGCCGTGCCTTCTCCCGAGACGAATCGCAGCGAGTCTGTAAGGGTGTTGTGTAGGTACAGCCAGGTATGGCAATGGAGCAGGTGACGATGCTCCTCCAGTCCAAGACGGATACCGGAGAGCGGCGGGTGGTTGCCAAGCAGCAGCCCTAACGGTGCCAACACCCTACTCGACAGGAGGAAGAGCCTAAATGGCCACAGCAGGGGACTACTGTATTGGATATGGAGCAGTGTACAGTGCAGCACTCGGGAGGCAATTGAAAAGGGGGTCAGCCATCCGCCAAGTCAAAGCTTGGCTGCACGCCACTGACCAGCTCCCCGCCACTGCTCCTGATTGGCCTCATCGAGGGGGATTCTTCCATGGCCAAGACTGTCTACTGCATCTCTGTCTGTCTGTCTATCAGATATTTCCAAGTGCCCAGCAGGCTCTGTCAGGGTTCTTTCTTGTCGGTGGTGGTGATGATGATGATGATGATGATGGAAGCAGGATGTGATGCTCTAAATAAACCATGTCTCTGCCAATAGATCTCCTCCATGTCCATCCAGTTCCATCCCACAGTAGAGTCGATAACCGCATGGATGCATGCGGTTATGTGGCGCGTGGGATTGACGACTGCGTCCAGTGATATCCGTGGACACTGTACGCATGCATGTGACCTGTCCGATTGGCAGCCCACGCAATTGCGTACCTCTAGCTACCACCTAGGTAGGTAGACTGACACGGAGACGGAAATGATAGGACATGTGTTTCTTTCCGTCTCGTTTATAACCGGATGGGACGGGATGGAATGTGTGATATTGAGATGACATATGCCAGGTATGCCTGATAGATACAGGAGGTATCTATCGAAGACTGGGTTGATAATGGCACAAAACACCATCGTCCATTACCTAGCCTGTCTTTCGGCCAACTTTGGATGAATTGCCGATCGCGCTCCATGACCTGAGGCTGGTGAATGCAGTCGAGCGCATGCAGGCCTGTATCCGGTTCAGCGCCCCGCAACCGTCTACCATCCACCATCCACCATCCACCATCCATCATCCATCATCCAACCCCACCACGCGCATGATGGAGCCGCCCATCGACGGGTAATGAGAGAGTGGCGGTGGCGAGTGATGAAAATGTCCCGGCGGCTCGCACGGAGGTAGTCAAGGGGCACAAGCTGTTCGTTCCTACAGTAGGCTGAGAAGACCGTGTCAGCCCTGTTCATGACGACTCGCACAGCCCTTGATCAGCGATGTCGCTGGATATAGGGAAATGCAGGGAGGCACTGACAGTTCCTTCACCACCACCACCGTCATCACCATCAGATTACAAGTATCCGCGTGGAAAATACAGTACTGGGTTAGTAGTAGTGCTGGTAGCGCTGGTGCTGGGCCCAACACTGGACCCGAGATTGTGAGATCGAGATTCCGACCCGTTCGTACCTTTCCCATTTCGGGCTGAAACTCCCCTGTTCTTATCCTTGTTCTTGTCCTTGTTCCAACGTCCCTCCGAATCATCTTGGCAACGAGCCACTCGCTAGCCATCTAGGAGGGTAACACCCTTGGCGCCCTCCTTCTCCCTCTCCCTGTGCCTCCCCCTCTCGCTCTTCCTAACGCCTATTCTCTGTGGTGTGTGTATGTGTGTGTATGTGTTTGTGTGTAGGTGTCCATAATCACCCCCGTGCCGTTCCCCTCCACCTGCACCAACGAGAACGACAGACCTTTGTTAGCATCCGCTGATCTCATGCGCCTGCACGACGCACGAGCCTTGGCTGGCTATGGCTAAGACCCTGACCCGTCCTGGCTCATTTTCTGATTGCGGCCACCCGTGCCGGGACTGTACAATGCCCTCGATCTAAGCTGAATTGCCAGCTGCCGCGAACAGGCAAGACGTGGCGCGGACCAGAAGGCACGACATGACGACGGCTGGCGAGCTTGCTGGACAGGGCCGGCTGTCAGTTGGATTCAGGTTCAGGTCAGGTGAGGCAAGGCAATCCAAGTTGAGACGAGGCAGACAACTGGATCGGTAGGGAAATCGACTTGTTACAGGTACAGTACGTACCCAGGTTTTTTTGGAACGTTCGTCCTAAACAGCTTAGGTGGTGGTAGTGATAGTGGTGGTAGTGGTGGTAGTGGTGGTAGTGGTGGTAGTGGTGGTAGTGGTGGTAGTGGTGGTAGTGGTGGTAGTGGTGGTAGTGGTGGTAGTGGTGGTAGTGGTGGTAGTGGTGCTGGTAGTGGTGGCAGTAGGAAGTAGTCTACAGGTACCTGACCAGGTATGTGCTGCACCTGCTTTATTTCACTAGGTACGGCTCTGCAGGCGATTGAAGATACTCCACACACGGCCGCTCTCTGTACCTTCTCCCACCTGGGGTACTGTAACTGGTGGTACACTCGATGATGGCTGCTGATATTATCCTCGTTTCCCAACTGTCCCCATCGCCTTCTTTGTCTTTTCTTCGTTAGGTAGCCTTCGTCGCCATTGGATCTACCATTCATCCCCCATCGCCATGTCGCCTTTACCCCATTCTCCTCTCCCTCCCAAAACGATCCAATCCATCTGCTGCATTGGTGCTGGTTATGTTGTGAGTATCTCCATCTGACCATCTGATAAACCTTCGCCCACCGCTTCCGCCTGCATTCGACATCATCTTTCCCCTACCCTATGGCTTGTCCTCGGTTGACTGAACTGACTGATTGATTGATTGATTGATCGATCGATCGGTCCAGTGAGCACTTGCTCGATGATTCACCTACCTATCATCTACCTGCCTTCCGTGTCCTAACCGATCCTTCTCTAGGGCGGGCCAACATGCGCAGTCATTGCAAACAAAAACCCTCACATCAAAGTCACCGTTGTCGACCTCAGTCAGCCTAGGATAGACGCGTGGAAATCGGACCAGCTTCCCATCTATGAACCCGGCCTGCAAGATGTTGTCGAACTGCCTCGTGACGGAACCGACGGTCGATCACCCAACCTCTTCTTCTCCACAGACATCGACGCCGCCATCCAAGAGGCCGACTTGATCTTCATATCAGTCAACACCCCCACCAAGACTACCGGTCTCGGCGCCGGTAGCGCATCGGATCTGGCATACGTTGAGGCTGCTGCGAGACAGATCGCAGAGGTTGCGACCAGTGACAAGATCATTGTCGAGAAGAGCACCGTCCCATGTGGTACTGCAGAGAGCTTAAGGGAGATCTTCGTGGCTATCGGCCGGCCTGATGTTCACTTCGATATCCTCTCCAATCCCGAGTTCTTAGCTGAGGGCACTGCTATCGCCGACTTGCTCAACCCAGATAGGATCCTCATTGGTTCGCTAGAGACCGACAGGGCTCGCAGAGCTGCCAGTGCTCTCACTGATGTCTACGCTGGTTGGGTAGCGAGGGAGCGCATCATCACGATCAACATCTGGTCGTCAGAGCTGGCCAAGCTTGCAGCGAACTGCATGCTTGCCCAGCGCATCAGCAGCATCAATTCTCTCAGCGCCATATGCGAGGCGACCGGCGCTGACATTGACGAGTTGGCCTTCGCCGTCGGATTGGACTCGAGAATAGGGCCGAAGATGTTGAAGTCATCGGCTGGATTTGGAGGTTCATGCTTCAAGAAGGATGTGCTAAGTCTAGTCTACATTGCCGAATCTCTCCATCTGCCTGAAGTGGCTGCCTACTGGAGATCAGTGGTGGACATCAACGAGTACCAGAAAGATCGGTTCACGAAGAGGATAACAAAGTGTCTGTACAACACTCTAGCGAAGAAGAAGATCGCCGTGTTGGGATTCGCCTACAAAAAGAACACTGGCGATACCCGTGAGAGCGCTGCCATCACGGTGATCGGACAGCTAATTGCAGAGAATGCCCACGTGGCAATTTACGACCCCAAGGTGAAGGAAGAGCAGATCTGGAGGGATCTCGAACAAGACCACAAGCCCGAAGTAGTGCGTCGGTGTGTCACTATATTTCCAGACGCATACGCGGCCTGCAAGGACGCCTGTGCAATTGTCATCCTGACCGAATGGGACGAGTTCAAGACGGACAGCCTGGTGCTTCCGTCGCCGACCCTAGATGGGCGGAAGGAGGCGGCCAGTAAAATGGCCACACCACCTCATGAGCTCGTTTATCAACCCAGCCTCGGCCAGAATGAGGTCAAGTCAGACTCCAGCAGCGAGAGCGATTCGGAGGAGAGGTACTTCAGCGACCAATCGCCAATCTCTACCCCACGAAGTGTCGACGAGCCGATCAATTCACCAGTTCTGGCGAAATCGCCTGCCAACAGACTGGACTGGGCACGCGTGGCCCACACAATGCGCCGCCCTCGGCTTGTCTTTGACGGTCGTAATGTCATCGATCCAGCCAAGTTGGAGTCTCTCAACTTTCAGGTCCAGGGTATTGGCAAGTCCATCTCAAACAAGCGCAGCATTAGATGATGCATCTGATCATAGCATACCGTACCATCCGATCATACCATCCGATCATATTTACAGGTATACACACCACCACCACCACACACCCACACCCACACATACATAACCATCCATTCATCCATTCAACATCACTATACAGACCCCAGTCTGCTTAAAAGGGTACATTACGGTTCCGTTCAAACCGGACCGTTCTACGTCTCACATGCATATTTCACGACAACAGCATCACGGGAAGAGTTTTCCCATAGGGCGTGGCGCAGGCGGGCGTTTTGGCTGGCTAGGGGGCCGGATACGATTTGGCAAGGAAAGAGAGGGTTTGCACCAGAAACCGACACTGGGCATCAAAGGGTTTTGAATCACAATCGTATGCTGGGGCTTAGCCTCTTCCACGCATGAACCATCCCCCAAAGAAGAGAAAGGGGAATAGGCGTTCGCCTTTCAGGTCTGAAACCGGGTCTCATTCGAGACCCTGCCTCCGTTTTGCATGTTGCCACTGGCGTCTTGCGCCCAATAATATAATTTCCTCCTTACGAACTGTCAATCTCGCCCTCAATCCCACACTCTCCCTCGTCGGGTAACGCACCCAACCAGACCGTGACTTCCCCATCCGCTTCCATCCTTTCATGTGTGCCGCATGCCCTTGCCAGCGAAAATCTCTCTGCAACGACAGAAACAACAACAACAAACAAACAAACAAACAAAAATTAGGAGGCGGCTCACAGCAATCTCCACAACGAGGTCGGTCGGCCACGTAAGTACCTATGCATACGTGACGGTAGTGGATAGCTGCCGCAACACGCAGACAGACACACGCCCGTTGACGCCGTGAGGAAAGGGATATTTTTTCCCCTCCCCCAAAACCCTTGCCCGTGCCGGCGCACATCGCTTCGGTTGTGGGTCAGCAGAGCAGACGCACGCGTTCGGCCCCCTTCATTTCTCGCCTTTGTTTCTCTCTCTCTATCTCTATCTCCTCCTCAACCAAACTACCGGTGTACGCCTCGTGGACGTAACACACCGAAATCCTGCCATCGCAAGATGGTCGCGAGCAATAGGGTAGCAGATCATCGCCCCTCGTCATCACGCAATGCACCCTGCGATGGCGTCCCCGAGAGAGACACGAGTCGCAAGGACAGCGCTACATGTATGCACGTGTAGTCTGGCTAGCGATTAGATAGGTAGATAGGTAGGTAGACCTCCTGTAGGTAGGTAGGTATATTGTAGTAGTAGAATACTGTAGCTGTTGAAACGTGGTAGCGACCCACCCTTCTCCAGAGAACTTCCTGCTGCCCGGCTGTGAGGGGACGGGGATACATTCCATGATGGTGATGATGATGATGAAGAAGGGAAAAGCATCCATGGGCTGCCATGATCTCGTCTCCTACACCAGGTAATACCTAAGTAGGTTCCTATCTATCTATCTATCTATCTAGGTATAGGTATCTAGGTAAGGTCCAGCGGAACCAATGCAGATACCTGGGCTACATCCTGCTTTCCCACCAGTTCCGCATCCGGTCGTTGGTGTGTGCCTTCCCAGTTTGGTATCTAGGTAGGTAGGTAGGTAGTTAGCAGCAAAGCATCCATACCTATGGATCTGTAGGTACCTGTATCTATACAGTCGTCTTCTCGACAACACCTACACAGGCAGTACGTACGATACCGTGGAGCTGCCTGCCTGCCTGCCTATGAGGACAACGGAAGGCGAAGGGTACCTAGGTTCTCCGTTACCTAATGGTGGCAGAGAGCATCTACCACCAACTCCTACAGATCCCCAGCACTGCTTTCGCCCTCGGGACGGTCATTCTCCAGATCGCTTGCCTGTGCTTTGCTTTGCTTTGCTTTGCCCATGTGCATCTGCATGCCCCTGAGCGCGGGTGGAATCGCTGTTTCTACATGTCGGAAAATCGAGTGGACCGAGCGGGCTGGCCTCGGCCTGCTGTGAATTGCGAGAGTGTGATAAAACGGACCGGGGCGTTGCGATTCAGGTATCTCGTACAATCAATACATACACGCTGGACCCGACTCGACCGGACCGGACCAGACCAGACCAGACCGCAAGCCGACCTGTGATCGGCATTGGAAAGGAGACCGGTCGGAAAAGCAGACAAAACCCCAATCAATATTTACATCGCCCATACTCCTGTTGCGCACCTTCAGCTCGATAGCTGACGTAGCGGCTCGTCTGTATGTTGTCCAGGACTAGAAAACGCTGATGTAGTTGCCTATCCGATCTTTCTGGTTCTGCGCGATACACTCGGCGATCCAAGTGACGTTTCTGATTTCCTGTGAGTAGAATGAGATGGTCAGTAGCGTGTCTCACCAACCCACATGGGTTTAGTCACTTGGGAGGGAGGTACAGAGCCGGCAACCGGTACACTGTCAACACGTACCTGCTCCTTCAACCTGACCCAGGCATATACCACGGCGTGAGAGAATTGATAGGTGAAAGCCAGCTTCGAGATCTCCATCTCCTTCTGGTAGAACAGATCTTCCAGGCTCTTTCCCTCATCACCACCTAACCCACCGGACTGATTGCCCAGGCCGCTACCACCTCCTCCGAGACCGGTCTGGTCCAGCATGGTCTTGTAGTCGTAGACGCCATCCACGGCGATCCTGACACCCTCTGGGTCATCTGCCCTGCTGAGCATGAGGGTACCCTCTGGGTGGAGCTTGCCGAAAGCGGGATACAGCTTCTTCCTATCGAGCTTCGACAGCTCGGTGCCGAAAGAGTTGAGGGTGATGTTTATGCTCCTACGATCGGCCTCGAACTGCAGAACCTCAGACATGACGTCTGCGGTGGGCGAGCCGGCGATCTCTGGATCCTCACACACGAACCTGTAGAAGTCCTCGAGGTAGTTCTTGTAGAGGGTGTTGCGGATGATCTCGATGTTGAGCTCGTCCAGGTCCTGGTGGCTGAGGCTGCCCTTGAAGTAGGGGGCCAGCGGCGTCTCGATCAGGACGCTGTTGTACAGTTCCTCGATGTTTGTCGCCACGCACAGCACCGGCATCGTCTCGAACCAGCCCAGCGGGTGACAGCGGTCCAGCAGCTCGCGCGTGTCGCGCTCGTGCAGCGTGCCCGTGATGAGCAGCGCCACGTTGTCGATCATGTAGGCGTACGTCAGGTACTCCATGAACCGCGACAGCGATCCCGTTGCGTTCGCCTGCAGGTATCGGAACTCTGCCACTAGCTTGTCCATCGTCTTGTCCGCCAGCGCTGACGTCGAAGGGTTCGGTGGTAGCGATGCGAGGAAGTCGCCATAAGCAGGCGACAGCTGCAGTTTGATATCTGTTTTGTGAGACCACGGTAAGAGGTCAGTATGCGCCTCATAGAGCGATGGTTGAAGGTAGTTCGAGGTTGGCTCGTCATACCGTCGATGGTCTCGCATTGTGTCAGGTTGCCATAGTTCTGGCTTGTGAGCAGCGCATTCCGATAGCCTCGTACGATGCCCTCTATGTAGCCGTTGGCCACGTTGTAGAACATTCCCTCCGACATCTTGGGCGGTGGTTGTCGATTGAAATCCTCGAGATTGCACACAACTCGCGCTGGCTTTTCTGAATGGTGTCGTCAAGATGCAGCCTGGAAGTGCTCGAAGCTCGACCCGCATGCCGCTGCCAAGAACGGATGGCAGCTTTCGGCAGTAGCAGCTGACAGCCAAAGTTCATCATCCCATCTCTACCACATCAGAAGTCACATTTGAGCTTTAGAAATGCCAACATACGTCGAGTCGATAATGGAATCCATCGTTACCGAAAGTTCACTGAAAGTTCGAGGTAGAATAAATTTGATTTGCGAGATGGAAAGAATGAAACAATCGATCATCAATACCACCGGGTTTCACGATCCCGGAACCTATCAATACTGAAAAACACTGTCATGAACTACTGATACAACTTTTGAAAGGTCATTCGGGCATTGGAGCAGTCGAGCTCGCAGTCTCACGATCGAGTCATCGTCAAACCCAGCCCACCACCGACAGCCGAAAGCACGCGAAAACTTTCTAGATTCGAGAGGCTGAGACTCATGTTCCAGCTTGGCAAATGAGGTCTGGCAGAGAGGCGAGGGTGACCGAGTCAGTCCATTTCCATAGCATGCGCAGCACATATTCCAGGATGAGCGGAAGCGTTGGTGCTGGATCTAGCCTGGAGTTCGGAATCGACCATGTTCTGTGAGGCGGTGATTGGATCGCTCTCAGCACGGATACAACCCCCAGGAGCTGCAAGGTGAAGCGCTGGGAGCATCTGGAGCCGTGGGAGAAGTTGGCTGGGTTCGTTGGTGACCAACCTGGCTTCAGTAAGGTCGTTCGAGAAGATGTAGAACTCCTGGAGGCCGGTAAATCCGTTTCTAGCATTGACCAGGTAGGCAGGAATCGCCTTGTTCTCAAACCAGACGTTCACATCCTCGAGACTAGGATAGTGATGTTGAATCCATTTGCCATATGCCGCTTGGTTGATCAGGAGGGCCTCGGTCTTGTCCATGCGTGTCCAGCTGATACCAAGGGCACGTGTGGCCTCATCGATCAGAGGCTCTCTAGTGACATCGCGAATGGATGGTGGCAAGACCAGCTGGGCAAGATCATCAGATCCAGCAGCGTGTAGATCGAGTCGCTGTGATTTGCGACTGGCGATGATGGGACGATTTGATGAGCTCGGCGAAGGTTGCTTCGATACTGCTTGCTCTTCTGCCGCGTGAGCCTCGGCCACAAACTGATAGGCCGGATTGTCTGGATAGCTTGGCGTCATACCAGAGCCTACGACTGGACCGGTGGAATCCAGATTGGCTGGAGGGGTGGAATTACTCAACTCCTTAGAGCCTTCAGCGGGAAAAGAGTCTATATCTTCCTCAGGAGAGTTAATGTCACCACGAGAGCGCTTGCGGCCAGCGATTGAACAGCCCAAGGCAGGCAGGGTGGATAGGTTGGGGGCAGCGAGGTTGGCGGATTGCATTGGCGTATCGAGGTCGCGCTGTGTATCATAGTGGGGGTTGGTAAAGAGTGGTGCTGGTGGTGGTCCTGCAGGGTTTGGAGGCAGGACGACGGTTGGCGAGGAGGCGTAGAAGTCGTCGGTTGCCATTGTGGGGTCGGCTGCGTCTGTTAAGTGATCTAGTAGCATTAATTGCCTCTTTACATCTAGTTCTCGGACCAAACTGGTTAATGCCTGTGATCCACCTATCTTGCAGTTCTAGATGACAGCCTGGGCTGTCACTTGCGACATGCGAACACGGCGCCGGTAGGATATGTATATGGATATGGGTGGAGGTGGTCTCGAGCGCGTAAGCGGGACCGACGCGGTGGTAGATACACGGGCAGTGGGGGACGTGAACGGAAGTGGATGGAGGGTGAGATGTTGAATGATGAGGGTGGCGAAGACGTAGACAGTACTTGTGTAGAGGGGAAGCGAAGTTGAAGAAGAGAAAGAAGTCAAGTTCAGGACAGGTGAAACGAGACGAGACAAGGCAAGGCGAGACAAGACAAGACAAGACAAGACTGGACGACGTTAGGTAGGTAGGTAGTGGTAGGTAGTGGTAGGTAGGTAATAGACAGGACGAGACAAGCACAAGGCCTTGCCATACGAGAAGGGGACGGATTGGCTGACTGGCCAACGGTTCCAGGGCGAGATGGACCCGTCCACAGGGCGGGATCGGAAGTTGCCGTCCTACAGCCGTTAGATCCAGTCTCCAACTCTCCACGCCCCAATGCAAATGCCTGCGACAGATCGACGGATGGCGTAAATGTGTGCTTGCTCCCGCCCGCCCGCCCGTCCGTCAGGCCAATTGGGTGACGATACATCGCTGCCCTGCCCCCATTCGGTCGCTCTCCACGTGCATCTTTCTCAACTTGTTCTGTTTGCATTGGCGAGCAGCGACGGGTTGAAATATGTGTGGGTGAGTGAGTGAGCAAAGAAGAAGAAATACGTGGATGTGTCGACAGGGACCAATCTGTATCAGATGAGATTGGGTGACACGTCTGATACTGTACAGCATCCCCTGCATCGACAGAGACCCTGCTACATTGGGTAGGTTGTGTACTGTATGGCAGCGGTAGAATGCAAGGAGGAGGTTCGAATGATGATTATCTTATCTGGGTTCTGTAGTCAGCTGAAAGACCCTAACCCTTAATCTAACCCTGACCCTGAAGTCTACCCCCTACCCAATGTGTTACCTTGGTGTTGATTGGTAGGAGGTAGGCTATGGGGTTATGGAGGTAGTAGGTAAGATCAAAGTTCTTGAGCATTGTGTATGGGGAGCACTGCTCTCTGAGTGGCTCGTTTTGCATGAGACTCGTAAATGACACCTCTCACATGCAGGTAGGATGCAGGCCAGGACTATGCACGCACTTCTGCGACTGGCCTTGTCACGTACAGCGCATACGACAGCCACGAACAGTTGTCTGTCTTTCGATTGTTCATCGCCGACAGCAAGCATTCTTCTGCTCAGCAACAAATCTCACCTCTCGCACGGTGAACTTCCATAAGAGAAGGGCATCTCAGCCGATGAGGGCCTGGTGGTCTTCGACAAGCGAAGAATCAAGCTCCTAAGCGAAGCAATTTGACCTTCCACTGCACTCCTCAAGCGGTAATTGGCAGAGCGATTTGAAGCTTGGACGACTGGCGTTCTAGATGAAGGACATTTGATGAGCATTTCATCATAGCGCACGTTACACGGTGCAATGACAAGGCGACACGGTTCCCCATCCGTTAGCGTCGACGTCAGGTAGAGAATCTCGGTTGTTATATTAGGCATTCAACACTGGATGACGATGCTGGTTGGAGGGATGCAGTCTAGATAGAGCCTTTTGCCCTCTGAACAGATCTTTATTTGACGTGCAACACGGCTTTGGCAGCTGAATGAGGTGTGTGACAGCCAAGCTCAGTCAAGGCTGGAAGGTAGGTAAGGAACTGGTCAAGTCTAAAGTCGGGCAGTGTCGATTGGACATGGTAGGTGTGTAGTGGGAGTGGATAAAGTCTATCAAGTGTATAATTGAGTAAGCCAAATGAAGGCATTGGAGGCAGGATTGTAGAAGGTCAACCGTCAAGTGGAATCGGCCGCCTTTCAATCGTAGCGGCGATAACGGGCTGCGCAGAACGACTAAAACCCGAGGGATCGATGGAAGCGATACTCCAGCTGGTACCTACCTACCTAATGGATGATAGCATACCTACCTACGGTATTTACCCAAGGCCCATACCTATCTGCACTGTGCTAGTTTGTACCTACCTACCTACTGTATATCCACGGCATTATACTGTACATACACATACGGCTTGTCCGCAGATAGCCACACGTATATCTAGGTACAACGGCCGAAGCCTAGCGGGAGTAGACTAGCTGGGGGGCTGTCTCGTTCGGAAAGGTAGTGCTTCGATGTACCGTACACGTCCTGAAAGATACACGGCGGACCTATAGCGGCGCGGCTGACGTGGACACATGCCGTGGCCGGTTCGGAGGTCGGTGAATAGCCAAAAGGAGCGGCATGTGGTGCTGCGCCTCGATGCAGGGGAGGTGGGAGAGCAAACTAGGTGGGTAAGCTGGAATCGAGGGTGATGTGGTCGCGTCACCCGAGACCAGGCATGCTCGCGATGGGAATGCGAAGGCGTGCACACACAAGCATTGTCCTTCGAGCGCATGCACAACTTCCGTGCCGTAGGTAGAGGAGGTAAGAGATTTAAAGAAGAGGCTTGATGGCGGATGGCCAAGGATCAGAAGAAGCTTGTTTTTCTCTTTACATCGACTTGCCTCAGGTACTGCGGCGGATATGCTGCGTATCTAGAGGTACGACTCGCAGTATATACACGAACGATGCCGGATGTCTTATTCAGGCATGCTGCACTATTCCAGTTACGATCTAGCCACCCCAAAACAAGGCACTTTACTGTAATGGATTATATGTTGTTTTTATATCTGTAGGTAGTTGTATCTGTATCATTCGATGGAATGTAATGCAATAGACGATAATCATCACGGTGATGATAACGATAACAGCAGAGCAATACCGATAACTACAATAATCAAGATGGAGATAAAATGCATACAGCGGCAAAGACACACCCACTGATTACCTAGGTAGCACGCTATCTGCATACCTATAATAAACCTACAGTAACTAGGTACCGGCCAAATAGTGACAGCGCACTACCAGACTAGCCAGGAACCTCGTGCTTGTGAGAGGGCGTGCAGTGTACAGTAACATGTGTGAGTGCGTGCGTGCGTGGCTAGGATGGAAGCGATGCCTGGTAGGGGTAGAAGGTAGAACAGACAGACAGACAGACAGACAGACAGACAGACAGACAGACAGACAGACAGACAGACAGACAGACACAGACGTGGATTTGCTCTACGGCAGATGGGTCAGCGATCCGGTCCCAGCGGATGATGGTCTGGGAATGGCTCGCGAGGGTTCGAGGAGAAAAATCTCTCCATTCTGACCCAGTGTCTGGCTGATTGGCCAATCAGTAGCCTTCGATCGCTTTTCTCTTCCCGCCTGTTTCCTCCTTCTCTCTGTGCTGTCTGTGTGTTCTCCTGCCCCTAGTCTAGGTAGGTATACAGTACTCGTCACTTGCCGCTGCTCCTACTCTCTATCCTTCTCACACTCGGTATGCGCTGGTGTTATAGCTTCCACTGCTACTCTTCCTTATCCTCCCGGCCACTGCCGCAGCCACACCCGACATCTCTCAACAATGGCAGTAATAAAGCAGTGGTAGCGGTAATAGCGGTTGTGATAATCAGCAGCAGCAGTAGTAGTAGCTGTGTCAGTCGCAGTGTCAGTGGCATAGGTAGGCAGAGCAGGAATCTCGGACCGGCCATTCGAAAGGAAACCGGACTTGATGTAGAAATAGTAGCAACAGCAGTAGTAGTAGTAGTAGTGGTAGTAGCAGTAGCAGTGATAGTAGTAATAGTAGTAGCAGTGAGAATAGTATTACCAATACAATCCAGCGTGTGCAAAAACACCAATGCAGGTAGGATGTAGTACTGCGCTCTCTTCCCACTCTGTTCCTGCGTCTAGCTGTCTGTCTATTCCCCCCCAACCTTCTGCATCTCTCTCCTTAACCGTCTTTGTGAATTGAGTATACACATCTTGCCCATCTATCTATCTACCCACCTACCTACCTAACTGTCTGTCTGTCCGTCTACGTACCTATCTAATCGCCCTTCTGCAGCCGGGCCGCGCAACATCTGCATCTACGCCTGCACTTCCCTTCCCCTTCCCTTCCATCTCTCTCTCACTCTCACCCACTCTCGCTCGCTCGTTTGCGTACACTACCTACCTACCTACCCCCTTCGCTCTTTGCAACATCCGACCGCCGCCCGTTGCACCTTTGCTTAGTCTCCCCCCTCTAGCACCCGCCCATCTCAGCCAAACGCCCACACGCACACGCACCCACGCACACACACACACACACCGACGCCGCTCTACTCTCTTGTCCTATTCACTTCCACCACACTCGGACAACCTAATTCAGAGTCGTCGCACATCTACAATCGACAGGTTTCTCCCTGACCACGTCGCCCTTTACCAATCTATCCGCCCATCATGCCTTCGTTCGCCAACCTGGCCATTGAGGCTGCATCGCAGGTCCTGAACAAACGTGGTACCAACTCCAACAACACCTCCAACAACAACTTGCCAGACAGCGCCATCATCGTCATCGTCCTGGTCGGCGCCGGTTTCCTTGTTCTCTGTGGTTGGGCCGTCACCCGTCACTTCTACGATGACGCTGGCTCATCTGCCCCCAACTACCTCGCCGATGGATTCAGCCAGGCCCAATACATGCGCGATGTGAGATTGAGGAACCAGGAGATGATCGAGTCCGAGGCCGGATACCGCCCTGGTAATGCTCCAAAGCGACCACCGATCAGGGAGAGGGACACCCAGATAAGTATGTTGGCACGCTCGAATTCCCACCCGGATTCCTCTCGGACGGATCGCTGACTAGTTTTCTTTCCAATAGGCAACGAGAGCTCCATGTACTAGATGCGCCCACGGCAGAGACTCGCATGGAAAGAGACCGCCATAACTTCAGTTCCTCGTGTGCTTGCCTCTGTCGGCAAACATTCTCACTCGAAGGGATCGCCAAAAGCCGGAAACAGCTTCATCCGTAGCCGCTCAGGATTGCGAGACGCCCAGATATGGCAGCCTGCGAGAGCCCTGCACGTGACGCGGCATCTGCCCATCACCAAACAACACAAACTTGCAACTGCAGATACATTCACACCCGCTTCTAAGAAACCCCCCCAACGACCGGTGCAGCGCTTTTTTTTTCTCTCTTCCCTTTCTTTCTCGTTTGAATACTGCGACAACATCCAACCTCTCACCATCCGCCTCGTGACGGACCGATGCACAAATCGACTTCTGCCGGCGTACTCATGGCTTCGGCGTTTGATCAAAGGGTATATAACAAAGGATTTCGTGCTTTCTTCGACTCGCCAAATCTCACCCAATTTGCCTCGCAAGCGCTGCTGGCAAATCTTTAATCCCACTCACCCGGCCTTCGCATCTTGGGCGTGCCATGGCTTTGAGCCGCCTTTCAACCCCCCTTGCTTGTCTTTTTTCTTCTTCTTCCAATGCAATGGAGACGCTGGCATGACCATATCTTCCCTTTTATCCAATGTCAAATATAGAAATGAAAAAAAGATATAAATTCGAACCAGCCTGTGTTTTGCCAGATAAGGAGGTTTGTCAACAGTGTGGGCGATCGGATCCGCTTTGGTGAAGTAGATATACGAGGTAAGGTCATCATTATCTACAGAAGGTGAAGCGGAAGGTTTACAGGGTTTCGTAGAAGTACATGCTTGCCTCTGCACTGTACGAGAGACAGACAGGTAAGAGGGCGAGTTTTGGGGCCGATATCACACCCGCTTGGCACCGATGTGGCCCACCTCACCGGGCATCCACTTCCTCAGGACGTCAGGGATTACGACAATGCCCTGATCCGGCCGCCAGCCATTCTCCAGCACGGCGGCCAAAACCCTCGGCACGGCCATGGCGGTGCCGTTGAGCGTCTCGGGCCAGGCCAGCTTCTTGCTGCCGTCGTCCAGCTTCAGCCTCGTGTTCAGCCGGCGGGTCTGGTAATCCGTGCACATGCTCGCGCTGGTCACCTCGCCGTAGCCGTCGTCGATGGCGCCGCGCGACGGGAACCACGCCTCGATGTCGATCTTGCGCGTCGCGCTCGCGCCCAGGTCGTGCGTTGGCATCTCGAGGATGCGTGCGTGCAGCCCCAGCCCGGTCAGGATCTCGCGCTGGATGTCCACCATCTCCTCGAAGACCTCTTCCGGCTGCGGAGGCGCGCTTGGCGAGTCTGGGTCGGCACTGGCGCCTTCGCCGCCGTCCGTTCCCATCCCATCGCCGAACCTGTCGCTCTCGGCATCGGGTGAGGCACTAGCTGGCGTCGTCCATGCGAACATCTCCACCTTGGTGAACTCGTGCACGCGGTACAGGCCCTTGGTGTCGACGCCTCGTGCCCCAGCCTCGGCGCGGTAGCATCTGCTGGGACCGATGACTTTGAGCGGCAGGTCGGCCGCCTTGAGAGTGCGGTTGGCCTGGCTTCCGGCGAAGGGAATCTCTGCCGTTCCAGCCAGGACCAGCTGCGGCTTCTCCTCTGTCGTCTCTGCCGAATCCGAGCCCTTGTGATCTGCCGACTGAGATTGGTGGTGAGCGGCTAGTTGGTACACCTGAGTCTCGCCGTTGTGGTCTCTGGGCATGAAGCCACATGCGCTAGCCATGTGCGAGTACACGATGGACGGCGGCGTCATGACCTGCCAGCCTCGCTTCAGGGCAACGGTGAGGGCGTACTGGACAAGCGCCTGCTCCAGCAGCGCGCCCTCGTTCTTGAGGAAGTACCACCCCCACCCGCTCGTCGCGGCGCTGGCCTCGAAGTCCAGCAGCTGCAGCTCGCGCCCTATGTCCACGTGGCTCTTGCCCTGGCCTCTGGCCTCCTTGTAGTCCGCTCTCTCCTGTTCGTCTCTGCCGTTGATCCAGCCCAACACCCTAGCCTCGCTGCCCAGGGGCGTGACCTGGGAGCTGAGGTTCGGCAGTTCCAGCGCCAGCCTCTCCAGCTCCTCACGCAGGCCTTTCTCTCTGTCCTCCACCGCGTTGAGCACTTCCTTCAGCTGCCTCGCCTCCTCCAGCAGCGCGCTCGTCCCTCCCGCACCGCCGCCCTGCCCATCGTCTCCCATGCCGCTCTGCCTGGCGATCTCCTTGCCGAGTGCATTGTTCCGCCGGCGCGCGTCGACGGCCTCTTTCTGCTGGGTCGCCAGTTGCTGCGACAGCTCGTGGATGCGCCATGGGTTGCGCGACTGCCCACCGTACTTCCTATCCACGCAGTTCTGCTCGTATAGGCCTGGGTTCTCGCGGATGTGCTTCAGGTCGAGCGTCGGCTTGGGTGCGAAGGATGGTCTCGTGAAGGAGCGCGTTGCGACCGGTGACCTGCCACCGTTTGCTGCTCCAGCACCATCTCGTCGTAATTTCACCCTGCGAAGGTTGTGCATGCATGACGCACACACCCAGCTTGTAGATGGAGACATTGTGTGCGAAGGGTGTATTCAGACCTCATTAACGCTTGCCCAAGTGCACCAAACAATTCTACAGCCGGGCGGTAGATGGGTGCAGCTGCCTTCAATCCATGACATCTCGGCTAGACCTGCCGCGCTGACACCTCCGAAGCTTATTGCTTTACCTCAAGGTTATAATAAATTACCTACTTAGGAGGTACCTAATACTAGTGACATTTTTATTAGACAGCTCCCAACAAGACGAATAACGTTCAGCAAGAAGGAAGCATGACAACACTTCAATGAGCATGACAACACTTCAATGTGTGTGATGCTTCTACAGGACGCAATTCTAATATGATACAGATCGCTAATCGTCAAACCCTTCCCAATCCCCCCCCTCGGCCTCCTGGGCCATGGCGGCATTCTTCTCCCTGACCTGTTTGACCAGTTCGTCCAACTCCATCGCCTCTGCCTTCTCGGCCTGGCTCATCTTGGACTTCTTCTCGAAATCACGGCGAGCATCTTTCCTTTCTCTCCTGAGATCCTTGCCTGCCTTTGCGTCCTTCTGGCCCGACCATGCTTTCTCCTTCCGTCGTTTCATGTCGGCCAATGATCCTTTCCCTTCCTTCTTAGGGAGCAGCGATCGATCTCCACGGGCGAGTGCCTCCATGATCTCCTGTCGCTTGCTTTCTCTGACCTTGTCTGCGTATTGTAAAGACTTCAGGTCTACGCCGTCTGCCACGTCAAGACCGAGTGTACGGTTGGAATAGGCTTCGGGCAGTTGTCGCCGCAATTCAGGCATCTTAGGCCAACAGAGTAAGCCCCATGACTTCCCAACCTCTGTCCAGTCGATCTTACGGATGTCGAAGATATCGGTCGGTAGCGTCTTACTGTAGGCCTGCACCCAGCTGACGAAAGCCTTTTGACTCCTGTCGTGCATCTCCCTCTTCTGCTGTAATATCTGTCTAATCTGCTGCGTGCAATCTTGGGCATCCTGGTCAGTAGTCGTGGGTATGTTTGAGTATAACGTCACAGGCGTTTTCTGCATGGCGAGGTATGGGATGTAATCTTCTTCGCTACCTTGGTTCAGGAATGTGAGAGACAGCCCCTTCTTGCCCGCCCTACCGGTGCGGCCACATCTGTGGATGAAGTCCTTCGGCTGGCTAGGTGCATCCAGCTGAACCACGAGGTCAATGTCAGGGATATCAATACCACGAGCCAACACGTCTGTAGTCAGCAAGACGCTTGGCTTCATTGAATCTCTGAAGCGTTGAAGGTTCTTCGATCGTAAAACCACTTTGTGATCTCCATGTAAGGGATAAACGGCCACGTTCAAGAGCGCAGGTAAGACGTGACTCCAGTAGTCTACACCTGCACGGGTTGAAACGTAGATGATGGTCTTCTCGACTTTCTGCTCGGTCATGATCTGCTTGAGCTTTGGTAGCTTGTGGGTTGGTTTGCACGAGATGTAGCAGAGTCGTAATGATTCAGGGGTACGCTTGTCCAGCGCTCCAGATTTACTCCGCA
This sequence comes from Scorias spongiosa, assembly GCA_018467035.1. Classification (NCBI taxonomy): domain Eukaryota; kingdom Fungi; phylum Ascomycota; class Dothideomycetes; order Capnodiales; family Readerielliopsidaceae; genus Scorias; species Scorias spongiosa. The sequence continues at coordinate 1,806,445 of JACSZZ010000001.1, forward strand.
CTTTGGCGCTGATCTTGAAGGGATACCGCATACCGACCCGCACGAGTTCGTCCACTGCCTCGCTGACGCTTGCACTGAACAGACCTGTCCTTCGGTCCTTTGGGATAGCATCGAGGATACGCTGCAAGTCACTCGAGAAGTTCGCGTCCAGAAGTCTGTCCGCCTCGTCCATGACCAGGAGATCGAACCAGTGTCGCTTAAGCACAACCCGCGGTGACAGTATCACTTCCAAAAGACGCTTTGGAGTTCCGATCAAGACATTTGGGCTGATCTCAGAGAACGCTGTGAGATCCTCGTGCAGTTTCGTCCGTCCTCCGGTGAGCAACTGTGGCATGATGAACGGGCCAGGCGGAGGTTGCCAGTCGCCGTCGACATCGTCGTCGAGAAACGACGATGTCCGCGAGCGTTGAATCCTCGCTGCACTAGATGGATGGAATTTCAACAGCGAGACCATCACCTCGTAGATCTGGCTCGCCAGCTCCTTGGTTGGCGCAATTACAATCGATCTAACATGGCCTTTCCGGTTGGGTTCTTCTGCTCGCAGAAGCCTCTCGACGATTGGGATGATGAACGAGAGGGTTTTGCCGGAACCAGTCACAGCCTCGACAACGAGATCCTTATTGCCCATGAGTAACGGGATAGCCATGCCTTGCACCGGAGTCGTGCGGTGGAATCCCATCGCGCTGGTGTAGTCGAGGATCCATTGTGACAACTCGGGCGTGAGTGCTTCAAAAGATCGAGGCAACTTTTGTTGCTGTTGAGATTGCGATTCGTCCTTGTCGGCCATCTCGAGACTTTTTTGTTCTCAGAGACTACCTAGGTGGGTTGCGTTGATATGGCGAAAGCAAAAGTCAAAACTGGATCGCAAGGCAAAAGTCTGAGGCTTCAAAGTTCGGGCACTAACGGCTGGCTGCACCAGCCGAGAGGTGGGGGTAGATGCGCAACCGTCAGAGCTACCTCCAGTGCCTACCTAGCCAGGTAGGTACTTAGCCCACTTTCCCTTAACAATGATGCCACCACAGCTCTAGCCTCTCTACTAAAGTAGCTACCTGCTCTACAGATCTACTATTGTATATATAAGCAACCTCGCGGCCAACACTTTCTCACCCCTCTAATCTAGCTATTGAACCATAGCAACCATGGCTTCTTCATTTGCCCGTCTCGTACAGCGCACGCCCGGATACGCTGCTCAATTCCCGGCCAGACACGCCTTTGCAGCGCAGCGCGCTGCACCTGTGTTCCGTCGATTCCTTGCGACGACTCCGAGCGAGCAGCCACGCATCAGGCTGGGCAGCGAAGCGCCCAACTTCCAGGCGCAGACGACGCAAGGCGACATCGACTTCCACGACTGGCTGGGCGGCAAGTGGGCCATTCTGTTCTCCCACCCGGCCGACTTCACGCCGGTCTGCACCACCGAGCTGGGCGCATTCGCGAAGCTGAAGCATGAGTTCGAGAAGAGGGACGTCAAGCTGATTGGCCTGGTATGTGAGACTGCGAAGCCCAACCTGTCCCGTCCGGATCGAGACCGAGTCTAGTCGCTAACGCATTGGTGAAAAGAGCGCCAATGGCTTGTCGAGCCACGGCGAGTGGATCAAGGATATCAACGAGATCTCCAGCACGGACGTGCAGTTCCCCATCATTGCCGACGCCGACAGAAAGGTCGCCTTCCTCTACGACATGGTCGACCAGCAGGACCTCGACAACATCGACGAGAAGGGCATTGCCTTCACCATTCGCAGCGTATTCGTCATCGACCCTTCCAAGAAGGTCCGCTTGACCATGATGTACCCTGCCTCCACCGGCCGCAACACCACCGAGGTGTTGAGAGTCATCGACAGCTTGCAGACTGGAGACAAGAAGGGCGTCACAACACCGATCGATTGGAAGGTTGGCGACGACGTCATTGTCCCTCCATCGGTCACCACAGAGGATGCAAAGAAGAAGTTTGGCCAGGTGCGGGAAGTCAAGCCCTACCTGAGATATACCACTATCTAGAGAGTTTCTAAACGACAAAACCACTGTATAGTATCTAGAAATGGAAGGGAAATCGGTTCATTCCTTGCGCAAGGACGACTTCTTCGCAAATGGGACATGTGTGCATTGCCAAGCTTGATTGGATCGTTTGTTATTTCCAGGGTTGGTCATATTTGTTAGCTGTAGGATATCTCTTCGATAATAACGATGGCCGCACATGGAACGGTATGGCGTAGTGTAGCCGTCCATCCATTCCACTACTTCAGACCAAACCCTTCGCTATCCTCCACTGCGCGCCACAGCTTCTGCTCAAGGTGCTCAGGCGAATCGTAATGCCAAAGGACCAACATGTTAAAGCAGGTACGAGCGACTGGAAACCTGGCCTTGTCACTCTTGCCGCCGCCCCACCCGTCACCACCCGCTACGATCTTCAACACGAGGCTCGCAGCGCCAACGGCTGGAATCCGGTCACTGCCGGTGATGAAAGTGAGTAGTTTGCGTTGCAGTTGCGGGGCCGCCTGCGCGAAAGCATCCCAGAACCAAGTGATGACTGGCACTTCCTCAGCAGGGTTTGCCAGCTGGGTGTGGGGTTCATCAGCGGTCTTCCAGTTCTCGTAAACTGCGACTCCCTTGAGACTATCAACATCAAGGGCCTCATCACTTCCTCTTACAAGCAGCTCGATCTCTTCTGCGCGGAACAGAGAGAGCGCATTTCCTGCGCAAACATTGAAGAAACCTCGCTTGAAGGGTTCGAATTGGCGGGCAACCGAAGTGTCCAAGAGATAGCGAACATATTTGTCCACATACTCCTGTCGATTGTGGTTCGTCACTGGTGTGTTTTCCCCATTGGGAATGAGTGGTTCGTCCCTTACGACGCCATATCGCTCGACTGGAACGACAAAATCACGACAGTATGTTGCTTCCACATCGCCTTCAAACTCAAGCAGCTGTGCTAGTCCTGCAGCCAAAGAGGGTCTGTACTCAGCCAAGTCGGCAAGTGTGTATGTCATCTGTCCTTTGGTTCCGGTCACAGAGGATACGTTGGAGGTGTTCACGGCCGCAGCGGGCGCGGCCGCGAGCAGCTTTCGAAATGCAAAGGGCGGAAGCGCGACATCCAGGATGGTACTGTTGTAGATTGCCAACCCAAGCAAGGCTCCAATGAAATAGAATTGTTGTGAATTCTCGAAAGAATCGGGATTGAAATAGCAAAGGTGTGAATCATCGTCGTAGAGGAAGAGGCCATGATTTGGGTCGAAAATTTCACGAACAATCATGAGAAACCATTCCTTCCGGGGGCCGCCCGCATCGACACCTTCTTCACCCTGAAAATGCACTCGCAAGCCTTTCTTGAACTCTTCATTTCCTGCGCCAGACGCCTCACTGATCTGTCGGAAACTGTCGTCAGCAGCACAGTCTCGTCGGACTCGAAGGTGAAAGTAGCCGTCACTGGAACGCGCGCGTATCACATTGTCGAAATAGGCCTCTCGAGCCTTCAACTCCATTTGGCGTTTCGCGTCGTATTCGAGGATCTTGATTTTGGCGCCCATAGAGAGGAATAGGGGGTATTGACAGAACGCAAATTTGTCCCGCCGGGTTTCCCAGACCTTCAAATCCACTATGAGATCGTGATAATCAAGTAAGGTATTGTAGAAATACGATGTGTGCAGGAGCTGCCCGCTGCGTTTGGCATTAGCATGAGGCACAACGTTAGGTTGGGCAAATGCCGAATCCGAACGTGCCAGGCCAGTCCTCGATTTCTCCCGCCAATTGTTATTTGCAGCAAATAGTAGCGACATCACCTTTGCTGCAGCCTTCAGTTGCCAGTCGTTTGCCCAAGGAGTCTCATTATCGTGATCGTCTGTTCGCTTCTTCGAGGAGCCGCCCAAACCCATTGCAGCATGTAGTTGGGCAGAGGTACTCGCAGCACCGCCCGAAAAGTCCGGTATAAGGCCACCGTCGTTCAACACATTTTTGTTCTTCGGTCGAGAGGCAGCTGTGCGAGTGATACGATGCGTGACAAAGCTGCCCACCAGGTCTACAAGAGCAACAAAGCGCTTCTCTTCAAATCGAGTTGTCCATCCGATAAAGTAGTTATGACAAGGATCAGGTGAGTTCCCCAGCAGGCCCAGGACCCGCTTCAGGATCCCAGTATGTCTGCTTCCCTCAAGGCTTGCGGCTCGTTTAGGCGAGGGTAGCTTTCCTTGGGATGGTAGGGGGCGGCTTTGGGGCTGTTTTCGGCCTGCAAGCGTGTTTGGATCTCCCTTGTATTGGAATGATCTAGCTTTGGATGGGTACAATGATGGATTCATCAAAATGATGAGGAGGAACCGTAGGTCCTGGGGTTCACGTAAAGGTCTTCCCGGTCGTTTCAGGGTGTTTTCTGTGATCTTTAGGAGAGCACGAACAGTGTGATCACGAGCTTCTGCCAAGTCCCGCTCAATGTCCTCAGCATTCATTGGTCCATCAATATTCGCTTTGGTAGAAGATAGGTCGTTCCTGTTAAGACCTGCAGCTCTCTTCTGCCAGTCAAAACCAGCCATATGGACGGAGGCATACCATTCATTGAGGCATTCAAAGTCAATATTGGGCGATCTCGAGCTGACAGGCTTCCTCGAACGATCTGCAACCTTTTTCCGTCTTATGCTTTTATCGTGGCTCTTATCCTGTTCACCGGCCCACCAAGAGCTGTTCTCTCCAATGTCGCCAAGCAACAGTAATTTGGCTTCAATTTCTTCAGGCGTGTCAAAACCGATCCAAGCAGAGCTCGAACCTTGACCAGAATTCTCAAATGGTTTGGGTATGTTGCCCTCACTCTTAGTCCGTCCTGCATGCGATTGAGGGTTTTGTTGGAAAGATAGGTTCAAACTTTCGAGATCTCCGAATATGCGGGCAATGTAGTCTTCGAGAGGTCGAAATATAATCTTTACTCGATCGTACCTCCTGCGCTTTTCAATGTCATCAGGCGGAAGTCTGGGGCTCGGAACTTGTCGAGGCGACCGAGGCCCGTCCATAGCACTGAGCAGAGTGCTGTCTGTTCGATGGTAAGAATTCGTACTCCCTACTTGCACGGGAGGTGGCACTGGTTTTCGTACAGGTCTCTGAGATGATGGTGGAGATCGCGTGATGGGTGACGTCGACGCCGATGGGTAGGTTACGTTCGTAGAAGATTGCGTACTGGGTTCCGATGGTCGCTTTCTTTCAATAGTCAGATCATTTTCTATGCCATTTAAATGGTCATTAGTTCTAGTGAAAGGCCTTGCATTTGCTGAGGGTGGTATGCTGGACTGAAAGGATTCGGGTTGAACATGACCCGCGAGGGCTGGGGGTAGGGCTGGCCCTAGATCTGCTGTTGAAGACTTGAAAGCGCTGCCATCATTTACGATATTACCAAACGACGAGGATAATAGTGACGGCTCATCTTCTATGCCAATGAGCTCGAGACTACCGGCACCACCCTTGCCGCCGATACTCTTTGCACCCTCTGCAGCCCGGTGTGGATCTTGAAATCGATCAAATCTAGGCGACTGCCCGCCTTCGCTAGGTCGCTGGTTAGGCGGCTGTGGTCTCTGACACCTATGGTTCAAGTACGCCATGATACAGTTGTCAATGATTTTCCGAGTGTGGGACAGCGATATTGGCATTGGCTTATTGTTAGTTTTGAGGTCATTCAGATCTGCACCGCTCGGCTTGGATTTGATATTGACGTTGTCGCTAATCTCCCTGGGTTTCAAATCGTTGACAGTGATACATTGCGTGCATCGGAACCGATCAACATTTCTGGGCACGCTGAGACTCGCATCGCAGCAAAAGCATTTCCTCGCAACTTTCTCGCCTTCGTCCAACGCTTTCTTCTTCCCCCCAATCAGTTTGGTAGGCATCATATCAAGCTCATCGTCCAGGATAGGTACCAACGCCTGATCCAACGACATCTCATCATTCTTGAACTTGTCATTCATCATATGTCCGCTCTTCTTCTTCCTGAAGATGTTCGGCAATGGATGGCTTGCTGAACGATTGTGCCTGTGCGAAGCACTGGCCGGAGGGTCTGTATGAGGCCATGACGCGTCAGGTCGAACTGGTTGAGCAGTGCGTGGTATTGTTGATCCATTCTGGCTTGATGATTGTGCAGAGGTCGTGTCCTTCTGGCTCGACGAGGTCCGCGCCTGTGAGCCTGAGTGTGGTATGAGACGCGATGGCCACGGCATCACCAATGGCAGACGTTGGCTCTCATGGATGTGAGAGGAGACGGACCTCTGATGGGCGAGGTATTCAATGTAAGGTGAGCGTTTGCAGGCGCCAGCCCACTTGAACGGCGGCCGAAGGGGGAGTTTAGGCGCACGAACTACTCGTATCGCGTGTCAGCCTTCAAGAATTACGTGGACTTTGATAGCACCTGCATAGGTATGCAGGTGCAGTACTATGTGTTGTTCGGCTAGATCGGAACTAATATGATGATGATCAGGAACCGATCCGTATCCGGCGAGCTCGACGGGACAGGGTGAGGAATCTGTACAGTCCGAAGGGTCCTGACGCTGGGGCGTGTGACACAGTAATTCCAGCACTCGAGAGGGCCGTATGGAACTGGTCTGTGGAGGGATTGTCAAATCTCAATTCACCAAGGGTTGGAATACAGATACCTAGAGAGGAGGAAGAAGGTGCCAGAGGAGGGGATTGTGCCAAGAGAATACGAGGGCAGCAATACCATCGGGCATCTGGTCACGCTGGGCGTTATGGGGTATTGACAGTCGACACGCACTGCGCAGTGGGGACGGCTGACGTCTTTACATGACGATCACTCTTGGCCGTAAATACCGATCAAGGACAATGAAGTCTCGACAGGCCTACTACAGCGTCCATAAAAGTGTGGGTTGGAAGTGAAGCAACTCCAAGGCACATGGCATCGACATTGCCAACGATGCTGTGTCGCTCCAAACACATTTGCAAGACCGTACAAGGCAAACAACGTTAACGAACAGTCCAAGATTTGGATCTGGTCATGGCATTCAGGCGAGACTAAGCTAGCAGACAGGCCCTCGTTTTGGTAAGACATAGGACTTCCATTCCACCAGCAAGGAATCCCAGAAAAATTCGTGACAGATGATTTAAGGATTTTAAATCCTTTACCGGTAGCGCCACAGGCTGAGGGTGTTCTGCCTCTTCCAGGTCTTCCTCCTGCCACCGCTGGTGTTGTTGTAGCGGTGACCCTTGTTGAGACCTCTGCTCCTCTTGCCGGTAGCGGTGAGACCACGCGACTCACGGTGCTTGTGGACTGGGTTGACGATCCAGTTGATGCGAGCGTCGCGGCGGATGGCCTTGTGCTGTGGGTCAACGAGGATGACCTCGTAGTACTTGTAGGTGCTGTCCTGGTTGATCCAGTAGCTGTTCAGGACACGCAGGTTGGCGCAACGGCGGCCAACACGCTCCTCGGCGGTGGACTTGAGGGAGCGCTGGTACTTAAGCTGGTTGACACCCTGGTTGGTAGGCTTGCCTTTTCAATTCGTCAGTACATATCCTTCGCACGTCTCCTATCAGCCGCAGACATACCGTAAGTGGCACCCTTTGGCACTGGCCTCTTCCTTCCACCACGGCGAACACGGGCGCGGTAGATAACGTAACCCTGCTTGGCCTTGTATCCAAGACGGCGGGCCTTGTCGGGGCGGCTTGGGCGAGAAGCACGGTGGATGACGTTCAGTTGGCGGAGCTAGATTGAGGGTACTCTCAGCAAAGTTCAACGAGTACGATCAAGACACAGTGCGCATGACCCTCTCAGGATTGAGAAGATTCATGCTGTGTGCCGCTCAGGGTTCGAATATTGTGCGTACCTCCCAGCAACGAACGCGAAGCAAGAAACGCAGAACATCGCTCTGCTTCTTTTTGGCGAGCTCCTCCAGATACTTGTGGGCACCCATCTGTCGTCGATTGCGGTCAGTATTTGTTGGTTTGATTGCTCTGGTACAGTCCCGACTTCAATTTCAATCGCGGTTGGTCGACGATGGTCGTGTACCGAACGATGCGACTGATCAAATAGCCAGGAATGCGATTGTGGTCGACTCACCTTTGCTGTGGTTGTTAGTACGGCGACAACGGTATCACTGGGGAAGTCAAAAAGTTCGACTTCAAAGTTGCAACAATTGAGATTTCGCGGCGTTGTGGGGAGTGAACGGAAGCTGCCGAGACTTGGCAGCGCTGCCCACCATTGGTTCTACTAGGGTTAGGGTTTACTCTCGAGACGGTGGAGTTGCTACACTCTGACTGTCTGTGTCGGGTACGGTGCACAATGAAGTAGGTATGGTCATGATAATGTGTACCCAGGTATGTATACACTCCACTCTGAGGCTGAATCCCTTGTTACCTACCTCCCGACTTCCTCACACCTCTGCATCCCGCCTGGATGAAAGCGGCGTATGAAGTTTGATGGGATCTTTTCGGTTTTATTATTTAATTATCCACCTACCTACCTACGTAGAGCTGGACATCTACTACATACTTTCGCATTCCTGTCGTACGCCCTTTTTGGCTGTGGTATCTACATGATTGGCTGCGTGGACTTCTCCTGTAACGTTGCATCGTGGCTGTGCTCTATTAGCATGGCGATGATGTAGGGGTCGGCTCGGTCAATTGAGTTTACTGAAGAAGACCCTATAGCCAGGCAGATACCGATTTCATCATTTGTCACCTCTCTGTTTGCACAGTCTTAATAATTGACAGACCAAGTGTTTCCGTGTCTGATTGCCTACTTATCTGGGCATGCTCTACTGAAGGCGCCGTTGTTTCCGAGAGCTGTTGAAAAAGGGTGGTATCAACGATTGGAAGCCGACGGCCGCTTCATCTGCCAGTATTGGCCAATTCAAATGGTCTACAGAGGCAAACCAAGTGCCGGCTGCGAGAACTGTCGCAAGGCCAAAAAGCGCTGTGGCCTGGAGCAGCCGGCCTGCTCCCGGTGCGTGAAGTTGAAAAAGACATGTTCGGGATATCGTGATGTGACACAGCTCAACATTCAGGATGAAAGCAGAGCCGTGGTTGAGAGAGTAAAAAAGAAGGCGCTCGTACGTGGAGAAGGCACAAACATCACGCCCCTTCATAGCACCTCAACCACAACGTCTCCAGCCAATTCTGGGTTTGGACAACGGTTTGACAGCAGCAGCAGTAGCAGCACCAGTAGCGGCAACGATAACAGCAACGACCCCATTACCGAGATCGTGCGAACTGATGGATCTGTTACCAGTCTGGATGACTTTTGGATGGCAGAGCAAGAAAGTGAGGAAGACGATTCCAATTCGAGGACAAAATTCAATGGCTGGCAGATGACGCTGAAACCCCATCCGGACGATGTTGCAGTCCACTATTTCTTCACCAACTTCACTAACAAAGGGCATTGGGATTTTCTGAAGCAATATGCCTTTTCGTCAAAATCCGACCCCATGCTTAACATGGCTGTAAGAGCATGTGGAATGGCCGCATTTGACAACACGAACCCTGTGCCACGAGGACGAGGATGGGCGAGGTCACTGTATGGGAAATCCCTGACTTTACTCAACGAAGCGCTGCGGGACCCAGTGCGATGCTGCGCGAACGAGACACTTATTGGAGTAGCAATGCTTAGCTACTTCGAAAACTTGACTTGTGATAGCAGACAGTCGATACAATCTTGGAAGGCGCATATGAATGGAGCTATACAGCTGCTCAAGATTCGAGGGAAGCGGCAATTCATGAACCCAATAGGTCGTGCACTTTACAGGGAGACTCGGGCGCAAGTGTTGATTTATTGCCTCTGGGAAGACCTCAATCCTCCGAGTTTCCTTATTGGGTGGCAGAAGGACCTGGACGAAATTGCTGAGAATCTCGATATCAGGCCAGCTGATACAATAGCGGCCATATGCTGTGACTTCGCCGCCTATCGCTCAAGGTTGAGGTATGAAATTGTCGACAACGAAGATGCATTGTCAAAAGCTGCCGAGATTGAGGCGAACCTGATCGACTGGGCCGCCACGACGATGGGATCTGAGAGCAAATGGTGGAAGTACTACGAAATAGAAGTGCCAGAGTCGCCTCACGTGTGGAACGACACTATATTCGTATATGGCGGCAACACTCCTGCGCTTGGGTGTTGGCAGATTTATCGATGCATGAGGATCATGCTGTCGCGAACGCAGGAAATGCTGGTCCGGCGATGTTTTCTCGACCCTTCTGAACGGCAAGCGCGGATCCAATATTTCAAATCAGTCCGAAGGCAGATGAGCAACGAGATCTGCGCATCAGTTCCGTCGGGACTGGGACACCCTGCACCGATGTTCGACAGCCCATGCACGCTTACCGAGGCCTATAGCAGCATCTGGCCTCTGTTCTTTGCCGGCACCGTCGTACTGGAACGAATCGGCAGTCTGTGGGAAGGCAACAGCGCACCCGCATCAGCAGCAGGCGCGCAGATAGCCTGGATCCTCGGTCGAATGGACTTCATAGCGACCGAAGTGGGGATCCACTGGGCACATGGCGTGGCGGCAACGCTGCGCGGCGACTTCAGAATCCACAACAACCTGTTACCGCCGCAGGATTCGGCGAGCAGACAAGGCGACTACGATCCAGTATGGGACGATATGATCCTGAAAAACACAAAGGACGTACCTCAATGGGCCAAGACGATCGAAGACAGCGGGAGAGGGCCACGCTGGCTCCTTGTATCTGAGGACCAGAATCCCGACTTCTCCAAGAAGCTCAGCGCCGGCCCGAAGTGGCTCGGTCGATATGCGGATGGCCCACTTGCTCATGCGGACAAATACAACGAAGGGGCAGTCTACTGCCAGTGCGACACGGATATGCGATGTCTTGTCCACGAGCAATACGAATAGCCATATTCTGACTGGGCAATGATAGAGCATGACCCGAATCATGCTGTTATGGCATACATCGCCAACGCGAAACTTGACTCGACGGATGGCACACGACAATACTGTGAACTGTCTCAAATGGCACACGAACTCGCGTACAATGGCCTAGACGCCTTGAATTTGACAAGGGACCTGCATGTTACAATGCTAGTATCAAATCTGGAGTGGAGAAAGATGCCAGCAATTCGATTCTTCTTTCTGTATTTAAATTCAAATGATCAATTCTATGCATTCGTTGCCAATCTGTCTTGCAACCGCCGACAAACACAGTGGCAGAGCGTCAACCACAACTTCCAAGCTTCTTTTAAGCGTGCTGTAGTGTAAATGGACAGGCAGAAAAGCGCACTTGCACCATCATCTGGCAAGCCCAAGCCACCTTGTTTCTGCTACGCGAATACAAGGGTCAGTAACTGACTTTCGCCAGCTGTGGGTAATGTTAACTTCAAATTGAGACCAAGTGTCGAGCATAGGAGATAAATCAAAGGAGCGTTCCGTGTTTTCATTAGTCTTTCATCTTGGTTAAGGTTACCACAGTGATTGGCAGATTGAGAAATCGTGTACTTCGTGACTGATCATGGAACATTTGGAACTCCCTTCTCGACGCCATCAATATACGCTCTCCTGCACGCTCTGCTCCTCTCTCTTCTCGTCTTCGACTTCCCGAGTCAACACCTTCTCCAGCTCATCCTCGGCAATGGTGTCGGGTTTCTGTGCACTTGCTCCCTCACGCGTGCCTTCAAAGCCATTGACGGACTCAGGTCCACTCCCTTCGGCGCTGTCATCAGGCTCGTCTTCTGGTTCATCGCCTAATGCGTCTGCCTTTTTTCCCCTTCCCATACCGCTCTCCGTCGCCCAGCGTTGGATGTCTTCCTCGGTGGGTTGTCGCTTGGCTTTCTTGGCTTTATGGAGAGCGTTGACCAGGAGTCTGCCTGGGCTGGTGCTTCCACTACCGGCAGCATCGGCAAAGTACTCGTCATCGCTCAAACCCTCTGCAGGTGTGCCGGCACCGGATGCGGAACCGCCGGCATCACGACCTAGCCGGTAAAGCGCGGGCCTTTCAGGCATTGGAATGGAGTTTACCATCTGTGTTGGCTGACCCTTGTGGCTGGACTGCTCGGATGCTGATGCCTGATGAGAGGCACTGTGTGCACTAGCGGTGGCTATGGCTTCTGCTTTCGCAGCAGCCTTGCTGAATTCGACACGGCGTGGGAAATGTTCATGATTGTGTCGGCACCCGCCAACGCAACCGCCCCATTTGACGGGTGGACGTGCATCACCAGTAGATGAAGGGTTGATGGAGCTATTAGCAGGAGTGGCTGTTGGCATGTTGAGAAACTGGGTCAGAGTGTTTCTTCTCCGAGCGTCTTGTGGTGGATCTGTTGCATTTGCAGACTTGCTTTGCTTTGCCGCTTCTTCAAGCTTCTGGCGATTCAGGGCACTCCAAGTTCGCATCTGGTTCTGTAAGACAAACTTGCCATTCTCCATGTTCTGTTTCATGATGACAAACTCGCAGTGGTTAACATTGCGAAGATCTTCAAAATACTCAACAGACCAATGGTACCTTCAAAACAGCAGGAATTAGTCAATCGGTTGGTTAGGAAAGTCCGGACGATATGAAAAGACTCACCACTTCATGAGGAAGACCCTGGTCATTAGGCCGTGTGTCACGAGAACACACACACTCGGGAACGTCGCTTCTCCGAACTGGCGCCAGAGACTCTCGTTGAAACCGCTTATCCGGTCGTATGCATCAGCGGCGCTCTCACCGTTAGGGATGCGGTAGAAAAAGTGTCCATAGTCCGCACGCTCCTGCCACATCCTCTCCATCTCAGCAGTACATGGCTGGAAGTTGCCAAAATCCTGCTCGCGCAGACGTGGCTCTTCATAAACCTTGATGCTGCTGCGCGAGAACGGCGAAGGCGCGCTATGTGGAGTGTCTTCTGATGAGGGAGCAGTCAGGGAGCGAAGGATTCCCTCGGTGGTCTCGCGCGTGCGGCGGTATGGCGAGGTGAAGAATTGCAAGGTATCGTCTGGGTTCAATAGGTCGCGGAGGCGGTGGCCTGCTTCCTCTGCCTGGGGCGTCAGTCAATGAGAAGTTGCCAAGGAGGGGTGAAATGAAGTTGGGTCGGAGCTGGGGACGGTGATATACCTGCTTCCAACCATCGTCCGTCAGCTTGACACGATGGTCTGGGATCATCTGGTGGATCTCGCGGTTCTTGTTGCCATCACTCTGAGCATGGCGGATCAATATGATCATCCGCGGTTTCCCCATCCTGGCAAGAGTTGACTTCAGGGCCAGTATCGGTATAGTATGATGTAATATTGAGCGCTGAACTATTGGTGTGTTGGATTATTCACATTGGTCTCGAGCGGGTGCAAGACGTCGAAGTCGTCTCACTGCCAGTCGAGTCAGGTCCTGTACGGGTCGCGGAAGTCGGACGTCGATGTGCGATCGTGCATGTTCTTGTGACGACAGCGCCGGAAGACTGGAAAGTCGGAAGGACATATGGATGGTTTGTAAGGCAGTGAGGGAAAGCTTCCGCCGCTTCTCGGGGCCCTTCACCCCACCCTCCATTACTGTACACGGTCCAGTACAAGTGCTCTCAGCAACACACATCACGGTGGTTTTATCATGTTTCGCGCTTATCGACTATCGCCAGACGGCCTGGACTGGATATTTCTTACAGGTTGGTGCTGGAGTAGTGTGCGGTCGGAAATCTGATGTCAGATGGCTGTCGGCCATGGGTGTCAAGCAGGAGCCTGGTCTTCTGCATCTCGGCAACTTTCCATCGTCTCGTTGGCTGATCAATTGGAGTCATGCGGCAGATGTGCCTCCTACCTCTGGAGGGAAGATACTGGCAACAGGATGAGATTGGTGGGTCAGACCGCAGCTGATCATGTCTTCACGCGGGGTGTGCATGATGCGTCGGCGACGGTTGTCTGTGGTTGCATGTACTGTCTCACCACGATCAGTCAGTCAGTCAGTCAGTCAATCAATCAATCGATCCATCAATCCCTCCAACCAGCCATCCATCCATCCATCCATCAGTCCGAGCACGTAATCAACGTATTGGGCTCTCTCCCCTTTCGGTTGGAAGACGGAAATTAATCGAGGTGGCTTGGCAGCGGTGGAAGCAAATGATGGTCAATACCGGAAGATCGATATGAAGGGAGGGAACAGGAATGCATAGAAGAGGAGACAACGATGATGTTGCTGAAAATGATTCTGGATGACATGGATATCGTCTCCCATTTCCGTATCCACATCCATCATTCTCACGCAGTACAGCAGGTGGTATTCATACTCATGCCCATACCCATGCTGTGAACCCTTGTCAAGATCGCCTTAAATACATCGTGACACTATCGTTTCTATCAACTGCCAGACCAATGCGGTTACAGTCCTATACAATACAATACACTAACGACGGACGGCCGAGAGGACGAACGATTAAACGCCACTTCTAGTATCCATGTATTAGATGAAGACGGGATAGTCGTTTTCTTATTTCCTCACAAAAGCGACAGCAATAACAACAACAACACGGACGGCCTCTCCCTCGACACCTTACTTGCCTCCCTTAGGAAGGTAACCGTCGTTTATCCCTATTCTATACGGGTTAATCTAACTCTATAATCATAAAGTGAGCAGACCAACATATACAGTATCGTACATACAGCATACCCACCAGCACGCACAAACACACCACACACAGACGCGCTCTCACTCCGGGCTTTTTTCCCGTGCCATTTTTTCTTAACCCCTACTCGGCGCCGCCCCCACCAAACCAGCTCGTTGACAATTGGATGCCGTTTATTCGACAACGACTCGATCTCCCTTCGACCCTCACCCAACACTACCATCCTCACCGTTACCACACAACCACCGTCACCACCACCTCTACCATCCGACGTCGTCTAACTCCTCAGACGCCTCTCGTGCTGACCTGTCGGTGAAGGCTAGCCACTTCTCGCTTGCATCTCGTCGGCATCTTGTCCCACAGTCTCGCCCTCGTACCCGCGCCTCTGCTTTAAGCCATGTCCTTCTTTAGCAATGATGACACCTGGTCCGGTCCAGGTCGCCAAGCATCTTGGGAGCAACAGCAGCAGCAGCAGCAGCAATCACAGGGGCAACAACAACAACAGCAACAACAACAGCAGCAACAACAGCAGCAGCAGCAGCAACAACAACAGCAGCAGCAGCAGCAGCAGCAGCAGCAACAACAACAACAGCCCACCCCATCTCGCTCCCGCACCGGATCGGCATTGTCGCATCGCTCTGATCCCCTTGCTTTCGCCAGCCAATTCGAGGAAATCGATCGCGCCTCCGACAACCTCTTGAAGAGCCGGTCATTCTTACCGCCGAATGTGCAGAATGCGAATATTCGTAGGGATAGCATGCCCGCTGTCAGCCGAGGATTTGACTATGCTTCTGCCGACCAACGGCCTACCGCTCTACCAAGGCATCAGTCCATGAGCGAGTACGATGGCGCACGCCCAAGATCTGCTGGCTTGCAGAACTACTATGCTGGCCAGCGTTTCCCACCCAAGCAGAGCGAGGCCGAGCAGATGCTTCAAGCCAAGCGTCGCATGGCTGCGCAGAGAGAGCGTGAGTTGCGCAACTACCACCAGGAGCAGCAGTACAATCGCAGTACGTATTCTAACCCTGGCCGCTCTGGTCATCCTTCGGCTGCCGGGAAACGCTCTCCTAATTCCCACTCAACAGGCGTCAAGACCGATCGTTCGATGAGCCCAACCACCATGAGCGAAGATGACCGCCGTGAGCTTATTGCTCGCCAGCACAGAGCGCTCTACGGTGACAACTCGAGCATCTACTCTCCTGACGGCTCAGCACCGCGTCAGCAAAGCCAGGACGTGCGCATCGCTGCTGGCGCAAGAGGCCATTCTCCTCTAGCTTTCGATCCATACTCGCAAGCTCAGCCAGGCGCGGATGGTGCTGTGCAAATGCCTCCACGCGATAGGGCTACGAGCACAGCCTCTCCCACATCCAACCCTTCCGTTCAGCAACAGTTTGGTCTGCTGAACGAGCAAGCCAGTAGATCCTCCAACTCTCCCGGCGCCTCGCCACCTCTATCCGCTGGACAGAAAGGAGGCGTTGCTCCCATTGGTACCCGACCCATACAGCCAAATGGGCCTGCCGTTGGACTCAACAAACGCTCTACCACTCCTTTGACACCAAGCTCTCTAAGCTATGGTTTCACCACTACTGCTACCGCCAGCACCGACCCATCTGGTAAGGACGACCGTTCTACCTCTGCTGTCGGTGGACAGCAGCTTGGTGACAAGACCACCAACAACCTGACCGGAAGCTGGAACGGTAACGGCGCTAACGTCTGGGGTTCTGGCAAAGGTCCTCTGGGCGTTCAGGCGTCCGTTTGGGGCTAGAGATCAAGTCTTGAAGCATTACGACGACCCGTCCAGGTTCTACATCTCGTTTTCATTCTTATGGAGTTTCTTTCAAGTGTAGAGAGCGACTGGAGTGGGCGATGGGCGCTGCGCTCATCCTGGTTGTTACTCAAGGCGACAAAGGGGAAGGAAAGGTTGGAGGGAAAAGGAGGGGAGTTTTTTTTTTTCTTGACCACAAGATGAAATTCTCAAAAGACTCTGACTGCATCTGTCCAACTGGCGTCTTGCTCACGTTTTCGAGCCTCGAGATTGTTTTTTCTGCGTTTCATGCATTGCGGCTACAAGGAAAGGAGTGTTACTTTGATGGTGCTTTGACGTGCTTTACAAGCGGGTTGACAAGGGAAGTTGCATGCACAAAAGAGGTGGGTTTCTTATTCATGTCATGTCCGTCATCATGATGACTGCGGGTTGTGTGTCGTTGTCTTCGTCGACATTCTGATGGCACTGAACTGGTGTTGCGGCTGCTACTGCTGCTACTACCGGCTTGTTGCAGGAAATGGTCCTCTGTCGTCGATGGGAGTTGGTTCACGCGGGTCATTTGCTTTTTTTTCCCCTCTGGTTCTTGCTTATCTGGTTACTTCACTTCTTCCCAACATCGCATCTTTCGGGCGACAGAAGTTGATGGCCAACGGGCTTCTGTCATTCCTCTTCCTTCCCCCGGCCCTGAGGCATCATGCATCAGGCGTCTTTATTCATCGCAAGGGTTATACCACAGTCTGGTTTTATTACAAATGGGCACACTTTGGTGATCGATGTACGGGCAAGGCATGACCGGTGGGTGGGCGTAGCAGATAACCAAAGTCTATTTTATTTCTCTTTCTGGGTCCACAGATTCCCACCACTTTTGTTTGCAGTTCATGTCTTATAATCGTCTATCATCATCACATCGTGAGTAGACATGGGAGAGGATGTCTCTGATAGCTGTCGACCCGTCTGGTGCGACATCACCACTGTAGAGGCGATCGAGACAACACGCAGTGCCTACCCACCCTTCCTGGCAGCGTGGGCCATCTACAAGTAACCGATGTCGTCTGATACCTTCCGTATCATGTGAGATTATCTTTGTGAAATTGAAATTGAAATTGGTAAAGAAGTGGCTAGTGAATAACATGATGGCAAGTACAACAGATCAGGAAAAACTGTCTGGCCGAGAAAATGGAGAACCGGTCGATTACGACACCACACACTACTACTGCAGACGGGTCGTAGTTCCGTTGTCGGTATTTTCATGACCAAGGCAAGTGCAGTCGGACATGATCGGGCACATCGAGTCGGGAATCCTAGAACATACAGATCAGAGAGGTCCATAATGAAGATGTGATTGTAATCGGAAGGGCAGGGAAGGTTGTAGGATCAGAGCAGAAAGGATCGCGTTCACAGCACGTGCACTTTGGCATCAGAGTGAGCTGGGTATTGCGAAGTGCTGTCATCATGTCCGGTTGGGGGATGGCTGTTGCGCGTGTCGAATAAACGTACCGGCTTGCGTCTCGTCTGCATCCTGCTAGATGAGACACCGTTCGACCGAGTGCGACCAAGAGTGATCTGACGGAATGGCCATTTTGATCTGTATTGTACAGCTTCTACGGCTCCTCCAAACAACGGAACCTCAAAGGGACAACCGCATCGCCAACGCCATGCCTTCAAAACACTCCCCAAAACTCGTTCGGGTTTCGTTCGCTCTCTATGATGAGAACCTCTTGGAGACCTTGGCCAGGACTGGGAAAGTCGTGTGTCAGTAACCATCCACATCTGGAGCGTTCCGAGCTAGCAACTCTTCCAATCACTTACTGTGCAGCGCAACTACGCTGATGATGAAGCCGATGGAGAGGACCATGACGACAAAAGGGTCGACCTTCAGCCCGGGCGACTCGTCGGTGTAGAGCCCTATATCACGAATGTCAATGCCACTGTGTAAATGTGTTGTAGCGGGCTAGGTCTAGGTAGCCCAGTCGACACCTACTCAGCATTGTGCTGCTGCTGCCGCCAGCACCTGCCGCCCTCGTGCTGGATGGTCGCGCATTGGCGATCTTGTCTGCTCTATCCGCCGCTGCCTTCCTCCTGATGGCCGTTGCAGGGCCGCCGGGTGCCTTCGGCGACGTTGGGCGTGCGGTCGAGGAGCCTGTCGAAGGCGAGTTTACCGGTGAGGATGCTCGTGGAGAGGACTGTTCGCAGACATCAGCATCTCCTCCGACTTAAACCATAGGCTCGGACACTGACCATTGTGCGGATGTATGTATGTGTCGGCGCGCGCGCAAGCAGTGCTGATTGATGATGTAGATTGAATGACTCGAGCAGGCGATTGATGAGACCGGAGCGAGCAAGTTTGCTGCAGGTGCGAGTACTGTATTTTCTTTGATACTGGTCTATAGGATTTGGATTTGTTCCTGGCTGCAGGGAGCTTGATGCCACGTTCAAGATTCACCACCCCAGGGGCCCTGGCGCTATGTGGCTCGTGCGCGGGTTACATTGTAAAGTCTCCAGCTCCGGCTTTCCCTGAAATGAAGTGTGCACACGACTCTGTCTCTTGTCTTGTCTCATTTCATGTATCATATCTCCTGTAACTGTGATAAAGGCTACAGAAACAAGAATTCCGGTGTGAATCAAAAGGCAAATCTCGGGTTTGCGTGTTGGCAAATTATGAGTATTCTCATCAATCCAACGAAAACTGCTCATACCTCTAATCCTCTGGTTCTTCACCCAAAGAGGAGGAATGCGTAGTTGTGATTTCGCAGCTCTGTCAGGGAAGAATGTTGTCCTCGACAATTGCAGCTCTGGCAAATATTACAGGTTTTCTGTCTTGCAACGTAGGCCAATGTCGAGGTGAGGCGTTCTATTTGACCCATGGTTGGACCCTTAATTTTGTCTTAAAGACTTGGAATCCAGAAAAACATCATATATGCAATTCACAAATGTCATCAGTCTTGCCTGACCTGAAACTACTCTGATTATGCTTACTTCATGAACTAAGGTCGGACGTCTGTAGTGACCTTTTGGGTGTGTCGTGTCATGTTCCAACTACTGGTCACTCAAGCCGAAGCTTGTTGTTTCTACTTCTCAAGGCTAAAGGTGCTGTAATTTGATTGCCAATTATACTAAAGGGGCTTCCAATAAGACTCCTAATGGCAGTGCGGAGGATCGGATGATCGTCAGATCAGAATCTCTAGGTCTTCCATCCTTGAGTCAGGCCATGCAGACGATCTATGACAGCTCCACCCCAGCTACCCATTTGGCTTTCAATGAGACCTCCAAAGAATAATAGGGCTTCTTCTTCACTGACGTCGAGTTTGAACCTCTCCTCAACCCTCTTGACCGCTGCATTGTCAGCACCCGTACTACCAAGTCCACCTGCGGGCGCCCAAACGTCAAGACCTGGAATGCGCGCGTCCTGCATCAGGGCAAAAAGATTCAGGATCAACGAAGACGAGCGGCGAAGCGCAGTATATGCAGTGAAGCAGTACTGCCTGAAGGCCTCGAACTGACTTTCGCTATTCGCTGCTACATCTGAACCACCCATGCCTTCGACCATTTCGCGACTAAGCTTCATTAGCGGCGCCATGGGTTTGGGATCGCGACCGAGGATGTAGCCGAAATCGATATGGAAAAAGTGGCCGTCTGGGGCGATCAAAAGGTTGTCCAGATGCCGATCTCCAACCCCTAGGAGGTAGGTGATTACGCAGTACCCGGCAAGAGATTTGACATATGTTTCCATCGTTTCCTTTCTGACTCCGAGTATGGAAGGTGTTCCTGCTGGAGCCGGGTTATTGAACCTCAGGTAACCAAGTATGGAGGATGAATATTTCGGGCTGGACAAGATAACAGATACCGGTGTCGAGGGAACGAATTGTACAGCTCCTGCAAGCGTAGAAGTTGCTATAATGCGATATGGAGTCAACTTCAGGTCAAGATTCTCCTTGAGAAGGAGACGATCCATGAGTGCAATGATCTGGACGACAAGTTGGTCTTGACGTAAGTCATCACCCGTCTTGAAGATGAGGGGATAAGCTGTACCGGCATCAGTTTTGAAGACAATGTTCAACGGTAGCAGCGATGATTTGAAGATGTTACAGTCTTCGGGTAGAACTCCCGTTACCCTGACATCTGGATCAAGTGGTAGAGGTAATGGAGGATTCAGGGTCAACATTTCCAGCTTTGGGTCTGCAAGCGCCTTTTTCAAATACTCGATCTTCTTACTACGATCTCCTTTGGAACGCTGTACGTCCTGACAGAGCTTGTTCAGCACAACAATAAGCTCTCCCTGTCGCAGCAGTATTTTGCGGCGAGCTTGGCCTTCAGAAGTTGCATCGAGTTGTTTCATGAAATCATAGCTCACTCTAGCGAAAAGCTGTTTGTGCTTTTCACGCATAATAGCTGCTGCAGCCATGTTTACCGCCGGCCCTTGGGTGATTGGTTGGGTATCATCAAGCTCCACCATGAGATACCAATGCAAAAAGTTACTGAGCTTCAGATTTGCAGCTGACCTAGCAATTAAAAATGAGGAGAGGCTTGACTCTTGGTCTACCGCATCGTCATTTGAACGCTCTGGCTCAAACTTTAGAGCCTGCACCAACTGCAACAGGTACATCAGTAGCTCATCATCGTCGGCTTTTCTCAGTCGTTCCACGGCATAGGCTCGGACAGCTGGACTTCTCACGCCAGGCCCGAGCAATTCTAAAGCGTCATCAACATCGATTTCAGCCCACTTAGGGAGAAGTGCTATCGCCTGTCTGCTTTCAGTGATTTCGGTCCAGTTCACAGACTTCACAAGCTTTGTAAGAGCTCTCTTGTCACGCGCGAGATGATGACGAAAACGCCAGACTTCGTCTTTCTCCTTATCTGTGAGCTCAACAGTGGGTCCGTATTGCATTATTCGATTGAGGAAATCTCTCATTTTTGGATTTGGCTTCAGATCACGGTCCAGAGAATTTCTCTGTCCTCGTATAAGACGGCGATGCTTGGACTCTGCTGGGTTGTCGGCATAACCTATCTCAGGGTCGTACACGCTGATCAATCGACCGAGCCCGTCCGGCGCATCGCCTCTTCCAATATCCGAATTTATGCCAGGGCCAAGGGCAAGTTCTGGGGGTGGTTTTAAATTTACATTTCCCGTCGAGGCTTGGGCCGCCGATGAAACTGGAATAGCAGAAAGTGGAGGCGCAGGGTATTCCCTGTCGGTGAAGACGATAGGATGATCAAATCGAGGGAATTCAATGTATAGAAAGAATGTTCCAGCGTTCTTACTTTCATCCAAATCCTTCGAAGCACCATTGTCTCCAGAGCTTTGGCCGTCCGGCAGAGCTTTGGCCGTCACATGTCGTCGCCGCACACTGTCATGAACAGAGTCTCGCTCGAGCTTTTCAATCTTGCGGAAGACCATCTGATCCAACCACTGGTTTGTGGGTATTTCTCCCATCTCATGCTTTTTCATCAAGCCCACTAGTCGCTCCAACTCCACTGCTCGCTGGCTCTGTTTTTCAGACACAACCACATGCTCGGTTTTGTCATCGGTTCCCCTTCGTTGACGTCTCTTCTTGCTCTCGCGCCACGGTGTCGTAGTGTTTGTATGGCCATCAGCAGTACGATGTCTCCACACCTTGCACTTTTGTCTTCCCATGCGCAGAGTAGCATCCTCATCGAAGAGAGGGATCGTGCATCCTCCAAATGGAATGTGGTGGCTCCTGTCACCACCTGCAGGATTGATAGGGCTCAAGTCCCAAAGAGTGATCGCAAGCTGTGTATTGAGAGGTAAAGAGGCGTACTCCAAAGGAAGAGTCAACCATTGATTCCAGACCCTTCCATTCTTAAAGTGCTTATATGGGGTCTGCGAATGAACAGTGAGAGGCTTGCTATCGGCGAAAGGCTGAACGGTGACATAAAGCTCGCTATTTGGTGACAAGTTGCTGCCACGGTGGCGGAGATCTGGTCGTGAGAGAAGTGTGCTGTAAGGTAAAGGTGGTTCAAATCCATCCAGCCGGTTGCTGCAACTAGGTCAACACTGCCCTGAGTTTCCTCAGCACGAAGAAGTCGAACAGACTAACATCTTGACTGCAACCGGTATGCGCAGGTCTGAAGAACTTGCAAAAGTGAATGGGTCCATGGGATCTGCGTGGAGAGACATCGGACAGAGGAAGCGTAGACGATCTGGCTGCAACTGTTTGGCAAGCGGCAGGCGAAGTTTGCGGTGTGCTCATAGTGTTTGCGCAGAGCCGTGCAGTATTTATGGGGCCAGAAGTAGAATGGTCATACAGAAGGGAAAACGAAACGCTCCAGTCATAAGAGCGCGAGGTGTCTGATCATTTATTCAGATGTGTTAGGCGTGTAGACTGAACGGAATCAAAAGCATGATACCTACCACCGTAAGTAGCTTTGGTAGATAAATGATAGCGGCAATAGCTACCTAGGCACCTACTACCAGCTAAGCTGCACTGGATCTGCAATTGCCTTGTCGAGAGCGGGTATTGCCGACACTAGTGGGGCTCTTGCTGCTGATTGCCATAGATTAGATGCAGGTATCCGGGGATCTATCGATAACTCGGGAGTGATGATCAGATATAAGATACCTGTTTCCTTATCTAGGTATCGATTCACTTTAAGGCGTACGCGCTACGCGTGCTGGCCAATTAGCGCGTCGCCTCCGATTTCTATGTGCCGTAGTCGCATACTGATGCGATTAAGCACAGTGCCTGGTGTTGTGTCAATCGAACCCCCTGCATCTCCACGAAGGTCGCAAACATTACCTATATCATGGACAAGCCTTCACGACGCCTGCTGCATTTGACCATAAAGCGCTTCAACCATTGTTAGCGACTTGCCCAACAGACTTGTCCAGACGACAACGCGACTTACATCGATCGAGATGGCACGTCTCAATACGCGCCCTTCAATAATTCAATCGGAGAGGCAAAGCACGACAACTCCGGGTCCGGCTGCCAGCGACCAGGAGAACCAGGACCCTACCACGGATCGTAGCAACAAGAGCAATCACATGCCCGCTTCCTCAAGTCGTCTGCACCCTGATATGGCCGGCTTACTCTCCAATCGAAATGGCAACAATAGTAGACGCGGATCGAAACGAAGAAGGACCGATGTTACAGAACCGCCCGATGGGCAATACAGTGATGAGGAAGAAGAGAGGTTCAACCGTTATTTCGATCCGAACCAGGACCCTGAGCGGCGACGGGAGATCAAGAGGAGATCCAGGATACTGGACAGAGAATTTCAAGGTGAGGAATGCGTGCTTGTAGGAAATACAGATAACACTGGAGAACCTCATCTAATCATGTGGTTCAGAAAATCGGGATGAGCTACTACGGAGCCGTGGTCATGGTTTGCGCGATACTGTCCAAAGAGCCAATACAATCTTCAGAGAGGTCAAACAGACTGGAGATGCTACCTTAGATTCGCGGCTGCTTGTTAACGTTTCGGAACTGGGTTTCAAGAAAAGCGCTCAACTTGTTCTGGGTGACAATAGTAGTGGCATAGACGTGGACGAGTTCTTGACCAAATGCATCACCTACATGACAAATGGTGGGCCTCTGGGAAGGATGGAGCAAAATACCAATTCGCATTCTGCTCGTATGGGCACTCAGGCCCATAGGCGCCCAACTCAGACAGCGAATGATGATAGCGATGCTGAGCCCGATGAATTCGCCGAGGTCAATCTTGATTGGGAATTTCTTGGGCGCAATGCTTGTTTTCCATACAACGCACGACCGCCAGTGCCCTCGTTCTTACTTGGGCCACTGTCCCTGGAGAGAAGAGTACGAACCCAGACCCAAAGACGAGCACGTCAAACTAGAGATAGAGGTGGCGTAGAGTCGCGACCGGAGAACATAGGGCGGGAAGATATACAGCAAAGCGATGAAAACGGCTTGACACAGATATGTGCTCGGATCCGGAAACATCTATCACATCATTGCAGACAGGCAGAAAAACACCTCGAGAGACATGGCATCCAAAGTGTGGAGGAACTCAAGACACCACGTGGCAAAGAGATCCTCAAACGTGCCAAAATCACAGATACAGGCGGTCCGGGTCTCTTTGAATACGTGATCAATCCTTACAGCTTTGGACAGACAGTGGAAAATCTGTTCTATGTTTCCTTCTTGATCAAAGAAGGGCACGTCGGTATCTCACCCGATAGCGATGGATTACCATCTCTTGGTAAGTCATTCGTAATTTTTGACCAGAGGCTAAGAAGTTTTGCTAATAGACGATGTGATAGCGGTGACTAATCCACATTCTCTCGATGATGACAATGGAGCTAGGCATGAACGACAGAAACAACAAGCCGTCTTCGCCTTGGATTTTGACCTATGGAAACAACTGATCGAAGCCTTCAATATCAAAGAGCCCATGATCGCCCACAGAGAAGAGGAACAAACTACTGACCCAGGTGTCAGAGGTTGGTACGGATAGGTGTCATGGCGTCGAATTGGATTGTGATTGCACCTGATGAGCCTGGAGAGTAAACGTTCTGCTCACGACCTTTGGCAGGGTAACAACGAACGCAATTGTAATGTAATGTACTTCACTTCTTGCACTTCCTTTACACTTGCACGACCATATTATGATGACGGCGTAACGAGGATGGGGAGGCATTAGGTCTAAATTGTTTTCGCCTCTAGCGAAACGAAAACATTACAGAAGGAGGAAAACCCGAGATGCAATCTCCTTGTGATTGTGACGCATCGCTCTGCAGAGAGCCCTGTGAGAGGAATGACGTGTTCCTGTCTATATTCGTGCTATATTAACTGGCCGCCTTTTTGCTCTTCTTCGCACCTCTTTTCTTGCCCGATCGGCTCTTCGATTCTGCGCCTTTCGAGTCGTCTCCCGTACCTAGTACCTGTTCGAAACCACCTTCAGGAGCCTCTGCACGACCGAACGTGTCTTTCCTCCACTGGCGCAAGCGGTTTTTCTTGGAGAGCTTCTTGCGGTCATTTGCCTTTCGCCTTTCATCACGGAACGTCGCCATCTTCTTCAAGCCGGCGAACTGGTTCAAATCGGCATCGCTTGCGAACAAGATGTCTCTGGCAGTCAGGCCGAAAGTTGTCGGCGAGGTTTCGCGATACCTGTAGCCTGTGGTTGGCGCCTTGCCCTTGGATATACTCAGATGGGGGTGCTCAATGGGCATGTTTGCATCCACGAGGGCCTCAATATTCGCACGCTCTTTGCGCGCCGTGCGTTTGGCGTTGATGGAGTCTTGCTTCCGCTGTTTGTGGCTTTTGTGTTTCGCGGCTCCATCGTCTTCTTCGTCAATGTCCATGATGTCAGCTGATGGCAACTCGTCTTCTCCATCCTCATCGGATAGAAGAGCCGGAGGCGCATCGTTGCTGTCGTCGAAATCAGGTATGATGTCTTTGATATCTATGTCGTCGTCGAATTTCGGCTTTTTAGGCTTCGACTTCTTGCTGGAACCTTCCTTCTCCTTGGTATCGGGATCCTCTTCGGCATAGTATTGTTCGCCGAATCGTTTCGCCATGAGCTCGTCCCATTGCTTGTCCGTGAAGTCTCCCTCCAGAAGAGGTTTCCATTGCTGCAAGTCAATTTCGTCACCGTCTCCAAGTCCAGCAGCTTCTTTGATGCGATGTACCTTTTCTTCAACCTCATCCACCCTCAGCTTCTTCAGTCTCTCGCGTTCTTTCCTGGTTTCCTCTTTCTCTGCTTCTTTCTTTGCTCGCTCAAGATCACGAGTGCGCTTCCTGCCAGACTTCTCTTCTCTTCGCACACTGCTTTTTGCGGCCGCATCACGGGAAAAGGTTTTGAGCTTTTCATTTGCGGTTTCAGGGTCCTCAAACCGCATGTTGTAAGCGTTTTCGAATTCATCAGCGCGACGTTCGGAATCGCTGTCATCGCTATCGAATTCCTGACCCTTGAACCTCCATCCATCATCAGGCAGCCATGCACGAGAAACCATGAAGTTGGACAGATAAGTCTCTGGATCTTTGTCCGCATTCAGAACATCTTGATCGGTGATCTGCTTTGCGCGCGCGGAGTTGACTTTGCTCTTGGTGTCCGGGAGGAGCTCATGTTTTGGCTTAGCCTTAACCTCAAACATCTCCTCGTCTGACCCTTCCGAGTCTTGATCCTCTGCTGCAGCCTGCGCAGCGTGCATCTCTCCAACTAGCTGGTTTCGCAATGCTGCTTGTTCCTCTTCGTGTGTCTGAACGTGTGTACCCTCTTCCTCATCCTCCTCTTCTTGACCACTCTTACCTGCCATGAGTTGCTGTCTATGGTAGTCCTGCAGATACATGGGTTTGGATTTCTTGTCTTTGCTCTCGGCAGGGTCTGCAGCATCATTCTCCCAGTCCTTGTAAAACTTTACGTTCTTGTCGTATACTCTAGGATCTTTGTTCTTGATCGCTGCTAATGTCGCAAAGATCTCTCCGTCAAGATCCTTAGTTGCCAGCTCAGCGTCATCGTCTTCGGATTCATCTGTAGAGTCGTCGCTGTTGTCTTCGCCGTCATCGTCGCTGGAGCTTGGTGCACGCTTGCGCTTGGATTGGTATTTTTCTTCTAATCTTTGCTTCTCCTCTCGTTTTTTGTTGTACTCGAAACGGCGGGCATACTCTTCGTTGATTTGAAAACTGTGAGCGTTGGATTTGGGAAGCTGGACGCCATGGTCGCTATCGTCATCCGAGGAGGCATCAGAGAGAATTTTGACTCTCTTGGCTGGTGAAGGCATTTTGGTGGTGTCGAATTGTATGTATAACGAGGTCGCAATGCTTGCTAGATCGAAAGGCCGACAAAAAATTACTAGAGCTCTCTCCAGCGCTACGCGGGTCCACTTTGCGCTTTCGGACAAAACGAGATTTTTATTTATCAGTCTAGCGGACCGAGGTAAGTACATATGGGACCACGGGTCTCCCCCGTGTAGATTGGAGATTTACGACATTGACAAGTCGATTGAATTGCAGTTCCGATAATCAACAGCATACCACAACAATGTCGGAAAGTGAATCATCAAACCTGTCGGACTACGATGTGGCCGATGGCCCAAGAAAGCGAGTGAAACTCTCGGGAAAAGGAAGCGATTCTGCCCTTGAAGAAGAATCGGATTCAAATATAAAAGCGCCTGAATGGCAACCGACTTCCCGAATAAAGCGAAGACAACCCTCACAATTGGATGCCAGCTCTTCCAAACAGTCGGCCTTTAAGGAAGATGTTGTACCTGAATCCATACGAAACGCCACCGCGGATGACGAGAAGGCTACTTTCGCCTCGCTTGGAGTAGATTCATGGCTGCTCGCATCCTTGGCGAACCTCTCGATCAAGAGGCCCACGGGAATCCAAAAGGCATGCATCCCACAAAGTCTACAGAAACGCAACGTGCTCGGATCGTCCGCTACCGGATCAGGTAAGACGGTCGCCTTTGCCATTCCGATTCTCCAACACTGGGCGCAGAATCCTACGGGTATCTTTGCGGTTGTTCTCACGCCGACCAGGGAATTGGCACTCCAGATACATGAACAGTTCATAGCCATTGGTGCTGCACAGGGAATCAAGTGCTGCCTGATTACCGGTGGTGCTGATCTAAGACAGCAAGCAATTGAGCTGGAAAAGCGGCCACACATCGTCGTCGCCACGCCAGGGCGCCTGGCAGCGCATGTCCGAGACTCGGGAGCCGACACGGTCGGTGGCCTGAAACGAGTTCAGTTCGTCGTCTTGGACGAAGCAGATCGGCTGCTCGCCACTGGGAAAGGCAGCATGCTGGAGGATGTCGGAACCTGCCTCTCTGCGCTTCCGCCAAAGGGTCAAAGAGTGATGAGCATGTTCACAGCCACGGTGACACAACACGTTCGCACGGCATTAGAAAGCGCAAACAATGGCAGAGATAAACAGGTGTTCGTTGCTGACATCAAACCTCCTGGGCAAGCTGCTCACTCGTCGTCCAATCCGGATGATGGCGAAGACAACGGCAATGGAGCGACCGAAATCGGTGTGATTGTCAAGCTACCGCCAACCCTGACACAGACGTACCTATTGGTCAATGTCATACACAAGGAGAAATATCTCCATGTGCTCCTACAGACGCCTGCCAACGTGGAGAAGAACGCGATAGTCTTTGTCAATCGCACTTCCACTGCGACTTTGATTGAATATCTTCTGCGATCTCTCGACCATCGTGTCACGGCTTTACATTCGGGTTTGCGGCACAACGATCGCATTTCCAACCTGGCCCGCTTCCGAGCCTCAGCTGCCCGTATCTTGGTAGCCACGGATGTCGCCGCCAGAGGTCTTGACATTCCCACTGTGGGGCTGGTAGTCAACTATGACCTCCCGCGAGATCCGAGTGATTACATTCATCGTGTAGGAAGAACAGCAAGAGCGGGCAGGAAGGGTGTGAGTGTGAGCCTTGTCGGGCAGCGCGATGTGGAACTCGTCCAGGCTATCGAGACGAGAGTTGGCGAGCAAATGGGTGAATACACAGAAGAAGGGGTGAACGTCGAAACCCGCGTTGTAAGGGAGGCTCTGAACTTGGTTGGGATCAAGAAGAGGGAGGCTCTCCTTGCAATCGAAGAGGGGAGGGATGTCAAGGGCAAGCGAAGACGACAGCTTTCGAAAGCTTTGTAGATTTATCGGTTCGTATATATACCAGTCGTCAATATCGACAAGCGAAGCACTCACCTCTGGTGGAGATTACCCTTCTGACATTCCCAAAACTTCCAGCATTGAGTGTGCATGTTACTCCGTTCAAGCCACCATTCTCCAAAGCTATCGTCTATGTCGACGTCCACCTTGGCAACACGTTCTTCTCGCTTCAACCCACAGAGAGCACATTGACGCGTTGCCGTAATCCCACCTTCAGCAGCCTTCAGCGTCTTGACTGGCATAGCTTCGCTGATTTCGGGTACATTCAGCGTCTTTGCTGCGGCGGATTGCAAATCGTCTCTTCCAATGGCGGCAACGGTAGATTTGAATCTACCAACATGCTGCTTCCATATCCTAACAATGTCGAGCACTTCTCTGTCCTCCTTGACTACTTCGCCGCGCTCCAGCCCAGCTAGCTTCATACCGCCCTTTCCGCTGGCACCAATGCGCATGCTCTGGGCAAGTATCTGATCTCGCTTCCACCGCAGCTTCCGTCCTGCGATCACATGTCCCAACACAAAAGCAACAGTGATCATGCTTTGCACAAATTTTTGAGACACTGGCTGTGCCAACAGTAGATGGCGCTGCTCTGAAGGGAGCCGGGAGAACGGATCAAAGAGGGCGTTCCTTGCAGAGTTCAGAATCGGCTGGAAAAGGCTGAGCAGAAGAACTGGTGGTGGAACATTGGTGGGCGGTAGGCTGTCGTGAGGTTCTGTGCTTGCAATGTTGGTGATTGACCTCATGTAAGCCGGCTCGAAAGCAGACAGATCTATGTTTATCATGACTGGGTCAGAAGGTGGAGGCTGGTTTGAAGGCGTCATTGCATCCTCGAAATCATCCCATTCAGCACCGTCATCATCGACAAAAGCTGGCTCTGTGCTTGTGTGAACTTTTTGTTTGCTGCCTGATATTGGATTCTTCGAGATTGGTGGCTTTGCATCAGAGCTATGGTGAGATTCGTCAAGGTCCAAGAGGTCAACCAATCCTTGGGTTGGCTTTGACGATGTTACATGCTGTGAGGAGCTGGTAGGGAGTGATTGCGTTGGTTGAAAGGATTGGAAATCGTCAAAATCATCCTCATCATTGTTATCAGGTTCGCTAAGATCTTCAGCATCGAAAAGCACGTTTTCGTCCCTTTGCTTTTTTGGCAATACTTTAGCATTTGCATTCGGTGGTCCCCGGCTTTGCTGAGATGACCGGCTGTTTTGCTTTTCTTGTTCCATGATGACTCGTTTCGACCACTCCATCGCTGCCTGCGGGTCGGTAGAAAGGTCCTTGTTCAAGTCGTCTGCTCCTGCGTCATACTCATCATCGTCGCCCTCGAAAAGCAGATCCATATGACCGGCAAACGGATGATCGCCGACCCGTCTGGTCTTGGAGGTTTCGATCGGTTTTTGTGACACAGGTATGTTAGAGCGAGCTGTTGGTTTTGCTGTTGGCGCCTTGGCTGCCGGTCGATGTGCAAGTGAATGGGACTGAGTGGATACGGTTTGCTGAGGCGGCTGCTTGGGAACAGTCTTATCTATGCTGGCATCTTCGAAATCGCCAAACTCTTCATCATCGTCCTGTTCCGCGCTAGAATGTTGCTCCACCTGTACCTTAGAAGCGGCACTGTCGTTCCATCCAAAACTAAAAGGGTCCGAAGCATTCGCGACAGGTAAACTATTCTGTGCCACCGAACCTGAAGGCTTTGGAGGAACAGCATGCGTAAAAGCGTCAAATAAATCTTGAGACATTGTATTTTCGTGCTCCTGGGGACAACACAGGTATGTAGGTGAGACAGCCCTGACATACACCGCAGTGTCCAAGCAATACGGCCCTTCCTTCAAGGGTTGCGCTGGGAAAGGCTTGCAGATGCCAGCATGATCATACTAATGTAAGATTTTATGTCAGAACGGCCTCGGCTGGAACTTGTCGCTGACCCTGGAAGATTCTCACGCTCGTGTAGATTTCAGCTGTAATGGAGCGGGAGATCTCTTAATTCCTACCAACCTACACCAGAGCTTGTGCCGACGATTGACGGGCGTGGTGTGGGAGAGACGGGATACAGTCAGTGGCTGCCTATTCGGGTGTAGGCGATTCCCCAGATCTGCACTGCAACCAAAGCCAGCACCAGCACGAGCGCAATCATCGCCTTCGAATACCCCAGTGCCAAAAGTCGACTCTCTGATGCGCTTTCTGCCCCCCGCCATCTCTACGGTGATACCAATGCGCCTCTCACGACAATGCCAACTCCGACTACACCTCCTGCCACCCGAGCTGGGAAGGTGGCTCATGAGGACGATGACCTGAACCGCGAACAATTCGTACCATACCTGCCCCACGACCTCGAGTATGGAGCGTCTTTCGAGAATGCGCTGATGGATCTTGTATTGAACTGGGACGGGCGACCACGGCAGGAAGGTATCCGTGTGATACTGGATGGCAGCACCGAAACACCGGTAGAGGGTTCCAGCGTTCGCGCTCGTGACATCGCAGTCAAGGACCTGCCGGTGGTGAGGCAGGAAGAACTGCCGCTGAGACTGGACGACCCTCGCCGTATATACGCATCGCCAATCCCTGGGGTTAGACTCACCCACCCTGGAGGCTACCTGGAAGGAGGGCCTGGCTTGGATCCAGAAATGGACACTTTCCCAGACGACTTTTTCAGCAACAACCCCAGCATACAGCACAGTGAGGAGCTGGAGATTGCGAAACAGAAAGAAATCGATCACCAAGTGGAACAACTGAAGGCGCGTTTGTACGCCCGAAAAACTGCAGTGGAAAAGAATCAACGGATATCAAAGGAGCTGCAGTATTTGATGGACCAGAGGGAAACAGAGCTTAAAGTGCAACAGAGAGTTGCCGACGAGATCAAAGCACGGAGAGAGGCTAAAGCAAGGCGACTGAACCAAAAGAATGATACTTGAAGCTGGTTACTTTGAGGTCAGAAATGGATAGCACTCCATATTTGCTGCGTCTTCATGAGTCCTGATAGGCTGGTACTCCAAATAATTCAGTTGTTTTCAAGACCCAGCATCCCTCCGTCATGAACTCCTAAACGCCTTCTGCCCAATGTACATCGTAATTACACAGCGATAGAGTATCCAGTGATTCCTTGTTCCAAAATCGAGCAGCCCGCCTTCGAATAGAATATGAAACCACTACAAATTAACACCCATTCTTCTAGGACCGAGGTAAAGCAAGCCGCCAAGCCCAGTCATGCCCACACCGATCCACCATAGCCTGTCGGTGTTTATGTGCGTGATCACATCATCTGATCCAACACCCATATTGACATTCCAGCTGATGGGCACTCCAGCATCAACGCCACGCTTGCTCTTGCCTGTGGCGGTGGCAGTGTTCAACGGGTTGAGTGTTGTCGTGGGTAGCATTTGAGGAGGGTTCAATGCAAGATACATTGGCTGCATGGGCGCACCATTGAATTGGAACAGGTCGAGTCTCTTGATTCCATGGTAGGGGTCGATGTAGACCGAGTATCTCTCGAACTGTTCGGTCTGGTTGTAGCGGGTGAAAACAGAAGTCTTGTACTTGCAGGGTGAAGAAAGTAGCTGGCGACCGTCCACTTTGATAGGGTCCAGAGCCAAAGATCCATTGCTGAACACGGTCCATTTACCATGCTGCCACTGCATAATCCCAGAGGGACACTGTGGTGATGTAGGGTTGGCGACAGCGCGGTAGTATGCTTCCTCGTAATAGCCGTCGGAGGTGAAGGAATAGGAGATACCAGGATGTGAAGGCTCAATCATTCTCTCGTTCAGAGGATCGTAGAAGCCCTGCACGTCAAATCGGTTAGTGTCGCCGTCCGAATTCGAATGTGATGGGACCAAACGCTTCCCAACTTACCGGTCCCGTGAATGTACGATTGCTCTTTGTGCTCCACGTCCCTACCAGATCTGATCCATCTATCACGGTGCTCTCGCTGGAACTTGACGTTGCTCCAGCGGCAGCAGAAGTTGTCGTAGTAGCACCTGCAGCACCTGCAGCGCCAGCTCCGGCAGCACCAGCAGCACCGGCGCCTGCACCGGCACCACCTACGCCAGCCGCTTGCCCATTACATAGGGCACTCAGAGTGAGGGCAGCGAGAGTAGTGTAGAGTAGCACCATGATTGTTGGGCGGGTTCGGTAGGGTTTGCGGTGGGCTGGGTCGAGACGTTGTTTGGGAGAGATCGCGTGAGGACCGTGTGTGAACTCGTCTCTCGTCGAGAACTCTGTCGACTATTAGGGGTGTGGGCTTCCCTCGGTATGTGCAGGTAAGTGGCAACGGATATGTTGCGTCGTAAGTGATGGATATGTGGATGGAAACTGGTAGGGAAATTGCAGCCCATGTTTCTATCCCTGGATGGTGATTGCGTACCTATGGGGCTAGATACTACCTAGACTGCATGCGGCCCCAGCAGACTCCACCAATCATGCAAATCGTTTCCTACTCCCCGCTTCGACTCGAATGCTTGCCAATGCAGAGACGCATCTGTTGAAGCCTCAGGCATTCACTATGTTCGGACAGCCACGCCACTGTGATCTTTGCAGTTTATGTATTCGAAGAAACTCAACTTTCCACATGGTCATCGTCTAGGAGAACGCTGAATTACCTTCTCCTTTTAAAGGCTCTGTATCAGCTGAGGCTGTAATGTTATTTGGGCAATACAGTCAGAGGTCGTTCACAACCTGTAGAACATTTTCTCTCGCAAAGAAGTCAGTGACTAGCCAATCCAGAGACAACTGGTTCCAGACTTTTCAATACTGTACAGCGAGAACTCACCCTCCTGAGATGCAGTACGATCCCAAGACTGCCAAATCCGCCCTCAGGAGCAGGATCAAGAAGAGTTATGCTGACGATCAAGTCGGAGAATCTACTATACAATCCGAATCCGCTAAATGTTGCGAACTGCTATTGCAGAGCAGGGCGTATAAACATGCTACACGCATAGGTTGTTATCTTAGTATGCCTGGTGCCGAAGTACAAACCGATGGGTTCGTCCGACATGCGTTGGCCGATGGCAAGCGAGTCTTTGTTCCGTATTTGTACAGGCCACAACCACGGTTGAATGACGAGGGTGCAGCTGGAGAGAAACCTAAACGTCGCATTATGGAGCTGCTGGAGCTTGATGGATTGAGCGATTACGAATCCCTGGAGAGGGATAATTGGGGAATACCAACTCTCAGGAGAGAATCTGTTCTGGAAAGAAAGAACGCATTGGGAGGCAAAGGGACGCTGGATACTCTAAACTCTCGGAATTCGCAAGTTTTAGATGGACCGAAGGGGCTGGATATGATCATTGTTCCTGGTGTTGCATTTGACTCTCAGGGAGGAAGATTAGGACATGGTGCTGGTTTCTATGACCGATTTTTCCAAAGATACAGCGAAGAACAGGAAGGGCACATTCTACAAGGTTTACGGGTTGGAATATGCTTATCTGGGCAGCTTGTAGAAGACAACGTCGTCCCAATGGAAGCAAGCGACTGGAGAATGGATGCAGTAGTTGTTGGAAATGGCAAACTTTTCAAATCTAATACGACCGACTTTTAGTCTTCGGTCGTCGGATTAGAAGCCTTCGCGCAATAAATTCTGTGAGACTATCTCATTCATTCGGGGTCGGGATTCGACAGTCACGAAATTCAGCATGCATGGAATGGACCTGCCGCTCAAGATCTTGGATCTGATTGCATGATCACACCAGTTTCGATGTGCCATGGTTGAAATTTTGTGAGTACATCCCATATTATGATGGAAGATAAGCTCACGTGCAGTCGCTTTCGGGTGAGTTTGTCTTTCCATTCTGCACTGTGGAAATGCATGACACCTCGTTGCCTCTTCCAAGCCGTTGGTCGTGAGGATATTCTGCCCATCATATAAGCCATAGCAAGACCTGGTTGTCGTAATCGAACGTATTGAGACCACAGCTTCGCATGTTGGTGGTCAACAGGATGTACTTCTTTCATTAAACGTATCGGAACCGTTTCATGGGCATAAGTGCTTGTGTCGGTTCCGTCTGTATCACCTAAGCCTCTTCCAGCTGAGAATTGACTCAATTCAGAGCCTGGATCAAAGCGACGTTGTCGCCCTTGAGCAAAGTTTGTCCTGTATCAATTGTCAGCTTGCAAGCTCATTCAATCTCAAAGAACTCGTCGGTTCCCATAGCGAGAGCAACGCACCCAGGTATCTCCTCGCGGTAGCCGGGTCTACCTCTGGCTGAGCCTTCGTCGGCTGCTTCACCTCCACCGCATCATCTATGACCAGGTTCATGAACTCATCGAACCCTCTGATCTTTCCCTCGATACGAATTCCTAGCTGCTCATACAGCCAAATTTGGACGGTTGTGCGCTGTTGGAGCAATTTGAAGATGAAGTTGATCGGCGGCAGGAGGACCTTGTTGCGCTGCCCATGGGGACGGCCGGACATTGTGAGGTGCGATGACGAAGGAGCGTGTCAGGTCTGGGTGTGCTCGTGAGCTGGATTCGGTTTATGCGCGAGAGGACTGGGCCGCTACAGCTGGGCAAGCGAGCTGAAATTGTCGCGACAGTCGACAGAATACAGACCGGCAGTGCAGTGACTGTGTCGAAGGGAGCAGGTGGATACTGTTTGAGTCGTAGACTTTGCGACGACGAATAGAGAGCGCAATGAGTAGGTAGTCTTGCGATTGCTTTGCTGTACAGCCGACACAATTTAGCGGATACCGACTGGTACAAGTCTTGGCACCAGCCGCCTGCGACTTGACCGCTCTCTTCTATGCTGTTGGAGAAGTTACATTATTCAAGATAATTTCACTATCTCATGCAACCATGGCCCTATCTTGATAGTAATTATGGATCCTCTATTGATGTACGGCCTTGCAGTGAGGAGAGGGGAGTCTTGATGATTTGACGCGAGAATAGCTCTCTATCCACTGCGAAACGCCCAGTACGAATTGCGTATTCAGCCTGATAGCATTGACAACGATCCACCTCTATATGCATTCGTTAAACATCGTGCCACAGCAGCATTTACATACCTTGCCATGAATGGTCTTATCCCCAGGTCTTCTTCACGAAGGTCTTGCATTGCATTCTATTGAAGGCTGGACGGTACTGCAACCTCAGCCTGTATAATATTGTGGCCGGAGACGTGACAGGCAAGCCAAGAAGCACTGTACCCAGATGCAGTAGTGATATATATTATTGGCACAGCACAAGACCGTCAGAACGCTTGCTGATTTGGCAGTACTCAACCATAGAAAGATGCACATTGCTTTGTTGTTTTCACATCTGATTAGATATCTAACTCATCCAGCCAATTATGGTGTAGTGCAATGTATCTAACCAAGTAACGTTGGTTTCATACCCGTTCGCCGTTCTGTCTGGTCGATAAGCTGGGCGCATCACATGCCCACAAGACAGCCTCTTAGCCATCCTCAGATGTGAATTATACCCTTGCTGTTGGCGTCGCTCTCGGTAGCTCAAGACCCTCTTCTGCCTTGAACTCGACAGGTATATACATGTGTCTAAGAGCTATTACCACTCATGATTTTCCCCCTCCAGAAGCCCCCATAGCACAATAACTTTCAACGGCCCGGCAATGAAGGATGGCATAGCGATCAGCAGGCCATTGGACGCACTTCGACGAAAAATCGCATCAAGCCTCGACCTTATGCGGCACGTGGGGCACGGCAACTAACATCAGCTTTTGGCTGCCGCTGTGGCTAATCACAGGTTGTTGAGATTGCATCCCAGAGTATCAGAAACTATGGGATCGATTACTCGGTCCAAGCTCGCGCTAAGCAATGACGGATTGCCGCTCAGAGTCCAAGTTGGTTGGTTGTGTCTCAGGCAATATTACCAATGGCTCAGGCCAGATCTCTGAATGCCAACAAGCCCAGGCGTGGCCTACCGTCTTCAGGGATCAGGCAGATCATCCAGGGTAGAACGCAGTTTGCTTTTAGCGGCCATACACCATGTTCACTACTCTGAATGCCTCCTGTTTTGCGGCTGGTGGACCGCTGCTTAGACATGAGACCGAAGTAGAATCCCATCTCTGCCACGAGCAGTAGAGCATGGTTCACAAGAAGTCGACTATTTCAATCCAATAAAGTAGTGGTGTGCGTACAAGAGCTGACGAAGTAGAGCATCAGCAAGCATCAGCAAGCGACTACGTTCTGGGACGGCGTGAAGTGGGCACGAATTAGCTGTGCTGGATATGTGTGTCTCAGGCTCACCCTGGCTACCGACACTCTGGGCCACTAGGGTACGCTTCCTAACCTTCTACGAAGTTTCTTCCCACGTCACGTCTTCCTCCCGTCTATCTGGAAACAAACATCAAAGTGTAGGAAAGAAAGGCGGAGGTCAATCATTCCTCTAAGCAGCACCATAGAAATCTTTGATGATGGTGTTGTAGAGACCGGAGAAAGCAGCGAACTCAGTCCCATCATGGTCCTGTCGTATAGCGCTGATTCGAACAGGCTCACAGGTGAATCCTCCATCTTGAAACCTGACGCCTGACATCTTTTACTTCTGATACACCATTGCTGTTCGTAGTACGTGCGTTCGGCACCTTGGTTGGTGGCGTGAACGAGCAGATCCAACTTGTGTCAGTCGCAAAGCTTCAAAGCTAATCCGACCCTGCAAGGTGCCCATCTAAGTGGCCGTCTCATGTATAGGTACCGCCATAGTGCCCATACCTGCGATGATGCGCTCGACCTCATAGCCCATGTAATTGGCTGCTTCATCACTGCCTTGCCGGCCTTCGCGAATTGGCTCTGATTGGAGCAGAGGGAACGCTCGCAGATTGTCAATTCCTCTGGAGAATCCTGTTATCCCATCTTATCCTCCTGCTCATGCTCACCTGGCCCTTTGGCCTTTCGCAACCCAGCTGTGAATGTGTTAGAGAAGACACCCCACCGCTTCTATGTGGTCTACTTACACCTTGAGAAACCATTTTTTTGATAAGTCGTCCAGCTCGGCCTTTGCACGCTGTGTGATAATGCTGCACTGTTCTGAACTCAGCTGAGACACGTGACGAAGTGGCCAAAGGCCCAGGGACTCGATCATGCGTTTTGCGATATGCTGTGCGTCCCTTCCTAGGTCCTCATCCACATCTACTGGTATCTCAGTCGTCGTCCGGCTCATGGAAAAGGCTCGTAAAAGCGTGCAACATACCTGGGTGCCAAGTACCGATCGGAAGCATCTTCGACTCAACATTGACACTACTGAGCCCTGCGTTCCTCAACTTCACTCGCAATTCCTGCCCAATGAAAAGGTTCTTCCGAATTCGACTGTCACCTTGTGTCATTGCACTATGATAATATTCCCACCACTGACCGAGAAAAGACGACGCACTTAGGGCTTCACCCGTAGCAGACTGTGGAGGCAGTTCTAGCTCCACCATTTGCAGCCAGCCCCCTCTCTTCAGCATTTGACTAAGTTCCGAAAGATAGCTATCCCATCTTGGTTCATAGATCCCCCCTGCCAGAAGCCGACTGTTGATCAGATGGAAACGATCTCGCTTAAGGGCGGTCTGACTGCTGATGAGACGGAATGACAGATTAAGGTCCCACCTTTCACGAAACCACTCGTCTTCACTGTCTTCCGTGCTTTCGTTCTCCCCGTTGAGAAAGAAGTCTACGCCTGTCACCTGTGTGTTGCGTCAGTACTGTCCATGTTCAACGGTAATGATTCAGCGACCAATGTGATCTTTCAGCAATACCTCTGCGTCTTCGAACTCCTCAAGGAATGTATCTATCCATGCACCATTCCCATATCCGCAGTCGAGCACACTTATGGACTCATCGTCTTTCTTGTTTGAGGGTGGAAAGTTCGGCACAATCGTTGACTTATTTCCCAGCAAAGCGTTCAGGATTCTGTTCAGATCGGCTTCAAGATCCCATTCTCCCTATCTAAGCTATTAATGCTTTGAACATCCGGCCGACTGGTTTGTCGTTCATGGGTGCCACTGATGTCCAGTGCTACTGGTACCTACGTCATCAACCGGTACGCAGCTGATTTTCTTCTCATCTGCATAAACAGAAAATCGCCGTCCTTCGATCTCGAACGTCCTATCGTTCAGACCGTGATCAACGTTTGCAATCCTGTGAGTTGAGCAGCATTGCGTCAGTGGTTACGTAACGTAATTGAGCGCTTGTTGGCTCTTCCCATATGGAAGAAAGGTGCTTTGGAGGTGATGTTGGAATTGTAATCAACGAGTGTGTAAAACCCTACCTGCTGGAAGCCATACTGTGCCTTTTATGACCCGAGAGTTGGGAGTTGGCCCGTGGAGTGTCTGGCTTTGGCTTCCGAAAGACGATCGATGGACCAACTGTCCAGCCAACTGTGGACACCAGATTGTGCCAAAGTCAAGAATTCGTAACAGAGAATGTCTCGAACGCCTGGTGAAAGAGAAAGTCGAGAACGGCTGGAAAAGGACTAGAGCACAGAAGATTGGCTCACTCCAAATGTACGGCTTTGATCGAGGTGGCTTGAATGAGTTACTATGGCAGCTGATGTTTCCCTCGACAAATCAGAATGAGTGCAGCTCTTGAGACAAAGGATTTGTTAGCTTGACGCTTTCGACAATGCACAATGGATGGTACTCAGAACTTTCAGCATCAGTGTTGAGGCTGTAACTGAGAAGTAAAGGCCTTGGCTAATGTATTATGGCAGACGCACAGCAGGGGGCTAGCGTTCTACACATCCTCGCCACAATGAGAAACACGGAGACGCCTTGCCAATGTAATGCGCATTGATGAACAACGCTAGGATCTGCAGTGCTAGGATGGCGGTCGTTACTGCTTCGCTTTTGAGTTTCAGTATAACGCGTCTCCACAGCAGTCTTCGCCAATGCCGTCCAAGACTCCGGCACCGACAATGGAGACAAAGCTCGGCGGCCAAAGTAGCTATGCTTAGAGAAGAAGAACAACCACACCCCAACAGGCGTTGCGGACTACAAGGCTTGCAGGAATCCACATGCAGTCCTTCCGACGACGTGGCATCGGGCCCGGGATGTCGCCATCCCCCCGTCTGCATACCCGGCAAACGTGGCAAATGGCCATGACTTGTGACACAGAAGCAATGACAAAGTTGCAATGACCAATCTTTCATTTACAGCCGGAAGAATCGACAGAAGGTACCTAGCTGTGTTTCCATCACTCATCCACATGTAAGCTCGCTGGACTGCAGCATTAAGCACGAAAATTTTGAGTAGTTGGCCAACGTAAACAAGGGACATACTTTCATCCATAATACCATCGGGCGGCTATTGAATTGGACGAGACTTCTTCGTGGGCAGAAAGACCCACTCATAAAGCACCTCGCATATGGAATGACTTACTATGCCGGGCATCGACACGGAGTGCCGACCCCTAGAAAACTTAAACGTCATCACTCTTAGTTTGTGGCTTTACCATATATCGTTGTGCGTGTTTCTGCATTGCTCCTGCAGCTCCATCTAGATTTGAACAATTTTGCTGCCAACAGACAGTGGTCCGCGTGATCCCAATCTCGTTTTGGCGCGCTGCGGCAAGTGCGGGTCCCGCTTTTGGCGCTACCCGAAGAGGGTTCATCGCCTGTCGAAAGGTCAAAACCCGCTGGTAATGATTCTTCCAATGCATTAACACCCCTGAGAGATGGATTTTGATGGTCAAGTGCTGTAGTGGAATCAGGCCTCCATGATGGATCAGACGCATACCCGATTTGATTTCAGTTTGTCGCGTTGCAGACAAAGCGGGCTTTGTCATCAGACTACCACCGTACCTCGTCGTCGTGCTGGCGCATGCACATCTCTCATGCAACACGCGACTTGAGATCTCACATGTCAGTCCCAGTCTCCCGGGAGCCATGGACATTACCCCTTCGAAGTGTTTCCGAGTGACTGGGCCCAAGATCTACACCCGCAGCAAAGGTGGTCACAGGACGAGTGCTTCAAGAAGCACTCAGTTGTGTACACACACGGCTGGCTACTTCCTCTGTACATGAAATCGCTAGGGCTGGAGGCCCGACGATACGATGCAGTTCTACCCTTGATACATTCATTTCTTTTTTTCACAACGGACAATCACTTTTCGTGACGGGGTGCAATAGCCTCTAGGGGAAATCGGAGGATAGCTTTGCCAAGGCTTGTGTACCTGAAGAGGACGGACGGCGCTGTTTAATCCCTTTCAGAATATCCTCGTCATGGAAAGATAGGTTCCAATGAAGACGATGCAGGACGTTCCTGTGTATTGTTTCACAGAGTTTCCTCAGCACCTACCACTGCCTGTTTGCAAAGCTAAGAGTGGCTGATGCGGTGCTCAATATCCACCAGACGCTTGCTCACAGTACTCGACCGCAGATAAGCACATTCGGCATTGAATGTCTAAGCTAGTGCCCAACAAAGTAGAAATGGTAATACAGTGTGGGTAAAACATTCATTCCATGATGCGTCAGGACATGATCAGTGCTGAGATCTTGTGCTGTGGTCACAGTCTGACATGCAAGGTGCGTTCACTCTGCGAACCACGTTGTGTTGTAGATTCGCACACTGCTCCACAGTGAATACTCATCGTCGTGTAATTGTAGCATCTGAAACCCTAACTATGATGATCCGGTTGTGACATTACATTCCGCAAATCGTCAAATTTACCCATGTTATCGAGGAATGAGCAGTTTGAGTTTTGCCCCTTGCATGGCTCCACATACCCTACGTCGTGCGTTGTCATTGCCACAACTTTCAATAGAGGCCGATGACCAGCTGCTTGACATTGTCGTACAGCTCCCCACTATCCGCACCCGTGGCAGCTTTGACGATGATGTCGGTCTGATCTCGACCAACGCCTTTGCTCGTCAGCGTCGTCTTGAGGCCGAGATCTGCGACAAGGCTCAAGACGGCATCTCCTACCGCTACAGCGTCTTGAAGATTGTCTCCTGAGCTCTTCAGCCCGATGTAGGGAATGACCCTGGCGATTTGAACGGCATCTGGCTGGGAAGTTTCGGCCTTGAGTTTTAGAACGTGACCTAGAGTCAAGCAAGACGTAATTCCGTGAGGTATTTGATAAGGAGAGCCGAGTGCATATCCCAGAGAATGCGACAACCCCAGACCGCCTTTCGTATTGTATCCATAAAACCCAAGGGAACCGAAAGAGGCAAGCTGGAGTCTGGTGATGACCTGCTCATCTTTTGGATTCTGTTTATAGACGGGAAGAAACGTGAAGAAGTCGCCGATTGCTGCCAGTGCCATTTTGCGGGTAGGGTATTCAGTCGCATAAGGGTGGTACAAAAGCTCCATAGCGTGATCCATCGCTCGCATGGCCGTGCTTAACAGCAGCCAGGTAGGAGTTTCGAGGGCGAACTTGCTGTCGTAGATGATCACCTGAGGTACCAATTGTGGATGAGCCACTCCCACCTTCTGCCCTGACTCGTTCGTGTAGCCCGCCATTTGGGTGCATTCGGCGGCGCTCAGGGTCGTGGGAATGGCGATGTGTCGTAAGAAGGTCCCAGGCCTGGACTCGTTCAATCGATAGGAAATGGCTTTTGCCGAGTCGATAGGGCTTCCACCTCCAATGGAAATGATGGTGTCAATCGTCTCATCTTTCAGGACCTGCGCGGTCGCCTCATCGAGCTGCTTGACCGGCGCGTGTTGGCCGATCTTACTGAAAGTTCCGGCATGCTTGGGGCCAAGTAGGCTCTCGACTTGCCCAATGAGACCCGTTTTGGATGCTAGAGAATTGGTGGTGACGACAAAAGCCTTCGATGTTTCTGCTGGCAAGCAAGCTAGCAGGTGTGTCTGGACGCTTCCAGAGCCATAGTGCAACCGCTGTAGCTGCGTCGGCATCCATAGGCCGCTTAGAGGCTCCTGGCTACTTTGCGTCATGGTTGATTTGGAGTACGATTGATTCTGGAATGCTGGACTTCGATGGCTTTTTCCTTGATGCTTCGTAAGCGCGCCTGCTCGACTTCCAAGGAAGCGAGAGTAAGCTGCTGTCTGACAAATGTTGAACGTTGAATTACCAATGGCCAAACTTCTGGCGCTGCTATCGATAGGATTAAATACTGCAATGCTGCTCATGCGGTAGGGCAAATGGACAGACTGCATGCGAACTCGATGGCTCGTCTGTGCTCGGCGTCCTTTTCCTGCGAAAATCATCGCACGATAGCATAGACGAGCATCGAATGTTGCGACGCCGCGTTGGACGGCTGTACAGTTTGGTAGAGGATGATACCCGACGACCTCGGCTATGCATTATGCGCACTGTGATGTCGCCACTACAGTACCTGTTACCTACCTACCTAGGTGCCTCGTAAGGTATTACCTACGTCCATACTCACGGTTCGAAGTTACCTAGGTATTAGGTAAGGTACGGGGAGGAGAGGTGGGAAAAGGTGGACCGTAAATCGCTGCCGAGAAGCTTATCTCAGCTGCCTCCTGATTTCAGATTTCAGACTAGGATCGTATATGCGTGCTTGAATGCTCATCTCAGTAGCGATCAATTCATCTGCTTTGTTGTCTGCTATGGAGTGATTAGGACGGATATGCGGGAGTGGTTGAAATCGCGCGACATACCCTACACGTATTTGTCCTCGTTCAGCACCCTGCGCATGCCTCCCTACGCATCGCTCGTCTCAGCCAGGATCCGTATGCGTGCATACCGCAAAAGTGTTCATTCCACCATGGTTTCATATTCCCTACGCTATGCAGAGCTGGACACGGCGGACTGCTGACCAAGATACCCTTGGACTGTCTTCCTCCAGCGTCGGCAGGTGGAATCGAAATCATTGCGGTTTCGCCCATTGAAGATCTTGCCGCTAATGAGATCGGTAGCAGCCCTACAGAACTGCAACAGGCACAATTTAGGCAAAATTGGCCTTCATGAATCTCTAGACGCTCGAATACTTTGATGTTTTGCATTATGGCTGATATAGTACTTGAGATCAATGGCTCACTTTGTTCCAGAGTGTAGGATAAAATCAATCTGGCTGTCCGCTGTCCGCTGCAATCTCCAATACTGCAGTACAAATGTGCGCCAAAAGCCAATGCAAGTCTTGCATAACCTATGTGACACACATTCCAGGGAATAGGTGGGTAAAACCAGATATGAAGTCAGACTTGACATGCGATATCATGTACTCTTCCTGACGGGTTTTCCGCTACAGGACAAGTCAGCCTGGCTGCGGTTCTGCTGCCGGTTCGGGCAGCATCTGCGTCCATTTCGGGCGGCAGCTGCACTTTGCACAACGTGCATAACTTCGCGTCAACTTGCCCTGCGCTGTAGCCGCCAAGCAAGACGCAGCCGCTCGCGCCGCGCGACATACTGTACAGTACAGTACAGTACAGTACAGTAGGCGTGTCGCCGAGCGGGTCATGGCGCCGCCCGTCGCCGACCTGGTCTGAGCACAGCAGGGAAACCTTTATCT
This sequence comes from Scorias spongiosa, assembly GCA_018467035.1. Taxonomy (NCBI): domain Eukaryota; kingdom Fungi; phylum Ascomycota; class Dothideomycetes; order Capnodiales; family Readerielliopsidaceae; genus Scorias; species Scorias spongiosa. The sequence continues at coordinate 1,850,676 of JACSZZ010000001.1, forward strand.
CTCTGATGTATGCGCCCATAACCTCGTCTATATATAGGCTGGACCATCACCCAGGCTTCCCTCCCTTACTATAACTTCTCGAATGAGCGCAATGGTGGAAGCCAGGTATGGCTGGACTATGTTCCATGGTATTTGATTGTGGCGCCCTTTGTCTACCGCTTGCAGCTGATTGCATGCTTCCTTCAGGTATGTTGCGTGCTCATTGATGTGTTCTGGGCCATTGTTTACCTGAGGCCACTTGGGCGCCATCACCACCAACCGACGCGTCTTGGACGCGTTATCAGTGGCAATTGCCCAAGATGGGGCCAGTAGACTGTACTCGTCGCGAATACTTACGTGTTTTCAAAAATTTGTTCTGAGCTGTTGGTGGTGTTTTTTTTCTGCGGCCAACGAGATTGCATGGGCCGACGGACGGCGAAGAGCCTGCCTGCAGACCTGTATTGCCTGTACCAACAGAGCCCGTACGGGCCCGCTGTCACTGTTAACGGAGCCAGTGCGGTAGTTCTAGATGGCCCGCGCAGGGTGCTTCCACGTTCCTTTCACAACTCTCACCACTCCACTACTCTCTTCAGAAGTGCTGGCCAGTACGACCAAAGGTAAGGCGAATTGCATTCGCTCTATTATTACACGGTGGCTCGCTGATGTTAGCTGCAGCTTTGTCGTCGTCTCGGTGCTTGCGATTAAGACGGCCTCTGTCACTCTGCAAGCGCCGTCTTCACATAACAACAGCTTTCACATCAACGAGGCATCGCTGCGCCATCACGGACTTCACGGCACCGTACGAAGAATTGAGGCGTCAGAGTGAGAACATCATGAGTGGTCTTGCTCCTAACCACCCACCAGAGTCCGAAGGGAACAGAGAGTATGAAGCTTCTAGCGAAGCGGCAGAAGAGATCCAAAAGGCTCTTCGTCAGGACGGTCATCGCGTGTGGGGTTTTGTGATCTATCGCTGCACGTACGCCAGTGACCCGGCATGGGAGTCGTGCTTGGCACGTATCAAGGCCTCGGTCCAGGATTGGTTGGAAGACGATCTCGTGCTGCTCGAGGACGATCGCTTCAAATTGACCATTATGGACGATGCAAGTCTCTTCGACAAGGCGAGCCCGGAAATCATCCGCCAGCATTTCCTCACCTGGCGCGAGACCGCGGTTCACGAAGATCAAGGCTCGGCGCAAGAGATCGCCAGCCGACTTCGGAACCCAACGCGGGCTTCACGGCCGGGTTATGACTGGAGGGGTAGATCCGCGCGCTACAGGTACTTCGTCGCGATCGACGAAGAGTCGCTACAGAGTATCCTCAAGTCCAAAGAATCCTGGGCCGAGAACAACGGTGAGCCAGACGAAGCGAAAGGCTGGGTCAAATTGGTCAGAGCCAATTTCCGCCGGCTGCCGACGGACGATGAAGGATACTTCGAGAACGAAGATTACCAGGGCGAGGAGGACCATGAAGACGAAGATGCTGAAGACGATGGCGATGACTGGTCTCCTATCGATGAGTATACTCGTAAGGACGTAGGCTGGATGAAGGCGATGCACGACAATCTCATGCCCGGCTTCTACAACGGCCTCCGGGACGGCGAAAATTGGACGTCTTTCTATGAGCGGCCGCCAGGCGTTGCGGAAGGACCCTTGTAGGAGACTGGGCTTGCAATGAAGCACGATGGGACCTGAAAACTACGAGTTTTGTATCTGATAGCTCGAAATTTCGAAGTAGAAAGTTCCTCCCTTCATAAATTTTCATCAATTACAGTATAGCTTTGCAGCCATGGGAAGCCATGCGCATTGTGGTTCAACCGATAGCCTGCCACAGTGTCTGCCGAGTGCTGGTGCACCGTCGCTTCTGCAGCGATGACAGCTATATTGAGCCCGGTGCGCAAGTACACCGGACCATGAATTTTGAAAGGGACATATTTTGTCGATGACAGCATACATTTCGCAGTTCATGGTTTTGACGGCTTATAGATTGTAGAAAGACATAAGAGGCTCTTGAGTGCAGAATACTGCTGACACTTGCGCAGTAGTAGAGACGGTTCCTGTCAATTCTTACACAGCTCGGCCGCACTCATGCCTTCTCTTCTCATGTAGCTCCAGCCTCGACAGCTGGACCGCGGTCTCCATTCCATTGGACATTCACGGTGGTCCCAGCGTTGGAATTTGGTTCAGAACCGGGAAGACCAATTCCGGGATACGAGCCCTGAAGTCGTCCAAGCCCGCCATTATCGATTGCGTCACGGCCATCGGTCGTAGACCCTGGTTGGCCCTGTCCTGATTGGCGTCTACCACTATCTGTTCGACAAGATTCAAAGCTTGTGTGGCCCAGGTCTGCCCTTTCCGGCCAATCTCGCTGCCGAAGTCTGCGAACCATGCGTCCCACCAATCCACGAGCGTGGTGACGCCGGTGACCTGCTCAATGTAGCCGAGCTGGAGGCGCATCTGTGTGTTGACGATGGTGTAGGCGCTGACGCTGTTCTGATCGTTTATGTACTCGAAGACGGCATAACCCTGTAGGAAGAAGATTGGTTAGTCTACCCAGATCTTCATCGTGTGGATTTTGTGTGACTTACAACCCGGATCAATGAAAGCGTCTTGTCGACCGCTGCCTTCGTGTCCACACTCGCGGCAAGCTTCGCAGCTTTCTTGATAGCATCGAGTCCGACGGGGTTCTTGAAGGCGAACAGATTGCCCTTTGCGATGTTGACCTGCTTTTCGAGCAAGCTGAACGGGCGGCGGAAGAAAGTGGAGCCTAGACAGTGCATGACCCGGTCGTTGATGGTGTCCGGCTTGGGTCCACTTGGTCCGCCAATTGCTGCGTAAGCGCCCAAGGCGGCAATATGGACGTTCCATCTGTCGAAGAACCCTTGAGCGACGGCCACGATGCCAGGTGTGTGCCCTGAGGGTAGCTCTCCGTTGAACATTGCCGGGATAAAACTGTTAGCAATGGTTTGACGCTGATGATTTGGTCAGTGTATATACTAGTGGGAAGAATGATCCTGCGCAGGATGGTAGCATGCTCAAGAGACCTATCAAAGACGGTGCTTCCGGTCAGTCTGCATATGTTGGACGCTTGAGACAAGATAGGGGTTTTTCCGATTGGCGAACGTATATAAAAATGAGGCTCAGCGCTGTCCACCATTGAACATCTCGCAAACATCACCTCAAGCAGTCGGGGCTCCCCAGTAGGTATGACGAAGTCGGGTGCGAGCACTTGAGCAGTGATGGATGTCATTGAAGCCTAAGGCATTCAACTGGTTTCACGTGCTGTCGCGTTTGCCCCGTGCAGAGTTGCCCCGTCGGCTGTACCCGAGCCGCTGATTGACCAAAACAATGCAATCATCACAAGCGCAATACTTCTGTTTACAACTACATATACAACCGGTCCAACCTGATATATCGGTTACGCAGCAACAAGCTTCGGGCGACAATAATAGAGAAATATGCAAACACATTTGAAGACTTGATTGTGAGACATTGGCGAATTTCGGAGGACACCAGATCAAAGCGCGTAAACACAAAGCTGCTTTGTTGACGCAACCAGTTCATCGCTTCGAAAATGGCCTACAACAAGGGGACGAAGGTGCCTGTAGGGTCGACTCGATGGGTTCAGGATGAGCGCGACCAAGCAGACCAATTTGTTGAACAAGAGGTGGAAGAGTTTGGCTACAGCGTCAAGAATGAGCTGGACTGGCTTAATGAACATATGGCCGACGTCTTCGCGACACACAGCGTGTACGTTCTAATGTGATGCGAAAACGTATTTCAAGTTAACGGCGCTGACATTTCCCAGGAACTTCGCCGACGTTTTCAAGACTCCCGCAAAACTACGCGGCAAGACACCGCGGACTGCTCGCAAACAGAACACCAGCTCCAGATTACCTCTTACCAACGTATTCGAGTCACAAGTCCGTGGAACTCCTTCAGACGCCCGAAAAAGAACGCCGTTTTTGGACAGGATAGCGCATTTTGAAATAGCCGAGGATGCCAACATCCCTACATCAGTAGCGAAAAACGCCACGAATGAGCCAGTGAAACAACCTACGGATTCCGGGTATCATGGTCAAGAGATGGAAATCGATCATGAGAACCTACCAGCAAACACTCAGGACTCAGGTTTTGCAACACAGTCGACACAGCCATTCTCCCAAACCTTGCAGACCCATTCTTCGCCCAACGAGGAAAGCAGGCGACAAAAGTCGCCATCTATAACAGCTCTCAATAATGAATTTGATGAGGCGCGCGTGTCCAACGAAACCTTTGTTTCTGCCGAAGAAGCTTCGCAAGACCTTCCTTCGAAGGCTCCAATAAACGCACAGGAAGAGCTTTCGGTTCGACAAGCAGAGTTTGATGAGATGGAGGATAATAATAGTGTGGATGGCAATGCAACCCAAATACAAAGCAACACCCAAGATCGCGCAGCGGAGGTGCAGGAAGTTGATATGGGTGAAAACGAGCTCGATGATGATCAAAATTCGGTCTCAGAAGCTTCGAGCCCAGAGAAGGCAACCAATAGGAAAAGCAGTTTTAACTTTTCCTCTCTTCCGGCAAGAGAGCCTTTAGCGACTAACAGAAGCACTGGCGCACGTAATAGCCAGATACAAGAAGGTGTAAAATATGCCACCAACATATCTCATGGCAAAAGTTTCGGCTTGAGCCATGAAGTTGAAGGTGATGCTGGAGCGAGCAGCCCAGGAGGCTCGATTCAACAGAAGCCATCTACACAGAGCTTACACGAGCGTATCAAGATGTTAGGGAAGCCTAAAGAGAGCAGGTTAACCAATCACAACGCACTTTACCCACAACTACCCGCTCCCGACAATGGGAAACAGCACGATGATGTGGCCATGGATTTACCTCCCACTGCTCTTCCAAAGGAGCAAGAAAAGGATAACAATCGTCTTGAAGATGAAGAAGACGATTGGATTGCACCACCCAAGCCATTCCAAGCATTTGTTCCGCTACCCCAACACGATGCACCGACTGCATCTCCGGCTCGTCTAAAGTTGCATCAAAAATCGATTTCAACAACAGACCTTCCAAGTCCTTCAAAGCAAATGGACGTCAAAGCAACACGCCAGCAGAAAGCCATGTCAGTCTACAGCCCCCTACCAGAACCCAATACCCCAGCCAGCAAAAGGGATGGTGGGCCATTGTCTGCATCTAAAAGTAGGCTCTATTCCGTCTTCAAAAGTGCCCGCAGCATTTTCGCGTCATCTGCAAGCGCATCTGCTGCTGCAAAACTTGAGGCCCACAATGCAAGTCCCTTGGGACGTAAGAGCCCGAGCCGACCCATCAGCTACCAAGAGAATGCCGTTGGCGCCTTCAGCATACCAGGTACTCACGAATCAGCGCTACGCACCCAAAATCCAACGTTTAATCGACCAGCAACTCCAGAAAGAACGCGCAGTGTAGCAAGCTTCAAGAGCATTCTTTCGAGTCCCACTCGCAAGACACGCTCCTCTACAGAGAGTGACAAGAGACGCGAAAAGGAGAGGAAAGAGAGAGAAGACGCAGATCAAAGACTGGCCAACGAACGGCAAAAGGAGCGTGAAAAGGCTGCAAAAGAGGCTAAAGAACGTCAATACCCAAAGATACCCAAACACCATCCCGAGACTGAAAACGAAGAGGCCTCATCATCTGCAGCAAACGGCGCAGGCTCCAAGGAAGCAAATTCCATGCCACCACCGCCACCCCCAAAGACTGTTGTGTCCGCCGGGAAACTGAAAGCCCCTGGACGTTTGGCGAAACCGACAAAAGAGGGTTTGAAATCAGCAGCAAAACCTGCGCCTATGTCAATTCGAGTTGCCTCACAGTCGCAGCGTATCCATGGGCAGCGAGAAGATAGTGTTGCACCGCAGCCGCCACCTAAGTCGCTGGGAGCGAATGGTCTCAGGCCAACATCTACACAAGGGAATAGAAGTACTACACCTGCCGGTCCCAACTTGGCGAGCTCGAGGGTGCGAGCTCTGGAAGCAGCCGCGCGAAAGAAGGAGCAAGAGGATCGCGAGAAAGCTAAGAAGGCTGAACTCAAACGTGAAGTAGAGCGTAAGAGACAGGCTAAAGCTGATGAGGACCGCCGTCAAGAGGAGGCAAGAAAAGTGGAACAGAGAGAGAGGGAACGCGAAGAACTTCGACGGAAACAAGAAGCTGAACGCAAAGCTAGAGACGCCCATGATCTTGCGTCGGCCATTGAGCGCGAAAGGGCACAACAACAAGCAACAGTGGAAAATCGGCCACGAGGAGACGTTGGTGGCACACTACGTCAGATCGCGAGTAAAGCTTCAGCACCTATTGAACGTGCGAGCACTGCTCCTCGTCCACCGATAATGCCCAACCCTGCGAAGCCGGCGAAGAGGCATCTTGCTGAGGAGTTGGATGACGGTTCAGCATATTCCAAAACCGCCTCTGCCGCACCACCACAGCGGCAGGGTGCTTTTAGGAATCCTCCTAGCTTTCAACAGGATGGTGCTAAACGAAGGCGCACCTTGGAAGAGGACGAGGACGAGCTTGGGCATGCTATCCCAGGTGCTAGGAGTAGTGTGATGGCACCACCTAAGAGACCTAGCGCATTCAAGAAGGTAAGAAAGTTTCATGATCCGTGCTGTATCGGTTTTGTGAATCAAATGCTGACGAGTGACAGGATGCATTACCCAAGCCCGCCCCAAGCTATAATTATGGTGCTTTACCTCCTACCAATCATTTAGGTGGCATGTTCAAAGGTGCTTCAGCAGCCCAGCACCAGTTACCACATGGGAAGCCTGGATTCACGAACCATCCAAGTCAGTTTGCTTCAGGTCGTATTCCATTTGCCGACAACGCCAACCCACCCGCTATGTCCTCCAATCACTACGGACAACAAAGCATGATGCATCCTGGCTTTGAAAACGCCGCAGCACCGAGCAAATTCAAGACCCCTGCCCGCCCTGGTGCAGCTCATGCACCGTTAACCAAGAGTGCGGCAAAGTCATCACCCATGTTCCACAATGGGGATGCCATTGCCCTACCTGAAATAGCTACAGATTCTGAGGACGAGGATGAATCGGAAAATGAAGGGGCTGGCGGCTTCCGTGCTCCATCATGGGTGGCGTCCCCAGCGCTGCGAGATCTATTAACACAGCAACAACTCGTTGACCCTGAAAGCATCTTTGGGCCGATTGGCGAGCTCAGGATGGATGAAGTATTCAAGGGCTCGAAGAATCAGGACAGGCTCAAGAGGCTGAGGGAAAGAGGTAGCTCGGCAATGTGGGTACAAAATGGCGATGCTGTTACTCAGGAAGAGAAGAGGAGAGATCGCGAGATGCGAGAAAAGGTTGTGAGAGAAGGTGGGTGGAAATACGCGCCATCTGAATAGGGGCGTGATGGACTTTACGACCGAAATGCTTTGCAAAACATGACCATGGAAAGGGGAGTACAGGCTGAGCAATAAGCTCTGGGTGAGAATGGCGGATAGTGCCAGGCTTCGATTCTTAGAACTTTCACCGCACTGTAAGGCTCCGTGCCTGACGGAGACACCAAAGGCATATACAAATTTAATGTCATAATCGACCAGCCTGCAAACTTCTTCGAAGCGCCTAGTATGATGGACAGACACCCAGAACATGTGAAGCAATAATTAAATTGGCAACAATAGGGAAATACATGTATACCACGTACAGTAGGTAGTGTCCGAAGTCGGGCGGGTTGCCCCACGTTCTCTAGTTGATGCAGTCGCACACGTCACCGGGCCCTGTAAAAATACCCTCTTCGTAGAAGTGTGATAGTAAACATTAGCTGTTGCACGCCACAATTTGCGTTTTCCTCACGATCCACTTCATACATCGTTATCAACATGGCTGGAAAGAAGGGCGTGGACAATAGCAAGAAGGTTGCTGGCAACGCAAAGAAGGCAGAGGTGGCAGCCCAGAAGCAAGCGGCAGAGAATGTGAAGAAAGAGGCTGCTGAGAGCTCAAAGTGGAAGGAGGGCTCTAAAGATAATAGCAAAGCGTGAGTAAAAGGCCATCGAACCTGGGCGATATTTCATCAGGAACAAGTCTAACGCGCTTGTTCGCGATAGTGAGGCAGCAGCAGCAAAGAAAGCCGAAGCAGAACGCAAAGCCGCTGAGAAGAAAGCGCTCTTAGCGGAAGAGGACGCAGCTTTACCATCCAAAGGCCCCTCCAAATCTAAGGTCGCCGTCAAGAAGTCCCGAGGTCTCGACCTTTCTGGTCTGGATGCGCCATCGTCGAAGAAAGACCTGCAGGCTCTGAATGCCACCAACATAGACGATGCGCTCGATGCGCTCAGCCTTACGAACGGTGGAAACAGCGAGAAGATCGACAGGCATCCCGAGCGCAGATTCAAGGCAGCATACGCGGCGTACGAAGAGAAGAGATTGACGGAGATGCAGGACGAGAAGGGTCTCCGACGGCAACAAAAGATCGATCAGATCAGGAAGGAGTTCGAGAAGCATCCCGACAATCCTTTCAACCAAGCAAATGCTGGCAGATACGATCTGAACAAGGAGCAAATGAAGCAAATCAAGGCTTCGAACCAGCAGAATCTCGAGAACAGATTGGCAGGGTGAAGGTGCTTCACAGGATGAGATCGGCTCCTTTTGCCCCCTCAGTTTCATCTGGTTAGAGACCTCGATGAACTTACTGTAGAAGCTGAATTTTGGGGCAGAAGGCGAGGATGCGCGCAAGACTCTGAGCTTGTATGGCGTAGTAATGCGAAATGACACCCACGGCACTTTCAGTTGCAAATTGTACTAAGATTACGGACTGGCCCCATCAGCGTACATAGATGACATGATAATAAGCAACCTACCCATGATACCTTCCTTGCACGTATATGAAAACTCCAATGCAACCATAGAGTAGTAAATTGTGTATGTAACAAGTCAAGTTAAAAGACAAACAGATGCTTTACGTACAAGGCGCATGGTGCATTTGGTGAAGCCCCCACAATCTTGAGTACTGGCTCGTGCTCTCGATCGTGATTGACAACTAAGGTGTAGGTCTACTCGTGATTCAACAACTCGACTGCAAAAACATACTCTGGCTCTCTGAATATGACCGACATTACTCCAATTCTCAATGTGCAGCTGCAGAAGAAGGGCGTATCTCCGGTCCTGCTCAAAGAATATGACATCGGTCACATCAACAGCTTTCTACAACAGGCTTACAAGATCAATGCACGCCTCACCGAGCTGACAGAGGAACTCCGTTCAATACGGCCAGGATACTTGTCAACCGCTCCACAATCCCGTCGTCAGCGGCCACTCCAGAACAGAACATCAGACGCCCGTGCCATACAGTCACTCACCGACCGAGAGAGGGACGAGATTGATGCTTCGTCAAAGCAGCTGTTGAGACAATTGAATCACGGTATCAATGGCTTGAAAGAGGGGGAGCGTGCCCGAATCGAGGCTGAGAATGCGGTTGCTCTTCAGAAGCGTGCTCGGGGTGGGCTCGGTGCGATAGGACGGTGGGCGGCCGGAGGAGCAGTGCTGGAGAAGTCGTTGGAAGAGCAACAACAGGAGGCTGAACGCTTAGCTGTAGCAGCACACCGTGAAGGGGTAATTTACTACCTCCAAAAGAGACTAGAGATCGCGAGCCGGACGCAAAGCGAAATGATGGAGGAACGTCTAGGAAGAGAGATGGAGAAGGCGAAAAGTTTACTCCAGGCGAACAACTTGAGTGCTAGTGCTATACCATATGCCCACGACCAGGTCAAGCGTGCTAAGGGAGACAGTGTACAGGCCGGCTCTTCACATCTGGTGAACCGAGCGGCAAATAATTCGACCCAGCCGCAAATCGTGGACGAAGATCAAGATGAACGAAGCACACCACAGGGGCTCTCCTCCGAGCAAGCTCAGCTATTTGCCGAGGAGAATGCTGACCTGCTTAAGCATTACGAGGATCAGCTGGATCAAGTTCGCAAAGCTGAGCGAAGCATCCTCGAGATCAGCGAGCTCCACAACACTCTTCATGCCAACCTCGCACAACAGGCCGAGCACATTGACCAGCTCGTGGAGGACTCCTATCTTACAAGCGATAATGTTGGCCAGGGCAACAAAGAGTTGAAACGAGCGAGCGAGAAGAGGCGGCCAGCACAGGCGGTATTTTATGCCACTTGTGCTTATTGTCTAGTGTTGATCGCATGGGATTTGATATTCTAGGCCTTCAACGTAGGTTTTGTGATACTGAAAAGAAAGCTGCACCAAAATGGCTTCTAGCTTTGAGCCTGATATTCTTTAAAATCTCGTAAGATGGTTTCAATTGTTTGTACCGGCCTGGATCTATGTGACTATGAGACGCGAGCGCTTGAAACGGTAGCATTGTAAAGCGCCCTATATCGTTTGGCGACGGTTGATCCCCATTGCCCGAATGCAGAGCATGTGTACTAACAAAATATTGCCCTGCACCGTCGTACTAAGAATCCACCGAGGTCGGCCACTCGTATCCCCACCAGGAAGCACAGCACAACACTGCTGCCCACTCAACCACGTAGATAGTAAGGCTCTGTAGACAACACAACAAATAACCATTTAGATTGGATCTTCGACACAGCAAACGAACGAAACACATCGACCATGGCGGCCTCTCCCAACCCACTGGACTATTTCGCGATCCAGAACACCTTATCTCGCTACTGCATCGCACTCGACACCAAGAACTTTGATCTATTGAAGGAGGTCTTCACGGAGGATGTCGATACTATCTACCCTTTCCGTGGAACGATTAAAGGCGTTGACGAAGTCGCTGCTGCCATTAAGAAACGGTGAGAGCATACCCCTCTCGGACTTATCAGACGGTGTGCTAGCATCGATGTCGACACTACCGACCAAATATCCTCTAAAGGCCCCGGGGGTTACCCGACGAAGGCCAATGACATCACAATGTTTGCGACAGGACAACTTTCAAGTGCTTGCTGACACGAAGGTGATAATGCTGCAGACTAACGCCAATAACGTCGCAACATGCATTGACCACACAACAGATCACCATCGCTGCGGACGGCAAGACGGCAGAGGCTGTCACTTACTTCACCGGCATTCATTTTGGACAAGGTAAATGGGAAGGCCAGGAAGTTACTGCCTGGGGGAAATATTCAGATCACTTGATTCTTGTCGGAGCACCTGGAGACGAGGGTGTCCTTCCCGGTGCGAGTGGTAAATGGGTTGTAAGCCGCCGTTTGGTTGAATTCATGAAACGGCTAGGAGAGGAGGGTGTCATGGAAGGAGAGTGAAGGCAATCAGATGGGATATTAGCAGCTCACGGGCTCAAAATTAGGCATCAGTATTTGCAATTTGGGGAGCTCGTCAAGGTATTGCGTCAACAAGCACCTAGGACTTGCAAGCCATCAGCAGCAGTCATGGATTTAGAACTATGAAATCGACAGCTTTGGCGAAGCACCACTCGTACAGGTATCGCGGCATCAGACAACTAAGGAATGAAATTTCGCGATGGCAGTTCTAGTCTGTTGCAATTGCTTGACCAGGCTGTAGGCCTTCAACCTTCAGTTCCTCGCCATGGATTCGTCGCCAAAGGTCACGGATGTCCTCTACAAATAATCAAGTCAGTTATCCTGTGATTTTGAAAACGAAGCAGTGCTTTGCTTACCTGTCACGGCGTCAAAATGACTTTCGGCATTGTAGCTCTTGCTGATGTAGATATTATCTTTCGTGCCATCGTCTATCGGTTCATACAAAGGAATTGGATCTGCCAGGAATTGTGCTTTGATTGAGCCCAGGCGCTCGAGGCCCTTGGCAAGCTCGACAATTGGCGGCTCATTTGTCTCCTGAACAGTGGATACTGTTGCCACGTAGTATCTATCGGGTACGACCTTCTGAGCGCTAGACAAGCAGGAGAGGTAGATATCTAGAATGAAGCAAATGATTAGTTATCCCAATAGACGGCTAGTGTAAGTACAATCTCTTACCGTTCTTCCTTCCAACCTGCGACTGTGGAATGATGAGCTGGAAGCTGTCAACGTTGCCTGTTTTGTCAACAGGGTGGTCCAGGATGCAGATCGCGCGCAATAGATGGCCAACGACCTTAGTCTTTTCTGGAAAGTACGAGGGGTCTGCCACGATGTATTTGCACTTTGTCTCGAAAGTAAAACCCTCGTCCTTGAAGCCCTTCATCTCAGCTTTGATACCAGTAACTTTGCCGTCGGCATCTCTGACAATCTCGTGGATCTTGGCATTGAGCATCTGATCAACCTTTGGACCACCATGGATGGCTGCCTGGTAGATCAAATGCTGGGGGAGATCGCCAAGGCCATAGTGAGGGTAGATGTATGGGCTCTTGCCATGAGCAGCCATTGAGTTCACGTAAAGACGGATCCTGTCAATTGCCTCCTTCGCAACGCCCTTCTGGTCGATGTAGTCGTTATTTGAGAAAAGAGCCAAGCTGTGGCCGATAAAGTCGCGAGTCGCTGGCTCCAAGCCGAACTTGTCGTACACCTGTCCCATAGTGGTCTGCATGAGGTTCATACCTGCGGATCTAGTTTTAGCATAACCGCGCCTATTCAAAGACCATGACTTGCTTAGATACCTTTGTGTGTGCTCGGGTTGTCTTCATCGAATTCTCCTACCCAGTTCAAAAAGTTCTTTGCCCTCCTCTTTTCGAACATGCCCATCAACGGGCTTGAGAGCGCCTCTGTAGCTGTGCTTGGCACCTTTGCGATGTTGGCCTTTGCTCCGCTGCCCTGCTGAACAAATGATCCGGAAACAAGGCCAAAGTCGGCTCGGTTCGGAATGCCACAGGCAATGAGGATGTTGACAAGCTCGCCTCTGGCCATGAGCAGCTTAGGAATGAGATCGATATTCCATGCGGCGCGCCTGTAGGGCTTTCCATCCTTGGGGTCGAGGTACTTGTTCCAGGGCTCGGTTTTGGCCGACTCGGGGTCAAATTTGGTGTACATCTGCTCCAGACTGAGCGAAGCACACGCGCCGCCATAGTAAGGATTGCTGTCGAGATGAAGGACGGTGCGACCTCTGAGCGCTTCAACACAGGCGAGAACACTCTCGGTGAGGCCGCTGCCCAGGAAGATCACATCATACTCTGGCTTGACGTCTTCCATGGTGAGGGGTTAGGACGGTGTTAGCGATACCGGGTCTTGGTACGGCGGACGAAGATGACCCTGCCACGGTACGATTCGTGGCACAATAGGGTGCAAGGTCGTAGGTGAAGGCAAGGCAAGTTATAGCTTTCAGGGGTATACCGACTGTCCAACAGGCTGTTGGTCAAGGCGGTCAGGCGAGGACGTTTATCACACTGATCTAGAAGCAAGCTTAAGCATCTAGTAGTGAGTAAAGCACTCGCGTTGTGGGGCGTGGGGTCATCGTCATTGGGATTTAGCGCAGGATAACCACCCGCCGCTGGAACGGTATGCACTTCGGCACACCTTCCACACTGCTGAGCGATTGACATGCCGTGTGCATCTACACTGTAATTACCTAAATACCTTGAAGGGCATTACCTTGAAACGCATTGGCAGAATCTCTACAGCGAATCGCCGCTTAGGGATACTGTTATGTAGGGGAGAAGAAAGAAATCAGCTGGCCTTGCGAACTGCCACCTCCCGCGATACTTGTCGAGCTAGGTAGAGGACTCTCAATAGTGTACAATTAAATCGAGGAAGCTATTTTACACCGTTCATTCATACTCTAGCGCTCGTAGGTGATTGGGTTTGGGGGTTACCTCGAAGAGTAGCGTCACCGTTCTGCTGGACGATTTGGCTCTCGTCTGGATCAATCTCGAAAGTATCCTGTCGTGTGTCAGCCGCGAGTCACGAGAGAGAGAGAGAGAGGGCAGGGTGCAAAGGCTTACAGAATGCGATAAAGGCTTCGGGTTGAAATATGACTCTCCCTTCTCCTGGTCGGCGTAGAAGTTGACCTCTTCGTCTTGCACTGCGACAGTTCTTGCATTTTCCCAAGCATACCAGCGCTCTGTCAGCACATGCTTGATTGCACGCTGCGTTTTCTTGACCTGTAGGTTTTCAACTTTAGTATCATCCAAAGACTCTCTACCCCAGATATGTGCAGCCGAGATGCTGACTGAAATCTCTTACCTCTTTCAACCTGTTCTCAGCTTCATTGAGACCATATCCTGCCTGGGTCCTCTCTAACTCGCCGATGGTAGTATTGACTCTGTTTCTCTCCTTGATGCAGGTCCACCACAGGCGATGCAAGTCATCCCAATCTTTAAGTCTCAGCTCTGGGACCGTCCAGCCCCTTCCGTGTGAATAAAGCGATTCCGCCGTCATCATTGCATCGCGGTTCTTGTTGAAAAACTCCCAAAGGCCATGATCTTCGTCTACTTCGACTTCCGATCTATGCTTTGGGTCAAGCCTGGGCTTCGGAAGGTCCTTAGGGTCTACAGAAAGACGCTGTCGTTTACCGAGCCCTCGACGATAAAGCGCGCTAGATCCGCGCTTTGGGTTGCCATCTTTGCGCGCTTGTAGGATGTGGTTCGTGGAGAATGCGGAAGCTTGGGAGTTCGAGAAAGCAGGAATCAAGAACGGCGGAGGCAAGACGGTCGGGCGAGGCGCATTCGAGGTGACAATCGTTCGTAGCACCTGGCTACATGTTGTATGTCTGCTCATGGTCAATTATAGGCAATGGCACGGTCGATAGGATGGATGCATTCGATCAGAATCTCCTAATGTAACGACGGCCCTTCGAGGGTACTCTGAGATCTTGGCACTCCCGCGGAGTCGCGCATTCGGTACAACGTCGGCAATTAGACTTAATTGTCGTGTGCATTGTTTATAGGGATTGTCAGTTGTTCTTATATTTGCTGCTTCTGTTCACGAGGACAGAAAACAGGTTTGCTACTGTCTGTCGGCTACGACATCGTCTCACCCAATGGTAGTCAAAGTCACGAGGCATTACCTGTTTTCGTCCGCGTTGCAAATGCCACGCTCAGGTTCGCGGGAGTCTCGTGCCAAATGGTTAGTTGCTCATACATCTGATTCCTTGTGTCGACTATCGAAAGCACGAGACACTCTTTATTATAATGACAGCGCAGTATGAGCATGTCGTCACACGTGTTGTAAGAGTGGATTGAATGATCGGTTTGCAGGTAGGTATCTAGGTATTGCGCGTGGAGAGCAGCCGAGGCACATGAGCTTCGTTCTCATTGTCCCGCGTTCCATGGACGCTTCTGCATATATAAAAGTTGCAGCTTCTTTCAGAGCACCACAAAGACTCCTTGGCCTGTGTAGAAAGCCAAGTTTGAAGACATCCTGGAATATCAACGATGGGACTAAAATTTGAGACACCGCCACCAACCTCCAAGTATTGTGTTCTATCTTTTCCAGATCCGAAGGTATTGTTGCTTCGACTCAATAGGCCCAAGGACCTAAATTGCATCAACATCGATGGGCACAATGAGCTGGACGCGATATGGAATTGGCTAGATCATGAGCCAAGTTTGCGATGCGGCATTATCACTGGAAGTGGGCGTGCCTTTTGCGCAGGGGCCGATCTGAAGGGTATATTTGATTCCACCGCCAGAGACAACTTGTTTGAGAATTCGCTAATGCATGGATCCAGAGTGGAACACTCACAATAAGTCAGAAGGACGGCGAGTACTACCTCCGTCTGGATTTGGTGCTCTCTCAAGAAGAACTGGTTTGAAACCAATTATTGCGGCAGTCAATGGTCTGGCTCTTGGAGGCGGGACTGAGATCATCGTCAACTGTGACCTTGTAGTGGCATCCTCAAACGCAACCTTCGCGCTGCCTGAGGTGAAAATAGGAGTTGTGCCCATAGCTGGTGTGCTTCCACGCATCATCCGCACTTTAGGGAGACCGAGAGCAATGGAAATGGCCCTGACAGGCCGGACTGTCTCTGCTCAGGAGGCTTACGAGTGGGGTCTGATCAACAAGGTCGTGGGTAACAGGGATGGCGAGGTGGTAGAAGCAGCAGTGGAGTATGCGAAGATGATTGCTCAGAACAGTCCTGATGCTGTCATAATCACCAGGGAAGGCCTGAAAATGGGTTGGGAAGGTGTGGGGGCAGAGGAGGGCTCAAGACTTCTCGCAGAGAATTGGCAATCTCGACTATCAGCCAGTCAAAATCTGAAAGAAGGGGTGAGAGCGTTCGTCGAGAAGCGTGAGCCGGTCTGGAAAGCTGCGAAGCTTTGATCAAGGCCGGCCACTTTTTATCAGCATGCATCACGGTATTGGGGTGAATACCAATCAATGAACTATACTCTACTATTTGGAATAATGTAATCTTCATTTGGTCTGTCTCATCTGCAATGTTTTCGATTGCCTTACCACATCAACGATGCATCAAGCGACGGTCGTTGTGCGACAACAAAGCTCCGAGCGACTGAAGGTATGATATGCATCGTCCTCACATAAAATTGCAGCAATGTAATACAAGGTCAAGATAGCATCGCCCAGGAGAATGTCGGGCAAAATTCCAATGTACAGTACAGATAGATTGAGAAGGTTGAGTGAGATTGAGGTGCGAGAGCCCTCATTCGCAGCACACATGTAGTAGCCGATCCTGGTTTGACTGAGCAACATCCTATATGATCTCAATTGTGTGATAATAAAGGTGTCAGACCACCTTCTCCGAGAGGTAGACCCAGCTCATGTCCAGTTCTGAGGCAGCTGGCCATCTGATTCGTATCGCTAGCGTGATCGAACCACCTTGCAACTTGTCTACAGCGCGGCTATGAACGAAGTCCTCCTTGGAGCCACTAGGTAGCTGAGCGGGAGAGGTTTTACCAAGAGAGATAATGCATGCCCCCTGTGGGTGTGATAGTTGCGATCGTCATAGAGCGAAGCTCTTGAGATGATTACTTCAAGCCATGATCGGGTGTTTTAAGCTGTAGTGCGGCGTGAAGCGTTCCAAATATAGATGTAGTCTCCTACTGGTATCCTCTCAAGCGTAGGTTGTAATTTTCTTATGATTTCTGGACCAATGGTACACCTGTCATGGTTTCCTCTCATTTGGCGAAGGGTCAAGAATCTCGCCATTTTGACCAAGTCAAGACTTCTCGTAAGATCAGTTGCCCTGGCATAGCTATCGTTATCGCCATGTCATTAAATGTATAACTGCATTTATGTCGTGCAAATTCGGTCGTTTAGCACATTACTCGGTAAGTATAGCCAACCAATCGCACAATTGGAATCAGGAGCGTTAACCATACCGGGAAACATCTGAATCCACGCTTGCCCCAGCCTACAGCCTATCGTGTCGGCCAACCATGATATTTCATGGGGCGGTCTGACCTTACTTAAGGCTAAAATTGTCTTGAGTTGATCCAGCACTCGTTCCAAGTCCATCTGAGTCTGACAACTAAGCCAGTAAAGTCTGATCAAGATGGCCTCCATGGCGCCATCAAGGTATTATATTCGCAATTCATAATTGATCAAAAAGGAACATCGCCGAAATTCAATCCAAGGTGCTATGCAACACATAGTGTGTGGACAAATGCATGTTTATTGTAAACAAGAGGCGTCTGATCCACTTATTTTGATTTATACCTAGACTTCTATACATACCGGACACCTACCTTTTCGGGTAACAACATGACGTACAATCCGCAATCGATTTGTTCTAAACCGCTCTAGGCAAGGACAAACGAGGCCCGTGTCTGCAATTGTATGTAGTTTACTGTTCTACGAGACTGACTGTCTCGCAGTGTACATATATTTCACCGAATGCGTTTACGAGTACTGGATTGGATTTTAAGTCCACACAGCTTGTAGAGTCCGCTGTTTAGCAACCTATCAGATATCATCACCTTGAACCGCCCACAAATCGATTTTTCCTATTCATCAAGTATGACGGATTCTACCAAGGCACATCCTTCTGTTACGGATCCTGCTGTGGCAAACCCTACCACAGCAGAGTCCAATACTAAGGGATCAAGTACTACAAACGTAACGATCGCAGATCTTGAAAGAATTTCCAAGGAGGCACTGGCGGATCTTATCCGTCAAAAATCCACCGGACTTGCGGTTATCGACGTGAGAGATAATGACTACATTGGAGGACACATAGCCGGCGGCCGGAACGTTCCAGTCGGACAGCATGACTATGTCATGCCAGAGCTCGTCAGGAATCTGAAGGAGAAAGACACGGTGGTATTCCATTGTGCGTTATCACAGCAGCGAGGTCCTAGTTCAGCACTCAAATATCTGAGGACACGCGAGAGGTTAGCTGGTGTCGGCGCCAGTAAAGAGTCTCAGAAAGTCCTTGTGCTAGACGGCGGATTTGTCAAGTGGCAGGAATCGTAAGTACGATGATGATGGTGATGGAAGCCAGACCGCTATGATCTTGTATTAACATTAGCTGCAGATACGGCGAAGACAAGGAACTCACGGAAGACTATGATAAGGAGCTTTGGGAATTCGGCTATTAGCTGCGATACTGGAGCTTATTTCGACTTTTAGGTAATGGAAGAGAAAAGACTTGTCCGTTGAAGTATCTCAACCCAAGCAACCTCCAACCCAGTTTGCTAACCAGGTCTATGTTTTTCTCAACATTTCCACCAAAAGTTGATGTCGCGAGAGCGTTCATCCTAAGTTTGGAGGTGTTCCAATACATATGGATGCCGGCCCGCGTACACGAGACTGGCGCTTTTGCTCGACTATTATAACACAACGCTAAGACCAAGTAGCTCACTATGGGTGTTTTCATCTTGGAATCAACCATGCTACAGCAACTGTTGAATCCTGTATTGGACGAACGTATAGTAGTCAAAGTCTTCTCCAGTTACTATTGGCATGGACGATCTGGTCTGCGCATCAATAATCCAGATGCTATCGAATGAATCTATGCTCTGCACTACTCCTACTGATGATGCTGCATCGAGTGCACAATATCTCATCCGTGAAACGTCAAGCTGTGGCTACACGAGAAAACTTGTTAACTTTTCTATTGGATCTGCTACTTTGTTCGACGATTGGTATCCGTAATTCGAATCTGACGACCGACCATGGCCACTGCAGCTATTTGGTGCACCAAATGAACGGTGATAATTTACTAATCGAATCACACAGTTCCGCATCCTGTTTAGTCGAGTTAATCATTGCTGTTAATGAAGACCAAGGCAGTATCCCTTCGACATCTTACTGCGGCTGGAGTAATGCTGCTTGTTTGGGACCGTCTTATGGCCTTTGTCGGTCGAATATGCCCGATATGTGAACGTTTCACCAATTTCCTGAAGCAAGAGAGTCCATAGTCACAAATCTGAAAGCTTCGTAAGACTGGTGTACCTGGGATCGTAAGAGAGGGCCATGTCTGGTTGAAAGACTAATCTACCTTCAACTGTGTAGCTGCTAGGAGTGAAGACCAGTACAGATAAGCTCTTT
Organism: Scorias spongiosa; assembly: GCA_018467035.1. Taxonomy (NCBI): domain Eukaryota; kingdom Fungi; phylum Ascomycota; class Dothideomycetes; order Capnodiales; family Readerielliopsidaceae; genus Scorias; species Scorias spongiosa. The sequence continues at coordinate 1,869,993 of JACSZZ010000001.1, forward strand.
CGAACTCCAAGGCTCCCTTGGAGTATTCAAGGACCAAGTACATCGAGCAAAACGGGATGTTGCGTGGAGCGTAAGTAGATCTTCAATGTCCTTCACGAAGTCTGCCCCCCAACCCCAAACTAAGCCGCGAGAAACATGGCTGTTTGTTCCCCATTGAATATGAGCGGTGGTCGTTGCACGATGACAATATATCTTCAAACACACTTATATGGGGGCCCACTGTTCTAAACCCGAAATTCCCAGAACTTCATTAAACCAAGCAGTGAAAACCGAGTGAAATTTCGATACCCTTGGCCGCTGGCAGGCTCGTTTGAAGCAAACCTTGGAAGTCAATAAGAAGAGTGATCAAAGTGTCTTTTAATTTAATTCCTGCAACACTCTACGTGAATTGCATGCAGTAACTTATATGGGTGGCTCATGCCATTCACATTCAGAATTGTCAATCTAATCTTCGCTTGCTCAAAGACCTCTTGTCGTGTATTGCATCTAACGGCCGTGTAGAGGAGCGGTTGCGAGAAGGAGTGCTGCGCTTGCTGGCTACAGTCTGGTTCCCACCACGTTCGACTTCGTACGTCTCTAATATCCAGGAAGGGTCTTCATCGCCTTGTAGCAGATACCGCTTGCCATCTGTGGCTAGATACCATGTTTCTTTCTTTCCTCCTTCCGCGCTACCAAGAGAAGTGTTGCCATAAATCGTGAGGTCGTTACCTCGCCTCCTTCGACTGGAACGGGTGGTTTTGTCATCCGTGGTATTACTGGAGTCCTCTGTAAGATTCCGAACGGGTGTTGAGAATGCTTGCGGCCTCGGAGAAGCTTGCACTTGCCATTGGTCTTGCTTATTTGTCGCATCCAGAGTTTGGACAGTCTCTGTCTTTGGCACAACACTATCATGCCTCTCAGCACCAGGCATGGTCTCTTCGTTATCTCTGACTCGCGGGGAAGCAAGTCCTGAGTCTCCAGACTGTCCTAGACTATTGCCGCTTGAATATGAGCCACCACCAGAAGTTGACAGCTGCGCTCGAGGACGACTAGGTCGGCTGCTGTCTTGTACATTAAGAGATAATGAAGTAGATCGAGGAGCCTTGCCAGGAGTTTGTGGCTTCCTGGGACCATGGAGCTTCAACGTCTTTTTGCCTGCCTTTTGGGGCACTTCTTCGGGTGGCATGAAGAAGTTCTGGCCTCTTAATGAACCATTCTCAGTGATTGTGCGGCCAAGCGTTTCAGCCCTGTAATCGCTTTCTGGCACGTTTCCAGTGCCAGTGTCACGTTGCCTCTGAGGCAAGCTGATCTGGTTGCCATTACTAGCACGCAGCAATGCAGCGAATTGGCCCGTCGTCTCCTCCCTCAACCGAAGAGACTCGGATCCAACTTGTTTCAAGGCTGCATCTTGAGCAGCAGCAATATCTGCGGTTGAGATATATCTCGCACGATAATTTTCAGTCCAAAATGTCTTACCATCATTTGACCTAGCGAGATGCCGATCATTCCAACCAGCTTCGATGCCGTGGCTGTTATCAATGCCGGTCAGTGGCATATTCCAGTCCAGCGGAGAAATTCTATCTCGATCAATTAAAACCTAGGAATATCCTTAGCATGCAGGCCTGAATATACTATCTAGAGCAAGTCGAGCAGTGGGAAGTGAAGGATAAAGCGCGGCAGAATAAGGTCGGCGGTAAGCGTAAGGGGGACTCAGTTCAAGCTCACCAATCTAGGTACTACACCCTGGAGTCAAACTGGAAAGCCACTTTCCATTCAACTTTGCAGTAGCGGACCACAACTGATCATCTGATCTGAACAATATCGTAACTATCCAGTTTATGATAGCAAGCAGCCAACGATGCCCGATGACGGAGGTGCCGCACTCAATATAAAGCCGTGCAAGTTTTAGACGTGGGTAGGGTGTCGGCCGATGAGCTTTAAGCTATAAGAATAAGTAAGTCGAATAGTACGTAAACCGATCTCGCACTTACAATGGCTTTTGGGGAAATGGTTCATGAGCTGAGTGTTGGCAACGATCTGCGACAAAGTAAGCCTCCTGACGTACTTTAAGATAGTGCGGGTTATCGAGCCAGTACCGTTTGTAAGCACCTCGACGTCACACAAGACTTAATACTCAAGTAGGTCGAATATAGATCGATGAAGTATCGTAAGATCTTGCAGAGATCGCAACTACAATGATAAACAAGGATGGAAGATAGCCTCTACGACTTCATCAGCCACGAGGTGCCAGCCCATAGACAGTTTTCTTGGCACAGACCCCCCTCGAATGTCGTCCAGGGTAGACCTTCCAACTTATATATCGATAGCTCGGATTAACAGAGCGTATTTCATGGTCTGGTGTCTCAAAATTGCGGTGTAGATGCTACTGGAACTGCTAGATACCCATGGCCTGGTTGCACTATAAACGCCATGGTGGCCGACGCTTGGTCACCGGACGCCACACAAAAACTGATATTGATTGGAAAAGGTAACAAAGCGGCAACACGCCATAATATATATTCAGCTCGAGTGTTGCTCGAGTAGAGAAGCTGTGCGATGCTGACTCGGATCATTCGCTCATTGTTCCGGGATATGCACTTCTCGGTCTTCGTTAATTGCTAGCAGCCATATGCAATCGATGGTTTCTTAACAGCTGACATTGCATGTAACTTTCGGAGGGTGTTAATATAATGCCAAATGGTGATGAACCATCAACAACCGTCCTAAATATAGCGACCAGGGCTGTCGAAAAGAAGATGCCTGGGTCCGACTTGAGCATTGCATTTTCTCCCAATGACTGCGACCTGGTAGCCCGATCGTCGGACCCTCCTTCTCAACCTCATCAAGTTAAGCCAGCTTTCTAGACATGAGACCGAGTTTCCAGAGAGACATCATGACTTCTAGATGATTTCTGTGCGGAGTTGGCAGAGCTATAGAGTTCTAGCGGGCGGGTTTTCAGTGAAGCACGCGACGGAAACGCGTGATGGAAACACTTATGTTATCAATACGCCACCACTGGTCTCTGCAGTCCTTCGAGATTTGAATCATCTTCCGAATATATTGATTGGCGAACTTGCGGGTATATTCTGTATGGCGCTATATATATGCCCACTAGAGTAATTCGTCACATCGACGGAGAAATAAAGAATAGAACCGGACTATCTGTCTGGGCCTTTATCTTTCCTTTCCTTCAACTTTTGCTTGTCTTGGAGACCAGTGGGAGGCTCGTAAATGACAAACTCTTTGCCGTCGGAGCTTGGTCGTAAAGACATGATGCCCATGGAGTTCTCAAGGCGATCTTGTTCGGAAATTTGAGCGAAAAAGTAGATGGTCATGGGCTCGCGGATATAGCAGGACGATGCCATAAGTTGGATTAGCAAATGTGGGATGTGTTCAGGAGCTTGGTCGAACACAATTGTTTTCCACTTTCGGGTGTCTTCTAGCGAATTTTGTATAGACAAGGTTTCAACATCTTACCTTCATCGTCGGTATTGACGTCATCCTCTTTAGCCGCTTCGTCCAAGAACTTCGACTTCTTGTTATTTCTGACCTGACCCTCCTTGGGATTCTCAGTCTTGCACTTGCCCTTTACAGGCGGTGCAGCTTTGATGAATTCCAACTTCACAAACATCTTATTGCTAGAGTCCACACCTCCTGGGCCCTCCTTCAACACGAAGCCTCTCCGCCGGAGGACTGCAACAAATCCACTAACGTCTGTCTCCTGCTTTGCGCTGCTGCTGGTATCTTGCTCGTCGCCACCGTCGACTTCTTGATGCAAAATACGCTGTGCATTTGCCTCGTCTTCTTCGGCCTGCTTCTTCTCAAGAACCTTTGCGTTCATTTTTTGCTTCCGCTTACTACCAACGGAATGTTCCACCACCTTGTTTCTTCCGCTCACACGTCCAAAACGAGACTTGATTTCGGCGATCCAAAGCTCGCCTTTCCAATGAAGAATCCTGTAGGCCTCCTCGATAAAGTCAATCCAGTTCGTGCCCATGAGTGCCAGGCAGAATATTGCGACATCTACACTACCATCCTCAAGAGGTACAGAGCTTATGTCTGCCTTGGTTACGAATCGAGAGGGTGAAGACAGGTCAAAGGAGTGAAGCTTCAAGTTGAGTTTCGATATTTCGTTCGATTTTGTCAACGTTTCTGCCAGCCTCGCATCGCCGCATCCAAGATCTGCAATAATAGCAGTACCATGAGTCCTTGGCAATGGTAACAAAGTCTTCGCTGATTCATCAGCTTGCTGATCCTTGGGATTTCCTTTTGATTGATTTCTGGATTTTGAATGATGCGAGGATGGGCTGCGCAATGCACCCCTTACACGGATAGTGGAGATGAAGTTGTCGACTGGATTCTCAGGCCACACATCCACTTGTTGGCGGAAGCCAGCGTGATAATCTGAGAACATCTCTGGGTTCTGATCAAACATCGCAAGGGCTTTGCTTGAATCCTCCGTATACAATGTCTGATTGAGATGGCGAAACCGAGCTGAAATGAGTTTTTGTCGCATGGCGGCTTGCATTGGCGTGAGCTTAGCACCGACAGGAACTGAGGAGGTCTGAGCAGGAGGCAAGTGCGTCCCGTGCTGCGCTTCTGCACCCGCATCTTTCGCAGATCCAGGTTCCGTAATTTTTTCCGTAGACTGATCTTGCTTCTTTTTCTGCCTTTTGTTATTCTTTTCCATGGTCGCGGGATCTTCTGGGTCGTTATTAACTGCGCCACCGCTAACATCGGACACAGTTTGTTCTTTCTTGCCCTTTTTTCCTTCCCCTCCTTTGCCTCTCTTGCGCACCTTTCCAGGCTTCTTTCCTTCAACTACCTGTTCCCATAGCTTCGCAAAATTACCCTCGGTAACATGCGTTGGACCATCCCCTCGCTTTCTCTTTTTGTCCTTCGACCCGCTCGCATCATGAGACTTCTCGTGTTCGTTTGACTGCTTTGAAGGTTTAGGGTTTTGCGGCTCCTGTTGAGCTTGAAGAAGCTTCGCATCTAGGTTCCAACCCTTTACCGCGAACATTTTGGCTGAAAAATGAGGTTGGCTAACCAGACACTGAATGCGACAGTGTTGCCGTGATAGCTTCCTCTACAGAAAGATTTCTTAAGATTTCAAGATTGAGATAAGATTTCAATTAAGGTTTGCCGAGGCTACGGGTATTGCCGACGCGCTTGTACTTTTAAGGATGGGAGGCAAAGCTGAGCATACCTACCTATAAGAAGTAATATAGAGTGCGTTCTCTACTGATTGTTCATTATGAATAAATTCGTACACTTGCTGAATAGCAATTATTGAAACCTTTTACTACGACTGTGATCAGTTCGATCTTCACGCTACCCCCAGCTCCTTGTAGAATGCTTCCGTACTTGGTTCTCTTCCCAAGAACTCTTTAAGTGACTCCATCTCATCACGGCTTCCTCCCTTCTCCAGCACGGTATGCCTGTATCTTCTACCCTCTTTCCCATTCATTGGGTCCTCCTTGAATACGCTGTAAAACATGTCGGTAGAGTAAACTTGAGAGCTCAGGTAACCGTAGTAGCCGGCATCGTACCCTCCAATCAGGTGGCCAAAAGTAGCCTGTCCATGACCCCATGTCTCACCTTCTCCCAGAGCCTCTGGACCATCAAGCTTGGAGATCTCATGGCGAAGCGAATTGTACAGCGCACTGGCATCGAGGTTGATGACGGAATCAGTAGAAGTGCCCTCGTGGACAGACATATCGAAGATACCAAAGTGGAGTTGACGCAGGTTGAACAGGGCATCGTTCACATGTCGGGTACTGACTATGCTCTCGATGAGCTCATCAGGTAGGGATTCGGATGGCTGTTCTTGGCCAGGCTTGGCTTGTTCTTTCCATGCCTGAGTATACTGATCGCTGACATGACTCCAATGCTTGCTAAGCGACTTTAGCTGAGACGGTGTCCAGCACCAATTTTCCAGCATTTGGGAAGGTGCCTCAACAAAGTCACGCACAGTGCTAGTACCGTGGAAGCGAGCGTAAAGAGTCTTTGAAACAAGATCATGAATACCATGGCCAAGCTCGTGAAAGAGCGTGACAACTTCATCGTGCTTCAGCAAACTAGGTTTCTTTGGTGTAGGCTTGGAGAAATTGCACACAAGAGCAGTGGCAGGGTATCTTCGAGAACCATTGGCCTGAATGAATCCTGGCTGTAGGTTGAAGTTGGCAGCGTGTCCGTATTTGCCTTCACGTGGGTGTAGATCCAAGTAGAGGTAACCGACAAAGCCCGAGCCCTGGTCTTCACTATCCCAGACTGAGAACACGTGGACATCTTCGTGCCAAACAATGTCCTGACCCTTTCCCGTGGGTGAGATTGCATCCCTATCCGCACCCTCAATGCGAACAAAGACCAGGCCGAATAGTTGCTCGAAGATAGAAAGCATTCCTTCTATGCTGCTCGACAAGGGAAAGTACTCAGCAATCTTTTGCTGATCCAACTGGTAGTCACGCTCAAGCATCAAAGTGTCGTAGAATCGATGATCCCATAGGAAATAACGATCCGCTTCGCCGGTCTCAGCTTCCTTCAGCTTCTTTAGCTTTGCAATCTCGTTGAGGCCACCAGGGGCAAGTCGAGTTCGCAAATCACCGAGGAAGTCGTCTACGGTCTTGGGCGTCTTAGCCATCTTGTCCTCGATTCTGAATGTGGCATGGTTGGGATAACCTAGCAGTCGTGCAGCCTCATCCCGAAGAACAATAGCCTCTTTGAATAGAGGGACGTTGTTGTTGCATTTGTTCTCATTCTCGATGAAAACCTTGCGACGCACCTCTGCGTTCTTGCAGTACTTTTGTGTTGGGAACAAATCAGGGTATTTGAAGGTCAAGAACAACTTGCCTTCATTCTCACCATCACCCTTCTTCAGGTTGCTGACAACGTCCTCGGGAACACCATCAAGCTCGGCCGGAGTAAACCAAAGACCACCCTGCTCCTCGTTGAGGTTTTTCTGGAAAGTGATGGACAGTTCGGACAAACGCTTCTTGATAGCTTTGAACCTGTCCCGCTTCTCTCCAGCAGGAATGCCCAATCCCATTCGGATGTATCCCTTGTGGTCCTTCTCTAACAAACGCCGAGATTCAGCGTCCAACGAAGAATCATCTTTCTGCTTCTTGTAGACTGCATCTACCAGCTCGAATATATCCTCCCGCATGCTAGCTTCGATGCCAAAGTCGTCCATTGCCTTCTCAGCCTCGGTACTAGCATCTCTCAGGGCAGAGTCTGTGGATACTGCTTGGTAGAAGCCAATGATATGCGCCTCCAAGCTCAGCTCGTTGTCATCGTGCGTCATAGGCAAGAGGACGCTGTTGAAGTCTGCCGAAGCCGGTGTATTGCTGGCCACGACATTGTCACTGACTTGCTTGCTCCGGCTCAGCAATTCATTAGTCCGCTGTAAGAGATTGCCAGCAGTGTGGGTGAATAGCGGAGGTGCTTGAGGAGGCGTCTTGTATTTCTCGGAGGCCATGATGGACGTGGTGATTGGTCTGGTTGTAGCCTGGGACGTGAAACTGTAGGGAGCCCTCGCGAAGGCAATCTGAGCGACAAATGCGCGAAGTCGGGGGAGGGCGGTGAATGAAGCCACGACTGCCAACAGGATGATGAGGATGGAAAGGAGTGGACGTTGGCGTAGGCGGGACTTGAATCTCGATAGTGGGGCCACGATTGCTGTTTCCCTGGTGGATTGGCGATCGACAGTCAGTGGATATTCAGTAAGTAGGTACTAGTAGATTCGAACAGTGAGTACGTAAGGGGTAGTATTATGTTTACCTCTAGAGCAGCTGGTAAGAGGCAGGACGTTATCACAAGACTGGCTCGTGACGTAGGCAGTTCCGAGGTTTCGGGCGTGGAGATCGGGTAGGTAGAGAGGATACCTAATTACAATGTTCACTAGCACAATATCGTAAAGTTCTCACCCCATCAATAAGGAAAGGAATGCTCGAGTGACAGTTCCTAGAATGAACAGAATATGGGACGCAGGAACCGATCTTCCCACCTACCTTGTCCACCTCTGAGGGTCCAGGCAAGCTTTCTCCAGGTCCGGATTGCATGTAACTACCGTACTAAGCCTCTGCACGTGATGGATAGGGCGCATTTGACCTCGACCAGCACTACGCATTTTTCGTTGTAATCCTTCAAGATTACCATTTTCATGATTGAGGACTCTTAAATACAAGATTGCAGCTCTCAAAACAGTAGCTCTCAAAAGTAGTGACCAGTGATGACAGCAAGCTATCTTCCACGGGGTCGGTTTGTACGAAAGCCGATCATGACCAATAGATTGAGAGGTTACTTTCAGATTCTGTCAATAATACCTGGTGTAATGATCAAGCCCGTCTGATGATCAAGATTATTTCTCTCTGTCCAGAAGTTTACTGACAGCAGCTGCATTGTTCGGCTTCACATAAGACCATCGTTACCCTCAATCTGAGAGCTAGTCTACTCAAACAACCACCCAACACTCTTGATGCCGCATCATCTTATTACATGTAGCAGGCGTGCTGCAACCTTATTCTTACAGCGCGAAGTGACGGTGCCGTCAACAGGCTCACTCGGCAGGCACCAGAACACCCTTCTCTTCGAGCACTTTGGCAAGAGAACCGTCTTGGTGCATTGAGATCAAAATATCAGCACCGCCGATGAATTCCTTATCGACGTAAAGCTGTGGGATCGTTGGCCACTCTGAGTATTCTTTGATTCCTGCTCGTCTGTCAGCATTGAAGGCCTCTATGATAAGACTGTATCCCTTCATCTTTCCCACATACCAGATCTCAGCTCCTCATCTTCCAAGACGTTGAAAGCAGTGAACTTCTCCGGGTTTAAGCCCTGCAAGCCCAAGACCTGGATGCTGGCTCTGGAGAAACCGCATTGTGGCATCTCAGGGGTACCCTTCATGAAGAGCACCACAGGTGCGGACGCGATCGCCTTATCGATTGCAGTACGTGTCTCGGTAGATAGAAACGATTTCTGGAGGACGGCGAAACGAGACGACAGGAGGGGGTTCTGGCGAGGCCTGATCGCATGGGTGAATGCCTAATGTAGAGGTCAGCTACTGCATCAATTACACGAGTCGCAAAGGGTTTGAAGATGCTTACGCTTCGCGCAAATGCCTTTGACAACATTTTGACGATCTTGAATGTGATGTCTGGGTTGGAATGGGATGAAAGCTACAAAGTCCGTACTTTGCCTTGAAACATGACGCAAGGATCCTCCCGCCGAGGCTTCCAAAAGGTTGATTGATCAGCTTGAGTGCTGGCGGGTGGGGCCGAGGTTTGCCTTGTCTAGGTAGGAGGTAGGTACCTAACGATTCGCTTATGTGATAAGGTACTGTATGTCCGGGCACATATATAGAACTGCATATACCTAACCTTACTTATCGACCTCGGGATGCTGCTTTCTGTGATCATTTAATAATTCAGTGTGAGTTATCCAGCACTTCTATACATCTCAATCATGGTTAAGATGTCGGAATCATCGGAATTAGAAAGACAACTTGTCAAATGCTTGGATTTCGTTCAATTCTTACTATTCCTGGCTGCGTTATATATGATTGTTGGACTTTTCAAGTACACCGGAACGTTTGAGCCTATCAAAGCGAAGGTTGCTGCCTTTTGCTCACTACCCGTTGAGATCCAAGGTCAAGCCCAATGTGAGCCGCGACAACCATCAACGGCAGACGCCACGACTTTGCGTCGATCAAAGAAAACGAAAGATGAACTTGAAGCACAGCCAACCACTCGGTTTAGGGCCTCAGATCACACTAACGATGGCAAGCGCCATCTCCTGCTTGCCTGCACTGGATCGGTAGCGACGATCAAGCTTCCAAACATTATCGGTGCACTGTCAAAAATAGAGACTTCTCTTTCAATCCGCGTCCTCCTCTCGGACTCTGCCTCCGAGTTTCTCCAGGCACAGTCGAAAGAGCAGCCGTCGTTGACTGATATTTCCCGACTGCCCAATGTTGATGGTGTGTACTTTGACTCCTACGAGTGGGAGAAGCCTTGGGTGCGTGGCGATAGCATTGCCCATATCGAATTTCGGCGATGGGCGGACCTGATGGTGATCGCCCCACTATCCGCCAATGCGCTTTCGAAAATCGTCAATGGCGTCTCTGACAATTTGATCACATCCGTTGCACGAGCGTGGGATACGACGGGACTCATTGACCCAGCGAGACCGGGAATCGTACTACCTTACGGCGACGGTAAGCGGAAAGGTATCATCGTTGCGCCTTCCATGAACACAGCGATGTGGGAACACCCAGTCACAAAGCGACAGATGGAGCTCCTGGAAGGAGCTTGGAACGTGAATCATGGGGGCTGGATCGAGGTATTACCGCCAATCCAGAAGGAGCTTGCTTGTGGCGATAGCGGATCAGGTGCCATGAAGAGCTGGGAGGAGATTGTCCGCGTGATCAAGGAACGACTGCACCTCAACGGCTGAAACAACAGACTACTATTGTCTTGGAGAGCTAAAATGAAGCTGCATTGAATGGGACTATGAGAATCATGGTATCATGTGTGGCTAAAGAGTGAGGAGGCCCGATTATCGCGAAACTTATACTCGTGCGGTGGTAACATCCCAGATGTCCTGACTGAAACCCCCCAGTTACTGGTGCGAAGGATTGGTGTTGCGCTCAACTAGGATGCCATCTGAACGCCTCGCTCTCGCCGGTCCTGCTCGGATGAAGGGCACTGTCCGGGCGCTGAACAAGATGGGCGAACTGTGGGTTTATGCCCAGTGGGCCTGAGATCTCTGGTTGAGGATTGATTGGTAGCGGAGGCGCAATGCTGTTCCTCTTACTCCTTCCCATGAAGCTGAAGACCTTCTTCTTCGTGCAATCAGTGGCTCGGGAATATCGGCTAGTTGGCGATTGCGCCTCCCTGATCGCGTACTTTGGCGATTTGCTCTCCGGTGGCGATGACGTATAGTAGGAGGGTAGTGCCGGGTCATTCTTATCGCTCCCAGTAAGAAAGTGGAACGCACTGCTTGACTTGGATGGGGTCACCGGTTGTGGAGACTGCGTCTTTAGGGTGAAGTCTGGTGCTGAGTAGTTGCTACTGCTCCTGCCACCAGTGCGTGGACTCTTATGGATAGCGACAGCGCCGTGGGCACGCACTTGACGAGCAGTGATCCTGTTTTTACGGTCTCGAAACACATAGCTCTGTAACTTGGTCAGCACCATGCCAATTCGTAAAGGTAGTCTTCAAGACTTACGGCGACCAGATTTATCCAACCTAATGCAAAAATCAAGCAACCCGAACCGATTACGATTCGCCAAATCGGCATACCGAGGTGCTCTCGACTCTCGCTCTGCTTGTTGAGGTCGCCGAGAATGTTAATTCCCAGGACGATGAAGGCGAAAGACAGGGCTACGAAGCCGTGTGCTGGGCTTAACAATGGCCAATTTCGTGCGTAATAAGTACGGAACAACGAAAATTCCGAAGCCAGCAAGAACACTTCAACAAAGGTTAGCGAGATTTGCATTACAACGCTCTTCATCGGCGACACATACAGCAGGTAACGAGCATCAGCACATGGCTGACGGCGTCGAAAAAGAAGAAGCTTGAATCCACGGTTGTCTTGACCAACATCACGACAGCAGCAGTGATGACAGACAGCAGGCCAATGATGTTCATTGCACGGATGACATTGAGGATGATATATCCCGGACCGGCCAGGGATTTCTGTGAGAGTTGCATCTTGCGGCTTTCTGTTCTAGGCTTGTCCTCGAGATGGTCGACTTTGCCTTTGGACGGCTCCTTTGGACGAGGTTCGTAGGGGATGTAGATCAGCCTGCGGAAAATCAGTCTGTGGTTCGCAGTGGCCAGATCTATCGCGATGAGCTACGTACTTCTCGGTGGGATAGAGTCTCACAAACATGTGGTCGATGTGGTCTTCTGGAGGAGGTTGAAGTTACGGCTGGCCTGCAGTCTGGTTTGGAGCTGGAATGATCGAGGTTTGCGTTGTTTGTGTGGTGATTAAGGAATAAGGGGGTTGTTGGAAGCAAGAATATAACGAATACAGAGCCGTCAAGGCGTGCAAAGGATGCTGAAGCGACAAAAGGAAGACTACAATAACAAGAAGACGGATACAATAAAGAGAAGTCGACATGAGTGAATGAGGGAGGGAGACAGCCTTACTATGAGAACAGGACGAGGCACCGTCTGTCCATCGGATCCGTGCTACGATTGTCGCGCATTGTCGGACAATAGAAAGCCAAACACGCCGATTACACTATCACTGTATATCAAGAATGACTTGGGCATGTTCCAAACGTCAAGTTGAAACATAGACCTTCCTGGGAACTGTTGCGAGACTAGCAAAGGTCATGGAGATACAATAAGGCAAGTAAGTTCACATGGTAGGACGCCCCGGTTGTCAAACAGAGGCCATCATCCTTTGGTCGTCGTTGGCTGGTGAGTAGACGCGGTGATCTTGACGGCGCGTTACGAGCGAGTATGGCGAATCAATTGGACGCTATCCATCCTCAACAGACGGTGCGGAGGAAGTGAAGCGCAAGAGCGGCGCTTGATTGTTTCAGCTTTGGCCTCTTCCACCATCGGGTACTGCCGCTGGAAGAGTGCAGAGTTTGAGGTCACGACACGGCGATCAATAAGCGCCCTTGGAACGGGAATGGATACCTGTAGGTAGAAAGACAGATCCGTACGTGACACAAATGCCTTCCAACTTCCACACGAGCCCCAACTCTATCATGCCGCTCTCCAGTATTACCTAGGTACCACCTAGGTAGCAAATTGATGCGTCAGCATTAAGGCAATGCCGGCAGAGCTGCGGACGCTGCCGTGAAAGTCTCGAAGGACAGAGACCTGAGGCCAAGCCGAGTAAGGCCTAGGCCAAGGGCTTGCAGGGCAATTATTCATTATTACTGTACCTACCTATCTATGGGCTGTGTCGGCAGGAGGTATTTTAATCGCGCTCCTCACTCCATCCTCCCCCGTCCCCGTCCCTGTCCCCGTCCCTGTCCCCCGTCCTCAGCAATCGATCCGGAGAGCTTTGCGCGCGTATCTGGGTCATCGAGTCAAATAAAGACGATCAACGCCTCCATAGACACGCTTCCCACCAATCATGGCTCGCGGAAACCAGCGTGACAAGGCTCGCGAAAAGGCCCAGAAGGCCCAGGCTGGCGTGGTAGGATTCGCTATTTGACTTTCTACCTGCGTATTGCGCCGCTGACCCCCTTCGCATAGAAACACAAGACCACCGCTTCAGGGACGCAACAGGCCCGTGATAAGGAGAGCGCCGCCGCCATCATGCGCGCTAAGCAGGCAGCTGGTACGATCCAATACTTGACACCTGTGGATGTTGCAGGCAACATCTCATGCTGACACTAATGTCGTCCAGCTGATGCGAAGAAAACCGAACCTCAGAAGAAGTGATGCGGTGCAGACTACAAGCCAGCCTTGAATGCTTGAGCTCGCTCTTCACTTTGGATCAAATGGCGCTGCAACCGCACCTGCCAGATGTATTGTAACTTGGCTGGAGGCGGTCGACTCCCTCGAAATGCTTACCACGACTACTCTTTTAATCGACAGCGCTTTAGCGAAACAAACAAACGATCGGTGTGCTTAGACCATCATAGATGGCACATGGATCATCTGTTGCTCATGCATTCCGCTGTGTCATTGCTCTACAACCTGCTTGGATTGTCCAGTCAGACTTCGACTCTTTGTTACAGTATGGCATTCGACCCGTGTTAGCGATTCAAATCCCGCGGTTGGTCTCGATTGTGACATTTGGAAAACCTTTAGACTTTGATCGTACATCATAGCGACTGCCTACACTAAGGGTAAACTCTTTGGATATCCAGTCAGTGCGGGAAGGTGTCACAAGATACAGCGGCCCAACTTCTGGTGGTGTATAGAATGTCATAATAGACGTGAGGATATGTACATGAACATTGTGCGAGTTGCATGAATGCATTGGGAATAAGTCGTACATATGAGCCCGAGCCAGTGCCAAGCCCTCATACCAGTCGCTTCTATGACAAGCCTCTTTGCACTTGAAACCTTTCGAAGGAAGATCGCTGGATGATACACTTTTGCGATCCGAGGGTTCTATTTGCAAAGGACGATGGTAGTCAAGATTGACACATTGTGGGCCATTTGAAAGCGAGACAATTTACGACGTGACAATATTGGATCGCGTAATTCACAGATTGTGTGAATAATCACTCAACCTCGAAGTGAAATTGTAAGCTCATTACAAGCCACATTCACATCCACAGATACCTAGGTATAATGCATCCTATAGGTAGGTACCTATCCTAGAGGCAGACTTAATATATCTACCTATCCACCTGCACTTGATCTACAGGAGATGAATGGACCTCGGCTTCTGTCAACGCTGCGCCACCCTTGCGTGTTGAAAACAATCGTAACAGTAGGAAGCTCAACCTTGCTTGCCCGATTGGGGTAAAAGTAAACAAATACAACAGGCCACCCATGTAAAAAGGGAGCGAGTCGCCGCTCAGAATACGTTGACAGCTCTCCATCGCTTTCTACCGACCGCTGAATGTGAGGTGTCGAGAAAAGTCACAAGAAGAATCTGTATACAGCCGAGTATAATAGGCGCCCACGCGCGATCAGCCAGGGCAATTCGCATTTCGCATCCCACTCCCAAAAGCTTCCAACGAACATTGCCGAGAGTAGAATATGACCCGGATGACACGTTCGAGGGCAGTTGAGATGGCTGACGAGATGCACATCGACGAGGATACAGTGCAGCAAGCCGAGATGGAAGACGGAGGGGTATCGATCGAGAGCGATAAGAATTCGAACGCTACGCCTCTGTCCAAGACTGAGCGCAGACCTCTGGGCGAGATCGCACCTAACAGCGCGGAGAGCAAACGGGGGTCTGCATCACTAACGACTGTAAAGGGCGAGAAGTCCGCCGACAGCGAAAGCGGCCATCTAGGATACCAGGCTTCACAAGGGCTGGAAGACCAGCTTGGATCGACCGCTGTCGATAATGAGACCGTATTCCCTGACGTTCACAACGGGACGTACGGCTCTGAAGAAGCAGGAGGTCTCAATGACGATTTACCAGGTCAGGATGAGAGACAGCAAACCCACGGCATTCCTGGACACAATGCAGAACAACCACTTGTAGAAGGTAGTGGTGAAGATGTTCCAACTGTGACTACCAACAAAAAGCCCAAGGGAGAATTACCTCGTTTGCAGATACTGTCAAATTATTCGACAGAGCAAACATCATCAGACGCCCTAGCATCGCCTCCACCATTTGCAATTCCCAAGGTGGTTGAGTCGCTGCGACGTGACGGCCCAACAAAGCGATCAACGAGCAACAAGGAGAACGTTGAGCCAGTCGTCTCTACAACAGTTCATGACTTTGACACTCAAGCTAATGACGGAACTCTTCCTAGAGATGATGGTGCTCCTATTGTCCCATCTCAGACTACCCAGCAGTCTGGCGTCCATCGTCCTGAATCGAGGAGGCAATCGCGGCCCGAGGATCACATAGCAGCGCTGGATGATTTGGACGAGGCTGTGGAGAAGATCAACGACGAGCTCCCTCAAGTCATCGACTCGCCCAGGAAGGGTAGCCCCAAAGGGAGAGGGACATCTTCAACCCAGGATGCAGACAACATAGCTGCACCCGAAGCTCGGTCCTCTGCAGTGTCTACCCGCAAGAGCCTTAGATCGCCACCTGGAAAGGCTGTGAGGCAGACACGAGCTTCGTCGTTGAGACTCTCAATGGCCACCGGAGGGATTTCCGCCAAGATTGGCACAGGTGCTGCAGCATCGCGCGAGGCATCGAACCCGAGCGTGAAGTCGTCAGCAGAGCGTAGAGAAAGGAGGGAGACTATAATCCCACACAGCAAGCCGCGGCCAGTCTCTCTCTCATTCCCAACACCTCCGCCACCGCCCAAGTCTCGAAAGCTTCCTACGAAAAGCAACTTCCAGTTGCCAGGCGAAGCTGTCGCGGCGAAGCTGAAGGCTGCAAGGGAAGAGCGCATGAGAAAGGAAACAGAGCAACCGAAGACCACGTTCAAAGCTCGGCCCGTGCCTGCTGGCATCAAGAGAGCACCTTCTGTTCGACAAACAACATCGAGCGCCGCAAGGCTATCATTGTCTATGGGAAAGACGGCTGATACGATAAGTAAAGAGTCGACTGTTGCGAATAGACGGATCCGAAGCTCGATGGGGATTCCAAGTAGCTCGATAGCAACGTCCCAAGGCCATCCTACTGCGTCGGATGGGAAAGTAACTGGCAGAGTTCCAGCCGCTCTTTCCAATGCACCGGATTCTAAACGTCGCACTACTTTCAGTGGACGGATCTATCCCGACGACTTGAGCAAACCTAGAATCTCTTCCTTAGAGCCACCGACCACTGTCGCACATAAATCCAGACCAGTCACGGTTCCCAGAGCACCTCTACTGGGTAATGAGAGGAAAGCCACAGCACAATCTAGTGGATCAGGCGGAACTGCAAAGGGAAAAGAGGTGTTCAACCGTATGGCGACCGCCAAGGTGACAGCCGAGAAGGAGAGGAAAGAGAAAGAAGAAGCGGCAAGAAAGGCACGAGCAGCGGCTGCTGAGAGAGGGAGGCAGAACTCTAGAGAATGGGCAGAGAAACAAAGGGCGAAGAAGATGGGAATGAAGCATGACAGGCCAACTACCCCAGCGGTCACAATCTCCATGGAGGGCTCGAAATCGTGAGATGAGGCTACAATAGTGTAGAGCAGGCCGGTCAACCGAATGGAAGGGATGGCAGTGCATCACCTAACCTCCGGCTGTGCGGGTTGGTGTGTTGCGGGTGTCTCCATGCCTTGTACCTTTCCTTTTTATAATGATTGATGTAGCCATTTCACAATGAGAATCACGCAGTCTACGAAGCAACAAAATCATCATCAGACGAGAATCTTACCTGACAAGGCATCGAGTGGCTCGCTCAGGATCACCGGCAATGGACGGAGATGCGATGGAGTGACACAGCCTTATCAGGTTTACAGACGCGAAACTAAGCTGACGGCAGCCGAACGTCGCACCCGCAGCGATTGGGGAGCGGGCGAAGATAATCAATCAGACCCCACTGATGACTGGCTCGCTGTCACGTCAATTGGGGGCAAGAGGGGGATTTTTAAGCCTGTCTGATGGTTATTATTATCGTTATTGCCGCAGAGGACAGATTTCACCCAGCAGCTGGAGGGTAAAAGATGAGATGGCAAGGCCCTCATCAGTGACTTCCCCTCCCTCCGTTCTCCTTGCTCTAAGCGTTTGCAGGTTGGAATTCCTCTGGACCCTTCTCCACGCCACTTCGTGCTTGTAAAACGCCGCCCATCTTTCCAGCGTGCTCTCCAGCTCACGCATACATCCTCTGTCTCTCTGCATCCTCAGCACGAGCCGCACGCAGCATCATCGTATTCTAGCGTAAACGGCATCCCACCTTCTCTCCCTCCCCACGTGCCTCCTCCAAACATCACGAAGCCTCACGACTCGAGCGAAACAACGACGGAGGTGGAACAATGTCTTTCTCAACCCTCGTGAGCGACCTCCACTACCGCGATCGAACGGGCTCGGCCCAGACGAACGCCTCGGGCAGGACGCCGGACAACCGGTCGGTCGTCTCGCGCGCGCGATCCTACGCAAGCACAGCGGCAACCAGCGTCAGCATCAGCGGCGACATCTCCTCACAGCTTCACGGTGGCTACGCCCACCCGCTAGCGAGGTCATGGCAGGCCGAGCGGCAACTGACCAAGAGCATGCTCATCTACCCGCTATTCATCACCGACAACCCCAATGAGGAGGAATCCATCCCGAGCCTTCCGAACCAGAAGCGCATCGGCCTGAACAGGATGATCCCAATGCTCACGCCCCTCGTCGCAAAGGGTCTGAAGAGCGTGATACTGTTCGGTGTGCCGCTGGCACCCTCGGCCAAAGACGCCCTGGGTACGTCGGCAGACGATCCGCAGGGCCCAGTCATCCAGGCTATCCGCCTGATCAGGAAGAGCTTCCCACGCCTGTTCATCGTGTGTGATGTGTGCCTGTGCGAGTATACCAGCCATGGACACTGTGGAATCATGCACGACGACGGTACGCTGAACAACACGCTGTCTGTCGACCGCGTCTCAGACGTAGCCATGGCCTATGCCGAGGCTGGAGCGCACTGCGTGGCGCCCAGCGACATGAACGACGGTCGCGTGCGTGCCATCAAGCTGAAGCTGATCGAAGCCGGCATCGCCCACCGCATTCTACTGATGAGCTACAGCGCCAAGTTCAGCGGTTGTCTCTACGGGCCTTTCCGGGACGCTGCTGGCAGCACCCCCTCGTTCGGTGATAGGAAGTGCTACCAACTTCCCCCTGGCGGCAGGGGATTGGCGAGGCGTGCCATCCACAGAGACATCGGCGAAGGCGCCGACATCATCATGGTCAAGCCTGCGTCGCAGTATCTGGACATCATCTCCGATGCGAAGGAGATAGGCAAGGACATGCCGATCGCCGCATACCAGGTGTCTGGTGAGTATGCCATGATCTGTGCTGCCGCAAAGGCAGGCGTGTTCGATCTCAAAACGATGGCGTTCGAGTCGACCGAGGGCATTCTTAGAGCGGGCGCGACAATCATCATCAGTTACTTCACTCCAGAGTTCCTCGACTGGCTCGAGACATAGGCTAAGGTTGTTGTGACTTTGCTACCGACGCCTTCCCTAATCACTTCTGGAGCGAGCGAGTGGTGGAAGATGCTCGGGCACGGCTAGCTGATACCCAAATTGACGAATCGCATGTTCACATTCACGTATTGAAACGAAATCGTATTTACCGCATCAAATAAGTGAAACGAGCCACTTTCATCGTCTTCTGCCTACGCTGTCGATCAATGGTTACTTATGTGCTGAGAGCACCGTTGAGCAACTGTCGCTGAGGGTGCATTCGGCATTGATGTCTGGATTTTGGATTGTAAATCCATTGAACTGGGGTCTCACCAGATGTGTATATGGGCTATGGCTTTGTCGTCGGCAGTGCCAGTCGTGGAGATTCGTTACACTGTTCTGTACTGAGAGAAGTTATATTTAGGATAAGAAATGGTCATGTCTGTCGGGAGAAGCCATGCCCAAGGACAGAACTGCGTACGGTATCACATGCGAAGCGCGAGCCACTGGAACGATCAGCGGGGATCGATGGTGGTGGGGGCACATGTAGTGCAACGCACGTTTTTCGACGCCGTGCATCCCAATGGTCCAGTGGTCGCATTCGAAGACTATTCAGCCAAGGCAGTTTGTAGGTGGAGTCGGTGAAGCGTATGGGAGAGCAAGAACTTCAAGAGGCAAGAAAGCAGCACTCCTTACAGTGCATAACCTAGCTACCGACACAGTCCGAAACTCGGACGATTTGTTCCCATACAGATGCCATGTAGGTGAGCGCTGTCTTCAGACTTGCCGAATGCCAACGTGTGTGTGTGTTTTTTCCGCGTCATTGCGTTAGATTCTCCCACCGCATCAGAGCCGAAGTGGTCGCGTACTGTAGAGCAGGCATTACCATAGCACTACACAGAAGCTCTGTGAAGTGACAGGGAGCCGAGGATGGAGAGCGTTGACCATTCTCGGTTGGATGGTGAAACAGGGCAGTCGTTAGTAGGAGATAGGTCAAGAAGATCGCGAGACAAACGACAACGGCGATCTACACGATTGAATCAGGGGCACAGAGGGTACAGTACTACAATTCGATTGTGGATCATGTCTACAGCACTGGGGCGCGGTTTACCTGTGTCGCGATCGCAGACCAAGCAAACGGCAGAACTGGTTGAGAGAAGTGAGAGAACTTTTTTTTTCTCTCTACTCTTTCAGGCCCACAGGAGGAAAATCTAGTGGAGACAGCGAACCGCGTCTGGGCGAATCATCCATTTTAGCCGAAGAGGTTTGCTGTGGAGAGGATGAGAGTAGAAAAGTACCGACGCGTGGCAGAAAGCGAATTTTCGTTGCAGCGGTAGAGATCAAGATCGAGGAAGCAGGTACGGCAGCCATGGCGCATATCAACGCCAGACACTTACTTACTTACCTGACTACCTACCTACCTATCTACCCACCTATCATTACTACTGTCATGCCGTACTGAAGAACCGGTACCTACCTACTTAGGTGTAGGAGATTGAGAAAATGTGAGAGCGAGAGCGGAGACGAGAGACTCAATACAAGCAGCGAGTGGACGAGTGGAAGAAAGACAGTCGAGACTAGAATGCCGCTAAACTCGCGGGAGGGCGGCACGCAAAAGACTAGTCGGAACTTAGTATAGCTTAGCGGCCAGGCTGACACGGGTACCTGTGGCTCAGCAACGGGTTCCTTGCAGCGGTTGTTGAAGCCTTTCCCAATGGATGTTTCCAATCCTCCATCACCACCATCACCACCACCACCACCTCACCCTGTTCCACATTTGATCCTGTGGTTCTTCTCTACCTACTGCTGAATTACTGTTCCAGTCTACGGTATCCATAGCCGATACACAACTCCTCTATACGCTGCCTTGTTGCTTGCCCTTCCCTTCCCGTCAGTATGGGCAGTCAGTTCGGGTGTTTATCGGTATGCCTCATTCTCGATTGGAAATCCCCATCCAGTCGGACTGAAAACCCGAGAAAGACTTCATATCCTCTCACCACCTCTCGACGCTAGCACTGTGAGACTCATGCAAGAAACCACGTGAGAAGCAGAGTACAGGAAAGATCAGAAATAGCTGGGTGACTGTGCTTGTGTGTCTCTGACCCAGTGTCTTGGGTTAGCCAGAGGTATGCCACATGCAACACCGCCTCTGCCTACCTGAAAGCAACGAAAAGTGCATATATACAAGCAGACATACAGACATGCAAATCTACTCAGGTACCTACATGCGGATTGCTTCAACCGGTAGGAGGCCCGATGGCCATCGCATGGTTTGCAATGGCTGGTACGGTACTGTCGTCAGATCCAGACCCAGAGTCATTGGCAATGTTAACGATGTAGAAGCAAAAAACAGTAGACACAGCGAACGACAGTTCAACGTTCCAGTGCTATACTGCATTACCTGTGTACAGTACGATAAACCACTACCTACTGGCGGCGTGGGAAATAGGTACCGTACAATACAGGCAAGCAAGATGCGTGACCTGATCCAGTGCGTTGATTCGCAATACAGATGCCAACTGCCAGTTGGAGGCGGCCTGGGCAGGGCTAGCCGTTCAGCATGGGAAGTCGGCCATCGATTGGTGGTTTCGTGTTGGGCTTTACCTAACTCCAAACCTTTCTAGCCCGAGGCGCTGCTGGTCAAGGTTTGTTGGCTCCCCCTGGCAATGCACCTAAGCACAGCGCAGTCCCGCACATGCCAGGGGGGGGCAGAGGCCCATAAGGCTGCTTTGTTGTGCCCACTTATTGTCGTGGCCGAGGGGAAGGCGGAAGAGGAGTACAGTACTGTACGTAGTCCTGTAGACTTTTGTTCTCGCGCTACAGCGCCTTTGCCCACCGTATTATTCCCTCCCTACGGTACAGTACAGTACACACAGTACATACAGTACCTCCTGTGCCTGTGCCTGTGCCTGACCTACCGGAGCGATTATCTGCCTACCTACCTACTTACCTACTTGCCTGTACTGTACAGGCGGCATTGTACACACAGTACGGCACGACACCTCAGACTCACCAAGCTGCAACTTGCGTCGATACCTCAGGCACCCATCCCTACAAAAGACCCTCTGCGTCCTGCATTTCCACACGGCTTCCTCTCTCTCCTCCTCTACCACGCTCACAGGTTTGATCGTTTCGCTCGTCTACACACTCTCTTTTCCAAACCACCCTTCGTCACTCTCTTAAGAAAGCCAATCTTTGCAAGCAAAGATCCACCACTCTCTTTTCGCGTGCGAAACCAAGTCAACGCCTCCGTCTATCTAGACTTTGCATCACACATATCGCTAGTCGATATCACTCGGATTTCCTTTTCGCTGTCTTGACGACACTGTCCCGAAACAAAAGCTCTCCAAAAACATCAAAATGTACGCCAAGAACGTCCTCGCCGTCTCTGGCGCTCTGCTCTCAGCTGTTGCCGCTGTCCCAATGGCCAACAAGCGCGACATCGTCTGGGTCACCCACACCGACGTCGTCCTTGAGACTGTCCAGGCCACTTCGACTGTCTGGGTCAACCCTGGCGAGCAGTCTACTGCCACTGTTACCTCTGCTGCCACTCCTTCCCACTACGGTCACGCCCACCACAGCCCGGCGTCTAGCTCTTCTGTCCAGCCAGCTTCGCCCTCTTCTGTGGCTCAGTCGAGCAGCTCCAGCTCTAGCAGCAGCTCTACTTACGTTGCTCCAACCACCACCAGCTCCAGCTCCAGCAGCAGCAGCAGCACTTCGGTCTATGTTGCACCAACCACTCCCTCAACCACTTATGTTGCGCCCGCCACTACCTCGGAGCCAGCTACAACCAGCACCCCAATCACCAGCAGCAGCAGCAGCAGCAGCAGCGTTGTCACCACCTCCAGCAGCACTTCTTCTTCTTCTTCTACTGCTGCTGCCGCTGCTACCTCGAGCTCTTCCAGCTCTGGCTCACCATCTGGAGATGTTCTTACTGGTGAGGCTACCTACTACACTCCCGGTCTCGGTTCTTGTGGTACCGACGCCACTGAGAACGACCCTGTCGTCGCTATCTCTTACAAGAACATGGACAACGGTGCCAACTCCAACAACAACCCCAACTGCAACAAGTGGATCAACATCGAGTACAACGGCAAGACCGCTTCTGCCAAGGTCGTCGACACTTGCCCAGGCTGCGCCCTGAACGGTATTGACCTTTCCCCAGTCGTGTTCGAGCAGCTTGCCGACCTTTCCGTGGGTCGTCTCCACGGCGTCACATGGTCCTACCAGTCTTAGGTTTGGTCCTGCCAATTCCTCTGGTAGCGCGATGTAGATTCGTCGCAATCCCAGAGGGAAAGGGAATGTTGGTGCTTCGCTTCCTCGAAGCTTCGTACCATGCCCTCACTTAACGAGATACGATAAAACATAACCCAATGTAGATACTGAAAAAGAAAACCTGTATCATTGGGTTGAGATGGGAAGGAGGAGCCATCAAGTTTACAGTGACAGGCTCTGGAGCGTGTGCTGCAGTCTTCTCCGTATCCCCATCCCAAGACAAATGGTGAACTTGACTTTCTGGGCTGAAGCCTTCAATGGTTCCGTGAATTACGTTTCTCGATGTGAATTGCGCCATCGTCGGTCGGATGCTTTTTACACTTCTCTGTGAGATATTTTATATATGAGAGGAATTACACATACTCGTTGAATCGCGAAGCTGAGATCCATGATTCTTGTTTTGTGTAGTCTTTTCACGACTTGTAGCTCAACAGCGAGGAAGCGACTCTTGAAACTTGTTGAGGCGTGTCAGATACGACAGGCTGGTAATGTGTGTGAAAGATATGACCTAAGGAAGTACGATAGATCGGAGACGCAATCGCACCAGACAGCGTACCTGTACAGGTTGGCAATGTCAATGCTGTAGACGCAGCAGCGAGATGGGAATACGCGTCAGCAGAGAGTTTCGACCTTCAGACTGGCGGCGGATGCGAAGATGACACGACCCGGTACGACAGTCTGATCGATTGGCCTCTGGCTCTGGTCTCGTCTTCGTATTCGCAACTGGTAGTGGAGACGTTCGGGCTTGGGCTCGGCGAATCGCGAGCGGGTTGAGTAGGTAGGTAGGTAGGTAGGTAGGTACCTACCTAGGTAGGTTTCAGCGTGTCGCTTGGTCTCCGCGGTGTAGGGCGTACAGATCACATCACGGTGAGGTGCATCTTCTGGAACGAGAAGAGAATTCGTTGCCAGCCAAATTTGGCTCTCCGTACTGTATTCTGTATTACCTACCTACAGCAAGTTGGATCATTCAGGTGAGAATGGGCGAGAATATGGAATACCGCTTGCGGCTTAAACGCCGGCCACCTTACCAGGCTCGTTTATAAAGGAGTCGGCGGCGGCGGCTTAGCTCGTTTTTTTGTTTCTGGGCCAATAGGAATGGAATGCTCCCAGTAATCGGTCGTGCACTGCGATGTGTGATGTGTATAGTATGACAATGTCCTGGCTTGGTGTCTGTATTTGTGTGTGTGTGTGTGTGTATGTGTGTGGGATTGTCCTGTCTGTCTGGTGGAGCAAGATCAAGTGAAAAATAGTAGCCACTGCAAAACTGTAATGCAGCGCACACAGCCCGATGCCACCTACCTACGAAGGAACATGAACATGAACATGAACATGAACAAGAACAAGAACATGGCTACTTGTTAAGGCGTTTACTGCTACTGCTACTGCTACCGTGAACTGCTACCAGTTCTCACTACCTACCTAGTCGGCTACATATTTCCCACTGGACACACTATCTACCTACGCTGCTGTATACGCCCGGGCTGAAGGGGCGCTTCCAAGCTTGTTTCGTATTGGCGGCTATCCTAACAGGTACCCTAACAGCATCCATCCTAATAGTATCCTAATAGTATCCTAATAGTAGGCCTACCCTAATAGCACCAGCACCCCGATAGTACCGCCCCCAGCCAACCAGCCTATCCCTCCTCTAGCTCCTTCTACCTACCGTGTTCGACAGCCCACACCTCTCTCCCTCTCTACTGTCTACCTACTCACTCACTCACTCGCTCACTCGCTCACTCACTTCAACTGCTCCAGCAGCACCCAAACCCATCTCGCTGCCACACCATCTCACGCCTTTCTGTTCCCGGCTGTCTGCTCACATTCCTTTCTTTTGCCTCTTCTTTGATATCGATGTTGCATTGCATTTCGTTGCGTTGCCTGCGCCCTGCAACCTGAACCCTGGCTCGACCTGACACCTAAGAATCCCTTTCTCCCTCCGCTCTGACCGACCGACCTACCTACCTACCTACCGACCTGCCTTCTTGGCCTGGATCTATGCGCCTCTCGTATCGGCTGGCCACTTAACCAACCCACATCTCTTTGTCGCGTCTCTATCCCCCCATCTCGCCAGGGCAGGTTGACCACCTTGCGCATGCCCTTCACCTTGTTCAACCGGCAGCATGTCTAACTCCACTACCAGTACGTGTCGCCCATCACCTATACATGCTCAAACCCATGTGTGATGTGGCCAGGTTCTGACTAACTCGCAATAGTATCCAGTACGAGCTCATCGAGCATCATCAGCAGCTCATCTCCAATTGACATTTCAAGTTCTACCCTCTCAACGACATCGTCATCATCATCCCTCTCCTCCTTCTCCTCATCCTCAGACTTGCAGACGTCTTCATCTGTCTTGACCACCCCCAGTTCCACTTCGACATCTACGGCTGCGCCTTTGACCTCTTCCCAGACGCCGTCCGACAGCGGTTCCACATCAACAGTCACCGGCTCCTCTGCTAGCCCTTCAACGAAGCTCGTGACTTCAACCATAACCAACTCAGGCCCGGAAGGATCATCAGGAAGCGTAGTCGTCGTCGTCGTCACAAAGACCGAGCAGCCAACAAACAAGCCAAGTTCGCCGACCACCAGTCCCTCTCATTCTACAACATCCTCAGGTGCCGCCTCACTCGGTGGTAACAATTCCGATCGTGAGCATGGTGGCAGTGGAAGTTCGGGTCTGTCCACTGGCGGCAAGACCGCCATTGCTGTGGTGATTCCAGTCGTAGCTGTCGCTTTGCTGGTTCTAGCAGGTATCATCCTCTGGCGCCGACGGAAGCAGAAGAAGGAGAACAAGGAACAGCGTCGCAAGGAAGTGGAGGACTACAGCTTCAACCCGAACACCGATCCAACCATCCCAGCTGTCGCGTCCGAGGGCCCAGAGATGTCTGAAGACACTTCTGGTTACCGTGGATGGGGTGCAGGAGGTGCTGCTCTTTCAAACCGCAAGACTTCTACCACTCTGACTGGCGGCAACACACATGGTCCTCTATCGGACTCTGGGAGCAAAGACTACTACTCGTCCGAATTGGGTGCCAACGGTGGTGATGGCCACAGCGGTGATTCCCTCGTAGGCCACCGACGCGAAACAGGTGGCAGTGACGATTTGGGTGCGCTGGGCGCGGGTCCGATTGCCGGTATGAATCACAACAATCAAGCTGGTGGTGTTCACCGAGGTGCATCCAACGCCTCCTCTCGCTACTCTGCCGGCACACGCTCCGACGGATCAGAAGAGCCCTTGCCTCCACTCCCTGCAGGCCAAGCATACGACTACAACCCGGGTGCAGGCTATGGATACAGCCAACACGGCCCTTACGGTGACGGCACTTACGGTGGTGGTGGTGGCGGCAGTCACGGGTTGGACAGCGGAATGCCAATCGTCAGAGATGTCGATGCGCGAAGGAACACCAGGATCCAGCAGGCAGCAGGCTACCAGCAGGGCAACTCTGGCATTGCGCAGAACTTCTAGGCGAAGTACTGCTCCATCGCTTTGCATCCTGCCTTCAAGAACATCATTTACGACGGCTATCAGATTGGGAAGGGATTGATTTCGCTCTGGATCCTGACCCTCACTCTTCTGTGGTATGGCCGAGAGGAGATGCTAGACTCCCGACGAGTATATTAAACAGCGCAGAACCTCTACATGCTTGGCGGTAGGGTTTGCAATGTGGCTCGTCTGTCTACGAAGATCTGGCGTTCGGTCCAGCTACGACAATCGATCCCTGAGAGATGCGATCACGCGCATGCTTTTCTTTTGACACAACAAACATGCCTACTGACTTCCTGTTTCGAAAGATACCTCACACAGCGTCGGCCGGCAACCCTGAATGACTGACTTATTGATTGGGTGTCAGTCTGTTTGGCGTTCCAAGGCCAAATTTCTTTTTTTTTTCCTGTTGGACTTTGGCTCATAGCACATCTCCTTACCAGTCACTCTTCCTGTCAAGCACGCACGCACAAGTACATACACACACACACACACACACACACACACTCACACACACACTCTCTCTCTCTTCCACCCTCTCTCTCAACACATGCATGCTTCTTTGCATTACTCGAGGGGCAACAAGCAAAATGCAAATTTTTCCATTCCCGGGCCGGGAAGAATGCGCCGCCCATCCATCTGTCGCTTTATCTTGAACAAAAGACAGAAAACGCAGGCGGTCAGACTTGTTTATATTACCACAATTTAATCCGTAGCTTGAAATGGCAGACGAGTTGGACATGATTTGCATACCTTCTCCCACTTGCTTTTTAAAATCTTCGAGCTTCCTGATTGGGACGTGATTCGTAAAGACAAACACGGGCAGTTAGATCACCTATCCTATCTACATCACGGTGTTGGGAGGGGATCGGTTCATCTCAGTCCCGACAACGATCCTGTCGCTCTCTCTTGAGCCTCTTCAGACCACCGGCTGCGCCGCCGTTGTCGTCGTCGTCGTCGTCGTTGTTGTCGTCAGACCTCCCAGGAGGCTCTCGACATAGGTATCGGCTTCGCGCGCGACCCTGGGCAAGTCGAGCCTGGCCATGGC
This sequence comes from Scorias spongiosa, assembly GCA_018467035.1. NCBI lineage: Eukaryota > Fungi > Ascomycota > Dothideomycetes > Capnodiales > Readerielliopsidaceae > Scorias > Scorias spongiosa. The sequence goes on from JACSZZ010000001.1 coordinate 1,897,419, forward strand.
GGCGCGCTGGGCGGCGAGCACGTCCGGGTTCTCGAAGACGGCGGCCATGACATCGGTCTCTCGGGCCCAGTAGTCGTCGAACTTGCGCCGCAGGGCCGGGTTCCTGCTGGCCGCATTGCGCAGCACTCCCAGAGCGCGCACGCGCGCCAGGCCGACCTCCAGCAGCTTGGCCTGGCCCGCCAGCTGCCTCGTCGTCTTCTCCACCTCGCCCTCCCGATCCTGCTCCAGCTGTCCCAGCAGCGCCAGTAGGAACGTCTCGCGTCCGGTTGCCTGCAGCCATAGCACCCAGCCCAGCAGGCCGTCCACTGCTGCGATCGCTATGCCTCGGTATACCCGCGCCTTCCAATATGCGAACCCGATCTGTCCCACCGTCCTCGTGCTCATCCACCGTCCGCTATCGTTGTGATACAAGCCTATGTATGCCACCTCGAGCATGGCTAACATCCCCGCCAAAGTCACCGCCGTGCCTCTCCATCGTGCACCCTCTGCACCGACAAGCAGTCGAGCTGTGACCAGACCCAGAGTGACGAGGTGCAGCAGGTGCGGCAGCAAGATCCCAGGGAGGGCGTAGAGGAGGAAAGGGTCGAGGCTGGCACCGCCGGCAGTGTTGTTTTCAGCTAGCGTCGCTGGCGAGGCGAAAGGGCAGTCCGTCAGCACAGACGGGCCTAGTCGAGCGTAGATGCGACGCGCAGGTGTGCCAGCTACAGTGAAGGCGCGACGTAGGGCCTCATCGGTGGGGGTGAGAGGGCGCAGGGCGGCTAGGCGGGCGAAGAGGACGCCGGTGGGGGTCTGCAGACGCGAGCCGGTCAAGTGGAAGACATTCTCGTGTGGTGTGAAGGCCGGCAAGGTGGATAGGAAGGCGAGGAGGCCGGAAGCGAAGAGCAGCGCCAGCGCGAGCGAGGTGCTCTGAGAGAGAGGCCTGGGTTGCGCCGCCTGCGGCCTGGTCTCAGCTGCCGCCCTGGCGCGCCGGTGCGAGTCCCGTAGCGAGCGGTAGCTGGCCAGCAATCGCGGCAGCAGCAGGGGCCCGACGAAGAGGAGCAGGGAGCGGATGCTGTTGGTTCGAATTCGACCAGTGTGTCGTCAGTCGGCCTGCGCTGCTGCAGCGGTGGAGGAGCCCATGTCTTCGTCCGACTGACCTGTCCCATGACACCATCTTGAACTCCAAGCCCGTGGATCACCCTCGACGACGATGATCTCCTGGCATGGAATGGGAAAGATGGCGACCAGAGTGAGTGTTTTGGTTTGCGAGATTCGTTGTTTGCAAAGTCGAACGAAGCGCTGCACTGGATGGGCTTCCATTCCTTTGCAGGGAGGGGCCCAAGCTGACTACCTAAGGTAGGTAGGTACCTGGTAGGTAGAGATTATCTCCTAATGCCGATATAAACCATGAGATGCAGGTGCCCGGCAGGTGCAAGTGCAAGGTCCAGGAGCACGGAGGAAAGCTTCTTAGTAAGCATTAGAACAACATCCAAGCAGCTACGACAGATCAGAAGACTGGTAGGTATCCTAATATCGTACACATTTACTATTGCGCCGAGTACGGCGAGTGCCAAGGTGATACGAAAACATGAAGCGCTTGGGATGAATAAGGGGGAACTCTCTATTGAAAGTGAGTGAAGAGTTTGGTTATGTTCAAGTATCTGGACAGCGCTACGTAAGAGTTACCGAGCGGTAACTGGGTCTCCAATACGTAGACAAGGACATCATTCCCCCAATGAGTGAGCAGTATCATCTATGCCTCGATCGTGTACAAGCTGCAAGTACATTATTGCGGATGCCGGTAAGATCGAGTCCAAATCGAGTTCGACTTTATTAGTTTGTAGAGCCTTTGCCCAGCCTACGGGCATTGCAATCACCTGTTGGCCGGTGGAAGGCGCTATCGCCGTCCATAAGCATTTCGTTCCGTCTAATGACCACGGCATGCTCGTCGCCAGAGGCGTGATGTGAGCCGTGGCCGTCTAGACCTTCGTGATCTACACCCATGTCCAAGTCCATGGCGGTAGAGCCACACCCAGCCCTCGAGACATCGAGAGGCGGTGCCATAGGCGCAGTGGCTGTGTGAGGTGCCTCATCCTCGGACGCAGAACCGTTGTCATAGTCATCATCGTCACTAACGAGGCCAGGTGCGCTGTCGGCCACAGTCGTGTTGGGACTGAGATTGAGTACTGAATTGGGTGGAGAGTCAGGCATGTCAGAAGGTGGTGTTCTGCTGTTTAGCAAATCTTGTGGAACAATACTGGATGTGAGAGGAGCCGGACGTTGCCTCTGTAACCCAGAAAGGGGTTGTCTGAAACCTTTACGACTTGGAGGCCGTGTTGGGTCAAGCTCAGATCGACCGTGACCAAACAGAGTCCGAGCACCGGCGGCAAGTAGAGGTGTGGCGGGTGAGCTCGAGATAGACGCGGCCGGTGAAGCAACATCATCTTCCAAGACGCTAAAATCGATCTTTTGTCGCGCAGCAGCTGTTGCAAGGTCCAAATCACCGCCCATTCCATTCTTGGCGAATAGGGCAGAGAGGCGAGGGACTTGCGAAGATTGTTTGAGCGGTGTTGATGAGCTGGTGGCTGGAGCCGGAGATGGAGTGACCAATGGACGCACAGCAGATCGTACAGGTCCCTCCTGAGGGACGGTAAGATCCGGCGGGTTTTGGCTTGAGTTCAGTGGGTGCACCAGATTCTTCGAAGATGGAATAGAAGGAGGCGACTGGCGTGGAAAGGCAGGTTTCGTTACAGGTATCATGGGTATGGCATGGGTGACAGGCTTGGTGGCAGGCTTGCCAGCTGGTGCAGGCAAGGCATGCGCATCTGAAGGGACATTCGCAAGCTCCTGCTCGTCGAGTAACTGTCCACAGTCAATCGCAGCGGCGTCATGCGATTTGTAATCGACCTTGTGAGCGATACGGCAGTGATTGAGGAAGCCTTGGATGCTTGAAAAGTTCCACCTATGACAATTGTTGCAGACAAGCTTGACAAGCTGGTTGTCGGTCGACCGGCGCAGGATCTGAGGTTGGTTCTTCTCTTTGACAGGTGCTGGGTATACAGCCGAGCTGACTTCAGAACCGCGTCCGTATGACTTGCCTAACGTCTTCCTTCCGGTTCCGCTGTTGCGAGTGGAACGTCCAGCGAGCTCGGCGGCACTGATATGCTCGACAACCATAGGTTCGAACTTCGGATCCTGCAGCAGCCAGTGCTGGTAGTGCCGTGTGTAGGGACCATCCGTTACTCCATAAGGCGCTGCATACGTCGGGACAGGCCCAGATTCCGGCTTGACAGCCTTGCCAGTGCCTGACGAGATATCCAGGGACATAGCGGTATGCCCAGGGTAGGGAGCCAACTCACATCTCCTCAGTTGCTCCAACCCAACCTGGCATTTGGCAAGCTCTTGCTCAATCAGACGCAACTCCCGATGCTTCATCAGGATTTGGAGGTTGAATTCCTGCTCGATGACTCTCTGGAGAGCCGAGAGACGGCCCACATCCTCCGCTTTCGACTGTTCTATGGATGTCTCCCGAGGCGCTGTTTCTGTAGTCTCGACCGTCTCCATGGGGGTGGGTATTGACTGGCTCGCGAGTGACTGCGGCTGTGATTGCGATGCCGGTTGTGGTTGCGACGGCAGCTGAGGTTGACAGTCCAGGCCAGGTGCAGAAGCGACTTCAGGTAGAGGGTCAAGCGGAACAGGAGTGCAATGTCTTTTGTTGGAGGATTGCGACTCGCGCTCCATACTCGATGTACGGCGTCGCTTGAGGAGGGAAGTCATCTTCTCGCCCATACTAGCGGTTCTGAGAGAATCCGAGCACCAGTTTGGAAGAGGGAAGATGCTTTGCATGGTGGCAGTCATAGTCGAGAGCGAGAAGAAGCTATGCGCCTGGCGAGATATCCATGCACCGGTGAGGAAGAAACCGGCGATAGATCAACAAGTCTGAACGGTAGAGATAGGCGATCGCAGTGGATCTGACTTGGTGTACCGGTGAAGAGGCAGTAGTAGTAGTAGTATAAGTAGTAGAAGTAGTAGTCGGGTCGAAGCGAAGTGCAGTGTAGTTGCAGCAAAGCGAAAGGCAGTGGCGATTGTGACAGTAGCAAGTGGTAGTAGTTACAGCGACAGTGACAACTGACTGTGCAGGTAGACGGAGATAAGCAGGGCTATGGTGAACGGGTATAGATATGTCAACCTCAAGGTAGGTAGGTGAGGAAGGCAAGGAGAGGTAATGTAGATATTACAGCGATAGAGGTAGTAAAACAGAAGACGCGCAGACAAGCAGACACGTCAGAAAGAAGGCGAAGGGGTGTGAAGTGGAAGGGCAAAAGGGTAAATGGCAAAAGGGGAGTGGTATAAGGAAGAAGTGGTAGGAGTGTAAAAGGGGTGGGAATGGAGTAGAGGAGCAGATGGGAGTATAGCGAGGGAGACAAGGACGAGGAGGAAGTGCAAGGCGAGAGGTGTAGAGGATGTAGAGGTGGATGTAGAGGTGGATGTAGAGGATGTGAGATGATGATGAAAGGCAGGTAGGTAGATTAGGCGTGTTGGGTTAAGGCAGGAAGCTTGAAAGGCAGCCTATGTACAAGCAGCAGCGAGAGTGGGAACGGGGGGGAATGGAGATTGGATTGGGAGCGGGCTTGGGAATGGGATCTGATCTATGAGACCATGAGCCAAAGGGGGGAGTTTGTGGGTGGTGGGGAGGGGGCATACAGTAGAGTAGGTCACTTCAGCTTCCTTCCTACCTACCTACCTACCTTAACCTCTCTATACCTCACACACATCACTTCACATCAGCTATGTTATGTACCTTTCACCTTTACCTCTACCTCTACCTTTACCTTTCTCTTAGCCGTACTGCATGTGCTTTGCTTTTTTTCCCATTACCTATACTCTGTGGTAATATGGATACCACAAGAAAAGATGTCGCCTTGTTTACGCCTACGCCTTTGCCTAATGTCTATGCTTATGCCTACGCCTACGCTCATCCTCCTCTCACTCACTTCAATTTCGCATCACATCACTCCTACAAACACACACCACTTCCACACCTGGCTACATAATTCCAACGGCCATGCGCTATGCCTTCCGGCATTCCCCCTACCGTCTCCCTACCGCCGCTCCACTATCTACCAGCCGGCTGTCCAAGACAAGAGTCCGCTGCATCGCTAACGACATCGCTAGGCTGTTTAGGGCTTCGTGGCACTGCGCCGTCTCGACCATCCGGCAACGACATCCCTCTCTTCCATGTCTTCCGTCTCTTCCACCTCGCCCGTCTCTCTTGGCTGACTTCCATCGACAGTCTTTCAGCTTCCATCTGCCATCGCACTAATCCACCTGGCCGGTTTACGCGTCTGTGCTGAAGTGATGTGTCAGGGTCTATCGCCCCTAGAACCTGGTCCCGATCTCCCCCCCTACAGAGTGATGCATCACCGGTATGATCGAAGTCTCGTCGTGCGTCGCATCTTGCGTCACCTCGTCTACATACCGTATCCATACACATACCTAACAATGAACCCTCCGTACCTGGTTACAGGTTCAGATGGTTGAATGGGATGTTCATCTGACCTAAAAAGACTGCGACGGAAAAAATTTCAAATATGCCAGGATGGAGCTGTTGGAGAGCTTTATCAGGAACACCTCGACCGTTTGCGTTGATGCGACTTCAATACCTCTCTACCTACCTACAATATACATTGTCAGCTACGGCCTATCCAGACGAAAGCACAGCACGGTACTGCCTAGATTGGATGGGGAAGCGGATGCAGACGCGTACTTGGGGCGACACGTCCCGCTTTGCATAATTCCTGCACAATACCTAGGCAGGAGGTAAGTCGAAGTAAAGTAACAGCTGTAAGTAGGCAGGTACCTAGGTAACTGTACCTGGCTGTAGCTGCATATGACACGTCCCGTTTCGGATCGCCCCGTCCGCTCCCTGCTGCACTTTCTGACCTATCCGACCTTCCCGCCCTTCCGCTTGTTGCCGAGTACCTTTGCGATGTCGGCTCTACACCTCAGTCATCCAGACACCCACCGCTCTGCATTCTTCTACAGTGAGGAAGTACAGTACAATACAGTGCACGCTGCCTGTTCCAAGTGTCCGTGAATCTTCCCTTGCAAAAAATACCACTTTCCACGTGATCGATCACTGCGTCGCGTCGCGCGTCTGATAGTAGAGACAGTGCGTCAGCCGTAAGAGCTCGCAGGTGGACAGGCTGTAGGTAGGAGGTAGGGATCTACCGAGGTGGGTTCTGCGTGTAGGTAGATTTCATATTATTATCATCTGCACAAACCTTTCCCTGCGAGCTACCAACACCAACACCAACAATAACAACAACAGCAGCAACAACGATGTCGCAAACCTCACCAGTCGACAACCACATAACCTGCCTCGCCAAGTCGCACGCTCTGAAATCGCTCAGCGTCCTCTCCAGTAGCCAGATCTCTAATCGCGTCTCGAGCATCGTTTCCCACCTCACCTCCTCCTCCTCCTCCCCACCACCCGCCCAAGCCACCGCCCAGGCCTCTACGCACAATCCTCCTATCCTTGTGCTCACGGCCGGAAAACAGAATGCCGCTGCGAAGCTGGTCAGCATCGTCGAAATCGCCAAACGAGACCTCACCTCGAAGGGCGTGAGCTGGTACCAATATACCGCCCTCACATCTGAGATGGTGGAGATCGATCGCGTGGTGAACAAGGGCAAGCCGAGACATGGTGGGGCTGTCGACGGTGCTGGCGACGGCGCTGCTGGAGTCGGTGCTTCAGACAGCGAGGACGATGCTTTCCAGACCATGAACCGACACCCGAATCAGGACCAGGCAGGTGGTGATCGAGATTCGTCGCAAAGAAAGAAAAGGCTCGTGCCTGTCCTCACCACTTTCCTGTCGACGTCACCCGTAAAGAGCTTAAGAGACGCATATGGGTAGGTACTGCACTTGCGCTGTTTGATCGACAAATGCACCAGGTCAATCTTCGAAATGAGACGGAGATGCTACTGACGACAAACACAGTAATGCTAACAGATTTGGACACTAGAGAACAAAAGGGCTGATCGCCTTGTTTCGATGCCTGAGATATTCGCGCTGTAATGACTACAATAAACGCTCATACAGAGAGGTACTGGTAGCATCGCAAAGCCCTGTTCATGAAAGCTCAGGTAGACGTCCATCCGAGCTTAAGAAACAGTAGATGACTGCTTCTTGGTGACACCAACAACATCGTCAAGCATGTCACTCCATATTTGTTTCACCAGACCAGCTTGCTCTTCGACCGGTGTACGGATACGTCTTACGTTGGCAGCGACGCGTTGGGCCATACCCTGGAAATCAATACCAAGACCATGATCATCGTGCAACTCAGACATCGGTAGGATGACAGAGTCGGATACAGACGAGATCATCGGCTTTGCAATGACCTTTACATGATACTGGTTAGCTGTAACTCTACCATATGGGCAACAGCATGACTATAGAGCACTTACCAGCGGTTCGTCAATGGCCGCATCGGAATGCACACCCGTGCGGTTTGGGGTGTAGTTATGGTGCAGCAGTGGCACACGAATGGCGTCATACGACTCTTCACGCTGCTCGACGGGTGGAAGGAAGGCGAAATCAATGGTAGAGTTATCGTTGACGGACTTCAGGGCTCGGCTGGTGTTGAAGTGACGGACGGCGCGCACACCATCACGGTCAAGCTCAGCGACGGCCTCGGCAGTTGGACGTCTCTTGGACTGTTCAATTGCGGTACTGAAGGCGCGAGAGTGGAGGGTTTCGTCGGCGTTGATGCGTGCCACCAACTGTGTTACCTCTCGTTAGCCTTTCTCACCCTTGACAAACATCCAAACACGATGGTTCTTGTACACATCGGGTGCTTGCTTCCCGACATTGAGACGTACCTCTTGTTTTGAGCCGGAAGCATCCAGTTTCCTGCGCCTGGCCTCGGAGCGAAGGCTAGCGATGTCACCTGGCAAGTTGAGGACGGGTCGCTCTCTGGTCAGGATTGGAGAGGCATAGGTGGCCGGGCCGGTCATGTGCAGCTTGCGGACCTGCTGCTGGCTGCCATGTTTGGCTAGATTGCGCAGAGCAATGAATTGGATGGATCGTGGAGCGGCCATTGTGATGTGGTCTGGTTGGGACGGTTCAAGAGGGTGTTATGATACTATGTTATATGACAAGGTGCGCGCGTAGGTAGAGGCAGCTGAGCAAGATCCGGACTGATGGAGCTTTATGGATTGAAAGGCGAGACGAGTGCGTCACGAACAGCTACGGGTTGGAACAAGAGGGAAGGTGAAGGAGAAGGAAGAGGGAGGTCAGGCGTGAAGCTGTGCATGAATGTATCTACTTATCGTCCCAACGTCTCCGGATCGCAGGGAGTCACACAGTTCCGACGCGCACGCTCGCGACACACCCTCTCTGCAGCACACATACACACCCTCACCCATCCTCCCTCTGCAGGTGTGAGGCATTCTATATGCAGAATGCTGTACGATGCACGTTGAACTGCACCGCCAGCATCCATCCAAATCCATCCAACCAACCCCCCCCACAAATCCACATTCGCCGTCCGTGGCCCGTCCGGCAAATCAAGAGCCACAGGCCCTGGCCAGATAGCGGTCCTGGGTACGGCATCTCCTCCAGTGCAGTCCGGCAGCGTGGCTATTCTTTACTAGGTACGATCTTTTACCCTCTTTGCTCGTTGCTGGAGATCTGCCCTTTCGTTCCCCACACGCCTCGTCGCTTCTCCTCCACTGCCTGTTCACCCTTATCAAGCCTGATGGATGCTTTCGTCTGCAGCAAGCTTCGCCTACACCTTCTCACCGCTCCTCCATTGTCTCCTATCTATTGTTTGTATACTGTACATCCACTGCGTTATCGTCCTGTACAGTTAGGTGGTGTATAGCAGCTGTTTGGGAAGAGGTTGGGTATCGATTCCCATCACGTGTGTACGGTACAGGTCTGCACCACATCTTCGACAATCGCCTTTCTTGGCTGCAATGAGACATGCCGGTGACAATGCCAATATCGATGCCGATATCAATGCCAATGCCAATACCAATACCAATACCAGTCGGCACAACCTGCCCGTCATCACGGCACCTTTTGCATAGGCTATCTCCAACAGCGCCAGGGGCGGCCGATGCTTGGTTCAGGACGGGCCATGGGGGTCGACGCATTGGGTCTGAAGTCTACCAGGTACTCTGCTACGGTACATACAGAAAAGCAAAGCATCTGCATCCGTGTCGTATGTTGTCGTGGTTTCCCGCTGATAGGGAACGTGAACCACAGGACGCTACGAGGTATGGCGGACCAGGAGCTGTGGTTATCCCATGCATTAATCCGTCCACGGTCCCAACACTACTGCCGGGCAACATGCACCCCGCTCCCTCAAACCTCTAGCTGCCACGCCCGCAATGCGATAGACAATGCGGTAGACAGACTGCACCTGTCTGCACCTGTCTGCACCTTTTGGTAGGTGTTTGTTCAATCACGGGTTCATGTCACCTGTGGTCGGGTCGGCGTGCTTTTTGGCTATCAAATCAAGCATATGCTAGCTGTATAATGCGCCGGGTACCTGACGAGCAACATACATTGTTTATGTCCAGTCTTCTGCTGCCACATCGCTCCAGCTCTGCCTCCACCGAGACGTAGAATCCTCCTATCAGGCTTATCTACCTCCCACATACACCGCCTGATGAGGATGACGAGGATGATGATGATGATGGCGATGATGATGATGTCGACGATGGCCAGCTAGAGTCACGCACTCTCCTCGTCCGACAGATAACGGACTGTCCCATTCTTCCTCCGAACCCCACATATATTCACAACAGTCAAGATCATCCTGCGCCTGTGCCTTGGAATGTCTGATTAGGTTTCGTGCTCCACGGATTACTGATCCACCATCGAACCACGACCTCATACTGTACGAATGGCGCCCTAGGTAGAGAGCACAGGCCTCATAGCGTGGTGGTGTCAGGGGTGTGTCGATTGGCGGCCGCATAAACAGGCTGGTACCCTCAGGCACACACACACACACACACACACACACACACCTCAGACGACGTCAGTCCATCGGTATGAAGGTTGCGTCGTGGTCTTGCCAAGCTGCCACCCGACTGTTTATGTATTTCGTTGCGAATTCCTGCTCTGGAATGCGAAAGTCCCTATCGTCTCATCCAATCCTCATTCATTGTAGGTGTACATAAACAAAAGCCCATTTAATAATCTGGAGTGTCGCAGGCAGGTTAGCTATTATATGCTTGGCACGTCGAGTCGGTCTGCTTTGGTGTATGGACCCTCTCCTCTTCCGTGGATCTCTCTTTACTATCGTACGATGTCAAGGCGTCACCTACCTCTTTTACATCTATCGCGAATGGGCAGCGTATGTGATGCGATGCCCCATCTCGCTCTAGCATAACGGCCGGCTGCTATGTGCACCTCATTGTCCGTGTCTGTGCTGCCGGACCTGGGCGTAGCGTTCGGCTCGGCCTCCCGGTCGGCTTGACTTTTCCAACACGCATTTACAATCGTGATTGATGACAATTATGCTCTATCTGTACAATGCCGGTGCTGTGCTGTGATGAATTTATTCCTGTCAAAGACTTCCCTTACATCGGTGAGGAAGGGAGGCAAGGGGCCCTTCCATCTGTTCAATCATGGCCCATAGTTGGCGGTCCTCTTACAAGTTTGATTGTCATGTCTTTCCCAATGAGGACCTCAACACCTACAGTTTGATTGCACAAGACTCAAAAGTGCAACGGACTCATGGTTCGACTCATTTGTAGCCTCATAGATCCAAATGCTCGTGGGCTCACGGCCTTGAGTCTACTTGCCACACACCAAGCTGGCAACATGCAAGCAAACGACCCGCCACTACATGCAAACAGTAGACCTACAGAGTCGTGCCGATGTGCGCTTGCCTCAAAGACAGATACTCAACAGTGTTTGACTCAATACCTTTCACACTTGTCTCAGGCAAGCCGGCTGCCGGTGTTTATTCCACAGCACAACACATGAATCTTCATTCGAACGGAAAGTCATCAGTTCCAGGGGGAGTGCTTTCATTGACATGGTCTAGAACACATACCATTAGACACGTTTGCTCGTCAAGACAGACCTCAAAGAGATCCAGCGAGCCATGAAATCGCAACAAGTCTATGGGTAAGATGCGCACTATATAGTTGAGGGCACATCACAGACATGCCACTTTTTTGCAATCTCACTGTCCATGTCATTCGAATTCATCAGGCCTTCTCCTCACTTGACAACGAACAAACTCCAACGTATCTCATCATCTACGACCACCATGGGCAAAAAGAATCGCCATAATGATTGCGCCGACCAGGCATCTGACGAACCGCAAATCCCAACCGGTAGTGAAACAACGATGTCGCTAAACACTTCTTCACTTTCGAATCTCCAGAGCGATGATTCTCGCAAGATCATGGATGTTGTCGACGAACTGCGTCGTACTGGCTTTGGTGGCATTGTCCAGCTACCTCAGCTGGTTGTAACTGGCGATCAATCTTCTGGCAAAAGCTCCGTCCTTGAGGCTATTACACAGATCCCATTTCCACGCAAGGAAAACCTATGTACCCGCTTCGCGACCCAGATCATTCTCAGGCGCGACCAGTCCATCTCCATCAGCACTGAAGTTATTCCAGATAAGATGCGACCAAAGGACGAGCAAGACAGGCTCAATGCTTGGAGACCTTCGATCGAGAACTTCAACGAACTCCCTGGCTTGATGGAAGAGGCCACCACTCTGATGGGCTTGAACAACGACGATGGTATCATCAGAGCATTCACACGAGACGTTCTCAGCATTGAGATTTCTGGCCCTGATCGGCCACACCTGACCTTAGTCGATCTGCCCGGTCTGATTCACAGTGAAAACAAGTCGCAGACCAAACAGGATGTGGAACTGATCAAATCCCTCGTTGATGACTATATCAAAGAGAAGCGCACCATAATCATGGCTGTGGTATCGGCAAAGAATGACTATGCCAATCAGATCATCCTAGGTAAATGCCGTGAGGTCGATCCCAATGGTCGCCGCACTCTCGGTATCATCACAAAACCAGACTTTCTGGAACCCGGCTCAGACAACGAAACGTCTTGGCTGGATCTCGCTCAAAACAAAGACATTCATTTCGAGCTCGGCTGGCACATGTTGAAGAATCGTGGCCCTACCGAGATGGACATGAGCTTCGACGAGCGGAACCAGACCGAGAAGAACTTTTTCAGCAAAGGCAAATACCGTGATTTAGCTCGACAGAATGTGGGCATCAGCGCACTACGCACCAGGCTCAGCGAGCTGCTGTACAAGCATCTCAAAACTGAGCTCCCTGGTCTACAGGCCGAGCTGAAGGCAAAGCTGAAGGATACCATCACAGAGCTTGACAAGCTTGGAGAGGCGAGAGCAACTTTCAGCGACCAGCGAAAGTATCTGATGACGGTCAGCAATGTGTATCAAGGCATCGTCAAGTCAGCAGTGAGCGGCAACTATGATGACAACTTCTTCGCCCGGGTTGAACCAGATCAAACCGTTCACAGCGAGACCAACATACGTCGCCTTCGTGCCGCAGTCCAGCACATGAATGCGCAATTCGCAGAAGCCATGAGGCGTTATGGTCACAAATCGCAGGTGGACGGATACGCCATGTTCCCAGTCGATGATAAGACCCAACTCGATGTTGGGTACGAGCAGTTCCAAGAACTCCAGGAGAACCTCGAAAGTTGGGAGGCGATCGAGAGGGTGCGTCGGATCATCGCCCGGACTCGTGGGTTGGAACTGCCAGGGACTTTCAACCCATTACTCGTCAGTCAACTGTTCTGGATTGAGGCCGAACATTGGGAACAGATCGCCTCTTTCCACATAGATCAGGTAGCGCTACTGTGTGGCTCGCTCACCGCAGCTGCTACCAAGTCGTGCGTTTCAGACGATATCGCAGAGCGTTTGAAAGGTTTGAAGATTGAGCCTGCGCTGGAGAACAGACTGAACGCTGCTAAACGTGAACTTACCCAGCTGATTGACGATAACCGTGATCACCCAAGCACCTACGATCCGAGATTTGTCCAGCGCGTGCGAGTGGCCAGGACAGAAAGTCTAGAGAAGCAACCGGTGTTGGATGATATCTCCAGTGAATTGGAATCAGAAGCTCCTACTTATGCTGAAGAAGAACACCCGGCAAACTCTGGCAAAAGCATGGAGACTACAGCAGCGGAAGAAGCTCTTTGCAATCAACGAGCCTACTACAAGGAAGAGGTCGCATATTTCACCAATGCCGTTACAAAGCAAGTGATCGAGCGTCACCTTTTGAGAGGGTTGGCTAAAGATACCCTTTGCCCACCAGCTGTTGATACCATGGCAGAAGAAGAGATCTCGTTCATCGCGGCGGAACCGGAGGAGACGACTAGGTTGCGCTACCAATTGACCGAAAGGAAAAAGGTACTGGAGCTGGGCCACAAGACATTTATGAACGCCTACGGGCTTTTCAAATGAACCACGCCTACGCGTTGACTAATGCACGAAGAATCACACACAGCGCATCCCCTGGCGAGTATCTGGTCTAGATGGGTCGAATGCAGCACAAATCATTGAGAAATTATCAACAAGGGTCTACACATGCACACCAACATTCTGTTATGAAATGACTCAGTGCCATTTCGCTAGTGTGTTGCACGTTCGACTCCAGACCTTCCTACCATCTAGCTGCATGGCTGGCCATGGCACAGCGGTCGGCACATCTTCGCTGGATGCTGGTGCAATTGGAACAGAAATAGAGATGGCGATGGGGACATAGGGCGGACATAGATATCTGTAGTCATGCTTATCTCCACACTGGTTCTTCATCAACAACCCTAAGATTGTCAGCGTTGGCACGAGCATAGAAGCTTGATGACACAGACATAGTGAGGGCTGACCACGGGAAATTGAGCAGGCCTGAGATGCATAGTCTCCATGTGCGATACCAAATATGGAACAAGGCTGAGACGCGCTAAATTCGATATCTCCATTATGGCAGTGCTCTGCCGTACTCTACAGTCCCATCGCAGTACCGCACCTCCCTGTGTCTCCACTATTGTGCTGCCAGGAAGCATTGGATCTCTCCCCCAGACAGTTCCCCTGCTCGTTTACTGAACAGGTGCACCACCTCAGTCCTGTGATGTATCAGACGAAGCGATGGAGCTGCTACTACAGTACATGGCTTCTTCCAACATACTGTCCCACTAACTGTCGTCTCTTTGACATCTCCCTCGCGGTAATTCCACAGCTTGTTGCAGTCTCATTGCGTGCTTGGGGACCTCATATCCCCTTCACCAGAAGCAGGATGGTCGAGTTCCTCAGCGCGGTGCCAATCGATGCCAGACGCCTTGGGGGTACTGCTAGCCTGCATCCTTCGCCTTGGCCTGCATAGCCCTTCGCAGCACTAGGAGCTATTGTTGGGGGCCATTTCTGGCCGATCTCTCGTCCTGCCTCCTCCTGCTCCCCTTCCAGCCTCCGCCTACGGCAGAGTTTGAGGATTCAGATGCATGGTTCACCCCAAGTCGCTCGTGGCATGGTTGGCTATGGGATTTACCAACTGAAAGCTAGCGAACCGTCGTTTAGTTGCACTGTACGTGGGAGGGCTGGGTGGTAATACTAGTACCCACGGTTTCACCGGAGCTCGTATCCTATCCTCTCCTTCTCGTTCCGTCTTCCCTTACAGTCTTTTTCTCCCTTCACTCGTAAGCTAGACGTCGCATCACCGCATTTGGCCTTGTTCATTCGTCTTTTGCATGTTCGATCGTGCCTACCGCTGGACTTGAGCCGGGTGAATTGGACCATTACGATAGATCGGACCGGGTTTTTACCCCTCATAGATGCCCATGGCTTCCAACTCTTCAGCAAGATACAGCCCCATTGAGCATGGAGGTTTGGAGGTAGCGGAGCGAAACGATGCGCCGGAGGTGGTGACAGCAAGGCGGAATTCGAACGAGCAGCCGGAGACATTACATCCAGAACAATACCACGACCAACCATCTGGAGACCTGTACTCACAATCCAGCAGCACGCCCGCATATGAAGGCCCTGCATACATAAGCTCGCAGGAGAAAGGAAATGCATCTGGAGCCACTGTTGTGCCAGTCAAATCAAGGCGGAAATATTGTGGAATGCGCCTCGGTGTGCTCATCGGTGTGATCATACTGGTCGTTGTCGTCGTCTTGGGAGTAGTGCTAGGTGCTGCATTGGGGACGACTCTCGGCAAGAGCAAATCCGACGCTCCGTATGTCTCATCCGTTACGCATCTTATATATCGCTTACAGTTCATTGGGTCTAACTCTTTTCACAGGAAAAATGACTCCAGCCCTACCAATACCACGTCGCCAACGCCGTCGCCATCATCCGGTCTGAACGCATCTGACACCGACACCGGCCCGCTGATAGCGATTGGTAAGACTGGCCTGGCTACAGCGATGCTGAATGACAGCAGTGGCACTCTGCTTGCGTACTATCAGGATCCAGATGGCAACGTCATTCAGAACTCATATCTGAACGGTGTTTGGTCGCTGCAGGATCACAGCAAGATCAACGATTCCATCATCACCACCGAGGCTGCTAAGGGATCTCCACTTGCGGCCATTTCTTTCACTACCAACAACAAGGTCCATCGGCAGGTCTTCTTCTTCGCGTCGACTGGTGCTGTCATGCAGACCAACTCCACCGACGGCACGACATGGACCGAAGCTTCTGCAATCACCACTGGAATTTCTTCCCCTGGCACACCTGCTCTGGCCGCATGCGCTGGTGTAGCGCCTATGCATGGAGTTCGCGTCTATTACGGAAACAACGGCGGTTGGATCCAGGAAGTGGGCCATGACTTCTACAACGCCACCTGGTATGATTGGTATGCCTTCCCTGAAAGCGATGGAGACACCGGTGTGGCTTGCTCGGTATACAGGGAGACCCAAGGCAACCATATGTACAACAATGTATACTTCCGCAACACTACCGACAACCAGATCCATCAGAACTACTGGGACTACTCACCTGCCTACAATTCGGTGTGGTACAATCGTAAGTACCATCTCTAACCCCCCATTCCTCTGCATTCGATTAAAGCAACATGTACTGATGACCAGCGCAGAATTCCCACCAGCAGCGTCAAACCACACAGTGCAGCCAGGCTCTGACGTAGCCGTGTGCAACGACGAGTCCCACACGGAATACATCTTCTGGCAGGATAAGGCGACCGGAAACGTGGTTCGAGGAACCGTCGACCCTGCAGTGGTTGGATGGGATCAGTACGACAAGTTTGGCAACATCACCAAGAACACCCGCCTAGCCGCTGCGTACGTCGACGGCGGCAGCATGTTCCTCTTCCAGAACGCGTCGAGCGACTCGACAGTCTATGTGAACGACATCTCCAGAAGTTCCGTCACTCTAGCGGACATCGCACTCCCTTGAGAAGGAAAGCGAGAAGAGTTAATTATTTGGGCGGTAGACCTTCTTCGTCTGCCAGCCGTAACGGCGGCTTCTAATGTTTGAATTCTGTTTGAATTCTGTTCACGTTACACGAGCGAGCGGCGTTTGGGTTCTTGGTGTCAATACCCTGTGAACAAACTTTTCACTCCTGTACAGTTTATGCATATATATAACAATCGTCAAAAGGCGACAACACTTCAGATTGACTGTGAACGCTGAGTCACTTTTCTAGTTGTTGATATACGTTGTGTTTGTAATTGTAGTTATTCATTCATGCCACGGATAAGGCAGGACAAAGCCTATTTCTACTTTGACCTTTATTCAATCTTGGGCGGTAAGATGGAAGGGAAATGAGCGAAGGTGGGGAGAAAACAAAGAGCATGTCATCTAGAAAGCTATCCGCGTCTGCCATTCAGGGCTTATCGGGCGTCCCTGAGTGATCGATGCTTTCTTCGCCTTTAGATCCATGACGATATTGAATAGGCTCTCAGTAGAGTCGCCTTCCACCCCCATACGGCATATTGACGTTGGGTAATTCTCCTCGTCAACGAACAAGCTGGCGATCTGATCCTGTGATGGCGATTCAGGCAGGCGATCACAAAGCTCTTCAATACGGGCGCGCCGGAAGTTCGAATCTGGGAGCCACTAGAGTTTGAGGAGCGAGGTCAGTATCGGAAGACATTCCCCCCTGACAACAAAATCGAAAATGGAAAGGGTTTTCCTCACGTTTGTATCCACAACTCCCTTGTGCTCGATGAGGTAGTGGTTGGTGTGGAAGACCTGACCATGCTCATTCATCCTGACCTTCTCTAGACCGAGGTGGCTCCATTCCAGACCGATCCCGCCGTGGCCATCTGCAACGAGCATGTGGCAGGATGAGGCAACGCCATACTCGCTGAGGCGCGAGACTGCCTCTTCTAGGCTCCGGCTATCCAGCACCATCCTCAGGCCCAGGTGGCACGGGAGCCTTGTCGGATCCATGCCCTTGGCCCTGATGGCATTCAACAGCACCCCGACTCCCGACGAGTTCATGCCGATCTTGCCGATGATGCCGGCCTCGGTCACCATGCGGATCGTCTTCGCTTTGCCCTCTGCCGTCTGATTGATCGTGAGCAGGATCAAGTTCGGCTTCTGGGCCGGCATCCAGTCCCAATTCTGTGCCAGGAAGCTGGCCCCTTCAGACGATGTAGACCCTGACGAAGGCTTGGTGAGCCATGAGAGGGCTGTGCAGCCGTCGCTGAACAGACCGAAGCTGATTTCGGTCCGGACATTGATTGCAATCACGTCGGCGAGCTCGACTTCTGCGCCATCCGCGATTCCCTGCATTTCTTCGAGGTAACCTGGCCATTTTTGTTGGATGGATGGCTTGAACTGATCCAGAGCCAGTTGTCTCACCGCCGGCCATTCGAGTCTCGCTTTCGATTTAAATAGTCCACCGTAGAAGTCGATGCAGCTCGCTATCTGGGCTCTTGCATTGGACCCATGCGTTAGACCAATCTGAATACAACCAAATCTGTATAAGCCATGTTCGTTCGGAAGGGGTCGCCTGGTTGTGGATCCCCTTTCTTACCTCGTAAGGAGTTCCACTGGCCGTAATTTCCAACATCGTGACTTGAAGCGTTCGATTCTGCAACGCCTGCGTTTAACTTCCAAACAAGTACAAAGACACGGTCCGGTCTTATCAATTGGATGAGTTTCGATGAAAGTATGAAATACATACGAGAGTATTATACAACAACTGCAATGCCTCTGCCTGAATCCCAAGGCTTCACTTACATATTGATAGTCAAGTTGGCCGAACAGGCTGCCCAGATAGGGCAAGCACAGGCAATAGTTGGCCTAATCCGTCTTTTACTTCCTTGACTTACATGAGAGTAAAGCTTATCTAATTCCCTTGTGAAGGCGCAGCTATGGGCGGGATAGCTCCGGTGTACATTTCGTGTATACCTACGGCTATCACCGGTATGTAGACTACCTAGCTAAGGAATGTGTGGACTATATATAGTACGTATTGGTAGTACGCTAACCTCGCACAATGCCGCTTCTTCCTGGACGGAGATCCCTTTGCCAGGTTCTCTGGGGTAACTCCCCTTGGTAACCTTGTGTCCCATGATTGAAGGCTCGAACACCTGCCTGCAAGTGAACGCATGTTGGATCATCCTGTACATGATTCCAATGCCTCGAGAACACTGTAATCAGAGATTTCGGTTCTGGTGCATGCTTCCGATCCTGTGGGAGCAGCCATCCGGCAAGACTTTGACCTGCGTATCAACATCACAAGGTAGGAGCGGCTCTCACTGACATTCGGATCGATGCAAGTACTTTGCGCCAATGTTCAATCTGTCCTTTGTGCATCGGTTTGTAAAGGATGGCAAAGCCTGAGAGCACATCATCCCTTGCTTGCCCACTCTCTTTCAATCTTGCATGAAGTCGACTTGCCGTTTCAGACTGAGGACATCAGGATCATCGTGGTTACAATCGATTGGATAGTTTCCCCTAGGATATGGGGATCAATTGACTCTGGATAATATTCAACCGTGCTTTTGCTGTGGTGAAAACTTTCTCCAATCGCGACAGCGGCCAAGAAAGGTCCTGCAGAATTTTCCTAAATGCACAGTGATGTCTGCGTGCCTCCAAGTGCCGGTGAACGCATGCTGTACCAGAGCATGGGAATCGGTTGGTGGCTGGCTGCCCATGTTGTGTGACTTAGGTCGTCCTGGGGAGAAGGCAGTAACAGGCATTATCAGGACATCACCAGCGACCATCTTGCCCCTTCCGCCCTTGGCGTCATGAAGACCTGAAAGACCATCCCATCGCACCTCTGGCTGATGTCTCTTGGTGTACCTCTTCACTACACCTGTAAAGGCTGGTGGGCCGGTCAGATCGAGGGGGCCGATCGATTCCAAACCAGCAGCATTTGCGTTGACAGTCTCCGCTAGATAATCTAGGTAGCTAACAGCAACTGGATGATGAGGAGCGAGCGCGAGAGCCCAATTGGTCAATTGTATAGGATAGCTGAAACCTATCCGCCAGTATTCATCTGAGTCTGAGGGTGTGTCGCACTCGATGCCAAACAGAGCTCCGACGCCATGCATGCCAGACAGGTCCATATTGGCGGTCAAATTCTGCCAACTTTCAGGATATTTGTAGGCTGGTGTGTTTACTGGTACGGTTGGTACTTTGGTATCGCTGTCGCTCCAGGGATCAAGATCTCCAGGCTTGACCCAGGATGCTGGGTGCTGCAGCGGAGTGACGTCGACGTCTGCGTATATGCCCCCGATCCAGCGGAGGACAGTGACTCGAAAGACGTCTGTTTTCTCGACAGGGTAAGGCAGCATTTTGTATTGCTGCCACATGTTAGACTCGTAGGTTCGAAAGAACGACTCGAGTCCGCTGTCATCCCATATGAGGTAGGCCATCTCGGAAGGACGGCCCACTTGAAGATCGGGCTTGACAGCGAACTCCAGCCATTTGCCCACTGACTGGCGAATAGTCTTGGACCAGGTTTCCGGGTCAACGTTTTTCCATGTCTGATGCACGATCAGGGGAATCTTTGAGTCTTGCATGAATGCATTGTTTCGCAAAGACAATTCCAGAGCCAGCTCGGCGGCGTCGAGGATAGTCTTTGGGTCGCGAGGGGCGACTGTGTCATTGACGTTGTCCAGCCACGATGACGGGATGTAATAGCCTGGCAGCTCAAGTCAGTCTTGGCTCTTCTTTTGTGCATTACAATGCATCTGGGGCCGGGAGCATTGTCCACAAATAGTCCAAATACCTACGCCCACCGAATGTCATCCGCTCTGAGATGTGCTGCGTTACCAGAGGATGAAGTTGCGGCCTTTCATGTTTTCGATCAGGCTTCGAGCCCAACACGAAGGTGATGAGTACAGTGATGCTGCAAAAGACGAGCAGCCGTAGCACGCGACGGTTGATTATCACGTTCGAAGTGAGCACCATCTGGTAGATCTTTGATTTCAACTGTACTGCCATATTGGGCAGTATATGGCTAGGAGGGCAGGAATGGAGGCATTTGCACGGAGGAAAAGCACCGAATGATCCCCAGAGGACAGGCAAGGTTTTGATGGTGGTGCATGAGTGCAGCCAAGATAATTCTGTCGCCTTAATCACGAACGCTGATGTGCCGTTGGTGAGTGTATGGGGAGTGTATGTGGATGGGGGCGGGAAAGGGGGCAGGAAATGCGGCACTGCAACAGGCTGGTCCGGGAGAGTGCGTTGGTGGTAGTTACCACCAACGCAAAGGGATCCAGCCCCACAGATTCATCAAAGATCTTACCACCTACAACCGTTTGCCCCGGTGAGTTCTGTCTTGAGGTATTCTTCACCCTTACTGGCGACCCTATGAGCACGGAAAGGCCAACTCGTACAGTAATGAGCGTTCCAGGGTTACATTTTTCTTGCACCTCAGCTCGGCTCAGCCCTGACCTGGTCTTTCGGTCCGTGCATAGGGGTTGCCGTCCATTCACCTCTCTGCGTGCGTCAAGGTTGATGCTGTGCATTTTGCGCCAGCTCATCAAACGTCGACCCTCGCGATGGATGTCATCATGTTTGCCCTCGCCATCAAAGCTGTGCTGGTCCCTCTTCCTCTGGCAATACGACTTAGCTGCGCCTTGGACAGCTCTCCATTCCAACCATCACACTTGCACCCATGACGTCTTTTGACGCTTTTAGCTGGGAACCTTAAACTGCCTCCTGCACCCACAATACACATCCCCGTTGGGTCGCAGCCGTGCCGTCTTGCGTCACGCGTATTCACTAGGAGCGAAAAAGGGAAGCAAGAATGAAGACTGACTCGGATGTTGTTCCGCTCGAGTGGGCTCCTGGCTGTCTCCATCCTAGGGATTTGACCACGTAACGGTGCTCCACAATAGGCATCTACATTATACCACAAGCCTATCGAGCGAGCTTAGTGGGGATGGAGTACACATGTGTCAGAGATATGGCACGCCCCAATCCAAAAATGAGCCCATCAATGCGCAGTCGAGAACAAAGTCTTCTCGTCCGTTTTCACGACGAGGCTACGGTAGGTGAATTATCTGCTTGTTCTCAGCGCTGATGGTAAGACTACGATCGAGAAAAGCACGACGGATCATAGGATACTTCATACGCCCGATGTCCATTGCGAGGAAAAATCATCGAGACAAGCAACTACGAACAGTCCAGGCTGTGTCGTCGAGGAGATCCATCCAGTGTGTGTTGCTTGATCGCTATGGAGATGTCCATTCATGATGTATGAAAGGTTGGACACTCACTCTCCAGAACTGCACCTTTCATACATTCCTTCCACTTTAGACATCTTCATAATAGAGTGGAGTGCTACCATCACTTCGTTGAGCGAACCGAAAAGTTGCTGTGCGCTGTCGTACAGTTGGAGGTAGAAGCATAGCCAGTCGATCCATTAAAATGGCAATGGCACATCATGTGACCCGTGAACTTTGGCATGCACTTCGCCAGATTCAACGTCATGCTGCCAGGACAACCTTTGTCCGTCTGGGCCGATCACATTTGCAACAATAAAAAAAAACACGATGGAGGGATACTGTCAGGTTTCTTTTGTGGGAGACATCTATGCCAGTGCAAATATCGTCTGGGTTGATCCAGGAGTAGCAAGCGATTCGTCGGATACATCCATGACCGTGATCAGGACTGAAAGTTTGATTCTTCAAGATGCGCAAGTATGGCGCTGAAGAGATGCGTTTGAGCCGGTCATTGACTCTTTATAAGCTGAGCGTAAATGATCCAAGACATTTCGCCCGCTGCATGAGCACGTGGTCAAGGTATTGAACATCCTTCGTCTAGTCATCTCAATGGTACACACATAAATAATAAGCCGCCTACTACGGCGGGAGATTTGCAGTCTCTTCAGGATTGGCATCAAGAGTTCATCCTTCGATTTGAGTTGTACCATGGAAAGAGATGAATCAATCATCGTGCCCTTTTTGTATTGGCTTCATGCTACAATAACGAACCAGGCTATAGCTAAGTCTCGCTCTAGCCCTAAAGTTGCTTTTACTAGGCTTGCTAAGACTAAGTTTACAGTGTAGCTTGATCAAGTGCGTGAGTGTAAAACAGTACACGTCTAACAACGCTTTCCTATCAAAGTGACGATACTACCATTCAAGTTCCTCCACTGCAGATCCACAAGCATCATTCAATTGCAACTGCTTACTCCATTCATAAAGACCTCCTCTCCTCTTGAAAGCCTCATGGTCCCACTTGACCTGGCTTAGGGCCTTTTCCACGCCGACTTCCAAGATGCATTCTGACTGCACTTCTTTCCCACCCATACCTTTATCAAGGAAGCACAAGTATTCGTCCAGAATTAAGTAACTAGACGCCATGTCTTCGTTGGATTCTGGGACGAAGCATGGCAGATGCTGATGTCTTTCGCAGAATGCCTTCCATTCCTCTGTGCTGACCAGTAGGCTTTTTGCATTACGTCTACGCTTGTCGATCGTTGTGTCGGCATCTGTCCCGTCGTTCTCGCCCTCCACGTAGAGACATTGGAAGCACTTCCATCGAAACGGTGCCAACTTTGTTACCGTAGCCACCATGTCTTCGTTCCAGTTGTACTTGCACACCACCGTGTTGAGCTTGAACTTGATCCCCAGTGCATCACACCATTCCTTGATACGAAAGAGCTGAGGGACGTTGTCGCCAGTACCACGTCCGATTGCTTTATTGGTTTCTTCGTCAAATGAGTCACAGCTCACGCCCATGACATCGACGTACTTGCCATAGTTGTCCAACCAATGCTGTGTAGTCTTGGTTCCATTGGTGATTATTGAAACGCTCTCGAGCTTTAGATCCTCCTTGCAGAAGCGGACGAGCATGGCAAGTTCTTTCGGGTACAGGAAAGGCTCTCCTCCCGCGAAGTTGATCTTTCGCATCCCAGCTTGTTTTAGAAGGGTAAGGCCGGCTTTCATCTCATCTCCAGTGGCGACATGTGACGTCTTCTCTGTATGGAAGCAGAACTTGCATGTCTTGTTACACTTCCTTGTGAAGTGATAGTTGACAGATATTGGCGTGAGTGAAGCCTGCTTGGTGATTTTTCGGCGTTGTGCAAAAAGAATCAATGCAGCGACTACACCGATAAATAAAGCAATGGTTTTCCGGCCAGCGGTGATCAGAATCTGTGAGAGCATCTTTCTTTTAGTTACTCAGGCTGATGGTGGGTCGCTTAAAAAATCCATCTTCCCATTGGGTAAAAGGACAGACTTATAAGTCTCCAACAGCCCTTCATTCTTCACTCATAATTAAAGCCATAAGCTGCACGATCACCACAGTGGTTGGATCTTTGCTACCTGCCTAGATGCTTGACTGTATTGAGACGAGTCACAGGATACTGCACGGCATCGTCGTCCAAGAAAGTCGATACATTGGAATTACACCGACTTTGTGTAACGCAGCAAAGCCACCCGACCATTCAATTGCCTAGTGACTGTGCAGACAATCTGTGAGGACAAACATTGTGGTATCTTGTTGAGTCAGAAGCTCTGATCTTAATCCGATATACCAGTAAAGTGTCGTACCGCCACGGGTGAAATAGAAGAGATTGTTGATAACTGGATTTTCATGTGGATTGTCATCTACGTCCATCTTGATATTGCGTGTCGTCTTCATTCAAGTCATGGCAATTGGCCTCTGGTATATCCTGAGTCAAGAAATCTGTCGATCAGATATACGCAAAGACTGGCAAAGACCAAGCGGGAGCATTGCTGATTTATCACACTGGCAGAGCTAATGAGTGGAAAGAGAGTCCTGGGTCAATGAGTAATTATAGACATGGGGGCCAGACGCAAATATAAATCCAGATCTGTGACTGGTAGAAGGAACAGATAAATCCTTCAGCATCCTCTTCATTGTTTCTTTGAGGTTTCAACCTGACAAAATCCTAGGTAGCACACAGAAGTCGAAATGTCCCACCAAGCTGAACCATCGCTGATGAGCATGGCAACGTCCGAAAAAGAGCAGGGGAAGCTCCCGATCATTTTCGTAATGGGAGCACCAGGCAGTGGGAAAGGCACGGTCTGTAAGTCCTTTGTGGCTAAGAACGAAAAATACCATCATCTCTCCGTTGGAGACTACTTACGAGAGCTTTGCCAGTCCAACGAGCTTCCGGCTGCGGCTCTGCGAGGTCCAGGGTCGAGTGTTCAAAGCAGCTTGAGCCAAGACAACAATAAACAGGAAGTTCAAGCATGGGACATGGCAAGAATACGAGGGCTGGTTAGAGAGTCCGCCCTCCTACCGGGATGGTTGATGAAGGACCTGTTGGTGCACAAGCTACGGGCGGACGGCTGGATCCCAAATGATCAATCTCCATCTCAGCAGGCGGATGGAGAGACAGCACAGGCGTCAAAAAGGACTTCGGAGGAAGTGCTGATCATCGATGGTTATCCGAGAAGCCGCGAAGGAGCAGAGTTGTTTGGAGAGCTGGGCCAGCCTCGTCGGGTTGTTATGCTCAGATGTCACACCCTAACAAGCCAAGACAGATTTCTGGCTCGGAATCGCAGTGCAAATGACACCAAGGAAAAGTTCCTCAAAAGGCTTGTTGAATTCGAGGAAGAGCTGAATGGAATTACTCAGTACTATGGCAAAGCCGTCTTATCCGTGAATTCAGATCAGACACCGGCAAGAACGCTGCTGGACTTTGAGACCGCAATTGCTTTTAAGCTGAGTAACTAGCAAACCGGTTGCTCATTGCGGTAAAGGACCGCAGCTTCGGGCTGGATAGATAGCCTGACATATTTTTCTAAAGATCAGGACTTGTACAACAAGATTACTGCCATGATGCGCTGCTGCGGACCGGTTGAACAGTGCACACGGCCTTGAATGCGCGAGTTCAGGCGAAATGTGACTTGGGAGTATTTCTCTAAGTCGTGCACTATCGCGCAGATTTCGGATGTCGTATTGTGATCGAGAGCCTTTCATATCGAAGGGTGATGGTCTGGGAATTTGAAGTGAGCACTAGGCTCTTAGGTACGAGATGAGGCCCTCGGCCCTCAGCCCTCAGCCCTCAACACCAGATCTCTTAGCCCTTGCCCTGACCCTTTGCAATTCCTTCATTGCCTTTCTAGCTTGGTTGATGCTGCTAGGCGCAGATTCTCTGCCGTCAACCATAGCCTGAAGGCTTTCGACGGAAACGTTGTCGAGAACGAAGCGTCCCATATCTCCGCTCCTCCATCTCTGTATGATCCATAGGGCAGCAGCTTCCATGTCAGCCTCACCTCCCTTGCCCATTCGTCCCGTGCTCTTTGCAACGGCGGTCAACATCTCCTGTACATCGTTGGTTGGGGCACAGTACTCTTTGTAAACATCCGGATTGCGTAGGTTGAATTGAAATAACAAATAGTCTGCCAAAGTGACAGGGGAGATGATCGTATCTTTGACACTGCCGCATAGAGCAAGCTTCAGCATGGCCTCGGCATCTGGTACGTATGGGATAAAGACGCCAGGCGTATCAAGGAGGTATACGTCGTTACCGCCACTGCCTTCTCGTTCCGCATCGATGATCTTAACACCGCTCGTGGCGACTTTCCTCGTCACACCTGGCTGTGCGCCAGTCGACGCAGCTTTTCCCTTGCCCACGCCGTGCTTACGGAGGGCATTCAGAAGTGATGACTTGCCTACGTTGGGCATACCAACACCCATGATA
The DNA here is from genome assembly GCA_018467035.1 of Scorias spongiosa. Lineage (NCBI taxonomy): Eukaryota > Fungi > Ascomycota > Dothideomycetes > Capnodiales > Readerielliopsidaceae > Scorias > Scorias spongiosa. The sequence goes on from JACSZZ010000001.1 coordinate 1,923,530, forward strand.
TAGGATCCAGTGAGGTTATTGCGGGCCGTCACCAGCTTTCGAATATGCTGTAACACGTTCAACACGTTCGATCGGTTTTTATGGTTGCAGAATACGACCTGAGACCTGTCGGTGTGAAAGGTCCTCAATAGATGATGTCGCTACAAAAGTGAGAGAAATGGCCATATGATCAGCCTTATATCCAAGGACCTCTTATAATTCATGTGTTCTATGTATACCTCTTTATCTTCTGCAGCGCCCGAATTGCCAAGGTCTTGTTTCGTGTATATGATGAGCCGTTCCTTCCCCCCTAAAGCCTGCTCAAATAGAGGATTGATGCTGGTCATGGGTATCCTGTAGTCTCTGCATTCGAGCACTAGATCGATTTGCGACAGCATCGTCTTGATTTTCGCAAGGCCGGCGGCATGATGGCCAAGGTAATAAGACCGAGGAAGGGAATCGAGAATAGGAAACGCCGTTCGCGGGACAAAGGAGGACGCCATGTTGAAATGTTGATCGCAGATTTCAACCTATACCAGGTGCCATGGTAGCATCTGGAGATGCGGTACAATTCCGAAGGTTGGAAAGACAACGTCGGAGGGCAGTTCTGTCTCGATACGAATAGGGAGCGGACGTCTTCGAGCTACAACATGATGGTCTGTGCGTGGCTTCCGCATGTCACAGAGTCACGAAGCGGCAAAAGCTCTAATTATTCACAATGCGCCGGAAAGGATTCCCGCTAATGGATGCGTGATAATGGAACGAAAATCGTCGCATTGTATTTGGCAATTCACGGCAAACTATTCCAGGTTGGACCGAGGAAATGGCTTGTCCTGGGTGCTATAGGTACGGGAAGTTAACCTGGCACTGCTTATTGGGACCTTTGACATGAGCCTGTGTAGGCCATGGCGGCTCAGCTCGATTCCCAAGTTTCGACAGTAGTGGCGACTGAAGGAACACCTACACCATCACCCGAACTGTCTTCTCAGCCTGGAGTCTCACAACAGTCTGCTTCTAGCCCGATCACTGCCACCAGCGGCGTCCAGCGACCATCGCAGTCTCCACCGCCGGCGTCAACCGCGGCTATCCAGGATTTGGATCTTTCAGAGCTACCGCCGATTTTCATATCTGCGACCCATATGGGTCAGGATGAGCTTTTCGAGCTTGAAGACGATGTTTCACACCACCACGGAAGGCTTACGTACGATTTGGGTGAAGCAAGGATTGTCATTAGCAAAGTGAGAAAGAAGGCACGGATTCAGCTCGACCTGAAAGCTAAAGGAGTCTGGACCGAAGAAATCACTACAGCAAAGTCCCATGCTGATGCATTGGTGAGCTCGAGTCTGGGTAAACGGAAGAGGGAAAGCCGTGGCTTGACGGCTGAAGACGTTATCGATTCAGATGGCAGAAGCGACATGGACAACCAAATCCATGATCGACAAGACAGCGCCTCTAGATCCACCAGTTACGTACCTTATTCACAGACGTCCTCCACGTCTCTGTTTGCTGAAGACAATATTCTCGTTGTCTCGCTTGACTGGTTTTTCAAGTCCAAAGAAGCAGGTAGTCCACTTCCACTGACAGATTATCTCACATTGGAAGCCAAACGTATAAGTGTCCCAAAACCCGATAGCGATGACGCTTCTCCTCCCGCAACGATCCTTGCGCGAGCGAAAGCGGACGTTGGGCCAGATCGAACCTCTATAAGACACAACCGTTACCAGACAGTCAGAGCCAAGCAGAAAAGTCCCACGACCACGACCGGTCGAGCTGAGAGACAATCGCAACATGCTCGCCTGGTGAAAACCACAACCTCTGAGTACGATTCCAGCGCGTCCGACATACCGAAGCCTCCTACTTGGGTGCAGCAAGGGATCAAATATGCGTGCCAACGGAGGACGCCGGCCGACACACCCAACGATACCTTCATCACCCTGCTCAGACGTATTCGACTGGCGCGCGAATTGACTGCAGACGAAATAGGTGTGCGGGCTTATAGTACCTCGATCGCCGCTATAGCCGCGTATCCGCACAAATTGAGCCATCCCACCGAGGTTCTGCGATTGCCAGGATGCGACGCCAAGATCGCCAACTTATTTGTCGAGTTCGCCAATACGGGATCGCTGCAGGCGGTGCGAGACATCGAGACGAATGAAGAGCTGCAAGTTCTGGAGCGGTTCTACGACATCTGGGGCGTGGGGGCGTCAACGGCGCGCGAGTTCTTTTTCAAGCAAGGCTGGCGTGAGCTGGATGATATCGTAGAGTTTGGCTGGGCAACGTTGTCGCGCGTGCAGCAGATCGGTGTGAAGTTTTATAGCGAGTTTCTCGACCCCATTCCACGGTCGGAGGTCGAAGACATCGCGACGATGGTCCACCGCCACGCGTGCCGAGTACGGAACGATCGCATGCAGTCCCTGATTGTGGGGGGATACAGACGCGGTAAGGCCGCGTGTGGTGATGTCGACATCCTCCTCTCTCACCCGGACGAGTCTCAGACGCTGAACCTCGCGCATGATGTAGTGGCCAGCCTGGAGGAGGACGAGTGGATTACGCACACGCTGCTATTGAGCCTGAACGGCAGCAATCGTGACCAGCAGACGCTTCCTTTCCGCGCCAACCACGCCGGCGGTGGCGGTTTCGACAGCCTCGACAAAGCCCTCGTCGTCTGGCAGAACCCGGACTGGCCCAGCAAAGCCACAGACGTCGCGGCCGCCGCCAGCGCAGGCACTGCGGCCGGGAACCCTAACATCCACCGTCGTGTGGATATCATCATCGCGCCCTGGAGGTCGGTGGGGTGCGCGGTGACCGGCTGGTCTGGCGGCACGACGTTCCAGCGCGACCTGAGGCGGTATGCGAAGAACGTGAAAGGGTGGAAATTCGACAGTTCAGGCGTGAGGAGCCGGAGAGATGGAGGGGTCGTCGACCTCGAAGGATGGGAAAGCGGCGAGTCTGGACGTGCGAAGACGATGCAGGAAGCCGAACGCAGGGTGTTCAAGGGAATGGGCCTGGCATTTGTGCCACCTACTGAGAGATGTACAGGCTGAGGTCCTTCAGACCCGAGACGAACACGACGGAATTGGTTTGTTCATGGCCGAGGTTTTGGAAGTTTTGCATTTTGAAACAGTTGAAAGCGTAAGCTATAACCGTTGCATTACAACCGTGTGCTCGCGTATGAAATCCATGACTGTTCTGAATTTATATTAATATTATGCATGGCCTGTACGATATCATACGGTGGGCTACAGAACCCGAAATCGAGTTCAAGATATGCATTAGTTTAGCGATGCTTGAACGAAGGTCGCGAATCGAATTCTCGATTCATTCTGCGAGTTCGTTGTGAAAACAAAACCGTCGGCACAACCGCCAGAGACCATTACGCTGCCGCACGCTATATACGAGACCCTGCAAATCGAGTAGAAAATGAGGCCACACAACGTGTTTTCGGTATGCTTCGAATTCATCAGTACATCCTAATTTTCAAACTGAGCACAAAATCTCGGCGCTCTTCGAACGGTATTGATACGGCTCTACAGAAACTACGTTTTATCATATTCAATCCATCTTCGCGATTTAATAAATTTCCAGGAGCTGTAAATGAAACTCGGTGAATGGGAATCATGTCGTGTGAGAGAGTATTCGCTGGCCAAGGTAACACGCGAAATTTAAAGATAGTATTCAATAAGGTTAAGCCTGATATGACAGGATATAAGATCGCATTTATTCTGCTTTTTAATGATAGTAGTGCCTGACTTTCGGAATTTTCCATGCTCGACCAATTGCTATCTCTAGCCAGGTCAGCGACTTTGTGAGCACGGTGCTTTCCGTACTTATGGCGCAATGCTGCCCATCAGTTCATCCCCAAAGATTTTGTTGGCATCCTCTCCTCGCTCTACAGTTGGGCACATGAAGTGCAGCTGTATGCTTGTCCCTCTCTGCACCCTGAGGACGCATTATCTTTCAATGGGTCTGGATTGACAGTGAAAAGCTTCATATCATCTCCCGTACGATGACGCACTGCTTGCTGCACGAGGCCATCATCTCATTTCGATCGATGGCTCATCACTCGGGAGACTGCTCTCTAGATTTGTAGGCATTTGGAACCCAGGACGCTTATGTCTAAAGCCTACTTTAGTCCAAGATTCCAGAGAAGGAGAGGAGCTTGTGGAAGAGCTCGTAGCGAGCGTTGCCGAAGAAGGCGACCGGTCGCTTTGTCCTGGAATAAGATTAATAGTATTTTCAGCATCGGTATTTGTCTTTTTCACTTGAAATTTTGATAGGGCGGCATCCACAAGTGGTTGCTGCGAAGTCACACCCGGCCTCATTGTGTTGGCCAGGCTTCCTTTGCCCCCTATAAAAGTCTGCCTCTCAACGTCGAAATGCAGCTGATCCGTATGCTCTGCAAGGAATAAGCCCAGCCAGTGGATACGCTCGGCCCTCATCTTCCTTGTCGCAGAGGTTTCGATATGACGTGAATCGTCATCCACTTTACCATCAAACCAATCCTTAGAGAAATAAAAGTGCGCCCACACCAGACCTCTAATCATGAAATCCTCACACAGCGGCCGATAGTCTAGGGATTCCGGCTGCAGAAACACTCTCATCTTGGCGCAGTGCGTGACCCGGCTGGCAAGTGGGTAATAGGCCATCAATCGATTCAAATAGACTGCCAGTGAACCCCAAGGCATGTGGAGGCCATGAAGGAGCGCACCGTCAATATCGCTATACACAGAGGCTTGTTCAGGATCCATGACCACCCATGGCCTGATCGAAACGAGCCCATGTAGCCAAGCGAGCATGACGTGAACGAAAGGCGCGGCGTTCTCAAGCGCGGAGAGGTCGTGATGCTGTTGTAGGGCAATGTCGAAGGAACGAAAGCAGAAATTCAAAGCTGTAGGAACAGGGAATGTACATGGATGATTGGAGGGTGCCCCATCCACCTGGGAATCAGAGGCTTGGGAAGGGGTAGGTGGCTGAGAGGACTGGATCGATAGACTGATGGCGCGTGCGAAGACGACTCGGTACTGGTTATCTGGTCGGCCGAATTCGAAGAGGGCGGCAATGTTGGTGACTGCGAGCGCCACGCCGACCCGCAAAGTGAATTCAGAAGCTTCTTGGTTGAACAGCTCAAGGGCTTCATCGTGTGCCGGGTAGGTGGATGCTTCGGGCTGTCCCGAGAAGGTCATAGCTACAAAGAGCATGATCTTGGCCTCTGTCGGTTGGTTTGAGGATCTCATCAGTTCGTCATCGTGCAAGATAGGCTCGCACATGGTCATCATGCTATCTTTCGCGTTTGGGAAAGGAATGACACAGGTCAGTGCTTTGGCGTAGAAGTAAACCTTGCGCAGGCTAGGTCGCTCGAGGATACCGAGGTGGTGATTTAGACGGCCAATCGCTGGGTGCCTATCGTTTGCAAGGGTATACCAGCGGGTCGCAACCCCTCCCCATGTGGTGTGGGATTCGCGTTCCTCCTCGATGGCCATTCTGTATCGCGCAAGATCGCCCAGACATTCGATCCAGGTATCTTTGAAACTCTCGACAGTCTCAAGCAATAGAGCCATCATTTGGTAGGCGAGGTAAATAAAGGCGAGCATGTAATCTTGACTCTGAGGCCGTCGGTGACGTAGCACTTCGAGAAATGCATGAATACCGTGTTTCCACATTCTACAACACACGCAACCGTTAGGATGAGCGCTACAGATAAGGGTCGGAGGAGTTACCTAGCAGGCATCGAGTATTTGGTAGCAAGACACCTAAGACCTTGATTGGCAGATGGATGTTGAGTGGCCATCAGGAAATCATTGTGCTCATATAACAAAGTCCTATGGAGGGCAATGAGATTCTGCCACTGTTCATGGCCAAGGAGGGTGGTAGGGTCCTTAGCGTGGGCAGCATCGACCTTGATGCATTCAGCCTCGACGGTGACTAGGCTTGAATAAATGCTCTTGACCTCGGTGGCAAGCTGATCCTGAGAGATTGGAACCGCATCGGGTTGGCGTATGAAGTGTTGCTTCTTTTGATTCTCAGCATCGTCGTTGATGGGATTGGGTGCTTTCAAACGCGGCAGGACGTTCTAAGCCGAGGTCAGCGACGGTACATCAAACGGGAATGGGACCAGGGCCCGGCATGCTCACAGCATCACGCAAAGGTGTGGTCGATAGGTCGTGGGGATTTGCGGGTTTGGATACCTTCGAAGCAGACAAGGTACAAGATGACCTTCTGGCCGAAAGAGGCAGAGCCAAAGACGGCGCTGGAGCGAATCGAGGACCAGGGGCGAGCCTGGAGCCAGCCGGCGGCGAGCCTCTGAGACGGTGAGGACCTACAGACGACCTCTTGTTCTGGCACATGGTCTGGGCAGAGTCTTGATCTGCAGGACGTTTCGTCGTCGGTCTCGAGCAGTAGTTCTCGCGGCGGATCACGTGAGGCTCGAGCGACAGCATGTTCAAGTCGGCGGTGGCGGAAGGGGTTTCCGCATAGTGCAGGCACTGGCCGATTGGCGGCAGATTGCCGGGTCTGCTCTGAGCCATGAACTGCTTCTGGCGCGCGATGTTTCGAGCAAGGTCATCGTCGGGACTAATAGGATCCCAACCGATCAGCCCAAAGATCGTGGGTGTATGTGTGTGTGCATATATATATAGGTAGATATATAAACGTGCATAGGTGTGTATGTGTATAAATAAATATACACATGTGAGGGGCGGCGACAAGGACTCACATGTTGGAGGCCTGGGCTGTAGTTGGCGCGCTGCCTAGACCTAGATCAGATGATTCATCGGTCAGTTTCCGCCTTAGAGGGCCAAGGCATCCATCCATCGATCCATCTAATACGTGGTCCGCTTGTGGCGATATAAAGCAAGAGGCGAAAGGAGAGACAAACACTGAGATGGACACCGCAAGACAACGAGGCTGAAAGGCGGGAAGGCAGAAAGGCGGGAAGGCAGAAAGGCAGAAAGAGGGTGAGTAGGAAGTGAGTGAGTGAGTGAGTGAGTGAGTGAGTGAGTGCGATAAGGATAAGGTGATCGGATTGAAGGCAGACATCACATTGCGTCACATCACACCACATCCGTCACATTACAGATCGCTCTAGCCTCGATCAGGAGAGAGCGGTAACGTAACGTAAAGTAATGTAACGCGATGTGACGCGATGTAACGTAATGTAATGTAATGTAGCGTAATGTAGCGTAACGGGACGTAACGGGGCGCAGGTGATATGCCAGAGCCGGCGGAAGCGGGAACGGGATCAGAGCGGGAGTGGGAGGGGAGCGGCAGCGGCAGCGGCAGTACGGACCTTTTCGGTTGTGGCTCCAACAGTCGAGGGTTGGGAGTGCGACGAGGGTTGAGAGTGCGGCCTGGTTTGGCTTCATCTCACTATCGCTAGCGCTGTCACTTTCGCTGTCGTCGTTGTGCGAGCCATCGTGTCCGTGGGCGCGGAAGTGGATGTCTTCGTGGTGGTGCTTGTTGGCTTTACCGCTTCCCACACTCTGGGCCGCGGTGTTGACGAAGCGTGTGATGCGCCTGTGGCCGGGACGGAAATCTGCGCGGTGTTTGTCGCCTAGGGGCAGCGCTGGCGGGCCGGTCCGCAAGTGCATCGCTTGGGGCCAGAGAGAGCGGCTGACTGCTTAGACGCTGCTGCTGCTGCTGCTGGCGTCGATGTTGGCGTCGGTGTCGGTGTCGGTGTCGAAGGCCTCGTTGCTATGGTTGGTTTTGGTGATGAAGCCACTACCACCGCAGAAAGAAAACGAGGACGGAGACGGTGCTGATGGCGGTGCTGAACGCAGCGACAGCGACAGCGACAGCGAATTCGCCAAGGCGCGGCCGAATAGAGCGTTGTCGGCCAAAGGTTCCAGCTGGTCTGCTAGTGGTTTGCCTTCTGGTCAGCAATCAGCTGTTCTGCCCTCTCCTACCCGATTGGCCACTCCCCCGCCCCTCCGCAACGCCCCCTGCTAAATGCTTTCCTGCTTCTGAAGCTCGTTGAGGCATTGCCATTGCCATTGCCATCGCCATTGTCAATTGTCAATTGTCAGTTGTCATCCTCACTCACCTCGAGCGGTCTGAAGGACAGAACTGCGCGCATTCAACTGGCTGGCTTCAATATCGCGTGCATAGATGCTTCTGCCGCTACGAAACCGTCTGGCTCCATGGACTTTATATCAATCACCTATCCCTTCGCTCTGCTGCAGGTCGCAATCAGGCAAAAAAAAAGGCTGCGTCTGTGGTTTGTCCGTCTAGGATGTTGCTTATTGCAGGTTTCTTTTAAAATACCGCTCTAGCCTCAGATCCCTCCCCCCCCCCTCTGTGTCCATCCACATTTGCATGCAGGTGTTGTTTTCCTCCACAATGCCGTCGTCCTTAACCCACGCTATTTCCCGACTTTCTGGGTTGGTTCTAGGTCTGTCTAGACACGAGGTGAGGCGACCAGCCTCGCGACCTCCGCCTGGCAGCATCACATCACATGGTGTGCAGCCCTGATACTGTTACCGAAAACAGGCACATCCACAATCCTGATGCGCACGTCATGCCGTCGAGCCCATGGGTACCTACAGTGCCTCTGTTGAAATAGCCCTTCAACCGCTCACACCTAGGCGGCATGTTGCCTCCCATCTATGCGCCGAGCAAGCCTTACGGCCTTGACCTCTCGCCCTGGCGTTTCCGCTCGTATACCATCCTCATATGAGGAGACACGTCTAGCGTGGCAGATGTCACCAGGCATGTCAGCATCAGCAAATCTGCCTGAAACCCTCTTCGTTTGTGGAACCACGGTATACAGAGACGCCTTCTTGTTCGGAGCCAGCTGCTGGCCTGGTCAATGTGTTCGAGGCTGAAGCGATGCTTCCTCCCGTTGTGTAGCTTCAGTGGCTGCTTCATCCACTTTGGACATGTCCATCTGCCTTCTTTCACGCCCTGTCGGCCCCGCATACTTTCTCAATGGCATCCGTAACCATCACGCCTACCTACCTACGGATCGCTTTGGCCTTCCTTCATGTGTGGATTGTAAACTCGGCAATGGCTACATGGCTTCGCCGATGTCACAGCACCCGCTGAGGTGGGCAAGGGTAACGACTGGGCGCAGGCAAATAGGAAACACTCCTGAGTTGGGAGCCATCGCATGCGCTGGTGAGACTGTATCCAGTCAATCATCCGGCCATGTTGTGATGGCATAGTGGTTGGCTGCGTTCCTGCACGCCAATCCCACGTCTCCATGGATCATGTTATCGCCGTCGCCAATGTGATCAACACCGTCTGGAGGCCAATGACCGATTCGTAGTTGAGCTTTTCGGCTCATGATCAAGTCAGCGTGTGCCCCCCCACTGTTGCGAGCTATCATAGGTAAGATAAGCACCGTGTGGTAATGGAGCGAGGGAAAAGTGAGGCGGCCCATGTAGCAACCAACCATAAATCGCGGCTTATTCGGACGGATTGTGCTTTCTTCCTGACTAGCCCCTGTCAAAGTTTCCGCCTCTGTCATCAGTATGCATCCTCTGGTGAAGGCAGAGAGACTAGGTAGGCGCGTACGATAGCGTAATGATACCGTCTCTGAAAGTGCACCTGCGTCGTCAGGAAGTAGGTGGTGACGCTCGTCATTACGTCGGCATACCCTTTGGGAGCCATTTTTGGAGCGGCGCAGGGAAGCTGAGGCTGTCGATCCATATCGTTCCGAAGGGGCCGCATCATCACCTGCTCCAACTCCACGGGAGGGGGTTGTACTATCCAGGTGCACCGTCAGCAGTTGCGCCTTCGACTCCGCTGCGAACTACTACCCTGTACTTGGCGCTCTACCTTCTACAGTACAGACCCAGGGAGAAACGTTGGAAACCCCTGTCAATCGAATCCACTTAGCCCAATCTGGAATGGTTTCCTTCTGATCATCCTAATAACTGATTGTAGAACCAGCGTAGTTAGAGTCGTCTCGTTCTAGTATTGCTAAAGTCTCTCAATCCAAGAGACGGCGGTGTTATATAGTTTGTTTTTGGAGCAGATGGCCATGCAAACTGGTGATTCTTTCCACACATGGACTAGGTAGCCAGCTATGCTATGCGGATTCCAATTGACAGGGGTTTCCAACGTTTATCCCCTGTACCTTCCCGATCCTACACCATCCGCCACTATTACCACCGTATTGTAAGGCCGAACGGTAAGGGAAGTGACGCCTCTGGAAGCTACAGCACAGCCTTGCGGCTTGCGGTTTATCGGGTATTTCGTAGCGACGGGTGTAGGTTTCAGGTCGATTCATGCGAGTCCCAAAGAGACCAGTCGTGACTGATGAAGGGATGTATGGCTGTGGGGTGGCTTCCGAAACAACTATCCGAACGACAGTTGAAAATGAAGTCTCAGCATGGTCTCACAATGCATCCTACCTGCATAAGCGCTTTGCTACCGAGATACCGATCCAGAAGTAGATACAGTACCGCCTCCTGCCTGAACCTCGCACTTCGCTTATCCGCAGCATGTGCTCGTCTTTCATGTCGGTTGACTTTCAGATAATGAAAAAATGCGCTATCATGCTTGGACAATGGAGGGTAATTATGGGCCATTCGATGCATAACATCCAAAATACCTGGGTATCTACCTATGATTTTGCGAGCATTGATCGTTCGAATCACATGGATGTGGGTGCGCACTGAAGACACGGACCGTCGATGACAGCACATCATGTCCATGCTCACGAACAATGGTTTATGAAACTTCAGAAAGGAAAACAAAACAAAAAACCAAGTCGCTCTCGGCCCATTTACGCATGTAAACAGTCAAAGGTCGAGATTCTGTTCAAACAACCCTGACCTCAACTTCCCCCAGTACAGCAGCTCTCACCTGCATGACGGCGATAAGCTCCATGACAAAGTCTTGCAGCACGACAATGTTGGTCAGAACATGATTCAAGCTTACCGTCCTCCTCCGTTTCTGGCGACTGCCCGATGTTGTGTCTTCGTGGATCGCTGGAAACTCAATGCTCTGCATGAGCACGTCTGTCGTGCTGGGCGTTTCCGGTGGTGGTGGCAGGAAGAGATTCTGCGGTGCTGAGGATTTAACTGGCGCCACAGGTGAGCTCACCCCAACGCGTTTTGAAACGATACTTGAGGCAGTACTGTCTGGAATTGAGCTTGCGTCAGGCATTGTAGATGGCGGTTCCGACGCCGAGGACAAGTCGTCAAGGTTGCGACGTTGAGAACCTGGTGGCACCTCACCGTCTTGAATTGGTGTTTGCAACGAATGCTCATTTGCCACAGCGTGTGCGCTATTCAAAGATGACGTGCTACTATTCCTAACTTGACCCATTGAAACCATGACCGGTCGTGTAACGTCGCCTGTACTGGACGAGATGCCTGTGTTGGCATTTCCATCGACTGCAGATGGTGAAAACAACTCATCAGGCAAACCGAATCCCTGAAGCATGTTCCGACGGCCGGCGGCCAATTGATCGAGATTGCCAACAGCGTCACGTACAGTATCCAGCTCTTGTGTCAAGGAGTGTAAAGTCTGCCAGATGATAGGTGCAGAGATAGCATGGTGCGACCAGTTTGGACGCCTTGTAGCCGTATACAGTTTCTTCAGAACTAGACTGTCGTCTTCGCTCAGGTTGTTTTGCCAGCCTCTTCCCTGTACACGGTTGACCATCGCATCGCCTTCTTGTGCTTCTGAGCTCGAAACTTGATCAGGTTCCACAGCCGAGTCTGCAGCCAGCCATGTTTGTAGACTCAGTCGGGAACACACAGCCAGATCGGCAATAGCCTGTGTCAGGGCTAGGTTGATATCGACACTGTTTGACCAGAATGTTCGCAACAACTCATTTAGACTCCGTAGGAGAGGATCCCCTTGCCGCAAGCTGTATCTGTTGGAGGCATATGATACACTTTCTGCGGAGATCTTATTGGGCTTGGAAGAGCTGTGCCCAGCACCAAATTCGGAAGTCGCCTGAGACTCGACCGATAGGCGGACATCTTGGCATAAATGCTCGTATGTCTCACCAGGATCAGTCGTAGTTCCCAGTGACTTCAGAAGTACCATGTACTGTTCGATGTCTTCCTCTAAAGACCCTACTGTGCGTAAAGGGGGTCCAGCTTGGGATGCACGTTCAAGTGTAATAAAAGACCCAAGCGAATATTGGCGTTGCCGTGTGAGTAAGACTGAAGTGAGCCGTAGGGCCGCGAACACCGTCTGGTCGTTGCTTGAATAGGTAGAGTTCAAGATCAGGTCTGTCAAGCTGAACAGATCAGGTGCTACAGCATCGTCAGTAGCTTTGGACGAAGGCATTTGAGTCAGGCTCTGCTGTCTTTTGGGCGCCAGGTCGAGCGGTGTTCCAGGTTGAGAGATAGGTCCACGCTCATCCATGGCTACATTGTGCTTGATGGTCTCATCGTCGGATATCGCGAGGAGATAGTGTGTTATCATCTGTAGTAGTTCCGGGTATTGCAAGTGTTCTAGAATTGCTGTCACATAAGTGAGGACTGCGACGCTGCTTCCGGCGTCTGTGTCACTGGATTGCAGAATCGAAGGATACAAAAGCTGTTGCAAGAAAAGTACTTGAAAATGCTCAAGGAGTGTTTGGGTAACCTCGGCGCTACGACAGTGATCCAGTACATCTTGCCAGAAGGCAAGATAGGACAAGAATGTCGATACATGCGCCACGTAATTGGGTGAGAACACTGAGGTAGCCGAGGATTGTGGGTGTTGAGTGCGGTAGTCGCTCATAGCCAATACAGCAGGCAGGGCGGCATCTGGGTGCAAAATCGATAATTCTCTGCTCAATTGGCTGTAGAGAGCACCAAGACCCGAAGCCATCAAAGTGGGCAAGTCTGAATTCACGACATAGTCCCTGAGTTCAGATGATCTCCCCGTTGCTTCAAAGATGTACAGCAATCCCGTCCTAGCAAAATCACCCACCCGACCCTCGTAGTGTACCCGGTTGATAAGGAGACGGGACAATGGAAAGTCACGTATCCAGGCTCCACTTGATGAGTCGGCATCTCTTGTGGCTCCATCACCAGCTGTATTGGGTTTCAACGTGGAAGCCCACCAATATCGTAATATCTCGGGCTGTAGACGAATCTTAGCGGTGATTGTGAACAGCAATTCCAGGACAGCCGTTTCGGTTTCGATCGTAAGCAAGTTACCATCGTCTATCACACTCTGTACCATTCGCATCAGGCTCTTTGCAAAGGTGCCGCTGCTGAGAAAGTCCTCCTCTTCGCTATCGATCAAAGCAGAATAAACTGCAACTGCTGCTGCCACAACAGGCTCATGATGTGATACTGCAGCCGCCCTCGAGACTGTCGTGTATATCTGTGCGCTCGAGGCGAATTGTAGGCTAAGATGTGGTACTGGAGCACGAGTTTCTTCTCTTAGGAGTTGGGCGATACGTTCGAGTGCAATTCGTAGCTGATCGAGATCGTTGCGTTCCGAAGTAGGATCCTTGCCTTGCGGTTTATCGCAAATCTGTCTTACTGTATTCCATACCTTCTTGAATCGTTGTAGGCGGGAGGCAGAGTCATTCGCTGGCTTGGAAGCTGCCGGTCTTCTTGCAGGCGACTTTCCGCCAAGCAAGCGTGACCAGAAGAAGTCCATGCTACGCTTTCATCTGTTAAGGGCTTCATTTCTGCTATGACAGCCACAGAGAAATCGTGTCGCTGCCGAACCGACAGAAGCTATTTGACATTGAGGCTGTAAGTTATATCATGAGAAGGGTCGCGTGGTGGCATTAAGCGGGAGGTTACTACTGAAGAAGAACCCGGCACTGAATTGGCGAGCGCTAGTGGAGGACGCGCACGGACCATTCAGCTTTGGCTTCATAACGTTCAACTATTAGGGTATATTATTTAATTCTGACGAGAATCGTCCAGATGGAGGCAAAAGACTTCGATCATTAGATCATACGCACCTGTAAAAATCACGATTGACTAGCTAGCCCCGGTGGATACAAAATTCTCTGGTCCAGAACTTTGTTATGATGACCAATGGAATGGTATCATCCTGCAGGTATCGGCCATATCTTTCCTTTCAAACATAACGAGACTAAGACCACAATATCACAAGCAGAAGATTGATCATCTGTTCATGATAGTGTCATTCTTCAGATGGCCTTCCGTGTGCATACTCTTCCAAGCAAAGTACGCACTCAACTTGCCTCGTGGCTCCGGCTCAGTTGGAAATAGACGGCTGTGTCTCGACAGGAATGCATCCAATATAAAAGATGCTTCCTTGTTAAACTTCTTCCTCGCTGCTCTAGACCCATCATCATCTTCTCCATTCCCATTAGCGGATTTGTGGGCATCAGAGTCTGCAAACATGGCACAGCCAACCATTTCCACCTCCCCAATTTCATGATAAAACGGATCCTTGTTAGAAGTGCAAGCTAATTGGCCTGCTTGGGATACAGAGTCCAGCACAACCGTGATATTCTGAGTTGTAGGAAAGCCACAATCTTTAGCTACCTCTATCTCTTGCACATCCCAGCTGCGACGCTTAGTTTCTAGATCTGCTGTAACGATGAGGTCTTTCAGTTCGATGCCAGAGAGGACCTTTCTGATCTCCCCGTCGATTGCTTGCTCGCCTACGAATTCGGTAAATTCAGATCTGGCATAATTACCCCCAAGTCTGACCTTGGCTTCCCACTGTTCGGTCTTTTTGGTTGTCGCAGAGGGATTGGAAGGGTCTTCTGTGCTATGCACAAGACGCCGGCGAACCCAAATGCCTCGATCCTGGAGCTTCCCTTCGAGGTCGTAATATGTATCTCGTACGACAGCGTTTGGCTGGCGAATGAAATGAGTACGCGTGAACGAGCCAGGACCCGAACTCATGCGTGTCAGGATTACAGGTGCTCCCTCACGCTGTAGAAGAGTCTCCAAGAGGATGGTGGGCCTGAACTTTCTCTCGACTTCGATAGTCGACATCATCCTTCTGGCTGAGGCAAGGTTCTTGATGGAGTTCATGTTGAAGTCTTGGCGGCAACCGAAGTGTGATTAAACTGTCGCGGTCGATGATCTGCTGGCTAGTAATCGAACTTGAAGATGTTTCTTGGAACAGAAAATACACGTTCCAGCCAACGATCCATTTGCTTGAGCCGGTGCCAAGATAGACTGCTGGTTACAGTGCTTGCGAATGCCCTAGGCACAAAGTATTAGATTAACGCTTGTTGCTACTCTCACACACGAACAGCATGTTTCTTAAATCAAAATGGTATTTAGTCAGGTTTGAGAATATTAGACGATTTTTCAGAACATTCCGTCGATCATGAGTATTCGCGGATATCATACCGTAGGCTTTGTGCAACGGTCTACCCACACCGCTCAATTTTCCAACACTTAAATTCAAATCTATTAGGAGATTAAGGTTCATCAGTAGCAAGACTTCGAGTATCAAGCTTCTTTTGCAACCCATTAAATACAAAACCCATCGTTATTCTCCATGTTCTTTCGAAGTTAAAAATAAAATGAGACTTCGAAGCTTTGCAGAGCCATACAAGTGGCATACGATTCTTCCATCGTAGCCTGTTGCCATGAGTTAGACTTCTAACTGTGGCACCGACCCAACGTCTCAGAAGCATAAGTCACATACGAGATGGATCGCTACCGGGTGCGTTCTTTGTTGGATTCGCCCAGGAGTAACGAACTGAAAACTGACCATCAATTACGCGCCGCAATCTTTGTTATAGTCTGTGCTTCTGATACTGTACAGCACATAGCGGGACGGGCAATCCCGTCATGCAGATCAAAGGTCTCGGCACTTCAAAGGTGCTACCAGTACGGTGTGGAGTCAGAACAGGGACGAGCATTGTCAGCCCTGACCCTCACTCCAAAATGACTCCCCATGGCCTTACAGACTCCAGCTAATATCAGGTCAATCTCGCTTTCAACCCGTCATGCAACTTGATGGCTTTCAGTAGCAATGTTCCAGCGAACGCGACAACACCCGCCGTACCTAACACCAAGAGGGTCGCATCGCTGACGTAGGTTTCCTCTCTCACCCGACCCACTTTGATCTTCTTATTGGCGACTGCTCCAGTGTCACCTTCAATGTCGTATTCCTCCAAATTTACCGTCGAGAGAAGCCTCTGATACTCGACCACCGTACCTGCCGTTCCATCAGCAAAGAGCCTGAAATACCAAACACCAGATGAGTCTGCGACAAACCTTTCCAATTGTTGGTGATGGTGCCGTCGCTGTTCTTGTACCAGCTGCTGCAATTTGGATCGTTAAAGACGCTCTTGCGCAAAGCTGCCTGCATGCTATCATTGTATAGCTCAATTTGCTCCAACTTCGGACATACGGCAAGCGTCTTCTCTTGCTTCCTAACCTCAAGCACGGCTCTGATCAAGCCGTTGATGTAACGACTCTGAGCTTCGATCATGAGGATGATGCTATTGTGGCCCTATGTGGCGGGTCAGACATT
This sequence comes from Scorias spongiosa, assembly GCA_018467035.1. Taxonomy (NCBI): domain Eukaryota; kingdom Fungi; phylum Ascomycota; class Dothideomycetes; order Capnodiales; family Readerielliopsidaceae; genus Scorias; species Scorias spongiosa. The sequence goes on from JACSZZ010000001.1 coordinate 1,939,889, forward strand.
GCGTTGTAACACTAGCATCGCGAGAAGTATCTTACCAGGTTAGTATTGGGGCCATAAAGCATGGAGAAATTAGGCAGATCTTCAACACAAGTGCCCATATAGGCTCTCGAACCATTGGCCCAGATATCCTTCAAGGACCTTCCATTCCGACCGTAAATCGAGATTGGATGCATGAATTCAAGTGCCTTGAAGCCGGTTGCGCAGACGATTAGATCGTATGCCTCGGGATGTGAGCTTTCTGATTTCGAGTCGCTGTTGGGGTCCTTTACCAAGATACCACTCTTCGTAATGCGGGTGACTGGCCTAGTCTCTAAGGTGACGTTGTCCTTGGCCAATGCGAGGTAGTAGTCGTCGCTGATGATGATACGTTTGCACCCGGACACGTAATTTGGTAAGAGCTTCTGCTTCATCTCGTCATTGTCTGGGAATGCTTCATCAAGGAGCGCTCTGCAATCGGAGCGAGTCTGTTGAGCCAGGTTGCTATTGGTGTCGACTATTATCGAGTGGTTTAGCTCACGAAAGTCCATGATTGAACCTCTCAAGCGCCACTTTACTGGCGGGAGATATTTAAACAGCCATCTCACAAGCGCTGGCACATCTTCGTCAAGTCTAGGCGTAACCCAGTTTGGAGTCCTTTGGAAGACCGTGACATGCCTCGCCGATTTGAGAACTTCTGGCAGAATCTGAACCGCGGTACATCCATTGCCAATCAGAGCGATGTTCTTGCCCTTCAGGTCGTAAGTCCAGTCCCACCTAGCGGAATGAATGACCTTACCTTCAAAGTCAGCAATACCAGGGATGTCGGGCCACTTGGGCTGGTTGAGTTGGCCAACAGCGGAGACCAAGAAGTCAGTACTGATAGTGTACTGATCACAGCTTTCTGCTTCCTTGGTGTCTTTTGCAACTGCTACCTTGACCTTCCATTTCTTGATGTCATCGCTCCACCGAGCCTCCTCCACACGACTGTTGAACCTGATATGTCTGAAAAGACCGTAACGCTCTGCTACCTGAATCACGTAGTCTAATATCTCCTCTTGGCCAGGGTATTGTCTCGTCCAGTCAGATTTCTGGGCGAAAGAGAAAGAGTAGAGCATAGACCGTATGTCGCAGCAGCAACCCGGATATTTGTTGTCATACCAGGTACCACCGACTGAAGCAGACCTTTCGAGGATCAGAAAGTTGCGACATTTGTTGCGGGTAATGAGATCGATGGCGGTACAGAGGCCGCTCAACCCTGCACCAATGATGACAACCGCAGCGGAAGTTGCTTCGTGGTTGCGCACAGCGACTTGAGGCCACGGTTTATCGTCTACCATACTGATGACTTATTACAGGCTAAGCCGGTTCGTCCACGGACAATGAAATTGAAATTATCACCCAAGGTTGCTGCAACAATCAACGAAGGAAGGTGAATTATAGCTCAACATGAGGGTCGATATCTCGACCAGGCTAAGCTTATATATTGGATAGATGAGGCAGTACGCGGTGACAGGCTTTCATCCAGACATAGTGCATCTATCATCCGACTAACCAGCACTCACGTCCGTAGGCCGTTTGCGTTACCTTTAGCTATGAAGACAGCGAACATAAAACGAAGCAGAAAGTGAGAGGGGTACATGCTGTAGCCCTCGGTCATGCGTGGGTGGTCAGATTTCTGTGCGGGGTCGTGTTTTGTACATGCTGCTTCAGAACAGGGTGGTCTGGTCACTTACCTCTCAAAAGGTGTTCTCTGGCCCTTCACAAGAGGAAATCGTGATAAGGGTTGTAACTATACACATATTACTCATACCTCAACACTCTAGAGGAGAAATGTCATGAAAAATGAATGGAGAAATTGTGACAAGAGATGGATTGGCATTTCCAGCTTTCATTCTTCAGTTTTCGTGATTCGTTAGGTTTGATGCAACTCTGATCAGAATCCTTGCTTCGCTCTCCATTGCTCTTCCCAACCAGGATAGAAGGGCGACTGCTCTAGAGTGTGCGGCTCCCAGTTCTTCTCAATCATGCCCTTTTCTACCTGCTCATTTTCATAGGCCTGCAGAGCTGGGATAACTACATGTTCCGTGTGCCAAGTGTTCTTGTACTCCATGAGGTTCTTCTTTCCCTCTCTGAGCAGCTTCAGCACCAGCGAGGGTATGTATGGCTCGTTTTTAAAGTCGGTGACTGGCGAAAATACAGCCTTGAAGTTGAACACAACGGCACCAGACAAGGGCAGACGGCGAAGTGTCTGCCAGTCAACACGCAAGTTGCACTGCTCAATGGTATGCTCCGGGTTCTGAGCGTCTCGCAGCTTCTCGTGAGGGTCGCCTGGCGGCATGAAGAGGGGCTCGTCGATCTCAAGACCCCACGACCCGCGTTGAATGGCTTTGTCGGTGGGCTTCTTCGCGAAATAGCGGTCCATGGAGAATTGCATCTTCTCTTTGTAATCGGGAATAGGCTGGTGGATCTCGTGGAGCTTCATGCCAATCTTGCTGCCAAGATTCCAGCCCAAGCTGCTGCAAATGACACCGGCACGGAAGGAATAGATACCAGTCACCGGGTCCCGAAGCATGATTGCGAAATCCTCTGGGACATTGTGTAGAAGCACCTTCAGTGGCTCTGTAGTTTTCAGGTCCGTAGTGGTATTTAAAATGCCGTTCTTGAGGGTGGCCTTGTCCTCTGATAACGAGAAGTAGTGCGGGTAGCGTGTGCAGCAGAATTGCAGAACCATCTCCATAAGCTCCTTTGTGGCAATTTCTGAGCCCGGAAGCTGCTGCAGCACCATTGGGCCATACTTGGCAAAGAGCTCGATCCGTTGTTTGACACGCTCTGCATAGGTGCTTTCCAGCTCGATCCACCAGTCGGTGTCAAGCTTCGTGAAGGCTGCAGTAGAGGTCAGCAAGTGAAGAAGAGAACGATTGCAGCGAAGTAACACTACTCACACATGGTTTGGTGGTATGCCCATCTGAAGGGTCGGAAAGGACGTGGTGCCGCCTTGGTGATGTCGAACCCATGATATGGTGTGGGCGGTGGCACGCCACTGAGAGTTGGGTAGTCTGGAAAGTCGCCGAGACGTTTGATTTCTCCCACAGTAAAGCCAGTAGCAGTAGTATATTCGTCGTCGGCGTCCATTGGCTCGTTGCTTGGAGCTGGCTTGCTATAATCAGGAGGGAGCTGGCTGAGTTGCTTTGCTGTCTTGCCGGGACCTTTCAAAGCACCCGCGGGCAGGAGAGCCAATGCCTCACGCCTGTGAGGTGGGAAGACATCTCCATATTCCACAGTGGCTGATGATGACCTGCTCGTAGTTCCCTTCTTCTCAGGGGACAGTGATCGTGGAGGAGTGATCGAGCCCGCGGCTCTCGTCCTCCTTGCTCGTAGTCCCTGAAGTATCGCCTCACGCTGCTTGGTATTGACAGCTAGGTAAACCAGAGTCGCCACCAGAAGTACCGCACCAAACGAGAGCAGCTGGAACGATGCCATTGTTGTCGCTCTGATTGAAATCTCAGTACAGCAAGACCGCCAATCGCAGACAGCAGTGCAGTCGCTATTTGAGCTTTGCTTCGTGGATTGAAAGTCTATATAGCAAGCCAGAGGAACCTAAAGCTCTTTGACAATATAGTGAACAGAAGCACAACGGGAAAGCCATAACCGGCCAGGCACAGGGACATTCATTCCGTCTTTGGAATTGGAGACACACATTCTACTGAGGTCTGTTAGGCACTTCGAGCGCCATCTTGTCTGGGCCCTGATAAGCATGGGGGCCTATCAGTGACGAATGATAACGGCATAAGAGCAGCCAGAACTGGGAGGTAGCCAGGGTACAGAAGCTTCGATGGCGATGTATAACGGAGGGATCTGCTGCGTAGCCCAGTAGTTGTTGTCGAAGCGGGAGCGAATTGCCCTCGACTTCGCAGGTTGACCTTGCCCGAAAGGGTTGTTTCTTCCAGCCTTGAGACTTATCTACGTCACGTGATACACTTATCCAGACCAACCTTCCTGGATCGATACCTGTTGTCATACGTGAGTGGGCAATGCGGATACATACGTCGAATGATAGTACCATTTCAGGTATTGTGTCTTGTACTGGATGTGTATTTTGGGCTCTACATATTGCCTATGTGTCCGCCCTGATGGAAAGAAAAGATAATAGAGAGACATCATCCAAAACGCCTCGCTAATCGGTCAATAACAATGGTATGCCCCAAGGAGATCATCGCTTCCTCATGCTCTGGAAGAGCATTGCACTCGAATGCCTGAAAGATCTTCGAGTCCCGTTGGTCCCGTCTGCCGTTTTTGGCCTTGGTTTCTCTTCGTGCTCACTCTCTTCTTTTGTTGCCTCTCGTCCCTTTGCCTTCTTCTCTGACGCAGCTTTTCGCCTCTCGAACTCCTTCACGTCAAGATAGTAGTCCTGCAAGGCATTTTCCTTCATCACAGATGTAGTCGCTTTTTTGGATGAGGTTCTGGGGTTGGTGAAAATCCTGCGTAGCGGTGTCACAATACTGTTTCCACTGCTGGAGCGTGAGTTGGGCGTCCTCGCGAGAGTTGGTATTTCTTTGTTCTTTCCAGCCAGGGGTGAAGACTTGTGCGATGTCCGAACAGACTGCGATGCGTACCGTTCCGACCCATTGCTCAATATACTACCTGACGTGCGAGGTCGGTAGGGTGTTGAGGTCGCATCCGGACTGTTCCTGTTACCTGGGTACAGAACCCGTGGTGGTGGTGGTGGTGATCCAGGAGCAGTTGGCTGGCTGGCTTGTGCGTTCTGCAGTCGTGTTGCCGACTTTCTGACAATGATGCCTCCACCAAGTGCTGTAGGCGACTCGCCAATCCTCTCTGTTCCGGCCTTCGTTGATGTGACTGGGCTGTTCTGTACAGAGCTTGCTTTCTCAGCTTCGAGCTGTTCTGACCTCGCATCGAACTCGTCCAGGTCATGCTCGAACTTTGCAGGCTCGATGGACAAATCCCCTTCTAACCTTGCACGGTTGGTGAGCAACTCGGCGATTCGGCGATCGTAGTCCGCCGACAAGTTTTGAAACTGAGCAGCATGCTTGAGGGCGATATGAGAGCTCCTCTTAGCGATTTCACGGTCATATTTGGCAACCAGCTTCCTTTCAGCACTCCTCAAAGCTCGAGCTTCAGGCGAGGACAGTAGATCTTCGATTTGTGACGGAAGTTGTTCGTCTTTTCCACCATAGCTTGTAACAAGCGCGTTCCTCTCATTGGCAAACTCTGCAGCTTGCTTCGCCTTGACATCCTGTTCCATGGTTTCCTTCTCAGCCAGCAAGGCATCAAATTTGTCCTTGTACTCAGCGGCAAGCTGATCCTTAGCATATTGAAGGCCACCAACATGCTCCTGGATCTTTTGCGCAAATAGTGCCTCGTTTGCAGAGATAACGCTCCCTAGTTCTGAAAGTTCCGTCTGGGCTTGACGCAAGTACTCCTCGAACGAAGATGGCCGTCCACTGTGTTCACTTACCGTCTGAGTGTGAGCTGTCCGTGGCTTGGAGTAATTAACAGGAGTGAAAGGCCGTCGGTCAGCTTTCGCTGCTTGCAGAGTCGCCATGTCTGCTTTTTGTTCCAAGCTGACTCCAAGTGGAGACCTAAGAGGTTTGATATCTCTGCTATAGGCATTAGGTGAGTACTTGACACCGTGTTGAGACATCGATGATCGAGGGGTGTGAGAACGACTTCCTGGTAGCGAGATTACCGGGTCAGTCTGCATTGATGAATCCCTCTTGTCGGCTGGGTCATGAGCTTGGTGCTCCTTGACTGAGAGAGAAGAGAGTTTGGACGTCAGAAATGCGTTCTGTTGAGAAAGTTCGCTGATTTCGGCCGCCTGGCGAGAAGACGTTTGCCGGATCTCATCCCTTTCACGATCAAGCGCACCGAGTTGGGCCCTCACTGTTTCGAGCTCACCTGACAGCTCCACAGTTCTGTCCTTCGCGCTGAGCTCTGCCGCAGACTTTTCGGTTTCTTCAAGCTTGCTCTTCAAATCCAAGAAATCAGCTTCCATGTTCGTGATGCGGCTTCGAAGCTCGCTTCTTTCCAACTCAGTCTGGGCTAGCTGCTTCTCGCTGCGCTCCGAAAGCTCATCAAGGAGTTTTTGAGCTTCAACCTCACGTTGATCCGCAGCCTCTGCACTCAGTTGCATGTCAGCCAACTCCTGCTTCAGCTCCGCTTTTCTGTCAGCAGAAGCTTCAGCGTCCTTGCGGGTTTTCTCAAGTTCGGCGACCAGCTCGTTTACGCGCTCTTCATGCTGTCGCTGAGCCTCTGACACGAAGTCTTTATGGCTACGGGTAGAGTCAGACAGTTGCTGTTTCAGATCATCAATCTCCCCCTGAAGCTTCCCAATAGAGATTGCAAGCTCTTCTTGGTGAGAGGCAGTGAGCAGTGCAATTTTCTCCGTATAGTTCCTTGTGTTGGTATCGTTGAGATTTTCAAGAGATTCAGTATGTCTTTTCGCCATATGCACTTGCTCCTGAGCTTCCTGCTTGATCTGAGCCTTGACCTCCTCGTAATGGCGTGTCATGGACTCGATCTGTGCGTTGTGCGCAACGCTTGCGGTTTCCAGAGCTCGTTGGAGCGAGTCTGCATGTAGTCTGTTGGAATCCGCAGCATGAGCACTTGCTTCTCGTCTCGCCTCGTCAAGGGCATTGGCCAGAGCGAGGCTATGTTCGATCCTCACGCTCTCAAGCTCTTTCAAGGAGGCAGTCGAGGAGTTCTGCAGAGCTGTTGCCATGGACTCGTCGTGATCTGACTTTAGCTTGGCCAATCTGTCCGTCCATAGCTTCTCGTGTTCGGCGAAAGCGAGTTCATGGCTGGCCTCTAATTGCGCTAGCTCTGTCCGAGCAGATACTCGTAATGCCTCAGCTTCAGTCTCATGAGACTGTCTAGAAGCATGTAGATCTCTCTCGAATTCACTTCGCGCTTCTTGGAGTACACTGTCGTGTTCTTTCTGAAGCACAGCCAATTGTGTCTCATACTCTGCCTTCGCAGCTTCGAACTTTTGTGATTGGGCTTCGATATCCGCGGCGTGATCCAGAGCATGGCGATTTTGGATGTCTTGGATCTGTTGTAGCAGCTCCGTCTTCGCGCCACTCAACGCCTGTTCATGTTTTGAACACAGGTCTGCAACAGCTGCTTCGTGAGCGGCCTGCGCCGTTTCCTTGTCACCTTGCCTGCGAGCTTCTAGCGTTGACACAATTTCCTCATGAGTTGCCTTTAAGGAATTGAGTTCCGTTTCGTGCTGCGCTTTCAACACTGTCACAGCCTCGATTTGGTCCGATTGAGCTCTGTCAATGTCATCACGAAGGGCAGCTTCTTTCATATCGTAGGTGGCAGAGACTTTGTTCAACTCGGCTTTGAGGTCATCGTGTGAAGCCTGCAATGCTCTGAGCGTGTTTTCATGCTCTGATACGAGGTTTTGATTCGCCTCTACATGCTCCTTCTGTAAGCGATCCAAGTCCTGCTTCAGTTCCATCTCTTCCGCAGCAGACTTCGCCTTGGCATCATCTAGCTGTTGAGACACACCGGTGAGTAAATCCTGGACGTCCTTCTCTCTTTGATCATGCTCAGACTTTGCAGTTGACATTGCAGTATCATGAGACTCACGTAATTCTTCCAGTGCGATATCATGATCCATTGCCATCTTGGCCAAGGTAGCAGCATGATCATGCAAAATTTGTTCAAGCTTCTTTTGCGCTTGATCCTTCTCGTCTTGAAAGGACAAATCTCTAGCCGACTGATCTGCTAGGGCCCGCTGGAGCTCATTTACAAGTTCGTTGTGCGCCTCTTGAGCTTCTCTGATCTTGGCCTCATGCGCAATGACCAGCTGTTCCCTAATCTGGGTATGCTCAGCCTTGACACGGCGTTGCTGAGTCTTGTGTAAATCATGCTGGTGACGGACAGCGTCTGCATGCTCGGACCTCAAGCGATCAAGCTCCTCAAATGCTTGTGACTCTGCCAGTGACTTCGCGGCTTGCAATGCTTGGAGCTTATCTTGACTGACTGACATTTCACGAGCATGCTCTTCCGCTTTGGCCTCAAGGTTTACAGCATGAGCTTTCTTAATTACCTCAATGCTCTCCTGGAGACGGCTAATGTCTGACTCATTCTGAGACTTGACAGCAGTGGCATGGTCCCGGTGCTCTTGATGGAGCCTCGTTAATGCCTCTGAATGGCTCCGATTCAGATCATCTATGGCAGCGGCATTGGACTCCACGAGGGCGTGCCTACTTTCATGACTTTCAGCCAATTCTTTATCATGCTTGGCAACAAGTCCGGATAACGTCTCTTCGTGCTCAGACTGTACCCGCTTGAGTTCTGTCTGGTGCAGGGCGATTGCGTCTTGAATTTTCAGCTCCGATTGCGAATGAATATGGGCACGCTCTTCGTCGAATTTCTGTGTCAGTTCCTGCACGGTCGAACGGTATTCGACCTCGAGGGTTTCAATCTTCTCTTCGAACTGCTCTTTTTGAGCCTGAAGCTGTTCCGCAAATTGCTTATCTCGAATCTCTTTTTGAGTGTCAACCTCCTTGCTGACTGTATGCGCCTTATTTTCTGCCTCCAACAAAGCCTTCTCAAGGGTTAGCTCGTTGTTACGCTTGAGTTGATCGATATTCATCGCGTGAGCGTCAGCGGCTTGCTGAGACTGCTTGTCAGCAGCAGCTTTGGCCTCTTTTATAACGAGCTCATGCCGCGCTTGTAGCTGTGCTAGCGCATCGGTGTGGCCATTGCGAGCCTTCTCTGCAGCATCTTCGGCATCCTGACGAAGTGTCTCCAGGTTTGAATTGTGCGTCTTCATCAGCTCGTTGATTTGGGTTTCATGTGTTTTCTGCAACTCTTCCAAACCACGCTCATTTGCGTGGACGGTCTGCTCGAAGCTAAGCCGTGCCTCGTCAAGTAAGGTAGTTAGATCTAGATTCTTGGCTTCCAGTTCAGTGACCTTGCTTTCCATTTGCTGCCTCATTTCATGAAGTTCCTCATTGGCAATGTCGAGTTCCTTACGTTCAGAGTCCAGAGCAGCCTCGACCTCCAGAACTTTTGTAGATAGCTCGTCAATCTTGGCTCGTAGTTCTGACACGACTCTGTCCTTCTCAAGGCCAAGCGTTGTCAACTTGTCATTTGAGGCAGCAAGCTCAGAATCTTTAGCAGCCAGTTCCATACTGGTCTTTGCTTGTAATCCCGCAATTGCTTGAGTCTTTTGTTCCACCTCAGCGTTACGCGCTGCAACCTCTTCACGGATGCGTGCAAGGACATCTTGGAGTGACGCCAATTGTAAGAGCTTGGATTCAAGATCAGCCTCCAGCGCTTCCTTGCTTACACTGTGTTCTGCAGTCTTGGATTCAAGTTCTTTGATCGCGTTTGCAAGGTCTGATTTGTAAGTCTCGATCTCAGCTTTGGAAGCGGTCAAGCCATCGCGCAGATCTTGTACTGATGCTTTCAATCTCGATTCGTTATTGTTTGAAGACGTCATCAAGTTCTGCAGCTCGTCCTTGGAGGAGGACAAACGCGCTTCTAGCCCACGCACTTGCTCCTGTTGCGCTGCCTCAGCTTGTCGTATTTGATCGTGTAGGCTTCGAGAAGACTTCGTCTCGACAGCCAGACGTCCAGCTAGTTCTGCTAGCTTTGATTTCGACTCAACCTGTGCCTCTTCAGCGGAACGAACGGTTTCTTGGAGCTGATCTCGGATCGAGCGCAACTCTGATTCGTGGTCTGCCTTGACCTTCGCAAGTTCTGACGTGTGATTCGCCTCCGCTTCACGTAAAGCTTCCATGTGCCGGCGATTGGCGTCCTTCAAAATTTTGCGCTGCTCGCGAAGCTTGTCTTCTTGGACAGCTTTGATGCTCGATATCTCATGGAAGTGGGACTGTTTCAAATCCTCCATGGCCTTTTCGGATTTTTCGTTAGCCGCTCTTTGAGCCTCATCAGCTTCCTCCTGAATGCGGGTGATAGTGGATTCGTGGTCAGTCTTCAGATTCCTGACACTTGACTCGTGAATGTTGGCCAACTCGAGTGATGCTGCAGCTGCGTCGCTCTGCGACTTCTCTAATTCCTGGCGAGCGAGTGTGATTTCCCGGTCATGTCTTTGGGCGATTTCTTGAAGCCTTTCAGCGTGTTCATGCTTGAGTTTTTCCGAAGTAAGGTCGGCCTGCTTTCTATCATACTCCATCCTATCTTGTATGGAGGTTAATGAAGCTGCATGTTCGACGTTCAAAGCCTCCAACTCTTTCGCATGACGCTCCTCCGCTGTCGCCAAGTCATGTTCGAGTCGTTTCTTGAGAGCCTCAGTTTCGGTCTTCAGCAAAGCAACTTCTTCACCATGTGAGTGTTTTGCCCGTTTCACTTGCTCCTTGAAGGCATCAACCTCCGAATCCTTAGTTGCAGTAAGTGCGCTTAGCTTTTGTTCGTGGTCAACCTGGAGATCGCCTATGTCCTTTTCGTGCTTCCTATGCAGTGAAGAGATTTCCTCTTGAGCTTCCGCAATCTGACTATCCCTTTGTGAGAGAATGTCTTGATATTCTATTACCTGGCTCTGAAGGCGCCTGATATCAGCGGAAGCCGAGCTAAGTTCTTCTTCGAGATGATCTGCTAGTCTCTTCTGTTCCTCGAACAAGTTTCGTTGGCTATCATTATCAGACTGTAATGATTGCACTTCTGACTGTAATTGATCTGTCGTTTGACGTGAAGAAGTAAGGTCATCTCTATGGCGTTCTAGATCTTGAGTCACGCTCCTCAACTTTGCATCACGCTCCTCTATCACATTGCGCATCTCGTGTAGAATCTGTTCGTGTTCGCTGCGAGAGGTGTTCGCAGAAGCATCGGCTTCGCGCAGCCTGTGTTCGACATCTTTCAGAGCAGATTTTGTCTTCTCGCTCTCCCTCCCTAGGGAATCGAAACGCTCTTGTAGAACTTCTAGGTCACGACGGCTGGCGGTTGATGAGTCGTGATGCTCAGCGATGAGCTTATGAATCTGTCCAGCAGCTTCTTTGTTCTTATCCTCAAGCATGGTGACTCTGGCAACACTCTCAGCCAAGGATGTCTCTAACTTGACCTTGAGCTGCTCAAGCCCCGATATTTCCTCCTTTGCTAAGCTGTGAGCATTTTCAGATTCGGCTTTTTCATGCTGCAACGATTCAAGATGTGTTTTGAGGTCTGCCAAAGATTGCTGCACAGCCGTATATTTGTTGTTGAGGTCATCCTGTGCGGAGTGCAAGCTTTTCAGTGACAACAATGCTTCTTCATATTCGCTCTTCAACACTGCGTTCTCACGCTTTGCCTTCTCCAGTTCCTCCCCCAGCTGCAAAGTCCTGCTCTCCAACTGTTTAGACGTGGCAAGCGTCTCGTCGTGTATGCCGAGAAGATGGGTATGGCGTTTTCTCGCATCTGTCAGGTTCCTGCTGATCTCTGCAACCTGGCTGTCAAGGCGTTTGATCTCATCCTCGGCGCGATCCAAAGCCTGCCTCAAGTCTGTCTTCTCGGATTTTGAGCTATTCAGCATGCTTCTGAATGACTGTATCTGAGCCAGAATGGCTTCCTTTTCAGCAATCAACCGATCGACTCTATCCTCAGCTTCCTGCAACCATTCCTCGCGCTCCTGCTTGACCTTGGACAGCTCTCGCCTCAAGTTTTCCAGCTCCTCCTCCCTCTCATCGGGAATTTCGTAGTCAGTAGGAGCAAGTTTGTCCCACCCGGCATCCTGTTCGTCCGGATCTGGCACGTCTTCGTCTTCGTCCAGACCAATGTCGGGATTGGATTGGTCTAAGCTTCCATTCAGACCCTGTTTGGCGGCGAGAAAGAGACCAGAACCTCGTCTTGAAAGCTCTTCCTCACTCTTGATCCGCCTCTTGAGACTCTCAAGCTCGTGCACAATGCGATCGCGGGCGATGTGCTCGCGCGAGCTGCCGGAGGGTCGGCGGAATATCTGGGCGGTGATGCTGCCGTCATGTTGGCCTGGAACAGAATGCACAACCAGATTCCGAATATGATCAACCTCCTGCGTCAAGGTCCTCGAGCCGGAAGGGGTGGATGGCCGGGGGCTACCGCCATCGTTTCGTGAGCTGCTTATGGACGATCTCCTGCTCAGCGGCCTTGGAATGTTGTAGGTATTGCTAGCCATGATGACAGCTATTTTAACGTTCCGCCTCTATTTGTCGACCTTTCGATGCGTAACCAGCCGCATGCGTATCTTCTCTTGCCATATGTAACGTCGATTCGCAATGCAGCTCAAGGTTGGAAATGTGAATCGTGGGCGATTTTACTGAAGGCATACGGACGCTCAACCTTCAATGAAGAGGTCAAGCTTTCTCAAAGACAATAGAAGACAATATACTGCAAAGGCAAGACGGGTCTAGTACAAAAAAAAGGATGTTACGTATAGATACCCAAAGGTGAAGCTAAAGCGGTCAGAGGACAGCGGATCAGTTATAGGCGCCCAAAGCCGAAGCCCAATTGATATCAATGCCTTAGTAAAGACTCAAAGGTGGCAGGTAAGAGGGTCGTCTGCAAGAATTCGGTATGCCGGAAAGAAAAAAACAAACAGAGAGCGATGTCATGATTGGGCGGCACCAGAGTCTGAAATGGGAGGCTGGCGGCATGGCGGATATGGAGTGGTCATTGACAGACTAAAGATCATAAGACACAGGAACACTGCGTTGGTATGGGCCGATTTTGGGGCTGGACGGTAAAGCCGAAAGCTCAGAGCTTATTGAGATCTGTGACGAAATCCTTGATCCGCCGAGATTCGCTGGCCGCTGTCTGACCGCAGGAATCAGAATCCCACTCGGCGAAATTGATGACATCTCACGTAGGTACTAGGTAGGTAAGGTACCGACACCTACCCTCCACGCCTTTCGCGTAATGACTTACATTATCAAATTTCAAGTTATGTTTACACGCCTCGTACCAGTGCCAGAGCTTCGCATCTGGACGCTTTATACCAGACGAGAGTGTTGTACTACGAGTTAGGACAAGACGAATGTAGCATGACTTCTGTATGGCTTGATGCATCCTCCCAAGAACCACTATCCACGTATACCTGCACCTAGACCATTTCCATACATACAGTAGTGCCCAATGTACATTGGGTCTGCCGACGCAAGCGACCGGACATGCTACCGCTTCTCGGGAGCTCAAGCCGACCTTGCAGCGTTAGTGGAGACATCTGGCGGTCACAGTTTACTGCGTGCTGATCTATAATCCGCAGTGATTCAGTCAGTCGTTCAGTGGCCACCTCGGCTTCAATGGCCGTACAAGTACTGGATGTTCCCTACGGCAAAGCGGCAATACACTCGATCTCTACATCAGTTCCGAGAGGGAGTTGGTAAGCGGCAACGCATCTACAACGCACAAGTCGTGTCAGTTGCCCAAGACATTGCCAGCAACTCATGCTATCAGGCGAACTCACGTCCTGCAGGGCTTGACATCCCCAAAGAATTGGACATAAACCTCGTTCATGGCGTTAAAGTTCTGCATGTCCGATAGGAATACGTTGCATTTGACCGCATTTTCAAGCTTCGTGCCTGCGGCTTCGAGGACGTTGGAAAGATTGGTGAGGCATTGTCTCTGGTATTAGAACGTTCGTCCATGGTTAGTCGAGAGCTCTTGCTGGACGCCGTGGTTTTTCAGACTGGATCCCGGCCAGCGAGGGTTGCTTACGGTTCTATCACCAACTGTGCCGTCGATTAGTTTTCCCGTCTTGGGATCAATTCCAACGCTGCCAGAGCAGTACACCATGCCATTCGATATGATGGCCTGGCTGTAGATTCCAGGACTGGGAGGTGCAGGTGCCTTATCTGTCTTTACTTGTTGCTTGATGGCGGACATTGTTGCGGGTGAATAATAGGTAACAGATCCAATGACTGGCTGGCTACGTGGAGTCGTCCTGTCTTTCCTTTGGCAACCCCTATTATATCAGTGGTACTCATAACAGATAACCGTCTTGGCGAGATACATGACCTTTGAACAGATGTGGGGCAGGGTGTGGAGATATCGAAGCTGTTATACCTCAGCAACTGGTGAGTCGCCGACTGCAACCGCTACCACCGTACCAATGGAGCTTACGGGCGCCGCCGGGCCGGATCAAGTAAATCTACCCATCACGATGTAGCCACACGACTTCGGTGTTGGGTCCCTCTGGGCAGTCATCCATATACCACCGGTGGTAGCCTCTTTATCAAACTATTGAGGCTGCATATCGAATGGTCCTACGCAACTTCATTGCCTCAGCTCTCAGCCATGATGTGAGAGTACTCGAACCTGCAGCTTCTCGCGCAAGGGAAGTTTGAGAAAAGTCAATACGCTCCTGGCTTGTAGATCCAGGCTTTGAACGAACCACTAACCTGCCACGACCTCGAATTGCTCTACGGTTTTTATGAAGCATCTTGTGGGTATGAGTTAGGAGCTAGCATCGGGAGAGGAATTTGCTATTTGATGCTGATAGATAATTGCTAAGGGGCCAGACAGGTGTATCAGATAAGCCTAGTACCGGCTTAGAAGTCCTTCGAATAAAGACCTTTCAGGCATCGTTGACATTGGCAGTACAGTTTTTTCCAGGCGCTTCATCCCTTTTCGCAGCTTCCCTGGCCCTACCAGCCTCGATCTGCTTGCGCCTTGGGCGACGTCGACGAGTCAGGCTACCTGAAGACTGAGATCCTTCCACATCACATGTCACTGGTCTATGGCTCTGAAGCTGGTCCTGATGGGATACACCTCGCTGGGTCTCCCTCAGTTGAGGGTCAACTGGCTGGTGCCTGGTCTGGCTGCGTAGGGCACAAACCAAAGCCCAGTTCAAGTCCATCTCTGCTTCAACGTACTCTCGTCTCGAATACGAAAGTTGAGCTCGCTGACGTATCGATCTATATTTCCGACACTCGGTCACCCGGTGACGGAAGAAGTCGTCGCTCTGTGCAATGTAGGTTTCAATCTCCTGCAACTGTGCTGCTGAATACATCCCAAAATCTCGATGCTCCAAGTACGAAGTGATTAGACGCTTCAAAATACCGCCTACTAGATGGTGGCATTCTTCTCGATCTATAGGGAGGCATTCTCGAATGAGCTTGAATTCATACACCTTGGGCGGCTGCATTGTTAGACGCCGATTAATCTCTTCCCTCATTGGTCGATGCCATATTCCCTTGGGCCGCAGATCGAAAGCTATAGCGGCTTCAAAGACATCCACCAGGTCCACAAGCTGAATTTGAGGTAGACTCATAGGAGATATGAGCTCGGCAAGCACTTCTTCATGGTGAGAAGCCTGGTGAAGGGTCATCCAGTACAGCACCATGCGCACTGCCGTCTCGCTTGGGAGCCACGGGTCTCCTGGCATGGTTATGTCGTATCGTTTGCTTAGTTGCATGGGGAGGTTGTCTTTTGGTTTGTCGTCGCAAGCGGCGCGCCCTACACTGCTTGTTGCTAAGCCTGGTCTCTCACCTACTACTCCGCACACATGAGGCGACCGATTCATTGTCGCCTCTATCAAGACAGGCTCTGGTCGGGGAAACTGAGCAGCTGCATTGACGGAGAAGCGAACGAGAGTGCGTATTGAAATTTCCGAGATCTTCTTGTTGTCTAGGTAAACATCGACCGACCCATCAGGGTAGATTGGTTTCGTGCACCGTCCTCGCTGCTCTTCAGATGACAGAGCCTTGGCCCTCGAGGTCGATCCCAGACCGTTGTTGACCATACCGTTGTAATCTGCCGTCGAACCCGTTAGGAATGTAGGAAGTGTGTTGTAGCATGGATATTGCCATGATAGACCAGAGTACCAAGCTAGGTGCTGTTGCCAGAACGGATCAGGCGGTGGTTGTGGAGCGGTTGCGCCAGAATACTCAGACTGATAAGCCGTGGCACTTTTCT
The DNA here is from genome assembly GCA_018467035.1 of Scorias spongiosa. Lineage (NCBI taxonomy): Eukaryota > Fungi > Ascomycota > Dothideomycetes > Capnodiales > Readerielliopsidaceae > Scorias > Scorias spongiosa. The sequence continues at coordinate 1,955,723 of JACSZZ010000001.1, forward strand.
GGACTAGGGTAGGTTCCATCTGCAATTCCAGTCGATACGTGAGAGGAGAACAGACGTGAGAACTGTGCCGATGAGTACTGTTAGACCACTCAAGTAGTTATGAAACCTGGAGAAGTATCGAGTTGGATTTGAGGGGCGTCTGCATTTATAACCCAATTTTGGTGCATCGTGACCTTGCGCGTGACTGACTGTGTATTTTTTCCTGATCACAGAGCATATCTAGTAGATTGTTGAGCCGAACCACCGGCGTATAGAGCAAGCAGTCCGGAGATCTACTAAGGTCTGGGATAGTTCCTTTCACCAATCCACTCAATGCTCGATTATCCGGTCATTAGATATGGAAGCTCGTTGGAGGACTGGCTCTGCCCACAATCGGAAGTAGCTTTGCTAACTTCCGTAAACAAAGATCAGCTGGAGCTCTTGCCAAACACAACGCGTCATTGGGTACATGCATTGGGATATAGGACATTAAACCTGATAGATGACTGAGTCAAATGCCCTCAACACCGTTTGGAATGGGAAAAGCGAGATAGTTATTGTGTAGGCACGATAAAATGCGCAAATAGGGTGTGTTCAATACTGTGTAACTAGCATCGCTAGTGCACCAGTGAATCTGTCCCATGAGAGAAGCTCAGTTGACCTACCCATTGAAGGAACATCCCAGGACATGAGGCCAGCAGCAGCATCGAACTTCGCCAGTGACAGTCTAGAGATAATGGTTATTGAGAGAAAGCGTCACATCTCCTAGTGGACACGATCGACCAGGCTGACCATTGATATCGGCTTCATGAGGAGACTCCAGAGCCCTGCTCATCAATAACAAAGTTAGAAGTGCACAGAAGAGCGCGAGTAGGTTTCGAAGAGAGAGAAAGAGAGGCTCGAGGCATAGGAGGTGATGGCGAAGTGCAGTTGACATCCATATACCTACCTCTACCATCCTACATACCTACCTACCTGAGTAGATCGGGAGAGAGACCGTTCGTAGCCACAAAAGGAAAGCGCGCGTCTACGGGGCGCGGAACGGGACTTCCAGGCGGGAGCAGCCTTCAGATTAGCTCAGCAGCATGTCCGTGATGCCCAGACCCTGCAGGTGAACTTTTGTGCCTGCGCGCGTGCTGAAACATCTCCTGTCGTGACCAGGGCGGCCTGATGCTGTACGGGTGACCGCGCCTTGCCTGCCTGCCTAGTATTCTAGTACCCATGGAACACCACCCAGTCCTTTGATCCTCCTTTACCCGCTATTTACACGTAATTCTCCATTCTGAGGGCTCTTCCGCGTCAACCGTTCCGAGTGGATGCCACTCGCATCCTCGCCGACAATGTCGAAGTTCACCATTGCAATCGTTGCTGGAGCTTCAGCTGCCGTGGGTGCTGCAACGACCGCTGCCATCTTCAGCTCTTCTCGACGAGAGAAACACGACCCGAACGCTCAAACCCTTGCCTCTGGCGTGGCGGCGACGCTTCCAGTATCGACGAAAACCCTCCCCTCGATCCCTTCGCCATCACCCATCCCTCGAACCGCTAGCGGCGTTCCCGTCGTTTCTCCAGTCGACCCGAGCGGACTCTTCCAGTATGGCTTCCCAGGTCCAGTCGCGGATCTACGCACCGCCGCTAGCTTGACGAGCAGCTTCAACCGAGCCACCAGCAATCCTCACTGGGTGGCTGAGCACATCACACCAGAGTCGCTCACGATGCAGGGAGGTGATAGACGGCATTCTGTCTTCGTGGAGGACAACGAAATCCCAGAGAAATTCCGCGCCAAGTTAAAGGATTACTTCCGTAGCGGGTATGACAGGGGACACCAAGTACCAGCAGCAGATGCGAAGTGGAGCCAGTCTGCCATGGATGCCACTTTCGCGTTGTCAAACATGTGCCCTCAGGTGGGAGATGGCTTCAATAGGGATTACTGGTCTCATTTCGAGGATTTTTGCCGCAGGTTGACGTCCTTCTACCCCAGCATCAGGATTGTGACTGGGCCTCTGTACCTACCCAAGAAGGATCCTGTTGATGGCAAGTGGAGAGTCAGCTACGAGGTCATTGGATCTCCTCCAAACGTCGCAGTTCCCACGCATTTCTACAAGGTTATTTACGCCGAAGATGGGAAAGCCGCAGGCAATGTAGCTCTTGGCGCCTTTGTATTACCAAACGCGGTCATCGCTAATGACAAACCACTGCAAGACTTCGAGGTTCCCATCGAGGCTGTAGAGCGAGCATCTGGACTTGAATTCACTTCCTTACTGCCTGTCCAGCGAAGGAAGAGATTATGTCAGGAGGTCAGCTGTAGTATCATTGTAAAAGAGTACGCTGAACGGCAAAAGAACATGAGAGGGCCACCACCTCAGAAGGGTCTGCCTCCCAGTACCACCATGACTGGTAGATAAATTGTACAAATAAAGTTTCTTCATTTATCCAGCATCAAAGCACTTTTCCGTTTAGTACAAATGATCTTCCCAGGGCTGACCATCATCAAAGCAGTATTGTTACATGCCTCAGTGCGTAGTGCCTCATTGCAGCATTCTAGCTTCAAAGAGCTGATTGTCCATTCCATATCAACACATATCTTACAGGTCCAAATCACCAAGAAGTAGCGAAGTCTGGCAGCAGGCACGGTCGCTGCGTCTCCCATCCCAAAGTCAATGTGCACCTAGAACACACCAGAGCCAGAGCCAGCGACGCCCTTTTGTATCTGGCTCAGATATTGTTTGCTGACAACGTTCCACGCGCCCATATATTTCTCGACGCAGGCGGTATAGCAGGTTGATTCGGAGGATGTCATGGAAGGACCGGGACTGGGGATGCAGCGCTCGAAGCAGTGCTCGTTGAGTTTCTTCGCCAATACATCAGTGGCTGTAGATCAAAAGGAAGCATCAAATACACACCTCAACTAGTAGGCGAGCATTGGAGAGGGCGGCCTGTTGCCGGACTTGCTCCATCACTTGTGTCTTTGCGTCCGCCATGGCTAACTCGATCGCAACACTCTATGGCTTTGAGATGGTCTGATGTCGAGAACGCTACTCTGGCAGTCGTTTCGCGATGAGGGGTGTTCGGCGTACTGATGATATCTGTTAGGTTCTGACTGGTGTAAGAGCAGGTACTGTACGCATTAGATGGCAGCCATACAATGCACTTTCCGGCAAGCTTTCTGCGTCCCGTCTCGGCTGCAACCGTACCGTACATACCGTACCTAGGTAAGCGCGCTTACGCGGAAATACGTTTCTCCTCGCGCTTAAGAAAGGACCTCGATAGTGTCCTGCCTGGGTGCATGAGGCAGCGTGGAATTGAAGCGTCGTGGACTTGACGCCGGCTCACCCCTTCGCCAGGGTGAAAGAATAGAAACATGGGTACCGATTCAAAGCCAGTACTTGTCACGAACGATCAGCACAGCGTCGAGACTCTATCCGAAATGAGAGCAGGTCTCAGAGACCACTTCACTGTCGTTCCCGGCCTGATACTAAGAAGCGAAGCCATAACCGGTCGAGTGTCTCCCATCTCCCAGCATATTCCTCCAAGGTGACTGTATGCAAATGGCAAGGGCAAATTGCTCGACATAGACCTTAGAGGTCTAAGTAGTCACAAATACACAAGCGAGAACGAGCAGTTTTACGGCATCGATGGGATTTCGTCTAGAGAAATTCTACTGAAGCGGGTCAAGGGACTTTGGGGTATACTCAACCCCCTTCCCAGTACGATTCAGGTTTTGGACGAGCAAACTCACGATTGTAGTCATCTACCAGTGTCAGGGAAATGTCCAGGAAATCACACATTGAAATGACTGTTGAACTCAATCCGGGCACACTGAGACCTTGTGGCTTACAAGAACTTGACTTCGAGCTCCTCAGGAAATGATGCTGTGCAAGTTAGATACCTACGTTCGTCCATGATTTGCCTGCACGGGTTATTCCTCTCCTGGACTGCTAAAGCTTCTTTTCTTTTCACTCATCACCTCAATTTGAAAGTCCACCACGTCCAACTTTCCATGTGGCAGCCATCACACTGACAGTATAGTGCGTTGGTTGGAGGGCCTTGTGGCAGGATGCTAGCGCCTCCACTGTGAACGATTATCCGACTAAGGTGACCAGTGGTGCTTTATGCCTTCAGCATAATCAGGCGTCCGGATAAAATCTGTCTGATACGAGCTACCTTTCATCAAGGCTCTCACTTCCACCACAATCGTGTTACGCACAGACAATGTTTCCAGCACAGCTCTGCTCATCGTGAGTGAAGATGTAGTGGGGGTCATTATGCACTTACATGATCAGTCAGTCAGATGTGGATCTCGGGTATGGAGAAGGAAATGTAGAAATTGAAAGTACAATTGAATGGCTTGCTCGATTGGGAGAGAGCTTTGATATTTATTGAAGCAAGCTAGGTGGTGTTATTTCCTTTTTGCTACAAATGAACATGTTAGTTGACCAATCCAGCATCCTAGCCAGTACTTGATCCACGATGCTAAATTAGCAGGCTCTTTTTCGTGCCGATTTCGTACCCAATTGATCATTAAGCACTAACATATGAATAGCACACCTTTTGAAGTAAACCAAGATATTGATTCCGAGTCTTTGTGTTGATGCCTTAGATCGATGAGGATCTTGATAGTAGGGACCATCCTCACTTTCGTGCTAATTCTGTCTGATATGGCCCCTTGGGACTCAACCCTTCAGACAGTACACACGCACAACTTGGGTGATTCCTTTCCAGTGTTCTCGGTGCCTTCAAGCCATGCAGCCATGAAAGGTGCGTCATGCCCTTTTGATTCCCACAAAAAGAGCTTTATACAAGTCACGACACCAGCTTTTGGAGCAGCATCTCCTTGGGAGGCTAGAGTCTCTCGATGGAGTGCCGCTTCAAGAGCAAGTACTTCACAAACGCTGCAACGGCGATGGCGATGCTGCTCCTTATGAAGATTACTGTGCCATTGATCATTGCCTTCGCGCCGGGGGGGCTTACGATGATGGCATTTTCACGCTGGACATCGACAGCGATGCGAAAACCGCGATCATCACTGACGAATCGACTGGTTTGAAACTCGACGGACAGAGTGGCCAATGCGGAAGCATAATGAAAGCTTAAACCAGCTCTGTGTGCCCCCTTCCAACCACAGAGACATGTGTCCTTGGCTCCGGTCCAGGCGATTTAGAACCAGAATCGAAGGACTATGGCGTAGTTTAGGTGCCTGGGCCGATACCAAATGCATGTCGTGATGAAACCTTAATGGTGAGGTTTCCGAATGCCATTCTTATAGGATTGCGACACAAACACAGTCATCGAATAAGAACTTGTCCTGGCCCTAAGACGTCACCGAGGACAAGTTTATGTGTGAATGCTTTCCATCTGGTGAACGTAGGGCGAGGGGTATGTTGTTCCACTAGTTGTAGATCAGGAGGGATTTCATTCGTTAAGGAAAGGGAAGTGTTGCAGGTGCAAACTGCAATTCATGCCATCACACCACTATTTATACGTCTTGTCTCAATGTTCTTGATCGAAATGCTTGAGGCCGTTCATCCGTCGCAATGATGGGCACCGGCCTCCTGTGGAGGGTTGTATATACTTACGATAGCTAAGTGAACGACAATTGGGTATTTCAGTCTACCTGCAAATACTTCGACTACTCGGCCAAAAGTTGATCTTTTTCAAAATCTTTGTACTTAGCACACGCCTTGAAAGATAAACATTAATTTTGGACAGCTACCTAAATAGATACTTTGAGTCTGATATAACAAACTTTTCTTGTTGGGAAGAGTATCTTAGAGGTGTTATGAGTGTCGACGATGACTCCACTCTGCTGGCACTGTTTGGCCGATGTAAGGTCAAAGTATTGAAGTATGCCCCTCAGGTCGCAGAAATCAAGACCGCTTTGCCTTTGACAGATCGCCGTGGTTGTGTAAGCTTTCTTGCACTGATCGAAACCGGTAAATGCCAACCAATGTCCCCATTGGTGGTCTTAATTTCTGAGGTGTAGCCAAAGGGTCAGTGCTATCCATCATCAATCAAGATGCCGTATCTTTCATCAGGTGTAGAGAATGAGGCATCCTATCCCTAAACGATTGGTGTCAGCTCACTTCTTCCAGCCTCGGGCATCTTCATCATAAAAGAAGAGAAGGTAACTATGCATGCGGAGCTGATGTCACATAAATCTTGGGCGTTCATTTGATACTAGCAAGTCATGGTGCTTTGAAAGCCTTGATAGCCGTCCTGATGGTTGCCCGATGGAGATGGAGTAGATGGAAAGAAAAGGGTGGCAACGAGGAATAAACAAAAAGCTATGGCGCGAGGTCGGAGGGGTATGTTCATACCTTTGTCATGTAATGGATGCATTAGCGTTGTCAGCACCTCTAGGGTAAGTCGGTGAGAGTTGGCTGCGTGCGATGTGAACAACATCTTCATCCAGCATTCTTTTCCTTTGCAGCTTTACGAGCAAGGTATCTTGCTTTGGCGTCGCTGACGTCGGCTGCACTCTTTTGGCTCTGGGCTGCCTTTGCCAATTTCACGTTCTCCTCTTCCTCTTCCTCGCGAGACCGTTTTTGACTGGCGGCAAGCTGCTCTTCCAACATACGGGTCTGCCGCTCTCTCTGGGACTGTTGATTGGCGGGATCTCTGCGCGGGACAAACGACTGGTGAGGACTTCGAGAAGTCGACTTCAAGTGATCTGCATTGCCCTTTCCAATATCCCCAGCCCGACCAGACGGTGCAATATTGAGACCAGCAGAGAGCAATTGACGCTTATCAGTGATCTGACCATCTTCATTCACATTGACTTTGATTCCTTTAGCCGCGAGTTCAGCCGCTAGATCTGCATCGGTCCTGGACCGAACCGTAGCATCTGACTTGAGAAGATCGCCATGCTTTTCAGCCCTCTCAACGCTTTCAACAGTTTCCTGATGTTGGCGATCTGCAGCATCCATCAAGTTCTTGAAGAAGCCTTGCATGCCACCTCCTTGTCTTCTCCGCTGGTCTTCCTCAGCAGCGGCCTTCTTTCTCTCCTCTTCTTCAAGGAGCCTTGTTTCCTGTTGTTGAGCTTTGTACGCACTGGTGACGAACTTTTCCTTGTCGATGAATTCGTCACCTTCATTCTCACGTTCTTTCTGAAGCAGCCTCTCCTTGGCAACTAACTGATCCTGCTTTCGCCTGGCAGCGGATTCCATCAGGTTGTTGATGTACTTTGGTTTACGCTCAATGGCATCTTGTCTGGCTACAGCTTTCTTGGCTTCCATGACAGTTGCTTTTGCATCATGAAAGGAGTCGTAGTCAAATATCGTAGGGTCAATCTCCTCAGCTTGCTTCTTTCGACGACTAGCCATAGCATTCGACGAAGCATCGGCTTTGATAGTATTCTCATCGTCGTCGTCATTGTTGTGAACTGTTGCTTTAGAAAGCCCGCCAAGTGGTTTGGTTAGCCCTTTCCTAGAACTCTGTGTGTGGCCAGCTTGGTTGCGTGGACCAATAGATGAGACGGCCTTCTCATGTGGCTTCGGCTTTTGAGAGACTTCATCATCTCCATCATCGAGGTCATCAAAGACTGACCTCTTGGGAGGTGGTGCAGCTTTTTTACCAGTCAGGTTGAGACCGTATTTTAACGACATTTTCTTCCAAGATGTAGTCGCAAGTGTTGGAAGGTGCGGCGAGACACCTCGAATGTCCGCTATGCCAAGATCTATATGTATCACGTGATATCGCGTTTGGAGACGTGTCGTCACGTGTATCTAATCAGGCAGCCGTGGCGCGTTTGGCTGGTCGCAAAGCGGTCATTATCCGAAGCCTTGTCATCAAGCTACCTAGGTAGGTAGGTATATTAATTCAAAGCCACCGTGCATTCAAAACGTAGGACGAGATCGCACACTTCTGATCTTCCTTCTTTGGCTGGTGAAGCCTTTTCCATCATCTACTGAAGCTTACTTAAATTCCAGATGGCCGAAGCAGAAAAGCCGTACGACCGCCCACCCGGGGACGACGATGATGACGATGAGGAAGGAATTGATGAAAGTGGATACAAGACCGTTAAAGATGCGGTGTTGTTTGCAATTGATGTATCTGAGTCTATGCTGACAGAGGCGCCTAAAAATGATTCAAAGAAAGCCGATGCAGCACTCTCGCCCACAGTGGCGGCATTGAAATGTGCATATGCCCTGATGCAACAACGCATCATCAGCAACCCAAACGACATGATGGGCATACTGCTATTTGGAACCGAGGAGAGCAAATTTCAAGATGCTAATCCAGAGTCTGGTAGAAGTGGGCTGCAGTATCCTCATTGCTACTTACTAGACGATCTGGATGTGCCCGCCGCTGCAGACGTGAAGGCCCTTAGAGATCTTGTCGAAGACGAGCAAGACTCCCGCAAGCTCCTCAAACCTAGTAAAGAGGAGGTGAGCATGGCGAACGTCTTGTTCTGTGCGAATCAAATCTTCACCACCAAAGCGCCGAACTTCTCTAGTCGACGACTATTCCTAGTGACCGACAACGATTACCCTCACAGGAATAATAGAGACGCCCGCAACAGTGCCGCAGTACGTGCAAAAGATCTATACGATCTGGGAGTTACCATTGAGCTGTTCCCAATTTCCCACCCGGATCGTCAGTATCAGTTTGACCGTACGAAATTTTACAACGATATCGTCTATTCTTCAACACCAACGGATCCAGAAGCACCTGCTCCTCTCATACCAGATATCAAGCCTGTCTCTTCGAAGGACGGGATCACCCTATTGCAATCGCTTCTTTCAAGCGTAGCCTCCAGATCGGCACCAAAAAGGGCATTATTTTCAAATTGTCCTCTTGAAATAGGGCCTGGCCTCAAGATTGGTGTTAAAGGGTACATTCTTTTCAAACGCCAAGAACCCAAGCGGACTTGTTTCATATACCTTCCCGAAGATGAGGAACGGCCTCAAATCGCGGTAGGCAAAAGCGAACTCATGGCTGACGACACTGCACGAAGCGTTGAGAAGAGCGAGGTCAGGAAGGCCTATAAATTTGGTGGTGAAACAGTTTCCTTTTCCACAGAAGAGATGGCGAAGATCCGTTCTTCGTTCGGCGACCCTGTCATTCGGTTGATTGGATTTAAGCCGTTGAGCATGCTTCCCAGTTGGGGTACCACGACCAAGAGCACATTCATTTACCCATCAGAAGAGGATTTTGTGGGAAGCACACGAGTATTTGCATCCCTACACAAGAAGATGCTGAAAGATCAGAAAATGGGTCTAGTTTGGTACATACCACGTCGAAATGCAGTACCTGTCCTTGCGGCGTTACTGCCTGGAGTAGAAGTGAACGACGATGAGACAAGAGAACAATTGATGCCACCGGGGATGCACATCCACCCTCTACCATTCGCAGACGACATTCGTCAGCCGCCTACCGTAAACCTAGTCCGAGCCCCAGACCGTGTCGTGGATGCAATGAGAATGATCGTCCAGAATCTGCAACTCCCACAAGGAAAGTACGACCCTCGGAAATATTCCAATCCAAGCCTTCAATGGTTCTATAAGATTTTGCAAGCCCTTGCGTTAGAGGAAGACGTTCCCGATGCTGAGCAAGCCAAGAAGAGCGACAATACCATCCCTCGCTATCGTCAAATCAACAAGCGTACCGGCAGCTATGCCCAGGCGTGGGGAGACGTTCTGGAAGAGGAGTTCCAAATCTGGAGTAAGGAGAATGTTGCAAGTGTCAACAAGCTTCCAAGTGGTGCTAGCAAACGTACGCAAACTTTAGCGAATACCACGCGTACAGGCAACGCTTCCAAGAAGACCAAGCAAGAAGAGGGTGAAGGCGTGATAAGCATTGGAGACATGCGCAAAGCGGTCGAGAAGAACCAAGTCGGCAAATACACGATTCCGCAGTTGAAAGCATTTCTGCAAAGCAACAACGGAGAGATGAGCTCGACGAAGAAAGCTGACATTGTGGACGACGTAATGCGATATTTTGAGACAAGAATGAATATTGACTAGGGTTGAAGTGACCTGCTTTTGTAGGTGCAAATGCGCAATTCGAGCCATTGCATCGTGAAAGGAGATTGTGCGCGCGGATCTGCTATGTAAAGATATATTTAATGAAAACCCATATGCTAATTCTACGGTAAACAGCCGTGGAGTGTATGGTGTTCCTTCAACTTCCATACGACAGCACCAACAACTTCACCGCATTGATGTCAAGCAGGAGGGACATGCTCCATGAAAACCAGATCGAAAATATTTCTACATGGTACACCCGACTGCAACAATGGCGAGCTTATCGAGCCACGGCTCATAGAGTAACAGCTTCGTTGTTTTGTTCACGTCCACCAGCGAAGAACTTCTTCTGAGCGAGGCACTTCTCGCTCGTGCAGCCGGGACACCTGAGTCCCATCTGTCTCGAGCACAGCTCACCACTGTCCAAGTGTGACGAGGCCAGGTCTGCCAGTGCACGGATGAAGGTAGGGCTGCCGTTCAAGCTCTCAGCTCGTCTGACCCTTCCGTCCGCACCAAGCTCATTGGCCTCGTGGATCACTTCCTGATCGATCTCGAAGAGGGTCTCGATATGGTCTGATGTGAAGGCGATAGGGATGAGCACGAGGTCCTTCTGGCCCTTCTTGATCAGATTTGGAACCGTCTCTGCCGTCTGGGCACCCAACCAGGCGGAAGGCCCAACCTGCGACTGCCATACCAGCCTGTAAGGGTTTCTGAAGCCTAGACGCTGCTGCACCGCCCACACTGTTGCTGCGACCTCCGATGGGTATGGATCGCCACGGTTGACGACGCTCATGGGGAGGGAGTGTGCGCTGTAGAGCAAGACGACCGAATCCCGGACCTCTTCTGGGTAGGTCTTAAGAACAGCTTCAATGTTCTCTGCGAAAGCCTCGACCAAACCTGGATGTGTCGGCCACCTGTCGATAACGCTCCATTGGATCGCACCCTCGTCGCTGGCGGCGTCGAGACTCTTGTTCCGGCTAGGGCTCTCCATGCGCTGCCTCCATTTCCACAGTTCATTCAGACTTGAGCCTGTTGTGCTGCAGCTGTATTGAGGATACTGTGTAAAGGCAACAGCTCGTCCTCCCCTGCCTTTTCCAAAGCCATCCTCCAACAGCTTCGCGTACATCTCTTCCGTCAATGGATCTGCGTACCGGAACGCAACATATGGCTTGTGCGGTGCAGACTCCGGGCGTTCCTTGTCGAGAATCTTGCACATCTCTTCCGCCTGGTATTCGCTCCATTTTCGAATTGGGCTGCCACCTCCAATGTCGGCATATTGCTTCTTGATCTTAGGCGTCCGTCGACGACTGATCAGGGGGCCGAGATAGTTTTGTAGAGGTCCGAGGGGGATCAGATCGCCATCGGCGAAAAGTCTACTCAGAAAGTCACCCACTTCGTCTGTCGTCGAGGGACCACCCATGTTCATGAAGACCATTGCGGTTGGGCCATTCTTCGATGTAGAATCTTGTGTGACGGGAGGAACAGGCGTTGCGAGCGACCGGGTCTGCGAAAGTGTGGAGGGTGTCCATCTCGTCGGGCGATGCTGTAGATGTTGGATCTGGCTGGGAGAGGCGCGCTTCGTGAGCGCCTGCAATGGGCGTTGGACTGCACTCATTGTAGTGCTGTCCTCAAGGGTTGCACTTTGTGAGAAAATGTGGAGATGTCAATAACGGCCACAGAACGAAGCAGAAGGAGACTGAGCTGTGCAATTGAAGTAAGAATCAATTGCCAGCTGTTGACAAGTATTGCTATTATGGCAATGGAAGTCAGACTGGCCAGCTAACCGTCTACCTAGCTCGATCTGATCTTCGCTTACCAGACTGGCGATTCTGCTCGCAGGATAAGCTTAAATTCTGACCTCATCATCGGCATCTGCCCAGCGGATCGAGCCGGCAGACGTCTCGCTGTCCAATCCACGTTTCTGGAAATCAGCCCAGCCAGTGGTTCGATAGATTAGATGAAATCTGATAGTGGCCACTCACTTCGCCATTATGGTTCCTTTTCGCTAACTCGGCTTTCAGCGGTAGGTAAGATGTTTGGCTCCACATCGAACGGGCTCAATAACACCGACTTTAGCAGAGGCATTCGTGATGTGAGTTCAGAATGCTGTGATCCGGTTCTTTCAATACAGTCTCGCAAGCCGCAAGCACTGATCTGGCAGTGGTATCATATAGAGCAAGGTATCCTACCTCGGCATTTCCATATGTAGATACTGCTGTAAAGGCCGTAGACACGTGTCTGGAAAAGAACGGGCCCATGGTTTCGTTGCTGTCAAAAATGTCTGCTAAAGCAACGAGGCGGGGCCGGAATCTGACCGGTTCTGGACGGATCACCAACTAGCTGGATGTCCTGCATTTAGGGCGTCACCAGTCAGGTCAGCTTCTGATCATATCAGTCATAGGATACGGCTACTCGCTACACGTTATACCTGAACCGCTGCATGAGCATTGATATGGCGGAGCAAAATCCAGGGATGTCTCATAACAAAGCCAGGGCACTGCGTGGAGAGCTTTACTATGCCTTCACACCAGAGCTTACAGGGGAAAGGCTGCGATGCCTCCAGGCCTGCGAGAGGTTCAACAAAGCAGGCCGTACTACCAGAAGAAAGCAGGTGCAGATGTGGCGAGAGTGAGTATCCTTTCGCCGTCCCATACATCGGGTCGGCTCTGTGACGGGGTACTACACCTAAAGCATACCGTATTCGATCGATCAGATACAGGACCGCTAATTGTGCTCTGGAACCCAGCATTGTCAACGACAAAACTCCTCTACCAGACGAAGCAGCGACAGCGGAGGAGGATGAGGATCTCCTCGCGGAACATCCATGGGTCGAGCCGCCAATCCACATCGACTATGGCACCAACGTCCACCTTGCTGACAATGTCTTCATCAACTTCAACTGCACCATCTTGGATACATGTAAGGTGACAATCGGGTCGCGGACGCTGATCGCGTCGAATGTGAGCATATACTCGGGAACACACCCTCTCGACCCTGATGTGCGGAACGGCACCAAGGGTCCCGAATCGGGTAAGGAGATTCACATTGGTGAGGATGTGTGGGTTGGGGGCAATGCGGTGATCTTACCCGGCATCACAATCGGAAATGGTGCTGTAGTTGGTGCCGGAAGTGTAGTCACCAAGGTATGTAGGGTGTCATCCTATCATCCGGCGCGAGAGTATGGGCTCTAACGGACTTGGGGATTTGGAGCTTGAGCTTCAGCTTGTGAAAAATGCTAACAATCTCGTAGGATGTTCCACCGTACAAGGTAGTGGCTGGAAATCCAGCGAGAGTGCTTAGAGACGTCCCCAGAGGAACAAAGGAAGAGATTACCAGCGGTGCGGTGGCGGCTTTAGAAAGGGATGCTGCTGCAGGTCTATGACGGCAGTAAACAGGAGCAATGCAAAGCTGGATCAATTGATCTGCCAGTCCTTCCATCATACAAACTGCTGTGTCATCGTCGTCGTAAAACATCCGTATCGACCTAGAGAGAGCGATCATGCATGATAAGTAGTGCTAGAAATCATTCGAAAAACAGTAGATGGTATTGGTCTGTTGCATCCATTAAGGTATAATTTTATGTCTATAAGTGACAGCATATTGCATAAAATCGCTAGTGAGGAGTGCCGTTTTATTTTAAATGATCAAACGATGCGAGTTTGTTGGTAATCCTAGCTTGTAGCTGACTGCCCAGGAACTTGTTTTACAAACGAGGGCAATGCTATGGTTAGAATTTTCGGCACCGAAAACAATCCAAAAATGATCCCCCTGATATGCGGCCCCGAATGTAATGCAGGCTTGGAGATATTTGCTTCCATTATTACCATACTTTACCGACATGTCCAAGAGCAAGAGGCCCCTCGGACTGGCGAGTATTACATAGGCACCCAACGGTACTTGAAGTACGTTCCATATGCCGGTTGGAGATGCGTGACGCCCGAACGGCGAGGAGCCCGCTCGCACCTCCACCCCTGCAGCAACGTATCGCGCTGCCGGTATCATAACGTCACCACTTGTGTTTCTGAGGCGTTCCGCCTGTGCACAACACGGCTGTCGTCGGAGACGGAATGCTGTTTCCACGCCGTGTAGACGTAAAAGTCCTGCGCATCAAGAGGCTCTATGCAAGGCCTCCCCAGGGCGGCACCTCCAATCGCTGCCAAACTCCGCTCTCCAGTGTCACTAATTTAGCGCATTATGTATCTCGATCCATTTCCAATCAAAGATAGGTAGGCAGGTAGGTAGGTAGGTAGGCAGAGATAGGTCGTCAGTGGTGCATCCACGTCGTAGTCGACTTGAGCAACACATGATAGCTTTCCTATCTCTGACAGTGCACTCATCATCCCCACTGTCCGTTCTTCCAACCTTCGCTCGCACATCCAATTGCTTTTCAAGTCAACTAGCAGCTGGGGGTGTCGGACGTGATGACGACAATTTGATAGCATAACGAACCACTCGCTACACCCACAACCCGCGGCAATCGCTTAAGCCAGTCGAATCTGAATCCTGACATCCGCGTCGATTGCAACACAGTTGCACCCATTACAACATGGACACCACAGACGCGGCTTTCGAAGCCGAAGTCGAGCTAGATCAAGAGGCATTGGTACAAGAGCGAGCTGTGCGGGACACGAACCGAGGCAAGAAGGCCGCAAAGGCAGCCAAAGGTGGCGTTGAGATCGATCAGGCGGAAGACGATGCGGCAACCTCAAACGACGAGACATCACCATTGCTACCGAACCAAGAACGGGACGATGGGTCGGAATCCTGGAAAGACGGCGTCGAGGACTTCTCACATCTTCCCTGGTGGAATCGGCCTTCGAGTTACTGGATATTGGGGCCATTCCTGATCATGGCGCTGGCCTTTGGCGGTACCGTCACTCCCAAGATCAATTTGATCTTGGAGCTCATCTGTCGAGAGTATATCAATGAGATGGCTGTCAAAGACCCGCTCCTGCGCCTCCCAGCGGTGGACTTTGGAGGTGGTGATAACAACCAATGCCGAGTTCCAGAGGTGCAGTCGCGAGTAGCCACCTTCACACTATGGTGTGGTGTGCTACAGGGCCTGCTGTCTGCCCTGGCAGCACCAAAGCTTGGAGCGCTGTCAGATCGATACGGTCGGAAGTCCATCCTCATGCTGACTGGTGTCGGCATGATCCTAGGTGAGCTCATTACCATAGCTGCCGCACGCAACCCTGAAACCTTCCCGGTCGGCTGGATGCTCCTGAGCTACGCACTGGATGGGTTGACAGGCTCTTTCATCGTGGCAATGGCCATTGCGAACTCGTACGCTGCGGACTGCACCGCTCCGGCCTCGCGCAATGTTGTTTTTGGATACTTCCATGGCTGTCTCTTCACAGGTCTCGCGCTTGGACCCGTCGTCGCAGGCTACATAGTCAAGGCTTCCGGCACGATTGCAACTGCCTTCTATGTCTTACTAGGCGCACACTGCTTCTTTATCTTGTTCATCGCCGCATTTGTGCCAGAGTCACTCAGCAAGAAGAGGCAACTCGCAGCTAGGGAGAGACATAGACTCTGGGTCTCTGAGATGGGTCCGCAGATGGATTGGATCAACAGCCTCCGGAAGTTCAACATCCTCGAGCCGTTGAAGATCCTCTGGCCATCGGGCGAAGGCAGTAGCCCTCAGCTCCGCCGTAACCTCGTTGCTCTGGCCGCGGTCGATACGATCGTGTTTGGTGTGGCGATGGGAAGCCTCACGGTGGTCATCATCTATACGAACTACCAGTTTGGATGGAATACGTTCGAGACATCGCAATTCATGTCCATCGTGAGCAGCTGCCGCGTAATCTGTCTTGTGATCGTTCTGCCTCTCATCACCCGGCTTGTCCGTGGACGCGATGGTGGGCTATCAAAGCAGCGCACCAGCGGTAGCGACCTCTTCGACCTCTCCATGATCCGCCTATCCATCTTCTTCGACATCTTAGGCTACTTGGGTTACACTCTCGCAAGAACCGGACCGCTGTTGACGCTGTCAGGGTGTGTCGCCGCTATTGGCGGAATGGGTTCTCCGACACTGCAGTCTGCCCTTACGAAACACGTCCCTGCTAATCAGACAGGTCAACTCTTGGGCGCCATAGGGTTGCTCCACGCTCTCGCCAGGATCGTCGCTCCCGCAGCTTTCAATGCTATATACTCTGCTACAGTAGGCAAGTTCACACAGACGGTCTTTCTCTGTCTGACGGTGACATTTGGCGTGGCTTTCGTCCTAAGTTGGTTTGTCCGACCGCATGGTACGTATAGAACCCAACGATAATTTGATGTCGGTCTTCAGTGATTGGTATGCTGACCAGAGGCGAACTACAGTCTATTTCGATGAGCACCAGCAGCAGACTACGGAATGGGATGAAGGTACAGGTAGGACAGATAACGTGGCACCGTCAGAGCCTAGTCGTCGTGTCCCAATAGCGCAGTCGGTTTCGGCTGCCGTGATGAGTGTTCTAGCCGCCTTGCATCTGGTGTCGCCGCGGTCAGAGACTGAGGAGTGAATGATCTGGGCCGAAGACCAGGCTACATCACCACCACCACCACCACCGCTAGACGAACCTCAGCCTTTCATTCAGCGTGTAGATACCTACCTTTGCTTACTTAGGTACCCTACCCTATACCTAATTCTCTTGAGCATTCAATTATACAGACATGACACAATCTGGCATCTCGGTTCTGGATTATAGCGATGGAGACTCACGCCCTGCCACATGTAGTAGTGGGAGGGAATCAGCAGGCAGTTGGGGTACCAAACCCCACCGACGAGAGCCTGGTGTTGGTGCTGGTGCTGATGCTGGTGCTGATGCTGTTGTCCATATGGGCTGTACCAGACAGCAACTACCTAAAACGGCCCAAGATGGCACCCCTCGACCCAAAAAAAAAAAAAAAAAAACCTGGGGAGAAGAGGATCCGGGCAACAGCGTGCCAGCACTCGATCGTGCAACGTTACAGGTCTTTGTGACGGATTTGGTGGGCAGCGCCTTGCAGCCCATGGCTTGGAGCAGGTGGCGTGCCTGGCATGGGCTTGCCTTTAGCCCATACAAGCGTGGGACCAACCCAAATCTACCGCACACGAGTGCCCAGTGGTTCTTGCTGTGCCAGTCAACAGGTAAGTAGGTAGGTAGCCTGCCTGTATAACGTGAAGCGTCTCTCGCTGGGGAAAGGAAAGTGACAGGTGCAAAAAGGACGTACGAAGACGAGAACAAGCGCCCGTGGCTGCAGCCGAACAAATGGACCAGGCTTTGACCAGTCAGCGAGCTTCATAGCCAGCGTACCTCGTAGTATACGTACGGTATGCCCTTCACGAGCAACCTCCACCCCTCGTGTTGTTCGCACGGAGGCGAATGGGCCAGGGCTCGGTCGCTCGTGTGACAGGTGCTGCAGGGCTTGACGAACAAGGATGAAACGAAGGAAAAGACGGCTTGTATGGAGGCTGGGCAGGCCATCATCCCTACCTTTTACCATTACCATACGGTGGTAGCAAGGTAGCCGTCACCATGGACAGGGCAACGACTGGGCAGGTTTTGATTTCACGGTAGCATTGATGTCGCTGTGATTGATGGCATTGGGCCAGACGAGGAACAGATGGCAAACAGCAAAGCGCAACTTTTGGGTATCAGCATAGGTACCTAGGTAGTTGGGGTGGGTACTGAAGCGTGATACTGATTTTATTACAATCGCATCCGTGGTCGTGAGCCTATCGTCAACCCGTATACAGCGATGCATGTCCCATGAGAGAGAAAGAGTAATATTGTCCATTTCGTCGCCTTTGGATCCAGACAGATGCTATTTCTGTGCGGGCGACCTGTATAAAGGTGTTGGTAACGATTGGCAGGCGGAAACGGAGGTGGCTCGCAAGTGGATAAGGTAATGATGACAGGGCTAGATTAGATGGAAATGCGCACAATTTGATTATCGCTGGATTGGATGGTTTTGTCAGATGAAGCACAGGCAGGACATATTCTAAATACTACCTAGGTAGACAGCGTGTATCAGTCTCTTTGTCTGGTAGAGCAGAGAATAGTAGAGTGAGTACCTACCTACCTATACCTATACCTATACCTGTACCTACATGCCTACCTAGCAGTACCACTCAGCACCTCGGTACTACTTGTTACTTTTAGCAGTAAAGTAGGAGGAGAGTTTTAATTGTTCTCCATTGCTTTGCCGTCCCTCGACGCTCGATCGCTCGCTCGCTCCACCTACCATCACTCCCTATCCTATACCTTTATCTTACCTTTACCATACCATACCATACCTTACCTTACTGTGTACCTTGTCTACAGCACCTTGCCTCGCCTTACCTAACCACACTCACTACTGTATACTGTACGTCGTGTTTCTCTCCCCTCTGCCTGTGTGTGCGTTCGTTCGTTCGTTCGTTCGTTCGTGCGTGCGTGCGTGTGTGTGTATGTGCGCGCGCGTGTGTGTGTGTGCGTACGTACGTATGTGTCGCTTCTTCTCCCCTTTCCTCTCTCCCTCTCTCTGCCTACTCCCACTCCATATCTGCTACTGCAATTAATCTGTTGCCTCATTCTTCCATCCACCACCACCACCAACTACGCTCCCCTTTCCATTCCCCTTCCCCTCCAAACCCCATCCCACCCACCCTCCCTGTCGAATTTCATCTCGCTCCTCATCAGCATCGTCGTCATTGGCATTATCTCATCATCTACTCTCCTCTTCTTCAACCATAGCGCTACGTCGAATTTAAAAAGCTCACCACCAATAGCCTTTGCCTACACCCCCTCCCACACAGCATCTTCTCTGATATTCTTCGCTCGAGCTGGACCCTGAATCCGCGCAATCCGACTACAACCGTTCTTGCTCGTCTCTCTGTGTCTAATTGGATCCATCCTCGCGTTGGATTGTTACATACAAGTCACTCGATATCTCGTTCAGCCGTGAAGTGGAGAGGATACACCCTCGTACTGTCTGGAGACGCTCAGCCTACATCAGAGTGCCTGTCGCCGCAGCTTCACCTCACCTCACCTGATCTCATCTCTTCCGCACGCCTTGCCGCACTGTTGTCTTATGCCAAGCAGGGCTTGTCGTTGGACCTGTCCCGTGGCCCAGAAAGAGTCGGAAGTCACAATACGCATAACACTTCCCATCACCTAAGGCTGCGTGCTGTCTCTGCCTCTGCATCTGCCTCTGCGCTATAACAACCCGTGTCGTCACAACCTCACCCTTTCTCCTGTCAGCCCACCATGGCACCAGGAACACGACCAGACTACAAACTGAACCTAGAAGGCTTACCACAGCTCAGCATGGGAGGTCCTAGGTCGGCCAATACATCCAATGCCAACTCTCCAATTGACACGCCTGCTGGTTCAGGCCTGAGATATCCGTTGGGGAATGGCGCAACTGCTCAGGCTGGTACTGGGCGTGCTGGAGCTGGCTCGCCTTCCAAGGATTTTGGTGGGAGCCGCCTTTTTCCGAAACGGTAAGATCACACTCGACCACACATCGTATTGCTCATGCAGTCTCTGACTTTCCTCTGTGCCAGTGCGAGAGAGATTCAGGCTCAGGAGGGTGTCTCGCCTTCTATATGGGGTCCACCTACCGCCAGCGGTCATTCTACTCCTCTTCGAGAGACCATTCCTGAATCCCCTGGTAGCGATAGCTTCCCTGACTTCAATGCTGATACTGCTACAACCGGCGTCGCTCCTTCTGCCATGGCCTCGCACTCGGCCAGACGAACCCGCGCCGGCACCGTTCCCTCTCGTTTCCCCCCCATCAGTTCCCTGAACAATTCTCAGACCTCATTGGCCGCCAAACCCGGTCGCCATACATCTTCCTCGAGTCCCAATGCAGGCACGCCGCCCCATTCCGACCTTCCCACCACTGCAAGCACACCGCTCGGCAGTGCTGCTCTCCTCTCTCGATTACGGGCTGGCTCAATGCCGCAAAGAAGCAGCCAATTGACTAGTTCAGGCCCTTTCGGTTCATCTGTATTTGCGAGCAACTGGCTCGCCAGTAGGGATAGAGCCAACACCCTTCAAAGCATTCGCTCTTCCGACGCGCCATCCTCTCCAAGGGAATCTCCCGCCGACAATGATGTCAGAACTCTCGACTACTTGGGTTTGGTAGACAGCCCACAGTATGGGATGGCCAACATGTCCAGGGAAGAGTTGGAGGCAATGATCAGGCAGCGACAGCAAGCGCCTTCAATCGCTGACATGGCCGCGATGAACTCGTTCAAGAACACTGCAAATCGCTTCAGGTCTTTTTCGGTGAATGCCAAAGAGAAGTATAATGATGGTGACGAAGACGATATGGATCAATACTCGCAGATGATGTACAGTGGTCAGCTCACGCCTTCAGCCGAAAGTGCTGCTGCCCAGGCAGCCGCCATTCAAGAGGCTGTCCGCCAGCACAACCTGGAGGTACAGGCTTTTGCAAACTTCGCCAGTGCGAACAGACCACGTGCTCGCACTGCAGGCGTACTGGATTCACCCTCCTCGAGAGTGCTCAAGAGCTACATGCCGACACCATCAAGGCTGGGCGATTCGAGCCTCATTGCATCGGATCTACAGAGCAACGATGGTTCGGATTACGGAAACCTTGCCAGTGCTGTGCAGAGCATGAGCATTGCCGCCAATGCTCCCTACGATGCCGGTCTAGATGGGTCGCTGGAGACGCCGACAAGGTCACTCTGGCTGGGAAATATTCCGTCCTCTACAACAGTCTCCTCCTTGAATGTTTTCTTCGGCCAGTTTGGGCCTATTGAATTCGCCAGGGTGTTGACGCATAAGAGCTGTGGCTTTGTGAACTTCGAGACTCTAGCTTCTGCAATCACGGCCAAAGCCCAGTGCAATGGTAAAGAGATCTTCCCTGGCTGTGGGCCGATTCGCATCGGATTCGCGAAGGAGCAGTCGGCTTCCAACACACCGGGTGCAAATGGTGCTTTCCCTTCTCCCAGCCCAGACCCCTTTGTCGCCAAGAGCAGCAAGATGGCAGCTTCAGGCAACACCATCAACGCCGAGACTGCGGCCGCTGCTCTCGTAACACCAGATCTCACCGAGCATGCAGATGAGGTACTCAGCATTGTCCAAGAATTTGGAGCCGGACCAGAAGATCAAGAGTTGATCGCTGCCAACTTCGAAAGGGCCATGAACTACGACGGCTATATCGCCGAGATCCCCTCAGTGCCCGAACCGAATCATAACCGTGTGCACGATGCTCCCAGACTGCGTGAAATCCGTAAGAGGATTGACAACTCTTCGATCTCTCCTATGGAGATTGAGGCCATTGCAATTGAGATGCTTCCTGAAATTGCCGAACTGGCATCGGATTACCTGGGTAACACCGTTGTGCAGAAGCTGTTCGAGAACTGCACCGAGGAGACGAAACAGGCAATGCTGACCGAAATCGCTCCTCATCTTGCCGAAATTGGTGTTCACAAGAATGGTACCTGGGCCGCACAGAAGATAATCGACGTTGCTAGGACCCCAGATCAGATGCAAATGATTGTTGATTCTCTACGCCCTCACAGTGTCAACCTCTTCTTGGACCAATATGGAAACTACGTCATGCAATGTTGCTTGCGCTTCCAATCTCCGACCAACAGCTTCATCTTCGAAACCATGGTCAACAAGCTGTGGCCCTTGTCCCAAGGTAGATTCGGCGCGAGAGCCATGCGTGCTTGTCTTGAAAGCCACTTCGCAACGAATGAACAGAAACGACTAATGGCTGCTGCAATCGCGCTACACAGTGTTCAGCTTGCTACAAATTCCAATGGCGCTCTGTTGTTGACCTGGTTCCTTGACACATGCACTCTACCGCGGAGACGATCTGTCTTGGCCCCGAAGCTGATCCCACACATCGTTCATCTGTGTACTCACAAGGTTGCATACTTGACAGTCCTCAAAATCATCAACCAGCGCAGCGAACCACAAGCACGTGACAGCATCCTGAAGGCGCTGTTTTTTGATGAAAAGACTCTGACTGACATCGTCAGCGATCAAGCATGTGGGGCTACATTCATCTTCAAAGTCCTCACCACCCCCTTCTTAGACGAAGCTCTCCGTCCAGAATGTGTGGAAAATGTGCGGAATGCACTGCTGAAGCTCAAAGCCCAGCCTTCACAAGGCTATAGGCGGCTGATGGACGAAGTGGGACTTTCCTCTCGTCATGGACCTGCATCTAACGGCAACGAAGCCAGATCGAGCTCCAAGAACAGAGGTTTGAACGGTCATCTGCCTAACTTAGACACCGGCTCAAATGGCTTTGGAGGAAGATCCTACGCGTCCATGACACCTCAGCACCACGCGATCGGCTCTGATCTTTCACGCGCCATGAGCATCGAGTCCAATGGGTTCGACGCGTATGGCAATGGTCTTACCACCCCTCAATTTGCCCAAAGCCCTTCGATGTCGAGCGCTGGTATGAGCCCCATCAACCCGCAGCTACAGTACCAGCAGGCTATGCTTGCGCAGCACTCTGCCCAGATCCAGCAACGGCCACCAGGCTTCTACGGTAATCCAGGGGCCCCAACTCAAATAGGTGCTGACCCATACCGTCAAGCCGTGGGTGGTAGCCCCATGGTACCTGGACTGCCAGGTGGGCATCAGACCCCACCAAGTGGGCCTGCATATGGCGCGCCGCCGCAGATGATGGGTGGAATGGGACCAGGGTATGGACAGTACGTTGGCGTACCGCCTTACTATTCCCAACAGGGACATATACCGCAAGGAGGCCCAGCCGGCGGTAGGCGTGGCAGGGTAAGCATCTCAAACAGCAGCCGTCCCATTTAAGCGTGACTTGAGTGACTGACATTGGCACCAGCGTTGAGTGCGTCTATGTGAAGCGAGACAGTGCATCGTCCATTCTACATTGCTTTTCTGTTGTTCGACTTCTGCTACTTGGTGGATGGCGTACCGTTCACATAGGGACTACATTTTCGTGTATAAAGTTGTCAACCTATCTGCACTCGCAATCCACCGGCTGGACCGTGTGCAATTATTGAATGAAGAACGGGAGCATCTACAGCAGTTCAAAAAGTACATCTCGAGATTTTCGAGACGAAACGGATGAACCTTTGGATGCTTTATCCCGTCTCTTGGAGGGGGGACCGATTTAACGGAGGCATCTGAAGTTTATGTGAGGGAGTGGGAAAAGATGGACTTGAAACAGACAAAATTCGCTTCGATCATGCAATGGTGCAGTGTTGGGCATGGATGATACGATTCGATCACATACAACCTGTGGCCGGCTTTATAGTAGTCAAATGTTACGCTTGTATTGACTTGTGAGATCATTTGAGGATGCGCGAGGCATATGCATGGTTCGCTCTTCTAAAGCGGTATACAGGATGTGAAGAATGTGGCGAGCTATTTCATTAATCTGCGACTCCTCGGTAAGTCGATAGAGTAGGACGTGCTGTCGGCAAGTCAGATAACGTTATGCACACTCACACGCCCACGCACAATGCACAGTGCAGCAGTTGCCGAAAGCGGAGCCTGCCGGGCAGTGACCTCACCATGCACCCTCCCGATGACGTCGGCCGGATCGGGAGGCATTGGACTTGGAGTTGGCTGGGAGCTGAAGGTTGCCGTTCACACCCAACCCACATGTGTGACAGTCCGCCCAAGTTGGACGGTGTGCGGAGGAGTGACGGATGCAGGCGGAATGGGGTTTGTGACCTCCAGGTGCTTGCGATTGCATGACAGCTCAGGCGGGTAGGCAGGTATATATTATCGCCAGCCTGCTTGTTCGTCTCCTCTACCTTGCATACCTCCAATCAACACCGCTTTCTTCCTCTTAGACACTCTCCTCTTCTGCATTCGTCTTGCCTTGATCTTCTCCTGGGCTCATATTCTCGTACTGTGTATCCAAAAGCTATAATTGCCTGCTAGATCCAGCCCTCGAAGCTTCCGGGAGCTTGTTATCTTTGCCTCGATCTGATCGCTGTAAACATCGACCTTCTTGCTCTATAATTGTACCACGCGCTACAATGGCCACGTCAAAAGCCGGATTCAAGCCTGAGAAGAAGATCGAGCTCTTCTCTGGCACTTACTTCGGTGCCTGCACGCTCGGTGGAATCATCGGTAAGAGCCCCCAAAGGTCCTGAGCTGCTGATCGCATGGACTCTTCTCTGCCTCTCTTCCCACAACCCACGCGAGCCGCGAGGGCTGACCAAGTAATGCTTGTATCCTTATAGCTTGCGGTCCCACACATACATCCGTCACACCCCTCGACCTGGTGAAATGTCGGCGACAGGTGGATGCCAACATCTACAAGTCTAACGTGCAGGCGTGGCGCACGATCTATTCCAAGGAAGGGCTTCGAGGGGTCTTCTTCGGCTGGTCGCCCACGTTCGTGGGATACTCTCTGCAAGGAGCAGGGAAGTACGGGTTCTACGAGGTGTTCAAGTACTACTACGGCGAGAAGCTGTTCCCAAATGCCAACAAGACGGTAGTGTACATGGGGGCGTCTGCGTCGGCAGAGTTCCTGGCCGACCTGGCGCTGTGCCCGCTGGAGGCGATCAAGGTGCGCATGCAGACCACGCTGCCGCCATTCGCCAACAACCTGCGCGAGGGCTTCGGCAAGATCGTCGCGCAGGAGGGCTACGCTGGCCTGTACAAGGGCCTGTACCCGCTCTGGGGCCGCCAGATCCCCTACACCATGGTCAAGTTCGCCACCTTCGAGTCCGCCGTGTCGGCCATCTACAAGCAGCTCGGCAAGCCCAAGGAGTCCTACAACTCCCTGCAGCAGACCGGCGTCTCCTTCCTCGGCGGCTACATCGCCGGCGTCGGCTGCGCTGTCATCTCTCACCCGGCAGACGTCATGGTCAGCAAGCTCAACGCCGACCGCAAGGCTGGCGAGGCTGCCACCCAGGCCATGTCCCGCATCTACGGTAACATCGGCTTCGCCGGCCTATGGAACGGCCTGCCCGTCAGGATCTTCATGATCGGAACCCTGACCGCCTTCCAGTGGCTCATCTACGATTCCTTCAAGGTCTATCTCGGGGTAAGTCGTCATCCTCCTCTTACACACTGCAATGCCTCTCTTGCGTCAGCATGGATGCCTCTACCCTCAACCCGAGCGAGTCTCGATTGCTGACTTTTTTTTGTTTTCACTTTAGCTCCCAACCACTGGCGGTCACTGAGCCGACTCCTTGAACGAGTATACTAGAGGACTGGTCTTCTCAGTTCGGCAAAATGTGCCAGAGTTGGAGTTTCATTTGAATGGTTCTATGAGCATGGCGTTCCTGGCGTTCCTTCCAAGTCTAAATGCTCTGCAACATTTACTACACACCTACGTCCATAGAATGAAGAAGGAAGTCAATGGGCACACTCAATTTTAGCAAAGGTGATCTGCTTCGACAGTGCTGTGAGATTGTGATACTTTCATTGTCTCGTGATCATGTCCCTGTTCGTAGAGATCGACACTTTGAAATGTAATAACGAACCCATTCGCCTAGTTCTGAACGTTTCTCCATGTTACCTGCTCCTGGATTTGATATCCGCCTATGCCATCTTGGCGTACATACGCAAACTCGAAGTAGCAGAGGATAACAAGAAAGTCACCGTCTTGAACTTCAAATTCAAGCACAAGACAGAACTTTACATGGCAACAAGGCATGCGGTTCAATCTGCGGCAAAGACTAGAAGTTCTCCATGTTATTTTCCAAGCCAATGCTACAATGGAGAGAAGAAAACAGCAGGCATTGTACGATGAATGTTGGCACTTTCAAACCAGTAGGTTCAGTGGATGTCGTGTATGATAACAAGTCAAGCAAATGTAGGAATAAGCCGCCAGAAACCGAAATCAAGAGACGTACGGGAAAGTGCCCAGACACCCTTTCCGTAGACCATTCCAATGCAGTCCTTATCATTATGCCGAGCGCAGGACCACAATGGTTATCCAAGGGCGTGAGTGACGACAGGATAGCGATCCTGTCCTTTTTCGCTGTGTAAGAGCACGCCTCCAACACCTCGCTGTTGAAAATAAAACATTTTGAGCTGTTCCGTCTATCAATGCATCGTGATGATCCTCCAGTTCTCGCCTGGGCGCCCCATTGTTTACTAATTTCCCATTGAAAAGACGCCGTATGTCGTTGCTCTTGCCTCGCGCGTAAAAGCTCTCAAAATGTGTGCTCCAATGGCCGTACGTTGCGCGTGTGTCACATTACCGTCCTCCTATATTGCTTGGACCTGCCAGATGCATGTCATTCAAGTCTTGTCCCTGCCGCAGGTACACGTCAGCCATAACGGCATCATGCTGGTCCAGCAGCTCATCCGTGACCGTGTTAGAGCTCCCCCGGCTCTCGTAGCTCGACCGATCGTCCAATTCAGGATCTTGATATGCGATCGAATGGATTGACGCTGGCGTGGAGCTACCCGAGTTCATGTGTGACTGGATATCACGTATGGAGTGGACATCATCTGGAGGAGGAGCGAAAGACCAGACCTGGGTTCAACAAATGTCAGTACCGAGCGTGTTAACTTTCCGACGTAGACGTGGCCACTCACCTCCATCACAGTCCTTCCCCCTCGACTAGCCAACACTACCGCCTTTTCCTCCTCAAAAACTACCCTCCAAACCGCTTCTGCAGGACCACCGAGCTCACGGACGGGACTACCGGTCTGTAGATCCCAAACCTTGACCCTGCCATCACTGCCTCCAGATACAATCCTCCAGTCATCGAACTGCAGGCTAGTGACGCTATTGTCGTGTGCAGCCAGTCGATGTATGGCTGAATAGGTTTCCAAGCTCCACACCCTGACGCTACCGTCTGAGCCACCTGTCACTAGAGTATTGTTGCGTAGTTGTAATTGCCCAACCAATGATGTATGACCCTGCAAATGGGCAAGACACCGACCATCACGAGGATCCCAGACTCGTACGCTGGTATCTAGAGATCCTGTTGCAACCCGGCGGCCATCGAAGGCGACAGCATAGATCTGACTGAAGTGACCTTGTAATGTACGCAAGCATCTGCCTTCGCTGATGCTCCATATCCTCGCTGTCGTATCGTAGGATCCAGATACAACCAGGTCGCCATGGATCTCGAGGCACCTCACACTGGCTTGATGGCCGACGAGAACGTGCTTGCATATGCCCTTCTTGATATCCCAAATTCTAAGGGTAGTGTCACGTGAACCCGATATGGCAATATTCGGCCCACTCATCTTCAAACACCTGACGGTGCTAGTATGCCCTCTGAGCATGTGTACAGCCGCGCCCGTGCTTAGATCCCAAACGCGAACATCCCGGTCGCATCCACCAGACACAAGGGTGTCATTATATGGGACCATAGCCCAAACGCCCATGACATGACCTTGCAGGCAGCGAAGATGTCGCCCTTCGGTGTCGAAGACGTGTATCTTTGCATTGTCGAGTGCGACAATGATGTAGTTTGATGTCAAATGCAGACTTGTTACAACGCCCTGGTCAGGTGTGATTTGACGCGTGTCTACGTGACCTCCACTGCGCCAAGCAGTTTCGACTTGATACCGCTGTTTGAAGTGACTGCGGTATGACGTTGCTACAGGTCTGCGACGAGGGTTTGATGAGGTTGAGCCAGAACCGGAGAGCATCGTGTTGCGATTATCGAACGCTATCCGATTTAGGAGGTCTGGAGCACTGGATGGCAGGTTATTGAGAGCATGACCTGGAGGAGCAGGGCTTTGCGAGTGGTAGATGTGGTGCCCTTGCTGAGTATGTACCAGTCGTTGTGTTTGTGCATGTAAATCCACTGGGAAATCCAAAGACTGTGTCGATTGTGCGTCTAGCTCTGTAACAGGTTTCTGTCTGAAACTTGGATCTTCGGACAGGCGTCGGTAGGCGTGGCTTTCGCAGAGACTCTTCCATGCCATGTCATCACTTACCAACTCTCTCCACCTCTTACTAACCTGCGAGCTTCTCGCCAGCGCCTTAGGATCGTTGATGAATGTGAGGATGCGAAGACAAAGCTCATTGGGTAGTACCTCGAAAGGATCTCTCTTCAGACGTGGCCCAACAAAATTGGCCACGAAAGCCAATGTCTTGCCGTCACACATGTTAAGCAACTCGGCGAGCATACGCTGTCGCTCATCGTTAGGCATCTCGGCGAAGCAAGCCCTAAAATGCCTATATCCAAATGTGTGTCCACTGGATGCGCTTGCGTGCGCAGACGCAGCAACCGGGTCATTGAGGTTGACGTCACCTATGTCCTCTCTTGGTCCGGCCACACTCCAATCTGGTCCTGGTTGTAGAGGGGTTGGGCTGGGCGCAGGTGTCGGTGGACTGGCAGGTGCAGAGGGTAAAGTGTTGCCGGGAATTGTACTGGGGTTGCTCGGAATTGGTATGGGAATAGGCATGCTAGTCACAGATCCGTTAAGGGTGGAGTTCATCATCTGTTTGGAATGTCGTGTAATGGGGGCTTTTCCATGTCGAGGGTGTCTGAAGCGGTTATTGTATGACTGTGATTGCATACGTGCCAGTGTCGGACTGGGTGCGATTTCGTCGCCATCATTCGGCAGTGTGTAGTCCATGGTGGTTGGAATGGTATGTTGTTCAGGTGTGTTCCAACTACGGCCGTCCATAATAGCGCAGTCTCCTCCTACACAAAGCGCTCTGATTCTGTGTTCTTGATCGTCTAATAGCCGCGTTTGATTCAGAGGCGGCCTGTCAGCGTCTCTCAGGAGACACCGCGAATTGGGAATTGTGGCGACTGTGGTTGTCGTGAAAAGAATGGCCGTCCACGATGTCTATTATGTGTCGCAAATGGCGCTACGCAAACCCAAACTCCGTGATGCTGTTCAGAACGTATGCTGGGCAAAATTCCACCGGGAAGGTTCCATATTCGTACGGAAGTCGAATAGCCAGCCTTTTAAATAATGTAAGACGTTGCGTGGTTCGAGAAGATATGTATGTGAAGACTTTCGTGATCATAAGACAGTGGGCAGCCGATATGTCATCCGACGTCGAGTTTGGATCTGTCGTCCAAAACCGTCTCGGCCAGCTGTAAGCCACGTGACCGGTCATCGAGCGATCGCTGCATTGGTCAATCACAGAGTTGCAGCACACCATTTTTTGGTATTAATCTCACAGCCTCGATACTACAATATACTGCTTACCTCAAGCACCAATCTAGACGATGGGAAATGGTATGGGCAGTCCGGACTATCGGCCTGATAGCATCCTCTGATCTCTATGCTCATCCCGCTGCTGAGTATATCGTCATAGTGGGCAGATCGGAAGTCTTTGCGATATGCATGTATACCTACACTTCCAATGCCAGATTTAGCACAGCTGTAATAAGGCACAACATCTACTGCCGTATCTGTTTTACATGCGGATTTGCCACTTGATCTAGCTTGAAGCCCTTGTCCGGCCCATCCTTCAAATTTCGTCGACGTATATATAACCTCCGAGGGAAAGTGGCTGTGCCGAGAAGCATGTAAGTCTATACATGCTAGGTAGGCACTTGGCTGATTTGTTTCTCCTGTAAAAAACTGATTTCGAAAGAGTTTCTTTGGCGTCCCAGTGGAAAGTCTACGTTGAGGTACCGTGTATCTGCGCTCCTAGCAAAACAATGTTTGATCATCACAGCCCTTGAGGGGTTGCTGGTGGCTACTCAGATGGGCCATATTTTCACTCTCGGGCCCCTTGCTCTTCCATGAAGTACTGTACTGGAGCCAAGATAGCGAAGACTGTCCATCCCCTGATACACAGACAGCCATTATCACCATTCCACGAATTTCCAATACAAACTTCGAATCCTTGCTTCACCTCCGTCAAGGTCAAGTATATCGTACAATAGAGAAGAGATATGCGCGTTGGAATGTATGCATGTGCCGCGAAACTTGGAGGAATCGAACGCCGCCGCCATGCAACTTTAGACATTCAGACGCGATTATTCCCTTGACCCTCGCGCTTGCTGAACGTATTCAAAAAGGCAAAAAATACAGTATTTGAATCGAATGTCTCTTACTTTCACTCGAAGAGCGTTTTCCTCGTCAGCTGTACCTTGTAATTAGTCTTGAACTTTATTTGTGATTTTCCGGAATCTGTAAATGGCCACTTACTGCCCAGCCACCTGCGATGCTCGCAACGACGCCTCCAGAATACATCATTGGCCGTATACCTCGAGTGCTTCTGAACACCGCTCCACTGATACCCCCTGAGATCACGCTGTTCAAAGAATCATGCTGTCCCCTGTAGTAGCCAAGTGTGCTATTGACTCCGTTGTACAACATCGCTACTACTCCAGCGCTGTTTCCAAGGAAAGGACCTCGTTTCGTAATGGCGTTCAAGGCGCTGTTGAGCCTCAGCTTCGGTGGTGCAGTGCTGGGTAAGCGGTTCAAGCCTTCCGCGAGTCCCCATGCACCACCTACGGTAAGAGCGGCGATGTATGTCACCCCAGTGCCGTAACATAGATCGTCTGACCAGCCACGCGATGGCAGCACGGATCTCGAGCCGGGAAGGTCTGACAGCGCGCTGTCATCTAAGGTGAGGTAGTCGAGGGTGTCCTGGTTGAGGCCAGCGAGGGGATGGAGAGCCGATGGGTCGAAGGCGCCAGGCTGGTTGATAAAAGAGCCAACATCGTCGGCGGTGGGTGCTTGAAATGTGACTGACGTTGAGACGCCGCTTTCAGGGTTGTTTGATGGGGCAGCAGTTGCGTGGTCCTGCGACTGCTTCTTGCCCGTAAACATATCCCAAACGCCCATTGTGTACGGCCGCCGGCAAGATCGTTTGATTCAAAGGATGTGGGCTGATGAGGCTTTCGATTAGGAGATGCAATATTCGGTCCTGCAAGGGTGTTGTCGAAGAAGTCGATGGATGTGATCGCATACAATCTTTTCCCAAAGCTCAAAGGGGAAGAGTTGCCGATCCCGGAGGTTCTTCCCGTCTTGCCAAGCCTTCAGGCAAACTTCCCGGTAGATGATTTCGTTCTCATCAAAAGTGAATGTAAACCAAGATGCCCATATCTTCACACTGAATCAGTTGTAAACATGGAAGGTGTAGAGTCCAGTGGTCTCTCTGAAGAGCAATTACGTGCCATATCAAGACACATAAAAACTCATATTCCTCTTTCAACTGTTGACAGACCAGACCAAAACACCATTCAGTAAGGAATAGTCCAGACGCCATCGTACAGTTTTTGTGCATGATAGAGTAGATCGATAGCCTGACCAACGCCAATAGTAAGTTTCGAGATCTTCTCTCTCAAGTTTACCAGACTGCATCCAATACAACCCTATCGGCAACACACCACGTAGCTTCTTGGAATTGCTTGTGTGCCTTGATCGATCAGTCACTTGACTCTCCTCAGGAGCACATTCAAGGTCTGATACTGGAGGACGATATTTTATCGAAATGCTGCGATTTATACCTCACCCAAGGCGGCCATGCGAGGCCAAAATCGGCCAAGCAGCTATTGTCGACATTGAGCAATGCTCTGCGAAAATTCAAAGATCATCCACGAATTATTAAATTCAAGCAAAACATCATAGACACCCTACGTGACATTCTTGTTGGTCAACATGAAGGGAAACGACTGAAGTCTGCACTCCACATGTTGTCACATCTGTTTGGAAAGGATATACTTGCTCAAGATGAATTTGCTCGAGCTACGGCAAAGCATGGGACTACAGAAACGTTGCAGACTGACCGAAGATTCGATCTGTTAAAAGTCCTGATGAAACTCGCCATGGAGGGTGAGTATGCGTCCAGTATCGGACAGTTGTTGTCAACTATACTCTCAGCCGTAGCTACTTCAGGTGAAAATCGGACGAGTGGCTTGGACTGGAAGACACCTTTATTGTCAGCTTTTAGCGAGGCTCCCGGCAACCTCGACAAATTAACGACATATATCCTACCAGTGCTGCTCAGAACAAGTGATGAGGAAGTGGGAAGCTTTCTACGGGAAATCGGTTGGAATCGTGTCGAGCACAACTCTACTGATGAATCTTACGAGCCATTACTATGCGCATCTCTGGTGACGATGAACACCATTGGAGTGCTGAAGCATGTAGACGAGTCTCCTCCTGATGCTACAAGCACCTACAAGATTAGCATGTCGCACTCCCAAATCGACAATTTGCTCACAAGAGCTTCATCGTCGAGCCGGATGACAGGGTTGACACTTTTAATTGCTTCTTCTGCACTGACGAGGCCGCTGACACCGACTTCATTAAACTTACTTAAAAAGCATCTTCCGCATCTTCATTCGGATACTGACGCTGACTTCCGTGGTGAGTTGTTTGGTCTTATGACTCGACTATTCGATCGACTGCGAGCTGCTGCTGCATCTCTCGAGCGTCAGAGTCGTTCTCAAGACCAGCCATCCGTGCAGAGAGCTACAGTTGGGTTGAACTTACATCGAGGGTTTATAAAATGGTATTTCGAGTTCCTGGCTTGGGAACTTCGACCAACTGCTAGCTATCAACGTCACATTTGTGCTGTCCGGTGTATCCTGATCGCTCTCAGGTCGGGTATAGACTCCCGAATTACACAGTCAGCACTGTCGAAGAGCGCCCAGCGTCAGGTATTTTGGCCGTTTCATCTAGACGTCGTCGATCGGAAAATGTTCCATCTACTCTTGGCTGTATTGTTGGACCCGTTTGAAGATGTCCGCCAGTCTGCAGCTGCCTGCCTGGAACTTTATTCGAACGCGTGCATTAATACTTCAGCGGACATGGATCGCGAATCGTTCCTAGGCGCGCTAGCATATGCCGAAAGCAAGATGTTGCTCAGTGGGAGGGCCGATCATTGTGACGGCGTTGCTCGCATCTACGCTCAGTTATCGCTAAGAGACAGAACCACTTCAGGTAGCGGTACTTTGAGTTCACTACTGATTAAGCTGCAGCAAGCAATATCTGTGGCCAAGATAGATCTACCCGCTGCTGTTGAAGGTAATCCCCTTCATGGCATACTCACAGCCATCCGATACTCTCTGACGACAGATACCTCAAGACAAGTAGTCGAGCAAACATGCTTCCAACTACTCCCGTACTTGCAGGATGTTTGGAATATCGTGAGAGAGGTTCTTTGCAATGACGCGCCCGAAGGGTACCTTCCTGAGACACAAAATGGGGCCTCCTCTGTGTCTACCAAAGACACTTTGAGCTTCTCTTGGAGAGCATTGAAAGAAGCCAGTCTTCTAGCTGGAACTATCCTTACCGTCACCTTTTCGCTGCCGGCCGATAAGGATCTGAAGCAAAAATGTCTACACCAGTTGAGTGATCTCACTTACGTCCAGCTTGCTGAACTGAGACACAGAGGTGCATTCTCTACAGTTGCACAGACGTGGAATATATGCTGTCAGCAACATGAAAAAGTTTCCAACACGGGTGCCAATACACGCTTGGAAATCTGGTACGATCGAGTCTTTGGCCTGCTCAGAAACAAGGTTACAATCAACACAAGAAGGTCAGCTGGACTTCCGGCACTTCTTTGCGGCGTCCTTATCGCTGGCCGCGAGGATACGCTGGCATGCGCGATGTCCGATCTCGAAGCTATATCCAGAAATCCTGTAGAGACTCATCTCTTACACGAGGGCAGCTTACCTCAAGTCCATGCGATGAACTGCATGAAAGACATCCTCAAAAATTCCAAGCTGTCTGAGAGATCCGAAAGGTATACTGTTGTAGCACTTCGCTTAGCGGCCGACTCCTTGTTGTCCAATGCTTGGGCCATTCGTAATTGTGGACTCATGCTTTTCAGAGCTGTGATTGATCGGATGGTGGGGACCAACGACTCATTTGATGATGAAGATTTGTCACAGAAGTTTGGTATCTTCCAACAGCATCCAGGGTTGCTGGAAGTGATACTAGGGCTTCTGCACAGTCAAGGCTATGGGGTGGATGCTGGATCAGTTCGCGGTGAGGCCGTGTTTCCAGCACTCCAGCTTCTTCAACGTGCTTTGATACCTGCCAATCACTTGCTTGAAGTACAGATCGCTACCCTCGAGCTCACCTCGAGCCCTTCGTGGCACGTTCGAACTATGGCAGCACGTACGTATGCGACTCTTGTTGCGCCTGACATCGCTTTTGATGAAGTTACCTTCGTGTTGTCGATTGCAACCACAGACAATCAAAACGCCTTGCATGGCTTGATTCTCTCTGCAATACAATTGGTGAAGAGACAGACGCAGTCCTTCGCGAAGCTGATTGAAGTAAGCCCTGATAGCTTCGTCAGAACAGCCCAGGACCAGTACAATCAAATTGTAAAGAGTAAGCACTTGTTTGACAATAACCGGTGCGACTTCACCAAGGCAGCTTGGGTGGAACTCTTGAACGAATCATTCTCTCTCTTAACAAAAGCCCTC
Organism: Scorias spongiosa; assembly: GCA_018467035.1. Taxonomy (NCBI): domain Eukaryota; kingdom Fungi; phylum Ascomycota; class Dothideomycetes; order Capnodiales; family Readerielliopsidaceae; genus Scorias; species Scorias spongiosa. The sequence continues at coordinate 1,989,929 of JACSZZ010000001.1, forward strand.
TCGTGGGTCAGGTCTGTGCTGGACGCTGAAAATAAACCAGCGAGGGAGGCTCAAACTCCGGTCTTTAGTACTAGCGAAATCGACATTCACCTACACGTTGATGCAACAAATAGCTCATCGGCATCCATGCTAAGGCAGGCTCTCGCATTGGCTTCTCTCGCATCTTACACGACCCATCCGATCAATAAAGAGCAGCAGCTTGGCTCGCTGACGAAGCTTGCACACATCGATACTGATGCCTTTTGCAATACATTAAGGTCTGCGAGTAAACTGTATTATCAAAATTCAAGCTTCTATAACATAATAGTCGACTTGTCCGCGCTCCATGACTTACCAACAGCAGCTTTGTATGAAGCACAATCCTGCCTGCTGAACTTGATTCAATCATACCCTCCGCATCAAAGTCTCGCTGGTCAAATTACTGGGAGGATTAATCTCATGAACAAGAATCTTCCACCTACCGTTGTCGAAGCTGCCATTCAGATCCAAGCACTGTCAATTGAACAACTGAGGAGTACAGAAAGCGCTGCGTATATGCTAGTGCAGTGGCTTAGACTAAGTCAAAAGGCATTACAGGACCCGCTTGATCAGGCACGAGAGGCGATTGCTAAGGGGCTGAATTGTTTCGATTCTGTTTTCGACCAATTATTTGAAGAGGAAGGCTCAAGACAGGAGTCTCTAGACTTCTCGCTCACAGTTTATGATCTATTGAATGATGATGAAGAACAGATTCGACTGCTGGCATCGCAAGTTGCGACTCGCATATTGGAGAGACTGGGTCAACAACACGACAACCTCACTCCTATTCTTGCCAGCCAAAGCTTGATTGGGTGCATTGCAAATCGATGGGCAAGTTCGTCGAGTCTCATCCAGGAGATGTTTCTTCGTGCCTTCGAATGCAAGGTAGATATCACTATTGATCTCAAACATAGAATCGCAGGCTTTTTGAACGACGAGACCCTCCTTTTTGCGGAAGAAGAGCAAAACCTATACATTGATCAAGCCAATGAAGTGAAGACATGGAGCAGGGCCATCATGCATGCTGATGCCCACTCTGTCTCTCATAACTTGATCACCTCTCTGGAATATTGGGTAGTTGAGGGGCTTGATGTTCTCATAAGCAATACTGAGGAGGCTCGAGGCATCTATGAGAGGAGCCATGAATCAAACATTTTTACCCTGGGGCTGCAGGTATTTTACGGCGCTGAAACTCTCTTGCGTATTGTCAGCAACGGCCGTTCAGTTTCGCAGCGTCCTTCGATTATTCTGGCAAAATTGCAGCAAGTTTTGGATCATCTCGAACAGAGTGGCCAAAGCCCTCTCTGGTATGTTGAGGTGCGACGTATTCTCAACGCGTCGGGCGAAGCCAGGTTGAAAGTATTGCCCAGTTCAATAGAGAATGCTCCAGTGTCTTTGGAGAACGAAGAATAGCACGATCACATTCGATGATATCGACATGTCAGACAGCCTTGGAGGCATCATGGTGTTGTATGGCGGTGAACGATGGTTACCATAGATCCATAACTAAAAACAAAGGCATATCCAGTAAATACATACCTTCAATGCGGCCAATCATTTCTCTGCTCCACGGGATATGTAGATACTGTCATTGCTATTGCAGTTGCTCTAAACCATACACCGACAGTAAATTATGCATCAGATATATGGTAACGTTCTAGAGTGTCTTACCTCACAGCGTGCTATCTATCTAAACAGCAGGCAGTGGATAGAAAGATGTTCAATCCCTCTTACAAGCGAATCTCACGGTCTTGGAGCAAATGATGAACAGGAGTATGCGGTTGAGCCACAACAAATCCCCAATCCATGTAGTGCGCAACATGATCAGGGTCCCCGGACATTCCCAGGGCTGGTAGATTCTTGTCCGCAAAACCCCCCATCGGGGGCCGGAGGAGGGCAAAAATAGGCATGTCAGGGGCGGGCCGAGGCGTGCTGAAGGGCAAAGTCGGAAGAGAATTAGTGGCCCAAGCTTTGGCAGCTCTCAACACTCAAGTCGTGAGAAAGTGTAGACTACCCAGAACAGCAGACTACGCTGCGTTGGTTTGTCGATTTGTGCCATCGCCCATTGCTGTGTCGCCTCACCAGGACGATCTCTCCATCTCACCTCTCCATCCATACCTGCCTCCACAACCTGCCGTCATCTACGAGCAGCGCTTCACCATGCTTTCGAGATTCGCCAGGCCCGCTTTCGCGGCTCCTGTCCGCCTCAATGCCACCAGGGTCGGCGCCCTGAGATCCGTCACCACAGATGCCGCCAGCTCACACGCCGAGAAGGAGGATGTCCCCAAGGTAAGCACCATACCTTCAGAACATGCCAATGCCATCTTGCAAGAATTGTTCTGGCGCTGAATCTCGCGCCCTTGGGTTACCAATGCTAACGCTACCAAAAGGAGGACGACAAGCCTTTCACTGTTCAACTCTCGGACGAGGCTTTCGAGACCTACGAGCTTGACCCACCTGCATACTCATTCGAGACGACGAAGAAGGACCTGAAGCAGATGTACTACGACATGGTCGCCGTCCGCCGAATGGAGATGGCCGCCGATCGTCTGTACAAGGAGAAGAAGATTCGTGGTTTCTGTCACTTGTCCACCGGTCAGGAGGCTGTCGCTGTTGGTATCGAGCATGCTATCACCAAGGAAGACAGTGTTATCACTGCCTACCGTTGCCACGGTTTCGCTATGATGCGCGGTGGCACTGTGCGCTCCATCATTGGTGAGCTTCTGGGTAGGAGAGAAGGTATTGCCTACGGAAAGGGTGGTTCTATGCACATGTTCGCAACCGGTTTCTACGGTGGTAACGGTATCGTCGGCGCACAGGTGCCAGTCGGTGCCGGTCTCGCTTTCGCGGATGCCTACGAGGGCAAGAAGAACGTTACCCTTTCCCTGTACGGTGACGGTGCCAGCAACCAGGGCCAGGTCTTCGAGGCTTTCAACATGGCCAAGCTCTGGAACTTGCCTGTCATCTTCGCTTGTGAGAGTGAGTTGATCCGTGTTTACGATGCCCGCTAGGCTATGACAGTGTTCAGCTGACTGACATGTTTATAGACAACAAGTACGGTATGGGTACCGCGGCCAACCGCTCTTCCGCTCTTACCGACTACTACAAGCGTGGTCAGTACATCCCTGGTCTGAAGATCAACGGAATGGATGTCTTGGCTGTCAAGGCCGCCGTGGAGTACGGCAGGCAGTGGGCTGCCGCTGGCAAGGGCCCTCTTGTCTACGAGTTTGTCACCTACAGATACGGTGGTCACTCCATGTCCGACCCAGGTACCACCTACCGTACACGTGAGGAGATTCAGCGCATGCGCAGCACCCAGGATCCAATCGCCGGCTTGAAGCAGAAGTTGCTCGACTGGGAAGTCGTCTCCGAGGAGGAGCTCAAGGGCATTGACAAGGAGGCCAGGTCCCATGTTGACGAGGAGGTCGCTATTGCCGAGAAGATGGCAGTTCCAGACGCAACCCCAGAGGTTCTTTTCGAGGACATCTACGTCAGGGGCTCAGAGCCACCATTCATGAGGGGCAGAGTTCCTGAGGAGAACTACTACTACCCTCAGACTCCCGCCAAGGCATAGATCAGTCAAAAGATCTGGTCGCATGAGCATCACCGACGGCGACCGCCGAGTTGACAAGATATAGAGGCGCTTTGTGGGGCACAGTAGACATGTCACGCGTACGCGCGCGTGCATGTGTGCGAATGCCGAGAGCTGAATCGAAAGTCTCAACAAATGTCCCTGGGCTTTGCAAAGTGTTGGCTGCGTGCTCATATAGCTACTTGTCCGCCCACGCACAGCCTTGCATCTTTGTACAGCAGTTTTCGAAGCGTAGTTTCTCTTGTGTATTTCTGTGGCAGAAAACCGGAATTTATTATATCTCTTAACTATCTACATGAGACAGTCTTATCACATCCTTTATAAACACTCCCCAAATACTAGCACGCGAGCTGACAGCCACCGAGATGAGGAGAGTGGTTAGGTAGCAACAGCGCACAGCTCTATGCATCTTTATCTTCCGATTAGAGTCTAAATCAAGGGGGCAGTCTCTGCCTCAGGCCGCAGGATAATAAGGTCCGGCCCGTTGCTTGCGCAGCTTGAGCCGCAGGGTTTTGGCCTTCATGCGCTGCAGGTCGCGTGATGTCGGTTGTGAAATCATGTATACCTGGGTATTGGCACGCCGTATCATCCGATCAAGCCATATCATGCAAGATGTTTCACAATATAGGATCGAGCCTTGCTGTGTCCTTGAAGCTTGCAGAGATGCCATCCTCGACGTTCATCATCGAAAGGAAAGATGTGTCACCGATAGAGAATGGCAAGACTTCGGTAACGCTGTCGCGCCTTGTGCCTTTCGTTTCTTCGAGGTCCTGCAAAGGGCGGAATGAGTCGTCATCGTCGCACTCGGTGCTACTCTCGTCCTCTTGTAACTGGCCTTGAAAACTCTCCTGGTAGACTTTGTCGCTCTCCGGGGCAATGCTGCTCGATCCTTTCCCAGGATCGTCAGTTTCGTCAGTTTCATCGTTCTCATCCCACGACAACGCACCCGGATTCGAACTCAGGACTGGACCAGTCCAGCCGTTATCTATGGCATCTTCGAACCGACGGCCGTCCTGCCCACGGGCCTCCTGGCCCCGGTCAGTATCCAAAGGTGAGATCTCCCACCGCAAAGGGCTGGTCGTCTTCTGGATCTGGCGCGGGTGAGCCTTCAGTGGCGGGTGAGAAACATTGGGGTCCTTTCTGCCTACGCATCGTTTCGCCTCGTACATAGCACAGCCGTGTCTTGTTCTCGCTAATTCTGCTTCCGCTTCAGCACGGAATACCTCATCCGATTGGGCCTCGGTTAGGCTCTGGTCCCACGGCTGTGAGCGCTTCAAATCGCACAGTCGACTTTCAGCGTCTTCTACACTACGGCTGATCGACTCTTCGAAACGTGCAATGACACAGTCGCCGCAAATCCTGTCAGACTTGATGGTGTAGGCATGCATTTTCGTACAAGCCGGCAGGTAACCAATGCCCTGGCGGCTGTGGGAAGAAGGGACATTCCCACCTTTTTCACTTCCAATGGAATGGTTCAAGCCAGTCACTGGCTTAAATGCGAAGGTGGCACGGCAAGTACTGAGCCTGAAGTAGACGGTGTGCCTGCAGGTGTAGCGTATACAGGTTGCCTTGCACATGGTCACTGGTGCCGATCCTGTTCGTTGGCCGAACGACGTCTCACGGTGGCGTTTTGTGAATGGTGAAGCATGCCCTTCTCTCACGACTTCACGTTCTGTGCGAAAGCTGGTATTGGCATTCGCAGCAAGGGTTAGAGTTGTAAGGACACGCCTCTATCGAAATTGGCAGGTTGGTTTGGTTGTAGCAGTTTGATATGCCAGGTGACCGGCTGTGCAACTGATGTCAAAGACCACCCGTGAAATGTGGTGGCTGGTGTCCAGCCTCGTGCGGTCCAATTGTCGTCCACGGTACTTATACCTTTACTTCTGATAGGGCTAATGTCTTGGCCGAAAAGTGACCATTGCTGCAGCTTCTAGCAGACATTGACCTCGAGTTCGTGGGAGAGCACTGGCCAGCTTGCCTTGTTTGCGCAACACCTTTGATTGTCCAGATGTCAGACGGTATGTAAGCGACTGTAGAAGGCGGGTGGTCGAGCTGACAGCCACTTCGAAAGGTTGGAGCCGCGTAGTTCGCCCAAAGAGGAAAGCACGGAAGTTCCAGATGCATCTTTTGCGTCTCGACCCGATTACTATTTCACCCTGAAACATGCACATAGTGGTCACATGTGGAATCTAGATCAACAGGTCTATTGCCTCAATAAAGCTGGAGGCACTACATTGATTGAGAAGCGAACGAAATTGATGATCAACGTAAGGTGCATGTGAGGTTACGATTGCTTCCTTTCCCTACAAGGCAGGAGTGGTGACTGAGGCTGTACAGCCATTACATAAGTGAGTGTATAGTTAGGAAGTATTGGCAGTAAATAGAATGCTTCCGGTCTGGAGTTGCCAAACGCGGCACTTGGACCTCTTGACACGAAAATCCCAGCGCCATTTTCTATCCCAGGGAAAGCGATCGTATGGTGAACAACCTGTGAAGGTCAGGTGCGCTCACTTCCTCCTAACGCCCTACCCATCGATACAGATTTCAAACGAGAAGACGTGCCCATCATGTGTGAGCTGGTATCATGCATGCTACGCTGATAATCCCGACAAGCTAACTCCATCGCACAAGATATCCAGGAAAATTGAAGAAAATATGACCAACAAAGGAGAATCTGCGTTGTCACCAAAGACATACTCTCGAGCTGAAGCCTTCACCTCAGACATGAGCCAGCGATCCAGGATCCAGATCCATCGTAAGCGAAAGTCAATGTCAATGCATATCGTTCAGTCGTAGAGATGCCTCGGCCTTGATATGGGAAGGAAACATGTGGCATAATCCTCCCCCCATCGGGTACGAGGACATTCGGTTTGTCTGGCAAGTTGCCGACTTTATCCATTGGCATCTAGACTCGTGTATTTGAGCGTATCGTCATCGGTACTGCAGGGAATTTTAAAACCTGACGATTGGCGTTCGAGCGACATCGTCAGTCAGCATAATGCCGCCTCGTGACCCAGAGCTCGTGACTTGATCCATCCAGTCCCTGTCTCTTTTCTCTTTACTCTGCCACCAGTGCTTTTTGGACTTCTCTTTTTGTCGAGATGCTTGGAGCGGGCCCTTCGCTTGTGGAGCTGACGTTATTTCTACGATGTTTCGGTATCTTGGGTCATTCATCCGCCAAAAGTCACTGTCAAGACTCATGTTTCGAGGCACATGGTTGGTTTGCTGGCTGCTACTACGGGAGTGGCCTATGGGCGTGTTGCTGCTCAACGGTGTGTTGCCTGCCGTCCTTGAGGGATTACCACTGACACTAGACTTCTTACGGAGGCCTTTGAATGGTCCGCTTGCGAAGCTGGGAATACCGGAACCTTGGGCCGCAGGAGACTGGGCCCCGTTAGCCTCGCTTCGAGGACTATTCCGATAGCCGACGCCGCTTAAAGGTGGATGCGAGCCCTGAATGCTTCGGCTCCTTCTCCGTGTTGTTCTTCCCTGTTTAGAGAAGGACGGATCAATAGACGTTGTAGGTGCAAGAGGTTGGGGGTCGAAGCTTCTTGTCTGCTGAAGGCTGGCGTCAGAATCATCATGCCTGATAGTGTCCATAGACGTCTTATGACCATTCCTGGAGCTAAGTCCACTACTAGGGACGACTAGGCGGGAACTTTCTTGTTCCGAACTTGACGGCAGACCTAGCGATGCCGAGCTTTCGTAGAGCGCAACGACATCTTCGGGTTGGACGGAACGAGCTCGAAGCTCGCCATCATCTAAAGCCTTGCTTGGACCCTGCTCCGGGGGATCAGCATTGTTGGCCCAGGAATCCAGGCTTGGTAACGGCGGTAGTTCTCGATTCAGATTGATAGATGGTTTGCGCCGTCTGCTCGGTGAAGACACATCATCCTCACGATCAGCAACTCGACCTCTTGTGTTGGAGGCAGCGCTTTCAGGTCGTTCGTAGTCAGAAGAGACACCGTCACGCTTCGACTTTTGCCACGGATTCAGGGAACGCCATTTCCCGGTTGCTGAGTTGGTTGACGTAGCACGACCAGACACATCACTTTGAGATGAGTCTGTAGAGCGCGACCTCCTTTCTGGTCGAGTGAGGTCCAGGCTCTGACCTCTACCTAGATCCATGCTAGGCTTGCGGCTACCAAACGCAGAACCTGGCCTGAAGTACGCCTTGACATCACGAGTAATGCTTCTGGCTCGACTGTGGTCTCGTGTTCGAGACTGTTGACGTGACTCAGGACGCAATATGCCAACAATCTCACGAGTGATACTTGACGCGCGGCTGTGCGACCTCCCCCTGCCACTTGGCTGGTTCCCATCGGGATCTCGCTTGTGAAAGAAGCGGTGCCGATGCAAAGCGACAGGCGGATGGCTTGATGATTCGCCACGTCCATCTTCAGTTTGCTCAATATCTCGAGCCTGTCGACTCTCCGATCGAGACTGCTCTTGTGATCGACGAGAGGTTGCCACAGGCTTCCTAGCCGGCATCTTTGTGAAAGAAGCAGGAAGGCCACTGTTGGTGGAATGGATTTGTGCAGCTTCAGCAAGCTTCCTCGCCTCTTCTTCTTGTGCTGCCTTGTGTTTGCTCAACTCCTTCAACATCCACTCAGCATCTTCAACCTCGACTTTGGGCCCTAGCGCACCCTCACGATCGATCGGGAATGCCTGTGCAGAAGTTCGTTTCGAGCTGCGAGCTGGTGTAGCAATCGCAGATGTTGGAGCGGTCGAATGCCGGGACCCAGGATAGTCGGTGCTGTCAGTGTACGGCGTAGATCCAGTTGTGTCCGTCGAGTCAGCTCTCGGGACGTTGCTCGGTCGAATAGATTGATCGTGCCTCTGCTGGGGCGAGATTGGTATTGCCTGAGGATTAGATAGAGAGCGTTGGCGGGTCTCTTGTGGGCCTTTATCAGCCTGTTTCGGCTGAGGTCTGGTAACGGTGGCCGAGCCACCCATCAATTGTTCAGCTCGAGCTCTTGCACCGCGGATGACATCCTCATGAGGTCTCTCATCCTGTTTGAACAGGTCTTCAGTCTTAACGTTCGGCTTGTACTTCAATCGGCTAGAGTCAACAGGCTCATGAGCAAGGTCATGATCGAGGTTAGTGTTGACCTTGCTCAGTATTCCTACAGCGCCAGTGTCTACGTCCAGTCCATCTATCTTTGCGCCAGCCTTGACGGCACCATAGTCCAACTGCGGCTTATGACCATTGCGGTTCTGCTCAGCGTAAACCTGATGTGATGGCTTGAAGTTTTGCAGAACGTAAGCGCAAGCAGCTCGAAGGTCGGCTTCAACATGAGGTGGTAGCGGAGGGCGGACACTTCTTGGCTTCTCCAGTGGCGAATCTATTTGGGGGATGAATTCGGGGTTCTTGAGAGGTTGTGATTGTGATTGTTGTCTGGGTTCAGACTTGGAAGGTCCAATTTTCTGTAAGTTACAACGTCAGCGACATCACGACGCAGGCACTTGGTTTTATGAGACGGATGTTGAGGTATACGACGAAGTTGACGGCTGAGGAGGTTATTGACAGCGTACTCACCAGGCGTGGAAGATCGAAGGAAAACTTGCGCCTCATATTGGCGGCGTAGTTTGTTCAAGTGAGTTATGACAGAGGAGCACCAAGGGTGAGGCGATAAGACAGGGCGAAGAAGTCGTACTGGTCATGCGCGAGAGCGAGACAAGTGAATGGGTTGTTGGCCCAATGCGGTGACCTATGTCTGGGCGAGAGGCAAGCCACTAGGACTAGAAAGACCCTTGCCCTTGACCTTGCCCTGAACTTTGACTTTGCCCTTGCTGTGACTCTTTCCCCTTCCCTTTGCCTCGCGCTTTTTGCAAGCACGGTAATAGGAGGTTAGGCCGTCGCGTGAAGCATGGATGGATCGTAGGATTGAGGGAGCGAGTCGTCAGTCGCCAACAGCGCAGCAGTGGTGGTTTCCCTGCTCAAGATGGTCGTGGAAGTCGCGGTCGCAGTCGCGGTCGCAGTCGCGGTCGTGGTCGTGGTCGTGGTCGTGGTCGTGGTCGTTGTTGTTGTTGTTGTTGTCGCTGTCGTGGATGCGGATGTCTCCTTCGAAGAGAAGCAGCGCACACTGCAGGTGGTCCAGGGATGGCGGCGTGGGAAGGCACCTACCGAACCAGTCGAGGAGGCAGGCAGACCGGTGGGTGGGTGAGTAGGTAGGCAGGTAGGTCAGTAGCCACTGAGGGAGATGTTTTGGCGTTGGGCGTGTCCAGTTGAGGCGTACGAGAGTGCCGGTGTGCCGGTGAGCAAGTGCGGGCGTGGGTCTGACAGTGTGTGTTTGGACGTGGGCGCGTGTGTGGGTGTGGATTTGATTGACTCTGAAGGAGCAGAGCGCTGTAGGTGTGCCGCAGGTGGTACAATGGGGGACACAGACAGCGTGAATGGTAATTGCGGGTGGGTGAAGATTGAGGGAAGGTCTGGATGTGTCGGAGTCTAGTAGGTAGGTAGTGTACTGTGCCGCAAGCAGATAGGCTTAGGTACGGTGGTAGGGTTAGGTAGGTAGGTGGCAGGTACAGTAGGTAGGTAGACAGGTAGTAGGTAATGCTCAGTGGATGCTGCAGTATGGATGGTAATACTGTGGCAGAGACTGTCCTGCACTGTGCCAATCTAGGTTCTAGGTAGGCTGTGGCAATTCATGCACCCAGCGCAGTCAACCTCAACCTTGGAAGTCAAGTCAAGCCAAGGTTAGGTAGGTAGATACGCCTGGTCGTCTGGTGGCAGGGAGAGGACGTGCAGGCCGACTGTGTGCTGCCCTGTGCTGCTGCTTCGCTTCGCTTCGCTTTGCTCTATTTTCCCTTCCACTTCTTGGCTTTCCGTTGCTGCATCAGCTGTCTGGCAATGTCCGGCAATGTGGGAGATCTGCTGCACCATACCCACTGCACATACCCTGACTAAAGCGCTGGTAGGAGGCAATGCCTGCCGGTTGGCTTGGTCCCTGACGCAGGCGGCAGGGGACGAGACGCGCCACCACCTCTCACGATCTACAGCAGGCCGCTTACACAAACTACCTACAGACTCGCGGCACAGCCAAGGTTCCTGCTCCCCGAGGAGGTAGGGATTGGTGGGCGAGGTAGGTGGGAAGCCGCTAGTACGTAGGCAAAGAGCAGGATTCGGTGGATTGATGGATGGAAGACCGAGGGATGAAACCGTTGGTGTGCGACAACAGTGCAGTCAGGTCGAGGCGAAAGGCGTGAGGAGGTTGGAAAGGTGAAGGACCGGACCATAGAGAAGATCTGGCCATTCGAAATCTACCTCTTCTCGCAATCGATCCAACCCGCCATTTCTCTTTCTCTTTCTCTCCTGCTTCTCCCGCTCGCGTTCTCTGCAGTTGCGAAGTAGAGTATAGTTTCAACGGCATGGCGCTGCTCAAAAGGTCAAAGAGAGCACAATGCTCTGCCACCAACGGTTTCGTTGGTCGTTTAGTACCGGTCGCCTCTCAGGGTGGAAATGATGGCTACCACAAGTAAACCAACAGTCTCGACCGCAGCTACGACACCTACTCGACATAAGGCTGGTGGGTGTGAACGACTCCAATTGGATCGGCTCCTTACCTATGTTGGCCAGCCATACATCTTCAAGTGCAGCTATGCGAGGCCGGCGTGGAGAGATATAAAAATACTGTGCCTCAAGTGGCCCGGGTGCAACGCTACCTCTACCTGACATACTGCAGCCAACACACACACACACACACACACACACACACACACACACAGAGCACAATACACATTTGCTACTGTGATTGATATAGCGCATGTAGATGAGATGCTATGGCACCTTGATGAGGATCAGCCATACCAAACGACCGATCCAACCCAACCTAGGCCTCCTGAAACACGGACGCTCTGCAAGGCGGATGGTAGTGTTGTCCTGTGAATGTGCTGCGCTGTGCTGCGCTGTGCCGTACTATGCTGCAGTGGGGCGTGCTGGCGCTCTCCCTCCGAAGTACTGTAGTCGTTTTCGCTTACAGAGACGAGACGATTGGATTGCAGAGGGTCTTGGCCACGCCCCAGATCAGATTACACCTACTCTCTCTAGCCTGTGTGGGGATGGAAGAAGATAACTGAGTATACACACCCGTGGGAGGCGAGATTTAACAACCGACGTAGGTGTAATGGTAACACCACATTGTATAGCGCAAGGTGTACGGTGAAGTTGTTGAAGCATCTCGCTTCTCAACAGTACGTTCTGTCACCAGTCAACATCCACCAGAGACCCTATGCACCACGCTATAGGGCAGTGCATTGAAACGTGAAACGGACGAGTATACTGACACCGTATCCATGCTGCTTGGCAACCTGTACCGACAGGTGTCGCCAGCAGCTGACGTTCCCTGCTCAGCCTTTCCTCTACCAACTATGTTTCGTGGGTGATTTTCTGCTTTCTGATGAAGAGAGCCGCAAGATAACGCAAGCATACCCTGGCCCAAGTCCCTGTCGCCTATAACCAACCTACTTTGTTTGTTTCCATGTCATGTGCGGTGTGTAGGACATGTGCATGTACCTCACGCTTCGGTATTCAGGGCGCGCTCAATCAATCCCTGTTAACACTCGACTCTGGCCGTACAGGGTTGACAAGGTCACATCTTCTTTGGTCCGGTGGTAAGGTCCTGAGCAAGCCCCCCACCGAGGTCGCAGAGAGGAGCCGTTGGCCGTGTAGGCTTTCTGTGTAGGTACTGTAGTGGTATTGGGGCAACCTTGGCATCCACTTCCTTCGGACGCGCATCCAGGTAGTGTATTGTACTACGTCTGTCTCTCATGTTTGCTAGGGTCTTGCATGGATAATGCTGGGCCATGCGGTTGTCGTCGTCGTCATATCACGTCGGTGGACAGCCTTCGCAGGCGAGGCTGGCGTCACGTAGGTAATACAATATGGTGTTGAGGGTCTTCTTTATTTCATTTTTTTTTTCATCACCTCACAGCAGTGGAATTGATCAGACAAAGAGGTGTGCATGCGCCCCCTGCAGGCTTTACGATACGATCGAAGGATGGCCAGGACGCCACAGGCGCGCGTGCCCAATGACGCGTCCGACAATCACTTTCGATACAAATGCTGGGCTACTCTGTCGTGGCAAGTTGGCTATACTTCATTCCCCCAACACCCTCCGTACCGCAGATCAACCAGTTGTGAGACCTCTCCCCCTACACAAGTATAGTCGTGGTCTATTACCCATTGCCCATTGAGACTCTTTCAAACCTTGATCACACACCAAGAACGTGTCATCTGATCACTGGATTGGTCTACATCTTCCATTTCTAGCATTGATTGCGCTATATATTTAAACCTAGGTTACCGTAATCTGCACCCACCATACACTGTATTCACTTGTAGATAGAGTACACTGGTTGTCTGCTTACCTCGTACCTTATCTTAATTTGCGTTCGATCGTTGATTGTCAGATCAACATCTGACACCTTCTCGAACGTATCATAACAATATCCCACCTTTCTCTTGGTAGGTCACGACACAGATCCGACACGCGAGTCTGTCATTTCAAATGGCAGCCGCAATATCCAATCTGGATGTTGTGCATCAAATCAAACGCCATACCAATCAGTAGTAACAGAACAGACGTGGAAATTGAAATGATCACGCGCCATACCACAGTCGGCACCTTGCTTGGGAACGTGCCTACACATGAGCTAGTCAGCCAACGAATCGATACACCGATCGAAATCGCGAACAGAGTGTGGTGGACTTTGGTATCAGAAGCGCTTGCACATTTGTCGACAGGTACGCCTTGCCGTTAATTGTTGAAAGGTAATATGTTTTTAACATCATAAAAGTCTCGAGATGCCACAGAGCATAGAAGTGAAGGTATCGACTTACGATCAGCACCATTGGTTCCGAGTGTTTGGCTCCGAGTTCATGGAGAAAGGGAAAAGAGCTTGGGCGACTTGTAGCAAAGCATATTCGATCAGCCGTCCAGTATTTGCCGACGAACCCTATGCTAGCTGCCAGCCGGTACTGATCTGTGTATGACTGACGATCGGTAGACGAGAGGTAAAGGAGAGATGGGACAGGACTGCAAGCTGAAATGATCAGGGAGATGAGATGAAATGAAGTGAAATGAAGTGAAATGCCAGCAGGTCAGTGCAGCTCGCGGGAAAATCAATCCTCGTCATGTCCGAGCGCGTGCGTGGGTTGGTCCGTTCGGGTTTGGCGATACCGCCGTACCTACTGTACCTAGGTAGTGGAGCCGCTACCTACCTACCTACCTACCTAGGTAGGAGATAGCCTGGCGTATTCTCGGCTTTTGGCCGGTAGGCGCCACGTCTGATGGGTGGCAGGCCACCTACCTGTATATGTGTGCGCCTCATAGGGAATTCGAACTGTCAGTGTGAAAGGGGGGAAAAGAACCCTGCTGGGCGGGAGGATGCTGGGCAGGTTAGGCGCGCATTGTTATGTGCGAGCGAGTAAGCGACCTGCCTTCAGCAGAGAGTGGTTATGTGCGTGCCACATCCTCGCGCCTACAATGTGTACTGGTCATGCCATTATGCCAGGGACAAACTTAGAAGGTCGACACGCTAGCAACACATGCTGCCACGCTGGATCGATCACGTGTTGGTCTGTTTGTGTTGCAATGGTAACTTTGTTGGAGATCTATTCGATTAGTGTATCTATCTTCTGTGGTGTGTCGCTAGCTATTCATTATATGCAAATATCATCGCTTCTCTGTGATCACCTCGCCAACATCTACGCCACTGCTCGATGCCACATCTCTAGCGATTCCGTCTTCGATATGACCGCCTTGCCGATGTGATGCTGCTTCATCCACCTCGAGGGCACTTGGTGGCTGTGTGCTTGTGCTATAGTCATCGTTGTCGATGCCGTCGTCTTCTGGTGTGCCGTCACGACAAGCCCACCGGTCGACGAATCGTAGAACGTCTTTGCTCCAGATCCGATTCATGACTAGAAGTCGAAAAGGTACGAGCGCGATGATGATGACAGGGAAGGCCGGCCCGGCCACTGTCAGGGTCACAATAAATACGACCACTGTCATCACAACCCCAAAGAAGGTGTATGCATGGATCGGCCAGTAGCTTCGGATGCCTTTGGGTAGGGGTGGGAGTTCGGAAGGGGGAGTCAAGAGCCAGAAGGTCCGAGTCAACATTGGGTTGACGGACAGAGACTGCTCCCCCATGAAGATGAACAATCCCGCCAACACGCTCGTCGGCGTCAGTCCAAGTACCAGCTGCAATGGAGGGGCAATGAAGACCAGGATGGCACCTGCGTGGAGAAAGGAGCTCCACCTCTGCTCATAAACTTCCTGTTTCTGCCGCTCAACGACATGCTCGTTTCCTTCTCTGTCATAGATCGTCTCTTTCACCATTGCACCTTTGACATCGTGCATGAGACTCTCGGAATGCAGAGGGGCTTGTGGCAACAAGCCATTCGCAGGGGGAATACCCAGGATACCGCACATTGCTGTAGTCAGCCCAAGCAGGACGATGTCAACCGCATACCCGGTGGGCTTCCTGCAACCGTATCTCTTAATCGTGCATATGATACTGCTAATCTCGTGATCGAAGAAGAACAGAACCGTGATGATTGCCCCGGGAATCAAGGCGGCAAACACCCAAGGCACGGGCAGATGCCAGAATTCAACGTAAAAGTGGGTGCGGCCTGGTAGTGAGGGGACAAAAGCATGCTTACTGGTGGCCAAAGTTCCCTTGTCGAGATGCTTCAGCTCTCCTACGTACGGCATGCCGATGAAGAATATGATACTGATTGCCGCCGCGTACTCGCGAAGGCCCATACGAATGTGGCGGTGGAAGAGAGGCGCCCAGCTCTCGGCATAGCTGAGGAATAGGGCCAGGATGAATGTACCGGCTGCACCGATGATGGCGTAGAGGAAGGCAGCGAAGTCCAGGTTCGCGTGTGCCCGTTGAAGTTCCTGGACAGCTTTGTGGAAATAGATGATGCTGTTCAGCAAGCTGAACACCTCACAGCTGAATTCGGTCACGTACATCATCGTCCAGTCGTGCGCATTGAAGATTGCCAGCACGATATGCATCCATCCGGCGTGGATTAGACACCATGCCATGAACGGCAGGAAGGGGATATGGAAGCTATTCGTGCATAGCGAATAGATGTTTTCCGCCAACACACTGAAGGGCCCAGTCACACCCAGGATGGTGAGAGGTTGGATGGAGAAGAGCGAGAAGATGACGCCGCAGAGTCCCGTACTGAAGACGACCTCGATCGTCCCCCAACTCTTCCCAGTCAGGACGTAGAGATCTGAAGCAAAAGTTATACCAGGCAGGAGATTGGTGAAGAAGACATAGACCGCGCTGGCGACGATGAGTTGATTGAAAACCTTCCAATCTGATACATAGCGCACGCCGAAGTTCTTGACGTCTTGCCGGAGCAGCCTGAACGGACGTAAGGCACCATCACGGTTGCGGAAGGCGGCGACGGATCGTGAAAGCCAATTTCGCCGTGGCGTTGCTATCGACATTGTTGTCGTGGCGTCTGCGAGCCAGCCAAGGCAGCCCACAAGCTGGTGTGTTGTTTCCTTCGGTTCGTTGTTGATAATGATGATGATGATGATGATGATGATGATAATGTACGACAGCTTCCAACGTGAGAAGGCAAGCAGGTAGTGATATTTGGCGGATGTGGTCAATCCATCTTGGGTAGCATAGTCCTACTTGGCATGCATTGCCATGTGCCTGCTGTACTCGAAAAGTTGGAGATGAATGCGGGATATCTGGGGGCATGTGGGCGAGGCACAGCCGCCTAGTGGTGATGATTCTGTGGTCGCATTTTCGTTGACTTTTCAAGGTTACATACAGTATGTTCCGCTGCGTCATAGGCGGCGCCCCCATGCTAAATAGCGTCAAAACGCCACGATGCGTACAGCACCAGGCCGGACTCGTATGGGCTACTGTGGCCTCTCCACCGCCTCACTCTAAGCATATCGTATCTGTGGAGGTTCTCGATGTACACTACACCAAAAGATGGCGGGCAAGTGAGCGAGTCCACGTATTTCGGCCCGAGTCTATGGACCTGGGATATCACAAGTCTCTTTACCATCGTCATCATAACCCCTCGGCGCCACGCATTTGGCATGGGCATCTCAAACACAGAAAACCCTTCAAGTCCCCAATAAGCTTAACCCCAATGCGTTACCTGCTATACCCAGATATCTACCGTCTAGACTGGTCTATCGTACACCGCCACCAACCCCTCGATCTAAATCGTTGCCAGTATACGATCATCGCGAGATTGCCGCGGCGACCGCTCTGTTGTCTATTATTTAGGCACCGAATGATAATATCAAGCATCATCGCATTCGCGGCCATCTAGATGGAGTGGAAGAAGTCGATTATGCTGGTTGCACTCGATACCTACCCACATACCTACCTACATCGGTACCAATAGTAACCTATCTATCTTTTCCCCTGCTACAAGGTATTTCACACTGGCCATATAGGAGCGTAAGTTAACAATAACATTCCACATGAAATAGACGACCCACGCAAGCAGAATGCACCAACACACACCCCTTGCTAATAATTCAAACTTGCACTAGCGTTGGCAATTAGCCGTTATATTGGTATGGTGAAATACTATGTATGAAATAAATCAGAACGGAATCTCTCGTTTGGATGTAGGTGAGAAACCGTATGGTATTGGTGATGTCATTTTGTAATGCGTAGGTACAAAACACGGTGGTCAGTCTCTGTCTATTTGCACAGCATGACCATTCAACGGCAGGATTTGGACGGTATTGAAAGATAGTACTATCACGGCATCGGTCGACATCTCTCCTGCGCGGTCACTGGGACATCTCATGATTTGATGCCTACAGCCGAAGACTTCAACCCTACAGGTTTCCTCATAAGCCTGAACTTGGGAAGTGACCTACTGCCCGCCATATAGCAGGTCCAACCCTACGGCATCTACATAGTCAGTATTCCCTCAAGGATCTTTGACAGACCCGGAGGACGCGGCACACATTTGTCAGGGCCGGATAATGTAGCATAGCCGTCTTGAAAACCTGAATTTGATTGATGGATCCTGAGTCGAACTTCCAAAAGTACGGAAGACGTGATTGTGCAAGAGTACTCGAATTTCAATGACCAGACTCTCCACCTAGCGTCTACAATTTATGTGGCTTCTGAATAGTCTGAACAGGATGACATGCTTCATAACGTCTGTGCGGGCTTAGACAGTCGTAAGACCACGTCCATAGAGAATGAATTAGAGACGAAGATGCCATATTATCGAGTCCTTGTCCGAGCAATGTGACTTGGCCGATCTGAGGTCAACACGCGGGAGTTGTTTGGTACTGGAACCAGCCCAAACAGCCCAATCATCTCCAAAGAATATCGCCATGGTTGCGATCTGCACAGGCAGATTCTTTGAGATTTTTGCACAGACTCGTCTAAGTTGCAGAACAAGTGTTGACCGCCATACTCTCAATGTCCTTTGGCGTACGAGCATGTGTCGTTTTGAAACACTGCAAGGCAGACCATTGAAGCGAACCAACAGGTCCAAGAGGTTTTTGTTCTGAGAGCAGATTGCGCTGCTGGTTGGTCTTAAAGTGGGCCCTGACCAAGATTTCCTCAGCCAGCTTGCTGTTGACGATGTAATGGATGGCACAAATCTTACACCCGCAGGTGTAGTGAATTATCCCTCGTCGTCATGGCCGTTCTTCGAGGGTGATGCAGAATCGTTACCGGTCTCAGGCTGGTCCTCTGTCTCCTCGTCATTCGCATCTTCAAGCTCGTCCAATTCATCGTCAAGGGCGCTTTCTCTGGGCTCTAGCCGATTCTCATCCTCCAAGAACAGTCTTGGGTTAAGTTTCGGAAGTGTTGTTGCGCATACTCTTGTCTTGGTCAAGAGGTCGTCCACAAACTCGTCAATGTGTGTCAATGCCCATCCTTCTCTTGTTCGACGTTTCAGTTTCCTGGCGTCGTTCAACATCGGTTCCAGTGTCGTGTACACGTCCTCATCCTTTTCCCAAGCCAGTCTGACATAGAACGCAGCCAGAGCCCTGAGGTACTTGAACTCTTCCCCGCCCTGGCCAAGATAGAACTCTATGATTTTCCGGTCGGGCGTCAATTGCAGAAGTTTGAAAGCGAGACACAAGAAAGGGGTTGGTTTCTGCGCGATTCCAAAGGTACCACCTATGAATTGTAGCTCAACGGCGCGGTCTAGAATGGTGGCAGCATTCAATCCGAAGCACTGCTCCTTCCAATAGTAGCTTTCAACAATGCGATCCCGAACGGCTTTCTCGAATAGTTTGAGTGGGTTGTCGCCATGTATAAGGGTTCCCCTGTAGCCACGCTCGTCGAGGGCGCGTCTTGCGTCCGCGAAGTGACTGCTCATTCTCGGCTGCTGGAACAGACTCGCAATCCCAGACCGATCGAGAGGAGCTGAGTCCTCCAATAGTGATTGCCGTTGCGACAGGATCTAGGTAGGTACTTGCTAAGGACAATCTAATCAGCGGAGATAGATAAATTTAGACGGATAGATTAGATTGTTGCCCCAGAAATTGTGAACCAAAACAGAGCGGCTTGATGACCTCGGTTTACTATCTGAAGAGCAGGGGAATGCATATAGGTACCTACCTAGTAATCTGGAGCAATGCTACACAGTATAATTGCGTTCTGCCGTACATGCCTTCTTTAATATGGCCATCTTGCTGACACAAAGTCAAGTGTCAGTTGCGCTTTCTTCGACTATTGGTCTGTTTGATACCCTCATCAGAGACAACAAATTGCTGACATCGTTGAAGTCGTGTTTTTCACTTTACTGCTGTTCTTGAGCGGTTACACCTTGCAACAGCAATCCACGACGAGCCTCAGAGAGGCAGTGAAGCCACGAATTCCAGCACCACCCTCATCAGAAGTAAAGAGGTCAACATTGAGCGAGCAAATACAGCAAAGCAGACATTTCGGTGGTAGCCTTGGCAGCAACGGTCGTGTCGCTTACCAAAAGTTTCTGAAGCCGGAGGACAACCCTGGCGCCGATATCGACTGGAGAAGACTTGCTCATGTACAGGTTGTCACGAACCATCATGACGTCTGCAATGCGATCATGGTGTTTGGGGAACTACACCAGTTGAGAAGCCCTGCAAGAAGAGTGCTCATGTTTCCACAGGAATGGGCTGTAGAGAAAGAGAAGGGGAAAAGGTCGGACGTAGGCGACCCCTTCATGGAGATCACAAGGAGGCTACTGAGATTAGCAGCACGACGATACGCGGTGGAGCTGCGGCCGACCCAACCAGTGGCTCAGCGGAAGGTGAAGAATCAAGACGGCGAGAATGCGTTGGAGGACGTCTACTCCCTGGCGAGCGCCTTCTCCCTCACGGAATTTGATCGTGTATTGACCCTCGAAACGCCTGGTCTCGTACTGGACTCGAGTCCACTCGATGCCGTACTGGCTTTCACAGAGCCGACGCCATTTGCAATGCTACACGACACTGTTGCAAATGACGGTGTTCACAGCGAAGACTTGTTTCTTTTTTCTCCAGATGCGCAGCTGTACGACAAGCTAGTTTCCACGATCTCACATACGGACGCAGGCAATTCGACAAACTTCGCTTCAAATTTTGACTCGCCGCTACTGCTTGCTTCCTCTAGCGACGATAATGCCCTCGTCAGATCAATAGGCGTTCTGCATGATACCGGACCCGAATTCAACCAGACATCATATCTTCATAATGCTGCATATGTACGCTTTTGGGATCCCAAGCTTCCGGGACCTGAATATGAGGTACCCTACAGTATGAAGAGAGAAGCTCGTCCAACGAACAAAGATGCCGACTGGATGTGGACCAAGCTCTACGGTACCTTTGCACAAAAGCGATCTGAGTTCTGTGGATTAGATTTAGAACGTTGGTATAATGAGTAGCCATGTCTGTAACGTAAAGATAATAATGATTTTCTTCTATCACTTTTATTAATTTAGAATTCACACCTGAGCCCTACTGTCCTCTTTATGTGTTGATTGGCAATAAAGCCGGGCAATGTGGTCCGAGCGCTGTACGGTATGAGCAATTCCAACGTATTGCTAGGTGCTTTCATTGGCGGCAATACGATTCTAACAGACAAGCACAAGAGTCAGCCCTCTCCATCTCATACTAATGCTTCTGCATTTCCGCATAAGCCTAAGTCTGCAGCTTGTTGGACAAGTTGGCTGAGACTGAATTATAGCGGCTGGAATGTGTGAGCTGACACCTTGCAAATTCGGATCGCGGTAGCAATGGAAGCTTCCCTGCGCAATACTCCGGGCCTAATCGGTACAATGCCAATGATTGCCTTTTATAAAAGCGAGTTTACTAATGAAGTTTAATAGCACGTATTGACAGGCTCCGTGATGAGCTCATTAAGCGGTATGAGAGCATCATTGAACTTGCAGGTGTATGCAGCAAGCCCTCCCAGTAACAGATTGCAAGCCTACTGACGGTGACCCGCAGATCGAACAGAATGACCGTACGACGAGTGCTGTGTCTCAATTTCGCATGCGTGTAGATACTGCCGCGCTTGTAAGTCTTCTCAGCTGGATGTTGCTCTCCAGACACGACGATGCATCTGACCGGTCTACACTAGATACGAGCGGCGGAAGACCTGCAGACGTTGATTCGTCAATTACAGGAGATGTGGCTGTTTGGGCATCTCAGCACCCTTGGGGAGAGCAAGGTTGAGCAGCAAACCGATCAGACTGCTCGGGAAGTGGCGGATCTATTGCAAAAGCTCTGCGAGAAGCAGGTTCAAGATCAATAGGAGAAGGCGCCGAAAAGCGATAACGCCAATTGAAGATCTCCTTCCCTCCAATCACAGTCTTGACGCGATTTCCAAGCTTTCTCCAACCAACCTCAGAACCTTTCTGGCAGATCCTATAGAATTCTGATACCCAGCGCCGGCGTGTCCGTAGGCGTGTACCACTAGCCGATTACCAACAGTCTCTTGTTCGACTCTTGGCCCGCCTTTCCTACCAGGACGCAAACCACATTGTACACTGATGACTTCAAAACCGCCGTCCTGTCCTGTAAGCAGCTCTGGTGCTTGCCAGCTGTTTCGCTCTAGAATTGCCTTGGTCGTATCTTCGCTCGGTGTTCCATCCCAAGCACCACTATCCTTGGTTCCTCCCAAGATGGTGGTGCCTGATCCCGACCTCGGTATGCAGTAAGCAGTATAACCATCTCCCAACCTTATCCTGACAGAGCTTGCTTCGCCCTTTACCAGGACAGTTTGACCTCTGATCGGATACATATTTTGGTCCCCACATAGATGGTGAGCCGCAAGACCAGTACAGTTGACGTAACAATCTACATCGCCGTGGCCGTATTCTCTGGCCAGCCTCTCGGCCGCAATTATGACGGCCAGAAAGGTAGAAGCGTTCGGTAGTTTGGCCTTGATGATTTCTGCACCCGCCGAACAAGCCCTATCCTGTAGGTATGCCATATATTTTGGCACGTTGATCGACATCGCCTTGCACGCCGTCCCCTGCTGGATTAAGGGTGCATTGCGACTTGCCCTCGCGTTGATGCCAGGGATAGGTGCCTCTTCCTTGCTGAGGCGACGGAATTCAGGTACGTGAGCTTCCCACCATAACTTTTCTTCAGTCGGCGTGTCCCAGAACTGAAACGAATCAAAAACCTGACCAAATCTTGTCAGCGCTGTGGCGAGCGGAAGAATATGTCGCCATTTCTTACTTTCAATCCGGACCTGGCAGACTCAGCCAGGCTGGACTCCTGCTTGATTATCTCCGACCACCAGTTGAAGGTCTGAAGATCCCAGTCACACTGCTCTGGCTCGTCTGGTGTTGAATGTGGCCGCCAGATGGCGCCAGCCCTGCATTGACATGATTCAGTTAGGGAGCATGATGACGGCTTGGATGAAGGGCAGATGAGTCGAAGATACATGCCACTTGTAATGGATCGGATATGCCACTCCATTGACCCGGGTTTGCACTTACCAGGGAGACGTGTACTCGATGCTTTTATCGCCAGGTACATGGGCAGCAATGATCGTGACTTTGTAGCCCGCCTCTGCAAGCGATAAGGCTGTTGTCAGACCAGTAACTCCTGCGCTTGAGTGAAACTATCAGCGATGAGCTTGGATGAGACTGGGTAGTTTTGAGGAGTAATACCCTAAGACGACAACGTGTTTAGGTGCCATTTGCAACTATAAACAGTATCACGCCAACATCGAATGGCTCGAGGTTTTCGTGAGGGCCGTGGCTGGTGAAATGTTGAAAGAGTATTCAAGTGCAAAGTCCTGACTGATGTCAAGGGTTCTGAAACTCCACGGTCGTTCGTTAAGTACGAGATCGAAGACCTCATTGACTCGCAGTAAATCATCTAGCTGGGTAGGCAGATCCATCAAGAGCGCCGATGTTCGGAGATACCGCTACTGAAGTACGACGCCCCACAGAATGCTAGCTGGGAAAACCAACGATCCGCATGCTTCACGACGTTGGGCCTTCTACCGTCAGTCAATGCGTATAGACACAGCTGGGTGGTTACGCTAGCCTCCAACGCGCTCAATACGGGCAATTAACGTAAGGCGAGGTCTACCAAAACCCAACAATGTAAAGCACGTCTGGGTAGGTACAGAATCCGGTCGCCAGCCGCTATTGGCTTCCAAGGTTCATACGATATCGACTATCGACGATGACTTCGAGAAGTGAAATGTAGCGTGGGCATACAAAGCAGCCATGATAAAGTAGTAATGCATACATACAGACGGCGAAGGTGGTGTTTCTTCATACATGCCAATTGTCATAACCGATCGACTCCATCTCTTGCCTACCTTGTTCAGTCTCCTATAAACCCAGGGGTATCTCGATAATCTTAAGCAAAATTGCGCCTTAGCTAACACCTCGGTTACGCTCAGTGGTTAAGCGCCATTCCATGACATGAGATGCAGGGATGTACACTAAGCAACTGTGTCTGCAGTCGTGCTCAAGTGCAATGTTGCGATCGCCTTCGTGACCTCCTCTTCAGCCAGGTCCTGCCATTTCTTTCGCTGGGTTTGATCTGAAAGCGCTCTTGCATCGCCCACAAGGTCATACATCTTGCGTGAGACATCCCGATTAACGTCGGTATATTGGTCCTTGGTAATCTCTTTGTCTCGATATCGCGGACCCAATGCGAGCTTGACCATGCGCTGGACTTCCCTCTTCGCAGAATACGACAATCCTCTGTCAGGTGATGACGAATTTGCTCGGTTCTTAGTTTCCTCGTCATCTGTTTGGTGACCGTCAAATTCCAAGGGGGGTGCAGGTGGTTTCTCTCGGTGTTGACGTCTGGCATCGGCATCTGTTGGTGAGAAAGGCGAAAAAGTGGGCGAAAATGTCGGCGATATTGGAATAATATTGGAGGAAAGTGGTGGCGATATGGGCCTTTGAGGTGGTGGGGTAGGCGATAGAGGGCGAGGGGTACCGCTGACAGAAGAAGCTGGGGATCTTGCGGGTGAAGAGATATCCGGGGAAAGTGGCACATTAGCCTGCTCAGAAGCATCTGGCGAAGCTGCAGAAGCAGGTTTGGTTTCTACTTCTCGAAGCAGAGAAGACAGAAATGTTGGTGCCTCTCCTAGACGTTGTATGGCAGCAGCAGATGACTCAGGCAAATTCGCCGGTTGCTGTTGGGGCCGGCGTAAACGCGGACGCTTCTGCTGACGGTTTTCAGCTGGCTGAAGTTCATCAGCCTGTTCTGGAGAAGTAGTCCTTCTCCGCTTTCTCCGAACAGCATCGGGCGCCTCTGCTAACTCTCTCGCCTTGTCGAAAGCGTTCCAAGCTCGAAGCTCTTCTTGCGACTCTGGATTTGGGCGAACGGTCCGCCCTGCATTAATGCGAGCTTGAGCGATGCCTCTCCAACGGTTTGACGCCCCTTGTCGGCTGGCAATTTCTAAACGGCGCCGCCAGTTGTCGAATTCGGTTTGCTGTTCCTCAAAACGAGATTCATTCCCATCCTCATCTGGGAAAGGAAAATCCAGGTCCATATCCAGGCGACTGGATACTTCCTGCCATATGCGGTTCCAGTTGCGGTCATTGCGCCTGTTGCGCCGACCAACCTGAGGGCCGCGTCCAGTGGAACGACGGTAGCCACGCGTAGTATCTGAGAATCCGGGAACAGTAACGTCTGTCGCAATGTCGCGCAGGCAATGTTCGCAATACCAGACCTCTGGAGCATCCTCGAATCCGGCGCAGAAGACGTGTGTAGCCTTGTCGCATCCGTCACAATACATGACTTCGTGAACGTCCCCAAGAGCCCCACAAACCATACAAGGTTCGGGATCGTCGGCAAAGGCGATTTCAGTGTCATCGATGAGCATTGTTGGATCGATCTCGGCTTCTTGAACCTTGTCCTGAACGGCATATGAATCGATAACAGGTCCGTGAATGAAACTGCTCAATTCAACCATGTTGAACTTCGCACGACATATTGGACAACTGTTTGCACGTTCTACCCAGGGTTTAAGACACTCGTTGTGGAGATTGTGCTTGCACGGCAACAAGTGTGCAATGATCTCATCGTCCTGGTCAACTCTATTTACGAGATACGTCAGTCAATTGTTCAAAAAGGCAGCACATACTGGAGGCCCCCAAGTGGCTCGACGCTCGCTAGCGGAGCTGGTAAGAACCTCACCTTCCAAGCTCATTCGGCGAATGGTCTTCAAGCCGTCCAAGGATGGAAGCGATGCCAGGTAAGTGCAGGCATCGACGGTCAATCAAGAGCCTTCGATTGCGGAAGGCCTCCAGCATGGAAAGCTGCGTTGAGCAGCAGACGTGGCGACGGTATGTCGGCATGCGCTCGAATCACTCACGACAGGTGGATATGATACCTTTTGGAGCTCAATTTCGTGTTTCGCAACTTGGCCTTGGCGTCGCCTTCGTTATCATGGCTTCGGTCTGAGCCCTGGGCGACCGAGGCGACGGGAGCTTCCGAGGGCTGGTCCCCGTCGAGAGAATGGCGCAGGTCCCCCAGGCAGACAATACAAGTGTCCTCCATAACTACAGGGCGTCATAGAAGTCTTCTAACGGGTTCGCGAAGCAAGATGATGGAGAAGTCATGGGGCATCGGCGTGAGTTGTCGAGGTGTCAGAGGAGGACGATGGCGTTGCCCTGAAGTTATAAGCCCCGCGACGGAGGGTGCACTGACCTTGCCGCATTAGTGCGCAAGAAGCCGCCCATGGATTGGATTAGGTTGGATCATGGCTGTCAACACGTGATTCGCCGCCTGCCGACATATTTAGGTAGGTTGGTGTCTGTCTGGTGCCTGATTGTGCTGCAATGCATTAGTTACATCCCAAACAACATGTCATGGAGAAAGCGTTGATGAGCGGAAGCCTTTAAGAGGGGAGGCATTTTACAGACAAGGCCGACTGAGATCCCCATTCAGCAGCGAAAGGGTACATTCTGATTTGGAGCGGCTCAGCTGAGAACATCATTCAAATACGGAAGCGTAGGACTTAACAGTGGCAGCTGACAAGAATCTGCACCGAAGAAGGATGATTCAATCCTGAAGTCGGCACGACGGTCCGCGTTCTCAAACAGAGGGAATGCTGACTCTACATCAAGATTCCAGGTGAACGTCATTTGTCGCACTGTCTACGACACTTCTCGAAGTCACGAGCAACAAGGTTTCCATTATTGGAGATTTGGTTGAGGAATTTGCCATTCGATTTCAGAAGATATAGCTATCTCCAGGCCTTCACGGCCGCATGTCGTAAGAAATTTCGCGTAGCCATCCCAATCAAAAACACTATGAGATCGCTTTAAACTTCGGCAATCTCACGCAGACGCCTGATCGTTGACCGCGTGGCAGCAGCGGCAGGGGTACTATGTGATGCGTTAGTATGCATGCATGCATGCACCAGAGGTGTCGTCGACGGAGTGGGACGGTCACATACGAGACTGTGTAGGCACCGCCGGCAATGGTCTTTCCGCAGCTCTTGCAATCCCAGATACCCGTGGCGTTACGCTTGACAGTGTGCTTGCCGCAGAAGGTGCAGGTGTACTTGGCGTGCTGCTGGATTTCGATCTTCTTCACCTGTTTACGGAGCGAGGCGCCGTAGCTGTTTGCGGACCGTCAGTTATCGTTCGAAGATTCCAGCGCGAGTTACTCGAGTCTCAAGAGTCGACCGTCCTCGATGTGGCTACGCTGTGCATCGACTTCGAGAGATGAGAATTGTCTGGCGAACGTACCGCGTGCCGTATTTACCGGTGATTCCGACCTCTGTGACCAGTGTTAGCCCACGTCAAATTCGGGCGCAATGCGCAGCTAACATAGCACAGCGTCAACACATACTCTTGGTTCTCTTCGTCATCTTGTACTTGTCTGATGTTGACGATGTAGTAAAGATGATCCAGTCGAAAGAGTCTAAAGCAAAGCCAATGTTCGATTTTCACGGCTCGGTGGGTGCAGTCTTGGCGTTGCGCGGAACCCTCACACAGAAATGCGGGCTTGGTTATTTTATCGTCAACCCTAACCCTTAGCACACGCAATTGGGTCTGTTTCTCTCCAGCCCCATAATAAGTTCGATGTCATAGATGTGAGACCCTTTCGTCTTCAGTGGACATGTTCGCGTATGACGAAGTTTCACAAAAGCGCTTCTTCACACCCATGATGGTTACGTAGGGTGGTGGATACGCGGCAAGCAAATTCGTCCATTAAAAGAAAGCATCACCTTAGTATAGCGATGGCCGGAATCGCACTCCACCCGTGTTATTGAAAGAGTACAGAGTCTTGAGGAGGTACAAGAACGTCTTTACTGGCACATACTGTTGTATTTTCGCTACCTACCTACCTAGAAAGCGTCAAAGTACTACATATTGGAGAGCCAGCCTGCTGCAAATCAATCTTTCGGATAGTAGGCACGTAGTAGGAGGTATGTAAGTTGGTGGCCCAAATTAACGAGCTCTAGCTTCATGCCTGAGGCATCAGGGCGAAAAGCATATAGCCCAAATTGGAAGTTATCGATAGTGTACCTGCCCTACCACCGTAGATCCCTACCGAGCTGCGCCAACCGACCTTGTGATTGCCTCTTTTGCTGGCCAAGGCGATCGCTCTGAGCTCTTTTCGAGTGCTTTCACGGTGTGTGTGCCCACTGTGTTGAATGACAAGCAGCAGCTATGGCAGATCCGTTCGAGGTCCGCATGCGTTTCACATCGCAACTGCAGCACCTTAATGCCTCGACCACCTCTGCGATCAAAGCAGCCAGCTATGCCTTGAAGTATAGCGAGTTCAGCGACGACCTCCACTCGTGCATCCTTGAGCAGCTTGAGCGCAACAACATGAACAACCGCGCGAACATCATGTACTTCCTCCCTGCGCTCTGCGACGCCTCCAAGGCCCAGGGCGAGACTGGCTACGTGCGGATGATACAGAGAGACATCCTGACCATCATAGATCTAGTCGCGCCCGATGACGGGAGTGGTGCAGCGAACGTCAAGGTCGTGAGACGCGTGCTGAGGGACCTCGGTGTGCGGCAATTTTTGCAAGCAGAGACCATCGTGGAGCTTGAGGAGTGCATTGCCGGGAGGGATGCAATGAGTGGACTGGCAGCATCGCCAGGGAGGGCTGAAGGCACCCTAGGACCCACTGGCAGTGCTGCACTCGATGCCGAGGGCCTCAAGTCCACAGCCAGGTCCACTCCATTGTCGGTAACCCGGGATGGCCAGGGACTGCTCGCTCCCGTAATACGTCTGGACAAGAAGCAGGTAGAACAGCGTATCGAGGAAGATCGCGAAAGGCACAAGCGTGCGAGGGAAGGAATATGGGCGATACGACAGGAGAGCACGGCGCTTGCAGAGGACGCAGAATTCGACAGACTCTGGGAGCAAGTGAGTGACGTGGACGAGGATGATATGAGACTGGCGAGAGAACAGAGAGACGATCGAATCCGCTGCAT
This sequence comes from Scorias spongiosa, assembly GCA_018467035.1. Classification (NCBI taxonomy): domain Eukaryota; kingdom Fungi; phylum Ascomycota; class Dothideomycetes; order Capnodiales; family Readerielliopsidaceae; genus Scorias; species Scorias spongiosa. The sequence continues at coordinate 2,018,424 of JACSZZ010000001.1, forward strand.
AGACTACGAGCAAAGTGTGGCTTGACCAGAACTTTGCCGCCTTACATCTGAAAATTTGACCATTATTGTATGAGCGATTGAGCGCGGCGTTGGAGGGCATCTAGCTAGTCACCCTGACATGTATCAATGAATGCTGAGACCGAGACAAACCCCATCACGAGTCCAGGTGAAAAATGGATGGCACTGTACTACACCACGTGGGATAGGGTTTCCTTCTCTCTTCTATTACTTTGATTCGTTGATTCATCAATTACATCTCTATGCTGTCAACCAGAGCACCAGGTACCTAGGTATGTAGCTGTATGTCCTTTGCGTCAGGTCATGTTCTAGAGCCCATCATCGCCCATCAGGAGGGCGTTGCTATCGCTGAACCCCAGCCCTCTCCCAGCTGGACTACGAAGTGAAGGATCTTTAGCCCGCTTTTCTCGTTGAACGACATGGAAGTGTTCGCCCATTGTGTGGATCTCTGAAACGGATTGGGTCAAAGAGGCAAGTAACGTCGTGAGGTGGACGTCTTCTCGCTCTTTACTGGCGGCAGCTTCCCATGTAGCCGTGTTCGAAGAGGTTGAATCCAGGCTAGGCAAATCCGACGTTGGAGGAGCAAGGAGGGGCAGTCTCGAGAGCATCGCAGATATACTTCTCAGTAGCGCATGGTTTGTGGGGTGGGCCGGCCCATTCGACAGGCCAGCATCTGTGAGATACGATTCCGGTAGAGTCGTCAAGTATGTGCGAATCAGATTGATGCGCTGATCTAGCATCTTGATAGCATTCGCCTTGGCAGTAAGCGTCGATATAAGCTCTTCATCCTCAGGGCTGCAGACACTCGAGGCCGTGACATCATCTGGATCCTGTTGTTCTCCATCTTTTGCTTTCCCCTTCCCATCCTTCTTCTCTCTATCCCTTGTAGCATGCTGCTCTCCTTCACCGCTTCCCGGAATGGCAGTCGCATTGCCGCCACCTTTTGCCACGAAATCTACGCCAATCATTTCAGCTTCGCCCGTCTCGACCTCAAAGCTCAACTCTCTGAACCGCATCTGTGTTTTTCCGGTGTCACCTAGCGTCTCTTGGAAGCTTTCATACAGGCCAATCGGCAGCTTTCCACCTTGAAGATTGTTGATGAGATCACTTTGCGGATGGAACAGCAGTAGAAGGATGTTGTCTGCATTGGTGATTTCTCGTACTTGTTGTAAGACAGGTAGATGACTTGGCTGAGGTCCAGATGGTGGGCCAAGCATAAAGATGGCCACTAGATCTAGCTGTTCTGGTGCTTTGTGAACTTCCTTGTATTGGTCCAGGCGGGTCTCGAAGAAAGCTCTGTCGAGAAGGATATCGTCGAGACCGGTCTGATCCGCGGCGAGTTTGCATTCGTACGCGTGTTCGAGGGTATAATCTCGTCCATATTGTGAACCTATTATGGCGCCGACGATAGGCCCTTGCTGGCGCCTCAGGGTATGCCTCGTGATGTAATCCGATATAGTGAGCAGGACAAGAGGGTGAAGCTGCACATTTAAGCTGGTATCTGGCGCTCTACCAGTGGACACAAGGGGGTTGGGAGGGGTCTCGCTGTCGCTCGCCATGATGTGGACAGCAGCGTCGTGGTTGGACTGCCTGACGACGACAGCAAGGTGGACAGCGCGGCAATTTTGCGACAGCGAAGACCGGTAAATTCGACTTCAGAGGTTCTAGAGCACGACGATTGTGCGGCTCAAAAGGTCAGTATCTGCGCGTCTCTGTGGGCTGCGGTAGCTTGCGCCGTGGTTCGCACAGGTGAACAGCTCGCTGGATGGGTGAAGTGATAGGCTAATCGTTATACACTCTGGAAGACAGCCCCGCATAGGTTAGCATCGAGAAGCAGCCCTTAGAGCATGTTTGCCTTGCTATCAGAGTCGCCGTAGTTACCAGATGCAGTAGTGCCTTTCCCAAAGTAGGTAGGCCCTTATAGGTGACGGTAGGTGATACCTACCTAGTATATTCACTTAGTAATCACCCACCCACATGCTGCCCATCGTATCTGCTGTATCTGCCTCCAAACGCTCCATAATATTTAAGGGAGTGCTATACCAATTTGGACAATGTTTGAATTTGCTCGACTTTCATGATTGTTTACTTGGATATTCTTACAACAATCACCTCCGCAGGTTGGGATGCCGATAGCATCTGGCTCGACAGCTAGACAGCGAGAGACGATAGTAGACCGTTGGGATCTGGCCTGGTTGCCTCACAAGAGCACAACCGTGGCATGCATAACGTCCAGTGATATTGTCAATGATCGCACTGTCTTCAGATGTGGTTGCCATTCACCAACCGTACTTGCTCCCTGATTCTCCCCTGTCCTTCCTACCCGCCGCCCACTTGTCTTCCATCGCGTCCTGCTGAGTCTTCGCGTTACTGACGAGCTGTTGGAGGCTGTGCTTTCCAGGCGCGATTGCTTTGACTGCGCGGTGCTCGATCACTTCACCGGCTTGCCGCAGCCGCTCATTCGACGCATACTCTGCTTCAGTGTTGAACGTCCGAATGTTGATGTCCCCCCCACCGTTACGTCCAAACAGATGGCGTTTCTGCGCGGCTGTAAGGTTCAGATCTGAAGCGACAGCCTCGAGGGACCCTCCAGGACCATGATTGGCACCTTGGCTGATTACTGGCCCAGTAGCTTTGTGTTCATGCTGGCCAGCCTGTTGGTTGCTAAATATCGGTTCGTATGAGCCGGTTGAATCGGATCTCTCCCTTTCTGGCTCCTCCTGAGTCACAGAAAACAGAGATCGTTTAGGTTTCGTTTGAGGTTGAGGATTTTCAGCCGGCATTGATGGTCCGTTAGAGTTGGCATCATTGTTCGAACTTTGATTAGGTGTTGCTGCTTCCGCAGTGCTTGTCTTGGGTTTTGGCCGTTTCTTTTTACTCGCCACACTTAGAGGCATAAATCTGGTAGCTTTCCCAATCAACTGAGGCACATTTTCGATCTTGTCACCATGACCATCTAATGCGGAACGATCGCTCAAGTCGCCACTGCTGACCTGGGCTGCTTGAGCCTCTACAGGTTCAGAAGCCTCGCCATGTGAAACGCTCTCTGCTCTGACTTGGCTGCCAATTGGCGCTCTTGAGAATGCAGCTTCTGAGCTCGTTTTGAGGCTGACACCAGGTTTGGGTCCAGTGGCTTGCGCCCGACGCTTCGGAGCTGGTAGAAGACTGTTGAAGCCACTGAAAGCACCAGTGGTTCGGGAACGTTTCGGTGGAGGCTCTTTTAATCCATCATCACTCTGTGGATCAGGCTGTAATGAGGGAAGTTCGACTTTAATTCTTCGCGGCCCAGATTTCGAAGTGTCCACGACCTTTGGGAACACAGCTTTCTCAGGTTTGACCGCGGAGGTTACCTGACCAGCTTCACTGTCGCTACCTTCACTATCAGAATATGCAACCAATGCCATCTTCACGAATTTCGAACGCGACGGAGGTGCAAAGACGATGTCATTGATCTTCCTCAAGGTTAGAAGCATGCATGAAATACGTAACCTGCCAGTAGGAATGGTGCTATGAGCGAGAGTGTTGATGACGCTTATCATGACTAAGCCCCAGTGTACGTGCCACGCGCGTTCACTTTCCCCACGTCTGAGCAGCATACAGTAGACGGTTATCAATCTACCTACTTGCGATCAATTATCAATCCTTCTACCTTCAATGTGAGGCCTCGAGCAGCTCTTACAGTCCCTCTCTCACATCATTTCCCCTAGTTTTGAAACCGTGGAGTGTTGTGGCCTGCTGGCAGGCTCAAACGCTCAGGGTTGCCATGTAGGCTTGCAGACATGTCTCTTCTGCTGAACGAGGATTTCACTACCTACCGATTACGACTTGGGTATCTTCAAAATGCCAATGATGGAGTTGGAGAGAGGCTTATCAACCTCAACACATCTGTGCTTAACAACTCGGCTTTTCGTGCTGCGGGATGGTACCCTGACGATGCTGTAACTCGAAGATGCTACTCACCTCCAATTCCGACCACCGCCATCGCCGACGAATACTTTCAGGGCCCTTCTCAACGTGGACTACTTACTACTGATGGGGATTTTGAACCCAAAGAAGGCACCGGTGGGATCGTTAGTGGTGTAGGGGGTGAAGATACTCTGGGACCCCTGGGGCTGAATGAAAGGCGACGTCGGCGAAGAAGGGAACAACTGGAGCAACAGCAGGATGATGAAGATGAAGAGGAAGAGGATAGCTCTGACTTGAGCGATGATAGCGACGAAGACGATGAAGCCCGGTCGTTGAAGTTCGCCAAAATCCCTCTTCATCGACATAGTCGATCGCAAACGAGCGGCCAGAGTCCTATGAAGCCAATATTCGCAGATGATCCCGGTGGGCCGGAGATTCATATCACAAACGCAACAAAGCCAACGGATGGAGAGTATTTCCCTGCTCGTGGATCCAGTCTTGGTCTGAGCTCAGCCACCAGACAGCGCCCTCGTCGAGACACCACAACGTCATCCGAGTTGAGCAGTGAGCCTGATCTTGAGCTTTACCATGTCTCTGCGCGGAAGCTGCCAGGACGTCCTCAGAAGCGGGCTGCTTTTCTACAGGAGAAGATACAGGAGGAAGACTCTGTAGATGAGGATGAGGCACTGGATGGACCCGGAGACTCCGATGACGATGGTGTCAGCGAAGCCTCTGACCTGAGTGATGAGTTTGAAGGACCGGCTGGAACTAGGCCAATGCTTCTGGTAGGTAACCATACGGATTCATCACCGGAAGTAAAAGTACCACCAGTAATTCCACCTGCTATAACACCACACGGGGCATCGCCCAGAAAGGACGCTGCAAAGGCAGCTCTACCTAAGCTTGCTAGGCTTCCGCCTGGACGACCGATCAGTTCCATCGTGCCTAAGAGCTTGCTGGGCATAGCGTTAAAGGGAGGGGCTGCCAGCAATGAAAAGCCGTTCCAGAGATTTGCTGATGTCGCCGGGCAAGGGGAAGCAGCTCCTCTCTGGATCAAGATATACTTTCCGTTTGCTGAAGATAAGGCAACTCCGCTTGAAGTTCCCGCACGTCGTATGAAAGAAGACCACGCAGTAACTGTTGCTGAACTCATTGGGCTTGCACTTTGGAGGTACAGTGAGGAAGGTTTCGAGCCTGCCATATCAATAGAGGAAGAGAATATCAATCGCTGGACTCTACGAATGGTGGAAGACGAGGAGGTCGATATGGATTTTCCAGCCTTGGTTCGAAACAAGCCGATCACTGACTTCACCAGCAACAACAACCGGCCACCACAAAGACGAGCAAGAGACAAGCCTTGGGACGAATTCGGGCTTGTGCGAGCAAGCGAACAAGAGTTTGCTGCTAACGAGAAGCTTACTCCACAAGTGAACGCTTCGTCTACTGGTGCATTTGGGGCTGTTCAGACCCCAACCATTCCTGCTGGCGACGGGCTACCACGTCTTGCCACGGATAACTCAATAATAACGTTAGCTTCAAGGTCAGGAACAACGACACCGTCGGCAGAACGTCCGCCAGGTGCACCTTCTTTCATACCAAATCGTAACCCTATTACGAGTACCGCATTCGGAGCGTTGTCAAATACCAAATTGAGGAAGGATTCCACTAATTTGCTCGATGCTCCACAACAAAACACATCAACTTCAGCATTGCGAACCGGTGAAGAGATAACCGTCAATATTCATTTTACTGACCCTCATTCGCTCAACACGACACTACTAGAAATACCTACGACAACCGATACGTATATAGGGGAGCTTTTTGATCAGGCATGCAAACGTCTCAATCTCGACAAAGCGCTGCACTTTCTCCGGGTCAGAGGCACACAGACTGTGGCACCGATTGATCGCACAGTGGAGGCGTTGGGTAGTCGGCGCCACCTTGATCTCGCACGCCGTCGGTTCGGTGTTGCTGGCCCAGGAGGGACTGGAGATGGGGTTTTCGGCATTGGGTTTTCAGGCTCGCCTGGGAGTACCTCACCGAATGCACCTCTACAGCTTGTGGCAAATACGCCACCCATCGACAAAGCAGCTGGTGGAAAGGCGAAGAAGTCCACTGGTGCCTTCAAAGGGCTTGTGCACCCTCTACAGTCAGTACGTGCTGGAGACGGCATTACAACCAGCACTGCAACTCTTCCCTTCAGCCTGGCCAACGAGGGTAAGCGGTACAACGTTCTCCGCAAGCAACCGTTGTCCTTCTCCTCTGCGCACCCTCGTCTTCTGATCATTAGCCCAGAGTACATGACCATTCTGCCTGCAGCGAGTGACAACGTTCTAAACTCGATTGGTGGGAAGGTAACGAACGTGCACATGAGCTCGATTGTAGGAGTGAAGGTTAGCAGGAAGCACCCCAAAATGGTCAGGGTGTTAGTGTACAGGGAGAAAGAGACGAAAAGATATGACTTCGAAGCACCTTCTAAAGAGGAGGCCATTGAGATCGTAAATGATGTCAAGCGAGGTCTTGAGGCATTTGGGGAGGGCTAGATATGGATTGTTTTTCTTGTTTTGTATATGAGATACCCCCCTTTTGCAGTGTCTCCCAATTTCCTCTACACTTCACAGAAAGACTAAAGACTCAGGTCGCTATGAATCCGATGTAAAGCAAGTTCAAATTTACCGTCTGCGACCTTTTGTCCAGGCCTGCACAAACCTAGATTTCTCTTCCACGCCGAGATCAACCCTTTTAACCCTCCCAAGCCGAGCTAATGCGTCTGCAATGGCATCTACCACTAGCTCGTTGACCCCTGCATCACCATCCTCGCTGTCACCTGCAGTCTTCTCAGCACGCGAGGTATCGAGAAAACTGGCCTCATAGCTTTGCTTCTGGCTTAAGCCTGTTGCCTTGGAGGCCTGTCGTCCTGGACTGGTCTTGGGTACGTCAGGGAGAGTGCGTGAAGACGCCATGACCTTCTGACCGATCCTGGTCCGTATACAGTGTGTGGGGCGGGAGCAGAGCCGCCAGATGAAAGTGAAGGCGCACTTGAGACCCGGAATTGGCGTGGTGACGTCCGAAGGCGTGTAGCGTAGGTTTATCGGATAGATCTTCACCTGCGGGCTGGAGACAGATAGAAGTGATGGAGCCAGGCGCAGGATGCCTCTACCGTTCGAAGTGGTCGCTTCTGGGAAGACACAGACTATCCGATTGGGATTCTGGTCGAGGACATGCTGTAACGATTCCAGCGAGCCATCTGGCTTTGGATCGGACGGCAGGACAAATGCGTTCAATACGGCTCGCCAGAGACCAATGCGCTGGACCTGCCTGGTGTTCGCAAAGCTCTGGGTGAAGACAGGATCGAAGATGGCAGCCAGATAGAGAGCGTCGATGGGGCTGGTGTGGGAGCTGGCGATGATCGTCCCAGGCCCTGGAAGCCGGTTCCGAGGACCAGAGGCCAACGACCCTCTGCGAACGCCGTCGACTTGCAGGTCAATCCACCAGATACCTGGCACGCCGATCACACACCATAGATTCGCCTTGCGTAGCCAGCTGCCTGGGGGCAGCCATTGGATCAGGGCCAACCATAGGACAACGAAGAAAAAGAGAAATGGCAGGCGGATGCAAAAAAGGAGCTACTGAATGTGTCAGCACGGTTTTTATCATTTGTTTGGCTTTCCCTTTGAAGCGGGCAAAAGGTTATTTCATTCCACGCACGAAGTGTATTGGCACCAGCAGCGCGCTGGATTGTTGAGCAGGGATTGGGAAGAAGGGGGCGATGCCAGAACCCTTGTCCCTATATTGGCCATATTTCTCCATACCGTCATGCGTCGAGTACGTATATCATCGAGGGGTTGCAAAAGGGTCTGGAAGACCTTGGGTGAATTCGCGGCTTGTCCAGAGGCGGCGCAAATCAAAACAGCGGTTCAGGGAGACAGTGTGAGGCTGAAATAGATCGCGATAACGCTGCAAAAGAGGTAGACAGGCAGGTATCTCCCGGGTTCACAGGGCGTGAACCACACAGATGAAAAACGTCTGGCTGCTGGTGAGGCGGAAGCGCAGACTGAAGATTCCGGCAAGCCAATTGGTAGAAGGTAGACAGGGCAGAGCAGCGCGTTTGCATGTGAAAGGTGACGCACATGCAAATTTCATACACTACCATCCACACCTACTATACATTACCATACCTAGCCTAGCCTGGGTACGCGATAGGTACCTACAGTATATAGATGTGTACCAGACACCCGTACCGAGATCCATGCCTCCCGATCGCTTCTTTATTTCCTCAGGTACCCTGTTATGCCCGACTACTAGAGCATCCCTGCGACATTCGTCGCAACCTACATGTACAGCACGACTGATAGTTTACCCTACAAAGAATTTCCAAAAAAAAACACGGCATGTCCGTGTTGTGCATAGGAAATGGATTGGAGCGCGGCTTATATAATAAAAGTCATCTGGTCGGCCGGCCTGGCCCGATCCAGCGGTGCCTCCCGTCCAAGCAGCGGTTAGAGGAAATACTGAACGAAGCCTGAGGCCCGACGGCCAGTCCCGCCTGCGGAGGCCCCTCATCTTGAACCTCAGGCAGAAAAAACAAGGCAATGAGAACCTCTACCAAACAGACGGAGAAGGCGCAAGCGGAGATGCACTCGCCAAGAACTGCCCGTGTTTACCTGTCGCAAAACAGACCAATGCTTCATAGCAACGCGGCTGTAGGTGCGTGCTGAACGCCAGCTTCATACCTCATGGTTTAATTTATACCCTCTCGCAGTGCTTCATCCAACGCATCACCTCCTCGTTCGGCCTGGTCTCAGACACATTGTATCCTTCATTCGCTTGCTCTCCGCCAGCAATGGATCCTCGGTAATTTGACAGAGCTAATGAATCGCGGCACGCCAGACAACATACTTGACAATGGACCGACCTGTCTGTCAACTGGAGAACATGCGTCCTTCTGGTATCAAGCCACCCTCGAGGCTGCCGGCTATGTCTAGCACTATCGCGGCGAGGACCCTTGGTGAGGCGACTCACAGCACTCTGAATGCGCGCAATGGTCTCGGTGATGGAGGAAGTGGTGCTATTCCTAGCGGCATCCCGTCCAAGCATAAACCGACCGGATGTATGTCACTTGATAACGCTGTTCGGTGTTGGTATTGAATACTAACGTGATGGATTGGCCACCAGTGCCTGAGCCTCCTACTAAGCGCAAGACGCTCGTAGAGCGAGCCGGTGAACCTGTAAACCATTCACGATCCCACCAACCCACCGTCGGCCGACCGCAAACAAGCCATGGCCATGTAAGAACAAAATCACATCAAGCCAATGGATTACGCAACGCCTCGAACATTTCCGCCACCTCGACGACAGCAACAGTAGGAGGGCGAGCCGCAAGTCGGCAGCAAGGAGTACGATCGCAGCGCCGAGAGCCGTACCAAAGCTCTGTCGAAGACGAATCCGAGCTGGACTCATCGGGAGTCATGGGAAAACGCAAAGGTACTTCCACACCCACACCCCTAAACAGCCCTTGCATAACAGCAATCACACTACGCAAGACTCGCAAGTATGAAGATCTTTCCATTGCAAGGCAGTCAACAACGCAGCTTGGTAAGGATGCTTCTGTTGGGCTTCAACACTCCAACAGAGCAGGTAACAGACGCAGCTGCAGTGACAGCACTCTCAACAGCTCCGATTGCACGTCGTCACGTTCTTCATCCGCACAATCCACGTTGTCATCAACCATTTCAAAGATCAAAGAGCAATCTACCGGACGCACTGTGTCTGCTTCTTGTGAGATTCAGACCGCCAGGAAAGTCTCCATCCGCCAAGTCCAACCTCGAGAGGTTTCTTTGACCACTGCTTTCTCATCACTTTCTCTTTCTTCGCCCAAGATTCGCAGCGCTTCTAATGCCAGCCTTCAACGGCCGAAGCATCATCCATCTTTGGAGCGTATAAGGGAGGAGGTTTCTCCATCGAAAATCCCCAAATACTCATGTACCCCCTCAATCCAACACCTTGATCAATTTGCCCCACCACAGCCTTCCCCATCACGTTCCCCCTGCAGAGCAAAATCAAGCGTCAAAGGAGCAGGGCCGCGTACACCTGCACCTAGCAGAGTACCGTTTGGGAGATATAACGACGACATACCTGTCTTTTTGACGAAAGAGAAGCTTACACCACTTCCAGCTTGGGATACCAATGGCCGACTTCAGGACATGGAGGCCATGTATCTCGAGCTTAGAACCCAATTCCAAAGTGCGGCCGAGACGAAGACAACCATGGAGCAGACTCTCGAAGTGTACAAGTCTCAGAGTATGTAGCCGGACCCATTCATAATGAGAAGATGCAATCTGACATATGTCGAACAGTCCAGGACTTGAAACATCTGAATAGAGATCTTCTGACAGAGAACAAAGATCTATCGAACGACCTTGATCGAGCTAAAAACGACCTCAACGCGACGACGATTGACTTACAGCAAGCAAGACGGGACCACGAACGAGATATCCTCGATCTCGAGCGAAAGAGTGAACGGGAGAACAGCGAATTACAACGACAGCATGAAAGGGAAATGACTAAATTCGAAAGGCAACAAGAGAAGGCTAACGATACTTTTGAGAAACAACTCGACGATCTCAAGCGGGAACTTGAGCGGCGAAAGAGCGAGGAGCTAGAGAACGTGGAGAAAAGGCGGATGGAAGAAGTGAGCCAGTTACAAGGCAGTCACGATCGTGCTGTTGCAACTCTCCAGAAGGAGCTTGCCGATATGAAACGGACAGATGAGGGACGGGCGGCCGAGTCTGCAACCAAGGTTCTAGCATTGGAAGACACCATCGCGTCCCTGCGACGGGAAGCAGAGTCGGCTAGCTCGACTGTTTCCAATCTACGCTCCGAAGTGAGTGCAATGGAAAGCCGCAACACTATCTTGGAGCAAGAAAAGACTACCTTGATCTCTAAGGTGCATTTCTTGGAGGGCAATCAGGAAGCTCAGAGTCTCGAGTTTACCAATCTCAGCGATCAATTGCAACAGGCTATCGCTACTAAGGAAGAAACAGTAGAGAAGCTGCGCAAAGAGGAGATGCTTCGGCGTAAGCTCAATGCTACCATCCTGGAGCTAAAGGGAAATATTCGCGTTTTCGCACGTACTCGTCCACTCCTAGAAGGCGAGGATGATGCTTCCAAAACCGAGTTTCCTGACGCTGATGCGCTGGATGGTGGAAAGGAGCTTGTCGTTCACGCTCCTACCACCTTCTCTGTCACAGGTAAGGAGAGAAATGAAAAGCACAACTATGCATTTGATCGTGTGTTTGAGCCAGGTGCAACCAACGCGACAGTGTTCGAAGATTGTCGTGACTTGATCCAGAGTGTTATTGATGGCTATAATGTGAGCATTCTCTCCTATGGACAAACGGGATCTGGCAAAACCTTTGGCATGTCTGGAGCTTCTGGCATCATACCTTCATCTATCTCGCTTCTGCTTGATGAGATCCAGAGACTTAAGAGCAAAGATTGGGAATACACGGTGCAAGCGTCTTTTGTTGAGGTCTACAACGAAACATTGAACGACTTGCTAGGTGACGCCAAGACCTGGGACGAGGGTGAAAATGATTCGAGTTCCGCACCGCGAACGAAAAGGAAGGAGAAGCACGAGATTTTCCATGATGCACTCACTGGGAAAACTACAGTGACGAATCTCACGACTAGGCAGCTGTGGCCCCCTGATAATAGCTCGGCGTTGCCACGAGGGGACGTAGACTCTGCACAACCTGACGATGCGGCCATCACCGCAGTAGCCAACACCTATTTGCAAAGAACAGTAGACAGCCTCCTGGATACGGCAGCTCGAAATCGCCGGGTTGCAGCCACCAAGTCCAACGAACGGTCAAGCAGAAGTCACAGTATCTTTATCTTGAGCTTGAAAGGTTGCTGCGCCGCAACGAAAGAGAGCAGTGAGGGCATCTTGAATCTCGTCGACCTTGCTGGCAGCGAACGGTTGAAGCAGTCCGGTGCGGAAGGGAGCAGGATGAAGGAGACACAGGCCATCAACAAATCTCTCTCCAGTTTAGGGGATGTGATTGCAGCGCTAGGTGCGAAGAATGGCGTCAATGACGGCCACGTACCCTATCGCAATTCCAAGGTGAGACCTCCATTCCCCGATATCATTCTTGTGTGCAAGCTAACATTGTCTCCAGTTGACATATCTCTTGCAAAACTCGTTAGGTGGGAAGGCTGCCAACGGGAAGAGCAGCCGCACGCTCATGCTATTACATTTGAGTCCGCTGGCGGCGCACTGGCAGGAGAGCAGAAGCAGCTTGCTCTTTGGAACAAAGGTTCATGGCACTCACATTGGCACAGCGAAGAAAAAGTGATTTCTCGTCTGGCGCAAGAATACGGAAGCTTTTGTTTCCCCTTCGCCACGACCTAGCCACGTCCTTCGCATTTCCGGTCGTGACTTGAACAGAATACTCTTTTCGAGACAGATAGTTGACCTCACATAAGGGGTTTGGCTGTACATATTAAAATTGGAGACTGCGTCGGGGGGGTCCCAATTCGCGATACCCGATAATGAAAAGCTGTATAATACGGCTACGCGTTACGCTTTCATGATGCCTTAAGCGGTCAATGTGGATTGCCCCAAACATTCTGACATGGTATACAGCAACGACCGATCACAACGATGAACAGGGTAGTAGGATAGATAGAAGATTTCAAGCAGGTAGTGAATAGGCTGTCGGGAGCACGACGGTCAGGTCGTATGAGAGGACGCGGATGGAGAGGTAGCAGGTGAACTTTCAATTGGAGTAGTAAGGAAACAATATACTAATGCAACCAAAGCGGACTACGCAGCACTCGAGATCTTGAGGTGCAAATTATCTGCCAACCACGTGTATTTTTTGCAGCAAAGGGAGACCTCAAGACTCAAACATACACAGAGGGCATGGCAATCAAGGAGTGGAGTAGACAGAAGCGCCAGTGTTTTCTTAGGCAGTGCAAAGTCCCCAGCAGTCGAATAGTGGGCTTGATTTGAGGATTTGAGGGTAACAATTACTCAGAGTCAGACTCATCGTCGTCACTCTCAGCAGTCTCAAGCCACTCCACAAATTTCTCGGCGCTCTTGCGAACCTTGCGACTAGTGTGGATGTCGACGTATTTCTTACTTGCCTTGCCAGCCCATGCCTTGAGGGTCTCCTCGGCGACGAGATCGTTCTCGTAGTACTTGACGAGAATAGCACTGACGATTGGGATCAACTTGGGCTTGTCGATGCCAACGAAGCGCTCAGTGCCACCCAGAAAAGCCTTCTCGTGGCGGTCAGAAGTGATCATCTTCTTCAGCATACCAGCACGCTGATCGATCTGCTTGACAATGCCATCGTCGAAAATGGTCTGCGCAAGAACGGCGCAAGTGCGGTGCTTGGACTCGATACCGAGCTCCTTTGCCTTCAGGTAGATGTCAACATCCTTGACCTTGGAGACACTACCCAATTCCTTGGCCTGGTCCTCGATCCATTTGCCGAGCTCATCATAGACACCGCCACCTTCCTTTTCGCCCTCGGCTTCTTCGTCAATGACCAAGCTTGCCTTCAGATCTTCTGGTAAAGCCTTAGCCCGAGCCTTGATAGCCTCCTCAGACATGTCAACAGACCACTCGACCTCCTTGTCGGCAGTCTTGGATTCGTGGAGCTCTCTGGCTTCAGCCTGGATCTTACGGGTGAGCTCGTCATCACTTCCGGCGCCGTTCTCCACCTCTTCATGATCGTCAACACCATGGTCAGAGCCGCTATCACCAGGACTGTGTCCATCCCCATTGGCAACTTCGTCGTCGCTTCCATGACCGTTCTCTTTGGCAGCTTTGCGGGCTTTTCTGTCGGCCTTCTTGGTGGATTTATCCTTTTTCCCCTTCTTGGGAGCGTTCTTGAGAATGAAGCCGGAGAGCTTATGCTTCAGGTCAGCATAACTATGAAATCCGCAAGCCTTGCAGTCAAGGATGATGTCGCCATCCTTGATATTGATAACGGTCTCGGGATTCTTGCAGTCCTTGCAGAGAACGAATTTGTTGATGAAGCCATCGAGGTAGTCCTGCAGCTTGGCAGCGTCGTGAGCACCGTTGATAATCCAGCGGTCGTCCTTCACGTCGATGTTGGTTTGGGCACCAAGTTCAAACCCAAAATATTTGATAACGTAGTTTGGTGGGCGAGCCAGCTGGTCAGCGACGTTGCTGAGGTTGACGATCACAGTCTTGATGCCATTTCCCTTGCCTTCAATCTTGGACTGGAGCCGCTCCATCTTGTAGCGATAGAAGGGGTCGGCAATGTCCCGACGAATGTTGATGTTGGCCATGGTTGCGGTAGGTGGGCTTTACAGCTATTTCAAAGTAGAGTGGAAATTGGGAAAAGGTCTGAATGGACTCAGAGTGACCGGTAGCGACATGCAGTGGATTGGCGACAATGGCTCGTGTCTCCTGTGTCCAACAGAGCTTGATCCTCTTTTTGTTTCTCTTGAATGGAATTCGATGAGGGTGGTAGGTCAGCCGTTGGTACTGTTGTAGGCTTTGCTACGAGAGATCCGCGATATGCGAAATGGTTGCTGCTGCTCCGGCGGCGGGTCGACTTGGAAAGGGCGCGCGAAGGACGAATACATAAACACTATGATGGGCGCTATGGTGCCTGTCAAGGGGTTTCGGTTCCCTCCTGGGATGAAGAAGTTGCTTGAAGTCGACGGCGGAAGACGCTGACAACTAGTCCGCGAGATGTGCAGAGTGTGCAGCGCAGAACAATCCGACGCAGATGTTAAGATGGCGTTTGCCGGGAGCAAAATACGATGCCGGTGGATTGAAGGTCGGCAATCTGGCAAATAGTGGGTGTGTGCGAGTGTGAATCTGAAGAAAGAAGCGAGAGGCAACGAGAAAGTCATAAGTTATACCGTAGAGCACGGGAAGACTCTTTCGGGGGTGAAGGCCACAGACCGGGCGCAGACGAGAGCACGTGCGTCAGCAACGGCGAGAACGCCAAGCTTTGCGCCGGATTACCAAAAAGTGTTTATTCGGGCGGGCCTCGAGTGCGTGCTACGGTAATAGGTAATGGGTAAACACGGAGGACATCGTTATTGTTTGGGTACCTACCTACCTGGGTAGGTATTGTCGCCGGCACGATCATCACTTCATTCCAGTGACCCGTTGCTTCACGTTGATCCATTCACACTTATATTTTATTATAGCTATCTGACCGGGTACTGTATTCCCTCCGGTGGTGTGCGCTTGTCGTGAACGACTTCTGTACTGTTTGTGTGCTTCCAGTAGTGTTACATACTGTTCTCCCATGAAAGCTGCAAACCCAGCAGCTTTGTGCTGGTCTACGTTTGCTTCGGCATCGTCTCGCGCTCCACCGTCTATGCTGCAAACTCTGCAGTGGTTGCAACAGCGGCCTGGTAACACTTACCAACATCGGCAGGTACCTGGGTTGGGTAAAGTACCTCCTAGGTAGGTAGGTAGTTAGGCATGGAGGCGTGTGGGTAACAGTCTACGCCTACCTGCTGTAGCCGCATAGATCTAATGCAGCCAGAGCTTCTAGAAGATGTCGCTGCATTATTGCAAGTGTTGGCTCACTGACCGTCACCACCCTGGGGCCCAAGGCTGTAACCACAGTTGTCACGGGATGGCCATGTTGTGCCCTGCTGCCGCTGAAGCCCTCGTCTCGCGAGAACCTAGGCACTCCAACGGTCTCAATATCCACAAGGTGCCAAACAGGAAGTGGACAGTGCGGCCGCCCATGGGCAGGATGGATCGCCTGCATAAGGTACCATAGCAGTCAGCATAAGGTAGCCGTCGACGGACCCTGGTCGCAGATGTCGACGCACTGCACGCTCTACCAATCTTTCAGTTGTCTCAGATCTCCCCGGGTAGGGAGAGCAAAGCTACAGATGTGCACAGAGCAGATACTCACCTCGGTCGGTGTTGACGGTCCTTGCCTCGACGTTCCATCCACGATCAACCCCAGTTAGCAGTCGTCATCAACGCCAGAACATCGCAACCCTTCATGCTTCCACCTCCTTGGGAGCCTTTGTTTTCGCTGTCAATGACTCGCCCGGCTAGGAAGCACACTCAACTCTTTCCCAATTCAACCCCCCCTCTTCCACCCTCAGCCTTGGCCTTCCCTGACGATCAATTGAATCGAATCGCATCGAAGCCGCCAACCCGTCCATGTCGACTGGACGATCCTGTGCAACCAGGCCATCACGGCAATGATGACAGCCAACGGTAAGAAGGCAGGTAGGTAGGTGATCTTGGGCAAGGATGAAAGGTGATGTGCCGTGCCCATATGTACTGCGTCGTGCAGCATTGTGCTGTGCTGTGCCGCAGTTCTACCTGCCTGAGGCTGGCCCTGCTAGGCGAACCCACAACAAGCCCATCTCCAATCTGGCGCCTTCAGCCATCCATGCCAGACCCTACCATATCGTCCCATACCACCTGCGACACACATTCGCCTTGCGCCTCCGCCGTCACAGTCGAGACGGATTCGCCATTCGCACGCCCGACATTGAGGACACCACCCTTGCACGCCCGTCTCTCCACCCTCGCCCTCTCCACGTCAAAGCCCGCTCTCATCCACCTGAGGCTCCTTCTTTCGCGTTGCCTGGTTTTGCGCATACAGAAGTCCTCCAACATCGCAAGAGACAGCTGGAGGGTGGGCGCTACATAGGAGGCAGAGCCATCCGGTGCCACTGTTGCAGCGCATTCGTTTCGTTGTCTATTCAGGCAGGTTTGCGACGCCAACGATCCAGCTCGCGCATACCTAGCTGTACGTGTTGCCAGCGATTAGAAGCCCACCGCAAAGCGAGTACAAGCGGTGCGACTGCCGTGGGCTTCCTCATCCTGACTTGACGGCCTATCCAGGAGCCCGGAGAACACGCGAGTCAAAGATAGCATAGGCCGATTCCAACCACGCTTCACTGAGAGCTGGCCGCGGCCGACTGCTGCAACCATGGTCAAGGTGTGTATTGCTGTCATCGAAATCTACGTTTCGTATCGTTGAAATTGACAACGACCAAAGTTTCGAAGATCAGTGAAGAGTGATTCCAAGCATGACTCTGCTCGGCCAGTACAGATATCAATTCCACAGAAGGATGCCATCGCAATCGAGCCACCCAAGAAGGTGAGTTGAACACGGTCTCCAAGCCAACGCAGGGAGAGAGGAAAGATGGCTGATATATCACCAAATCCAGGTCATAAAAGCGCTCTATAGCTACACCCCTCCTGCTGGCCCAAGTCAAGAGGCCTATCTCGCATTTTCAGCTGGTGACTTCCTCTACGTCATCGGCCGTGAAAACGATCAGGACTGGTATGAAGCATGCAATCCATCCCATGGCACGAAAGGTCTAGTACCTGTGAAATACTTCGAGAGTGTGGGCAAGACAGTTCGCGACAGCGCAGGCTCTAGCAGGAGCGCGAGCGTGACCCACGACAGCGGATACGCAGAGGGCTCCACTGGAACCTCTGCACACTCCCACAAACAGAGTATGAGTGCCATAGTGACCTCGTCCAATGCCTCATCGCAGGCTGCCATTGGACATCGCCCTACAGCAAGTACCAGCAGAGCTGGTGGGGTGTATGGGGTTGTGGCGTATGACTTTCAGGCTGAAAGACCAGACGAACTCGACGCAAAGGAGGGTGAGGCCATCATCGTGATCGCACAGTCAAACCCAGAATGGTTCGTCGCAAAGCCAATAACAAGACTTGGTGGACCGGGACTGATCCCGGTTTCCTTTATCGAGATCCGTGACATGACGACCGGCCATCCTGTCGCGGATCCGGTTGAGGCTGTGGCAAAGGCCGGGATACCTCGCGTCGAGGAGTGGAAGAAGATGGCTGCAGAATACAAAAATACCAGCATACCTCTCGGGACCGTCTCGAGCAGTAGTCAGCAAAGCAGCCTACAACATGGAATGGAGAGGATGAGTCTTACACCACAGCAACAGGCACAAACGGGCTCTGGTGGTCACCACAGGCATCCAAGCGGTTATGATTACCAAGCGCAACAACAGCAAAACCTGTATGCACCAGTTCGGGCTTCCGTCCCTCGATATATCTTTGCCGACGAGAAGTTTCACTTTATTGTCGAGTGTAAGCTTTCCAACGGGACTCATTGGGACCTGTCGCGTATTTACGAGGACTTCTATGAGCTGCAAATAAACCTCATCAACGCCTTTCCGGAAGAAGCCGGTCAAGTGGCTGGCAAACAGAGGATTCTGCCCTACATGCCTGGACCAGTGAAGTTCGTGACTGACAACATAAGTGAGGGACGCCGCGCAAATCTCAACGATTATCTTCGTGATTTATTACGACTTCAGCCGCATATCACATGCAGCTCGCTGGTAAGGAATTTCGTTGCACCAAGGGCGGGCGATTATGAGGTCGACCCGAACGAGGTAGAGCTTGAGAACCATGCGCGGCCGCATGAGATGGGGGAAAGGGCCAGTGCTGCAAGTCAAGTCAGTTGGCAGCAGGGTCAGCCTGCCCCCCAAGACGGAGGGTGGGTCCAGCAGCAGCGATCGTCGACGACACCACAAACACACCATGCCAGCCAATCACAACAATTGCCCCTTAACAATGGCACCAGTCAATACGGCCATCAGAGAGGTCAACAATCTTTACCTGTAAACAGCCATATCGACAAACAACAAGGCCACTACCGCTCACCGTCAGAGTTTACCTCGCAGTCGCATTCAACGCTGCAACCACAAATTTCTCACCAAACTACCAACACTTCTCAGAACACTTCAAATATCAACACAGCACCTGTTAAGGTCAAGGCATGGTTTGATCGCGAAACTTGTGTTGTGATCAGAATGCCTGCAAGAGGATCTTTCAGCTTTGATGAATTATATCGTAAGATTGTGGAGCGGCGGCGCCTGGAATATCGGACGGAGCCGCCAAATGACGATGATGATGACCAAGATGATGCGCTGGAGATCGAGTATAGAGATGAAATGGAGGGCGACTATTATCGTCTCGAGGGAGATGAAGATCTTGAGATTGCGTTGGAACGTAACGAAAAACTCACACTCGCAGTGCGAACAGTCGAACCATGATGGAACTTGGTGAGATGCACACTCTGGCAGGGAATCCGGAACAGCTGGACAAGTGCCATCTGGTACCCGTTCCCCTTCGCTTTCACGATTCTTGGACGCCTTATGATGATGAAAACCGAGCACCCGTCGACTTGATTGTCCCGCGGGCTCGGACCATATAAAGCAAGTCTCGACGGAAGTCAAGGCAAATGTTGATCAAGCGCGACAGTGGCGCAGTAGGGGTTACGAGCTTATGATCAAATGACCATATCTGTGGCGTGATGCTTTTGGCCCTGAAATGTTGCTTAACGCCTTAATGTCGAGTCATGATGCCTATCAATTGATTTCATATCTTTGGACAGTCTTGCTGCTATTGCGCATTATCCTTCCATGTATATATTTCGCGGGCCGTTGTGGTCATTGGGATCTGTACCTTGCAAGCACGCGCATAAGTCGCCGTCATTCTCGAGCAAGCTGTTTGAGCCTACGTATTATGAGAACGTGTCGTGAGTAGTTGTGCAGGTGCAGCCTTAGATGAAGGTGCTAATAGACTGACAATACCTGCTTTGAGAGGTGAATCTTGATTGGGATGCTTTCCCCACCTGCTTACCTACCTAGGTAGGTAGGTAGATATCTGAGCACCCGATATTGCCATATCATTCATTCCAAGTCCACGGCGCCCCCTTCACGTTCGCAAAGCAAAGCGCGGAGCGAGCCGCACCGGCAATCGCCACCAAGTGGCTGAGCCCCCGATTATCGATAGCACAAGTGGCTGCAGAACTCGTGAAATCCAACCTGCACTACCCACTCATTATCAAGATTAACTGTCGCAGCTTCTTCACTGCACATCCAACTATTAGACGCCCCTTTCAGTCAGCTCAAAATGGCTGCCAACGTTCAGAACCCGCCTGGTCGCACTGACTGGGCTGAGGACAGCGAACCCGATCTTGCGACCGCAATCCCACCACCTCAGATCACCAAGAACAAGGACGGCTCTGAGACTATCGTGACTATCGCCTACAACGAAGATGGCAAGAAGGTGAAGCGCACGCAAAGGATCCGCCGGACAGTGATCAAGAAAAAAGAGAACCCGCGCGTTGCAGAGCGTCGGGCCTGGCCCAAGATGGGCATGGAGGCCGGAAAAGCAGCAGGCCCTCGTCCAGACACCACCACGCTGGGTGAGAACATCATCTTCCGCCCACAGGCTGGCTATAAGGCTGGCGGTGGCCAGCAAGAGAAGTCTGCTGAGGAGGACAAGAAGGCACAGGCCCTGAAGAAGATGCAAATCAAGTGTCGTATCTGTCAGGGAGACCATTTCACCACCAAGTGTCCCTTCAGAGACACCATGGCCCCAGAGGGCGAAACCGGCCCGCCTGCGGACATGGACGAGAGGCTCGGTGGCGGCGCCGACGAGGGCGCCGGCAGCGGTCTCGGTGGCCCAGGAGGGAGCTATGTTCCACCACATCTGCGCAAGGGTGGCGCTGCGTCCGGAGAGAAGATGGCTGGGGGCGGCAAGTTCGAGAGAGACGATCTTGCCACACTCAGAGTCACAAACGTAGGTCATTTCGCGTTCTCCGTAACAGAAGTTTATGTAACATGTGCTAATCTGTGTCGATGGAAAAAAGGTATCGGAATTCGCGGAAGAAGGCGACCTGCGCGAGATGTTCGAGCGCTACGGCCGCGTCACACGTGTTTTCCTGGCGAAAGACAGAGAGACGGGTCGTGCAAAGGGCTTCGCTTTCGTGTCTTATGCCGACCGTTCAGACGCTGCCACTGCGTGCGAGCGCATGGACGGCTATGGTTATGGCCATCTGATCCTGAAGGTCGAGTTCGCCAAGAAGACTACTTAGATGCCCTGTGTTTTAGCAAGTTCATGAAAATGGTAATGCTCTTCCTTCTACAACATATAACTATAGGTATTGAAGCAATGCTTGTTTCTTTCTAAATTGTCGCAACTAAGCGATTGTCTGGCAATTCGAGTCACTACTCGGCAAGAATTATCGGCCTTGTAATTTGAGGGATGCTCTTATGGATCGTGATCTCTCTGTCACCTCAAGCCTGCACATTTGACTCCAATTGGATTTTTGTTGCCGCAGTGTTAAGTCTTATAGCAGAGACTTTAGCTACAATCTGGAATGCATGAGAGGATACAGGATAATGGCCATCTCAAGCGAGATTTAGAATTGGCTTGGACGCAGCCTCACAGGCTAGGCTAAACTCGAAGAAATAAAGCCAACGTAGGACAGTTGCGATGGGTGTATCTGTATCATTACATCTGTACAAAGAGAAGTTTGTGGCCAACTAAGCAGCAGGATGCGATCAATCTGTCTACTGAGCCTGCGTTGTTGGTGTGTGTGTGTCGCGCTCGAAGTATGTCCACTGGCCCTCTTGTGGCTTCTCCTCGAGATCCTCCCAGCTAGAGTTTTACCAAAAGTTAACATCAGATCAACGTATTCGTAATGGACATAGTGTTTACTTACGCCTTGCTTTCCCCGATCACACCAGCGAGTTTCAATTCGCCCTCTGCAACCTCTATCACTTCCTCAATCAGCCCAGCACCGATCTTCTGCTCAATCTCTGCAATCTGCTGTGCTGTCAAGGCCGGTTCAGGCTCGATATGTGGAACGGTCTCTGGTTCTGGATCTCTCGCAAACTCTTTCTCTTGAAACTTCACAGCTGGTTCATCTTCGAATTTAGGGCCCTCAGCGACTCTCAACTTCTTGCTAGCATCGTTGTATTTTTGATCCTGAGACCTGAACTTGTAGTCACTAGGCAAGATGCCACGCTGGGCTGTGGTCGTAGCAGCATCCTTGTAGATGATGTTGAAGCTGCTGCCGTCGGCGGTAGACACCTTCCGGAAGGCTTCCGGGTGCTTTTCCGTCAGAGCAGAAACGCGCTGTTGCCAGGCCTCTAACCCTTCTGGCTTGATTGCCTCCAGCACACTCAAACGCTGCTTGGTTAATCCTTCAACTGACTGGCGGTAGACGCTGGATTCGGGAAAGGTCTTGACCTTTTCAAGGGTGGCCGAGTAGAGGTAGAGCAGCGTGCTGCGAGGCGTTGGGTGGGTGAGCAGGCCAGTAAGGCCAGTGGGAGAGCCTCCTTCCAGATATTGCGGCTTAACAGCCGCGAAGAGCCTTGTGGCGGCGCGCATTTTGGTGTCTGTCAATGAGGAGGTGGATGGTGAGGTTGCTCCAAGTCTGTCGGCGCAGTGGGCATTGGGCCTGCTCGCTGCAAGCTCGAGGATCTGAGGTCAGCTATACCCGACTCTTGGCACATATGTTGGCCTCAGGCTTCAACTCGTTTGCGAGTCATGTCATGGCGCTGCTGCCGCCTATGCCTGCCTCCTCCTGTCGTCAGGAATCTAATCACTGCCTTTGCGAATAACAACTTCAACTATCTTTCGCCACCTCCCCCACCCTCATTCGCAGCTGGAGCATAGATTGCACCTTGACGACCTGGCTGGAGGTCCATTGCGCACTATTTCTCACTCAGAACGGGGCTGCAACAACAGCAAGGAACGATTCCTAGGCATACCCCCTCTCGAATTCGCCAGCAGCGTCCAGTACGGCGATTCCTGTGACAACACCCCAATCGCGCGGGCCGTCGTGCCCATATCCTTACCTTCGCAATGAGGCTTCTTACTCTGCTCAGTGTATTGCCTCTAGTGGGCCATGGTCTCGCAGCGAGTGCTAAAGATGGAGAACAGCAAGAGATTGCGCCCAGCACACAGTTCAATGGCAAAGAGGTTCCACCTTTACCGGAGCTGACTTCCACAAACCTCGATTCCACGATTAAGGAAGGTTACTGGCTTGTTGAGTTCTTCAGCCCTTACTGCCCACATTGTAAGAGCTTTGCTCCGACATGGCAGACCCTGTACGAATTATATCATACCTCGAATCCCCAACCTTCGATACCTAGTGGCGGCCAGGAGGTGCACGATGACATGAACAGCTTTACAAATTTCTACGGATTTCATTTTGCACGGGTTGACTGTGTGGCCAACGGTGATGCTTGTTCGAAGCACGATGTCAGGAGCTATCCAACCATTGCGTTGTTCAAAGATGGAGAGCAGGTCAAAAAGAACAGTGGGGATCGCAGTCTGAAGTTCATGAGCCAGTGGATGGAGGACATTTTGGAGAGCATCAAGCCAGGAACTCGGCCGTCTATCGGCCCCAAACTGCCAGCCGTCAAAGCAAGTTCGGTCGAACCACCTGGTGTGGACGGTGTGGCCAGCGGCGCAGCATCCAGCAGGAGCCCCAAGAAGTCAAAGATCCCAAATGAAGTTGGCAGGTCAGTAGATCTTACTGCGGAAAACTTCCAGCGTCTGGTTACCGTTACTCACGACCCTTGGTTCATCAAATTCTACACTCCTTGGTGTCATCACTGTCAGTCGATGGCGCCTAATTGGCAAGCTATGGCTCGCCAGATGCAAGGCAAACTCAATATTGGACAGGTTGATTGCGAGACGGAGAAGAGACTTTGCAAGGATGCCGCGGTCAATGCATATCCTACCATCATGTTCATGAAAGGCGGCGAACGAGTCGAGTATGATGGTTTGCGTGGTGTGGGAGATCTCATGAGTTTTGCCAATAAGGCCGTCGCCAGTGGCGATGGAATCATGGATGTCACTGCGAAGCAATTCGAAGAGTTGGAGAAGAAGGAGGAAGTCCTCTTTCTTTACTTCTACGACCATGCCACCACAAGCGAAGACTTTAAAGCTCTTGAACGGTTGACAATGTCACTGATCGGCCATGCAAAGCTGCTAAAGACATCTGATGAAGCCTTGGTGAAGCGCTTCAAGATCTCCACGTGGCCGAGGTTGCTGGTGTCTCGCGATGGAAAGCCAACCTATTATACTGCGCTTGCGCCGCACGACATGCGTGACTATCGTAAAGTGCTCTCTTGGATGCAATCGGTGTGGCTTCCAATTGTGCCTGAGCTAACAGCCATCAATGCTCAGGAGATCATGTCGAACAAGTTCGTAGTCCTAGGCATACTCTCACGTGACCGGCCCGATGAATTCGTAGCTGCCAAGCGGGAAATCAAGAATGCTGCAATTGAATGGATCGACAAACAAACTCAAGCTTTCCAGCTCGAACGGCAAGAATTGAGGGACGCCAAGCAGCTTCGGATTGAAGAAGCCGAGGACCGCAACGATCAGCGAGCTCTCCGTGCAGCGAAACAGATCAGAATCAACATGGATGAGATTGAGCGTCGAGAGGTTGGGTTTGCATGGGTAGATGGCCATTTCTGGGAACGGTGGGTGAGGACGACCTTCGGAGTATCCGTACGTGACGGAGAAAAGGTCGTGATTCATGACGAAGACAACCGACGATACTGGGATGTCACAATGACCGGAAATCCAATTGTCCCATCTCGCACTTCGATATTAGAAACCCTCACTCGTGTTGTTGCCAACCCACCCAAGATTGCCCCTAAGAGCACCACAACTGCCATCGGGCACCTCTGGTGGGTTATCAGTGGTGAAGTTTTGAAGCATCCTCTCATATTCCTCGGAATCATCATCGGCATCTTGATCGCCGCAGGAATCACTTTGCGAAAGGACTCTAAGAAGGGCGCTGGAGGGTTTTTTCGAGTTGGCGACGTGAAAGGCGGTCCAATGGATGGCCTGTTGGGGAGTGGTGGACCTGTGACTGAGAAAGCCGACTAGTAACGGCATCTGTTCCAGAAGGGCACACGATATGCTTTTGCCTGATGCTTGGTTCAGTTGATCGATCTACATTTTGCATGGGTAAGGCGTTATGGTAATGTTGGGGCCTGGCGACAACATTCAAACAATGTCTCCCATGAAGAGACTGACGTTGGAGATGTCTAGGACCCTCACGATTCCGCTTTGTACTTTTATTACACCTACCATACTTCTACAACCTTCAACTATTATTCAAATAATTGCATGTGTGGCAACGTCGAGACGTATGAAATCAGCATCGAACCCGTGAAACAATTATCTATTCTGAGTATTTGAAAGAAACGGCATTGACATACTTCCCCTTTCGGCGGAATGGCATGACGTGACTTCGCAGCCTGCACGCTATTGAATTGTCGTAGTCGGTGGTGGAGGACCGAGTAATTTTTGTAACAAGGCAGCTAGATGATAAAGTCCTGGTGTTGAAAGAGGAAAATGAGAACAAACAGGTAGCCCATGGCCAGGGAGCACTGGTACCTATAAAGACTGTCAACAGCGTTAGCAACATTGTTCACAGCTCCATCGGACCAATTCCTGTTTCGAATGTCGTCTTCCCTTTTTCAAACTCTCAGTGCCTCCAGGTGAGGGGGTGGATACAAGCTGAGCTAGACAAGATGGCTAGAGATGGGCATTGACTGTCCAGGGTACTGTTTTGTGAAGGCACATGTTAAGGCCTGTGTGTTGATCAAATACGGGCGTTATTCATCGCTAACCTCGACAACTTGATCTGCACCTTGATACTGTGGCACATCAAACCCGTACTTCTCAGCAATAGCTTTGCTGACAAATCTACCACCAATGAAGTGACGACCCTTGAACCATTTCACAAGAGGCTTTGGGGCGGTGAGAGAGATGAGTGCAGCAGGATGATATGCCTTCCCAGGGCCATCGTCTGGCGGGCCAGTTTCAATATTCCAGCTGCTAGGAGCATCTACAGCAAGGACAGGGACACGTGACTCTGCGAGAGCTTTTATAACGGCGGGAAACGGTTCTCGCACCTCGCCGCTGAAGGAGAATCCGAAGATTGCATCGATCACCCAGTCGCTCTGTCCCAAGGCGCTTTGGAAATCTTCTGTGAACGGCACATTCAATTGCTCGAGCTGCGCTCTCAGTCGTTGATAGAGCTCGTTCCTTCCTTGTTTGGGAAAGTACAGTGTCGGCTTGTATCCAAAATGATGCAGGTGACGAGCTGCAACAAGGCCGTCTCCACCGTTGTTCCCAGGACCGCATGCGACGAGCACTCTGGGAGATTTGGTCGGAGGTGACAGGGCATACATAGCCTGGGACACCGACAGTCCAGCAAGTTCCATCAACTGATCGATTGAGAATGCACCGGCCGACATCAGCTCTTCATCTAGAGCAGCGGCTGCCTTTGCCCCCAGAGTACGTAGAGACATGGTTGAGACGTGTTCCAGTAGCTGATAGGTATTTTGAATGATCCGGCCTCGAACTTAAGGTTCTTGGTCAGATTGAATTCGGTCAGGTATGGTGGTTGTGCACAAAAGGTATGAAAGTGTGAGCTGGTATGTCGGAGACGGGAGGTATGCTACGCATGACGTCTGCATGATCAAGCTTGGCACCGACACTCCCACCTGCAACCTGAGTTACCACCGTAGGTAGGCTACGAGTACCGGCTTGCACACGAAAGCATGCTGTTACCATATTGATTTGATAGATAATTCGTCACACAGATATCGTATTTTCTCCCAGAACCATGAGCGCTGAATGGCTCGCATGATAACTTGTCGTGTTGCAGAGGCCCTCCATTCAAAATCCCAACGAACCGCTGAACAGTTCAAGCTCCATACCAGATGGAGACAGATGCGGTACCTCCCCAATGACGTTTCTCCAGAAATAGGAGGTAATCAGGCCAAAGCATCTACTTCAAGGTCATGTGTATTGACATTATCAGCTGCTCAGTCCACTCAAGGGTCGCCCTCGAACCGACGGCATAGATACAGTTGAAACGACCAGATGCCTTCCTTTCTATTACAAGCCACAGTAGCAATGTTTACCATTATTGAGTAACGGCCAGCCATAAATGTTTGAGTGGCGTAGTGCTATTGCAGTCGTTGTTATCAAAAACCCTACACATATCACTTGCAGTTCCGAGACAAAGTGGTCTACAGGAGGGATGCTCAAGCTGACAGGCCAGTTTCCGTCAAAGAAATCCACAGTGGTGAGATGACCATTGACGTGTTTAACGAGAGTCGACACCACAAACGATGTCGGCGGTCAGCATCATAAACATGACTATAGCAAACTACTGGGATAGGCGCAAATATATGGAAGAGGCGTCACTGGTCCTTGAGATCTTCCTGAACGGATGCACGTGAAGGGCTCATAGATGAGGGTTGAAGACGTAGGCTTACGCTGGTGCCATACATGTGATAGCCAAAACGGGAGGAATAGATCAGGGTTGAGGATACCAAGGTAGTTGAATGTAGAAGAAGGGAACGATGTCTGTATTGTGCGGAACGCGAACCTCCTCGATCTCCGCCTCGCAGGACGGAGATTAGCCGGGCCAGTCAGTGACGGATTCCCGGTGATCGACTACTGTCGTCCCCCGGTCACTGGCTCAGCGCTTGACGTCCAAGCTCTCAGCCGGCTCTGGGTGACGTACATAGAGGCGACTCCAACCACTCCCCATCACCCAGGTAACAGTCGTATGCTGTCTCATCAGCTGCACTATTCTGCCCTTCTCATCTCGCTCTTCTTGATAGTCTCAAATATCTTGCAGAGCTCAGTCGTCCCGATACTTGGTTCCGGGTGGATGACGATTGATACCCTTCCTTACACCCGCCATTTCTTGACACGCGAAACTCGCTCGACTGCCGGCACCATGGGCGACGTAATGCAACGCAAGGATCTGAAAACCTTGGTTCCCCAGCCTAAGGTATACAAGAAACCTCCTTACTCTGTCGAAGCACCAGGTTTCGAGAAAGTCGATGGCGAGACTATTCCACGGAGAAACGTAAAGGCCAAGGACAAGCTCGTTGTGTCTCCTTCGCCTGACCTCAACACCATTTACGACATATTGGCTATCAGCAGCAAGAAATTCGGCAACGCAAAGGCTGTCGGTAAGAGAAAGCTGGTACAAACCCATGAAGAGGTGAAGAAAGTGAAGAAGGTCGTGGACGGCAAAGAGCAGGAGGTCGATAAGAAGTGGACATATTACGAACTCAGCCCGTACGAGTACCTGAGCTTCAACGAGTATGAGCAGCTCGCCTTGAAAGTCGGCGCAGGTTTCCGCAAACTCGGCATGAAGAAGGATGACCGTGTGCATATCTTTGCCGCCACTCACCCTTACTGGCTTGCTACTGCGCATGGTGCCACCAGCCAAAGCATGCCAATAGTCACGGCCTATGACACACTCGGAGAAGAGGGTCTCAAGCACTCGCTCCTCCAAACGAATGCCAAGGCCATCTTCCTCGACCCGCATCTTTTAACGAAGCTTATCAAGCCACTTCAGGAAGCTAAGGATATCCAGCATGTCATCTGGAACTCTGACGATGCCCCAACCTCCAAGGTCGATCCTGCGAAAGTTGAGGCAGACGTGAAGAAGCTCAAGGAGGCACACCCACATCTGACAGTCCTCAGTTTCTCAGACCTAGTCCAGTTAGGCGGGGACAACCCTGTCGACCCTGTGCCACCAAAGCCCGAAGATCTCTGCTGTATAATGTTTACTTCCGGTTCGACCGGCACACCCAAGGGTGTGTTGCTTACTCACAGGAACGTCGTTGCAGCTATTGCAGGTGTGGATGTCATTGTCGGACCTTACCTTGGCCCTGGTGATGGCCTACTGACATATCTGCCGCTTGCACACATTCTGGAGTTTGTCTTCGAAAATGCTTGTCTCTATTGGGGAGGTACCATGGGTTACGGTAATCCTAAAACCATCAGTGACAACAGTGTGCGCAAGAGTCGTGGTGACATTGCTGAATTCAAGCCAACGATTCTTGTTGGTGTTCCTGCCGTTTGGGAAACTGTGAAGAAGGGAATTCTGGGCAAGGTCTCGAAAATGAATCCTATCGTCAAAACAATGTTCTGGTCTGCCATGACTGCCAAGAGTTTCATGATGGCCAACAGTAGCTACCTTCCCTTGGCCGGACTTGGTACCAGCATCGTCGATAACATCGTGTTCAAGAAGATCGCCGAAGCGACAGGTGGCCGTTTGAGAATTTGTCTGAACGGTGGTGGCCCTATTGCAAAGGATACTCAGCGATTCATCTCAATGACCATTGCGCCGATGATCTCTGGTTATGGTCTGACCGAGACATCTGCAATGGGTGCATTGATGGACCCACTGTCATGGACGGACACTGCTCTGGGAGAGATGCCTGCGTCTATAGAGATCAAGCTTGTCGACTTCCCAGATGCGGGATACTTCGCAACCAACAGCCCACCACAGGGTGAAATTTGGATCCGTGGTGCGTCTGTCACCAAGGGCTACCTCAACCTACCCAAGGAGACCGAAGAGAGCTTCACCAGCGACGGCTGGTTCAAGACTGGTGACATTGGCGAGTTCGACTCGGCCGGACTTTTGCGCATCATCGACCGGAAGAAGAACCTAGTGAAGACCTTGAACGGAGAGTACATCGCGCTCGAGAAGCTTGAGTCTGTCTATCGCAGCTCGGCCGTTGTTGGCAACATTTGCGTGTACGCTGCCCAAGACCAAGCAAAGCCTATCGCCATCATTGTGCCCAATGAGCCTGTGCTCAAACAAATAGCCAGTGAAGTCGGTGTGCAAGGAAATGGGCTGGAAGACCTCTGTCACAATGACCAGGTGAATGCTGCTGTCTTGAAGGCATTGCAGAATGATGGTAAGAAGGGAGCCCTGACTGGTATCGAGATTATCAGTGGCGTAGTCCTCGCAGATGATGAATGGACTCCACAAAATGTAAGCCTCTCCAGAGATGACTACTTTGAAGCCGTATGCATGCCCAAGCTAACGATGTTCATTCACAGGGTCTTGTCACGTCGGCGCAGAAGCTAAACCGCAAAGGCCTGGTTGAGAAGTACCAGCCCCTGATCAAAAAGGCGTACGGCTCGTGAAGGGACGAGAAGTCTACCATGGGTAATTGCGAAGTTTGACGATTCCACGTGGAGCGGGAGCGGGCGTTTTTTCTGCTTTGACCTGAGCTTTCGATCTCGATGGCATGGGCCTCGCACACATCTTTTGTCTGAAGCTTATAGGTCGCATATTGCAATGTTTGAACTATTCGATGTTCTCGTCATTTAATGCACGATTCGGATGATAGTGACAGGTGCTTCCTCATCGAGCTCATGCTAGTATGTCGTGTCTAGCTGCAGAATCGTCTGCAAGATGCCCAGAAGAAGGTACGTTTGAACAGTGTAGTGGTGGGAGATGGAAGCGGGCACATCTTTACATAAACTTGAAACTAGAGAGGGGTACACATTACATTTCATTCAATCGAGATAAACTGGTAACAAGAAGAAGCAGCCGGACAGCCAGTCACCATCCAACCCCAATTGTAGATATATATAGAGAATGCCGTTAATGTGCGCTAAGACTGCTGGAACCCAGATCCAAACCTGCGCGCATGCTGTTAATCAAGGGGATGACGAAGAGGAAGTGAGAAACAGATGTGCGGTTCTATAGAGCAGGCTTGTCCAATGCTTCCTGGCTGGAGATACTGCTTCCGCTCTCCAGCCGCTTCTCCTCGATGTCTGAGACGTCTTGCTGGTGCTTGGGAAAGCACCAGCCTGGGTGCCAGACGTTCAGAACGAGAGTGGCGATGGCGCAGGGCACGCTATCGAGACCGATGAAAAGACCCTGCTCGCGGAGGATGTAGTTCTGTGCACCCCAGCCTGGAAAGAGAAAAGTCAGCATCGATCGTCCATTCGATCGCCCTGGAGAAGGCGGTATTTGCGTAGACGCAGCGGGAACGTTACTCACCAAGAGCAAGCTCTGCAACCCTGTAGGAGCACCGGATGAGGATGCAAAGGTATGATACGATGAGCGCGACGATGAACAGTCGGAACTTCATGGAGCGGCGAAGCTCAAAGGTCGCTGGGTTCAAGTGTTGTCGGTTACGGTAGACGGCAAGAGCGTAGTCGGTGACGAAGACGGCAAAGATGATGAGGAAAGCGACCTGAGAGGCCAAGCCGGCAATCATTATGTTGTCGCCCACCTTGAGGACCTTGTCATCCGAAGAAGCCGAGGCGACAGCGCCGCCGATTGCCTGCAGGACGATGCTGAGGACGTCGCAAGAGATGAAGATGTACGTGTACCACGCCGGTCTGAGTCGCGAGAAGGAGGCGCCGAAGGTGAGGCAGATGTGCTTGAGGTTGTAGTAGATACCTGCGGCGTAAAAGGCTGGGGCGAAGGTGAGCAGCACAACGCTCATCTTGAAGCCGGTGTCTGAGAAGGGGTCGTTCCACAGTAGCATCTTCGCCACGTATCCCAGAACCTCAGACAGGTTGCCGAGCATCATTGCGATCGAGAAGAACCATGTTTTGGTCCTTATACCCTGCACCTGGTGTGTGACCCCAGAAAGTGCGAATACAATCAAGAAGACGACCGTTGCGCTCAGGTGTGGTCGATAGCCGTAGACCGACAGCGATACAGGACATGTCTCTTGTGTGCAGCCCTGGTTGGGATTTGCTCTGGCCAGGATATTGGAGTGAAGGGAGTCCATTGCAATGAAACTATCGTTTCGTATGGTAGGTGGATAAACCTTCTGTGGTAGTATTTAGGCTTGAGAGAATTGACGACTCCTAGAAAGGCGTTCACGACCGAGTCTGACGATAGTCCAATGCCGTGTTGATTGTTTGATGATGTCTGAGATGAAGCATTGCAACAAGAGTGAGATGCTAGCCACTACATATATAGACGAAGGACATCATGGCCATCTGACAGGCATCATACCAAGCTGGAGATGTCAAACCAGCAAACATCATCATGGCCACGTCCACCTCTCGCAAGAACAATCCCAGAGAGGGATGCATTGCGATGCTCCGCCTCGCAAAAGACAAGGCCAAGCTACGTGGTAAAGGCGAGCGGCGAAAATGGGCACCGCCAAAGGAACGAATGCGAAGCCTCTAATCTGAGAATAGCATGGAGCATGGAGCAGGGCAGGAGAGAGGAACACATGAACCGGGCGCGGGATCGAGTTGCGCCGGAGAGAAGCATTGCATGAGTGAAAACAACCAATCTCTCGGACGTACGCCTGGCTCCTTCTCACCCAGACTGTTCAATGCCACCCGACCTGGGCAGTTAGGCACAGAAGGTGTTCGTAGATTCACAGATCCGAAGATCTGCAAAGGCGATCCTTCTGGCCAGACATGAGCCCGAGATCGAGAATCGAAGCTGTCGACAAGTACCAGAAGCTTACTGCGTGAGGTTCGCCGTTACATCCCAAAACAGACGGGGATTGCGAGGTTTCCACGTGACTGCCCACGGCTTTACTGCACCCGCCAAGCCTCGTTACGTACGAGAGCTGGCCGAGTCATGGGAGAAGCCGCTCTAAGCCACCTTGCTTAGGGACGTCAAGGTCGCAGCCTTTCAAACCCAGGCGACAAAGCAGATGAACAGGTTACCTAGTGCAGGAAAGCCTGCAGACTCCCGTCTGTCCGTGGTCGGGATCAGGGTGTGAATTGTGCACCTAGGAGCTTGGGAAGCGTGGCGGACGATCGACAATTGAAGATATTACACTACAGAGAAGACGAAGCCACCCCAATGACAATCATAACCTGCCGCCTCGAGCATGGAATCTCTCGCCGGTGATGGGCTTCGGTTTCTCCACACGAAGGGCGTAAAGCAGCCAGTCCTCCAACGGGATAAAGACGAAGAATATCTTGTTGGCAGAGAATGCTAGAATGCTGAACACCGTTGCGATAGCAGCATCGAGTATGTAATGGTTCGCGGTCGCAACGATGGTGGTCAGAATCATGCTTGGGTATGCGATGCCGAGGAGCACATAGAAGGCCTTCCAGAACATGCTCTTCCGCACTTCGTAGCGCTCGAGGGAACGGCGGCCGACACCTGAATGGTAGATCAAGGTACACCCGATGCAAAACGAATAGCCGAAATGCATGGAAGGCATGGCGGCGAGCGAGTTGACATACTTGCCGCTCATCCAGACACTCTGAGCGTCATCGTGACGGACGGTGTCCAGGAACCCATACTCCTTAGGCAGGAGGCGTGGCGGCATGCACGGATAGACGATGAAAGTCACAAACGCCATGAAGTTCAACAGGGTGAGGGTTCTGCGCACGGTAGCGAAGGTCCGGAACGATGGTGCGACGTAGTAGTACCATGCGATGAAACCAACTGTGCCCGGTATGTAATAAGAGCATATGCCTTGTTCAGGACAGTGAGGGCGTCTTGATGACCATGCATGAACCACTGCTGAACATCCCTCTCTTGTACAGGAAATAAAAAGGAAAAGAACGACTGTTGCTCGAAGCTCAGGACGGCTACAGCATGGGTTTGGGCAGCATTCCAAATCCCCACGCCGGCGAACAGACGCCGGGAGATGAGAGCAGTCATGCGGTAAAAGCCATAGTTGACTATCCAGTAAAACATTTCCATGAGAAAGGGGAAGCGTTGCAAAATCCTTGAATGCGTGTTGTCCTTGAACCTGGAACTGTTTGGAGTATGGATTTTTGTGAGGCCCATACATGAGCGCGTTTTGGGAGGGTACCGCTCGAGGAATGCTTGGGTGGCGTCTTCATCGCTCTCGCTATGTAAGCCCAGCAAGTCGTCGGATGCCCGGGCATCATCAGGGTTCATGTCGAGGGTCGACTTGCGCGATCGATACTGAGGGCCAAAAATCCTGTATCCTTTCTTCCTGTTCAACACCATGGCGCCGAACAAGATACAGGTAACCATGACAGGCTCTCCCCAGCCAGGAAGCTTCCATGCCGGCTTGCTGTTCCATTGCGGTTCATCCATGGTCCCTGTGAGCCCTGGCAGCTGCGCGTCAACTACGCCGGCCATATCTATTTTTCTCTAAAGGGTGAATCGATCTGAACCCGGATCAGCGGCTCGAAGGCTGCCTCCCTTTTTGTGATCTCGACCCTTCCGACGTTGGGAGGTCGCTCGGGTGCAATGTCGAATCCAGCAGGTCGACCAGCAACCTTCCCCAGTCTTCTGGAAGTGGCCGCGTGGTGTCGCGTGACCAAAGACGATCGCCGACCAAGGCTGCAAGTTGCACAGGAGTTTGAATTATTAGTGGAAGAAGGTGGCGGGTAATGAGTGAAGAAGTGAATGAGCAAAGAAATACGGTACAGCAGAAGGGAAAAGGACCAGAGATGGCAGTGAAGAGAGCATAGGAAGAAGACGAACGATGGAAGGCTCGAGGAGGCTGTGGGATGGCACGGCCAGGGCAGAAGGTATATTGCAGTGCAATGCGATACCCCGTTCACGGAGCATTCGAACAGAGTGTACTGCACAGAGTCATGCCTGCAGTACAGAGCCTACAGTAGAGTGCCTACGGTAAAAGTGCCTACAGTACGTAGGTACGATGCCTACAGTACAGTACATACAAGCAGCGCAATGCAATCAGAGCAGTACTGTCTGGCAAGAGGATCTCCAGTTTCACTGCTGGACTGAGGCACAACACGACTCCGCGACTCAGCTACCTAGGTACCCTTGCTTCCCCGACCTTGACTGCCAAGCCGCCAACCATCGCTGGCTTCACTTAGATTGGTGGAGGCGCTTTACACTGGCCAGATGCCAAGACCCGTTGCCCTCACGATCAACTCCTCCTGGTACCGGTTGTGCTGCTTTGTGGTTCCGCTGCCGCTGCTGGTGCTGGTGCTGGTGCTGCTGGTGCTGCTGGTGCTGCTGGTGCTGCTGCTGCTGGCATCTCCTCATATGTCCTCTCCACCCCCTCGAATCCACCCACCCACGCTACGCTTGCGAGACTCGATTGCTTCAGGCATGATCTGCCGATGTACACGCTCGTGACTGTCGCCCTGACGGCAGTCATACGTAACCGCCACAATACCTCTGGTGCTGGTGATGCTGGGGCTGATGCTGCTGGGGCTGCCGAAGGGGGTTGCTAAATGCAGAAGCCCAATCATGGCACACCACTACTTACCGTAGGTCGAGGTGCAGATAGCAAAGCCTCTGTCACTGATCTCATTAGTAAAGCTTCCTCGATTATGTGTCGTTCGCGAATGGATTCAGCAACATACGTTACGCAGCCCCTTTCCGCCAAGAGCTGTATCCTCGACTCGAGATGACGACCGTTGGGCCCATCCCTAGCACTGATGACACGATTGCGATCTCCTGTGCAGTGGGTTTCGCCACAACTATGGCTCGCTTGTTCTTATGTAGTGGCCATCCTGCGACACACTCCCAGGAATACCTACAGGAATACCTGTAATCGTATTAATCATCCGCCATGATCTTGGGAACGTGTTTTGAGCCCCAATCCGACCTTGGGAAAGCAGTACATTGTGCTTTGAACCGCTCCCAGTGCTCTGGACACTGATACCGATCAATAACCCACACGATCCGGGCCGGTCCGTCTGCCGGATGTTACTCTGATCCAAACCTGAATGCTTGAAGATAACTTCGACAACTTCAACATCGTCTGTTAGACCAGCGAATTCTTCCATTTCTTTTCTATAGTTGTTCCGATTTGTGGGAACAAGAAGCGCGAGTTTCGCGTACCAGTCGTGAAATGCGGTGATATTGGGAAACGGTTCATCTGGTTAAGCCATTTTGCCATAAACTAAGAAATCTCGAAGCGGCTGTCGTCCAATCTGGCAAAGTATGGGACTCAACTCACCTCGGTCGACGCATCGCCAGGCAGTTATCATGTTCCGAAGATGCTGGCATGTGTCCAGACGGGCGTGCACTTCGAGTGAAGTCCACCGTTGCAACAATGTATCCCTATACACCAGTTCCATGCAGAGGAAAGTCTGATCTCCGTCTCGTTTCCAGCCATTTATCTCGGGTATGGGGACCTGATCCCGTTGATGTTTATTGACGAATCACAGACATTGTCCCTCTGCGATGGAAACCTCGATCTCCCATTTCGGGATATCGTACAGGAGCAGGACGCTAAGCATGGGAGTCCAGTCCGTCACCAGCTTCTCTTCGCGCCTCTTCATGACTCGGCAACGTTTTATGAGTGCTGAAGAAAGCGCTTTCAAGAAGGGCAGTATTTTCATCTGGCGGTAACAGTTCTTGAACAACCATGATCGGCTCCATGGCTAACTTGATTGCAATTCGAAGGTGGCGTGTGTGGATGACGACAGGAGAACTCGGATCTACAGAACAGCGTTGGTAGATATTTCATCGTGTGTCGTTGAAGAGGCGATGCAGCTCTTAGATCATTGGTTGCAACAGCCGCATGAGTCCCGGAACGGCAAAGTGTCAATAGCGACCAAGGGTATCGCCTGATTGCACGGAAAGTAGACGAGACGATGAAGCGACAAGACAGAGACGCAGAAGGTCGAGAGCATTAAGCGGCAGCCTGTGCTACATTAGTTTGAGATTAAATCAAAGCTTTGTCACAGCACATCAACCAGGGTCACAACATTCTCTACATATTGCAAGAAAGCGTTCAGTCAATTTTACGTATCCATCGACCCTGATCATGGCTCATTTCAGCAGCCCCGCGACCCGGACTTCAGACCCTCAATCCAGTGGGGTCGACCAATCTTCCTTCTGATCTGGCCCAACAGCATGATCAAGGCGCGCTGAGCATTATTCGTGCTTGCCTCAGAGCGCAAGACTTTCATGATCAGTAAATGCATCCTCGTGATAAGAAGTGTTTATGAAGGGTTTGCACTTTAGATCATGCGTAAGTGGGACATCAGTCAAACAACAAACCGATCGAATATACCGATTGAGATTGGCTGGATTCGTGCGGACCTTGATGGTAATTCCCCGATTAGAACAATACTATTGAGGGACAACGAACCAATCGATCAGTTGGAAGCACTTATTGCATCCATTGCACCACTACGTGCAAGCTTGAACAATGTCAAAATGGATGAAATTCCATCAGTGAGTGATCTGACCCGTTTAGGCATAATCGATGCTGATATAGACCTTGTGCTTATGCTCCAGCTCTATGAACGAAAATCGAGATGTCCAAATGTCAATTGTGGACGACCCTTTGTGTTAAGACTTTGGTGGATTGTAGGGAGTTGATAACATCATAGAGAGGCCTGTCTAGAGGGAAGGCTCCCTTGGATGTTTTGGCTGATGCTCCTTGTCATTGAGCCTTGGAAGTTCTGGTAAACTCACCGTGTCTTCAAGAATTGAGGTCATAATGCAATGTAAGGTGATACTGTCCGCTAGGGTCGCGAGTTTTTTGTCCGTCCACCTTTCCTTAATGAGCCGAGAGCACAGTAAGACTGTTTTCTGGACTTCTGGTTTCGTAACATTTAGCGTTAGTTGGGTACGACAGTAGCATTCTATTCTGCACCGTAGTCCTCACGACTTGACGGATCTACCACTGGTAGTCCTAGACTTCTATCTTTTTCTTTCCACCGTTATCATGCTCAGTGGACTGACCCGGCGCGACTCCGCTCAAGCTAAGGCGGAGCGCCTTGGCCGAGATGTACATCATCTCAAACTCGTCAATAGGTTGATTATTAACATAACCCCCCGCCTTCACATTCATCTTTCCAGCAGACAGGCTGCTCAAGTTCCAAGTCTTCGACCGTTCTCAATATGTACTGTTGAAGGACAGAAGCGATTGCAAAGCGCCGCAACCCTTGGCCTTGATGCATGCTGATATCATAATCACGAATGATCTCCAGAGTGAAGCCTTGAAGCCTATCACCAGTGATAAGGATTCGCCTACCCATATGAGACTCCTTGCCCTGCCATTTGTAGGTCTCGCTAGGTAGGAGATTGGGAAGAAAGAATGACCAGTGAGCTGCAAAAAGTGGTGACGGAGGCACGAGAACGTGAAGAGGCGTGAAAGGGGTTCAGCTGTTGAGAGCAATTTGAGATGGCAAATTAAAACGCAGCTTGTTCCTCAACAATCTGGTAATGACGGCCAACAAGACATTCAGGGTTTCAGTTTGACATCAATCAATAGGAGTCGTTTCATTAGAGCGGAAGTGAGGTGTAACCTGTGCGAACAAGTTGGTCGCTTCTAGATTACATGCTTTCAGATGGATATGTTAAGCTGAATAGTGCACGGACAATGAAGAATACCCGCCACTCTAGCGGAATTCACACCAAATCCTATAAGCACCTATTTTTAGGTAGGCTGCCCTAATAGACTACTAGTAAATGCGCCAGAATGTTAGAATGTCAGATGCAAGGATAATGGAGATGTGTATCAAGAAATTGTAGGCACACTGTGCTTTACTGTAGAAGATACACACGGCCGCCAATACTGGCATTTGTAGCGACAACGTTTCCACTGCCAACCGATTCCCGGTTCAAATCTGCACACCTTTTACCGACTGACATCGGCGACACGAGTATAGCTGAACAACTCGAGAAGGACAGGTTTCTTGCGAAGGTGACTGCGCAGCTGTCATTGCCACGTTATGCCGGCAGATTGACTCCCATTCATGGCGGCACTGCCAACTTCACCTTCCGCAATGTGCTCGATGAGCCAGCGGTAGGAAGCGATGGCACGCCGGTGAGGACGGTGATCGTCAAGCACTCTACGGATTTCGTAGCTGCCAATAGGAACTTTCCACTGGATGTTGTGACTCGATGTGTAGGTTGTTTTCATTTTATTTTTTCCAGCAACTCCTTAATTTCAAAATCGTTGCTGGAGCTCTACTAATATTACCAAAACGACTATGAAATGGCACGGCGAGCAGAGTGTCCAATCGTCGAACCTCGATATCGGCAGAGGTAGACACATGCTTACTTGGGCGACAAGTAGCAATTTCATCTCAGAAGCTAGAGATAGGAGATGACATCCTTTCAAGCATCATGTCTGATGTTGGCTTTTCTCCGGTAGACCATTGGCGATGGGAGAGTAGCCGTAGATCCTCGACTGATGAAGCGACCAGATTTATGAAGAGTACATGCTAAAGGCTCTCGACGGCTTTCCCAGAAGCATCGATATCCCAGCAGTGAGGACGCCTCACCCGTACCTGTTTGACAGAAAGTAACACTCGGGTACTGGAAGATTGCCAGACGTCCATTGACCTCAAATCAATACTAGTCTCTCCCGACAATAACACGATCTTCACCTCAGCGGTGGCAACATCCATCGGGTCTGAACTCGGCCATTGGCTGCGTTCCTTCCACAACTGGACCTCCGCGCCAGCGCAGGAGGAGCTTCGGGAACTAATCAGCCGGAATCAGCCTATGCGAGACTTAAAGTTCCTCGTGAGCTATGGTAGGCTACGGAAAGTCATCGACGAGTTCCCAGATCTGCTCGAGGATAGCAGCGCCACATTGAAGAAGATAGCTGCAGTGGCGAAGAGAGAATTCTTGACACCGCCGGACTACGCTCAAGACGGGTGGGGAGTGTTACATGGCGATTTTTGGACGGGGAAAGTGAGTGATGTTTTGCCCCATGGACGCTCCTCTACAGTCGGCAAACGTTTTACTGACGTGACACGATTTACCAGTGTTCTCGAGCCAGATAGACCGGCGCTCAAGACGGAGCATGCAGACAAAACGAGGATGTTCATCATCGACCGGGAGTTTGCGCAATTCGGCCACCGCGCGTACGATCTCGACCAGATGATCGGATGCCTGTACGAGCGGAAGCATTCGAACGGCGCGGAAGGCGGGTTGGCGGCGATCGAAGCTTTTGTGCGAGGCTATGGGCCACTGGAGCAGGAGGTTGCATTCAGAGTCGCGATCCATGCTGGCGTGCACCTGATGAGCTGGTGTACGAGGCGACCCCCAAACAGACCGCTGCCAGCTGCACACGAAATTGTCAGGGACGCCATGAGGCTGGGCCGGGATTGGGTCTTGAAAGGGTGGGTGAAAGATCGTGCGTGGCTTTTGGACAGCGCCCTAGCTGCTTTGTTTCAAACATAGATAGCCCGCCTTAATACCATTCTGTATGCACTACGTCGTGTCGAATATAACCAACACCGAGCGGGTATATAGATCGCATACCTCGTCCATGGGAGATATCATCCAGTTACATCTCGTGCAATACTTCAATTGCGATCGTGAAGACCACACAGAAAGGTGCAGCTTGGTTGAACTATCTGCGGATAAAATGGTCACACGAATCGTGGATCTCAATATAATGGAGAAGATGCCTACTTCTCAAGCCAGGCAACGAAGGTAATCTGTGTGGAAATGTTTGTTTACCTATCTATCTATTCTCTAGTAGCGATTCTATCATCTAGAATTGATGGTGAACAAGGCCAATGGCTAGGGGAGCTTACACTGCAGTCGTCTCAAAGCATTCCTGACCATGAAAATAAGCTGACCATATCTTGGACTCGTGGCTCGATGGCATTGATACAAGGCAGCAATGGCGTCTCCCGTGCTGTACAGGTCGGGTAGAGCATCTCATTTCGCATTCACTATCTTAGACACTTCCTAGTACAGGAGGAAAAGACAGGGTTTTCGTTCATGTCAACAAGCGCCGCGTCCGGGTGTAGGGCAAGATTTTCCTCCTACGTGCTTTCAGAGGTTGTCGCAGGCTCCACGTCACCCTTTCTATCATCTATAAATGTTTCGTTGTATCTGTTTTGTTGTAACTCGTTCGTCCATAATGTATGGTCTAGCCACCCGGGTCCATCTATGCAACAAAGAAGAAAACAAAGGCTTGTAGAAGGCGACAGGTCCAACGCCGGGTCGAGAGCTTTTTCCGTTCTTGTTCGAGGGTAGATCATCACACGTCTCACGAGGAATGACAACGATTTCCCCTCTCATTTCTATGGTTTAATATTGTATGTCGGCCGTCAATTGTCTTGAGATTCAGTTGGTAGAAATCCCAACGACAGGACTGTCAACGAGGCTGTTGTACGGCCTGAAAAGCAGTTTCATGTCAAGCGTAAGATCGTCCAATCCATATTGGTCGTCAATGTCACTAACCGACCCTATGCTCTGTGTCTGGGCATCGTCGGTGAGGACAAACTGTTTGATTTTCTTCAGGAGAGCCATGACCTGCTGGAATCTCGCGTCTGCAGGCGTGTTCCAGTCACGAGGGCTTTGCGAGGACAAAAAGCTGCGACCAATGAAGAAGAAATGTACGCCATCCCTGCTGAAGCCGAAGCGTCGTTGCGCAGACTGGTTTGGTGGATACTGGATGCTGATATCCATGTCCCACATCCTCTTCCATTTGTCGAGTGCGAGCCCCAAGCGTTTGCGCTCTTGTTGGGCATGCATGGTCTGCAATGTCGGGCCGAAGCCATCACCGCCAGGAGTTGAGTGCCCACTTCTCGCTGGACTGAGGGTACCGCTGCCCCCGCCATTTATCTCTAACCAGTCATTTTGTGATATTGGTGTGGCAGGTCCGCTGCCAATACCCGTAGTGAAGCCTTGGAAGCCACTGTCGGGTTGCAGCAGCAGCTTCTGACAACCGATGATGCGCGTGATCAGCGCATGGATAAGTATGAACTTCGAGTACACATTCGTTGCACCAGGCGGGAAGGAAGCACCGGCTTCCATGAGGGTCCGCATGGCTTCGCGCATGCTACTCTGCTTCCATTTCCGTGTGCCAGCTACATTCTTGGCCTGGGCGTCTAGTCCGTTAAGACCAAGAGCGTTGGCACATTCTTGATGGTTACGCGCATCCCATGCAGCATCATCTGCCGGCAGTGACAACTGAATCTCTAAGGGGTCGATCTGTGGACTGCCGTTGAAGTACATGGCCATCGCAACGTCGAGCAAAAACACCATGTAGAAAATTCGATTGCGTTTCTCTTGCTCGAGCCAACCACGCCAATTCCATGTACTCAGATCCGGGAGCTGGACAGACGTGGTCCAGTGGAGGATGCTGAAGGCATAGTTGTTGCCGCCAACGGTGTTTGACAAGTCCATGGCCTTCGCAATGGCCACAAGTGTCGGGAAGCTAGCTCGAGCGTTGTGTCGCTGTGCAGAGGTTCCATGCCAGGTGAATACTACCTGCAAGATCACTAGAGCCTGAAGTTCCTCGATATGGCTTGGGTGACTGCCCAAACCGTCGCATCGCCCACTCATGGTCCTATTGTAGATTTCCGACTGTGTGTACACCGTGGTCCTGACGAACTCCATCATCTGGCGCACTTGGTCGACGTTGAGCTTTGGGCTGTAGACAGCGCCGACGCACAACATTGCCAAAACTAGGGCATTGTTGGCTTCCGCTAAGTTGAACGTTGGCATGTGAATGATGGACCAATGCCCATGGAAGGAAGTGTATTGCTCAGCGAAGTGCTTGACGTTCTCCAACGTTAGGCAAATGCGCATGGTCTCGGCCATATGGCTGCCCTGTGACGCTTCTGGTCCGTTTGGAAAGCAATATTGCCTCAGGCTGTCGATCTTAGCCTGAAGAGGATCATCCAAACCCCAGTTTGGAAACCCTGGAATCCCATTTTCATTTTCTCCGTACTCGCTCGGATTCCCTAAGGAGTACAGATTACCTAAAAAAGACTGGTCACTTTGGGGGTTGAAGACAGGTTTGGACTCTTGGCCTACGTTTTCGGTTTTGACCGGGTTGATCGATTGCGAGCTCGCGTTCGCAGGTTGGCTGCCGAGGAAGCCATCCTGGCCGCCTTGACTGAACACACGGCTCCAGTCCATGGCTGGAGCATTGCCGTCACCAGTTGGAGTAGATGAGTGAGGGCTGCTACTGTGGCTGTGGTCGAAGCGCGAGCTCTGCTGGCCTAAAAAAGACATTGGCTGAGCGGTGTTGTTGTTATAAAGTGCACCAACTTGAGGGGCCTGGCTGAAGTTGTAACCATTACCCATTGGCTGTGTGTGATTCTGGCCAGTGTGCATAGCATATGACTGCAGACCCTGAGCGTATGGGCTCGAAGAAGGCAAGCCATCTTGAGGTGTGGCACCAGACCCCAGTATACCGAGCCCGGCAGCATTGCTGCGCGGGTTCAGCACGGCTGGGCTGATCAAGCTGCTTGCACGGGAAGAGCGTGCAGAAAGGTCACCATTGACCGTGGGGCTGTTGCTCATGGTGCTGGGATTGGAAGGACCAGCAACCTCAGGCAATCCAGCTAGCCCAATAGGACCATCCTGTTGGCTGATAGAAAGCCGGTTTGATCCATTGGTGTTGCGGCGTTGATGAGCCAAGTGGTTCGCACCGGTTGGGTTGCCTCGTCGGATGGAGCATTTCTGGAAGTGACGCTTGAGAATGTCACTACGAGAGAAGGTGTCCTTGCACAAGTGGCACATATACGGCCTGTCGCCAGTGTCTGGGAAGGATGTCAGTCTATATCACGCGACAAATGGACGGGGATTGTCTAATTCGGATGACATACGTCTCAGCAGATGTCTCTTCAAGTGCTTTGCATGCAGGTAAGTCTTGTTGCAGTGTGGGCATGGAAATTTCCCGTCAGCATCTTTCTGGGGGATCATGCTTTTGGCACTCTGACCGCTGCCAGCAGCAGGAGGGTTTGGACGTCCGGGTGCGCTTGGGAGAACACCACGTCTGCCTTGCGAACCAACAACGTGTGTGGGTGTCTCCTCGTTCTGAACG
Organism: Scorias spongiosa; assembly: GCA_018467035.1. Taxonomy (NCBI): domain Eukaryota; kingdom Fungi; phylum Ascomycota; class Dothideomycetes; order Capnodiales; family Readerielliopsidaceae; genus Scorias; species Scorias spongiosa. Next base: position 2,061,675 of record JACSZZ010000001.1, read on the forward strand.
AAGGCTGGCTGCTGGCCAAGTTGACCAGCATTGAGACTGGGCAAACCGTTATTCAGCCCTCCAACAGGCATAGGCCTGAGAGCGGGCAGGCTACTAGCAGTGCTCGTGGTGGGCGGCATGGAGGTCGCGGTAGAGGACGGGTAGAGCGAAGCCATGCTATATTGCCCATAGGTTGAGGGCGGCATCATGGAGCCGCTAGTTGCGGTCGGCGAGAGGTGCGAGTAGGCATTGGAGGTAGGGTTCGAGATAGAGGAGGTCACGGGTGTATGCGGCGTGGTTGGCGTGTGCGATTGGCTACCAGGCTGGGAACCGTAGGACAGTGCACCAAAGTTGTAGCCTCCATTCTGATTCTGGAGCGGCGGCAGTGTGGGGTGGGCAGACTCAGAAGGGTGCTGGTGCTGCTGTTGCTGTTGGTGAGGATGAGGTTGGTGCTGAGGCTGAGGCTGCTGGTGCTGCTGCGATTGCGAAGACGATGGAGGTGGTGGTGCCTGCTGGTTTTGCTGGTGTTGATGCTGAGGCGGTGGTGGTTGATGTTGGTGCTGGTGCGGATGCTGATGGGCCTGAGCCTGGGCAGACAGGCTAGCATAAGAGCCAATGGATGGCTGTTGATGCGGCGGCGGCTGCTGCTGCTGCTGCTGCTGCTGCTGCTGCTGTTGATGGTTGTTCGCCTGGCTGTATGACATGTAGCCAGAATTGAAGTGGTTGTCCATGCTGGAGTAAGGGTGCGGTGGAGCAGTAGGGTCAGTGGGGATAGATTGGGGAGAAGGCGGTGGTGGTGGTGGTGGTGAAAGGTGGTTCCGACCCTCTCATGGAAGAGGTGGTGGGGATCACGTCCAATGGTCCGTTTGGCAACAAACGAGCGGACGAAGCGAGGAGCTTCCAAGCTGCAATCCCCAGGACGTCAATGGCGGAAGGGAGCAGTGGTGTTGGTGTTGTAGTTGTTGTTGTTGTAGGTGGAGGTGGAGGTCGTGATGGGGATGGATGGTGGTGATAGTGGAGGCAAGGCAAGAAACAAGAGATTGGGAGCCAGCCCACGGCGGTTAGTAATGTGACGCGTGCAGAAGTTGCAGCGTGTTCGTGCGCCCAGCGGCAGGTATATGTTTGTGTGGATGGAGGTGTATATGGGCGTGTGTGTGTGCGTGTGTATCGACAAGGTGGGATGGATGGTGGGCGCGATGATGAGTGGGCGGGTGGATGTGCTGTAGTGGATAGGGAACGTGGACGGGACTGGGACGGGGACTGGGACTGGGTCGACCTCCTCGATCAAGTCGGGTGTGTCAGGATTGGCAGACAGCAGATGGACAGACGAGACAGACTGGAAACATGCCAGATCAATCAGTCAATCAGTCAACCAGTCAACCAGTCAATCGATCAACGGATCAAACTTAGGCGACAATCGCTCTCAGTCGTGGAGAAGAATGAAAAAATTCGTTGGGCCGAGTTTTTCGCGAATCGGGCTCGGGCGGCCAGCTGGATGGATGTCACTGTCACTTCGAGACAGGCCGTCAGAGATAGGCTTAGGCAGGTAGGTACTGAAGGTACTGTAGATACTGTGGGTAGTTGGAGACCGGGGTTACTCGAGGTACTGTACTGTAGGCACTGTACTCGACACACACACACACACACACACGCACAGAAACTTCTTTTCTTTCCGCGCCTTTTCCGTTTCCTTTCGGTTTTCCTTTACGTTGGTTCGCTTTGCTTTGCCCTGTCTTGCCTCGCCTTGCCTTGCCTTGCTGTGTGTACCCTTGGCCGAAGCCTGATCGCTTTCGGTGATCCGTTGCAATACCTGGTCTGTGCCGGTCGATAGAGACCTTACACGAACCTGCACGGTGGGAGACAGGTGGTGGCCAGGCAAGACGGGAGGGTGCTGACCAAACTCGTGCTATGGGCGAGGACTGCCGACGCACTGAGCCGTGCAATGCCTGACCGTGCAGGACGGTGGATGCTTGCTTGTGCTTGTGCCTGTGCTTGTGCAATGCGTGTGGGTGCGCGGGTGCGTGCCGGATGCGTGCCAGGTGCGTGAGAGTCTGCTTGTTGGGTACGTGCGTGGCGCCGAGGATGGGTAGTGAGCTGGGCTGGGCTGGGCTGGTATGATCACAGCCAGGAGGTATACAGTACGAGGCAGGTAATACGGCGCTGCTGATTCGATCCGATCCGTATGTTGTGGCCCGTCTTTACTGCAACGTTTCGTCGTAGGTGATGGTTCCCAGACAAGACGGACAGTGTGGATTGGATTGACCTCGCTTTGCCCTGCTTTGTGCAGTGGAGCTCTCCCGCTGGGCGAGGGGAGCAGCTTCGCAAGTGGCAGGAAGTCAGGAACAAGAGGTGTTGATTATGATGCTGATGCTGATGATGATGATGACGATTATGATGCTTGGTCCTTGTGCAAAAAGTGTGGTGTGGTGTGGTATGGTGATGGTGTGGTGGGCAGAGATGAGGCTGAGAAGGAAGATCCTCCTCCCTTGCTGCGAGTCACTGCGGGTCTTGACGGGTAGGTACGGGTTTTGTGGAGAGTCGACGATGTTTTGACACTCTTCTCCCTCTTACGGTGCGTTTGCTGCCTCTACTCTTGTCTCGACTGCAAAATGCTCTCTCCTCGTCGCCATTCTCGCCATTCCCCCTCCTAGAACCTTTCGCGGGTGGCCAGCAGGTAGCCGGCGCCGGCGTCGCAGCGCCAAGGCATGGCGGCGCACCCTCGAGATCGATTACAGCGACGGCGACGTCATCGCACAGCTCAATTACTCACCCGGGCAGATACAACCGGCTGCTGCTGCGCTGGTGGAAGAAGGTACTGGGAACCCATTGAGAACCTAATGCCTGCGCGGATGTGGTGGGTTTGCCTCTCTTGCCGCCCACGGGTTAGCTTCCAGATGCTTCATACCGCAATAGGAGAAGCATGGCGCTACTCAATCGCTACCTAGTGGGGGTACCGCGGCGTTCCCTTCCATACTGGTTTGTACTGCCTAGGTATACCGTCTCTCGTCAGTCGCTCCAAACAGTACCGGATACTTGTGCAGCTGGCTGCAGTTCAATAGGCACATTGCTGTACTGTACACTGCACGCGCCGTGGATCGATTGCTTATGCTTGCCCTAATCGCTCTGGTCATTTCGCGCTTCTGACGAGTTAGGTTGAGAGATGCAGAAATGTCGACACGGACGTGGAAAAGACGCCAAATGCACCTGGACATTGCGAGAGCATCCATATTCAGAGGACGTACAGTATCGCGACGCGCCCTGTATATCCGGACTGCAGGTGTCCGGTGTCTACTGGGACTGAAAGTTTTGCAGGTGCTAAGAGATCTATCGGTGCGCCGGAGTGAACCCGACCACTGCTCCCTTGCTCTCGTGGCCGCATACGTTGCCTGTCTCTTCACCCATCTGCATGTCCATTCACGCCCCCTACCTTGGTCGATAAAGCCTAGCCAGCCGGGCAAGATCCGGACAATGCAACACTCAATCCCCAGTGGCTTGGGAATGTCCAAGTGATGATGGTGGGTCTGACATCTCCCAGGCACACCAGACCGACACGATGGCCGACATTTCGAGTACTTACGAAGTCTTGATTGAGCCACCACCACCTTCCCTTCGTCTAGGAATCGCATTGTATCGTTTGCGTGCGACCGAAAGTCAATCACTCGCGTTCTCTCTCCCTCACTCTATATCTCTCGTCCAGCCAGCTGGCATCTGCCGTCCGTGTCTCGGAGCAGGGAATCCTGCCTGGGTAGAATTCGCAGGCATCATCCTGGACGACATCCACTGTACGTAGATGACTAAGGCCCTGCCATGGCCAGACGCGGACCGATACATCACCTCCTACTCTCCTCGAAAAGGTACGGAGGCCTGATGAGGAAGTCAGATGGAAGCGCCCATCCACGTACAGCACAGTAGTCTGCGCTTATCACTCAACGTTTCTGAACGGTAGACCTCTTCTCCATCACCTGTCGTGGGAACCTACAGCGATCAACACCGCACAGTACTGGTCGAGCTGGGCACACGCTCTAGCCGTTACCTATCCATCGCCACCTTCCAAGGTTGCCCGGAGAGGCAAAGCCCGATATACACGCGTATCAGCAGTCTAGGTCTGTATCTGAAGCGACATAGTCCCCAGCTCGATGAGATGCTACCTACCTATACCTACCTAGCTACTGTATGTCCGCAAGTGTATATAACGCCGAACCCCTGGCTCAGCCTGCCGCCTTCGGACGACCTAGCGCCGAGATCGGCAATCGATCCGAACGAGCCCTTGCCTTGCACCACATCACATCACAGCGCGACTCGAGGCGAGTGGAGCCTCATATTTCCCCAGCTGGTGGTTGGAGAGTGGGTCGCTGCCGCTTGTCACATCACCACCCAGCCTGATCTCCCTGTTCCACACTGCACATTGTGATTGACCTAGAGTAGATGGGCGACATCAAATAAATCCCATTGACGTGCACAGATCGTACCGCGACCGTGAGCAATGTATTCGCTCTCATTGATTCTGTTCGATGGGATCGAGGGAGGCCTCGTTGAGGGCGTTGGTGACACTGACGATGGCAGTGGCCGTTTGTATGATCTAGGACCTCCTTTGCCCTTTCGCGACCTCAATCATCAGCCTCTTATTCAGCTTATGCTTAACCCTAAGCTTCGTACGATACAGATATATTGGATACCTAGATGCGTAGGACCTCATTCGTATGGCTGACGGTCGACTCGTGACTGATGTGCCCGTGGTCATGTCGTCTTCAGTCTCCCTCGAAGGTATCGTAGCACAGCTTGAAGCTGGTAGCGGCATGGCCGAGCATGCGAACTTGTCACATAAGCGCTGTCAATCATCTACTTGAAGATCTTCATGGCAATCAAACCAAGATATACAATGTATCATGACACAATGCTCGGCAGCCAGCGCTGGCCCTTGTTCAGCGTGCGTTCCACGGTGTGCCTACCCTACTCGTAGTGGAGGCTGATGGTTCCAGTTGCTTGCTCTCTTCCGTTAGGGAGGAATGAAAGGTCCACTGCTATGATTTGGAGACAGAGGTGATGCTTTCGGTACCAGACGAGATCATCCAACCACTCATCTCTTGGGTCTACTATGATGAAACTGACAGGTCCTGACAGCGGACGTTGATATCTCTCCACATTGGCATGCCCTTGATCTCCATACATCTGTGGGGAAGGGGCAACGCGCCACTCTCAATGGCCGTGAATGAGCATCCACCCCTGATTGACAAGTCTCCACTTGCGGATAGGGTGGATAATGCAACCACAATTCCCCATGAGACTGTCGAAGGGCGGTTTTCGTCACGTGGGATCGCCCTGAACCATCGTTCATATATATATCATGGCTGCTCCGACCGCTCCACAGTGCCGTTGACCACCCGCCCGCCCTACCAAGGAAAACCGGCATTTCCCTATTGAGAGACAGAGGAAGCCATTCAACCCTGACCCTATTGATGTATCCTAGTAGCTGAGCATCTACTCACGTGCCGAGCTCTACTGTTCCACACGTCGATGTGTCTTTCGGTTATCCAAAAGTAGAGAAGCCGGGCTTTCATCAGGACCTCTACCGTTTGCCCCTCACTCACCTCGAACCTCACGGCCTTAGACCTCGACAATGTCCAGCTTGCGAGTTTCCGGTGGAGTGTTTAGGGCCTGCCGTCGTGTTCGGAACAGAGGGTACGACCTGAGTTGCTCACATGAAATACCACTGCATGCGTGACACTGCCCAACGATGCCTCGATCTTTACCGTCCCTTTCTCCCTTCCTATAAAACCGCAATTGCCTCCCAATCGTAGAAGGGTTTCTCCAGTCTCAGACAATTCTGTTTGCTTGCCTTGGCACAATGGCCCTCGTTGTAGAACACACGATCCCTTTCAAGACGGAAACGCTCGACATCGAGAACCCACAGAGATGGAATACGCTGTTCCCATTGCTACGGCCATCCGTCAGGGCCGTGAGGACGACCAAGGGACCCAGCATCCTCATAGACGAAAGGCTCTCCGACAGCAGATTCGTTCAACTCGTCGCTGTGGGCAGTCTGGGCAACTTCTCTAGCAAACTGCTCGACAAGAGAGATGTCCTCGCCATAGTCACGGAACAGAGGGGCGGCGGCCTGCTCACCACGGAGGACATCGTCCACACTCTCAAGCACAACGGTGCAGCACAAGGCCAGGGCATCGTCATCGTGCGAGCGGGGAAACAGCGAAGCGTGCAGGTACATGGGTCCGACGCGGTCGAGATTGAGCTCTCCAATGAGCTCGAGATGGACCACGTCCTGCAGTTGCTTGCAAGCTCCACCGAGTCCTGCAAGACCTCAATCCACCAGACTGCCGAGCTGCTAAAAGCTTTTGTGAAGAGCGCCAGCTCGTCGTTCGCCACCTTCGATACTGAGAAGGTAGACGGCAAACCAACGTTGACCAGTGATCTCGGTACAGCAGGCTACCTGCAGGCCAAAGACACTGTGGCTGACGGCTTGAAGCATGCTTTGAAAGCGCACAGTGCTCAGACCGACAAGACAGTATACTCCGTTCACTACTCAGACGTTAATGGCCTGAGCAGGCTGGAGAATTACATACTGGCGAAAGACATTGCAGAGTTTCTGGGTGAGTCTTGCGCCAATTCCTCTACCCAGCCTTCGACTGATCGTATGTAGACTCTGAACGGGTTCCCTTTCAAATCTCACACAGCACCATCCTCAATCACAGTAAGCTAGCCAGGGGGTTTGCAGTATCAATCTGTCCGGTCCCATTCCATGCGCTACACGCTCAGAAAATACCCAAACCGCACACCAGGTCAACGTTGGACACTGCATCATTGAAGAAAGTTTTATCTCCCTCCGGTGCTGCCATGAGCTTCAACGATGCAGAGATACGGAGAATGATCGTAGCCGGCTGTGATGCCGTGATTCAAGCGGAACCGATTATCACAGAGTACGATACGATTGTCGGCGATGGCGACTGTGGTTATACTCTTCGCGATGGTGCAAAGCAGGTGCTTGGCTTTATACAAGGCAAGGACCTGACACGGCTACCAGAGGTCGTGGGCGATCTGGTGCGAGATCTGGAGATCAACATGGGCGGAACATCAGGTGCATTGTATTGCATCTATCTCACCTCCCTTGCAGCGTCTCTGGCATCAGAAACAACAATCCCTAAGGCTCTGTTGGCCGCACTCAATCAGATGCTCAAATACACCCGAGCCAGGGTTGGAGACCGCACCATGATGGACACCTTGATCCCTTTCATCGAGACCTTAAACAATACTGACAATGTTGATGAGGCAATTGCTACCGCAAGAGAAGGCGTCGACGGGACCAAGAAGATGCAGGCTACTCTTGGTCGTAGCACATATCTAGATGACAGTGCAACCCAGGGCGTTCCTGATCCGGGAGCATACGGCTTGTTGATATTATTGGAGGGGATGTCCAAAGCATGAGTTTTAATGAATTCCGACCAGCTTCAATCCACGCGGGGAAAACAAACACGAAAGAGCGGTGGCTCTCCGAAGGAAAGACAGGAAGACCCAGGCAATATATCTCACGCCTGATCTCGGGTGGAAGGAGAAATAAAAGGCTCGTGCGCATGCTTCTAAGTTGGCCAGGTTGTGTGATTGGTCTTAGCAATTTTTGTTGTGTTATAAGCGATCCAGGAAGGAATGCTTGACAATCTGCGTTTTCCATGGGGACTCGAATCTGTCGCCACGGACAATTTCTGGGGTGAAAAATGTTGCCGGCTTTGACAGAGCTCGAGCTCTGTCAAAACCCGGATGTTTAAAGGTCCAGTGAGCGCGCGAAAGCTAGCAGCCCTTTGCACAAATGTACCGCATGCGATGCAATGAGAGCCTTCCTCGAGAGCTTTGAGGCGCAGACGACCACACACACGTGCCCCTGGGCTGCTAATTGTCGCGCAGTCGCCTTGTCCTTGCTCCACAACGGAGAAAACGTTGCAAGACGTCGAAAGTACCTAGGTAGCTAGAATCGAACCCATCCATCTCAGAACCTCTTAATGCATTGGGCGTATGTCCATCTACATGCGGTGCAATCCTCGGGTAGGGCTTATGATCTGGGCTGTCGCTCCTGTGCTTTGCATGTTGTCCACAGCCAACAAGGATGATACCTCGTCACGAGTTTCACGTGGGAGTAGCTGGAGCATGTACTGCTTGCCGTCTGCAGAACTCGGATCTGTGTGTCTTTCGACACAATGTCTGGACACCGAAGAAGAGCTGGAATTTTGGACTGATGAGGTCGGCCTAAAAGACAGTTCCAGCAGATCTCACAGCTACTCTCTCAGAGCTGAAGAGTCTGGATTAGAGCTCGCTGGGGGTGTAGCGACATTATACCTCGACACGCTGTCCGCGACCTCTGACACGGATGGCCGACCTTTCATCGACCTGTAGACTACGGACCGTACTTTTCGATTACCTTCGTAGCGACAGTGGGAGAGCAATGAGGGGTAGGTGGGTATCCACCTGGGCATTCATGGAATTCATGGATGTAGGTATACATTGATGGAAACCGGATCGGGGAAGTGCAGAGATACCTCATAGAACTACCCCACTGCACCACCTCTGCCTTTATAAACCAGCGCGACCGCATGAAAAAGGATGACCTGCTCTCTACATTTCTCTGTATCTGCGCTGTTACCTGCTAAACGACCGTCAGTGCGGCCCATCTCTATGACTTGGAGGAACAGACTCGGAGCCAACAGTTCGTAAAGTGGCTCAAGTCCGGCCATCCATCCCTCCTTCATACGTCTCTGCTCGTCACATAAGCTGGGCTCGGTCGAGATATCTAGCAGAACTTGAAGCCGTCCAGACCGTCATCACGCTTGGGCTTTCTTCTCAAGTATCATCATCCCTCATCACAAAGCAAATAAGTTACCACCATGGCTGGAATTTCAAAGCAGCGAATGTCGACTGCTCTAGAGCAGGCGCAGACCATTTCTGAGGAAGATTATGTGAAAGTCAAGGCACTGGCAGGCATGGTTAAAATGCCGAGAAGTTTTCTCTTCAAAAACCCCAACGAATACGGCATGGAAGGGTGGTATGACCTTTCAATACCGTCAGACGATGGTACGCCGCTTGAAGCCTGGTATATTCCGGCCAAAGGAGGGGAAAGCAACAAGCTTGTCATCTTCAATCACGCTCTTCCCATGTGCCGTGCTGGCTATCCCGGCCACTTTGGCGAGCCATGGGGCAATTTCATCGAGCCGGTCGAGATCGACTTTGTCATCCAATACAAGCACCTGACCGACGCCGGCTACAACGTCTTGACCTATGACCTCCGTAACCACGGACAGAGCGGTGCGGCAAACGGTGGGGTCTGTGGTGTCGGCCAGTGGGAATGGCGTGACTGCGTTGGCGTCAAGAAGTTTGTCGATAGCCACCCACGACTGAGCAAGATGAAGGTGTCGCTATTCAGTCAGTGCCTTGGCGGAGTTTCACAGTATGCCGCCATTACCAAGCACCCGGAACTGTTCGAGAACGTGCTGTGTATGTGCAGCCCACTGATACCCAACATGTCTTCGGTCTTCTCCAAACTCTCAACGGCTCAAGGTATCACGCAATACCAGGAATTGATCGACCTTGAGATCCTAAAGCTAGGCGGTTTCGTGGCCGCAGATATGTCTGGCAGGTTGTGGGCTCCCAATGTCAAACTTCCTGTCCTGATGTGGCAGGTCCGCGATGACGCAATCATCGATAACCCGAGTGATGCGCAGAGCACATTCGACGCTCTAGGTAGCAGCGACAAGACATTACACTGGATCGAGGGGACGACCAAGCGTTTCGAGGATGGGTACAACTGGTTTGGTCGCAATCCTGAGATGGTGTTATCGTTCCTCAAGAAATACACCGACTAGGTAGCCTTTGGGGATCATTGCCCTGTCGTTTTCTCCCTGAATTGTTGATAGTAGGTACGATGGGATGTCTTGGAAACAGCCACGATTTGCGCCTGAATGGTACCATCTGTAATTAGCAGCGAAGTAATGTTAAGCGAGTCCACATGCCCACACATTTATCATACGTATATTCTGTATGGCGAAGAATTGGCCGCGAGTAGACCCTGTACCTGGCCACTGTATCTACCTAGGAAGTTACCTACCTAGGTAGGTACTCTAGTTCCGACTTTCGTTAGATATGGTTTACTAGTGTGTGTGGAGATGCAGGTACCACGCTGCTGGCCTGTGCACTCCCAGCTCTACGGTGGTAGCTCCAGCCATTCGATCCCGGAGCCATACTGTACGATCAAGCACACACCAGCGCATTCACAACAACACGGCAGATTTATGGGGGCGCAGCACCACTCTTCCCCACGAGAACAACGCCAGACCGCGCATTCCACTGGTTCAACTTTGCAGTCACCATGTCTGACCCTGAGGTGGTGAATGTGGAGAACGATGAGGAGATGGGCGAGGCAGAAGCGGTTGGCACAATCATAGAGCAGGCCACTCCGGTCACTGGCGACTCGAACGGTGGCGAAGTGACCGGTCTCGAAAGCATAGAGCCCACAGCTTCCGAGCGCCTGACCTTCCTTGAGTGGGTAATTCCTCATTTCTAGCACTCAATGCAATCGCGCACCGTGGAACTGACATTGAGTTCTACAGCCATCTGCGATCACCGATAGTCTCACTGGAAATTGGCCCGGCCGCGTCCCCGACAACGCTCTATGCCCACCAGGGCTTGTTACAACAAGCAACTTTCTTCCGTGACGCCTGTCGAGAGTTTACCGACGACCATGCCACCCGTACGATTTCACTTCCGAACGAAGACGTCGACGCATGCGCAGCCGTACTCGAATACCTCTACAAGCAGGACTACTTCCCTACCCTGACTGGCAGTCAATCCATGGAACACGACTCGACCGTGCCACACCCAGACAATGACGGTGTTGGGTTACTGCGCCATGCGCGCGTCTACACGCTCGCGCAACGCTTTGGCATCTCTCCCCTCGCCGCGCTCGCCCACAAGAAGATACATCTCACACAGTCCACAGCCAAAGGCGAGATCGCATACGCGCGCTTCGTCTATAAGGAGACTAACGCTGAGGATGAGAACATCAGAAAACCAGTCGCGGCATTCTGGGCGAGCAGGAGCTACGTACTCAGACACGAAGCCGAACAAGAGTTCAAGCGCATGTGTCTGGAGTTCCCACAATTCGGTTTTGATGTGCTCAGCTTAGTCCTTGATGCGCAAGAGAAGAGAACTCAGCGTGCGGAGGTTGCAAGCAGTGCAAGCGGCAGCGCCAGGAAGAGAGCGCGGGTCAGTGCGGTATGAAATTCGCTCTAATACTTCTGATCGCGGCGTAGGCAAGTGCTGATCCTCCGTGTAGGTCGTCGCATAGCCGGAATTCTGTTTCTGTTGTCAAGAGAGCCTTCATGATCTGTCCGCGATCTGTCTCTGATCATGGATTTTAGCGTCATTATTCTGCCCTACATGTGGCCATCTAGCCGGATGTATGCGTGCGAGTCTGTGCCATCATCGGCCACCTGGGATATTGCGAACGTATGTATGATTATAATGGTCTGATGAGACACACATCACAAGTGCACTGACCGGGATGGTTCAAAACGGCAGCGTACATATAAGTCCTGACTGGGTTGAGACAGAACAAATCACCACTGATGATCCTGTAGCTTCGTTTTTCACCGAATTCGTTCACGCGATCGTACAGCCGATTTATAAAAAAAAAGCATCGATCAAATGCTAAGGGTGAAACTCAAAAGGCATGGGCAGCCTTCATACGTCACCGGTAGGGATTAGCATATCTGCTTGTGGCGCAGTAGTCAAATAAAATCTCAAAGACAGAACCACCTTCGCACAGGCAGTACAGCATTTCGAACTTGAAAGAGGTTTGGATGCCTACTTAAGTTGCTATGTAAGCTTGGTAGTCGTGGCCGAATGCCGAGGCTGTATCGAAATACCAAGGTATCTGGATGAGGTATCTACTTCGGGTTATCGACATTGAGCTACCGCGCCTACAGCGCTATTCGAAATCGCTTCTGTTCACCCTTGGTCGACGATGGTCTCACATGTCTTCATGATTGGTGCCATGGTGTTGTGACTTGAAGTGAAGATATTCATTGCATTGAATCGGACTAGCCTTTCGCAGCATTGCCAATCCAGCCGAGATCGACAAAGAAGTCAAACAATCTGCCACCTTTTGTCGTGTCAAGCTTACATATCTCCCGCACGTTCTTCTTCTTGAGTTTTCCGTCACTCTTCATTGCTTCCCGAAGGATAACGTCCTTTATCGCGATGTAGGCCTTGGGTTGCACCCGTAGCTTGTGGCACAACTCGCGCTCTTCAGGCAGGAGAAGCTGCCAATCTGGGGCATTGTCTTCGTCCATGCGGAGGGGAATTACGTTGGGTAAAGGTTGCATCGGCGGCCGTTTGGGTGACGTATCTGAAGCGGGTGGCGTTGCCAGAGACCCATTGATCTGATTCTGTGGCTTCGCATTGGTGTTTGACGTGAGACGGACTGGCAAATCCTTGGTCGTATACTCGGTAACGGCTTGTGCCGTCTCCGGAGGCGCTTGGGGCTTGCCAACTCGAAGCCCATTAGGCATCCGATCAAACTGGCCAAGACCTTGCTGATGCTGTTTCGCCAGCCGTGTTGCTTTCTCAGCTTCATACTTTTCTCCAGCAGCCAACGTCGATATACGCATGCGTCTCCATTCCTGAAGCTGTGATATTGCCTGCCGAAGGTTTTGTTCCTTCTCGAGATCCTCTGTAAAGTGAACAAAATCGGGATGTGACATGATCCTGGCGAAGGGTTTGAGCTTGTGGTACAGGTCTTTTTGCTCTTTAGTCCGTTTTTTGTCCAGAGCCACGTTCTTTTTGTAGTCCAGGAGCCTGTGATTGAAAATTACGCGCTTGCGATCCGTCCGCATGGTGAGCCTTGCGTTATATATACCCATGACCACAATCTTCAGATTGGTCTCTGGGTCGAAGTCTCCCGTAGCAGGGTTGTACCCTTCTTCAGGCGAGAACTGCATATGTTGCACTGCTTCTTCTGCTTCGTTGAAGTATTCGTTTTCAAACTCCAACCGACCAGGCATGAAACCCGCCACCTCATGACAACTCGGGATACTACTGGTTGGTTTCGAAGGGCCAGGGACGGCAGGCATGGCAGCGATCTCCTTCTTCCTGTCCTCTATGCGGCGCTTCTTACGCGCCTGGAACTCTTCTCGCGGGATACTATCACTCATCATCGTATCACTGGGGCTTGCATGCTCAGGAAGTGGGAAGTTTGGACTTTCGAGGTAGGTGGAGATGTAGTGATCCCGCACTTCATCCTTATGCCGATAGCCTCCAATGTGGTCTGAAATATCTGCCCAGCTGCCCAGCCCATACTTTTCAGCTCCTTCCAACAGCAGCAGCTCTTCATCTGCGCCCCAACCCTCATCATAGATGGGTATACTATGCGGTTCTATCACCTGGTACGCATGCGTGCGAGGATCGTGGTGCAGATTGCTCTTTCCCTCTGTGAAACAGGTCACGCAGAGGTCGTAGTCTGGGCATTGTTTGGAAGCGCATCGAATGCGCACAGTACTTGTAATGTCATTCGAGCAGATGTTGCAGATGTACTGGATGCCGCCGCCAGCATCGCTTGCCTTAGGCGCGGATTTGGCCTTAGCAATCAGGCCCATTTTCAAGCGGAGCGGTCGGGAACGGGAAGATGTGTCGCTGGTAAGCCGTGCGCAGAGTTCTGGGGTGTCGAGCAGGCGATGTATCGGGTGTGTCAAGACGTGCGGCGAGTAGTTGGTGTTGCGAGGATGTCATGTGGAACTATACGTCTAGCTAGATGGCGCACGGGTTGGGGCTAAATGCGCGTTTAGGAGAGGGCTGCTGGCGATGGATTTGAGGGTAGGTATCATGTAACTCATGTTCGTTCGCGTTAAGTCATTAGGCGGTCATTGTGTCGAGCGTGTTGAAGATGTCGGATGGGTGCTGGTGACCATACCTACCACCGTAGTGAGGTCGGCAGATGTGGCGGTGCAGCCGAGTCCAAGATTCGGGAGGGACGGGACGCGCCGGGAACCTTGCATCACCTCCGTCACACCTGCAGTCGCACATCCTGTACCTACCTAACCTACTTACCCAGGTACCCTCCGACCTCGCGAGGTCCCGTCCTCACTACGGTCAGGGCTCGCTCCCGTCCCGACCTCGATGCTCCCGTCGCTAAGGTTGGGCAAAGCTATTACCTATATCCGAGAGTCCGTAGACACTCGCCACACCTCTGGAGTAAGGTGTTAGGTAAGCTGAGGGTATTCGAGGCTGAGGCTGGACGGTGGACCCTTGAAACACCCGTGGACCCGTCCATGTAGGTAGGTACCTAGGTAGTACTGCAATATGGAGAGTACAGCACTGAACCCGACGCTCCGGTGGCAGTTGCTACCGGGTATCGTATTGGCCTGGCTGCTCGTCTCCATAGATACAGTACCTTACTGTACAATAGGTTAGATACCTATCTGGGCAATACTTAAGGTACGCCTCCAAATCCATTACACACTACACCCTACGTAGTAGTCAGTACGGGGTTGGCCTGTTCTTGGTAATCCCTCACTCCCTCACTCGCTCCCTCTCTCGCTCGCTCACCCTGGATGCACTGCTCTGCGTGCACTGCCGACCTTCCACCAATTCTCAATCCCATATCCCCATATCCCCATCGCCCTTCATTTGCCCTGCTTCTACACCATTGTTTGTTGCTTCGCGTCTCGCCGCCGCTGTCTTGCACCTTGACCCGCGCGTGCCGACGCTTCTTCAATTTCACCACCGCCACACATCACCTGCCGCCGCCAACTGCGCCCTCATACCGTGCCCTCAGCTGCCTATCAGATACTGCCTCCAGGGAGGGCCAACCTTGCCTGCCAGTCTGCACTAGACTCTCCTGCGACGTCTACCTCACCATCACCACCGAAGCATATCATTGTCCCAGCCAGCCTTGCACTCCACCATGTCTTGGAAATTGACTAAGAGTATGCCTATCCAATACATAGACCTGTTTCACGTCGCCGACGTCACTGACTCGACTGTGTCCAGAGTTGAAGGAGACCCATCTTGCCCCTCTGGCCAACACCTTCTCGCGCTCTTCGTCTCAGTCTACTATCGTTGATCAGCCTTCAAAGGCCTCTCCAGCTGCTACCGCTGGGCCACCTGCCACACCAACTACCACGCCTGCACCATCAAATGGGTCCACTCCGTCAGATCCCCAAGGCATCGCTGCCTCAGAGTCCATGGTTTCGCCGCCACCTCAAATGCTGAAACCTGGTATTCTCATTCTCACCTTACATGAAGGCCGAGGTTTCAGCCTGCCTCAAGGCGCCGAGGCGCTTTTCCAGCAAAAGCCTGGCCACTCAAGCAGTATATCAGCCGGAACATTCGCTGGTGGCTCATACATGGGGAACAGTGCGAGGCCTGGCTCGAGCAGTTACAGGCCACAGACGGCTACCGGAGGTGGGATTAATGCAGCACCATCTTCTCACGGCCGGTACAACAGCAGATATCTCCCGTATGCCTTGGTAGATTTCGATAAGCAGCAGATCTTTGTCAATGCGGTATCTGGCACGCCCGAAAACCCGCTGTGGCCTGGAGAAAGCACACAGTACAAGTTCGACGTGGGGCGAGCAACAGAGATCAATATTTCCCTGTATATCCGCAACCCGAACGCTCCCTCAAACGCCGGCAGGCAGCAGGACATCTTCATTGGAACCTGCCGCATCACGCCTTCCTTCCAGGAGGAGGCTGCCAACACACCCCAGCCTCCATCATCATCAGATTCCAAGACCAGGAAAGATATACCTCCACCAGTAAGCAACGGACAGAAAGTCAGCGGTATCAACTGGCAGCAAGTCCAATACGGAACAGGTTCCATTCGCTTTGGAATCAAATACGTCGAGAACAGACAACGGTCTCTAAAGATCGAGGATTTCGAACTGCTCAAGGTAGTTGGCAAGGGTTCGTTTGGAAAGGTCATGCAGGTCATGAAGAAGGACACCTCACGAATCTACGCCTTGAAGACAATCCGCAAGCAACACATCATCTCTAGAAGTGAGGTGACGCACACACTTGCTGAGCGTTCCGTGCTTGCTCAGATCAACAACCCTTTCATCGTACCGCTGAAGTTCTCGTTCCAGTCACCAGAGAAGCTCTATCTCGTACTTGCTTTTGTCAACGGTGGTGAGCTCTTCCATCACTTACAAAAAGAGCAAAGATTCGACATCAATCGATCTCGTTTCTACACCGCAGAGTTGCTGTGCGCTCTGGAATGTCTCCACGGTTTTGGTGTGATCTACCGTGACCTGAAGCCAGAAAACATCTTGGTCGATTATGTTGGGCATATCGCGCTCTGTGATTTCGGTCTATGCAAACTAGACATGAAGGATGAGGACAGGACCAACACCTTCTGTGGTACCCCTGAGTACCTTGCGCCGGAACTTCTGCACGGTCAAGGATACACCAAGGCTGTGGATTGGTGGACGCTAGGAGTCCTTCTCTATGAGATGTTGACAGGCCTACCTCCTTTCTACGACGAGAACACGAACGAGATGTACCGTAAGATCCTAGCAGAGCCCCTGCACTTCCCTGGGCCTGAGATAGTGCCACCTGCGGCGAGAGACTTGCTCACCAAGCTTCTCGACCGAGATGCAACGAGGAGACTTGGCGTCAACGGTGCCTCAGAGATCAAAGTATGTATCTTTCCCGACGGTGATCAGATTGATCGGGACGCTAACCAGTACACAGGCACACCCATTCTTCCATTCCATCGACTGGCGCAAGCTGCTCGACCGCAAATATGAACCGTCCTTCAAACCGAACGTGGTAGATGAGAGAGACACGGCCAACTTTGACAAGGAATTCACGAGTGAAGCACCCACTGATAGCTACGTCGATGGGCCAATGCTCTCACAAACCATGCAACAGCAGTTCGCTGGATGGTCTTACAATCGACCAGTAGAGGGACTTGGAGATGCAGGAGGCTCTATTGTACAGGGAAATGCGTTTGACCAACGGTAGTGACCGATTTAAGGTCTCGAGTGAAGCGAACTGGGAAGGGGACAAACGTGGTGTTGATTGCACTCGCTATTTTCTCGTCATACATTGAACCACAGCAGGTCTGCCTGGGCTGACATCGTTTCCACTAGAAACAATATCCAATAGCGTTTGTGCCAAAGGCTATTGAGGTTCCCGCTTTCGTTTCTGTCTACAGAGATGGTAGTCTCTAGTCTAACGTACGGTTCTGTTGTGGTAATGTTTGCCAAGATTAAGAGTCACTGCCAACATGAACGCGTTATAGGGAAGAGGCAAGGAGGATTGTGTTGTAATTGGACTCGGTGCGCTCGGCCATTCTCGATTGTTGGTCCGCACTATCGCCGATTAAATCAGGGGAAGAGACATTATGCAGTGCAAAACAAACCATTTCCCGACACTCGCCGGCAGCGGCTCCCAAGGTAACCAGTCCGGGACGGGCAGCACTAAGGAGGCTTTTAGCCCTAAGTAGAGAGGCGGAATGGGAGCACGCCAAGGAAAACAGTACTGTCTAGTCCATACCTAGCTGAGAGACGAAACAAGCGGGACGAGACGAGACGAGACATGATGATGATGATGATGATGTGGGTGAGGGAAGAGTGGGAAAAGGAGATGTGGGAAGGCGGTGCAAGGAACCTCGAGGAAGGTAAGCTGCCCCGCGGCAGCAACAGCCCCACCACCTAGCACTTGGACTCCCATGACAACCTCTTCCGACGTCACTAGAACTCAACCCTCCCACCATCACGTTCTTCTGCCCTCTTCCCAAGCTTCCATACCACGGCTCCTGTGCCATTGAATACCCTACACCGACCTGCTCGATAACGTCTGAGTGCTGTTCATAGCTCTCCCTAGGCCACAGAGCACCCTACAAGAACAACTTCACTCGTGAGTGCCGTCCAGCCCCTCCAACATTTGTGTGTTTTCCTCGAGGAAGCCTGCAGCCTGCTTTTTTCGTCCGATCTCTGTTCGTCCATAGCCATGATGCGTTCGTCTCATTCTCGTGGAGAAGCTGACCGTTCATCCAGCCGAGTGGTAGATTCGAACCGTCAACATGCCAGGCTTCTCTCAAGCCAACGAGCTCCCTGCCTGGAAGGCGTTGAACGACCACCACCAGGTCCATGGCCGAACCATCGTGCTCAAGGAGGAATTTAAGAAGGATCCCAGCCGGTTCGAGAAGTTCACCCGCAATTTCAAGAACGATGCCGACAACACTGAGATCCTGTGGGACTTCAGCAAGAACTTTATCAACGAGGAGACTCTGAAGCTGCTCTTCGACCTCGCAAAGTCCACCAAATTGGAGGAGCTGCGTGAGGAGATGTTCAAGGGTGAGCACATCAACTTCACCGAGGACCGTGCCGTCTACCATGTCGCCCTGCGCAACGTGAAGAACGAGCCGATGCAAGTCGATGGCAAGAGCGTCGTTGAGGAAGTCAACAGCGTTCTCGAGCACATGAAAGAGTTCTCCGAGGAGGTCCGCAGCGGCGCCTGGAAGGGTTACACTGGCAAGCCCATAAACACCATCATCAACATCGGTATCGGTGGATCTGACCTTGGCCCTGTTATGGTCACCGAGGCCCTCAAGCCATACGGCAGGAAGGACTTCAAGCTGCACTTCGTGAGCAACATCGATGGTACTGCCATCGCTGAGGCTCTTGACGACTCAGACCCAGAGACTACCCTTTTCCTGATTGCTTCGAAGACCTTCACCACTGCTGAGACAACCACCAACGCCAACACAGCCAAGCAATGGTTCCTCAAGTCTGCCAGCGAGAAGGACATTGCCAAGCACTTCGTGGCACTCAGCACCAACGAGGCCGAGGTCACCAAGTTTGGCATCGACGCCAAGAACATGTTTGGCTTCGAGAGCTGGGTCGGTGGCCGTTACAGTGTCTGGTCCGCTATCGGACTCAGCGTAGCTCTTTACATTGGCTTCGACAACTTCCACCAGTTCCTCGCTGGTGCAAATGCCATGGACAGGCATTTCCGCACCGCTCCACTGGAGGAGAACATCCCCGTCATCGGTGGTCTTCTGAGCGTCTGGTACTCTGACTTCTTTGGTGCTCAGACTCACCTTGTCTCTCCGTAAGTCGATCGCATATAACAAAGCAGAGTTTCTCGATGAGCTGGACTAACACATCTTCAACAGATTCGACCAGTATCTTCACAGATTCCCAGCCTACCTTCAGCAACTGTCCATGGAGTCTAACGGCAAGGCCATCACGCGCAGCGGTGACTACGTCAAGTACACCACCGGTGCCATCCTCTTCGGAGAGCCATGCACCAATGCTCAGCACTCCTTCTTCCAGCTTCTCCACCAGGGCACCAAGCTGATCCCATCTGACTTCATCATCGCTGCCAAGTCCCACAACCCCATCCAGGATGGCCTTCACCAGCGCATGCTGGCGTCGAACTTCTTCGCCCAGGCTGAGGCCTTGATGATTGGAAAGACTCCAGAGACGGTCAGGGCCGAGGGTGCTCCTGACGAGCTTGTGCCCCACAAGACCTTCCTTGGAAACCGACCCACCACTAGCATTATCGCCGAACAGATCACACCTGGCACTCTGGGAGCGCTGATTGCATACTACGAGCACCTGACCTTCACCGAGGGCGCCGTGTGGAACATCAACAGCTTCGACCAGTGGGGTGTCGAGCTCGGGAAGCAGCTGGCCAAGGGCATCCAGAAGGAGCTCGACAACCCAGGTGAGAGCACGGCACATGACGCCAGCACCAGTGGCCTCATCAATGCTTTCAAGAAGAAGGCTGGCATTGCTTGAATGTGCTTTTAGTAAGGGAAGACTGACGTATGATGATGACGGTGATGTGCGGAACAGTATGCACGTGGGAGATCCTGAGAGCGCTCAATCACGATGGGGCAGCCTAGGAGGTACATAGATAGTCATGAAATTAAGCATTTTACGTTCCAGCCAGCTTGACGACCTCGGGACTCTGCTGTGAACTACAAACGAGAATAAGAAGGAAGAAGCAGACCATGCTTCTTGACACGAACCTGGGTATTTACATCTGGATAGAGTGAGGAGGAAGTATCATGTCACTGACAGACTCCCTCATTTCCATTTCACTTCCTCTAGCCTCCTCAGTACTGCGAAAAGGGGTATCTCTTGCGGCTTTCTCTTTGCAACAAAAATAAGAAAAAAGGAAAATCAAAAAGAAAGAAGAAAAAAGAGAAAGGAAAGGAAATCACACTGTAAATCAGCCAGTTCCATCCGCGGTGCCCAGCGCCAGTGCTAGAAAGGCAGATCGGTAAAGAGAGAGAGAGGCACAATGGGCAACTTTCATATGCCATGAAAGGTAGAGGACAGGCGATCGCCTCGAGACTACCAGTCCTCTTCGTCAACAAAGCCCTCGTCGATGTCCGTGGCGTCGCCCTCGACCGAGACCTTTGTGCCGAGAGCCTCCTGGGCCTGACGGATGAGGTCTTGGATGTTGCGGTTCATGTTGCTCATGGCCGTGTCGGCGTGCCTGTCGTGCTTGGCCCGCCGGCGGGCGAACCGCTCGGCCTCGGGACTCAGCAGCGAAGGGCTGTTGGGCGTGTTCGGCCTGGGGAACCCGTAGCTGTTGCTACGGTGGCGCGTTGACGGCGAGCGAGGGTTGGCGAATGAGGCGCGGCGTGACGGGTCTGCATAGACCGATGGGGTAGTTGTGGAGGAATTGCCGCCTGTCGAAGTGTGGTAGGTGTGCTTCCTCGTCGGTGCTGGCAGCTGGCTTCTCCTGCTGCTCGCTCGCGACGCAGTCGGCCGCTGCGGCATGGGCGCACTCCTCATGGTTGGGATCGAGGCTGAAGAGGATACCTTGCGCTTTGGTGAGCCGAGTTCGGTTTCTGGTGTGCCGACCATCACCCAGCTGTCCTTATCCGTCTGCCTCCTTTTCGCCAGCGGTCGCGCTTCTGTGTGGCCGGCTTGCGACGGGTTGTCCTGTTCGAAGTCGCCGAAGAAGGTTTGCTTGCTGTCCGTTTGCCAGCTCCCTGGTAGAGGCGGTGATAGGGTGGCAGGTGGCACGGCCCATTGAGGCTGGAAGGTTGATGCTGACTGGGGGGCACATCTCAGATCGTAGCCCTTTCCACCGCCAGCGTAGAAACCTCTGAAGACATTGCTGCCGAAGTTGAATATCCGACCGACGACGTTGAAAGCGAAACTCGTCCAGCCCATGTTCCCATCTGCCTGGCCGTAGCGCTGATACGTCGGATCCTGGAGCGATGATGGCGAAGGCGGCGGTGATAGCGAGGTTGGATGCGTCTGCGAAGAGATCCTTGCGACGCCATTTCTCTCGCGCGCAAGAGGCCCGGAGATGGGCATCGTCTCGACCGGCACTGCACCGAGGCTGCCCAAGCGGTGCGGCATCTCACCGCCACTTGCAGTCCCGCCCCGCGCCTGCCGTCTTCGCTCTAGTTCGAAGTCCGACGTGTGCTGTTCGTAGTGGACTGCCGCAGCCTGCAGCGACGGTGTGTCCTGGCCGCCTGCTAAGCTATAGGATTCGTTAATCCGGGTTGCTGAGTGGGCAAAGCAGAGGCTGTCGGTGCTGTCTTGCATGCTGTCAAAGCTGCCGCTTGGTGGTGTTTGCGCCCAAGCTGCACCCACGGCAGCCTCTTGCCCTCTCCCGCTCTGTTGCCGGCGTGGAGTCTCTACGCCGCTCCGTAAGCCGGTATTGTTACTTCGCGCCGTGACTTGCTTGTATCGTCTAGGCGACGAACCAGGAGAGGAGAAATAGTCGGTGACTGCCGGCTTGCTGGACGAGGTAGCGGTGGGCTGCGGTGGGCGAAAGACGTCGGCATGGAGGCCGTTCAATGAGCCAGCACGCGGTTGGTAGCCAGCCATGATGGAGCCGTAGTGGGTAAGTTGTTGTGTGAGGCCGACAGCGCGTCTCCCTAGCAAGATGCTGCCCAACGGCACAACGCTCTACGCCCGAGAGGGTTGACTGAGGTCTATCGACAGCTTACAGCGACATCTGATCAACGAGAGTAGATAGGGTAGAGGTCAAGGGGAGCAAGAAGGGACAAGGCAAATTTCCCTGCCTTCTATCGCGTGAACCTGCCTGGAGAGCGGTGCATACAATTGACGGTCTGTTCGCACGCTTCACCTTAACGGATCACCATACCCAAGATTATCACCTCAAGCTATCCAAAGATCGGATTATCAGGTTATCAGGTTACCTCTTTAGATATTACCACATCGTACAGCAGGAGCTTGGGCCACTTTCAGGCATCAACACTGGTTGCTCGTGCAACCTGCTTACCTAACGCATTAGACATGAGTATGTCATGAGGTATCATCTATACCTACCACTGTTCGTTGTGGTACGCCGGCGTAGTTCACTCGATGCTACGTTTCGATTTGCCCAACGACTACCTAGGTAGTCATTTCACGGTCAGGAAATTCGGCAGCCGTAGCTAGGCCATTCACGATTTGGCCACCCTGCTGACAGGATCTGTAGACGACTCTTGCTTCCACTGTGGCCAAACGAGATATAGGCAGATTACCTACCACCTAGCTACCGAGCCAGCCAGCTACACATCGTAAAAGGGCATTGACTAAAACGGTTAGCCCATCGAACGCGAATAGAAGGGGCTGGCGGGGTTTAAGGGTCTAAAATCCGACTCCACGTTCCACGTTCCCCGTCCGATGGCCAATGGACGCGTATGTATGTGTGTACCTATTGGCATTCACGATGGCAGGAGGAAGGCTCCCGATTTTCTTTTTTCCGGTATAATCAATCTGCAGTCCCAGATGCAGGATAGACACGCATAGACATCACGCTAGAAGCGACAATCGACCGACTACGCAAGATGGCGAGGATGGGCCGGCTGGGGTTTTTGAGTATTGCCGTGGTGTTTCATCTGGTGTACATTTACTCGATCTTCGACATCTACTTCGTGAGCCCCATCGTGGGTGGCATGACGGCCTTCAAAGTCGATGCGCCAGCACCTGCCAAACGCTTGGTGCTATATGTCGGTGAGTTGCGCGCCTCGGGCCAGGACAGGGCCAGCCGAGAGCCTCGGACAGCGAGTTGATCATTTCCGTAGGCGACGGTCTGCGTGCGGACAAGGCATTCCAATTCCACCCTGATCCAGACGATCCCAACGAAAGCGAGCCTCGCTCACTTGCGCCCTTCCTGCGCTCACGCGTTCTCGAGCATGGCACATTCGGCGTGTCGCACACCAGAGTCCCTACGGAATCTCGCCCCGGCCATGTGGCCCTCATCGCCGGGTTGTACGAGGATGTGTCGGCCGTCATGACGGGTTGGAAGCTGAATCCCGTCAACTTTGACAGCGTATTCAACCGGAGCAGACACACATGGAGCTGGGGATCGCCGGATATCTTGCCAATGTTCAGCACCGGTGCTGTTCCTGGGAGAGTGGAGGATCAGACATACGGTGCCGAATTCGAGGACTTTAGCAAAGACGCAACGGATCTGGATATATGGGTCTTTGATCGTGTCAAGAAGCTCTTCAAGGATGCCGAGACTGACCCGGTGCTCAATGCAAGGCTTAGGGAGGACAAGCTTGTTTTCTTCCTGCACCTGCTCGGCTTGGACACTACTGGTCACTCTTACAGACCATACTCTAAGGAGTATTTGCACAATATCAAGATCGTTGATCAGGGAGTCAAGGAGATTACCGAGATCATGGAGAGCTTCTACGGCGACGACCAAACCGCTTTCGTCTTCACCGCAGATCACGGTATGAGCGACTGGGGCAGTCATGGAGATGGCCATCCCGACAACACCCGCACGCCATTAATCACCTGGGGCGCTGGCGTGGCTCCTCCCGTCACAGTCAACCAAGGAAAGGCTCCAGGTCATGAGGATGGCTTTTCGAGCGACTGGCATCTAGATCATGTCCAGCGCCATGACGTTGCGCAAGCCGACGTGGCTGCTCTGATGGCACACCTTGCTGGATTGGAATACCCTGTCAATTCAGTCGGCCAGCTACCACTACCCTACTTGAAATCAAGCGAGTCCGAGAAGGCGGCTGCTCTGTATGTGAACGCCAAACAGGTGCTCGAGATGTACCACGTCAAGGAGAAGCAGAAGCAGGATAAAGAGCTCCACTACACTCCTTACCCAAGCTTCGTCGCCCATCCTGTGCAGGAGCAGCTGGCAAACATTGAGAATGCCATCTCGTCTGGCAGAAATGCCGATGCTATAGAGATGTCTGACCGGCTCCTGCGAACGTCTCTAGAAGGCATGCGCTACCTCCAGACTTACGATTGGCTTTTCCTGAGAGCGCTCGTTACGATTGGCTACCTGGGCTGGATAGCTTTCGCCTTCACGCATGCGATCGATACGTATGTGCTTGATGGCAAGGTGGAGACGTCGCGTTCGACAACGAGCGCGAGCATCTTCGGCGCGGTGCTTGTAGCGCTGTTTAGTTTCCTCTACATGCAGTCATCTCCACCGACGTACTACGTCTACGCCTTCTTTCCGGTCATGTTCTGGGAGGAAGTCTTCGCTCGTCGCCATGCCCTATCTTTGGGGACCAAGCGAACCTTCGCTGCTTTCACTGTAAACGACAAGTTACTCGGAGCGGTGTATGCGCTGGCGTACATTGGAGTTCTGGAGGTGATGGTACAGAGCTATTTCCACCGTGAGCTCTACACTGTCTGTTACCTCCTGGCAGCTGTTTGGCCTCTTTATTACGGGAGCGACTTCGTCCGTCGGAACGCTAGCCTCTGTGCGACATGGATGGCTTCTTGCGCAGCCATGAGCGCGTTCACCCTCTTGCCAGCCATGAAGACCGAGAGCCCAGCCTTGATACAATCTGGTGGTTTCCTCATGCTTGCCGTGGGCGGTGTGTATCTCGCCTTGGAGCAACAGATAGGCAATACCGGCCATCAGCAATCGACAGCGTCAGACAACAGCAACATCAGTCTGTCTAGATCCGTCGTGGGCATTCAAGTTGGCCTCGTTGCCCTCGCAATGGCAGTCACCCATTCAAGTGTCACGTCGCTCCAAGCGAAGCAGGGTCTGCCTCTAGGTGCACAAGCGGTCGGATGGATTACGTTGGTAGCGTCGTTGTCGGTGCCCTTCCTCCATGCATTTGCGCCACGCGACAGCTACCTGCACCGCTTGACGGTCATCTTCCTTGCCTTGGGTCCGCTCTTCGTCATCCTCACAATCTCCTACGAAGGTCTGTTCTACTTTTCTCTGGCCGTGACTCTGCTGAGCTGGGTGCGGCTTGAGAATCAAATCTACAGGACTTTCTCGGCTCCAGCTCGCGGGTCGGACGTTGCAGACGTTGCGAAGCCCGACGCGCAAGAGGCAACCTCAAGCACTGGGAAGGTGGGCTTGGTGAGTGGCGACTACCGTGCACTCACTCTCGCGGACGCGAGGATTTGCCTCTTCTTCTTCTTCCTGCTACAGTCAGCCTTCTTCTCGACCGGTAACATCGCGTCAATCTCGTCGTTCTCGCTCGATGCAGTCTACCGGCTCATACCGGTTTTCGATCCATTCTCACAAGGGGCGCTCCTGATGTTTAAGATCTTGGCGCCGTTCACACTAGTCAGCGCGAACCTTGGCATCCTCACGAGGAGAGTTAAGTTGCAGGGAGGTAGTTTATTCGCGGTTGTGATGGGCATTGGCGATTACCTAACGCTGAGATTCTTCTGGGAGGTTAGAGACGAAGGGTCTTGGCTCGACATCGGCGAGAGCATCAGTCAGTTCTGCATCGCTAGTGGGCTCTGCGTGTTCGTTGCCGCCTTGGAGGCATTTAGCGAGGTCTTCGTGAAAGGGGTGAAGTTCCAAGAGCGAGACGATGCAGGCGTGGCGATCGACAATAGGCCAGCCGAGAGCGATGGGGCTGCAAAGCGTGGGATCTCGACAAATGGCTCAGCGACAAGACAGCCAGCAGACAAGAAAGCAGGTGGATGACGAGAGCGGCCTGCTTCCGCCAGGGGCACGGCACAGTCCTTTGGTGGGCATGCCATTCGCATATATACCGTTTGAATTTAGATGTGTTACTTTGGTAGATCGTCGCCGCATTGGTGAGGGTCGGCACTGCACCCGGGACTTACTGTCAGACTGCTGTGACGATCAACAGGACGCAGGATGCGTGGCCTCGTTAGCGTACGAGCACGGATTGTTAGTATACGAGGGATAGATTGACTATCCTCTAGTTTCACTGCAGACTAGCCGTTTCGCGATGGCCGGCGCTGGGGAGCGAGCATACAGTATGAACACCTGACAGCACAGCACGAGTACCCACCTACCTCTCAGCCAGAGGGAGTTCGACAAGCACAGTGAGGCGGCCGGCGTGAAGGCTAGGGTGGAGGCGGTTGGAGAACATGCGGAGGTTAGTGATGATGGGCCAGGCTGGGTGAGGATAATGCTGATGAAGATGAAGATGATGGTGATGATGATGATGACGACGATGCATGATGATCCTACGAGCCAGTCGGCGCGGCGGTTCACCAACACACCTGCAGCAGCACATGTGACAGGATAGGGTAGGGTAGGTACTGTATGTGTATGCAGCGCAGTCACGGTAATAGCACCGGTGGCACGCACGCCAGACCGTGTGCGCGGTCGGGTTGTATAGTAATACTATAATCTGACCTTGCGAGATGGCATGTCCCACTCGTCGCTCGTCACGACCTCGAGCGCCGTCTGGTTCCCGTGTGGTTCCCCCACTCACATTGGCGAGAACCAGCCCCAGCATCTGACCGAGTTTCCACTCTCCTCGCCAACCCCACTGCATTGTATAGACGGCGCAGACACCGGTGGTGGCGTTAAGGGATGGGGACTGGGGGAGATGGGGGCAGGTTGGCGTCGACGGTGTTGACAGTGATGATGGTGATGGTGATGATGATGTTGTTGTTGTTGTTGTCTGTAGTGACGAAGCTGAGGCGATATCGGGGACCGGTGTTGGGGATACGGTATCAGGGTAGGTAGGTGGAAGATGCAGCATATCGATACCTACCTACCTACCTCCTACCTCCTACCTATGCAGGTGATGTGTGACAGTATGTCGGTATTGTACGGCGGCAGACAATCCATCGATCGATGCACATCTCCATGCCCGTCCTTCCGCATCCGTGTTGCCGTGTGCCATTTCCACTTCCATTTCCAATGCCGAAAGCGTCTGCTGGAATTTGTTCCGCGTGGATTATTCACGCTGCGTCTACACCATCTGACTGCCACCGTAGGTACTGGGCCTCGGGACTGGCCCTGGCTGGCGTTGGCTGGTGCTGGCTGGTGCTGGCTGGCGTTCGCTGGCGTTGACTGGCTGGCATTGGCTCGTGCTGGCAGCGCAATCCAGCGACGGGTGCGGTGAACATCTTTCGCCCCCTATTGCTATTGCTATTGCTATTGCTGCGTTTGATGGGCGACACTACAGCATCACCATCTGTCCCGTGAGGGTGTGAATGGTGTGAAGCGACCAGAGAAATGTCTGTGTGTCGTTCCTTAAGCCAGGACCATTGGTGCATACCTACACACGTACATACATCCATACATCCATACATCCATCCATACATACATATACCGTACCTCCATACCTCCATACCCTGATATCTCTCGCTCTCCACTCTCTCAAACTCCCATCACCAAATCGCCAGCCTGTCCAACCCTGACCCTACCCTGAGCGCTGCGCACACGTACTGTACATACACGCTGGCAAGACTGACTGCAGGTGGCTCACACTCCAACCCACACTTGACACGCTTGACCTCACTCTTCGCCACTGGTTGGCTTTCCATACCCGACCAGGTCTAGCGGGCGTGTGAAAGTGCAGGGCTCGCCCCGCAGTGGGTTTCGCTTTCCATCGTCACTTGCTGCTGCTCTCCACCTCGGCAGGCGGCGCGGCGCAATCAGCATAGCACGGCACAGCACAAGGCCGGCCCAGCCGTGAAGATCTGGACCACAGTCATAGCCAGACTGACCTGGCCTACCGACGCACCCTTTGCCCCCCCCCCTCTCCCAAGCCCTCCCAAGCCCACATACCTGTCCCCCTCCCCACACACCACACGCTCGACTGCCGCAGTCACCACCCAGTCACCACCCAGTCACAATCGCATTCATCATATCTTGCCCTCCTCCGCCTTCGGTCCTCCGTCATTGACCCTTGACATCTGCCTACCTTGTCCGCCTCCACCGAAATATACCATCCGAGTACCTTTACCGAGCTCTTTCGCTGCTCTCCCACATATCTGTCGCTTGCCCTCGTCTTACTGCTCTGACTGAGCCTCGCTCTGCACATTTCCATCTCGAGCGCAAGTTTCCACGATACGAGACCCAGCCCACACCGTGTAGAGTTCTCTCGAACCGCATTCACCACCAAATGGCCACCGACACACAAGCAATGCTTCCCGATCCGACGAGGACACCTCTTGCCAACACTTCACAAGAGCCCTTCTCAGAACCCTTGCATCTGGATGAATCGCCCTGCGATCATCCAGCGGTAGAGTTTGGCTCTCAGAACAGGCGGTCGGATCAGCAACAGCAGCAGCAGCAGCAGCAGCAGTGCTGCCGCCCATTCGACTTCGAACTTCCATCCGAAAGCCACGGATTCCCATTCCCGATTTTTGGCTCTCGTTCCCTGCTGGCATACCGGGCGCTACCATCTCTCAAGCTATCTGGCAAGAATACTGAGAACCGAAAGCGTAAGATGTCTTCCTCACAACCGTACAGCAAGGCTGCATGTTGCGCTAGCAATACGCAACCACCACCACCAAGCCCGACAGCCCATGCGTCCAGACCGAAGCCGCGCAGGGCGCTTCTGAGCTACCCCACAGTAATGGCTTCGCACCCCACACAGCCAAGCCGCTTGTCGTTTTTCGATCTGCCTGGCGAGATTCGCAACCACATCTACGGCTACGTGATCACCCAGAGTCCAGACCCCATAGACGCTCGCTTTCGTCGGGTTCTTGCCCCTCAGCAGAAGGCGGCCGACGGTAAGACCAGACAGCAGAAGGCTGTCAGGCGCTACCCTCTCGAGCCTGCTCTGGCCCAGGTCAGCCGGCAGATCCGCGACGAGGTCTTGTCCATCTTCTACAGCACCAATACTTTCAAGTTCGACTACAACAACAAGCCCAGAGATAGAAATTCAGATCTCGACATGACCAACGCCTCCATGATCAGGCAGTGGGAACCCAGGACCTCCGTTGCCGCCGCTGCCATCAACCAGGTCCAAATCTCTTTTCTGGCTCAATCGCCTTGGAATCTTCCACTCGTCACCTACACCATCACAAAGAGCCCTGACGGCTCGTTCGCCATCACACACCAGGCCATAGTAGACATGTTCTGTCAGTGCGTGGAGAGCAGCATGGCTAAGAGCACAGTCGCGGCGCTAGTCGCGGCCAAGGGCGGCCAGCCTCCACGCACCGCGTGTGAGGTTGCCGCCTTCCTCTCCGAGAGGCGACAACAGAACCTTACCGGGAGCAAGTTCAGACCCACCTGTAGCTCATGCGGCGGGAAGCAGATGATCAAATCCCTTGACGACGATAACGACATTACTTCTACCTGACGAAAGATATCCCCTTTGCTGCGAGAATAATGATGCTTTTGTTTGCTTTTGATTTGTGCAGTGGAGCGTTCAGCGGCTGCAGCCTTGTATCGATGCGGCGTTGTACGGCGACGGGAAAAGTCATCGGGCATTGGCGAGAGGACGGTTTAAAAGTTCTGAGTTGGAAACTACCCTGGGCCCAAGCTGGCAAATCAATTGGCTTGATCGCTTTGGGGTTTGATCCTGCGACACTTCTTTTGGTCCACGAGTGCAATCGCGAACCCTACGCGACGTGATCCTATGCTTGCCTGAATTCACGGTGGTATCCGTAGTGTATAAACTAGTTTTCAATCAACGAATCAACTTGAAACCTTGCCAGATCTTCTATTCTGTCTTCTCACGTTTGTCGGTGACTATCACCTAGGTACGATGCTATGTGACTATATCTCCTAGAAAAGTAGAGTACCGCAACGCTCGCCTTCTCTGGGTGAGAAAGCGAGGAGTCCACGCATGTCACGACAGCGCCCTGACTGGGCAGAGACTCTCTGTCCTCACTTCCACGCGCTCAGCCCTGACCAGGGGTCTACATTCGCGTTGCCATGCCCCTGCTGCTGCCCCTGCTGTTGTGAAGGCGGCGGGCCTGGCGGTGGAGGCGGTGGTTGCCATCCAGGCGGGACCTGCTGCGGCGCCGGTTGAGACTGCGGCTGTGTGCTCCAGGAGCCGTGGTGGCCGTGGGAAAAGCCGGTCGGCGTCTGCTGCGCATGTGCGTTGTAGGGAGGGTTGTAGGCCTGCGCGCCGAACGTGGCCGCCTGGGCCGAGCCTGGTGGTGGGGAGAAGAACTGCTGGTGGGCGGCGGGTGACATCGCGCCGTACCCGGCCGGATTGTAAGAGCCTTGGGACTGGCGTAGCGGCGGCGGTGGCTGCTGCTGCTGCTGCTGCTGTCTGTAGTCGCCGTTGAGTGGCCCGGACTGGCTGCCGTAGGTCGGGTAGGCCGGGCTCTGCAGCCCATTCTGGTTGTAGCGAGGGGTGATGGGCGGCGACGAGGCTGGGTTGTACGCCGGCAGGTGCCCTTGCCCTCCCCAGCCCGTCTGCATCAGAGGTGGTGGACGGTGGCCGCCGGGCCGAGCATTGCTGAACCCGGGCTCGGCCCCCAACATCTGAGCCGGTGAATGGCTCTGGGATGGCTGTGCCGGGGATGGTTGCCGCACGGGACTGGCACTGCTCCCCGGGTTGACGCTCATCCTCTCCATCAGATCCTTCAGCCGTGCCTGTTCTCGATCCGCACCACTCCCCTTCCTCTCTTCGATAGAGCTAAGCAGCTGTCCGCCCTCGCTGCGTCGGTTCTCCACAAACCCTTCCACGTTCTTCTCCAAGCTCTCCACCGTCTCCTTCATGTCACTGTAGAACTTGTGAGCTCGCTGCAGGCCAGCGGTGAGGTCGGTGTATGCTTGGTACACCTTCCGGTACCGCTGCAGTACGTTATTTCGCTGGCGTGAGAATGACTCGTATTTGTTCTGTTCCGACCGCACTCGCTTGTCTTGGAGGAGCTCGCCGTAGGTGCGTGTCATTTCATTCATGAGCGATTTCTGCTTGTGGTTTGCCTGCAGTATCCGAGTCTGGTGTGGTTTGAATTTCTCCAGCTCGCTCTTGAACAATTGCTGTTCCTGCGATGATATTGCTTTCTTGTTTAGGATGAGGACATTGCTGATATCATCGTTGTGCACCTTTAGGTATCCCTGAGTCAGCCACCGAAACACATTACTATCATGGATAAAACGCACCTTTTCCTTGAGATCCTTCAACACCTGTTGCCTCTCGCGTTTAACGAGTTGCAGCTTATGCATCAGCTCCTCGATCTTCTCGATCTGATCATGTACACTCTGTCGGCTGTCATCGTAATCATCATCCAGTAGGCTCCCTTCAACTGATCCACCCAGGGCAGGACTGGCTATGCCCTTCTTCCCGGCACCAGCCTTGATCATCGCGCGTTGATATAGCACATCTGCTTCGTCTGTCTCACCAGCAGATCTCATCTCGTCGAAATCGCTCTCATACTGCCTGAAAGCGCTGTATAGCTGAGAATCGCTCGTGCTGGCTTCCTCGACTGCTGTACGATAGCTCCTGGTATCGGTACGCAAAGTTGACGTGAGCCGGCTGCTTGGTTGTTGCGTCCAATCGGCTCCATACTTTGATCTCATCTTTTCACACACGCTTTCCTCCATGTCAAGCTGTTTAGTGGAGCTATCGAGAATGGTCAGAATATGCTGTTTATCTTCACGTAGCCGGTCGAAGATCGGTCCGAATGATTCGTGGCCAGCCAGATCGCTACACCAATCTCTGAATTCCTCATCAACTCCCATACTGTCTTGATCCATACCGCCCTTGAGGATGTTCAAAGACCCTGGTAGTTTCAGGTAATCCAAACTTCCAGCGAGCTCGCCATCCGCCTGTTCAACCCGATCATTCTCAGCACGAAGCATCTTGGCCTTCTCCTCGTCGTAGAGACTTGCACTTTCCGTAACACTCATCGGCACGATCTTCTGGAAGATATCAGGGCCAATGATTCTCTGAATGTCTTGGCCTTGATACAGCTCCGACACTGGAATGGCTTTGGCAGCTGGCAGCTTTGGAATGCTTTGCAAGGCGCTCTCGCTTGGCACAGGTTGGTGATAGATCATGTCGTTGTCTTTCGTGTATTCTGCTATCAGCTCGGCACATGAAGCAGCATGTTTCTTCGTCATGTCTTGAAGGATCGTTCCTGTCTCAGAACTCAGGTTGCTGTTGCTAGGAACGGACGAAGGAAAGCCGTAAGCAAGTCGAGAGGCTTCTTTTGACGCGTTAACGGCAGCCTGTAATCTACATATCGCCTGACCGTAAGAGTTTGCTTCATAGTCAGCGATGGCTTGGTAATACTGCGCCAGACTGGCAATATGGTGCTGTTTTATCTGGACGACCAACAGCCAGACACGCTCAAAGATGACTTTAGAGACGTTCTCCTGGACACCTTCTACAGCCTGTGCGTATAGGAAGGCGGCCTGAGAGCAGAGCTTGGCCAGCAAGCCCGGCTTCTTCTTGTCTACGATCTGCTTTTCAATGAAAACCTCCTGACCCTGTGCGAGCATTATGCTGATCAAAGTCTTGACGGTTTCCCTGCTCAGATCCGTACTAGGCGCATGGAGGAAGTTCTCGTTGATGTAGGTGAACATGCCGGCACTGGCTTGAAAGCTGTGATAGGCCATCTTGAGGCCCGTCTCCTCGTTCCGGTTCTGATGAGCAGCGTGGCTACTCAACACGGCCGAGATGTTGAAGATGATGCTTGCCTTTTCGTACGCCAGCGAGTACTGGCTCGTCGATTTGTGGGTGAAGGCATCGAACCAGGTGAAGCTGATCTTGATGTGGTTCTCATCCACCGGGAAGCGCAGATCCAAGAGCTCCAGTTGCCCATAGTATCTATACAGAAGATCCCTCCCGGCAGCGCTGTCCTTTCCAGCTCCTCTCATATCCTGCCGTAACCTGTTTAGTTGTGCACACTCTTCGTTGTATCGTTCGGCGTCATCGCCGTAGGACGTCCGGATGTAGTGCTTCAGCGGTGCTATCCAGTCGATTTCGTTCGTCTGCTTCAGCGGGCAGGATATCATTGGGATCTGCATGTTGGCGGCAGAGAGCTGTCGCGACAGCCCGGGACGTAGTGGTAGCATTGGCAGTCAACGGCCTAGGGGTCAGGCTGAAGTACGGGAGAGGTTCGAGTGAGGGAGAGCGGGTGACGAGACGAGAGATCGAGCTGCTGGGCTGGGCGGCGTGTCGCAATGTAACGGGGCGGTCAACCACTTCTACTGGGTCTGCTGTTCATGGTATTCCATTCAGTAGCCTCGAACCATAACGTGACCTCTAGTCGTTTCTGTCCCAAGCGAGATCTGGATCGGTTGCTTCTGCTGCGAGAGACGATAAGGCTACCGGTTCGTGGCTCGCCTGTGATCTCACAATCTAGTCTTGCTTCACTCGAGATGGGATGGGCCTCTGTGCGTGCATACAGTCCAGAGGCGATGCAGATATCAAGACAGATGTTAAACCTGCAGCCTGTCCAAGTCATCCAGATCGGCGAGTGACGTTGCTACGAGTCGTGGGGCTCTGGGCTGGGATGTACAGTACCCGAGCCGCACCTACAGTATGTAATTACTGAATACTTAGCAAACAACTTTAGGTCGACCAGGCGAACCTGGCCGCAATCAGACGACGCCCACTCTTTATATAGTATGTCGGCCGAATGGATGGTCTGACAATGGCTGCAATAGTAATTGGAACACCGGATCATATGGAACGGCGCAAGCGCTCGTCGTCGTGATTGTTATCTATCAAATTCAACAGCCAATCCCCCGTCAGTATATATTGGCCTGATCGTGGCCAATAAGTCACCTATGAGGCCAAGTCGACTAAGCGCCCTTGCGCTTAAACCTAACGAAGGCGCTACTAGGCGCCTGCGTCGTGGGGAGGGTATATTATCAGAGGCAGATTGCATGCGAGCATACAGGATTCGAAATCGAGTGTCCAGTGTCTGATCTGAATGTCGAGCGTACCATTGGCATCCTATCGATACTAAAGTACTGTGTCCATCCCGATATCGAGTAAGTCGGGACCAATAGCGCTATTACATTGGCAGGCATATGAGCTTCGCAAGATCGTGTAAGCCGTTGCTCGTGATACTAGACAGTGTGTTACTATTTCGTGGCGGCAGCACACGAACATCTACTGGCCCTTCGGTGGAGGGTTTACAATATTCGTATCACGATGGAAGACACAGATTATGCCCTTGTCACAAGCAGCCACAAGCCAAGAGCCATCAGGGCTCCACGCCATCTGTTGCACTTGAAAGTGCTGTTTCGAAGACAGTGCCGTGTTTGCTGTTACCTGCGCATGCGGTTTGATGCGCTTGAAAGGATCATCCAACTCAAACTTCCTCTCGGTTGGAGTGGCTATGGGATTGCCGCCAGACCCTGATGCGAGAGGTCAGTCATACTGGATTCTAGACACGCCACGTGCTTTGAAGTTGCTTGCAACTTACCTTGGCCAGCTTTGAGGCTTTGGTGGGCACCTTGCTCGGTTCCGTCGATCCCTAATTGACCCCCTACGCTTGAAGGCGTGGCTGATTTCTCTCGACTCTTGCCACGACTTACGTTCTTAGACGTAGCAATTCGTTTTGGTCTTCCATCTCTGCCTTCTGTAGCAGCGTCCCAGCCTTCCTCCAGCCTCTGGAGATCCCAAAAGGAGAAACGGCTCTGCTGATTACCCATCGCCAAGATTGGACGCATGTCAGGTGTATTCAGCAGACCAAAGCGCAAGTAGAAGCGATCCGTATGAGGCATGTCTAGAGTGACAATCCTTCTAAACCCTCGAGATTGAGGGTCATGAGGAAATGCCGATCTAGTGGCTACGCCAGGCTCGGGAATTGCTGTCACAGTTGGCGCATCGTCGTCAGAATTGAAATTTTCAATCTGCCAGATCAAGATCTCATTGATGCTAGAAGAATCATTTTGATCTTTAGACGACCTTGAAATGATCAGGTCACCGTAGAACTGTACACTAGGACATGTCAGACTTTCTCCAGAGGCGTGGTGCGAGGGAGGGCTGTCGTACTTGTCAACGTAACCGGCATGCACCTCGGTCGAGAAGAAAACCGGAATGAGTATGTTGAGCGGCTCGAGATTATGCTGACGTCGGTCGAGTTCCTTCGCGGGTGGGACAGCCCACTGGATTCACGGCAAGGTCAGCAGGTGCATGGTGTGTTGGGGTATACAGGTCGGGTCGAGAATACCATAGCGACGGCGCTGTCATGAGCGCCTGAAAGCAACCAATTTCCATTCGGATGGAAACTCTAATGACGATATTTGTCAGGCTCAAGTTAGCTTTCCACTGTAGTTGATACTTGGGCTCACCAGTGAAAGTAACGGTTGCCTATGCCCGCCGCCAGAAAACACAGCAACACATGGCTGCTCTTCATACTCTGGTTGCAGGTTCCAAAGGCGAATAGTGTAATCTTCCGCTGCGGAAGCAAGGAGATGCTTTGATGTTGGCGAGACGGCTAGATCGTTGACAGCCTGGAACTGATAAGAAGCCAAACAAGGAGTACGACCGATAGATTCCTCTTACCTTTCCATGACCCTGAAGAGTCTGCAACAAGTTAGCGTGGCAGTAACGGTTGGCGACAGCAACGGCATGAGCACTCACTCTTGTGCACTCGCCTGTTATCACATCCAAAACCGTGATGAATCGAGGGTGGGAGCCGGCGACACAAACAATCGGGTGGCCCGAGGCAGGGTCCTGCATCCAGGCGATGCTGTTGAACGCGGTATCCGGCTGAGTTGGGGTTAGGCTTGTCAATGCATGGTGGTATTGGGAAGCTTACGTCGTCGTGCTGCCACCATCGCAGGACTTCGAACGGCGGATCAGCATTCTCTTTGGGTCTGCAGATGCAAACGACGTTCTGAAGTCCACAGGCCGCAAAGATTTGTTCGCCATCTTCAGTGGGATACGGGTACCACTTGATGTCGAAGAAACGCTTGTCTACCCATGTCAACACCAACGAATCACCCTCGCAGCTGGTTCATTGAAGTGGGACGTACCGCTTACGTTGGAATCCTAGAATGGTGAGATCGGCCATGCCAGACAGTTGACATGGAATGAGCGACTTACAATCACCTTGGAACACCATTTCAAAGCAGGGAAGATGTCTGGCGAAGGCATCCTAACCCTGAGACGAAGAGATGAGTGTTAGACGAGATGGACTGTGATGGGTGGGACAGGTGAACAATGTGCTCGTGAGAGACTTGCAGTTCGTATGGGTCTTCCGGGACAGCTCTAATGCGAGGGATCTGTCGATGCAATTGCGCAGCCGACGGAAATGCGTGTTCCGCGCCTCGCACGTATGGGGAGACAATGTGTGGCGCAACAGAGTCCCGATGGCACGAGCCTGGCGGATGTGCGTGCCGGATAGTAGCAGAAGCACCACCTCTCCTCAGGACTATCCAATGCTGAGGATACCACCGTACTGAGCCTTGCGCTGGTAGTGTTCTGTCTCGCTCTGTGCTGGATGCGGGTAGTGGAGGTTATGCAGTGGCACGCTGCGGTCTTGACAGCAGCACAATGGAGAACCTACTTGGTTAAGAGGACACTTCTACAAGGTAGTGGTGGTGGTGACGGTGACGGTAACGTCGATATCAAGAGCACTGATATGGGTACAGTTGTAGTTGTAGCAGTTGTTGTGGTGGTTGGATGGGAGTTCTCCTGTGACGGGTGAAACATTGAAACAACCTTTAGAAGGATGTCGGCTCAGGTGCCAAGCGCGGCACTGGCTGGCGTCGCTGGCTGGAAGGGAAAGCGCGCGTTTCGCTCCCGGCCCAGAGCAGATAGCAGGTACCTGTGGTGTACTAAGTGGTGTACTAGAAAGGTGTTGTGATCATCACAGTGGTGGTGCTGAGGATCGTTGTGGCCATATGGTCTTACAGCAGACTCATGCAGTGGCGTGTAGGTCGAGATTCCGACAATTCGGCCTGGTGAGGGTTATGGTTGCGGTTATGGCTGTAGATGAAAGAAGTAGCCAATATACGTCTAATCGATCGACCAACCAACCACCTCTAGGTACTGTATCCCATTCACAGACGACCAATACCCGCACTTCACGACCATGATACGGTATGTCGAGGACTGAGGCCATCTTTCAACCTCGATAGCTCACGCGGCCTACACCAGCGAGTGCAACGCCTGAGGCTGGGCTAGCTGGAGACCCTGTCATGCTGCTGGTCACGACGGGGACCAGTGATACGAACCACAGACCGCAAGTAAAGCACATGAATTACAGGCTGGTTGATGTTGCGAAGGGTGGCACTCCCGCACGGCGACACACATGCACATTGTCAGCGTACGGTGCAGAAGCTTGACATGCCAATGGGGAGTGGGCGACCGCATATCGATGATCTATCAAATAAACAAGGGCGGTCAACGCAGCGCGAGGCATCCGTTGTGGAAACCGGCACGGTCACCTAGGCGAGGATTATTACCTCGTCTGGCTGCACGGGTGTGGTAGAGGTGACAAAGTCGAGAGTTGATTGAGGGTAATGTGATGGGCGGCAGCGTTTTGACTCGCCTGCCAAGGGCGGCCTGGTAACGCA
Source organism: Scorias spongiosa (assembly GCA_018467035.1). Classification (NCBI taxonomy): domain Eukaryota; kingdom Fungi; phylum Ascomycota; class Dothideomycetes; order Capnodiales; family Readerielliopsidaceae; genus Scorias; species Scorias spongiosa. The sequence goes on from JACSZZ010000001.1 coordinate 2,099,298, forward strand.
GCTGTGGCTCCTCCCTGGTGATCGTGAGTCTGGCAGATCATCGACTCTGCCTGGCCTCCTACTGCTCCATTCACGCCTTAGACAATCCCAACAGCCAACACGCAGCGTCTTAACCGCTCAATCAGCCCTTCTCCTCCAGCCGGCCCTAGTTCTGATCTGTCGATGGAATCCTGGGAAAACGCAGGGAAGGATACTGCGAACCCACATAGCCTTATGTACTACACCCTTTCAAGGGAATACCGAGCAACTGGCCCCGGTCAGGGTACAGCAACTTCCACGTTGCGTGCGTATGCATGCCACAGGTATGTACAGTACTGCATCACCTCGCAGGAGGTATTGTGCGGATTGAGAATGTGTATGTGTGACGCGAGTGGTGGTGGTGTGCGTGGCTGACAGGCACTCCCGTCCGTCCCCACGCATGTGAAGAAGTAGGTAAAGCTTACAGGAGAATACGGTTGGTAGGTAGGTAGGAGGTAGGTAGATTGGTAGATACGTACGTACGTGGTCGAGGGAAAACAATTGGAGGAGGCTACGGTGGTAAGGTATGGTAGAGTGTGCAGCCCTGCACTAGAACACATACCTCTCTTAGCGACCAACTTATCCATACTTGACTATCCTACGCTATCCAACTGATTCATGCTTGATTGTCCTACGATATCCAACTTTGCAGTCCCTCTCCAACTCAATCCTTCACAAGTAGGCATGCGCAAAGCTATCACGAGCTGTCAACAACGGCCGCAACCACGACTAGACAGACACGCAGGGCTGAGGTTGGATTCTGGCAGCTGAGCTACAATCCGCTCTCTGCGACTACCACTTCCAATGGCTGGGATCGCACCGTGAAGCACAGCGTCGTACCTTCAGCAGGTCGTCGGCCATGTCATGCAACCTGATGTGAACCCGTGGAATGCTTCGGCTCTACGATGCTTGCCTCTACAGGGGCACGCTGGCAGCCTGCTTGGACATGTCCTGATGTGAACGAACGGCAAACGCATTCGCACTGGTCACTTTCGACGGGGGGCGGATGGCAGGGTCGAGTGATATTGTCTCTAGCCGTTGCCCGCATGCTGCACCTCTATTGCCAGCGTCGAATCGGAAGGCCAGGCGCAAGTCGACACCCCTCCAATGCAGGGCAGGGCAGGACAATGGCAGGAGAGCGATGGATGCGTACAAACCCACGCCGTCGCAGGTGACCGTGTCATGCTTTCTATATTCCGCTGTGGAGCAGACACAAACAACCACCAGACCGACCCAATGGTGTTTCGAAAGCACCAAGCATCATGTCACTTCCGCCCGCCCTTTATGGTAATGATGCTCGGACAAGAGCGCTGGGGCGGACCGGATATCAAACGGCTGCATGTCTAGCTCTGGGGCCCTTGCGACCGACAGGCGTTGCCGCACTGGCAGACCAGGTAGTTGTGGTTGTATCACTTCAGCGGTGGTAGCGGTGATGGTAGTAGCGGGTGTTGTTGTCGTTGTCGTTGTCAGTTGCCCTACGTGCCACTGTTCATGCGTCAGGAGGGTCCTCCTACGCGACCACTTGCCCATTGCCGACCTGCCTATCTACCGACCTGTTGGCCAACCTACCGACCGACCGACCGACCGATCAAGGGATCCCGCATGTTTGGGTAGCTGGTATAATCAATCAGTCAGTAGGTAGGGTACAGTAGTAATAAAAGGCAATGTAGACTACATCCAGTACCTGCACCTTCTCCACGTACGGGGGTTCGCTTTAATTACATCACTGTGCAGACCCTTGCTTGACAGAGCCTCCCGCGCGAATGGTTCTGCCCTTCTGCGTTTCAAGAGGAGGTATGCATCCTTCAGGTTCTTACCTCTACCGTTCTGCATTGTTATCACCGGTGGTAATATGGATTCGTCGGGTGCTCGCCTTCCACCTGAGTCGTGCTAATATAAGTATTTGCTCTGCTTCATCGCAACCTCTTGTCCCCTCCCGTTCAATCCATCGTGTCCTTGCCGGTGTCATTATCATAATACCTACGACAGTCCTATTACCTAACAAGCTACATTACCTACTACCTCCACCCGGAGACGAGAAGTTCAAACGCCTAGGGTGGCAACGACCCACCGCATCCACTGCCTTTAGACGACCCCTGTCCTTCATCGAGATTGCTGTTGGCCGCTCTGACGTGTCTGGTTGTGACAGTCAGGCTTATTATTGTCATCAATGCCCACGCACGTCTAGTCCTATATCCGGTCCTACCATAAGCCAAAACAACCTTTCAGACCCCGCAACCAACGTGGCAATCCAGCCCGGCCCAGTCCAATCCACGCCGCAGTCCCTGAGCATCCAGGCCTATCGTATTACCTACCATACCATACCTACCTGTAGCCACCCGTGTGCCTCTCGAACAGCTCTCCATTGACGAAAACCTTTTCTCCTCCCTCACCAACACGCCCCAGATTTGGGAACGTTTGCTAGTGGGCACGTCGTTCGTTTTCTATCTGGGCCCAGATATGGAGGCTACCTTCATCTCCATCCTTGGTGAGTCTCAATCGGAATCCGGCGACCGAGGTTGCAAGCGTAGCGTGCAATAGGTCGCCACATGGAACCTAACCACCGACATAGTAGCTCTTGAACGTTCACTCTCCATGTCTCTAGCCCGTATCACGCAGTTAGATGCTCTCGATCAACGCTCATCTTCGCATGTATGTGCAGACTGTGGAACGCGTGCTGATGTGGCGAAATAGACCTTACGCCAAGTGCTCGCATCCTCTACTCCTCTGATTCGGTCATCGATATTCTCGGCTACACACCTGACGAGCTTGTGAATCGACCTGCGTGGGACTTCTTCCATCAGGATGAAGTCCCTCTTGCGCAGCGTTTCCATGAGCAGAAGGTGTCTATGGACAAGGCTGCTGTGCTCGCCTATTGCAGAGTGAGGCACAGCGAAGGTGGCTGGGTTGGCTGCGAGTGTTGTTTCACGGTGGTTTACGACGTAATGATCGTTTGTACGAGCATGTACAGGAGAAGTAGTTCCAGCCAAAGTATGGAATGCATCACCGTCAGGCCCACTGGATCGCCTGCTGATGAACCTACAGGTCGAGCGCTGGCGGCACCGCTACTACGGAGAATTTTCACCTCCTCACCTCGCGACCCGCGCTATCACATGTTGTCACATCTGTCCGGGAAATTCGCCCAAGATTACAAGCAGCATGAACACGAACCACGTGCCGCCCTCTTCCTCAATAGATTCACCAGAACGCTGACTATTATGTATGCAACTAGTGGCCTCGGAGACATTATTGGAATTCCAGCTGCAAATGTCCGAGGTCGAAGCTTTTACCACTGCATCGCAGAAAATTGTCTCCAGGACGCCGTGAAGTGCCTTGAGAATGCTAAGGGCAACGATTCCCTTGCATATCTTCGATTCTGGTTCAGAGACCCACGACAAGACGATCCCGTGGAACAGGAAGAAGACGACAGCGATGATGAAATGACCGAAGCGACGACCACCGCAACCAGTGAGGATTTCGAAGAGGGCGGAGTGGTCTTGCGCGAGGGAGGTGGTGCTCCCTCGCGTGCCTCTGGTGGATCCACTGCAGCGCAATCCGCTCAGAGTACTGATTTCAACGACCATGAGCCTCATTCTCGCACCTCTTCCGACGAGAGCACCCACAGGGTAGATACACATGAGGGCATCTTTGGAACAAATCGCGCTGCAGAATCATCTGCGTCATCCTTTGAACCCACACCGGCCGATGGCGGCAGCCATTCTCCACCGAATCCCTCAGAGCCAATTGAGCTCGAAGCCGTTATATCTTGCACTTCCGATGGGCTTGTAGTGTGCCTCCGTAGGGCAAGACCGATGATACCGCAGCCAGCCGTACAGCCTTCAAAGCCGACATATCCACAAGGTCTTTTCGCTGCTCCTTGGGCAGAAGAACCCATCCTACCACCGCTCGACCAGCGCCCTGTCGCTGGGTACGCTTCCTCGTTTGCACCTGCCTTGGGCCCACAAGGTGCGCACCAAGGCAGCTACCCACATGTGCCAGCTAGCGGACCGAGCTCGCATGACTTCATGGGTGCCATTCGTGATCAGGCCATCTTTGCATGGGCATTAACTGGCATCAACGGCACGCTTGCGCAATTCGGTCGCGGGAAACCGTATGGTGATAGTTTGCCTCAGGATGGTATGCCAGTGTGGTCAACTGGAGACCAAGGTGCGGTTTGATGATGGCAAGCTGCCTTTCCAGTGGAATGTGCAATGTCACCAGGCTTCGACGGTCATCTGCGCCAAATTTTGCTGAAGAATCTCATGCGTGGACAAGCTGGGCTGATCTTGATGGTCACTGAGTTTGATGCGACTATTTTAGCGAGTTTTTCGGTTCTGGAGGATACTGCGGGCAGACTTCTCGCACCATAATAATTTCCAACTTTACGTCGGAGAAGCGAACAAACATCGGTTGTGAATTACTTCTCTTGCTAGAACGACGATACTCGAGCTTCATGACTTCACGGCTTAACGTCTAGCAAAGTGCCAATGGTTTGGCGCGCTCAGCCGGCTTCTCTTTAATCTTCATACCCAGCGGTAATCCTGGACTTTCGTTGACCTCTTCGATCTGCAGGCTCTCGGGTGGGTCATGTCGGACTGCGCATGCAGTGGCCAACTGCAAAGGCTGACGCATTGACCGTAGCCGACGGGACTGGGTGCTGCATCGTCGCCAAAAGCTGAATTTGCCCCAAATCTCTTTTCGGTTCAATCAGTAGCGGTCTGCTAGCAGTTTAATGCAACTATACCATGTATGATTAAGAAAATTCGTCTTATGAAGCATATGTATTGATGGCTTACGACTAGGATGACGCTGCTTTGCGGACCCAGTTGACTTTTAATCGTTCGCCTGGAGTTCTACACAGCTCACGACGGAGAATGAGAATTCGGCTACCGATCGCTTGCTACGTCCAGTCATGGGTTAGCACCTGGTACGAACACGGTGTCATTGTAGTGAATTCAAAGCCGTTGCATTTGGAATGGCACGGTTATAAATCATAGCTTAAATATGTTGAGTAGTTGTATATGAGCGATGCATCACATTTGTCACATAGGTTACCCGTGTGGTGTGTGGTATGTGCAAATATCTACCATGTTCGATTGCCGACTCGAAGGTTGAGAGTTATATAATCAATCAAAAGCTATCATGCAACAACATATGAATTCGGTGAGATGGCCGAGCGGTCTAAGGCGCTAGCTTAAGGTGCATTGTCTGACAGTGATCCGCTAGTCCGAAAGGGCGTGGGTTCGAATCCCACTCTCATCAACATTTCTTTTTGCCTTTGTGTTGTCTCCGTCCCGATGGGCTGTCCGCTATCTGGCACGAGGGCTCCTGTCCGCTTCGCTCTGACTACCCAATCTTTTGCCCACGTTTCAGGCCCTTAAAGGGTTGGACAAGATTGGTTCTTGCAGTCGGTATGCAGTCTACAATAACCTATAAAAGCTCCATGTAATTCCTGGATCTACATGGTATATAATTCAAGCAGTAATACTCCTAATTTCAACGACATATGAAGGTACCCAACAACGCCTAAAACACCCTAGATGAAGGGATAATATAATGCCTTTCAAGAGTTTGAATAGTGATCTTGGTGGCACGCAACGAGACTATTGCTATCTGCTAGCGACTCCACCTGGAGAGTAGAGTGGCACATGAGTCTTGTATACCACATCCGTCGCGTGCGCAAGGACGGACTCAGGAGGGATCCACCCACTGTGTATAAGGACTATCAAGCCCTTGGCATTAGGACGTGTAGAATAGTGGACACAGATATCTGGGTTGCTGCGTGAGGGTCATATCCAATAGTGTGATCATGAAGAAGCCGGACGTATGACGGCCCCTTCACACTTGCGCATGAAGATGGCCACAAAAGATACTTCGAAAGCAATCAGCCAAAGGTCTAACCCAGGACTGCGGCCAGTATGACGATGGTAAGGACAAGGACAAGGATCAATAGAAGACAGCACGCTTTCCCTCTCGCACTCTTTTGGTGTTGGCTGGCTTTGCGCAGTTGGTAGTCTGCACCTCGAGTATCGTCTCTTGTCTGGGTGACATTGTCCGAGATGATATCAAGACTCTGGCCCTGGTCATGCACCATATGCGCCACATCTCTGAAGAGCTCGTTCAACTCGCCGACGGACTGCTCGATATTGCGAATCTCAGACTCGCGCTCAATGATGAGAGATTCTTGGAAATCCACCTCATCTTGGTTCGCTAGTCGAGGCTCATCTAAGAGCTGTTGCTGTTGCTGGCCGCCTGCGCCGTGGGGAGAGGAGGAAGTGATGCCTTCTTGGTCAAGAGCAACTTTTTGCGCCGCAGCAGATGCTCGTTGCTTCTCGAGCGCCTGTCTCTGTACGCCCTGGAATTCTGTAAGACTGGCCTTGAACTCCTGGTTGAGCTTTCCTTGGGTGTATTTCTGAGAGGGCTGCGACTTGTGTTAGCATTGCAACTCTCCGGCCCTTTCCGTCTGAGAGATCGATCGAACATACTCCAAGGTCATGCCATGCCTGAACCTTTTTGAGACCCTCACCTATCTCCTTGAATCCATCACCTGTCTCATGCAATAGGTCCTGCACCCTCTCCCGTACCCTTTCAGTCTCCTTCTTCGTCCCCAGCAATGCCACCTGATTTGACAGGCGTGATATGTTTGAGGTCAACGAGAACAACTTGTCCGAGAGATCTCTGGTGTAGCGATCGAATTCAGGGTCGTCGGAATATTGAGGGTCATCTTGTCGTCGCCAAGTTGTCGGTTGCGCTGTTGCAGGTGTCAATCAAATGTCGCCTTATCATGAACTTGCGCTTGATTTGCGACTTACACTCCAGCGCGTCAGAGTCCTGGAACGACATGGTTGTCGCACTGCTTCAGGGACGGCGCAATCAATCTAAGTGGACGTTGATTTCTTCTTTGAACGGTATGCAAAGACGGTGGAAATTGCGATGCTGATCTGAGAGACTTGGTTCGGCAGCTGCCTGCCTGCTGTTGAAGCGGATACCTGAATGGGAGACTAGGTCAGGTGTGGCGCTGCCAGCGCGGGCGGTTCTTGTCTCATTGTAGGTACCTACCTTAGCTTAGGTACCTAGTATGGATGCAAGGAGAGAGCGAACCCGTGCTATAGATTAGATCATTCCCACGTGATATGGCAACGGAACCACCCGTGGGGCACGGCAAAGCCAAAGCTTAGGTAATGTTCAACCCGGGGAGCAACGGCGCCAAGACTGTTTACATGGGGAGCTTCACTCATGTAACTGGTGCCCAGTCAAAAGTTTCGTGCTCTACTGTGCTTCATTGTTCAATGCCGTTATAAGTCATGCTGTTCCGGAAGTGATCTAACTTTTCTGCAGCAAAAGGACACCGTTCCAAACTGCCTCCAACTATGGCTGTCAGAATCCGACCGTACAAAGACTATCTGACGCCTGCGCTGCACCGACGCTTCATAAACGCCGCATTCGTTGCCCTGCTCGCCTGTTGGCTCGAATCTGCCTGGATATCCGAATCGAGTCTGCTTTGGAGGGTTCTGCCTTTTGGGCTCACAGGCGTTCGCACCCTTCTGCTCTTCATTCCGTGTCTTTCTGTCTTCATAATCCGGATAGCAAACCTCCATGTTGGAAAGGCAAACACTAAGTCACCCTTTGCTACAACCTACGGTCTTGTGAAAGGCTTCAGATTTTGGAACACACTTGCCTGGTACATCTTCTCGGCATGGCTATTTGGGGAGATATACATATGGTCAAGAGCGGAACATGCCCATCTGGAATGGGTGGACTATGGAAGAGCTGATGAGCGTCCGCGATTAAACGAGAACCCGATCCAATTGCGATGCTTCCTGTTGGTCCTTGCTTGCACACAGACGTTCAAACATTTCTTGAACGAGTACGATCAGCTTGAGCAGGCCGAAGTTGATCGAGCAAGCGCAAATTCGCGGCTACCTTTGCCATTGCAAAAGTTCGTGACCGACTATAAACGCGTGCTTGGCAATGTTGGAACCTTGACCACACTAAGCACGCTCTTCGGGTTCGTCTCCTATTACGCTTTCATGAGGCATACGGCATGGTCCTGGACGTACCCAATTGGGAGAACACTGTTTCATGAGCTACCAAGACATGCGACTCCCAGTGGCATTATCCATGTCACGACTCAGATATTTTCCTTGGTTGGTGCCGACATCCAACTGGCCATGCTGTGGGAAATTTCCAACAAAGCCTTTTCCGCCACTGTCAGTGAGCCGCCACTGAAGCGCGAACAGCCACTTACAAACGAGACAAAAGATATTCAGGGCAACATTGTCTCTCGCAGTCAAGATCCGAATGGGAGTCTTCTAAGCGGCCTCAAGAGCAAGAAGGATCTCGTCAAAGCATTCGCCTTTTGGGAACTGTATGAGATCTGTTCGAATTATGAAGTCCGCCGTAAGACTATATTTACAGAGGGAGAGCGGCGCGAAGACAGTGCCTGGACCAAGATCTCCCAATGCTGCCTGTCTGAGATCGAGTCGATCAACAATCGGATACGAGCTTCGCAAGTCTCTGTGGAGAACAGGTCACAACGATATACCACAGAGTTTGCAGAAGACCAGCAAGTTGGCCTTCCCAAGATCGCCAATCAAGGTGCACGGGATGGCGATGTCTGGCGAAAACAACCAGGAGGTTTCGCAAGAACAGCTGGAGGTTTGGCGAAAAGTTTTGGTCAACATCCAGGCGCAGAAAACCAGATATCCCCTCGTGCGAAGAGAGTCATCGAGTACGGAGCAGAAAAGTTCCTTACCCCTGAACAAAGGGCACAGCTCTCACGGAAAGGCCTCCACAAGGAGGCTGATGGGATCATGTCGTCATTCATTCAGTCCCGGGCCGGCATACCTTTTCGTGAGTTGTTCGGGCGGAGAGTGAATGCTGTCATCCTTGGGACGCCGTACAGCTGCAAGCCCACGGTCATTCACGCAGCCAAATCGTTGAGCAAACTTGTGGTTTGTTCACTAAAAGAAGACGAATTCGGACGTGCTGCTGATGATATCAGAGATATCGTGCGTACTTTCACGGTCACAATTCAAGCAATTCAATCGTTTGTTGGCACACTAGCACCTAGCTGGACTGATGTGGACTTCCAAGAAGCGGACAGAGAAGTTAAGCAGACCAATGAGGTTCTTGATGTCCTTCGAGACGGCCTACACGAGATCATCGAGAAGTTCGTAGCATTCGCGTCGACCATAAGACTATCACAAAGGGATATTAGAGAAGCTAGAGAGGCAGTAGGCAGGGCTAGGGAAATGATCCAGACTTGATGGTCAATTTCTGGCATGTACTTGTACTCTACACTGTTGTAAGAAATTTAAAAACATGGTTCATGATTCTCTTCAAGCGTATCGAGTGCACCGATGTTAGCGGAAGCACACGGCATTGAAATGTATGGCCTCTGGATTGTCCCAAATTTCACATGGATGGCCTCAAGCCTAGGTCATTGATGGCTTGTTGTTAGGGTGATTGTAAAGTAGAATGGGTATATCTTGAGTTCATCACCTATACAACTGCTTGCTAGACCTGATGCGAAATGTATGATAGACAGCTTTTCTCATAGAGCATCCACTATTCCTCAAGGCAGCACGACACTGGCGCCACCGCTCTCGACGGCCTCGATTTCGGCTAGGGTCCACGGTGTCCGTCTGAATCTGGCTGGTAGCTCATTGCGATCCCAGAACTCGCCCTGCTTCGGCTCAACAGAACCCAAGCTGCGTCCCGACTGTGCGCCAATGCGTCCGACAGGGTGGCCACCGGCGTTTGGGGCGGCAGCGGCCGCTGCTGAAGAGCTCGACTGTCTCTGGCCGCCGAGAGGACCATGCGACTGGACGCGGTTTCGATACGAAGCGAATGATTCAGGGAGTTCGTTGGTTGGCGCAGCAGGGTGGGCGTGAGGGGTGTGATCGACCTCTGAGGAAAGCTTGGTCAGCGAGCTGCAACACGTTCTATGGAGGTACGAATCACATCACCTACTGGTTGGGGGTGTCCGGCGACCAAGGAACTTGATCAGAGGCTGGCGTTGTTGCCAAAGGCTCCTGGTTACTCTCATTTTGGAACGTGGATTCGAGGTTTCGCGTTGCACAGCTGATTCGAATGAGACCTAGCTGCTCTGGAGACAGAGTTGGAGATACGCTGCAGTTGTTGATACGCGCGTCGATATACTGTGTAGGTCGTGCTGCTCCTGGCCTCTTATCTTGACGTGCAGGTTCAGCTTTTCTGATGAACGGGCGGACGGCTAAGGATCTAGCGGTAGACGGTGGGCATGTACTGATGCCAGTTGTGTAAGGTGTAGGTGATGAACAAGCGCGACGAAGTCGTGAGAGACAGCTTCTTGACGAAGTATGCAATCTGCCAGAACCACCGGAAACAACTTCTGCTTCAGTCAAATCGGTAGTTGCTATACAGATATATAAGGTAGTGTACTCTATGCCGGAAGCGACCACAGCCTGTAAGCTGGAACGTCCCAAGCGCGTGTGCACTTGCCGAGAAGCACTGCTCCGAGCTCGGGCTACGAGATATTTCACCAGTAGTTACAGCACGCCAGTGCAAGTTATACACTACTTCCCCCAGTGCTTATGAATACATGCTGCCCAGCGTGGCCCGATATTATAAATTACACTGTCAACGACATTGACGACACGCTTCTGTCACGTGTACGACGGTCCACCGTGAAGAAAGGCGGCCAGTACGATTTCCTGCCTGCCGCCGCTCCGGGTATACGATTGTGGAGAGATTTTGCCTAGCAAGGCGGAGAACTACGGAAGGACTACCAGAACGGCTACGATACACGCCAAACACATCTTGCAAGTGGTTCGATTCAAACAAAAACGGACGCCGGCGCGATGCATGAGTTCTTGCTCTTCTCGCAGATACCGCTGTCGCGCCACCACCAGGTCCTCAGCATATTGGCAGGCGTGACGAGATCGCAGCCCGTCGATATCCAGGAGCAGATCGTCCAGTTACACCCATTGAAGCTTCAGCAAGCAACCGTGAGTTCTAAGAAAGCCAGACAGCAGCAGCAATCTCAACAACAGGCCTTCACACATAACCTGATCCGCCCATTGTCAAGTGAGGATTCGTCTGGTAATAGCAGTACCCAGCAGCCTTGGAGACTCTATGTCCCGGAAATTCCCGACCCTGGCATCAAGAGCGTGGTGTCGAGAGGTGCTACAGAACAACATCTTACAGATATCCAGCGTTACAGAGACACCTCGAACTTCGCTGTACGGAACCAGTATATAGTTACTTGCCAACGATTTGTGCACGGTAACATAATTGTCCGGGTCTTTCGCATATTAGTGCCTGCCCAGCGTGAAGGCGAATCAAACCCGTTAGACGAGTCAAGTCCACCATCGATTGAAGGTGCCAGCGCTTTCGATCCAAGCGGTGCTTATATAGTGGAAGCTTGTGTGAGAGTAGAGGATCGAACGAACTCTTCGCTCACTGAGAAGGCCACGAACGAGCTGCTAGACTTCCAGAAGCTGGTTGAAGGTGCAATTGACCTGCGTGTAGTAGACCGACTAGCACTAGACACCAGGGTCAAGATCGCTTGAAGCGCGCACGAGATTGTCGAAACGGCTTGTCGACCTCTCACTACTGTTACAGCCTTGCAGACCCGCCGCCGTGCAGCTTTCGCTACTCTTCGGGTAACATTTACCATTTTGGGGGAAGGCAAACGAGAATAACGTCCAGATCAAGGTTACAACAATGATACCCATGCATACTGTCCCGAGCTACTACTGTGTTGTTTGAATATTATGATGATTAGCGAGACGTTTTATATGTAGGTAGAGAGAAGGTGTTTCCTCGCATGACGCCAGCTTCAGAAGCTGCAGCAATATCAATCCAATCATGACAAAGATAGAAGAAAGACCATGCACGTGAAATCATCTCGCTCTAGACTTCTAAGTGCTGATGTTGAAAGAGCAGCTCTTATTATAAAGAACGGCATGGGGAGTAGCTGCCCTTGCTTTGGAATACCAGAACTTACTAATGGTCATATCGTTACATGCGCTTATTTACCCAACATTGGGGGTTGGTCGCAGACCTATCGGCTATATCTGCGACTGTAGGACGCCAGAGCCTGGACATTCTTGTAAGCCCGAGATTTTGAATGCTGGAGCTTGTGAGACCAATTACGGCAAGCCTGTATAGCTTTCCTCACGAGATGACTTACGTTGCCTCATGAAGGTTGACCTAAATCCAGCTTTCGAACTTAGCAACAGAGCTGAGCAGGCCCAGGTAAGACCCTACACTTCTGCACTTCGTAATAAGTCAAGTTCAAGAGATTGTAAAGTTCGCTTGTACGCGCCTTCCTGCTTTGGCAGCGAGTCGGAACTATTCAATGTGGCCCAAAGGTGGAGATGATGTCCGTCCGTTGTCGCAATCTTTAGTCTCCCTTGATCAGGCCCAATCAAACCCCATGACACCATCATCGTCCCAAGAGGCATTGCCGCTGCGTATCTGCCTCCGTACCCAAAACGGATCATAGGACGAGTAGTCCCTTCTTCCAGTGATGCCCAATTGCGCAGCAACATTGACATATCCTTCGCCATTTCTGGGCCTCGACTTTGCGAGCGTGTTGATTATATCACTGTCACCTTGCCAAGGCGTCCTGCAGAATGGACAGGTGACTCCACCGTTACCAATTCTGGTGATCGCCCACTGCTTGAAACATTCTTTGTGAATGTTGTTGCCACAAGCCGCTTTACAGTAAACGATCTTTTCCGAGCTTTCTGGCTCAAAGTCCACACAACAAATAGGACATTCTCCATCCAAAGCTTTACGATTGCTTTGAGCCTCAGTCCTCTCATTCGCAATCTCGGAGGGAAGCGGTGGAGCTCGAGCAAATATATCTCGAAGTTCACTGGAAAGCAGGCCAAGCTGGTAGGCTAAGTTTTCAGGCGCGCGCAAGACACGAATCATGGCGTAGATTACATGTTTGCACTGGTTACCTTTTCTTGCATGCGGGCAGTTACATGACGGAATCTTGCCGATGGTAATGGTATAAACATTCCCAGTGGTGCCGGCCATGGAAATCGTCTCGGTCGGGTGGTCAAGGCGAGCTGAGTCCCGTTCACGATCAAGCACGAACATGCGCTGCGTGAGTGCACGGTCGCGCACCTCGAGATAGCTTCGAGGTGGACGGGCACGAAACCTCCGCAGTCGCTTCTCTTGTGGCGGCGCCTCCATCTCTGCTCGTTTATGGCGGTCAGTAGAAGCAACATCTTGAGGTCGTGGTAGGTCTAGCGACTTCTCGACTCTTCGCCTCTTAGATGGAGAATCCTGGGTAAGGTCAATGACAGTAGCAGCGCCGACTTCCGCCGCGCGCTTGCACGACCCTGACTCTTTGCAAGAAACATTTTCATACGGAGAGTGTGGCTGGTTGTCCTCTGAAGCCATTCCCATGGTAGGCGACAATGACTGTAGCTGGAAGTTGAAGCCTCCTAAAACATCGACAGACGCAGAACTGCAAAACTTGAGGCACCACCTGCAACCTTAGCCTACTTGGAACCTTAATGTTCCAATTCCATTGCGCAGAGTACGCATGACGTCACAGAAAACGGCGACTTTTACACCAATCGCGCACGCTAGACCCCGGATTCGGGCACTACCGTGTGTCGACAGCCGATACGACTTTCACGTGCCAACGCTGATTGAAGTTGCTAGGGAAACCTGGCCTGTGACAACAGTCAACAGACTTCACACTTCCCTGCACAACAACGGGCTGGCTAACGGTTTCAAGGGGAACGAGCCCTCAACCGTCAAAGCATTGGTTTAGAGCCACTTGGCACCAATCATTTTCCCCAATGCAGTCGCTGCTATTCGTCGATCGAGACTAGATCCCTGGCCTCTTCGGATGCACGCAATACAGAACCCTGGTCGCCAAAGTGGCCAGCCGGTTTGTTTCTCCTCCCGCCTTCTAGACAGGGCTGGATATCTCCCTGCCACTCCACCTGCCTGGCTACACAGCAGCCGCAACGCCCTCCCTTACCTTCTCTCCTCCTCCACAATTTGTTTCGCAAACTGACCACCTGGTCTTGTTCGAGTCATCGTCCTCGTCTTCGTCGTGCGAGTATCACGTCCCCGTTAGAGCTCAGACACCCACACCACCAGGCGATGACGCCGCCCTTGGTCAGACATTCGAGGCAAGGGCTCCATAGTGGCCGATAAACATCGCTCTCATCAAGATGGCTCTCTGTCGGGCGAGGCTGTTGTTCCTAGGTGTGGCCCTGACCTCAGCATCTGGTCAAGTAACGCCATACACCCCCACCCGGATACTTTCAACACCAAATTCATCTTTTGCCTACCTGTTGGAGCCGCAAGACGCGACCGGACTGTCCGGCATTTCCTCCATCGACCTCACACATTCGATCGACATAGCCGCTGGTCTCCAGACCGCGATATTATCCAGCGAGTTACCGTTCGCAAACACCGGCTTTGCGTCACCTTATATCCCCACCATCGACGAGCATGGAACCATCACAGTCATAGCCGGCAATTGCTCCAAGGATGCTGGAGCTGCTAGCGTCTGGAGTTTCCGTCCAGAAAGAGGAGACGAAATTGGCAATGGAACATGGGAGGAATATCCTTCTGTACAATCGGATATCGGACAATCCGATGCTCTGGCACGAGTAAATTACTTGGCGGGTGGAATATCGTTTCCAAGCAGCTCAAATGGAAGTGCAACGATATACACATTTGGTGGAATGTGCCCGCTGGCGAACGCGACGACAGAAACTTGGACGAGCGATGCAACGTACTTCAACCAAGTGCTGGCGGCAGAACCCGACAAGACCTCGTTCGAGATCAGCGTTGCAACTACGAGCAGTCCACCGATTGCGGAAGCCGGATTCAGCATCACTGGACTGACACCTCTTGCATCTACAGGTGGCGCTGGGCCTACAAACCAACAGCAAGGTTTCGTCCTGCTAGGCGGCCACACTCAGACAGCCTTCATCAACATGTCGCAAGCAGCTCTGTTCACTCTACCGCAAGAAAGCTGGACATTTTTGGGGATAAATCAGCCATCTGCATCTGGAACCGACCTAACTGAAGGACAAGTCTCGAATCAGGTTGAGCCGAGATCCGGACATACTGCAGTTCTGTCAGAAGATGGAGAAAAAATCATTGTGTTTGGTGGTTGGGTCGGTGATATCAGCAATGCGGCCAATCCACAGCTAGCGATCCTTAAAGTCGGATCCGGGTATGGAGGTTCTGGGGCTTGGGAATGGGAAATACCCCAATCCCAAGACTCCGGCAGCTTTGCGCCTGCCGCAGGAAGATACGGCCACGGAGCAACATTACTGCCAGGAGGAATCATGATGATAACCGGAGGATACGCGATTCCGGCAGGTGCCTCATCTGGTACAGCGAAGCGAGCTGCCACATCTCCTATCCGTGAGAGTTGGCTTTACAATACGACTTCTAACGAGTGGTTGTCGAAATGGGTGCCCCCTGTGCAAGATCAGGCCCCAAATGACAACAATCAGGGCTCTCATCGCGGCGTCCTGGATAAGGTGTCCCAGAAAGCTGGCCTCGCCGGCGGACTCGTGGCTGGATTCGTGATCCTGCTCTGTCTGATCATCTTTTACATATGGTACAGCAAACGCTTACAGCGAGCTCGAAGCGCTCGGGAGAGTAGAATTGCGCTCATCAGCTCAGATGGGGAGCATGCCATCCAAAATGGCGCAACAGGTCTGCATGAAGAGGGCAGAGACAGTCCAGGACCTGAAATGTCAACAGTTGGGCGTTTTTGGGGAGCACACGGGATGAACGAACGAGGCTCATTTCCATGGAATCCCACTGGGCGAGAAAGGGTCCATACAAGTCCACACGTCGCCGAGTCTACGGGTCTTTTTACGACCAACCCCAGTCCCACAAGAGGTCTGAGAAAGGCGACAATCTCCCGTCCTTACGCATACCACCAGGCACCTAGGTACGAAGAGAAGAAGGTCAGTGTGAGTGGACCGATCCCTCCCATCGAGG
Organism: Scorias spongiosa; assembly: GCA_018467035.1. Classification (NCBI taxonomy): domain Eukaryota; kingdom Fungi; phylum Ascomycota; class Dothideomycetes; order Capnodiales; family Readerielliopsidaceae; genus Scorias; species Scorias spongiosa. Next base: position 2,115,306 of record JACSZZ010000001.1, read on the forward strand.
AGCGAGACGATGAGGACGAACAAAGCACGCACAATCGTGCAGGCAGCCAAGAACGAAGAGAAGCACAACGCCATTTACTCGAGACCCAGCGTCACTCAGCTTCGAGGCCGTTGAGTGACCCGTTCATGGACCCAATACCAGACCCATTGAGAAGTCATCCGGTATCACCAGAGATTGGCGAGCCAGTCAGACGTGTGTTCAGCAAGACTAGTACAGGCGCAGAGGCGACGCAAGCTCCTTTAAACAATACCGACGCGAATAGGCAGGGGCCATCTGGTTACGCCAAGGGTCCTCTCAAACACGGCTACAACACGGGCAGAGTCTCACCATCCAAATCTGACGACAGAACATCATCAACTCTATCAGACCGTTCGGCGCACTCGGCGATGTCGTCCAACTCCATCACTCGCACCATGTCGACAAGGACTGGCATGATGATGGCTGCTGCCGCCGCTGCAATGTCGAATCGTGGGCTTGGATCCGAACCACCTTCTCCAGAAGAGCGCAGCCACACGATGTCAAGTATCAGTACAATCGGGTACAGGGCCTACTTAGGCCTCGATACCAGAGCTCGTTCTCCCACAGGCACCACAGGAGCAGGCGCCAACAGTGCAAGTACGGACGCTGATTCCTTCACCACGGCAAGATCGGCGACCTTCGGTCATCTGCAAGCTGAGGGCGAGTCACTACTTGGCGGACGGCCGGCCATCGGCAGAGATGATCCATACGGCAGGGCAATGGCAACGGTGCTCGACAGATCCACAACGTCCGACACGGACGGGCTCTACGGCGTCCAAAACACAATGGTACCACGTCCCAAAGGCCTGATGGGTTCGCTTCGCCGTGCAATTGATGCCATGACGCCATCTGGCCAACGAAGCCTGAGCCTGACAACGCAGAGCGAGCAGCAATACGCGCTGCTTGGAGAGTCACAACAACTGCGGCCATCACCCACCAGGGAGCGGCCAGTAAGTTATGGAGGCTCTCCTCGACGTGCAGTGTCTGACGGAGGGGCGTTGCTTCGACAGAAGAGAGGCAGACAAGATTGGCAGGAGGGCCACGCATGGCCACCTTACCGCGACGATCCCGACGTCGGTGACTGGGGAGAAGGGCGGACGTCTTTCGAGAAGCGCGAAGCTGAGGAGGAATGGGACGTGGAAGATGCAGCGCAGAAACGAGACGTCCAATTCATGTTCACCGTACCTAAAACCAGGCTGCGAGTGGTCAATGAGGACATTGAGAGAGCCAGCATGAGATCGGCGAGTGACCCTGCGGCTCCTTCACGCTCACAGAGCTTGAAAAGCCAGCAAAGCGTGAAGGTTCTACGAACCAAGGACGAGGCAGATTTGATGATGATGCTGCCACCGACACACGAAGAAAGTGACGAAGCAACAGCAGGCGCCGGAAAGGAGAAGGCATCATGATGATGATGAACAGGCGGTATCAGGAATGGCAGGGAAAAGGCGGGGCGAATACTACAAGTTGGTCTATCCAGGGCGTTTGGCTTTCTCTATTTCGCAAAAATGGCTTTTTAAGAGGAAATCTGTGTTTTTGTTGATGCCGGATTGGGCTTTGGACGGCTTTGGACTTGATGGGAGGTTCGATCGTCGGGAGTTGATGAGCGGTCAGGCAGGTCAAGGTTATATCTATCGTCCATGACCGGTGTTTTACGATGTTGAATGCAACTATTTGAATGATTGCTTCTTTTGAAAGCGGCACACTGTCAGGTTAGTAATCGCAGAACATGCCCCTTCACGCTGTCGATGGCTGTAACCGGCTAACCGACAATGTGGAGAATCAGCGATTCACGGGCACGTGACCGAGAAAAGCCAGGTTGACGTTCGGTTCCTGAGGTCGTTGTGGCGGGCCGCACAAGCCGCGTAGCGGGAGTGGCACAGCTGAAGCGGGTAAGGATACAAAGGACTCCTGGAAGCTCGCTGCTTGGCTTCCCAATAAGGCTATCGGGCAGAAGGTGAACAGAAGCCAGTCTTGCTGGTATCTTGCCGTATTGAGTTAGATCTGCGCCCTGATTCAATCGATGCATGTCCCGATCTGGAGCGTTGTTTCGGATAGGGCTGGGTATACTTGAGCATGCATGCAGCATCATGTCGCACGGCTCAACAGGGGCACAGGTTTAGACTTCCGGCAGCATACCGAAGAGCCGCGTCTGGCGTGGCATGTGGCCAATTAGCATCGTTCTTGATAAGCCGAGTCCTTTCTCCAGTACCTGTCTCGAGTAATTGCTATGAGCTTGATCGAACGCCGCACGATGGTTTCATCGTGGTGACAGTAGTCTCTCGGCCATCTACACACATAGACAATATATCGAGTAGTGTGCCGATGGGAAGAGGACGCGTGGAGGTAGTGACTGATCTGCAATTGTTCTGAACGGAGACGCAGGCAGTGGTCGACGCATACCTACCAGCTTGGGAATGGAACACGGACATGGCCCTTGATAGACACGGGCAACAGGACCCTGCTTAAGGTCTGGCGTCCTTGATAAGCAAAGGAAGCCGAAGTGGGTCTTTGCTACTCCTTGTGGTTCTGTTGTGCTCCAACAAGGTCACAGACCCCTCTGAGAAAAATGTTGCGTTCGCTGGTGGTGGTGGTGGTGGATGGGCTTGGGGAAGGGTGGTTGAGGCGCCCTAAGACACTGTCGTCACCCTCGCCGCCGTCGCCATTGGCGCTGCACATGGTGAATATGTGCTGTAATACAGACCCTCTGATTCGCAGTTGGCATGCCCTTGGATAGACAACCATCACCCTGTGGCCAATGCTTTCGGCGAGATTCTATCTGGTCACCTCGCGTTTGTCAATCACCTCCGGCACCACTGATTAGGTACGTAGGTAGGTAACGTAGGTGTCGGAAGGTAAACAGTAATAAAAGTGTCCCTTCACCAGCCTTCTCTGCAGTGCAGACTTCCGTCCTTTCCTACACCCTTTCTTCCTAACCTTTCTGATAGTTCTCAATTGTCAGAGGACTGTCGGTCGAACTTCTCTTACCACCTACAGTCTACCTTCAAGTCTCATTACTAGCTCTACCGTGATGGCTGCCGCTGGTACCACTTTCAGCCGTGCCCTGCGTGCCGGCGCCAGGAACACCGCTGCGAAGCCTTCTGCCCGCTTCGCTCTCCCTCGCCAGGGCTTCCAGCAGGCTCGCCGTGGCTACAGCAGCGGGCCTAGCCCAAGCGCTGGCGGAAGCAGCACCTTCATCTACGGAGGTGTCGCCGCTCTGCTCCTGGGTGGTGGTGCTTTCTACGCTCTCGGTGGCGACAGCAAGGCTGCCGCTGAGGCCAAGATCTTCAGCCCTACCACTGCTGACTACCAGAAGGTGTACGATGCGATTGCCAAGAAGCTGATTGACGAGGACGACTACGACGACGGCTCCTACGGCCCAGTCCTGCTCCGTCTCGGCTGGCACGCTTCTGGCACTTACGACAAGGAGACCGGTACCGGTGGTAGCAACGGCGCCACTATGCGTTTCGCTCCCGAGTCTGACCACGGTGCCAACGCCGGTCTCAAGGCCGCCCGCGACTTCCTCGAGCCAGTCAAGCAGCAGTTCCCATGGATCTCTTACTCTGATCTGTGGACGCTCGCTGCCGCCACCGCCATCCAGGAGATGGGTGGCCCAGACATCGCCTGGCGCCCAGGCCGCAGTGACCGTGACATGTCTGCTTGCACTCCCGACGGCCGTCTGCCAGACGCCTCCCAGAGCCACGGCCATCTCCGTGACATCTTCTACAGGATGGGCTTCAACGACCAGGAGATCGTTGCCCTCTCGGGCGCCCACGCTCTTGGCCGTTGCCACACCGACCGTTCTGGATTCGAGGGTCCATGGACCTTCTCCCCCATCACCCTGACCAACGACTACTACAAACTCCTTCTCGAGGAGAAGTGGGGCTGGAGGAAGTGGGACGGTCCTAAGCAGCTCGAGGACAAGAAGACCAAGACCCTGATGATGCTGCCAACCGACTACTCGCTCATCCAGGACAAGTCCTTCAGCCCGCACGTCAAGACCTACGCGCAAGACCAGGACGCCTTCTTCAAGGACTTCTCCGCCGTCATCGTCAAGCTCTTCGAGCTCGGTGTGCCATTCCAGAGCAGCGACAGCGCCCGCACCGTCTTCAAGCGCACCGAGTAAGCAGTTCGGACTGTTTAGCAAGAGATGAGACCAATGTGCATGTACACCGACTGGGAAGGAAAGGCATCGTGCTCGAGATATTCCAGTTGTTCTTTTTGAGCGCTTTTGTCAAAATATGGGATGCCGGGCGTTTTTACGGTATAGCGAAGTTTTACCGCCACCATCGCGGTGCTCCTGTGACTGGCGTAACTAGAACCGCGGCGACGCTTCCCAAATGATCGTTGCTATTATAGAGGGCTAGATGTAGAATCCGATACCACTACAAAGTACTTTTTGAGCTTTCATATCATTCTCATGTCCTTCTCTGCTCCATAGAGGTTTCACAGACGGCCTGCTAGGTAATTGTGCCTGGTGGAAACTTCGCACGGATTTGCTCACGTCGTGTGCACAGTGAATAGGACAAGCAGGGATGGTAGGGCGTGGCAATATCAATGTTCCAACACCGCGACTACGGGGGTGAATTATCTAGAGTATATATAATATAGACAGCCCTCGTCCGTCATCAAATGGTAGCTCCATCAGTCCTCATTGGTCTAGTGGTGATGATTTCCGCTTGTCATGAGTTTCTCATCCAAGCGCGGGAGACCAGGGTTCGATTCCCTGATGGGGAGACATTTCTTTTGCTTTTTGTTCGAATGCGGTCCACTTCCTTCCACTTCAACAATCCTTCACACACGTCTAGGTTCTACTCTATTCTTTTGTCTGGAGCCAATGCATGGGAAAGTAAGTGCAACTCCGGAAATCTAGGAAACGACAGAATACCGATGTTTGAGTGTTTTAGGCTACTTGCTATGGACGACGCGTGTCAAATGACACATCCTAAACACATTACTGATTGCCATTAGCAGCGACCCAACTCCCTGACAGTCTAAATTTCTCATGGAATCTCAACCTTCCGGAACAATGCCTTGACTTCATAGCTGATTGCCGAAAAGCGGGTCTGCGCCACCTCGAGAGACATCGTCGCCTCGAACACCATCAGCAGCGTATTGTTGGCTACTCCTGACACTATTGGCATTGGTTGTGCCCTCGTCAGTCGTCGTGTCTCCAAGGGAACGTGGACCGATCATCCAATCTTCCATGGCGAGCCAATGGCTCCATTCCTTCTCTGCAGCAACAAGCTCCTCGGCCGTCGTGTTGGCGTCCAGTGGCTTCATGAAGGGCACACTTTCGTCGTCCCCACCACCCGATCCATGGTCGTACTGGTTCTTGCAACTCTTCCAACCACCGCTTTTGGCAGCGAACAGGTAATTACGTCGTTCGCATTCCACGTGGGCAAGCACACCACGGGTATACTCATCACCGAACAAGCCGTGTAATATACCTGGCTTGTCGAAGCCAGTCACCACAAGTCGTCGGATGTAGGGTATAAGCGAGACGAAGGTCACGTTGGCTTGATCAGATGTGGCGTGGCCGGACGCTTGAAAAGACGGTGCAGCCCTCGGGAAAGTCCCGATGCCGCCACCTGTCGCACTGCTACTGCTGAACGGACTTCTCGCCGAGGTCGACGAGGCCGAAAGAGGGGCTTGATTTGGAGTGGAGGAATTAATGGGCGTCTTGAGCCATTGGAAGGGCAGGCGAATGTTGATGAGAGCACAGAGGGCTTGGGTGCCCGGCTCGTGCTGGGAATAGTCGAGGAAGTAGCGCTGACATGATTGGTAGGCAGGGTGCCAGTCTATTATATCGAAGGACGAATCGCCAGTAAAGCGCAAGGATCCGTTCTGGCCTTGAGCAGCATCATCCATGCGTGTTGACTGTTGACGTCGTTGTTGACCTAGCTCCGGTGCAAAGCCGCTGAGGAAAGTCGACGGACCAGAGGCGGCAGTGCCGTAAGTGTTGGAGGAAGCACGGGATTGCGAAGCATGAAACTGATACGGTTCGTAGCTCCCCATGATGAGTGTTGCAGCGTGTGATTTATGTATGCATAGGCGTGCCAATAGCCACAGCACAGATTTCGGTTGTCGATCTGCACCAACTCGTAGTCGTCGATCCGGGCGCAGAATGGAAGGTGCCACAACGTCACCACCCAGACGGATCGAAATGATGTGGAGGAAAGGGACAGGATAGGGCAGGGTAAGGCTGGCTCGGCTTCAATCTTCTCGAGACGCGAAATACAGCCGACTTCTAGGTTTGGGTGCCAATGCGATAGACAGGGCGCATCTTCCGGCGAGGCGTGATAAGCTGGGTGCACTGGCAACCCCTGGTATGTCCACGAGATGGCGGATGCACTTGCATCGAAGCGCACAAGTGTCGATGGTGGTGTATGATGGAGCTGCAGGTGTTAGGCGTGCCCACTTTGTCAGTAGCAGTGGACCCGGGAGTGGTGGTAATACAGTAGATAATACCCGGACCGTGGACCTATGGGTAGGGAGGTTTAAGGTTGCAATCGGGTGGTGGCAGTAGTGACATCACCACCTTCAGCCCTGCGCCGTCCATTCGGTAGGTACTTACCTAGGTAGGTAGTTCTGGAAGACCCTGACCGCTCACCGGCCCGTCTCGTCCCGTTCCGGAAGGCTCCGCGCCGGTGGCGCTGACTAACCCACCACTCACCTACGGTGGTAGACCTATCCCTCAGCTTAGGTACCTAAGTCCCTACTGGACCCCTCTATCGATGATGCTCTTCCATGGACTCATCTCTGCAGGCATCGCCACACTTTCGACTCCAAGTGACTCGTTTGATTCAAGGATCCGCTCTGTGCTTCTGTCAATACAAATGTCTGGCCCTGTACCACTTTACACCTGTCGCAAACTCAAGGCAGAGCGCACGTGAATTAATCTAGGTGATACCTAGGTAGCTGGGGGTCTCCAGAAGTGAAGTTTGATATCGTCATAATCCCGTCTGTCAGGAGCAGGTCTCCACATTAAGCAACAACATCACATCTGTTTGCAATCAGTGCTTTCCCCTTCCCTTCCTTACTCAGTCTCCCAGCCTCATTATTCCTTGATGCTGTCGAAAATGACCTACGATTTGTCCACTCGAGTGACCCTTAACAATGGGCTGAAAATGCCCCAGATTCACCTCGGTGTGTATCTGATGTCCGGACGGGAAGCTACTGCAGCTGTATCGCATGCTCTTGAGGCCGGATATAGAGCCTTTGACAGCGCGCAGATGTACCACAACGAGAAGCAGGTAGGTGCCTTCGAATCAAAAGCCCATCGGCATGTCTGATATTCTACCTAGGTTGGACATGCAATCCTAGCATATCTGAAGGAGAACCCTTCCTTGAAGCGAGAAGACATTCACTATACGTCCAAGTTGGCAAGCAACGGCACCTACAACACCGCTCGTCGAAGCATCACCAAGTCAGTGCAGGAATGCGGTCTTGGCTATATCGACCTCTTCCTGTTACATTCGCCATATGGTGGCACCAACGCACGCCTGGAATCGTGGAGGGCCATCGAAGATGCCATCGACGCTGGCGAGATTAAGATCGGTGGTGTGAGTAACTTTGGTGAGAAGCACGTCAAGGAGTTGCTTGATAGCAACCCTAGAATCAAGCCGGCTGTCAATCAGATCGAAGTTCATCCGTTCAACACACGGTCTGCCATCGCGAAACTGTGCCAGGACAATGGGATTGTTGTCGAAGCTTACGCCCCTCTCGCTCGTGCTCTCAGGATGAAGCATCCGACTATCGTCCAGCTCTCCAAGAAGTATGGAGTGACACCTGGTCAAATCTTCGTCAGATGGAGCTGTCAGCATGGCTATGTCCCACTCCCGAAGAGCGTGCGGAAGGAGAGAATAGTACAGAATGCAGACGTGGGCGGGTTCAACATTAGTGACGATGACATGAAAACACTTGATGCATTGGACGAATACTTGGTCACAGACTGGGATCCTCTCGATGCCGATTAAGTAGTCACAGGCACATTCCCACGGCTAATGATGTCAAATGTCAATTTCAATGTTATCCGAAAAGCTCATTCGAAGCTATCTTACAACAGGCTTTGTCATTTGAAGCACCCTTTGACCCATTCCGTGTCATACTACTTGCCAATAAATAGCTTATTGACTAATAGCGAGCACCATTCTGTAATAATCCCAAGCTTGCCATATTAAGCTGGCGTCAACGGAGGAATAACGAAGACAACGAACCATCGATGCAGGCATCTATAACAGGTTTGCGCAAATGGACCATACTCACGAGATTTGGTGCGAATGAGGTGTATATCGCCACCAGAGACGTTTACTCCCTGTAAATTTACAGACGATGCTCGAAGAACGGCTTCGCCTAGCGGCTTCCCTCTCACTAAAACACCTGGTCCGAAATGAAGTGTCTGGCTATAGTAGTCTGTTATCCAAGATGCAGGTGTTGGGAAGGAGCGAGAAAGGTGTGATGTATTATGAGTAGCTTCCTCCGAAAGTGGTTTGTTGTCCCAACCTGAAATGTAGAGAGCTGAGTTTCGGTCTTCTATTCTTCCTTGGCCGTTGCACAAACATCAACTATATTAACATCAACCCATTCGTTGACATTCTCATTCTCATTGAACAACGTAACAGTGGACTCATCCTTCAGACGTGGATTTGCCAGACATGGAGTCGCCAGACGTGGAGTCGCACCCTCGCCCTGGCGTAATGCCAGCCGCCCATCGCGTCCTCTTTCAATATGAGCTGCTCGAAGCATGCCTACTTTTGCTTCCGCGTAAGGATATATACACCATGCAACGTGTTTGTCGGTATTAGCAGGACCTGATCTCAATCTCGACGAGGATCCAACGCAAGATGTGGTTCAAGCCGCCTCGCGCAGTTCATCTACGTGACATCTTCCCTCAAATGGAGCAAACGAGGAACGTCTTGAGAGCATGTGAGGGACACTCGCAACGATGGAGGGTGCTCCGTGCCCTCTACGACCATAACCTTGACTTACGGCTGTATGTAGACGTCAGTCGGAGTCGCTCCAATCAGCCGGAAAATGATAGTGCTCCCCCTCACGTATCTGGCTGGCCTGCATCCGACGGACGAGACATCCAACCATCGTGGAAGAACATGCTGGTGATGTGGACGTCACTACAGGGAAGGAAAATCCATATTTATCTGTTCAAGGGACTACCGGGACTTTCACTACCGGGACATTCAAGGAGCGTGAGAGTGGGGTACTTTCTTGCGGGTGCATGTACGGCTGGCGAGCTTTATGGAACGCTTGACATGTTCAGCACTGGTCGCGCACTGTCGGCTTGATGCTCCTGGGAAGATAGGCCTGGGGAGTCTCACATGAGCGATATTATTAGGCGATCGCCGGTACCACACATGCAATCAGCCATGTATGCAGATTGACAGATTCGCCAGCGGCGGATTTCTAAGCGAACGCTACTAGAATTGACTGAAGTGGAGGACGGTCGCTACTACTGTATTCGAAAGCCGCTAGTTTAGAGATGAAATCCATTGCAGAATCAAAGCTCCATATGTTGCTAGAACAGTTGTCTATCACTCTTACAAGCTAACTGGTACCCGTATACCGAGAAGCGACCTCGCCTTAAAACAGGGCTGGGATTGGCTCCTTCAATTATTAATTGCAATACGTCGATCGAGCTGAGGTACAGCAGGTAAGATGTAGATTACCATAGCGTCGACGTCGGTTGAAAAGCCCACGTTGCTGTTGTATTGCGTAAATCGAGGCTCTCCCGCTTCAACTCCCAACCTTGAAGCAACCCTTGGAAGATGGCACGAATCCGAGTCGGACTTATCGGCCTCTCAGCTGGAGCAAAGACAAGCTGGGCAGCCGAAGCACACCTCCCATACCTGCTCTCAGCTCCAGGCCGCGAGCAATATGAGCTCGTGGCTTTGTGCAATTCGAGCGAACAAGCAGCTAGACGGGCAGTGGAGCACTTCGACCTCCCCGGCTCTACCAGAACATATGGCTCCCCAGCAGCTCTTGCAGCCGATCCCGATATCGACCTGGTTGTCGTGACCACCCGAGTCGACGTACATTACGATACCGTCAGACCTAGTATTGAAGCAGGCAAGGCGGCTTTTGTCGAGTGGCCTCTTGCTGAAAATGTTGCACGGGCCAAAGATCTTGCAAGCTTGGCTGAGAAACATGCCGTTCGGACGATGGTTGGGACCCAGAGAAGAGTGTCGCCAGTCCTGACGAAGGTGAGAGAAGTCATCGGATCCGGTCTGCTTGGTACTGTTCTCAGCTCTGAGGTGAAATCATTCCATTCACTCGGGCTTAGGACCGGGCTGCCTGAAGGTCTAGCATATTTCACTGACCGCAAAGTCGGTGGCAACAATGTTACAATTGCTTTTGGGCATAGTAGGTACGACCACCCACTAATAGGCTGAGCCCTAGATGCTGATTGCAGTCGTGATTGTTTACAGTGATCGACTACGTACACTCTGCGCTCGGAGAGTTCAAGACCTGGACCAGTCATGCGCAGATCCAGCAAAAGCAAATCACAATATTTGCTCAATCCGGGAACAGAGAAGTCCCAACTGACGTTCCTGACTACGTTTTCATCGGTGGGAAGTTAAGAGGGTCGAAAAATATCGAGCCCGGTGCTACCTTGACGGTGACCTTCCGGCGTGATCCCATTCCATTTCCAGGTGAAGCCGCGTTCGTCTGGTATATCTATGGTGATAAGGCCCAGCTGAAAGTGACTAGTGCCTCAGGCCCAATCCTGCGTCACTCTAGCGAGTTGCCGGTAACTATCGAGCTTGCTGAGAATGCCACAGGTGAAGTGAAGAGGCTCGAGTGGGACTGGCAGGCCTGGCGGAAGGAAGTGCCCGTCAGGGCACGGAATGTTGGCGAACTGTACCATAGATTTGCGACCGGCGGTGAGTATCCAACGTTCCAGGATGCCGTCTTAAGACATGCAGAGATTGAGAGCATCACGGACACTTTCTCAGCAGAAGGGTTTTGATTTACTCCATGGATCCACTCAGTCGAAATGTCTTTTGGTTATCACCCTGGCCGTTCATTCCAGATGGATGGTGTCTGTGTGTTCAGCCCGGGAAGGAGTCCTGGACTTCTCTTTCAATGTGCTTTACTTTTTCTGGCTCACATTCAGATTGCCATGTCTCGATTTTTTAATCAGCCTCGGGATACACTCTGTGAAGGAGTCCGCGATGATGGGGTAATTGTATGAGTTGTCTCAACATGATGCATGTCGTTACAAATGCGCTCAAGCTACACAGTCTCAATCAAGTAAGATCGTATCAAGGTCGGTTCTGCAGAAAGTCTCCAAATCTGCCACCAACTTGCGTTATGCAGAACTAGTATTTTCCATCGATGCTCACCACGTCTACCATCCCCCAGGACCAACACCGAGCCCTTGACCAAAAGTTCCAGAAAACAATTGCTGCCTAAGATTAGCTCTCTCTTCTGTGCTCATTCCGCCACTTGGAAGGGAGGCTCCTGAGTTCGATGGCTGCGGCCCGAACCCCATTGCTCCTTTCAATTCGTCGACGGCCTCTTCCATTCTTCCGCCACTTCGATCGTTATGTTCGACCAATTTTTGATCCCAGCCCCCCATCTGTAAATGAAAGCCTCCAGCCCTTTTCATCGCTTCCCTGATCACTAGTGCCCATGCTTTGGAAATGTCATCATATGCCTCTTGCTTGTGCCTCTGGTGTTGGAAAGTATCCCAGTCCGGCACGCTGTGCAATGTGTTTGTTGCAGAGTCCAAGAATGCCAATGACACCGTGGTCTGCACCTCCTGAGGTGGTAGATAGTAAGGGGTGAAATCACGTAAAGCTTCCATGAGCTGGAGCAGCTGCTGCCGTACTCGGTTGTAAGCATAGTCTGAACTGGGTCGGTTGCCCAGCGGAAATGCCTTCCGGAAAGCGTCTTCGTATGTAGCGAGTACGGAGAGACTTGACTCGACTGAGGGACGAGGTGCCTTGGTGACCACTTCGTGGTGAAGATCGGGATGCTGATTGCAGATGTTTTGAATAAGTTGCCGCATATCGTCAGCAGACAAAGTTTCCAGGAGTCGAGGTAATGGTAAGGCTCGGCCAGTAGATGTGGATGTGCGTGTCCTTTTGATGTTTCTGTGTAGGCTTGGGCCTGCTATCTGGCGATTGCCAAAGGAAGGGGAGGCGGACGGCGATGTTGACATTCGGTCATGGTCAGGTTCCTCAGACGCTTTTCTCTTCCGACCAGTCATCGCTGAGGCACTGAAGGGATCTAGCAAGGGGAATCTATCGGTCAGTATGTGCAGCGCCCCATGTCCCTCTCTCTTCGGATACACCACTGGGTATACGCACCTGAGCGTGAGGGGGAGATGCGACGGGTAGAGAGAAGGTGTGGAGCGGACATCGGATCATTCGATATGACAGTGTTCATGGCGACGGCTCGTATGGCTGTTCGACGAAAGTTCGCCTTTGTAGTTGTGTGAGGGCGTAGTGGTCCAGGACCTCGAGGCTGTAAGGCCAAGTTTGAATATTTACAAGGTTGGCAAGCCTGGCAGTCGAAGAGCCCGACGACACACCTCCACTTCACTCACCTGCAGGCAAGACGAAGACGAATCATCACAGGAGTCGCGAGTCTTGGCGTCTCCAGGGTCGGTTAACTAAGGTTCTGACCCTGCCAGTGAAGGGACGTGCGTCGGATGTCATCGCCGGAGGTTACTAGGCCGCGCATGTCTAGCGAGGTACCCGACGGGGTAGGTGTGGTAAGGTATGTAATAAGTATCTCAGGTGTGCGGCTAATCATGTGTTTGTCCAGCTCGACCCAATGAGTGTTACAGGCACTTGTCTACACAGGAAACCCTCCTTGAACAAGCCTCTTCAAGTTTACACCCAGGCAAGGCACCGGCAACGCCAATGGCTTAACGATAATCCTGTCGCCACTGCAACATCCGAGCAAGGGGCCTTTGTTGGAGCTGAATGCCTCACCTGTCGTCCTGTCACGAAGCATTCATACGCGTGAGCTAGCCTGTCAATCAACAGAAATCGTGTCTAGGCCTCCACCGTGAGGCTGAAGCCAGCCGGACGTTCATAATGGCAGTTGGTCGTTCAAGCAGTATGGATGATGAGCTTCATGGCGGCCGACACCGTGAGCCGCTACTCAATACGGATGAAAGTATCAAACTGGAATCTTTCGACGACAACGATTCACTTCACTCCATCGACGATTTAGCCCTTCCCCTTCATACTTCATCAGCTTCTACTGAGGACGTCAAGAGGCCAAATGCTTGGGTTGTCATGGCCTTGCTTGTTGTTTCCATTGTTGGTTTTGTCGTTCAGACCGAGAGCGGAGCGTACTACCAAGAGACTCTGGGGTGGAATAAGTCTTACATGAGTTTCTATGTCATGCATTCATCTCTTGCCGTACCGTGGCTGTTGAGCCTTATTTGGAGCCGCTGGCGAAGTCAAGCAACATCTTTAGCGTGGCGAAATGATTATTGCCGTGACCTCATGGAGTCTGTTTCTACCATCTCGGCCTACGCCAAGCTGACCGATCCAAAGCCGTCACCACTAGAATACATCCTGAAGACCATGTCCTTGACTGCAGTCGTGCTCTTTGCCAGTGGTGTCTCATGGTTCCTCGCCCTCGAACTAACAACACCCGCCGATACCACGGCTATCTACAATTGCTCGACATTCTTTGCCGCCGCCTTCAGTGTGCCACTTCTCAAGGAAAGACTGAGCTGGCTTACGATAAGCTCTGTATTGCTGTCGGTAGCTGGCACATTTGTTATTGCCTATGGCGACACTACCAGCGAACCACCAGCTACCGATGAATCAGGTGCCGGTGAAATTGGGAGGTCAAGACTCCTGGGCAACCTCGTCGCTCTTGCAGGCTCTCTCGCCTTTGGATTATACGAGGTACTTTTCAAGAAGTGGGCGCACTCTTCTCGGCCGCAAAAGCCTTCATCCTCTATTCCCTTGACTTTATTTGCAACCGCTATTATTGGTATCGCTACTGCCCTTGTATTCTGGCCCGGAATCATACTGCTCCATGTATTTGGTATCGAACCATTCGTGCTGCCCACACCCAATGTCGCCATGTGGATCGCAGTCTCGGTTGGATCAGGTTGTGCAGCCATCACCGCTCTTGCAGTGCTTGTTATCTGGACAAATCCAATATTTGCGTCGATAGCTTCTTTGTAAGTCCGCTGCTTAGTGGAATAGACGCAATTAGTAACTGACTGACAATTGCGCCGTGTTAGGTTGAGCGTCTTCATCACAGCCTTATCAGATTGGCTGCTTTTTGGCCTTACCCCTTCTTTCGCCACATACATCGGTGGCGTGATCATACTCGTGGCATTCGGATTGCTGGCAAGCGATACCCTCCGGGTCGCACCGTGATGTCAACCCTGTCTCCAGCTGCAATTGAAGTTTGAAGTACTATTGCTAGTGCCTTGAGAATCTCTATCACTTGCACTTTCACAACTTACTTCCAAATTGTGAGAGAAAGCTGCACATGCTTTGAGGCGGGTTCGTATCATCCCACTGCATGACAAACAGGTGGCAGCCTCCATCAGGACATACTCCTTGGTATCTGTTCAAAGCATGGCCTGATCCACTTGCCGTACCGTGAATGAAGAACGCTGAGTGTTCAACTCAGTCGATGCCAATGCTTCTCGCTAAAAGCGATGGCATTTAAGAGCGTTCGACTCAGAACCCAGTGTCTACAACATGCCCGTCTACTGAAGAATGCAGTCTAGTTCTGACGGCTATTCAGCTAACCCGCCGAAGACACTGTGGTCTCATCGGCGGAGCTAGGAGCAAGTAACCTTTGACCTCGCCAAATAATATCAGGTCGGTCCACAACGGCTTGTGGAGATGGTTATCTAGCAAGCCTACAATATCTGTAGTATTGTCTAGAGAACTTGCCCGATATAGAAATGATTGTCAAATCCTATTAGCTCAGACGGTTCACATATTTCTTGAGTCAAATGCAATTTAAATGAGTCGACAATTCCAATACAGATGCTTCATCTACTGGGGGACGATTGCTAGTTCACAATGGGTTCAATGGTTTTGTCAACCATTTTGTTGCTATACCCAAGTGAAATGGACGCGCATACATAGGTATACATTCAGAAGTGACATGCTTTAAGTCGAGTTGAACATTGCTCTGTAAAGAGTTTCATCCCATGCGTAGAACGACATACTTGAGAGCTGGGCCTGTGATGTCTACAAAGCACACCGAGCCTGTGGTAACATAGCGCAAATCAAAATGGAATTAGAAAGGGCTAGGTCAAATTTAGGCCGTGTAATCTGTTTTTGGTAATACTCGCATCGAGTATCTGGATATACGGGCAGCATAATGAACCAAAACACTCTGATTTCATGTTCTTTCTGCTAATCTGGCTTCTTTCCATCTGCCCAACTGGGTGCAACATTGGTGCAAACTTCCATGTAATCAGCAAATCTGGTCGCACTGTCCACGACGCCATCGCCTATCCAGAACATTGTCCAATTCGATCCTGGTATTTCCCAACTTCCTGTGGCTCGCTCAAAATACCACTTGTTCACAGGGTTATCCTGCCTACTTCGCCAGCACACTCCATTGGGAAAACATGATCGCACCATAGACTGGAACACTATATCTGCAACACCAGCTGAACCCTGGCTTGACTGAAGTACAGCGAATTTATCAAGGTAAGGCACGAGTCGCCCCATCCTTTCGGGATGATTGGGTGGGAGGTGTTGCAGTGATCTCGGCGTCTCCCAGGTAAGAATTGCGCCGCCCTCATAGTTGCCAGCAACAATGAGGCCTGCAATGCTACCGGTGATGCGTTCTAGATAGTGCCGTACGTCGAGCTTGCGGCGGAATGAATCTTCAATTAGGTGCAGCAAACGAGGAAAATCTACTTCAGCGTCACTATCCAGCTTCAAAGGTGTCGTACCCTGCGACGGCATGCACCATCCAACTGTCTTATCTGGGCGCGGAACGAAAGCAAGCGGCATACCCCTCTTTAGTAGAGTGGCGCTGGGTGGCCGAGAAGGATATTGTGACTGGTCTCCGACTGGTAATTTAGAAAACCGCCCAGCAGGTAATGAGGAAGACACCAGAGGTTTGTTTGTCAACAGGTTGTGAATGAGTGTGTTCTTCTGTTTTCGTGTGCGAGCCAACACTAGATCGCTGTCGTCGTAAGTTGAAGACGACGACGAAGCGGCTTCTGCTGGGGTGATAATGATAGCACTAGAAGAGCTTGGAAGTATGTTGAGACAACCATCGACAACTTCGAGGTTTTTCAAGTGTCTTGAATAGTCTTTTCCAGCTGTTGCAGAGTTGCTTTCACCCTCTATCGCGAGGTTTAGCTCTTTACATATGTCTGGGTACTCTTGTCTGAGGTTGATAAAGACATGTGCACCATCATTGCGATCTTTACTCGGAATGCCACCAGCAGGATCGAGAATGATGATTCTGTCGACTGAATTTGTTGAGCAATGTGGTTGTCCATAGGATTTAATATCATCTGCTGGCTCCACGAGCTGCCTCGTCAAGGCACGTAAGACAGCTTCTGGGGCGACCTGATTAATTTGTCCAGTCCGGGTAAAGGCAGTAGTAGGAATAATAGGGATTGTGCCTCGTAGTAACGGTTCTTGCACAAGACTGGGGACTGCGATTTCCACATTGTGCAGACTTTCTGCATGAGATTCACAGTCGTCAGGTATTTCGAGTGCGCCTAAAACCAAGCGCGCGCCTTCAGGGTGATGCTTATCAATTGCACTGCGGATTCTATCGGCTTGAGTTGATATAGTCGCACGAGCATATTTGAGGTCTGGTTCTGGTAGGCCATTGTCCAAGACAATCCCGATAGACATGTCTAGCTTTACCAGCTGGCTCAGGGTCAAGGCAACGCCATCAAGAGTGGCGTCATCGCATTGCCGCGGGTCACGGAAAAGGACAAGGGCAATGTGATTTCCTGAGTTGCAAGTAAAACACGTTTCCTGTACTTCTTGCCGCGTGAATTGAGGACTATTGGCAATGGCCCTTGCTGGAGCATATAAGCCTCCAAGATTCACGCCAAGATCGTCAGGTCGGCGCTGTTTGCCATGAAGTCGCTTGTTGCAATGCCGCTGTGCTTCATCTGGATCTGGAAATATCTGTTGTGAAGGCTTGAAACGAGCGAGATACTGCTTCGCGTCTCTCCTTGTGGCATTTGCCTCCAGCACATCTAGCAGTAGTTGACGCTGAGTTGACGGGCTATTGACACCAGGGTGTGCATGACCATTGCCATTGGCCGAGTACGGCCTCCGGTGTCGTTTTGATCCCAGAATGCTTCGAGACAGCTTAAGACCCTCTGATACGCTTGCCTTTCCAGATGAAAACATAGAGGTAGTCATTTTCCATAGCAAGAGGTTAAAGAGCGTTCAAGCGGTGAAGGGACTGACAGTGATGGGCTAGATGGAGAAACAAGAACAGGTACAAGTCAAGGGCAGAGTCACAGTCATATCCACAGAGTATAGACGTAGGCAATTTCCACAAGTCAAGGCATAGGACGACCAGGGAAAGTTGATAATTGATTCCGTGTTCAAAAAGTATGTATACGAAAGCGAGTGTATGGTGTAGAAAAAGCTCCTCCGCCTTCGGCGAGATCCGTGATGCTACTGTACTGTACACGTAGTATAAAAGCAGAAACAGAGCATCGAAGACTTTACCAAAGAAGATACCAGAGCTCGTGAAGAATAAGTCTCGTCTTGTTCTTGCAAACGCATAGAAACTCGATGTTGGCGAGAGCATTTACTAGTTCGTGTAGTTGACGGTGTTCAATAGCACTGTAGGCACGGGTTAACGCAGACAATCTTTGTACCGAGGTACCTGTCTTTGGAGCAAGAGTGATTAGCGCGGGGTCATTCCGCGTTTGTTTGTCCCTCTGTTTACTCCCTCACTTTGTGTTGTTGCGATAGTGTGCCGATAGATATGATACCCTGGAAAGCTATTGTACATCCCTAACGAACCCCACCAGAGACTTGGTCAATGGTAGACAGTTCTGGAGACAATCATCCCTATGCCATCATATGACTCTGTCGACGCTTTAAAACCCAGCGATCACCAGCAATCCGCTTTCCTTCTCTAACCTCGCGCCGGCGTGCGCATTCTGGCACCATGCGTATCACCGAACTCGTAATCGACGGCTTCAAGTCTTACTCGCATCGAACTGTGGTCGCACCATGGGATCCCACATTCAACTCCATCACCGGCCTCAATGGCTCGGGCAAGTCCAACATTCTCGACGCAATCTGCTTTTGCTTGGGAATCACCACGTATAGCACCCTCCGTGCTTCGGGCGGCGTGCAAGACCTGATCTACAAGCGAGGGCAGGCAGGTGTCACAAAGGCGAGCGTAACTATTGTATTCGACAATGGGGACCGAGCGAAGTCTCCCGTCGGATTTGAAAATGTTGCGGTGATCAGTGTCACGAGGACGGTGGTATTAGGAGGCACAAGCAAATACCTAATCAATGGCCACAGAGCGCAGCAAACCACTGTGCAGAATTTATTCCAGAGTGTGCAGCTCAACATCAACAATCCCAATTTCCTGATCATGCAAGGCCGCATTACCAAGGTCTTGAACATGAAAAGCACTGAGATTCTTGGGATGGTGGAGGAAGCGGCAGGTACGAGGATGTTCGAGGACAGAAAAGAGAAGGCACGTAAAAATATGGCGAAGAAAGAAGCCAAGGTACAAGAGCTGGAAGAATTGCTTCGCGAAGAAATTGAGCCAAAACTGGAGAAGCTGAGGGGTGAAAAGAGGGCTTTTCTTGAGTTTCAAAGCACACAATCAGATCTGGAGCGGTTGACCAAGCTAGTTGTCGCATACGACTACGTGAAAGCTAAGCAAAAGCTTCAACAATCACAAGTAGATTTGGAAGCCAAAAAGCTCAGAGCGTCTGAAATCGAGGAGAATGCCCAACGACTCAAGCGAGAAATTAGCGTACTGGAGGAAGATATTGAGAAGATTCGTGCCCAACGAGATCGTGAGCTGAGGAAAGGGGGGAAATTTGCAAAGCTGGAAGATGCTGTCAAGAAACATTCACATGAGACGACGCGTCTGGAGACTGTCTTAGGGCTGAAGAAGGAAAGCACAAATGAGGAGCGAGAAAGACTTTCAAAGGCGGCAGGCAATGTCAATGACCTACAGGAGCTGCTGAGCCAGAAATCACAAGCATTTGAAAGCCTGAAAACCGAATTTGAGAGTGCTAGCAAAGCGGTTGAAGAATTACAAGCGAACGTAGAGAAGAAGGAGGAACTGCTTCATACACTTCAAACAGGTATCAGCTCCAGCTCTGATGGCAAACAAGGCGGTTATCAAGGACAGCTTTCAGCCGCTCGAGAGACCGTCTCTAATGCCAACACGACCATCGAGCAGTCGAAGTTGAAGATACAGCATCTCCTTTCTAAGGTCAAAGAAGATGAGCCAAAGGCTAAAAAGGCTGAAAAGGAAAACGGCACCCTTATCAGAGACCTAGAAGCTCTTCGTTCGCAGGCTTCGGTGCTTCGCAAAGCTTTAGAGGATCTAGGGTTTGACCCACTACAAGAGGAGCAAAGCCGAGCAGAGCGGCAGCGTTTAGAAAAGCGTGTCCGGTCTTTGCGATCGGAGGCTGAACAGCTTAGCCGTAAGGTTGCTGGGTTGGATTTCACTTATCAAGACCCGACGCCTCGATTCGACAGACGCCGTGTGAAGGGACTTGTCGCACAGCTGTTCTCCTTGCCAAAAGAAAAGGTATCAGCCGCGACTGCCCTTGAGATTGCTGCGGGAGGGCGTTTGTACAATGTCGTCGTGGACTCAGCAGAGACCGGTACACAGTTATTGCAGCATGGCAAGCTTCGCCGAAGAGTGACAATTGTGCCACTGGACAAGATTTCCGCTCAGCGAGCATCTCAAGATCGTGTGCAGGCTGCGCAGAATTTATGCCCTGACAAGGTCAGCTTGGCATTGACTGTCATTGGCTACGATCATGAAGTGGAGAAAGCAATGGAATATGTCTTTGGCAATACTCTCGTCTGTGCGGATGCCTCAACTGCCAAGAAAGTCACCTTCGATCCTGCTGTGAGGCTCAAGTCTGTAACACTGGAGGGCGATGTTTATGATCCCAGTGGAACTCTGTCTGGTGGCAGTGCAGCTCAAGGAAGTGGTGTTCTTCTCACACTCCAGACACTGCATGGGCTGGAAGCCGAGGCCGGCGCTGAACAGGACAAACTGGCTGCTCTAGAGACCATTGCAGCCAAAGACGCTAAGAAAAGTGAGAAAGCTAGACAGATCAAAGCGGAACTGGACTTAAAAACACACGAGATCCAGCTGGCTGAACAGCAAATTGCTTCAAGCAGCGCCTCGTCCATCATTGCTCAAGTGCAAGAGCACAAAAAGACGATTGAGGCTCTGAAAGAGGTCATAGAAGATGCCAAGTCGAAAAAGAACGAGGCTGAACAAGAGGCGAAGAAGACTGAAAAAGACATGAAAGACTTTTCAAGTAATAAAGGTGCTAAATTAAAACAGCTTCAGACGGAAGTGGAAAGTCTGAAGAAAGACTTGCGGACGTCTCAATCTGCTCTGAAACCTCTGCAACAAGAATCAAGAGAAGCGTCGATTGATGTTGAACAAGCGGGAGCTGACCTCATAGCTGCAGAAGAAGAACTGAGCGATGCCAAAGCAACGGTGGAAAGCCAGAGTGAAGAACTTGAGAAGATCGAGGCAGAACAGCAAGAAGCTAAGGAAGCTCTTGAGTACGCACAGGCTGCATTGGATGATGAGAGAGCTAAACTGTCGGGCTTTGACGAAGAGCTTTCAGAGCTTGATCGGGCGATCAAAGGGAAGACCCAACGACTTGCAGACGAGAAACTTGAGACGCAGAAGTTGGGTCACCAGCTTGACAGCTTTGGGAAGGCGCAGCACTCTGCCCAACAGTCGCTTCTCATAATGGAGAGGGAACACGACTTCATATCAGGAGAGCAAGCTTTCTTTGGCAAGATAGGGACACCCTACGACTTCGGCAGTCAGGACATTGGCCAAGCCAAGAAGCGGCTGGCAGATGTCCGGGAGCGGTTTGGTGCCATGAAGAAGAAGGTCAACCCATCCGTCATGGCGTCGATTGACGGGGTGGAGAAGAAGGAAGCGAGCCTGAAGCAGATGATGCGCACGGTGGT
The DNA here is from genome assembly GCA_018467035.1 of Scorias spongiosa. Classification (NCBI taxonomy): domain Eukaryota; kingdom Fungi; phylum Ascomycota; class Dothideomycetes; order Capnodiales; family Readerielliopsidaceae; genus Scorias; species Scorias spongiosa. Next base: position 2,136,488 of record JACSZZ010000001.1, read on the forward strand.
GAAAGACAAGAAGAAAATCGAAGAAACCATTATCACTCTTGACGAGTATAAACGGGAAGCTCTGCATAAAACATGGAGAGAAGTGAACGGCCACTTTGGATCCATTTTCAACGACTTACTGCCTGGCAATACCGCCAAATTGGATCCGCTGGAGGGTAAGGATGTTAGCGAGGGCTTAGAGGTCAAAGTCTGCCTAGGAAAGGTTTGGAAGCAAAGTTTGACTGAGCTTTCCGGTGGACAGAGGTATGCGGATTTGACTTTGTTATTGATGGGGATGAACTTTTACTGACAACACCAACAGATCGCTCATTGCGCTGTCGCTTATTTTAAGCTTGTTGCAATATTCACCAGCACCGATGTACATTTTGGATGAGGTTGATGCAGCCCTGGACTTATCGCATACCCAGAACATTGGGAGATTGATCAGAACGCGCTTCAAGGGCTCGCAGTTCATTGTGGTCAGTCTGAAGGATGGAATGTTCTCCAATGCGAACAGGATATTCCAAACGAGATTTATGGATGGAACGTCAGTTGTACAGGCACTGGGTCCTCAGGATATGAAATAACGTATGCGGCGACATGACTTCACAGTGGCGTTCTGGTGGAGTATACATTGTTGTTTGCTCTTCACGCCGTTCCAATTATATACTCATAAGAGTGTACTGTACCTCGTCCAAGTGAAAGGTGGAGAAGCATGAGTTGAGTTGGCCCTGCCAAGTATAAGGCACCAAGGCATCCATTATCTCGTTAGAGAACATTGCAGGGTGGAGAGATCAGCGCCAAGCTCGGCAAACCTTCACCCCACCACATGAAATCAGAAGACCTGCCAAGACCTCTGAAATTCTACATTGGTGTCGCAAATCTCCAGTTCGACGGCTTCGTCTCTTCACGCCCAGTGTTACCTCTCTACCAACACCCCGAACCCAGGACTTCGCACAATACCGTCAAAATGGGTCGCGTCAGAACTAAGACCGTCAAGAAGTCCGCTAAGGTCGTCATCGAGCGCTACTACCCTCGCCTCACACTCGACTTCGAGACCAACAAGCGCATCTGCGATGAGATTGCCATCATCTCCAGCAAGAGGCTGAGGAATAAGGTAAATAGCACAACTCGCGAGAATACAAGGTGCAGGATTGACCTGGAATTTTGCAATAGATTGCCGGCTACACTACCCACTTGATGAAGCGCATCCAGCGTGGACCTGTGCGCGGTATTTCCTTCAAGCTCCAGGAGGAGGAGCGTGAGAGGAAGGACCAATACGTTCCAGAGGTCTCCGCCCTTGACTTCTCTGTCCACAACGAGAACGGTCTACTTGATGTCGACCAGGAGACCAAGGATCTGCTCAAGAGCCTCGGTGTAAGTTAGCCCTAGATTGTGGCGAGAAAAGTGCTGCTCAGATGGCTGACCAAATATTCCAGTTCGACTCTATTCCTGTCAACGTTGTGCAGGTACAGCAGCAGCAGGTCGCTGAGCGTCCTCGCCGCTTTGGCGCTGGCGGCCGTGCTTAGATGCACTTCAGCCGGCCAATGAAGCCAATTGTAATGCTTTGACGACAGCACTTCAGCTAGAAAACGAATACAAGCACGTTAGCTTCATACAAGGTGTCGCTGAGTCTTGCCAAAGACGAGGCTTGATTGCCAATTGTACCCCTTCCCACTCGTGTGTCATGTGCAGTATACTCTGCACTCTAACTTAGGTGAAGATGACAAACACAGCATTCGGAGGTGAGCCGTTGCTACGCGAGGTGGCACCATAGAGCTGTTGCCGAACTTTCGTGTTAGCCACCAACCACTTGAATTGCTGTACCACCTGTGTCGGATGCAAACGCCAGCGCTGATGAACTCACCGGTAGGATTTGCCGACAGCGTCGTCGCATGGTCAACTAGTGAAGCCGTGTCTTCCCACTCAATGTTTATTACATTCTTTCAAACCCACTACTGATCACAATATATTTGACAGTTTTTTCGACATTACTTACATCACGTCAGGTTTTAAGATATTTTGCTTGTGACCCTGACCATGGCCCACTGCTGTCACGTTTACATTGTGCTGGTTGGCCAATAGCTAGCTGTGTTGAAGGGCAGAACGTTGATTTGGGTATCGAAGCTCTCCTGTTTCTTATGCATTCACTCAAATGGGCCATGTCTTGTTCGTCACTTCTCTGGGGCCGATCGCTTGTTGATAAATAATTGATTTCTTGCTCTTAATTAGCGTTCAAGGGCAATGAATTTTATTAACCATGAGCTAAGAGAATCCGCTTTGCTCCCATCAACCAAACAGATGGGGTCCATAGCAGCGAAGCAAGATTTTCACTGTTGTCTCGACATTATAACTCCATAATTGTGGTTCATGTGTAGGACCGCCAATTAGCGTTGTTGAGCACAGTTTATGCGGCACGAGGGTCTCATAATGAAACGGTATTAAAAGCAATCGGACGATGATAGAATTTGTAGTCTGCTGGTCCTATCCATAATAATGCCATTGATAGCCCGTGGGTAACCTGAACTCGACTACATCCAAGACGAGCACTTCTTCCAGTGTAGTGTTCCTTTGAACATAGATGTCGTCCTGGTCTTGTCCACCTTTGCCAGATTGTCTTCGCCAATGGAGCTTTGGAGATCGAAATGCCCTGTCAATTCTTAAAGAAACTAGGATGCATGTGCGCATTGAACGTATAGCGCATTGACGAAGTTCCCCAAAGTACTTCTCAGATGGGGAAAGCATACCCAGGCCCGCGCCTGTACGGATTAGGAAAGTTTAGCTATGCACGGGTTCCTGGGTCGATCACTTGTCTTGCAAAGCACCAACGCTTCACTGTATAACCCTCGCCCATGAATACTCGGCTGCGGATGCACGCTTTATATTGTTCTCGTTTCATACTATAGTCCTCCGGCTTTTAATGTTGGACGGAAAGCGCTGCAATCTGAAAATTCAGCTGTTGATCCATGTTTGATCATTGCGTCGATTTGTTCCATTGATTTACTAGGAATTCACCGTCATCAATCTTGCCGCGACCTTTCGCAGCTACTGCAACAATGGCGCGCCCTCACTCACCCGAATCGATGCGAAGTCCATCCCCAGTTGCACACCAACACCTCACAAAGCGTGATGTGCGACGCAACAGGATCATGGACAGGCTCCAGTCAATGGTCTCGTCGTTCTCCTCGCAACAGCAGGCGCATTACCGTGCACAACTACAAGCTATCCAAGTCGACATGATGCTCATCTCTCGCGCGGATCCTTATTCGTTACTTCCTCTTGATTCGAACGGCGATACAATTCGCGAGAAGGTTAAGGAATTGATAGGTGGTGAAGAAGGATTGAGAAATATTGCTGGATCAGGCGATCATCTGGACGATGTAATCACGGATTTCTGGGCGCTGGCTGGAAAGAGATACTCGGAATTTGTGCGCAGCGTCAATGATTCCATCGAAGAAAGAGACTCGGACTTGACGGCACTGCACAATAACTACACAACCGCGCTTGCAGAGGTCGAGCTCTTGACTCAACAGAAGCTCCATCAATCTCAGGAAGAGCACGCGCATCTCGGCGGCACTATCAGGCAACGCCTGATCACAAGCTTGACGAAGAAGAGGAATCAGATGTTGAAAGACAAGGAAAACTTGGACATTGGAGATGCGAATGCACTGTTAATGCATCCTCGGCATTTCAGTTTAAACACTAACGGTATGGATGCTCCTGGTAGCCCTGGCGGCCCAAGTGTGAGGCATGATCGCAGGACAAGACATCTGCGACATCGTGCAATATCCCCCACGGGTGGAGAGAACGGTGGAAGCGAGCTTGGGAAGAGAAAGCGTAGAGCAGGCCTTCTTGACGATGACGGAAATGAATCGCCAATACCAAGTTTCCGCCTGCCTCCACCGGACAATCTCGGTGGTGGACGGTCGCCCTTCAGAGATGCGCGCGATAAGCAAATTCACAATCAGTTTGAAGCTCCAGCGTACAGCCTTGAGCGCATATTTACAGACAAAGAGCTTGCCATGGCGACTGATACAGCAAGGACAGCAACTTGGAAACGTTTCTTTCAACCCGAGCTATCAAGTAGGAGAGAGGATGAGCCTAATTCACGTGCTGGTGGAAACCCAAATAACGTTGTTCCTAATGGAGAAGGTGAGACACCAGCCGAAGGTGAGCAGGTTGAAAATACCGAGGTGGCGGAAGAAGCGAATGCAGCTCCAACGATCGAGAGTGGCAATGCCAGCCCTCCGCAGTCTCACTCTACGCCGGCAATGGCAACAGTGGCTCCAGAAATGGAGCGAACTTCTTCGCATCAAGTGTTAACGCGTGGTGGCGCTCGAGCCAACCCGCTTGCAGCTTTATCTGACTTGGCGAGTGTAGCTGCAATTCACGGGCAAAGACGAGAGACCGAGCATCAACAGATGCTTTTGCCTTTTGCACCTGTTGTTCCTACTCATCATGCGGTAGTGAAGACCGAGAAGAACGGTGCTCCAGCACCTGCACCGATTGGCACTTATCTCGCCGACAATGATTGGGCTGAAATGATGCGAGGCGACACAGAGACAGAGGAAACTCATGCAGATGGACGACCTGCAGAGCTTGGTGGTCGAGATGAAGAGGGTGATATCAATATGGATATGGGCGCAGATGCTGGCGCGGCGGGCTATGCCTTGCTCAGTGAGGGTGTTACTGTCTCAGAACCCCCGTTCTCTACCAGAATGAGATTACTTGATCAGGCCCTTGGCAATAGCTACGGCTTGGTGAATGGTGCAAGTGCAAGCTCTCCATTCCGCTTGCCGTTGACTGACAGTGGTGCCGCTTCAGTGGATCGTAAGGGTGTCGATAGATTGCCTGGTACCGGCTTTGCGCCTCTCAATGTCTACCATGAACAGAGGGCAAGGATGCAGGCAAGTCTCGCAGCTGGCGCGACTGGATCGGCCGCCACGCCTCCGGCCAGTGCTCTTGCTCAGACTTTGAAAGCTCGTAGCAGCGGGATAGGAGGCGAGCCCATGAGCAGAGACACAAGTACCGGAGGATTGAGCGAGCTCGGAACCGCGGACGTAGCCAGCGGCCAGGGCCGAGGAAGACGAGCAAGAGGCCTGTGATGATAAGTGGGTACGGTCTGCAATACCTCAACAGTCATTCACCTGGCTTAGCAAGATTCTCACCTCCGGCAGTAAGCATGAGCAGGACGACAGCTTTGAGCCATATGATACATCACGTTCCTAGTTTTCTTTTTGGCGCCTTTGAAGGGTTAATACGTTATACGAGTGAGGACTTTCTGAACGGCAGCTTTTGAGCGACAGTGGTCCTTCATAATTCAGTTTTGAAACCGGTCAACGCTGCCCTGCCGCTAATATGTAAATACCACAGCTCAATTGAGAGATGTTCTTCACCTTTCTCAAAAAAAGAAAAAAAAAACCAGTCCTGCGCGACGTCTTTAATTCGAACTGTCCTCTGTTCAATGTGATGGCGCGCTGCCAAAGAAGGATGCGGGTAGAAGATTGTGGTCGAATTTGTGTTGTTGAATCGTCAGTACATCTGCTTCTAACAGCTGGGAAAAGTATCCACTGTCAGCTCATCTCGTCATTGTGGCTGTTCGGTGTTATGACCAGAAGTCTTGCAGGGCACTGATTGTGATTTCTAAACTTTTACAACATGCAATGCCCGGTCTCTCTTTCCCAAAATTTTCACCCTTAGGCCACCTGAAGCAATACGTTCAACCAAAGGCTATCGAACGATCATCATTTTATACTTGGTGTGCGAAAAAGACCGCTTTTGTTTCAGCGTAGGCATTGCGCGATGCAGGATATCGGCCACTTTCCTATATGCCCTGTATCACAAGAACGCGATTTCTCGAACGAGGCCCGCTTGTGTCCAGCCTCTTGCGAAACTCCTCCCAGTAAATAGTAGAAGGATAATCCACCAGATCCGACCTACCCAAGGATCCCATCGCTGGATCAGGGGCTTGTCGCGATCCCGACGCCAGGACCTCACAGTCCGCCTCACCCAGCCTTCCAAGATGACGCATATCCCGTTAATCACGAAAAATTTGGCCTCGCCCGCCGCCATGGCCCAATCTCCCCCTAAAGTACCCCTTACAGCAAATGCGTGGACGAATGCAGAGCTCAGGAACCCTCCCAAAACCTTTCCTGTATCCGCAGGTTGGTCAGGCTTCTTGCCAGTAAGCTTCCTTTCAAACCATTCCCCAGGCCAGACTCCCCAGACCAAGAACAGTCGGGCAAACAGTCTATGCCACCCAAGCGACCAGAAAGCACGTGCGGACGTAATGTCCCAAACACGCTTAGAGTACAATGGAGGAAAGAACGCCAATGATGAAGGAGCTAGTGGTGAGAGCAGAATGGCAAAAGCAGAATGCGCCAACGAGAACGTTGCCATTAGAAAGCCACCCAGGGCGGCAGTCAGCGCGAATTGGGCCGGCAGTGGCAGAAGCTCATCAAATGGTGACTGCACATTCATTCCTTCAGACGGCATTATGTACTTCACGTAAATGTCTCTGATCATCATCCATGATATCAGCAGAACAGGTGCAACCTTCACCAGGATAGAATGCGCTCGGTTCCATGGAGTTGGCAGCCATGTATTGCGGGTGTGTCTTACATCAGCTGTTGTCCACGTGAATCCAGTACCTCTCATGGAGAGCTCAAGCTCCAGTGCCCATATCGCACGATCACGGAAAGAGTGTGGCTTTGCAGACTCAACCCGAGCAGTCTCAATGACAGGCGTAAGTGATGGCCCTTGCAAAAAACGCCTCAATATCACCGTGTAAGATTCGTTGGTCATGTTCTCCATCAAATCTGACTGTGTTATTCTTGATGCCAAGGACAGCCGTCGTGCAGTCGTCAGGATCCCCAAATCCTCTTGATTCGAGATGGGAGAGGCTGCTGGTTTCGACGACTCCTTGTTCGTCTTATTAGCATCTTGGCTCTCAGGCTTGTGCGTGACCTCGGTGCTTTCCGTATCTGACGCCGAATTGATTGGATGATGGACATAGCTCACACGACGAGGAATATGACGGAAGTAGTAGAAGCTGATGAAGAAGGCATCTAACACTCTGAAGCCACCATAGAGACCCACAAGGCCCAATTGGTAGGTGAGGCCAATGCTTTGGGGAACGTGATATGCCAGTGGAAGTCGGAAAAAGAGATAGGCAGCTACCATGGCCAGTACATTTCTCGGAATCGAAATCCATTTGGGCGCAACGGCTGGTGGCCGTGATGATGATGCAAGGTAGAGAAGCGCTGCATAATATACCAATGGTGGCAGTATCAGTGCGTCCAGAGTGACTGGCTTCGTCCCTGGGATCGGCCGAAGGCGAGGGTATGGCTCAGTTTTGAGAATCGGTTGTTGAGACATGGATTTGGGGTTAAACACTTCAAGTGCTAGAACTGCTTGTTTATCGTGGCGCCTCTTCTCGACGGTTTCCGCCGTTAATCATTCACGTAGGCAGACGCAGTTGCGGCCAGCTTATCGGACTCAGACCTGAGGCACTGCAGCGAGGCATCCTGAGCTCAACCAGGCTTAGAGAGCCACATAGCTCGACTGCTGAGGTAGAAAGACCAGGTAACATCACGAGGTCTTCGTGTACAGTAGGATCTATTGTAAGTATACAGACATAGCACATGGTGGGCCAGGTAGTCATGTCTGCAAGTCTCTGAGCGGGTGGTTGGTACACAATGTACGTACGTGCACGGTATATGTCTGGCCCCTGCAGCTGGCCACCAATTGGCATATGTGATAGTATTTTATTATCTGGGCAAAGCATTATCTATCGGTGTTGCAGCGATACAGAAGCACGCAATTTTTATCGTCGTGTAAAACTCTAAACAACATGTTTTGTATAGATGATCTCCGTCAGCCTTGATTGACTAAACGCGACTGACACAACATCCTGCGCTTATCTCCCCCTTCAAACAATCGATATTACAACCACAGCCACCACTATGGATGGCCAAGGCGACGCCAACAGCGATCAAGCCATTGCCCATTTCCCCAAACATGCCCGAGTCAATGTCGACCCGGATGCTGTCCCTGAAGCCTCAGCGGCTCCCGTAGTAGACACCAATGACTTTGTCACAGATCATGAAGATCGCGACCTAACTCGTGGTCTCGAGCAGAGACATATTAGCTTGATTGCCATTGCTGGTGCAATCGGCACAGGACTCTTCCTCGGACTTGGGAGCTCCATCCAGACCGGTGGGCCATTAGGCGCGCTCCTTGGCTATGCAACTGTCGGTCTCCTTGTTTGCGCCGTCCAGTTTGCGCTGGGAGAAGTGACCGCTTTGCTTCCTGTTACCGGCTCATTCGTGCGCCATGCCGAATTTCTGGTCGACCCAGCTATGGGCTTTGCGATCGGTTGGAACATTGTATGTTTTGCATTCCCGTGGATTCGGTTATCGTGTCTAATTGCTCTCTATAGGTTTACGGCAATTGGTTATCAATACCGGCCGAAATATCTGCGATCTGCGTACTATTTCAATATTGGACAGACATCAATTCCTCGATATGGATTGTGATAACCATTGCTATGACATTCGTCGTCGGCATTGCATTTGTGAGGATCTACGGCGAGGTAAGGGAGAAATATGTGCGAAAGGTTTGAAAAGCCATGTCTGACTATTTCCTTCAGGTTGAGTTCTGGTTTGCTCTTTTGAAAATCTTCTTCATAATATTCCTCATCATCCTAGGTTTAGTCATTTCTCTTGGGGGAGTGCCACATGTTCCTCGGACTGGGTTTCGCTATTGGAAAGACCCTGGCGCGTTCGTGGAGTATATTGGCACGGGTAGTTGGGGCAACTTCCTTGGATACTGGGCAGTGATGTCTTCCGCCGTCTTCTCCTTTGCTGGTACCGAATCTGTCGCCATGGCTGCGGCAGAGACAAGAAACCCTCGTCAGGTCATTCCAAAGGCTTGCAAGCGAGTCTTCTTGCGGGTCGCACTATTCTACATACTGTCGGTCGTGGTTGTCAGCATGCTCGTTGCCAGCAATGACCCTCGCCTCGACAACCAATCTGGAACTGCAGCACAGTCGCCGTTTGTCATTGCAGCGAGTGAGGCTGGCATTAAAGCCATCCCATCCGTGGTCAATGCAATTGTCATTACTTCCGCCTGGTCCTCCTCCAATCAAGCGCTGTTGGCGGGTACACGTGTACTCTACGCATTAGCCATCAAGGGGCAGGCGCCGAAAGTACTACTACGCACGACCCCATGGGGTGTGCCTTATGTCTGCGTGATGGTCCAAACCGTCTTCATGTTCCTGGCATTTATGTCCTTATCAAGCGGCGCACTGACAGTTTTCTATTGGTTTGTGGACCTGACAGCATGCGGTGTTCTGATTAGCTGGATCTCGATCTTGATCAATCACCAAAGACTGATTCTGGCTATGAAGAAGCAGCAACTGCCATTTTCGCTTTTGCCCTGGCACAACAGCTGGACTCGGTATTCAACGCCTGCAGCACTGGTGCTTAGCGTTACGATTTTACTCACCAACGGCTTTCCCACTTTCACTACTGGGAATTGGTCAAGCAGCGGGTTTGTGTCGTCTTACTTAGACATCCCTCTTGTCCTCATCGCTTTCACAATATGGAAGCTGTACAAGAAGACCAAGTTTGTCAGCCTGTCAGAGATTCCGCTCAGGGAAGCATTGGAGGAATATCAGCGCAAGCCAGAGGTGCCCGAGCTCGAAGCCAGTGGGTGGAAGAAATACATCGGTATACTATGGGATTAGACTTCGCGTAGATGACAATATGGATAGAAATATAGACAGCATCTGAGAACGTGCGACAATCTCTAGTAGAAACTCATTCACAAATCGTGTTGCCTTGCACCGTGCTCGTCAGGCTCATCGTACATCACAGCAGACACCCGGTTGTTAAATCAAGAAAGCCATCAATGGCTTGAGAAGATCTCGGCTGGGATAGGTTTCGATTGCCATGTAATGATAGTAGCCGTTAAATATGCTCAAGCTGAGGGCAGAAGCGCTGTATCACAGGATTTGGAGCTCCGGCTGGGGCTTGTATACATTTTGTATCAGTTACAGTCGCTTTAACGATCCCTACACGAGCGTTTTAAACCAAATGAGGCAAAAGATGATTGTGATGGCATTGAAATTTCGTGAGTTGATATATTGAAAGGTTGGTCAAAGGGACGCAATCGTTGTACCTCCTAGGTAGGCAGTATGTAGAGTAGCTTTTATCGCGGTTCGCATGGTCCGTGCTATCGGGGTTGGCGCGAGCCGAAGATTCTGTCTTTTTACTCTGGCCGAGCTTTCGTCTTCGCCTGCATGTGGATAGTTCATTCGCAATGCTTCAACAAGAACAATCCAACCTAGGTACCTCCTCTGCTTGCTTTTACCCAGCTCTGCAGTCCGCCTCAGGCTCTGTATCAGCTCACCTTCTGCCGACATACCCACCTTAGAAGCATAGAACAAACGTCGCTCATTGATCGGAAGGAAAAGGCCGAAAAAAGGACATAAGAGCCCCACTACAGCGGTTCTGGTATTCCTGCCGTATCACTCTCCACAGATCGATATATTATTGCAACACAACATCACGCCAAAACTTTGAAATCGAGGCACGATGGTGAGGAACATCGTCTTGTTCTCGGGCTCCTCCCACCCCCAATTGAGTGAGGCCATGTGCACCCACCTCGGCATTCCATCAGCTCGAATTCATCTCTCGAAGTTCTCTGTTGGCGAGACTCGTGTGGAGATTGGCGAGTCTGTCCGTGGGAAGGATGTTTTCATTGTACAGACTGGCGCTGGCCAAGTCAATGACAATCTCATGGAGCTGCTCATCACCATCTCGGCTTGTAAGACAGCGTCTGCAAAGAAAGTGACAGCAGTTCTACCTTTATTCCCGTACTCCCGACAATCAGACCTCCCATACAATAAAGTCGGTGCGCCACTCGCGAGAATGCCCGCGAAGGTCAAAGATGACGGTGAAAGCAAATACACTTTCGACTCGAGGCCTGGCACACCGTATCCCAACAGCGAGAAGCCGGATAGCTCTGCCAATGGAGCAGCGAATGGCAGCGGCCCTGCAACACTGCACAGGAAGCTCAATAGCTTGACATTGGCACGCAAAGAGAAGGAAGTTAATGGCGAAGGTCACGTCAGGGCGCCCAAAAGAACCAACACTAGTGACAGTATAGATACTACTGAGTCGAGCAGCAGTTTCGTTGAGCCGAATACTGCCGTGCCGCCAGCTTCGAACCTTCCTCCTACCCTCATCACCCAGCGTGGCTACAAGCAGTGGGTAGCTCAAGCCGGAACTCTCGTGGCCGATCTCTTGACATGCGCAGGTGCCGACCACATTATTACTATGGATTTGCATGATCCACAATATCAAGGCTTCTTCGACATCCCAGTTGACAACCTGTATGGAAGGCATCTATTGCGAAAATACATCCAACAGTCCATCATTCCTTCTACACCGCGAGGCGTTGAAGACTGTGTCATCGTAAGCCCCGATGCTGGTGGAGCGAAACGCGCAACAAACATTGCGGACTCACTCGGAATGGATTTTGCGCTGATACACAAGGTAAGCTTTTCCGTTTGAGCTTCTCCAAGCATTCGCTGACAGCCACAATCAGGAGCGTCGCCCAACTCACGTGCATGACCGCCAAAACGCCAGTCTGCTGCTGGTAGGACAGGTCGCTCATAAAACAGCCATCCTGATCGATGATTTGGCAGACACCTCAAACACGATCACTCGCGCTGCAAAACTTTTGAAGAAAGAAGGCGCTACCAGAGTCTTCGCGCTAGTAACACATGGTGTCTTCAGCGGCGATGCAGTCGAAAGAATCAACGCCAGCGCGCTCGACAAGGTGGTAGTGACGAACTCAGTACCCCAGGAAGAGCACTTGCGCCATTGCCCGAAACTCGAAGTCCTAGAGATTGGTAGTGTGTTCGCCGAGGCCATTAGGCGGGTACACCATGGAGAGAGTATTAGCGTTCTCTTTCAATACGACTAGCCGTGTGCAAGCTGATAATGGATGTCTGTCATGTCAATGTTGTCGGTCACGATTGCCTTGAACCAACCTCTTACTACTCGATTTGCGAAATGCTGTGCATCGTTCTGCTTTAGCAATCTTGGTGCAATTTGGAATTATGTGGGTCGTCAAGCTCTGCTCACTGAGTAGCTTGGAAATCGATTGCGATGTGAGATATTACGACCGTGAAAGAATTGCTGTATAGAAAAGCTATAATTTAACTGATAAAACGTTAGAGCGTCAATCTGCCCATAAAGCTGATCCATGATACCTGGTACCTAGGTATCTAAAAATGATGATGACGTTGTTTGTCCTGCTCCCGTCTGCCATGCTGCGGGTCTCAAAGCTTGGCAGCCACTCTTACGGTGGTACATCCCGGTCTCTTTCAGCCCTCGTTATGCGACTTCACGAAGGAGTGTCCACGACTCATGTTGGCAGCTGCAGAAAGTATTACTCTTACAAGCCCATACGCAAAGCAGCGATGGGTGCAGTTTGCTAGTTATCCGCATTGAGACCCTACCTGGTAGACTGTGGCGCCAGTACCTCAGCTGGCCATGGTATAGCGATAAGCGCTCTCTTTCCCACGCTTCTAGCAAACCTGGTTCCGCATTGTGATGGCCGATCTTGCGCCAGAAGCTCCAGCAGTCACCATCCTTCTTCTTGGTGATTCAGAGGTCGGGAAGTCAACGTTCCTTTCGCGCTTCACATTGGGGTATGAAGCGGCCACCGACTCGTCAGCTGTGCTGCCAATATTAAGGGATCTGGACCAGCCGTTCATCTTCAACATTAGCCTTTTCAACCGCCCTTATCAGTTTGAGTTCCATGACACGGCCTCGCCACAGCATTACACACTGCTGAAACCTGCAGTCATCATCCTCTGTTATTCAATAGCAGACCCGCAGAGCCTTCGCAGCGTCCACGAACATTGGAAACTGGTCGTTGAAGAGACGTTCAACTACAATGAACAGATACCTGTGATACTGTTGGGTCTGAAGCGGGATGTACGCACTCAGAGCGACTACGTTGGCCCCATACAGCAATTGGCGCCCGGGGACGATCCAAATGACAGGCTGATTCGTGGCACGAGAGGCGGTGCTCCGCCTCAGTCAGCCGAGGATGAATCGACTGACGAGGATGCGCAGCCACTCAACCCACGAAAGTTCGTTTATCCTCAAGAGGCATTGCGAGTGGCGCAGGAAATGCGTCTAGATAGATACTGCGAATGCAGCGCGATTACTGGAGAGCTATGTAGAGAGGTCTTTGAGGATATTGCAAGGACTGCCGCAATGACCACAACGGCCAAAGGAGGTAGATCCGAAGGCTATTGTAATATCATGTGAGCATAATTACGGCTTGCGCAGCTAAAGGAGTTCCAGCATGATCAAGCACAATTCATGTATTTACCGCATACTTAACACTCGCCAGAAACGTAAGGATCGCTAGGCAGGCTCAGAACCACTAAGGAGGGGTGAACACCCACTCACCAATAGTTCTGCATTCTACCTGCCCTAACGCAGCGTTCAGAGCACAATAGAGTCTAATGTAGTATAACTCTTAACTCGAGCCAAACGCTAAGACCAGCGCTGTCATGTTCAGATCATATATCCATACACTGTTGTAAACGCTACCACATCAAGGTATTTTTGGATTTGGTGAAGCGAATTTCATAGATCATTCCCGAGCCGAAAGCCGCAATGAACGTCTCATACCTCCTACGGTTAGCGCCTTATCAAATTACTCCTTAGGACTTCGACATATAACTACCTAGTTTGCCTACTTGCTTTACACAGGCTTTGCGACAGGGCGCTATCGCCAGTTGCAGAACAAACAAAATGCGAGCAATTGCGTGTAGAAATGCGACTTTTCTGTGCGCCCGGCGCCCTTTGAGGTTTAGTGCTAGTCGGAGATGGTATAACATTCGATCGGATGGGCAGAAGACATATTTTCAAGACCCGCCACCATCACCGCCCCCTCCGCCCTCTCGCAAGTTAGGATGGAGAATAGTGAGGGTTGTTGGGTTTGGGACTTTCTGCGCCACCCTTGGTGCCGGCGCCTTATTATGGCGCATAGATACCGCAATTGAAAGCCTACAACACGCGACCCTGAACCTCCTTGGCTCTGTCCAAGATTCACATGCTTTAACGTCTGTCAATCAAGTGCCTCCAGTTCGAGGTGAGGCGATAGAGCTGGCTTTAAATGGGTCGCAGACTGGATACGCGATCACTCATACCACAGTATCACATTCAACCCAACTGCACAGCAACATGCCTTGCGAGGACACGATGACATCCGGAACATACACATTCTTTGCGGAGGAGTCAGATGATCCTGCTCGAGACTGGCCACAGTGGTCTATTTTTGATGGCCACGCAGGGCCGAGGACTTCGCAACTGCTTCGAGAGAGGTTAGACTCGTATGTTGGCGTCGAGCTTTGGGAAAACGGGTGCATGACACGCCCATACCGTCCGAATGACAGGCACATTATTGACACAATCAAACGTGCATTCGTTAGTTTCGACGACAGTCTGTTTGAGGCCCTACACGAAGCATTGAAGGACGGAAAGCGACCTAGAGCGGAAGTCATCTCTTTACTCTCAAACGTCATGTCTGGCTCTTGTGCCCTATACACTGTCTTCGATCCAAAGACTCGCGTAGTACGTGTCGCAACCGTTGGAGACTCAAGAGCGGTGCTAGGTCGATGGGATGCACAGCAAAGCAAGTATGTCGCCATACCGTTGTCGGTCGATCAAACTGGCTTCAACCAAGCAGAGGTGGAACGTTTGAAATCCGAACACCCCGGAGAAGACGTAGTAGACCCGAAAACCGGTCGGGTTCATGGTATCATGGTTTCGAGGGCCTTCGGTGATGCAAGGTGGAAATGGCCCCAAGAGATCAACAAGCTTGTTCACGAAACATTCTGGGGCCCCAAACCGAGGCCAGACGACAAGATTCTTACACCACCGTATTTGACAGCTGAGCCTGAGATCTCGGAAATGAAGATTCATGAAGGTCCACATCCGGATTTCCTCATCATGGCATCAGACGGCTACTGGGATAAAGTGAACAACGAAGATGCTGTGGCATGTGTTCAGATGTGGCTGGATGAAAACAAGCCGGACCAATTTCTTGACGAAATGGACGAAAACCCAAATGCCGGACTGTTGAAACCATTGCCCAAAAGGTCAGACGGGCGACATAGCTCTAAGGCTTCTAGACAAAGGCCAGCACTACTATCCTCCAGGCAAGCTCCACGGTCCTCAGGTCCGGATGACATGTATATCGACAAGGAATTGGGCAGCCTTCAATGGCATACGAGTCAAAAAGACTTTGTCGTCAAGGACCAGAATTGTGGTGTCCATCTCTTGAGGAACGCTCTAGGTGGTAACCGACAAGATCTTCTGGAAAGCGTTCTTACGATTCAGCCACCGTTAAGCAGGAATGTTAGGGACGATATCTCGATTAACGTGATCTTCTTTGGTATGGATTGTAAGGAGCCTGCAGACGCGATGGCGCGGGAGAGAGCGCTAGTTGTAGGACAGGTCAAATCGCAGACCGGTTAGATGAAGATGATCAAGAGGCCGTAAAGGTCTATTTGTCCGAAGAGACAATGACGCCCCTGTCAACTGGGGCCTTCCAAAGCGGTGTTCTTATGACACATTTTACCTAGGAGTAGCCATGTTCGATGCCTCACTTTCCCATCAGATAGCACGAGTTACTTTCTCTACTACTTACCCCATGATGGGTTCAATTGCAAGCGGCGTCAGCCGAGATTTTGATTTGCTTTCCATTTACTCTTCCTCCTGTTGGGTAGAGTTCAATTTCTTTGACTAACGGTCATGTTTGCAGTTGCATTGCATCTATACACTCTTCGTAGAAGATGGTGGACCCAATTTTGACGAGAGCTGAATTTCAATCATAAAGCAATGACCAACTATGTCCCACATGCCAATCCAAAGCGATTTCCGGATTTGGCGATCGTGATGTACACAACAACACCATGTCCTACGGAGGTATATAGTACCCGCTTCACGGAGTGCCCGTCCAAGGTTTGCCTTGGGTTTGCTGTACCTGCATGTTCCTAGTCTTCCAAACGTAGCGACTTCATGCAACGAGCCGGGAATTCTTTGACGTGGTAAATACTTACCTCGAACGACAAATCTACTTTCGAGGACGTCCGGCTAGCCATCCATCTAGGCCTGCAAAAGTGACCATCCTCAGCTCTAGCAAAGTATAGCAGACGACATTCGCTCACGATACCTACTCCGGCCGCATTTCCACTAAGGCTGGCGGTTGGTCATGATGTCACCATTGTGCTCTCATTGTCACCTCTGTACCATAAAGAGCATGGGACGATGCGACCGAACATTAGTGATTGCACTGTATTCGCCAACGCCTGCAACGCAATATTCGCTGGTTTGCGACAACTCTCCCCCAGATGAACCTTGCCTTCCTGCCTCGTCTCTGCAGAAACGCCGCTCGCAAGGAAATAACGCACCTCACGATGCTTAACAGATCCACTAACACATTTGCCCCCAACAAGAACATTCCAGAGCTTGGTGGGAAGGTTTACGTCGTCACTGGCGGCACCAAAGGCATTGGATTTGGGATATGTGCCCATCTACTTTCCCACAAGCCAGAGAAGATCTTCTTGCTCGGGTCGCGAGATGAGTCGCTGGCCAAGGCCTATACAGATTTACAGGCCTACGGCGATGTGTCAACTACAGTGGAGCCGGTCCAATGCGACCTTAACAACCTCTCTACTGTCAATGAAGTTGCTAGAAATCTGAGCTCTGAGCTCACTCGTCTCGATGCTCTGGTCCTCAACGCTGGCCTAGGCGTAGGCCCATTCGAACTCTCGAAAGATGGTCTTGACACGCACATGCAGGTGAATGTGATAGCTCAGTATCATTTGATGATGTTGCTGCTTCCGAAGCTGCAATCGACACCGGACTCCCGAATTGTCTTTCAGAGCTCTGAGCTCCACCGACTCAATACCTCTGGAATCGAGTTCGCGAACACAGGAGAGATCAATCAAGACATAGGAGCTTCAACACTTTACGCGCGAACAAAGCTAGCTCAATTGTTAATACAGCAAGCCATCGTACGTTGTAAGGAGTCATTCAAACTTGGCCTGAGACCTGGTAAGGCACCATGGGTAATATCAACTCATCCAGGAGCTGTGTCGACCGATCAGCAGGAACAAGCTGTCGAATCATACGGCACACTTGGCAAGATAGGAGTGAAGGCTGTTCGGCCGTTCATGAAGGACGCAGAGTCAGAGGGGTGTAGACCTGCATTATATGCCGCTACAAGTGATGAAATTTCGAGTGGCGCTTTTGACGGCGCGTACATTGTGCCTGATAAAAAGGTCAGTCAGATCAGCCCACAGGCAAAGGACGAGCAGCTACAGGGACGTTGTGTGGCTCTCGTTGAAAACATTCTGAAGGACAAGTTAGGACCGCTGGTAGATTATGAGTTGGTGTCACAGGCTTGAGTAAATTATATCAATGGTGGCTAACGAACGGCCATAATCTGATGCTGCGTACGGGCATGTATAGTGAAATTGTTAGGCGGAAGGTAGGTGACGGATGAACAAGGAAGCTCTTTCGCTCTATGTGTACCTAGGTAATTACCTATGTCAATACAACTCCTTCGAAAATCCTCAGCAGATGGAAAGCCTGTTCTCACAACCGAGTGAGTGCTAAAAAAAAAAAACAGCAGTCCGTAGTATGCAATATTGGAGTCACGCAAGCCGTTGAATGTGCCGTCGAGATTCCACGCATATGTATAACAACCTGGACGTCCGCTATATAATTCTTAGAGCAGTCTCTAGCTTGACATCATGTGAAAGGTGATATTTCGTCAGTTATATTGACGAGATAATGATGTGTGTTTTTGCTCTCAATATAAAGAGGGGATCGGCGAAACGCCCAGGGCGGGCAAAGCGTACCTCCCATGGCCGTGGGGTGAGAGAAACAGTTCTGTCGGAGACCATCAGTCGAGTGTAGGCTGATCAAAAGCTCTCTCACCCCACGACAAAACCTCGCAAAGGATCGTGGCCCACCTACATACAACTTCCAGAATGTCTACTCTGAGCCAACACTTGCTGGCCGTAGACGAGCAAGGCCTCAAGGATGCCACGACGCACCCGTTCCTGAAGGCAGCAGGAACCTCATCACTTCCGGTCGATCGCCTGAAGGCGTGGCTCGCTCAAGATCGTCTATATGCCATCACATACGTCAATTTTATCGGCTCATTGCTGTCTCATCTACCAGTCCCCCAGTCATCCGATAGACAGCAAAGTCTTGACTGGCGTGCTGCAGACTGCCTGATAGACTGTCTGACCAACATCCGCACTGAGCTGAAGATGTTTGAAGACACTGCCGCAGCTGAAGGGTGGCTTGATGATATTGCCCCAACGGACTTGAAGCCTACTATTCAGACTCGGGCCTATCAGGACTTGTTCGCAGGAGCTACATCACATGGCAGGTCGATTCTCGTTGGCCTTGTGGTCCTGTGGGCTACCGAGGAGTCGTATCTACGGGCATGGCGCTACGCATCATCTTACCTGGATCACAGCAAGGCTCTGACGGCTATGGATGTTATGCAGCGAACATTCATTCCCAACTGGTCAAGCAAGGACTTTGAACAATTTGTGAAACGAATCCGAGACTTAGTAGATGAGTATGGCGAAAGTATCGATAGGAATGGCAAAGAATGGAGTGAGTGCGAAATCGCATTCAGGCAGGTCGTCTGGGCTGAGCGTGAGTTCTGGCCCCAAGTTTAGCTTGCAACACCGGCGTATTCCGATCTGTTGTGTGCTTATTAAACGTCTTTGGAATATAAATAACTGCGCTCTTGACTTCCTTCACCTTCCCTTACGTACATTAGGAAGCTTCCAGGTGGTAGAAGTCAAAAGTGTTGACGGCGGGAAAATACATAAAAGTATATAATATATTTCAACCACACAAGTTGGCATAATTGCTATTCAGGCATGTCCAAGATGGTCTTATGGTCTAGTGGTATGATTGTCGCTTCGGGTTAGCGCCTGGTGGCTGCGTAACAGCCAGCAAATGTGACAGGCCCCGGGTTCAAATCCCGGTAAGACCCTTTTGCTTCGTTTTTATCCGATGTTTTGCACTCGAACCATTTATCAGAGTCGCTTTTTGCTGAAATTCAAGCCAAATCGCTGCTATGAACCTCTGTGCATGTATTTGGGTCAAGCTGAGGCGACTCGGAATCATAAAGTGTGAAGCATTCCCAAGAATTCGCTGGTAGTGTACCAAGATTCAGTTGCAGCCATCACTGACTGTAGATCTCCAACTACTTTCAAACGCCTGAGTAACATCTGAATGTGTGAAGTTCCTGCCTATGAGGACCACTTTGACTTCTATATTTGCGCCTGCTGGCTGGTCTCCCAATGCATCACTTAATTCGAAGATCTCCCTCACTCCTTGTAATATCTTGGTACACCCATTCGCCATAGGAATTCGCCCCTTTATCCTATAAACATCCCAGTCCTCTGGATTTGGAACTACGTCAGATGCTGGTAATGTATGTTCCCAGAGCACAGATCTCAGCCATAGATCGATCCTTGCAAGCTCTGTATCGTTGATTTGGGAGTCCGTACGTAGGGTTATCGTGCCGATGGCTGGATCAAGATGGCTGTGGCCTTTGGAGGCGAAATCTAATTTCTCTGCTGCCACGTCGTCATAGGCATGGAGATCTAAGATCACTCCCTCCAACTTGGGAACGCGGCTATGATCAGTGATCTCTATTGTTGCAAGGCCATTTATCGCCTCCACCCGCTCTCTGATTCTTTGCAGCTCTGCTGCAGTCACGAGATCGGACTTGTTGATGACGATCACGTCTGCATGAGATATCTGCAGGTGGGCGGTTGAGAAGTGACGCCCGTCGTGCGATCTGGAACCCTCGGCCTCCAAATCGACGATCTCGTCTCCAGAAGGCTGATCGAGGTATTTCTCAAGGTTTTTCGCGTCGACTAGGGTGACGATGCCATCGAGGTAAATGGAGCTGCCGAGACCCTCATCTACCCAAAAGAGAGGGGCTATATTGCCTGGATCTGCCAGCCCAGTAGTCTCCAGCAGGATGTAGTCAAAGGTTCCCTGACGATCCATCAGTGACTCGATAGCGTTGACGCCCTGGTCTTTCACGCTGCAGCAGATACAGCCATTTGCAAGATCGAGCCATTCGGTGGCCGTGGTGCTGCCCTGTGAGACTGTGATCGGTCTTTGCTCAACATCGGTGGTATTGCCGAACTCATTGAGTATGACAGCAATCCGTTTGCCGTGGCGTGCAGTCAGGATATAGTCCAAGAGGGTGGTTTTGCCAGCACCTAGGTACCCTATAAAATCGTTGTTAGTACAAAGGCATAATGTGTATTGTTGGCTTGAACACTTTCGATGCCATGAACGAACGAGAGTATGCGATCGCAATTGGCATAGGTGCCTCTATCGTTGTAATCCAGAAGGACGACTTTTTTTCACCAATGAAACGATTCACTTACCGGTTATGATTGTGATCGGAACCCTCGATTCGCCTGATGGCCCGGGAGCATTTGCGCTTGGTCCTGTCTCTACTGCCGTTGTTCCATCGGCAAACACCAACTCGGGCGGCCCGTCATCGTCAACGTCCATGAAGCTTATGTATTGCTTCTATTTCCGAGTCGAGCGATGCAGCAAGGCGACTCCAGATATTATCTTGCCCCTTCCGCGAACCGAGTTTCGCAGACTCGAACAGAAAGACGCTTGGAAAGATTGAAACCAACTGGGAATCGATGAAGGGAAGATTATCGTCACAAACAGCGTGTGCATGTGTGCACTAAAGCATTGGAATATTACACCCACACACAATCACGGAACACGGGCAATACCTTAAGGACGGCATAGCCCTTGGAAGCCACTTTCACCCTTCAGAGGCAAAAAAACACCCACGACGCAGAGGCAAACGGGCTATGCAGGTAGGCGTTCGGGAAGCGCCGCAGCCAGGCCGTCGCCGTGGCGCTAAACCCAGCTACCATGCCCAAATACCCACCTGGGCAGGGAAGCAGGGGTGTGTATGGGCTAAGGGGTGTAGGTGCGCAGGCGTGTGCTAGGAAGCTTCTCGGACTACTCATTGGACAGCTGTAACGAGGGATCGACCAGCAGCCCTGACGAAGCACATGCGCTCCAAAAGTCGAACTCGCGCGTCAAATTGCCCTGATACTAGCGCACCGTCTCGGTCTTTCTGGACCATGTCCCAGGCCAAGTTGCAGCTGATACTCACTCCTCCGTGTACATGAGCGGTTGTTGTGTGACGCACTTCTCCTCTCATATCTGGTGGCTACGCCTATGATGGCATCCTCCCCTTCATCCTCCCCTCGCCTGCCCTCCCCGCCCCCAATCGCGGAAGACCAGTCTCTGCCTTCCAGCCCGGGCGTGTCCCTGTTCGAAGACCAGCAGCAGCAACAGCAGCAGCAACAGCAACAGCTCGGCCACCACGCCGGCGCGCACAACGCCGATGCCAATGCGTCTCGCCGCATACGCCCAGGTACGAAGGCCGAGGACATGGCTGCAGGTCCTCCCCTGATCGAGCTGAGTGAGATCGACAGCGCCTTCCAGCTGGCCGAGCATCTGAAAGCGCTCCACCACGAACGCACACACCCGCCGGATGGGACAGTCCGGCCTGTGACAGCGGAGATGGCACAGGCATTGAGCCGGCCTCCTGCTGGCACAGGCCGGGAAATGTGGCGGTACGAGCTTGCGCGGTTCCTGATCCAGAAAACGAACTCAATCATCGTCGGCCTCTTTGCCGACGACCCTCCATGCTCCTCCCAGACATGTCCAGAAATGCGAGCCAGCGAATGGCAGTATTTGTGTGCTGTCCACGACCCTCCTAAGTCATGCTCGGCTGTGGATTACTGCTGTCACACGTTGGATTGGGCCGCTAATAGCTTGACAAGCTCCAAGATGTTTCCTTCGCGGCTAGGGCTGGGTAGCGGCGCGGGTGGCAATGGTGCTGGCGGGCAGAGTGACAAGGTGCTCGTTCAACAGATGAAAGAGATCACGAATATATTCCGCAGGGTATACAGAATCTATGCACACGCTTGGTTCCAACACAGAGAAATGTTCTGGCGGGTGGAAGCCAAGACTGGGCTTTACGTTTTCTTCAAAACAGTGTGTGACGAATACGGTATGATCCAACCTGAGAACTACACGATCCCTAGCGAGGCCGAAGGTTTCGATCCACCGCCTGAAATGGAACGGGAGAACAAGCAGATCCCGCCCACACCACAAATCTTGAGGAGAGAAGAGCAGCCCCACGCAGGAGAGGCTGCAGCAAACCAGGTCGTAGCGGGTGGGGAAACGACGAAGAGACATCGTCACACGAGAAGCGATCTCCAGAACAACACGGCCAATATCATTCAAGAAGAAGAGGAGCCGGAAGATTCGGTAGATACGGGACATGAGCAGCAACCCGATCACCTACCGACGCTTGGCCAACAAGAACAGCCTGCTGCTGATGACACCAACGAGCCACCCAGGGATGATACTAAGAATGCTGCTAGTGACGATCAGACTGAGCAAGGAGACGGCCCACGGCTTGGAATTGATAGAAGCAATACTGCCCGACCTCCATCTGCTGATTCCTCACCTGAAGGTGAAGATGAGAGTGAGATTACAGTAATCGAGACGGAAGTAGAGCCTGAGCTTGAATCCAGTCTGGATTCAGACTCGGCTGCTGGTAAGACCGTAATTGAAGGCAAAGAAGAACAAGAGCAGACGGGGCAAGCAAAGGTTGAGGAGATAGAGCCCGAGAAGCTGGATCGCGCTTCAGTAGAAGACAATGAGGGGCCATCCGAACAGGTAAAGAGCTGAGTTACTGCTTGGCTCCCCAATGCAGTAACTTCGTCTACGACATCTTGTATCGATGACATGCCAAGCGCATCTGTCACGACTGGAGTCATTTCCGTCAACAAACATCACGATCTCCCAGCTGGTGCGACTGCATTTGTGCATGGGGTTGTTGGAATAGATCAGCTCTTCGTAGCGAAAACAAACAGTGGGTTGGCATCATGAACGGCAGCACCGGCCCCCTCAGACGACGTATAGTCCATGCAAGGAGAAATCCTGGGATGGCCGCTGAAGCCACGCGAATACCCCAAGTGCATTGACAGAACGGCACACAAAACAATTGCGTTTGAAAAGGTGTACTACTAGCCAATTGTACAGCAAAACATACCACTGCCGTAACCACACACAATTGAACAAGACCGTCGGGAAATCATAATACTATTCTCCGTTCTGAGATATGCCGTCTCAATCTTTTATGGGATCAACTGGTGCAGATTTTTGTCCCCATAATAATGCCAGCCAAGCGCTACATAGAAAAGTGTTTTAACAGCATACAGTGCACACTAGACGGTCCAGATGCGCAAACATATATCATTGTCTCCAAGCGACGACATCGACCGGCTCATCCCAAAGCTTCAGAGCCTCACCTCTACCCAGTACTTCACCAGTCTCCCTCGGTAACCTCCACAAAGTGATACCGAAGCCGCTCATCTTCAAGCTGGTGACCAATGGGCCAAGAGTCAGCCGCTTCACTACGAAGCCTCGCCTGGCCAGCTCAGCGTTAGCAAGCTCAGCGAATCGCGCCAGGGTCTCGTCGGACGTGCTACCCAGCGAGTTAAGCAGCAGGACGACCTCGTTGTCCTCAGTCGGGTGAGTAGATTTGGAGAAGGGGATGAAGGCCCGATCGCTGTCTTCGACGTTCAACAAGAGATCGAGCATCCGAGACGTCAGAGATTCTGGACTGGGTATGGGCGAGATCTGCTGAAGGCCAGGCTCGCCGTGCGCGCCCATTCCCAGCTCGATGGTGGCATCTGGAAGGGTCTGCAGGTCGGTTATGCGGGCATTGGGAAGCGCGACACTAGACGACTGTCAGCGATTGCAATCCTTCAGGGAGCGAGGGGCTTGAGATGCCGCTCAGGTCTTTGACGAACCGATCGAATGCAGCGCCGATAGTGCCGACGTTTGCCGCTACGTATTCCATACACTCGGCCACCCTTTCCAGACTCTCGCCTCTCTGAGCAAGGGCACAGGCACTCTTCAGAGCAACCAGATGACCACTGAGTCCTCGCCTGCCAACTTTACCACCCTTCTTCCTCCCCACTGCGACATCATCCCCAACTGGTGTGAAATGCACTTTAAAACCAGCAGCCTGTGCCCTCGTGATGGCCAAGCCGGCATTCAAGATGTCGCCAGTGTAATTGCCACAGACGACCAAAGTGCCCCTGCTGTTCCCACTCGTGGGCTGGCACAGCTTGATGGCCTCGAAGATCTGTGCGGCCGTAGGCGAAGCGAAGACATTGCCTGAGACATACGCGGAAAGGTAGTTGCTCCCGACGAAACCACCAAACATAGGCTCGTGACCGCCCCCAGCAAAGCCGATGGTGGTGACGTGGTCCTCACAGAACGCAGCAAGGTCGTTGCGGTACAGGATCTTGTACTCTGGCGCGTACGAGAGATCTGGTTTAAGATAGGTCAACCCGACACAGGCATCATTGACTGTCTCTGCGGGTTCGTCAATGAAGTGGAATGTTTCCTTGGCTGATTGTGCTTTGTTCTGCAATTCAGCCGCCATATCTCGCTATATCCGGTGCTAGAATTCGATCTGGAGGGCCTAACACGGGCACGGGCACGAGCACCAGGCGAAGCGACGTGAGGAAGTAAGAGACGCAGACGTTACTAGAAGATGGATGGCAGAGCTTAAGGGGAGACGGATCGATAATATAGGTAGGTAGATTCCCTAGGCAGATAGTAATTTGACCATCATCATCATCATCATCGGGTATTGCCTACCTGGGGATTCCCCTAGCGAGTATTCCCCAATGTAGAACTGTCAGTCGTTGCTTTACCAGTCGGTTTGGACAACCGAAGCGCTGGACACTGAGAAATGAGAACAAAAGCAGAGGCAGAGCCACGGGAATTGCCTGAAGCTGTTCGAATGAGTGGGGCAATCTCGACTTGCCTAATGAGGCAGTCCGGCTGTGGTGGTTGTGGGGGTCATGGATATGGGGAAATGGAGAAATGGGGAAATGGGGAAGGAACTACCAAGGTATGGGGAAGGGATGGAAGGTAACGGGGAAGTCAGGCGGAAGTTTCATTTCAGCAGTGAGGCCAGGTACCATTTGTGGAATTGTGAAATGTTTTATAGATTGTGCCTGCTGCTGCATCTCAACAACCGCATCTACCTCGACGAGTTACGTGCCAGGGCACGGTTGTATACCCAGACCAGACACATCTCCTTGCTCGTAAGCTTGGTGACTTATTAAAGATGTGCCCTCTCGACATGCAGTCTGCCCACGTGAGGCAGAAACCCTGTTCGAGCAAGCCACGAAGAGGTGGTTCGAGGGGGTGAATGGGTGAATGAGTGCGCGAGTCGCAGCATCGTTGCATTACCGAGTGCAGTGGGACCAACCAGACGAAGAGCCGCGCTGTCCCTGCTGAACGATCGAAGATGCCAGTCCTAGCCGAGCGAGGGGCAAGGAGCACATAGCTGAAGCTGAAGCTGAAGCTGAAGCAGCAGCAACATCAGCAGCAGCCGCCGCCAGCTTTAATAGGCACGAGCAGACGACACGAGCGTAGCAGACGGGAGGCGGGATGAGGGACTTGGAAGCCAGCTGCCCATGTGATTCTTCTCCGTTTGCCCGCCCGGATCGGCATCGTTCCTGACAGAGCGGTATGGCGGCGGTCTGCTCGTCGCTGATCCAGATCGAGTGAACGTACCCGAGTGAACGTACCCGAATGAGGCGAGCGAGCTGAACACCCGAAGGGAACGCAGATGTCTTTCCACGCCTCGCCTACCTGCTTTGCGCAACAACACATCCTTGGAGCAGTATACTTCTGGACATCGACATCAATACCGTCATCGACAAACCGCAACCTCCACAGTGACGTCTCGATGCGTACTGCTGGTGTACTACTGCAGCCCGTTGCGCGTTGAGGCATTAATAGTTCTCGTCATTGGACCGACTGGTCGGGCGTTTCGAGATGCATGTTCCTATTACTCGTCAGCTCCAAGGAGACGAGCTCGAGGCCCAGCCCACCAACTGGAGCGATATATTGCAAGTAGAGAAAAAGGAATACCCTCATGCCTGCGGATGTCCCATAGAGATGTTACGGCAATATTTGCTCAGCATTCTTCATTCTCAATTTCATTTTCATTTTCATGGATGGCTGGACGGTGTGGGGAAACGGCTGGCGGCGAGGGCCGTTGGCTAGCTTCCGATATTGTGGCCACAGCCTCTCCCTCTAGGACCGCTCCCGTACCCGTTGCCGTTTCCGTCGCTATCCGTCGTCCGCCAACTCCCATCCGCCATCCGCCATCCGCCGCCCGCCGCCCGCCGTGCGCCGTGAGTAGCAGGGCGAGCACGCGGATGAAGTTCTACTGCTCAGTGATTCGAGGGCGAGGATTGTCGAGCGACAGGTGACGGTGACAGTCAACAGCGACAGTCACGAGTAGACAGAGATGTAGAGATAAGCAAAGACAGTGCAGAGCAAAGGTCGGGTACTGTTGGAGCTTTCTGCAGCGAAGTGACAGTCCAGGTACCTCCTATGCGAACAGCAAGATTCTTCACCCCCATTTTTCATGTTGCTCCTGCCGAGCGTGGATTCGACAGGTACAGAGAGGTCTGGCGTGTCCTGTCAGCGTTCTGAGCACAGTATTCGTCACGGCGTGGCATCTGCAAGGTGTCCTGCTGACATTGAGGAATCGGACGTAGGATGGACGTGGGAAAAGGCCGTGAAATTCAGCCATGCTGCTGTGCTGTTGGAGGGGCTGGCGGCAGTCTGACTGGGGGCGCCACCCACCCGTTGCACGCTGGACGTGGACGTTGGGTGTGTTGGTGCCCGCTCTGGGGCCAATCACCACTTTTCGCATCCACCACACCCTCCTCGCGCTGTCCTCACGCTGTCCTCGCGCCGTCCCCTACCACCGCACCGGTATGCCATTCCCATCCTCACGCTGTCCTCACTGCACACCGTCCACCTCTCACCACTTGCCACACACCACGCTCTCGATTCATCACACATCATCCAGCATCAACGCCCTTCGCTCCCTCGATTCCGCATCGCTTCACTCTCCAGCCCGTCCTCTCGTGTTTAGCTGCGACTTTTTATTATAATTCCTTCTTCACTGCCGCATCCGCGATTAATCGAAAAGACGCCTATTCTTGCCCTGCACACCGCCTTGCATCTCTACACCAGTCTGCTTTCGCTGGGTGTTGATCTCTGCAGCAATCGACCCTTCGTCGCAGCCACGAACGCTACCGCCATCATCACATAGACCCCCCCAGATATATCGCGAGAGGAGCGACTGTACTCTCTACACCCACCTGTCCGATCGCCTTCTTTTCCATCGTTACACTTACAGCCTCGTGCCACCTGTCGCGTAAGACGCACTTTGCTCTCACTTCATCTGCAAGGCGTTAGGTTGCACTCGCACGCCCTGCTTATGCGCCAGGCTTTCGTGCGATACAACCCCCGCCGTTGCCTGCCTATATAGTGCTGCTACCGGCTAGATCTGCCTCGCATTGCTGTGTAGCCGGGTCATCTCTAGAGCACGTCACCTGGAAAAGGCCAACATGGTGCTTCACCACCGTCGGGATATCGAGGACATCCGCAACGCCTACGACGCTGACCGCTCATATACTTCCTCTGACGCAGACAGCCAGCGCTCAAACCGGCCGCCACCCTCACTCCAGTATTCCAGAAGCGATCGATCCTATCACACCCAATCCACCGACTATTCATGGTTGAGCAGTGGCAACAGGAGACCTTGGCAGGAGCACCGTGACACGGACTCGAACTATGACCCGCCATCGACTCACTTCTTCACCGACAGGCAGCCGATGTCCAGTCCCAACGGCTCGACATCGTCCGTGGGCACCTACGCTACTACGGATTCGGAAGCGGACGACTTTCCTGACGAGATTCCAGACTACCAAGTTCCAGAGCACGACGAGAGTCTCAGCAATACAGAAGCATTACCTTCAACTCCTCGAGACTTTTCACGGCTTTTCCCTTCCCCCAAGAGGCTCTCGATACGACATGACGACGCCACTCTCGACGGGAACATGAACCTCCTGGTAAACACTCAGGTGACGGTAAACGGATCGCAACGCGATATGACCCTCTTTCACCTCAGGATGCACGATCTTAAGACCCGTGACTTTTCCCTGCGACGGTACTGTCGTGACTCAGGGCGTGAGGTTTGTCACGTGACTTCAAAGAGTACCACTTCGCCGAAAAGCAGGCGGCCTAGTTTCCATCGATCCCTGAGCAATGCTCTCAGCAGCATGCGTTCCAAGTCCGACTCGAGAACTCCCACAAATAGCAGCCTGAAGCGCCATGATTCTGGATACGGCTCGATGCACTCGCCAGAGCTCGAGGACGATGTTCACTCGGTTGTGGAAACGGGCGAGAATAAGCATGATTCGAGCTCATTCAGGCTAGAGTTCTCGAATTATGCCCAGTTGGAGGTTAGGCGTCGCGCTTTTACCGGAAGCAAAAAGTATGAATTCGAGTATTGGGGTATCGAGTATGCATGGAGGCGAGTCGTCAGGAAGACTGGGCGGGCCAGGGAAGTTTCGTATTTATTGACAAGGGCGGGCAGAAGCCAGCCGCTTGCCTTTGTCGTCCCTGTTCCGCTGAATCGAGAGGAGACGCTGAAAGAGCAGTCCAAGGGAGGGTGGGTCCCTCCTTGCTCGATGTGGATCGCTGACCAAGAGACCATCGAGGGCCAGAAGGACGTTTGTGATGTAGTCGTCGCCTCTGGCCTCATCGCGTTAGTTGACGACACGATAAGGATGCGCTTCAGCTCCAGGACCTCGCGGCCCATGTTGATTCCACTCCCCAACGGAGACCTAGAGATCGAATACGTGGGACCCAAGAGGTTGATCAACGAGATGTTCGGCAAGCGGGAGGAGAATTCCAACCCTGCCAATGGGCGACCGTCGATGAGCTCCAGGCGATCATCTGGCGCACCTAACGCCTCAATGACTGCTGGCGTGAGCCGCAGGCGAATAGGTAGAGAACAGACCTTCTGAGCCTTGTACATGAATGATATCGAGATCGAGATCGAGATGTACCACGCTCGGGTTCACCTTCACGCCCTACCGTGTCCTCCAACCTCGTGACGTCCATGGGATGGGTCCACAATGTGTATCATGGCGTGCTGGAGATGCCGAAAGCGTTCATGTCGCCAGATGGAAGCTTCCCTCTGTCGTGTTGCAGTGTAATCGCACGGGACGGTGAAACCTCCCCATAGCCCATACAAAACCGTTTTGGATCTGCATCGATAGGTCATCATGTGGCGGCGAAGGTGGCATTTCGCTGCCCAAGCGAACGTCTCTCGGACAGCCGTGTCGCTTCAAGTCTCGAGTCTTCAGCGCATGAGAGGCTGCAATTGTCCGCTGTACTGCGAACGCATGGAACTAGTAACCTGCCTGACAAGCATAGCGCTAACCTTCGCACATTTCGCGTTCTAGACAATGCTGGCGCGTGTCTCAGATGTCATTGATGTCTTGCTGGCGGCCAGCCAACGCAACATCATTATTTGCAGCATTAGCAGGCAGGTAGGCAGTAGCAGTAATGTCGGTGGTGGTAGCCACAATGGCCATAACAGGCCCTGCCAGCCACTGAAATCGAGAGGATGGCGGTTCATGCAGCGCACGCACCCATGAACACACATACATAATACGTAGGTAGGTAGGTACAGATACAACACACACGCATACACCCACCACACAAAAACCAACATCCCCGTGCAATCCAAATCCGGTAGGGCTCGGGCCATTGCTCCACGTCGCAGCATCTACTGTATGGCCAGCATTGCACGATTGAGCGGCTTCCTGTCTGGCCCTGACTTGTCATGAATACTAAATGAAGCACAAGCCATGTACAGCGCATAGGTGTGGAATAGATCGAACGGGCATGGCAACCGTTACGGTCATCGATGCAGGGGTTCACGAGGACGACGACAACGACCACAGCGACAAATGACAACATCAACAACAACAACTTGGAAGAACAACAACAACAACAACAACAACAACCTTAATGTACCTGGTTTGATGTAGAAGATCCAAAGCGGTAGCGGTGCGTGCCAGGCCGTCTCAAGCCAGCCCTGCCCAACGCAGCACATCCCATCGCATCGCATCGCATCGCCTTTGATCCCGTCTGTGAACCGCATCGCACCACGGCAGGGCCAGCGCAGCCAAGTCCAAGGGCGTGGACACGGCAGATCTGACCTCTAGATCACGCCTACTGCCTCTAGCGTAGGTCTACAGCGCTGTACGTACTCAGCCGTCACTTCACCTCATCGTGTACCCATTACGTGCAGTGCTTTGGCATCCGGGCAAACAAATGTGCCTCGCCTTACACCTTTCCCAACCTAGGCCGAGTGCAGGCGCATGTGCTCGTGCAGCTCGAGCTGGGCGGCACGAGCGGTGGTGGAGCGCAATGCAGCCGCATTACAGTAGACCAGATCAGCAGCAACAGGGCATACAGGGCCGAGCGGCAAGACGCAGTGGTGAACGAAGTAGTGGTGAACGCAGTGGTGAACGCTCTGCGGGACGGGCGCGCCGTGCCTCGATATCGGCTCGAACGGTGTGCTTAGTGTGTACAGTATCTCTATCGGTAGACTGGCGTGTAGACGGCGTATGGAAGGATGATGAAAAGGATTGGAAGGGTGGACAGTAGATGACGGATAGGAACGGTTGGTGGCTGAACGGTGGATGGTGTGTGTTGGATACAAGGTCACCTAGGTAGTGTAGTGGGTGGACGGCAGATGACGAACCTTACGTAGGGAAAGCCTAGGGAGGGAGGGAGGGAGGGAGGGAAACCTTACCTAGGCTGAACAATGCCAGTGGAAACGGCCAGTACCGCCGGCTCTTCCCAGCGGGAAATGCACAGGCTGTCGACGGGAGCAGGCCGGCAATCTGGGCGGGAGACGGGAGTCGGGAGTCGGGCGGGAGGGCACGAGGCAGTGAGCGCACTCTCTCTGACTCTCTCTCACTCTCTCACACACTCTCTCACACACTCTCTCACACACACTCTCACACACACTCTCTCACTACACACACACACACACACACACTCTCTCTCTCTCTCTCTCTCTTTCTCTCTCGTTCAAGAACCATGTAAAGGTAATGAAATACTACCTAGGTACCTAGGTAATCTATAATACCGAGAAACCTAGAGAGCCACCTAGCAGGGGCCACCTAGCAGGGGCACACCCGAGGTGGCGCTGCCGTTGTCCAGACTTCATCCAACTCACCCTGTGCTCCTACTGTTGCTGCTTCCATACTGCACTATGATCTCTCACTTTCACTTCCACCCGAACCACCACTACTCCACTCGGCTTCGCCTGTTTGCCATTGTCCACAGGAACTACACCTCCTCCGCCTCGCCAACGCCGGTCTCGTCCTGCCGGCGAGACGCGCCCAGAGGGGTTGAAACACGCTGTCGTGGACAACAGACATCCTGGCTTCTTACCCGGACGAGGGTCACCCTGCTACTGCGTCCTGCACGTCATGAGGCATCATTAGCCCCCCCAGTCGCTTTGGGCCCCTACGCCTGGCGAATGCGACGTGTCCGCCACAATTGGATCCTTCCCCTCGATCTCTGCTTCTGACTCCATCCATGCCTACTGCAGCACATGCATGCTCGAATCGTGCGCGCAGGTCATCTCTATTGCGTGAACCATCGACACACTCGGCACTGTGCCCGAGCAGCAGCAAGCAGCAAGCAGTAGCAGCAGTAGCATCGTCACCCAACACCACCACCACCACCACCACCTTCGTCATTGTCATCATCGCCATCGCCATCGCTATCAGCCAACTTCATCTTTTCTCTGCTACTGCAACTGCCACTTCAGACTGGTGTTAACCCCTCCGAGTATGGTGGTGGAAGCGCTGATGCAATGCCCCTCCCATCTTGGGCCGGCCCACATTCGGCTTTGACTTCCATAACCATCGCCGGCTTTGTGCCTGCCCAATACTTTACTTCCATGCCTACCTAATCACCACCCCCCCCCCCCCCAGCCAGGATTTTCAAGTCACAGGAAAAGTTCGAGGTAGACGCATTGGGTCCCCTCGCCCCCTCCTCCCTGGTAGTTTCAAACGTGCACTACAGTACAACAGTACTGTAGTACTGCAGTGCCTTGTAGCCCAATCCCACCTTTGTCCTCCACCATCTCGTCAGTTACGCACCTGCCCAAGCAAGCTCTCGTGCCGAAGCGAAGCGTGGGTAGCGTCGTCTCGGATCTACGTCAGGCATGTCTCCATCACTTTATCCACCTATCTGAGTGGATCCTCCCTGTGCAGAAAAAAAAAACCGTCGACCCGAGCTCTACCTTCATCTGGAAACGCGAGCGATGCTGCTCCAGCCTTGATGGGTCGCCACGTTTCTCGCACCCGTCTCACTCTTATCCAGTCAGCCCTCTGCCGTGTGAGGGTTGGGAGAATGGATAGGGTGGGAGACAGGATAGACAGACAGAGAGATGGAGACAGGAGGGGGGGTCAATGCTGGTGTTCCAAGAGCTCGGGATTCTTCCACTGTGGTCAGCAAGCGTTGTTTGCCCGGGAGCCTGCCTGCATTGCCAACGCTGTCTGTCGTCGTGTCTTCATGTTGACATCCGTCTTGTTTGCCCAGCATCCGATAACCCTCTCCTGCTGGCTGTAGCTACTAGACGAGGGTGCGCCCCAGGCCCAGGAGAAGGAGTATAAGGAGGGAAGGAGTGGAAAGACAGTACGATTCTCCAACGAAAAGTCTTGTCTTGTCTCGTCTCGTCTCGTCTCGTCTCGTTTTGCCTTGTCTTGCCTCGACTGCACCGCATTGCACCGCACTGCGCTGCATTGTACTGCACCTAAAGCATAAACCTCTTTTCTCCTGATACCCAACCCGTTTACATACGAGACGGACGCTCAGCAGCACTATCACTATTACTATTACCACCACTACCGTTACCACTACCACTACCACCAAGCCAGCCCAACATCCCCCCTCCCCTCTCCCCCCCCCTGTTCGATCCATCATCACCCCTCCTTGGCCACTGATTTCTCAGCTCGAAAAAGAGCTTGCCCTTATTATTAGCTCCTTTGCCGTCAATCATACCTAGTCCTCGCGTCTCGGCGGGCTTTGCGCTTCGGGTCCCACAGTCCAGTTCCAACAATGACTTCTCCTACACCAGGAACCAATGGCGTGGCTGCCACCAGCCAACTCACATACCAGGAGAGGCTTGCCAGTAAGTCTATCTGCAACACCCGGTTCGAGGATCGAAAAGTGAGGATTTGCGGCATGTGGGACTGAAGGAGAATGTACCATGTAGATTGGTGTCGCAGCAACGGCTATCGCCCGCCCAACTGGCAAATCATCTCAGACAGGAGAGGTTAGTGTCGATCCTTCCCTGACTCTGTCAAATGCTGCTCTTTCTTTCTTCTTTCCTTACTTCTTTTCCTTCGCGGAGAAAAAAAAAGGCACACGTACCATGCCAACGCTGAGCTCGACGCTGATGGTTTGCCGCCCACAACTATAGGTGGTCGTACGGCATGGTCCTGCACCGTGACCATACAGGGACAGACCTACCACGCTCGCTTCTGGTATGATGGTGCCTTCATCAACAACGCGAAGGAGGATGCCTCGGAGAGAGCTCTCCAGGTGCTAGGTGTCATCCCTACACCGCCCGTGCCACCGCAGATGGCGCAACTCCAACAGGGTCAAACGTCGCAGCAGTCACAGCAGCAACAACAGCAGCTTCAACAGGGAAGACAGAATTTCTACTTTGGGGCTATCAGTGGATAAGAGGGGAAGCACTCGAATCCTTTAGCCGCCTTGCGACGTCGAATGGGTTTCGGCGGCGGGCGTCTTTCCACGCCGTCGATCCCCATGGACGCTGGGGCTCTTTCTTCTGTACGATACTCAGGCAACTCGGGCTTAACTTGACGCTGGGACATTCGAAGGATTTCGATTTGTGGAGGGATTAAAAAAAAAGGGGGTGGAGCTGACAGTGTGATCACCGCACTCTCTCCACACATCACGGCAGATTGGTATATCTCTAGGGTCGGGAGGGAAAGGGTAGGATAGGACAGGATGGGAAAAGGAAGGGAAGGGAAATGATGGTATGGACAGACCGGCAATGCAACGCTTGGAAAAGACTGTAATTGGCCATGGTTTCATTCGGCTTCGGCCTGTTCAAAGGCTTCCGTCACGATTGAATGAGGATGAACGCTCTCTCTTCCCACCATTCGCATGCGTGTTTGTGTCTTCTGGCAGAGATCATTTCCGGAGAGCGACAAGGTCGAGGTCGGCCCAGTGGATGTAGACGGTAGGTATTCGATATCTCCATGCTCTATACAGTGGTACCCTAGCACCGCGGCCGTCGGGCTCGGGACGTGCCGGAAAGACAGCTCGATCCTCCCGGCCGTTGCCCTGTGCTCGAGCTACTTACCGACCTCGGGAGGCTGGAGGCGATGTCAATTATTATTATATAGGTTTGCAAGCTCTCGACTACCTAAAGTCTTTATTTGCAGCTTCTAGTCGGTTAGAATCCGACTACAGGTACTTTTCTACACCCTCCCTACGTAGGTAAGTACCTAAGGCAGGTAACTGTAGTCAGGTTGCCAATAGCTAGCGTCCTGAAGGGTTGTTTTCGTCTTGTAGGAGAGGTACTCGATCATCTAGATCTAACAGTCACGACGTTGTCATCGCTGTCACTGCACCTCTCGCAACCTGTGTCACTACCATCGCCGTCACAGTCGCTGCTGTCACTACCATCGCTGTCACAGTCGCTGCTGCTACCCTGTGTAGCATGTCTACATAGTATAGTATGTTTAAAGATTGAAAAGATGACTAGGTGTACATACATCTACATGTACATCTCCAACACAGGATACCACTACGGAGGAACGTAGAAAGTGTGGAGCAGGTCCTTGTAGGGGACTACCCGTGTATGCCCTGAACTGGGATTCAGAGGTGCTGCAAATAGCCATACATACCCAGTGCTTTACCATCCCACTTGTCACACAGAGCTTCGAGACGGTAGTT
The DNA here is from genome assembly GCA_018467035.1 of Scorias spongiosa. Taxonomy (NCBI): domain Eukaryota; kingdom Fungi; phylum Ascomycota; class Dothideomycetes; order Capnodiales; family Readerielliopsidaceae; genus Scorias; species Scorias spongiosa. Next base: position 2,171,587 of record JACSZZ010000001.1, read on the forward strand.
ACATCGCCCAGCATAGGTGGTAGAGGTGGGCGGATTGATTTGAGCGATCTAACAACAACCGCCATCCAACCCAATCCAAATCCAAATCCAAATCCCAATCCACCGGAACCGAGTACCAAGACTGAAGGACCAGGACAAACTGTCTGGTGAAAAGGATGAAGCAATGCAGATCAGTGTGAGAATCTGCTTTCAGCTAGCGGTTCATCAGCACAGTCAATGCCTGACCTTATCCAGATGAAACTCCGTCGCCGGACAAAGAGGCGGATACGGATGAAGAGTAGGACGGAAATCTATGTCGGAAGATATCTATACCCAGGAAAGACTGAACAACGAAAATGACATGAGTCTTGGGCGAGGAGTGGCATAGGTGGATAGCTTGGCTTCAATCGCCAGCTCGACACATATCACGGATGACCTACCTACCATTCCCCATGGTAATACGCCAACGTACAAGAGATGAAGCCAGCCAAAGGGGGGGGGGGGGAGGCTCATCGGCGGATCCCGACACCGCTGGACACCGTCCTCGGCCAACCTTCCCGCATTTCAACGCCCAGCCAGTGAGTGTGAGAGGTAGTACTACAGCTGTTTACCTTAGGCATTACCGTACCTACGACACTGAACCTACGTCTGTGAATCCACCATCGCTCGGACGGCTCGGTTTGTGGGTTAGTGGGTTGGTGGGTTAGTACCTTAGGCCTTAGGTCTATGTGGGTGGATTAGGTTAGGCCCGGCCAAGCCAGGCTGGAGGGGACGGTGGTCGAGCGGAGTTGACGGAAGGACGCGAGCCACGAGGTGGTGCGGCAGGTCAGTTTTGTCAAGCCCCGAATTGGCATTTCCAATGTGACTCTGGGGGTCTGCTTGGCTAATAACCTTCCGTCCCAGCCTGGACCAGTCAGTGGTCATCGGGTTTTGTAAAGGTCGCGAATACGAGCCTGGACTCGATAGATAAGCTGCAAAATCTCTCTCTGCTCCAGTGGTTGTGCCTCTGTCAATGTCGCCTGTCTGTCGCTCGCGCGCGCCCGCTACCGTGCCCTCCCTCCACCACCTCTCCAATGCCATGTGCGGAACGGGGAGCTCCATCACGGATGGCTGATATCGCCATCTCCCATCTCCGTTATCGCCTGGTGGAGTAAGCCATCTGCCGACAGGTGTGCTTGTACTGTAGATACTCCCCAAGCAACACAGCACCTTCGCGGTAGGATCAGCTGTTCTCGATCCTAGAAGACCGCATCCACCATGTCTCTGCCCTGTCAGATGTGCGAGAGCTTCTGCTTGTCGCTCCCTGGTCCCATCCACAATCCTCATCTGTCCCCATAGCATCGTGGCAATCGTACAAGCTTGGATCTTGCTTGAAAGGATATATACGCTCGGCCTCGTCCCACCTCGAAGCCCATCGCTTGCCTTGATCTGATCAGATAACACACTTCGTTCTGGTCTTTGACTCTACTTGTCGATAGCTTCCTCTGTCTGTCTGCCCATGAGGTTCGCCTGCAATCAACCACACGACTGGAGAAACCGTGACCTTTGTCTCTGAGCAGTCGGCCTCGTCTTCTCTATTGGACGCCATCTCACTACCCTGCCTTCTGGTTGCATCCTCGAAGATAGGAACCTGCTGCAGCCATGAGCTCCTCAGAGCACTACGTCAAGGACGATAGTCCCGATCAGATTGGTCCTGCTACGAGCAGGGGAAGGACATTTGTCGACAAGAGCCGTAGGCTTGTCAAGGCCTTCACCACCAAGGACGGTCTCATCGGCCAGTATGACTACGCCTTCCTCTTCAAGCCCAACCTTCCCTTCATGAAGAAGGAGAAGCGAGCTGCTCCGTTCTTTGGGCTGAACGACAAGATGCCGGTCTTCCTGGCCTTGTTGCTCGGTTTCCAGCATGCGCTGTCCATGTTGGCTGGCATCATCACTCCACCCATCATCCTGGCTGGAGCTGCCCATCTGGACGCAAACCTGCAATCCTACCTCGTGAGCACCTCACTCATCGTTTGCGGTATCCTCTCGACAATCCAAATCTCCCGATTTCACATTTACAAATCCCCTTACTACATCGGCACTGGATTGATCTCGGTTGTTGGAACTTCATTCTCCACCATCCCAGTCGCTACTGGTGCGCTCAGCCAGATGTACAAGACCGGATTCTGCCCTACCGCTGCGGACGGTACCCAGCTTCCCTGCCCGGATGGATATGGAGCGCTCATTGGAACCGCCTGCATTTGTGCCCTACTTGAAGTCCTTCTGTCTTTCCTTCCAGCTAAGGTCCTGAAGCGCATTTTCCCGCCTCTCGTCACCGGCCCTACTGTCCTGCTTATTGGCGCTTCCCTCATCACTTCCGGCTTTCAGGACTGGGCTGGTGGTTCTGGTTCCTGCCAGGCGCGTCCTGATTCCGGTCCGTATATGCTGTGTCCAGAGGTCGGTGCTCCAATGGCTGCTCCATGGGGCTCTGCTCAGTTTATTGGACTTGGCTTCCTCGTCTTCCTGACCATCATCCTCTGTGAACGCTTCGGCTCGCCCATCATGAAGAGCACCGCCGTCATCTGGGGTCTCCTTGTCGGCTGCATCGTCGCCGCGGCCTGTGGATACTTCGATCGCTCTGGCATTGACGCCGCTCCTGGTGGTAGCTTTATCTGGGTGCACACATTCAAGCTGCAACTGTACGGGCCGCTAGTGCTTCCCTTGCTGGCCGTTTATATTGTCCTGGCTATGGAGGCCATTGGTGACATTACCGCTACATGCGATGTCTCGCGCCTCGAAGTGGACGGGCCAACGTTCGACAGCAGGATTCAGGGTGGTATTTTGGCAGACGGCTTGAACGGTATCATGGCCGGCCTCGCTACCATCACACCCATGTCCGTTTTCGCGCAGAATAACGGTGTCATCGCTCTGACGAGATGTGCCAACCGCAAGGCTGGTTATGCCGCTGTCTTCTGGCTCATCCTCATGGGTATCGTTGCCAAATTTGCCGCTGCGCTGGTCGCCATCCCCAGCCCTGTGCTCGGCGGTATGACCACCTTTCTCTTTTCTGCCGTCGCCACCTCCGGTATCCGCATCATCTCCACCATCCCCTTCACCCGCCGCAACAGGTTTATCCTGACCGCCGCTCTGGCCCCTGGTCTGGGCGCAACTCTCGTTCCCACTTGGGTAAGTGCAATCATCTCGGCTCCTGACCTCTCAAGACCAGCCGTGCTAATTCCATCGTGTAGTTCTCCTATGTCTTCACCTACAACGGTCCGAACCACGCCCTTCTCGGGTTCTTCAACGCTATCGAGCTCGTCATGGAGACCGGTTTCGCCGTTGCTGGCTTCCTGGCTCTCATCCTGAACCTTGTCCTACCCGAGGAGATCGAGGATGAAGAGATTCCAGAACTCACAGCCAACCACGTGGATGACGCTGATGATCGGGAGGAGTGGAATCGCATCAACAAGGGCTCTAAGGCAGCGGAGGACGGCATTGCCGATGAGTCCAAGGCCTAGGGCCCGGCTTTCACATGTTTTGGGCGGACTTGACTTACATGTTTGCGGCGATTGTTGCGTGCTGTTTGGATTTTGGAAGCGCAAAAGCAGCAAATTTCCTTTATTTGACGACATTTTAACAGGTTTTACTGTGATACCCTGAACGAAGATCTCTAGTGGAGACACGATACGAACACTGGTGCTTCCGAATTACGATGCGGGACGATCCATCTGTCACATTCCCGTGCACCTTTTCATTTCCCTGTCTTTCTCTGAAGCTACACGTAGGCGCGATCAACGCGAGGGCCGTAGTACCATTTCACCCTTGTTACGCATCGCGAGTAGGGCATCTTCGGTGAGCTTACGCTTCGCACGTACAGCGGCGTCTCGAGCCTCGCACTCCTGCTCCAGGCGCTGTGCCTCAGTGCGCATCTCTCGACGGGCGTCCTTGAACTTACCGACCAGCTCGGCGAATCGGTCGAGGAACCAATCTCCAGCATCCTCCAACTCGCGCTCTGTGAGCGTGGAGAAGAACTCGCTCTGGTCTGCTTCCGACCGTTGCCTCACAGCTTCCAACTTCACCGGCAGAGGCACTTCGCCACGTCCCTGTACCCGGTAGCCAAAGCCGAAGTCATGCCCAAAAGGATCGAGCTTGAATCCGGGTTCGCGATTGGGATCTTTCTCCAGTGGAAGTGCCTTCAGTTCCAGATAGGACATCGTACGTAGCTGCCCATCGGAATAATCTAGCTGATCACTCGTGTGATGCTGCCCTACCGGTTCTGGAACCATCTCTGGTTCTGACTCTGGCTCTGGCTTTGGCTTTGGTTGATTACTCCGTCTGGTGGCGTGCAGGCGCTTGGCAGGTCGGCCTCGCGCCTCAGCAACCGCATCACGCACCGTCAATGGATTCTTTGGAGGGGGCGTGGGACTGCGTTCTACCTGAAGTCTAGGCGAATCGTAGGTATATCGTGGACCCAGCGGAGATCCTGCTTCTGTAACATTTGCATGAGAGTGCAGGCCGTGAGGATAGGCTGGCTGGCGCTGCTCCTCAGCCACCTGCTCCTCTTCGCCAGCCAGAGATGGGTTGCCTGATGTTGTCGTAGGATAAGACTCGATATATCCGAAGTGCTCCTCAAGTCTCCTCTCGAGCTCAGGGTTCGGTGCAAAAAGCGGAAAAAGAGGCTGAACGTCAGTCGTCAGCAGGCAATAGGACGATCATTCCATCGCTCCTCACTCACTTGTTGCTGAGTCGGACTGTCCTGCAATCCCACGTTCCAGCTTCTAGACACTGTCGAGTCATCATCTACGTTACTGCTGTCTGTCTCAAGTAGGGCACTCCTCTTCACAGGGACCTGCACACCAGCTGTTGGGAAGTAGTGTTGACGGGTCTGTTTAATGGCCTTGGAGGGTGGAGGCTGCATTTTAAGATCCTGATAGCCTCCTGAGTGATGTGTCTTTGGAGGACTCACATCTCCCAGCTCGTCGTTATAGCCCCTGACGAACTTCGTCATGCGACCACTCATCTTGTAGGTATACCCTGTCGGGTCTGAATCAGACTCGATGGTTGGGGGGGTAGAGATGGGAAGAAAGCACTAGCGGTAAGCACCAGCGGTGTAAGATCAAGCGTCGTAGCGCGCGTGAGCCATCTTGGAATCACGTAGGTTCACCTCGCTGTCTTTCGCGTCGATCAATGCCTGAGGCTTCTCCTCTCAAGCTCGCTTCGACCTGGTGTAGTTGAATGTGTGGCTGAAAGTAGAAGGCACGCGAGCGGAAGTTAGATGTAGATTAGATTAGATAGATACCTACAAGGGTGGCTCATGACGTATGACAGCAGCCGAAACATTGTGCCCAAGGTCCACCTATCTATCCACCCATCTGGCCACCCTAGATCGCTCGCGACGAAAGCAGAGAATCCGGTAGGTGATAATCTGTGCCATTGAAAGTAGAGTGCCAGAAGTCCCCGATCCAGGAACCTGTCAGGCATGGAACAAGATGCTAGCCATTCGAGGGCTGCATCAGCAGCACATCTCCTGGCATTGCCGAACGAAGTAAGCTAGACCGTGGGTGAGGGACGACAGGCATACTGATGCTGAGGGGTTGAAGTAGATCCTACTCTCAATATTCAACATCCTACCTACGCGGGAGCTCGTCGCCTTGCCATCGACATGCAAGCACTTCCACTCCCTCATCCTGAGGCTGATCCAGCATCGCCTACACGTAGCGGCCGGCTTGCACGGCCACACCCTCTACCTCGAGTGCTATCCACCCGCAGCTAGCCTTACGGCCTCGCACATCTTCTGCACCGCCCTTGGCACCGACGGCCTCGACGAGATCCTGTCTGATATCCACGGTGACACCTACACCGGCCAGCTACGCCGGCTAGGTGCTGTATACTCGCGTTTTAGGCCGCAGCGCAGGGAGCCGGACAAGGTTTGGAGTCCGCAAGGCAAATCCACCGGCAACGGACCTGGCTCGAGGTCGTGGAATGGGGCTGAGCACGGTGGGGCAGTCGTCGAGGGACCGACAGTGGACCCGGCCGACGACGTCGTCACGACCACGGTGACGGTCGATACGAATGCTCTGTTCTGTCAACTCTCCACCTCAGCCTTTCTCGGCAAGCGAGAGGCCACCAGGGGCCTGCTCGCATTCATCCAGGAGATCAGCGACGGCACCATCCGCGTCTGGCGCAACTGGCTGGCCGATCAATGCGAAAGTAGGACCTTCAGTGGCGGGCAGAAGGTATCCGTGCACCATGGCGAGACACGAGACAGACACAATAAGCGAGAGGGAGGTGATGGGACTGCAGACAATGCAGACGAGAAGGATCCGAAGACTGACCCTAGCATATTGTGGATCAATACGCGAAACGAAGATGTAGGAGTCAAGTTTCGAGTGCTGGAAAGGAAGGTAAGGGGCAGCGATATGCCTCTCCTTTTCGAAAGCGATATCGATCTCGCTGTAAGCTACCTTGTAGAGTACGAGGGTGAGCTTTGTTCATATTGCCTAGTAGTGTTCTGTTTGCGAATGTAAGCTGACCGGGTCGCAGAGATTCTCATCCGAACAAGCCGCCTGTTACTTAAGCTTGAAGATGCTGAAATGCAGATCAACAGCCATTCCAAAAGGGCGATGGTATTCGGTTCTATCATTAAAAGTGTACATTGAGCCTTAGGCCGTCGTGGCTATGATACACGTTCACTACAACTCATCCCGGTTTGCGGCCTTGATATTCAGTACACTAGAAAACCTCCCCAGGTGGGAATTGGTTGCTTGTACCTACGTAGATCCCAGACCTTCTTTGGTGATGGGTTTGAGAACCGGTGGCCTGATCAGTCTTCTGCAGAGGTCCGCCCGAGGCAGAACACTGCATTCAAGGGTACCTCACCGGATAGACTATCATGCATAGAGCATGAAGCCGTGGGCGGCGAAGCTCAGAAGCAGAAACCGCAAGGCTAGTAGAATGATGGAGATGTAGCATTACACATACACTTTGATGGTGTAGGCTCGCAGGAAATGTCTTCATACCAACACGCCGATGTATTCTGCTTTGGGGCCTGCCAAGTTCTCAAGCTGGGGCCATTGCACAATGAACCTATCGACCAGATGCTTGAGAATCCTCCCAGAGAGACTCAACTTCTTCACACGTGCCCAAGATTCGATGTAGATGGATCTCAGCCTGCCCCTGGTGCCACAGCCGCTAGCGTTGAAGAATCTGAGCATGATGGATACCACGACCATGATGGTGGCAGTGGCGGGTCCGTTGCACAAGATGACATCCGGTAGGTCCCTGGTAGGTTTTCCGGCGGGTATCTCCACAGCAGCATGGCCCAGCAGTACATGCCAACAAGCAGAGGCACATCTCAAGCTTGATAAAGGCGCAGTCAGGAGGGACTGGTGGATCTGCCGTGCGCGTGGGACCGTCACCACTTCGTAGCTAGCCTCGGTCGAGTCAGCGGTGTTGCTCTCGGACGACTTGGTCTCGTTCGTTGTCGTCGATGGGTCCTGCTTGGAGAGGGCGGAGACCATGTGCTCGAAGTCCATGGCGCGTGCGGGACTGATGGCGTCGCCCTCGCTCACGACCCAGGTGCGATGGTCGTAGTCAGCCCACGCCAGCCGACGCGCCGGATCCTCGTCCGTGACCGCCCGTTCCAGCATGGATAGCATTTCGGCTGTGTGGCCTCCAGAGCCTAGGATGATCATCAGGTGTGTCGGCTCGTGAGGGTTCTGCCGGCCATGACGGATCGGCTTGCTGCGCCTGTAACGCAGGACGAGGTGCAGTCGCAGTGCCGCAAGTGCAGCGCCGATTACCACCAGGGTGAAGATCACGGTGACGAAGCCCATTGTATCGATCGTGAAGTACGAGGGGCAGGTGGATTGAGGATGTTACCTATGGTGATTCACGCAAGTTTCGAACGCAACTTTTTGAACACGTTACATGTGGGATCCTCAAGCCTTCGGAATGGTTTACCAGTATTTCGCGACGGCAGCGGCTTGGAAGGGGTTACAAGGAGCATTCATTGTCGGCACGGATGAGTTTTGGGAATGGACGTGTTGGTAGATAAATATTCAACTCTTGGTTGTCATGATGGCTTGTGCATACTTGACTTCCCACGTTTGTAGGGGTTAGAGTCGTGCATGCAGATGTATACTCTCAGTATATCTGCTAGTACGGCTGCAGCTGGGAATCTGATAGACAAAATACCGAAGTCTTGCCAAGTCTGTCTATCATACATTCGACACTATAAAACTCTCAAGCATTCGACTTTCCCTGTTCCTGATGAGGATGCGAAATAAGAGATCTCGAAAACAACGCTCGTTTCGGGTTAGCATCGGAATTGGCATCACGATGACCTAGAAGTTGTGCTTGCTTGGGGACTTTAAAAACGTAATGGTTACACGCGAAAGTTCCGCTCACTCTAAACGGCCAGGTACGTTGGGAGGAGGGAATACATGTTGAGAGGAGAGCATGCATGCCTGTCTTCGTGATTCATGCCAATGTCTGTCAAGAGAATAGGGAAGCTGGTGTAGACCTCAAGTAGGGTCCGCCAGAGATACCTATCTGTAGGGAGCTAACGACATGAAGTTCTGGAGGACAATCCAGCAGTTCCATCTAAAGCCCTCTAATTGAGCTGCGGACGAAGTACAGATTTACGATGATGTACAGCAAGTCTTATAACCGTCACTGATTTATAGACAAGAACTACGTACCTAGGTAGGTACAGCTGCAAAGTCGTATTGCTAATGTCGACGACTACGTGACGACATAGAAGCGGTCGAGAGTTGGAACCTTCTCAAGATCAATGGATATCCCATGGATGACGGTGGCAGCAGCAGAGTACCGACCACCGCCCACCCAGCAAACATCACACTGACCACTCACACACGTGTGTATTATGGTAGATCCATTGGAGGAGATCGGACTACCTCCATACTTGCACGGGCGGAGTTTGAAGTGCATCGTATACATTGTCGTGTCCCTCTGCTTAGTAAATCAAGGATGATCTCGGAGACCAGCAGACTGGAGGTCATGCTCAAGTGTTCACAATACCGACCGTACCTATCCTGATCATCTGCCAAGTAGGTACCGAAAGTAACTCTACGGACACTTGTGTCTCAGAGGGGGGTATTGTTGCAGTCTAGATGAAGACGATACACATCCGTGTCGATGGGTTGAATTGCCTTGCCTTGTCTTGCCCTGCCCTGCCCTGCCCTGCCCTGCCCTGCCCTGACCTCACCCAAGCAAAGTAAAGCAACGGCAATGGCAAGCAGCCAAAGCCAGAGAACTCATCACGTAGACGACAAATTGCGTGATGAGGAAACTTTTGCACGCTACGACTGTATTCGGTCATCAGGCGGGACGGCCAGCTGCAGTCATGTCGCTGAGGCCGTCATGCTAATGCCAGATATGCTGCCCTTGCACCCTGTCCTTGCTCTTGTGCTTGCCCTTGACATTGATGTGGACATGGGGAGTGGATATCGAAGTGGGCATAGATGCAGTCCGGCTGGCTCGTTTCACATTGTGGTCTCTCACTGCTCTCAAGTACTCTAGCGGGCTCTGCTGCATGTGATACAGTTCGAGCTGGACAGAGAATGAGTAGGTAATCAATGCAGCCACGCACGGGAGCGTGCAATCGCCGTGTGATTGGTGGGCGTTATGCTACAGCGTTTCCAAAAAGAAGCGAAACGTAGTGGCACGATTGGGCGGGTTGGGGTGGAAATGGAGCCCCAAACGGATGGAGGGGCAGAGTGGGAGACCATCACCAGTAATGAAAGACGCTGGACCTGCTTGCCCAGACCGGCCTGGTGTCAGACGGCGCCGCTACAGGCTAAAGTGACGGGAGTAGAATCTAGTAGATACCTACCTACTTACTGTACATAGAGTACCTCATGCTATCGCCTGCTAAAGCCCTGCTAAAGGGCCATTACGGAGCGCAGCCTCTGACACACCCGACACCTCGCACGCCTTCTCCGGACTGCCTACATGCGTGATTGAAAATCAGTGCCCCCCCTCTTCGCCATTATTACCACTACCGCACACGCTACCGCAACCAGCGCCGCTTTTACGCTGGCTATTACTGCCACTCTGCTCCTCCACCCCAACTGCGTCTGCACAATCACCCGTCGTCTCCCTGTACAGCCATCCGCGCCGCCAGGGCCTGTGCCGCCGCCCTCACTCCCTCAATCCCTCGAGTGTGAAGCCGCCTTCGGCCTCGCTGTGCCTCGTGTGCACTTTTCTCATATCCGTCTTCTCACTTACCTACCCACCTTCTGCGCAACCTCGCCTCTTGTCCTGTCCCGTCCTGTCCTTGCGTTGCGACCGCTGCCCACCACACCCACCTCTATACTGCCTCTTGACCGTCTGGCTACAGTCGATTCTCCAGCTTCTACAATCCGATCACCGCGCCCCCTCAGACTGGGGAAGAAGTCGCCATGTCGTACACCAACCAGCAGAGGGCGCCCAATGTCTCGCGCTACCTCGCCAACCTCAACCAGATCCCTTCCGCGCAGGAAATGGGTGGCCAAGATTTCATAGACGACCCTTCTATGGACCCTATGGCCAACCTGGACTTCTTCGACTTCGATTCCTTCAACCCGGAACTGCTCGATAGTGTCTCTCCGAACCTCTCTTCTACCCGCCAGCAGCATCAGCCGAGCAAGTCTCGCGACAGCGAAGATACCTCTATAGATTGTACGTCACAAGCCGCTCTAATCTCAGTGCGCAGCAAGACTTGCTCATGATAGCGTTACTAACCTACCCTTCCAGCTCCAAACAACTTCCCCCAGGGTTTCCCCAACTTCCCCGACTACGGGCCTGCACAATCCCACATTCAACCCTACAGCACCCAGACCTATACCGCCGCCCCATCACCAACTCAGCCCACCACTGGCGACAAACGTAAGGCCGGTATTGCCCAGGTTACATCCACTGCAGAGCTTGAGGAGGGTTCGCGCCTGGCTGCTGAAGAGGACAAACGCCGCCGCAACACAGCTGCTTCTGCCCGCTTCAGGGTCAAGAAGAAGCAACGCGAACAGGCTCTCGAGAAGCAAGCTAAGGACATGAGCGACAAGGTCACCGAGCTGGAGAACAAGGTTCAAAAGCTCGAGATGGAAAACAAGTGGCTAAGGGAGCTTATAACTGACAAGAAGGACTTGACTGGTGCCAGTCGACCAACAACAAACCAGCAGGAAATAGAGGTGACTGAATCCGCTTCCAAGACAAGTCCTGAGGAGCCCAAGGATGGTGTCGGCACTCAGCCTGAGGAGGTTTCCGCGTGATCCTACGCTTTTTGCTTTCATGCTCTTGTTTTTTGCCAGTTTTGCTTTCACTTTCCTCTTAGAACGATGTCAACGGCGACACGAAAGTTTCCTTGTTTTGGTGGCTCATGCCTCATAATGGAGTGATCTGGGGAAGCCACGAATGAGTTGTACTCCCCATTTTCAGGGCCAAGATACGAACCTCATTCTACACCTCACGTTGTATATAAAAGCAATTCCATTACCGATCAACATTCGGTCTCATTTTGGATTTCTGGCTTTCAGATCTCATTGATGCACACCAATGCCAACTCCCTATCTGAGACGGACTGGCTTGGGCCAATGATGATGTGTTTGGGTCCATGACCATTGGCCGACGGAGCGTCTTTTGGCTTACAGCTGAAAGGTATCACACAGTACTGGGTCCTAATCTAAACCCTTAGAAGCCTCACTTGAGACACCTGCCAAATATCTTCAACACCTAAAGCTTCGCCTTAGTCACAGAACCCACCCGCCGCCCTTTGGCGTAGGGATGCAGATCCCCTCTCACCACTAGGTGGTCTATCTCTGCCGTCGAAACATATTGCGGTGCACATTGCGAGATGTCGGTGATGCCAACCAGCGCCATCGCGGTCTCCAGTTCTGTCTTGAGGATGTCAGTCAGATGTTCGACGCCCTCACGGCCGTAGTTGTTGGCGTATAGGAACGGTCGGCCTAAGCCCACCGCAGTGGCACCCAGGCAGAGGCACTTCAACACGTCAGCCCCTCGCCGGATCCCACTGTCCACCAGCACCTCCAGCCGTGAGAAGATATCCGGGCAGTTCATCTGGCACTCGAGCAACGTCAAGACAGGCGGTGACGACGTGTCCAAGTTGCGACCGCCGTGGTTCGACAGCAGCACGCCGTCCATACCGGCATCTGCACATAGCTTCACATCCTGCCACGCCTGAATTCCTTTGACCACTATCCGCCCGGGCCAGTGCTGTCGCAGCCACGCCAGCTCCGTCCATACGAAGTTCGGCGCAATGTACCCGCCCATCAACCTCCCCATGCCTCCTCCGCGCCGGTCGTTGGACGCCTGCGCGCCAGACATGGGCGACGACAGGCTCTCGTCCGCCTTTACACGCTCATCGGCCTCGCGCTTGCCGGGTACAGGGGCGTCGACGGTGACGAAGACGGCGCTGACACCCAATGCCCAGACTTTACGCAGCAGCGTCTCGGACTTGCTGCGGTCCTTATTGACGTACAGCTGAAAGTAGAAAGGGTGCTTCTTGTCGTGAGGCACGCTCGCCATGATCTCCTCGATCGGGAAGCTCGCATTGGTCGAGATGCACTGCGGCACCCGATTCGCCACACACCCACCTGCGATCCCCTTCTCGCCGTCCGGGTGTGCCATGCGTGCCATCGCCGCCGGGCTGACGAACACCGGCAATCCAGCCTGCTGACCGAGAATCTGCGTGCCCGTCTCCACCCGCCCGACGTCCCTCATCAGGCGCGGCCGGAAGGTGATGCGTCGGAAGAAGTCGCTGTTGGCCTCGCGCGTCACACAGTCAGTGTCGGCGCTCGAGTAGAACGCCCACGTCTTTGCGCTGACAGTCCGCTCGGCAATGTCCTGGAAGTCCTGTGCGTTGATCACCGTGTCCAATGGAGGCTTCTCGTCCAGCTTCAATTCCGTCGTCGCACCAGGCGGCGGCCGCGCCCACTCGTCCGTGATTGTCCTCTTGTCGACCTCGCCAATCAGTCGAGAGGCGTCGAGGTTGGACGACAGCACGTTTGGTGCATGAATGCCGTTGTAACTGCTCGATGCATCACGTCCCGCGTGCCTCCAGATGATCTCGCCGCCTCCAGGGTGTTGCGGCGCAAACGCGGTCATGTCCCACACCTTGCCATCTACCACTATCCAACAGTCTTCCCGGCTGTTGTGTTGGGATATCTCATCCACGGAAATCTGTCTCGCACCAGACATGACGTGCAAGCTTGGGTCTCTAAACTTCTGATCTATCTTTCAATGTTGTTATCTTTGGCGATGAGTGACTGCGGTTTCCGTTATGATCATCGATGGTGACCCCACGTAAGATATTGTCCCACTGCCTTTCCTGTATCGTTGGCTTCGGCTATTGATATCCAAAAGTTGTGGCAATCGACGGCCTTCGCTTCGTGGTATTGTTCTCCCGAGATAACGGATGTACTTAAGTAAGCGGGCATTTTCGTTCGCGCTGATATGGTGGCATTGTCCATTTGGCTGGCAGGTCAGAGTTCTACCTCATCAATGACGACACCTTAGCTTGTAAAGGTTCGATAACAACATCATCACTCTAACAAAGTATAGGCCACTGGGTAGGATTTCGATCTTCTGGGAGTGAAGCACAGTCGTGAGAGGTGCAATTCTCGGTATACACGCAATCATATGCCTTTTGAGCATTTCTTGCATTTATATTGATGTGAGTTATATATTCAATTTATATTTATTATTATGCTGCAGAAGATATGAGAACATTGCTCGGGTTTTCCTGCAAATCACTAGCCTCAAGGCTCAGCCTTAGTGTGCTTCCAATCAATTTTCGGTTTCCTTTTCCGACAAACTAGGACCCGACACATCCTTCGTGTGGCCCACGACATCAAATTGAAGATGTAGCATGTGCAAACATGGCTTGTACAATTGCACTACCTTTTGCGCTGCATTTGGGTTTGCATAACAAGCCCGGGCTTGAGAGCAGGTTAAGTTCCAGTAGCATTGATGATCTGTCCCAATGATCCACCCATAATGAAGCCAGTTTGGCGATTTCTCTCTAGAACAAGTCATCCTAATTCAACCTCATGTAGACAAAATGGCTCATCATATTGATTGTGATTTGCATCCGAAGCACATACGACCATACCACGTTGAGAACAGAGGGTCCCGTCTGCTCCCCTGAACTTAAGCAACGTAGGGGACGACTAGTAGTACCGTGGGTGACCAGGTGCGAATCCCGTCTGTTGTATGTTTTTGTTTTTGCCTTTTTGCCCTAGTGATTCAATGATTGGAGATACTGGCAGTGAGTTGGTACCATGTTCGCTGGAAGGTCCACGGTGAAAGATTGTGGGCGTCGAGACCACATCAGCCGATACGGGAGTGACGAGTACAGGGCTTGAAGCTGTGGCTCTATCGGTTGATGATAAGCATCGTAGGGCGTAAGATGGTAGTCCAGTCACTTCAGCCTGAACGATGGGGCTCGATGAGCTGGAACAGGTCCGCTTTCTGCCGACTGGATCGCATTCCCAACCAAAGTGACATTTTAGTCGAATATTATATCTAGCAGGAGAGAGTCGACTCGTTGGATGACCTGGTAAAGCGGACAGGGCAGCTTGCACAGTGGGTGAAGAGGCGCTTGTTGCACTTGTCGAATTGAGCTGCTGGGTAATGAAATGCTGAAGCTCGTAAGTTTGATGGGAATACTGTAACGGAGTCGATGTGCTGGCCACATGTAGACTGCCTCTCCGTTTTCTCTCTTCCTTAGCTCTTGTGTCTAAGATGGCACCACCAGGAACATAGATCATTCCGCTTGCCCGGATAGTACCAGAGTGATCCAGCTGTTGCACCTGCCTCTGCCGCTGATCTGGCTGCCTTGGCTGTGTTGTTAACCAGTGCGAATTGTTAGAAAGTTTAGACGATGAGTGACAGTGATCAGCCTTGAGAAGTTGTAGGAGTTGGCCACTTTCCATAGTTGTTGCTTCTGTCTTTACAGAAAGACTAGCTCTTCTTGCTAGCCAAATGGTAATCACAAATGCTGCAACTATACCAATCGCGAGGACGCCAATGACGATGCCAATGACAACTCTGGCATCGTTTGATCCGTAACCCATCTGGAGGAGACGTTTGACACTTTGATAAAATCTTCAAATTGTATAAGTACGTGTCATCTTCCAGAACTTCTCAGCAACTGTGGGCCGAACTTTGATGTGGTCGGTATTGAAACATGGCAGATCCAAGTGACTACGGGGACAAGAGGTCTTATCTGGCGGAGTCTTCATGTTAACGGAACAGCATTCATCGAGCTGAAGGTATTTCCTGCAGTGGCCTGCAGTCAAACTGCGTGACATGGCTTTGGCCAGCAAGAACATCTCTGTGGTAGTGGATCATCCAGTAAGCCAAGAACGAAGATCATTAGACAGGTCCCAAGATAGTAATACAACACTTAGAGCGGAGCCTTTCTGTAAGATGGACATGGGCAACGCCTCAATCCTTGACGCACAGATCGTGCCATGGAGAGCGCTATTTTGCTGCTCGTAGTAATGATATCGGGCCGTGCATTCAGGGCTGAAGTCCAATTTCATTCCAAACGAGCGCTGCAGTTGCTGCGCCCATATCGACCGTCAAGTGGGGGACGAGTGCGTTCCTTTAAGCAGCTTTATTGTACGAACGCTCGGATTGCGTGCGACAATTTCTAAGGAGTCGAGGGTTCGCCATGCCTGTGCTATGTGCAACAACCTTCATCGCGTAATCGATTCTGTTCCCATGAAAGATCGAGGCCGTCGTTGACTTGCTTGCAGTTTCCGCCTCACGCATACCTAGTAATTAGGTAATATGGAAGTCAAGGGCAGCGTCTCGTGTAAGTATGACATAGCTATCACGTGATCGTGTCTAATTGCTCTCGCCTTGCTCGAAAGCTTAGAAAATTTGGCGATCCTGTTCACAAGATGGGATCTCCTCTCTTGCATATATCCAACACATTTCAACACCTCTTGTTCGTCGCATTGTCTGTAACTGCCTGATCCATCTCTCTGTCAGTTCACACGGCGCAATGAGCGACGAACTGTTCGACGTCTTCGACGACAACGCCGTGTCCTCGCGCCAGTCAAAGAAAGACAAGAGAAGCAAGAAACGAAGCGCCAATGGCGACCCCAAATCAGATGCCGACCTACAAATGCTTGATGCGCAAGAAGTGAGCGAAGAAGTTTCAAAACCTGTTGAGACGAATCAAAACGGCGCACAGGACGATCGCGATAACAAACGACAAAGGCGGGAAGATGAGCCGGATCCCGTAGTGACAGATAACTTCGAGACTGAACAGTCGCGAGAGGTCGCAGCTGCCGCCGGTCTCCAGGCCCAAAAGGACGGTAATGCTGTCGTGCTTTCGCACCAGGTGCGACATCAAGTCAGCTTGCCTCCAGACTACAACTACACCAATATCGCAGATCACAAACGACCCGAGAATCCCGCGAGAACATGGCCATTCGCACTTGATCCTTTCCAAGAGTTGTCCGTGATCTCTATCGAGCGCAATGAGTCTGTTCTTGTTTCTGCACACACATCAGCTGGCAAAACAGTCGTCGCAGAATATGCGATCGCACAATGTCTGAGAAATAACCAAAGGGTCATATACACTTCGCCCATCAAGGCGCTGTCCAACCAGAAATTTCGTGAATTCACCGCTGAATTTGGCGATGTTGGCCTCATGACGGGAGACGTTACAATCAACCCTACCGCGACCTGCCTCGTCATGACTACAGAAATTTTGCGATCTATGCTGTACCGTGGTTCCGAGATCATGCGCGAGGTAGCATGGGTGATATTTGATGAGGTCCATTACCTACGAGACAAGTCCCGTGGTGTAGTATGGGAAGAGACAATCATCCTTCTTCCAGACAAAGTTCGATACGTCTTTCTCAGTGCTACGATTCCCAACGCCATGCAATTCGCTGAATGGATCGTCAAGACTCACCACCAACCATGTCACGTCATCTATACAGACTTTCGTCCTACGCCGCTCCAACACTACTTCTTTCCAGCTGGTGCAGATGGCATTCATCTCATTGTCGATGAGAAGGGTACCTTCCGTGAGGACAATTTCAACAAAGCTATGGTTTCGATCGCCGAGAAAGCTGGAGATGATGGATCCGATCCACTAGCCAAGAGGAAAGGAAAAGGAAAAGACAAGAAGACCAACAAAGGAGGGAAGAGAGATGGTCCCTCTGATATTTACAAGATTGTTAAGATGATCATGATGAAGAACTACAATCCTGTGATTGTGTTCTCTTTCTCCAAGCGGGAGTGTGAAAACTACGCTCTGCAGATGGCGCAGCTCGCATTTAATGACGACAGCGAGAAAGCCATGGTGCAAAAGGTCTTTGATTCCGCCATCGCAATGCTGTCGGATGACGACAAGCAGTTGCCACAGATTCAGCATATCCTTCCTCTTCTTCGCAGAGGCATTGGAATTCACCATTCTGGTTTACTCCCTATCCTGAAGGAGACAATCGAAATCCTATTCCAGGAGGGATTGATTAAAGTTCTTTTTGCTACTGAGACTTTTTCAATCGGGTTAAACATGCCAGCCAAGACCGTTGTCTTCACATCGGTCCGAAAATTCGATGGCGTAACTCAACGATGGGTGACTCCATCTGAGTTTATCCAAATGTCTGGGCGTGCTGGTCGACGAGGTCTCGACGATCGAGGAATTGTGATCATGATGATTGACGAGAAAATGGAACCTGATGTTGCCAAAGACATTGTTCGCGGCGAACAGGATAAGCTGAATAGTGCTTTCCATTTGGGGTACAACATGGTTCTAAACCTCATGAGAGTCGAAGGCATCAGTCCCGAATTCATGCTCGAGAGGTGCTTTTTCCAATTCCAGAATGCGACCAGTGTCGCTGGGCTTGAGAAGAGACTTGCAGAGCTCGAGGACCAACGAAGCTCAATGGTCGTCGAGGCCGAAGAAGAGATCAAGGAGTATTATGATCTCAGACAGAACCTCGAAAACTACGCTAAGCAAATGAAGGCGGTAGTCACGCACCCTCAGTATCTACTAAAATTCCTCCAGAACGGCAGACTCGTCAGAATCAAGCACAAAGATGCGGATTTCGGTTGGGGTGCCGTCGTCAATTTTGTCAAGGTCAAGGCTGGCCGCAACCAAAAGGATGAGGATATTCCAGTTGGTTCGAGTGTCATAGTAGATGTACTCCTGAATGTTGCGGCGGATGTCAATGTACCTGCACCAAGCAAACAGGGCACCCAAAGCACAGATTTACCGCCAGGCGTCCGACCACCAGAGCCCGGAGAGAAAAGTAAGATGGAAGTGGTGTCCGTCATGAACGGCACAATCGATTCCGTGGGTCACCTAAGGGTGTTCCTACCCCACGAGCTCAAATCCCAAGACCAGAAAAACACCGTTCGCAAGTCTCTGGAAGAAGTTGCCAGACGATTCCCCGATGGAATTGCGATTCTCGACCCCGTTGAGAACATGGGTATCGTCGATGAGGAGTTTAAGCGTCTACTTAGAAAGATCGAAGTGCTCGAACACAGACTTCTGAACAGTCCAATGCATAAGGATGAACGCCTGCCTCAAATATATGATCAATATGCTGCCAAGGTCGAGATAGGCCAAGAGATCAAGGCAGTACGCAAGAAGATTACCGAGGCGTTGTCAGTGTTACAGCTCGATGAGCTCAAGAACCGTAAGCGTGTTCTGCGAAGGCTAGGTTTCGTCAATGAGGCAGATGTCGTCCAGTTGAAGGCTCGTGTGGCTTGCGAGATTTCAACCGGTGACGAGCTTGTCCTGTCTGAGCTTCTATTCAACCGATTTTTCAACGAGCTCACACCCGAGCAATGTGCGGCTGCCTTGTCTTGCTTCATTTTCGAAGAGAAGTCCAACGAGGCACCCCAGCTGAAAGACGAGTTGGCGAAGCCATTCCGCGAGATTCAAGCACAGGCTCGTCAAGTTGCGAAGGTCAGCATGGAGTGTAAGGTGCTTGTCAACGAGGACGAGTATTTACATACTTTCAAATATGAGCTCATGGAGGTTGTCTATGCATGGTGCCATGGAGCTAGCTTTGCGACTATCTGGTATGTGTATGCTTTGAGCTTGACAACCAGGACTACTACTGATGATTTTCATAGCAAAATGACCGATGTCTACGAAGGATCACTTATTCGTCTCTTCCGCCGTCTTGAAGAGCTACTGCGGCAGGTAGCGCAGGCGTCGAAGGTCATGGGAAGCGAAGAATTGGAGAAAAAGTTCGAAGAAGCGCTCACGAAGGTCAGAAGGGATATCGTTGCTGCGCAAAGTCTGTACCTCTAGATGGTATGCACTATGTGCGCATGCGTTTCAACGACTTGATATCTTATGGCGGATTTGTTTGGACTTAGGGGTAAGTATGTTGGTGGTGTCTCTTCTAGATCTAATTCCTCACCAAGTCGCAACGTGGGAGCCGAAGGGCAGATCCGTCGTTCACCCTTCATTGAATAATCTCCCTTTGGACCCCAATGGGCGCGACTTGGGCCATGTCGAGGTCGATAGCTTTCCTTTCCTTGTTCACCTTCCTTGCTCGTATATTGGCATGCTGGTGTGAATTGCAGTTTTAGTCGTGAGTCTGTCGTCTATACCCGGCCTTAAGCGGCCAGTACCTCGTACCTCCTAGAGGTAGCTGCACTGCATAGGTAGGTAGTCGAAGTATGGAACCGCCAAGAAAAGGTTTCGTCGCCTACTGCTATGCTCCCGCTGCTATATAGGCTCTATGACTACCTGCGTTGATTAGAGTCTTGCGCCGTGTGATAGGACGAGGCATACTCTTAATATGTCGTAAAGACGTTGATGGTACTCCCAGCTACGCTGCGGCCTAGCCGGTCTGACTCTAAATCTGCCAGTCAACAGCCAGCACATGGGCCTTTCGGTTCGAAGATGGTTTGGATTTATCGAGACCAGTCTCCGGTCTCGCGATCTAGAGGTAGGATCACTTATGTCTATGTGCGTGATTGGCACTTTCGTTTCTCTACAAGGAGAAGAAGAAGAAGAAGGCAACATACGCTCAGGCCTTTGCGATTGGAGGTCTAGCATCTGAGGAACGGCATAAATTGCATCATAACTGCTAGCACACAGGTGGGTGTGGGACGATTGACTAGGCGAGAATGAAAATCCCAAGGCTGCACTGGACACTGGTCCTGCAACCTAGGCATTCTTGGGTGCTCCAAACTCTTTTGATTATTGGTCGCATAGTGTACAGTGGTTATAACCTGGCGATGGCTGGTAATCATGGCTTCATGTCTCTTCAATTTGGCGCTAACTTGTAGGGTGTGACAGCTGACATTGCCGTGAAGACAGATTTATCTCCAGGTGAGGAGGACTGAAGCCAATGTTGGGCTTTGTGAACCGCAGATGCTGCAAGTAGTCTCAAAGCGGAGACCTTAGTCCGAGTGAAGTGGTAGTATCCTACACTCCCAGCCCACGAGCTTCGCTTTCTGACCAGAACACGACAAGTCTCCAGACTTTCTTAATCATCACCTCGGCCTCCTCCTCCAGCACATCCCTGAGTAAATCAACGACTTCCTTGGCATTCTTCTTCTCCTTCAGCGCATCCATGATGGCATCTACCAGGAAATCCTCCTGCACACCGAGATACTCCACCACTTTCTTTACGACAAATGGCTTGATCTCGTGGTCCAGTACTGGAGTGGTAAGGAAGTTCCATTTGACATGATAGTCGAACAACTCATCTTGGGTGGTCGGAATTTCGGCTGCCAATTGAGCACGGATTTGAGCACGTTCTTCATCAGACAGATCTTGGTCTTTAAAGTTAACGGGTTCGGTGGAAGGATCAAGCGGCTTCAGTTCAGGACGTCTGTTGGCACCAGACATCGCAGCATCTTCTTCATCCTCGAGAAGGTTTTCGACACTCTGAAGACCTTTCCTGCCAGCCCCAGTGCCACGCCGCTCTTCGGCTTGGGCTTTTGATTTTGCAGCAACAGAGCCAAGTGAGAGTTTGAACCCGCCGGCAGTTGGTCCGGATTTAATGTCGTTAGCCGCACCGTTGACTGGCCCGTTGGCCTTGCCCTTCTGTTGGTCTTCATCTCTTGAGAAACTTTCATTCTCCCGCCTCTCAGCTTCCCGATCATGTTCGTCAGCCTTGGCCTCACGCTCTCTGAACATCGCACGCCTACGCAAGTATGCGAAGCGATCGTTGTAATACTCATCGCGCTTGGATTTCTCCTCCTCCGCATCATCCCAGTTCTTGAGTCGACGAGCCATGCTTTCTTTCGATCGCTGTTCATCTTTCTTTTCATCCTCGTCTCTCTTTTGTTCCCGCTCCATTGCCTGTCGCCGTGTGCGTTCCCTATTAATGACACGACGCTCGGCGTCCTTGTACAGTTTCTCCAGTTCTTCGTCTTTTCGGGTTTGACGCCGGCGCTCTATCTCGTTATCCGAGCATGAGTCTTCCTCTTCTGATTGAGTGAAAGGTTGACTCATGGTTCCGTTGGAACCAGCGACAAATGATACCCCATTCGCATATTCATTTGGAATTTGAACGCCTCGGTAACCGCGTGGGCCAGCAGGCGCATTTAAGACACCACTCTTAGGCGCAACTGGAATGCCATTGACGCCAGCAGCAGGCCCTGACGGCGCTCCAGAAGGAGGAGGTGATGCCAACCTGCTACGAATGTTCCCATTGGTGCGACGCTCTGCAGCTTCCATTTGCTCCTCACGCTCCAATCGCTCACGATCCCGACGATTCGACCTGTCTCGGAAGGCTTTGATCTCTTCAGCCACCTGCGCCCTTTGTTCTGTAGGGATATCGGCAAGTTCATCTTCAAGAGTCAGCGGAATGGTAATGACTTCTGTGCCATCCCGTTCTGCCTGTTGTTGAGAGGCTTGGAGAGTGTCGGCTATTGTCGCAGCATCAGTAGCAGTATCGCCAGAGTGGGCACCATTCGCATCAGGCGCTTCAATGCTGGCCAACTTGGTGAGACACGAGCGAAGATCTTGCCTGCAGCTATCAATTCGGAACTGTCGTGTTTCATCAGTTTCCTTTCGCTTCCGTTTCCACTCTTCAATGTAGTCCTTGCTTTGTGGATCGACCACAACATTCAAACGTTGCCTCTTAGGTTCGCCATCGTCGTCTTTAACTGGAACTCCATTCATGATGACTGGCACCTCGACCCCTACAGCATCACTGAAGATTTCATCTGCAGCTTCCAGACTATCGACATCTTCGAACTCGGCGAAGCCGAATCTACACTTCTCACCTTGTGCATCGGTGCATCTTGTCCAACGTCTAAGCTTGCCGGCTGTACGAAGGATAGCCGTTATGTCGTCGTCTCCTGGTGTTCCTGGAATCAAGCCTCCAACAAATATCGTGCGCATAACTTCCTCCCTTGTGGGAGGCTGCAATGCCAACATAGTTTCTCGCAGAGCTTGGCGGTCACGCTCGAGGTTCCTTCCTCCGCCCCTTTCTTCAGCTCCCAAGCCTAAGCGGCTGTTTCTGCCCATTGATTCATTATTGCCTCCTCTCTCTGCCCGATTTCCACGATCGCTGTCTCTACCTCCCGCAAGCCTGTCCAAAGGCGAGTCGTGTTTGGTACTGTCGACGCCCAGTCTTATAACCGGGGCATTAAAGTTGATATGCGGCATGTTAGGGGGTGGTTGGAACTGTGAGGGTAATGCGCCGGTTGGCGACTGCGCGGGCATGGTCATTCCGGGAGGGGCGTCCATATTGTTAGGGAATCTGGCTGGGCCACCAGGTGGCATCCCTCCGTATTGATGTGGTTGTTGACCGTATGCGCCAGGAGGCGGACCGTAGTTATACGCCATACTGGTTGTTGTCGTTTCCGGTTTGAAGAATACAGCAGGCAAACTATGAGGCAACCGATTTAGCCAGCGTGAGCAAGATTTCTGTCACAGATCCGACCCATCAAGGCGTAACACAGCTATCCGAGTCAATGCAGTATCTGAGCGCTGTTAAGAGAACTGCTAATGTCATAGGATTCGATCCGACTTGTATTTGGCGACTCGGGGAAATTGAAGATGCGCGAACGTCGCATATGCGCTCGCCGCAGAACCTCAAAGATTCGAGAAGCTTTGGCCCTTCTTAACATAGCAGCGAACGCCTTGTATGGCCTGAGGCATCCAACCTTATTACTTCTCTCGTTCAGATGGGAGACGCTTTCTCGCCGCGGGAGTCTTGGCGCATGCCATACTGACAATGGTCACGTCTACGGCCTTGCCATCCGAATGACTTCATTTCGTCGATTGCTTCTTCACGGGCTCTTCTAATGATATGCTGAGCATTGCTTAAGCGGTTCCTTTCCAAGGCCGTCATGGAAATCTTACGCGCCAGCGAAGTGCTTGCACGCTCTTCGCTTCTGTTCCCCTCTGTCTCTCCTGCGTGCCGTGCCCAGCAAGCCTGGCAGAGAGCCACGAGATGTCGACCGCAAACACACTCCGCTCAATGGCAACTCCAATGTCATAGAGCTTTTTCCGCCACCACATTCAAATGGAACAACAAGCCGGAGCCTTCAAAAGAGCCGGTCGATGTCAGCCAACAGGACATGGGTTCGTTCCTGGACGAGAAACTTGACTTCCTCAAACCTGCTGCCACAGACAAACGTCGGCAAACATCACATTCCGGCAGAGCACAGAACAAAAAGGCCTCAAGCCTTGATGACATCTACGATCTTGTCGGTTCCAATCGCTCCCGCCAGGGGAACTTGACAGATTTTGGAAAGTTTGTCGACTTGCTCCTCCCCACAGATGCCCAAGGACAAAGGAACGGCGTTTCCAATGGCATAACCGACCCCAATGTACCCGCCTCGCCTCCTACGCTTACGCCCTCACCATTGAAGCTTGGCCCGAGTGTTGGCAGGACCGTTAGTGTGGAGTCGATCCGAGGCTTTGACGTTGGCAGAGCGTTCAGGCAAATGGAGATGAATTGCAACAGGAATGGCGTTAAGAGGCATGCCATGAAACAGAGGTTCCATGAGAGACCAGGACTGAAGAGAAAGCGTCTACACAGCGAAAGATGGAGACGGAGGTTTAAGGAGGGATTTAGAGAGACAGTGAAGATGGTGCAAAAGATGAGGAAGCAGGGATGGTAAATGCTACCACAGCCCTGATTGGCATGACCCAACATGGTGTGCAGATGTCGTCGTTTGGACAGTCGATCCTCCACAGTTGCGGGTGCTCAGCTGCATCAAGCCCCAGGATACGATACGTTAGCCACTGGCTTGTCAGCTGCGTGTCGGTCGTGACTGAAGATGAGACTCGAGAAGAGATTCACTCTGTATTATTGTATATCATATTCAACACTTTCGCAACCTGACCCCTTGTACATAGTGTGTCTAGGTAAGCGGTAATACCACCAGTTGTATGAAAACAGTGGCATGTAGTATCGTGCCGGATAACAAACCTTACACATTACCTAGCCAATTCCTCTCATCCAGGCCTGTTTCAGCTTTCAGCTTGACCCGATCCGACAGATTTGCCTATTACAAGATCTTGATCATTTGATGCCATTCGGTGGAATATATTGGAATGCTTTGCAACCTGCATTTCGGATTCTCTTCTTCAATTTACTGTCGAGATGGCAAAAGCTGAGAACTTTCCTGTCGAGTGTCGGGTAATATCGAGGATCAGGCTTCGTCTCGCATCCGTATAGAAATGGCAGCTTCTAGTAGACAGGACGCTCCACGTTAGCCTTCTCTTCAGTCAAATTTATACTTTGAGGCCCTCCTATCACTATCTACTGAGGACGACAACGGACATTGCTGGGATTTGCCTATATCGACTGGCTTCCATCCGGAAGAGCGAGAGACTACAAGTGCCTTCATACCATTGTCTAAAAGTCCCATCAAGCTCCAGTCGGTTGCGTCCTTCTCAAGATCCACGTCGTCTGGCCGGCAGGCATCTCACTCTCCCATCATATGCAATTTCCCTCCAGTTCTAACGGATGATCCTTGCCAAAAATAGGGCACCGTTCGCAGAATGTAGCGCTGTCTTGCGCAGAATGTGCCCATCTGGACAACCCAGTAGCCATGGTGGCAGGATGGCACTTTCCTGCTTATACCGGACTGTGGTTACAACTTCCGTTAATGACGAGACTAGCGCTAACGTTGGAGGTGATCCCCTCTCACCCTCAACACGGCTTGAGTATGGCGGCCAAGAAGTCTAGGGGCTTTCAATCTTTACGAGAGTAAATATCGTACAACCCACTTATGCTTCAAATTCCAACAAGAAGATTAGTCCTGATGTGTGACTCTTATCAGCACAAGCTTGCGGAAGTGAGCACACACGTTACATTGAAAGCGCATCACGAGTGTGATAACGACCGTCTGTCTTGTCTTCTGTCCCTCTGCTGCTCCTGCATAGCTGAGTTAAGATTTCTGTAGTGGCATGTTAGTCGAAGAGACATTGAAGATAGGTTAAAGATGAGACTTGTGATTTCAGTGTCAAGATGAGTAGGAAAATCAAATTGCAGGGTCTAGATACAAATGACTGATCTTGGTTTCGCCACCGAAGTGGTTACTCGTCCACATCACCGCGTAGAGGTGTCAGTCGTCGATGTGGCCCCCCCAAACAAACAAAGAAACAAAAGCAAGCAAACCCAGACCCAAAAAGCAAAAAAGCAGACCCAAAAAGAAACAAAAAGAAAAGCAAACCCAAACGCCAGAACGCCGAACTCCGAACGCCAGAACTCCAGAAAAGCAAAGGGAGGGTTCCAAAAAAAAGGCTAGACAACAATGCCCAGCTGGAGCATACCCAACCTGCAATATTCCCGGACAAACTCCGGGTCTAATGCAGGCTGCATATCCCCATAGAAAGAGGGATGTCGGGGATCGTTCGGGAAAATCAATTCCCTAGGAGCCTCCGGCGCCTCCTCCTTCTCCTCCTCCGCTGAGCTGCAGGCGCAGCGACAGACGAGGGACCGGACAAAGTCACGGGCCCTGCGGGTCCAGGACCTGCGAGGAGCTTCGCTACCGGCTGAGGAACTCATCTCGGTAACGGGAAATGGAAGAAAAAAAAGTGTCTCGATGGGATAATGGATAAAAAATCTTGAGTCTGTGAGACGGTGAACTGCGGGCAGTGCAAAAGCAATTCGCGGTGGAAAGTCAGAGCTCAAGATGACTTGAGGAGAAAAGAGAGGAGGAGAGTGGGGTTGGGAAGGGCATATATATATGCGACGAGAAGACCGCCAGATCAACATCTCTGATCAAGCAATTCAGACGATGGTGAGGGCAGTGATGGTCTGATCCAGCAGATGAGGCGGATATGCAACTTATATCATCGGATTGGCCAGTTCAGTGCGGGGAAGTTCAGTCTCCACTGTAGAGTTGGGAGAGCTCGAGATGCGACGACGTGAGAGCTATGGGCCGCTCTTCTCGGCGCATTCAACTAGATATCTTTCGTCTGCCACCCCGAAGCAAAATGCCAAGTAGGTACTCAATTGAGCCTAAGTGCCGTCGTTGGTCTATTCGGCCTGTCATTGTCGATTCAGCAGTAGTGAAGCCGGTCAAGAGGACAACGCGATGGTTGGGTGCGTTGGGTCAGTGCCGCGCCCGCAGCGATTGTGGTGGCTCCGTCACCTGAGTTGATTTTCCAACCAATACGAGCAGATCCGATTTGTCTTGCATGATACGAGAGCTATGACAGCTGTTCTCAACTGTTGAGCGCGGTGAACAGCTCGTGTCGGCTGGTGGTCTGAGAGTGAGTGCGATGGTGGGTGTGATGGTGAGGACGAGCGCGAATGTGAGAGTTTCCGGCTTAGCGTCGAGGTTGATCTGGTGGAGCTTTGGTCGTCGTCCAGCTCGAGAAGTGAAGAGCGTGGGCAGAAAAGGACACGTCAATTAGACTGCTCGAAGTCCGCAGAGGTCATTGCAATTCCTGGCCTTCAGCCCTCTTCAGCCCTTTCCCTTCGGTCGGATCTATTCTTCATCCGACCTGCTCGTTGCTCCCTCCAGGAGCGCAACCTCCTCTCGTCCTCTCGTGCCTACCCGTGGCCGCCTTCAAGTTGGTCGTACGGTTCTTCTTCCGTAAATCTTCTTCAATTCTCTTCAACAGTAGGTAAGTGACTACCCATGTTTTCAATAAGGCGCCTGCTTGGCAAAGGTTTGGGCGGTGGATGTGTCTTCTCACAACAACAAGATGCTGTGCCTACTTCTTTCCTGAGCTTCTGCCAGTTGCACCTACGTCCTGCACGTCTAAGTTGAGGTAATACGTAAAATCCGTCTTGCGTCGCTCATAATGCCAGAAGGTACCTACATAGGATATATACCTACCCAGGTGCTGGTTGTTGTTGCTTCCTGTCACTCACACCTGTTGTTAACTCGCCTGAAAGAAACAGCTACGCCTACCTATGGACATCGTTCATCGACATTGCTCATCGACTTCAGACGGGCCATTGTTTTGACGTTTCTGTTAAGAGATGGTGAGAAAGCGAGAACACTTGATGTTGAAATAAACTACATCAAGTGCAAGGGTCTAGATGCACCGTTGATCCTGTGGCGCAATGGGCTTGGCAAACGCTGATGCAGTCTCCATCACATCATGATCATGCCTGCCCACCTGGGCGTGTCCTGTCCAGCGTCTCCAGCCCTTGGCACTTGGAACGCATCTGCTGCACGGCACTTCCCGCTCAGCCCCGATCGTGGAGCCACGGAGGAGATACCTACCTAATAGGAATCTGGTAATGCGGTACCTCCGTAATATACTGTCACAGGTAGTACCTAAGGTAGTGCCTTTTCTATTGCAGTGACATTCCCTGTATCTAGTGAGTAGCAGCGCTGCTCCTCAGGCGAACATGCCCATTGCCTTTCTGAGTCGTGTGTAACCGCCTCCTCCTTCTCAATGCCTATCTGTATCCGGTGTCGATACCCTATCGGCCAGTTGTACACCACATACAGCAAGGCGGACGACAAGGCCCTCGGCAAAGGTGTGCGCTTGACTCAATGCCCTCGATGCAAGAAGTTTGCGGACAAGTATGTCGAGCATGACTTTGTCGTCTTGTTCATAGACCTCGTCCTCATCAAGCCGCAAGTGAGTCTCAGAGGATTTCCTCTTCCCTGCTTCGGAGCGGCCGATGCAACTTGGAGCAATGCATTGATCTACTCGACGTTATATTGCGTGGCGCTGATGCTTGCACTCATACAGGTATACAGACACCTGCTGTTCAACAGACTAGGTAGGGAAGATGATCGTCTAGATGTAGGTCTACACCTATATAACTCCGTGTTACGCTGTGCGTCGCTCTGAAACGCTTTCAGCCCTCGATCATACGCCTCGCCGTTCTGCTTCTGATGTTTGATGTCTATCTTACATGGGCACGGATCGAGAAAGCATCGCCTGCCCTCCCAGCTACAGCAGGCATTGCGCCATATACATCATCAACGCTCTCGAATGATGAGACGAATGCGCCGATGCACGGTAATTTCAGCCTCACAAGCAACGGTACCACCTTTCACACGGTCGCTGACCTGCCAACCGGCAACAAAGGCGTTCTACTATCGTCCCAGCCGATACTGCTTCAATACGTATTCTTCCTCGCCCTCTGTGCTGCAGAAACCTTATTCTTCCACCTGCCCATTAGGACGCTATGCAGCCTGTCGCCACGCCTTCCACCACCGGTACGCAGGGCGTACGACTGGTTCATCCCCTACTACCCCCACCCAGCACTGATCAGCACAAGCTTGCTGGTATCCAGCTTCACAAAACTCTTTCCACTCCTACTGCTCATCTGGAGATACGACCTTCCAAGCTCTGCAAGCGCTGTGAGTTGGGCTGTCATCATCAACAACGTCGCAGCGCTGGAGATACTACTGAACTGCGGGTACGTCAGGGCCATTGCTCTGGCTGGACTGGGCGCCGTGTGTAGAGCTGGCGTGGGTTGGGTAGGTTCTGCCCTTGACACCCCATATCGCTCCCCCTGTCTACGGACTAACCAGATCAATACAGTGTACGTTGCGAGCAGTCGGGATAGCTGGGGGCGTGGCAGCAGCTGGGGTTGTGGAGACTGGCGATCTAATCGAGCTTTGGAGACGAGTCACAGAGCATGCAGGTGTTGCATAGAGTTCATCCTGCATTAGGTGCTTCTGCACACAGTAGAAGACAGCCGCAGATGATCAAGAGTCAAGTATTTGTTCGACGCATACATGTAGTTTGCTACCTCTTTGCACGTCATTCAGTACCAGCTTGTCTGCTCTCGAAGCACCATGACCTGGGTCACTTATGTGCACCTCCCCGCCAGGCCATGTATGGCGCCCAAGTGGTGACAAGGTATTGTACAGCAATACTCCACACGATGAAAATTCCCAACCCGGTATTGTAACGCCATATGCTCCCTGCTCATTCTCACAAACAACGTTGTTCAGATTTGGCCGCTTTGGACGTGTTGGCGCAGATCGATGCGCTCCGGCACGATGAGAGGGTGCCACTGGGCGAGGAAGGTGATTGCTAGGTACAAGGTCAGCATGCTCCAAGGAACACAGACCGCTTGTCTCAGGGTCACGGGGTAGGGGAGTCGTCGTCGCCCTGCATTGGCAACTTCCAATTCAACATACCCCACATCAACCAACAGCTCCAAGCCGAGAGTATGAGGCTCGATCGCCAGACACTGTAAGCGATTGTTAGACCGTGTAGAGTGTTGATGATGACGTGTGACATCGGAAGCCGGATTGCTCACGTCTGTGTCTCGCCCTTGGGACTAGCAAACCACGACACTGCCGAGAAGACGGCAACGACGATGATGCTGATGATGACGCTCCAGCTGCGATGTAGGTTAGCACTGAAGTGAGAGATCGCTCATGGAGGTCTATGTAGTGGTCGCGCGCACCCGTTCGCCATGGCTGTTGATATTGTTCCAATTGCTGCTATCGAGTATTCGCGTCGGATTGTTTGAATGGAGAGAATCCTCTTTTGACGTAGATAGGCCGAAAGCTGCTTCGAAGTTGCTTGCTCGCCTGCTGGGCTGTACCGAAAAACGCCAAGATGTATAGGTGATTGGAAGCTCAGACCACCTGTCTCGACCTCTCTAGCATATCATGCTCTAGACAAGCCATGGTGGGTATTTTTTATTGTCAGTTCAAGTCTTCCATACCATTTGACCAATATATAAGATCGCTAGGCACACCGTCAACATGTGGCAGATCTTCTGCCGTATAGGCGAACAACAACGACATTGGTGGCTTGGATCGACCTAGGTTAACTGGTTCACTGCAACCAGTATAGCGCCACATTGATGGTTGACACGCTGCTTAGTTGTTAGTATGAGAGTAGTGGTTGCACTGTTATAACGTGACCCTGTGTTTTATCTCGGACACTGTGGTCTTGCCATTCTCGTATTCATCGATCGTATGCACGCACTGGTGCCGGTGTTCAATGTTTTTCCACGAGAGGGCATCCTAGCTTGTGCGCACCCTTGCTGAACTTTATAATAATCTACGTTACTGACGCAAATCCCCCTTCTGATCAGAGAATTTGTCTACGCTGGTGGTACACAGTCTTGCAAGAACCGAGAACATGGCAGACCTGGCTCGGTGCTGCACCGCAAAACAATGTGCCTGGGTACTCGCAGTGGTCAATACCCAAACCCTAACCCTGCCTACATATTGCCATCCTTCAAAGAGCCGTCTCATCAGACACAACCGATGTGCCAAACTTGCCTACATGCATTAGAATTCATTCGTTGACAACCAAGAGCTGTAAACCACCATGAGTCTGACATGCCCAGCAGCGAAAGCAAATCTCACCTCGGTTCTTCCGGTCCTGCGATTGTGTAGCTTAGGAAAGAGAATGCGGGTTGCCATGAAGTTGCAGATGGTTAGCTTTCGACATATACATGACTGTAAAAGGGTACGAGAACTCGCTGCACATTCATGTTGAGCATCGGTTGTGGTTGATACGCATCATATATGTGCAAACGACGTGTCTCTTTGCCAAAGAAACCGCTCTCGACCCGAGTGGAACGACTACGAAACCCTGACCGAGGTTATACATACTTGTCAAATACTCGACGAGTTAATAAGTGCCTACCTACTTTGTGTACTGATGAATGGCCAAGTCAAGTGGTAGGTTATTCGACGGCAGGACGGTATGTTTAGCAACCTGAAATAGATCGCTCTGCCAGGACATAATATGCTGCCTGAGGCATCCACAAACGCCAAACTTCGTGCTTTCCAAATTCGGTCCCTGTGAAACCCGTCGAAGGTAACTATATCTCCAAGGTATAGATGCCCGTTCCACAGTCATCCGATAATGGCAGCGGCAGGTCATCCGATGGATGGTACCAAAACCTTCACAACTCCAAATGGGGTATGGAGAATCACAACGCGCAAACGGCCGATCCTGAAAGCCGAGCCAATTGAAGAATTGTCGAATGCGATCGGGATACCGATACCCGAAATGATATTCGGCAACAACACTGTCGCAATTACCCATGTCAAGACCGGCTGGACGCTGGAATTCAATGCCAAGGATGCTCTGGATCGTGTCTCGAAAACGGAGGAAGGCATGTTGCAAGTCGCCGTCGCAGAGGAATGGAAGAAGGACAGACAGTATGATGAGAACATCAAGCAGATCGTAAGACCTTTCGACTGGAGCTACAGTACCGATTACAAAGGGACAACACACAAGGGTGATGCAGCGGGAGATTGGCAAAATACGGACCAAACTGCGTATCCTATACGGACAGACCTTCTCAGCAGACAAGATCCCATCCTCTTCTTTGATGCTGTGGACTTGTATGAAGACGAGCTAGCGGACAACGGCATTGCGCTTCTGAGTATCAAGATCAGAGTCATGCCTGACCGACTACTGCTTCTCAGTCGTTTCTACTTGCGGCTTGATGGTGTTGTTGTGAGGGTGAGGGATACCAGGGTCTACATTGAGCATGACTCGAACACCGTCATCCGCCAGTATACCGCCAAAGAGGGAAAATATCAGGACGTTACGCAGAAGCTCAGAAGTCGGCGAGAGAACGCACCGGAAGCTCTCCGTGACTCGAACGTGATTGCCCCTTTACTTGATGTGCAAGAAGATAAAACCGAGGTCTACGCAATCAGCTGAAGCTTGTATGCACTGGTTTCAGATTGATGAATGTACTATCTTGAGGCCTTTTTTTTCTCTCAGCCTTCTGCAACAAGCACTTCAGTACTCAGCACCTGCCCAAACGATAGAATAGAGCCAATGCCCGGCAAGGAACCAATTCAAGCAACAGTCGATGAACTCTGCAATCTGACAACATGGCTAGGATCTCATATTGAACGATAAAATTACGACTTTTCATTACCTCCCACCCACAAACGCCTTGAAGCCACTCGAACATGCAGGGGATATAATGCAGCGCTAAGACCGGAAAAATTCTGAATGGCGTTCAAAGGTTTCCCCTCTTTTCCTGCTCACGTTCGATTGCCTCGAACAGACTTTTGAAATTGCCAGCGCCGAAACCGCCGAAATTGTTGCGCTGGATAATCTCAATGAAAACCGTCGGCCGGTCCATCAGGGGTTTGGTGAAAAGCTGCAGCAGATACCCGCCCTCGTCAAAGTCAATGAGAATGTTCAAACTTTGGATGGTCTCAAAGCTCTCATTCAGCTTCATACCGGCTGCCTGCAGCCTTTTCCTCATAGCTGTGTAGTACGTCTCTGGTACACTGATGAACTCGACGCCTCTCGCACGCAGATTCGTAACGGCGTCGATGATGTTGTGTGTTCGTAAGGCGATGTGCTGAACACCGGGGCCATTGTAGAAGTCGACATACTCCTCTATCTGGCTCTTCTTCTTGCCAAGAGCTGGCTCGTTGATTGGCATCTTGACCACTTCGTTTGGTGAGCTCATCACCACGGACTTGAGTGCAGAGAACTCGGTGGAGATGTCCTTGTCATCCACCGACCAGAAGCGGTGGAATCCGAGACAACGTTCGTAGAAATCACAAGCCTCGTCCATCTGCTGCCAGTCCTGATTGCCTACGCAGTGATCGACGGCCTCCAGCTCGATCGACGGCAGGAATTTGTTGACAGGGTCGGTGCCGGAAATGGCGCGGTATCCTGGCAGGAATGCGCCAGTATATGTCCTTCTGTTGATGAATGTGTGTGTCGTATCGCCATACGTCCGGATGCTCGCTGTCATGACTTCACCCTCGTCCGAGCTTTCGACCGATGGAGCTGCGACTGATTGGGCACCATTGCGGATTGCGTTTTCGTAAACCGCTTCAACATTATCAACCTCGAAGGCGACATCCTTTACGGCATCGCCGTGCTTGTCGAGGTGGTCCTGGATATCGTCGAGCATCTTCTGCATCTTCAGTGGTACATCCTTGGTTGTCGTCTGACGGCTTGAAGACCTGATAGGTGATGTGAAAACGAAGCGAACGCCATTGTTCTGTACGACATGGCTTGCAACATATCGCGACCCTGTTTCGAGACCCTTGATGGCAACGTGCTCAAAGCCCATGCGGGCAACGTAATATGAGGCGACCTGTTTGGCGTTGCCAACATACCAAGTCACATGGTCATAGCCGCGATAATTGATATGCTGCTTTGGCGTCTGCACAGAAGCAGCTGAGCCATAGTCGGAAGAGCCCTGATAGAGAGGGACTTCCTCGCCAGTGGGCGTGATAACAGTCTGGACTAAAGCGCCTGGAGCCATGATGTATGGAGCGTATGGAGCGTAATCGATTGTGGTTTGGACAGCCAAAAACTATCTTGGTGAAGAAGCGCCAGAAGGTTTATAGAAGGGAAAGAGACGATTGATGAAGGCGCAGGATCAGACCTACCTTCTACCATTGCTGTCTTGCAATGCCTGCCGCTACGAACTTACCGCTTTCGAGAGCAAGGATCGTGACGCACTCGTCTGATATTAGACACATTGGCAGCTTTCTGCTGGTGAGTAAGAGGGAGATGCACGAAGATCCGTTGGTTTGCGCTTCCAAGCGCTGCACGTGTGGAATCCTGCCGTTGAGGCGACACAATCCGAGCAAAAGTCGCCTGTCAGCGTCGCAGTTGCTATCTCTCAGCCGATTCGTATGTCCAATCACCGTTCCCACTGCTTCGGGTGTCGCCGATTCAGACTTGTACCGCCCCGCTTTTCACTTACTCACCAGGATAAACCGAGGGTGCCTTCGGCTTAACCTCCTTAAGCCGAGAGCGTCAGACGCCGATACGCATTCTGCAAGATGGAATACATAGTTACTGATATCGGCATGATTGGCCTTGAGACAAAAGCAATGATGGTGTGCCTGTGTCTGAGATGATAAAGGGTTGCAGACGTTGATGTCGAGAGAGACAGAAAACGCACATTGATTTCTCCTCCAAGTGAAGATCAACCCCCACGCGGCATTGGACAAACATGGGACCGTACGAGAAAGCAGCGCCAAATCTGTCGAAGGCGGACTCCATGGTACTTGCCCAGGTGTTCGATCCCGAGAGTGCACCTGCCAGAGCAGAAGTCATCATCGACCCTTACCTAGCGTCAGACCGGCACATTCAAGACCCTCAGCTTTTTGCCAGTCTTCGAGCGCGAGAGAAGAAAGCCATCCTATTGATCGAGGGATGCGAAAAGTCTGGCAATGCCACGCAGGAACACCGCCATTCAACCTATCAGCAAGCGCTGTCGATCCTCGACACCTTGATCTCTGAGTATCCCAACTATGCGTCTGCGCGCAACAATCGTGCACAGCTCAGACGCTGGCGATATGGCGATCGCAACACCCTATGCCAGCAACGTGGGGCCATCGTAGAGGAGAGGAGTCAGGCGGCTGCTGAGTCTGTGCAAGACCTTCGTGAGGCCATTTCGCTTGCTTCGCCACCGTCGCCTAATGAAGCCGTGTCTCCCGCACAGGGCCAACTTCTCGGCCAGGCCTACACTCAGCTTGCCGCACTGTATTATGCTGCTTCGAAAGACCTCGGTGCGCGTGATTTTGATGTTGCGAGTCCAATCATCCAGCACCGGGATCGAGAAGCCTTAGAAGAGGAAGGGTCGCGCAACTTCTATCTTGGGGGCTTGTATGGAAACGAGGTTGCTAAGGCCCTGGCTGTCCACACAAATCCCCACGCCAAACTCTGTGGCAGTATTGTGAAGGAAGCTATGAAGAAGGAGTTTGCGATGGTTTGATCCAGCCTACCGCGACTTTGACAATCTCCAATCTGTAGTGACGGCCTCTTCACCTGTTCGCTACAGCACGAGTTCGTGACAGAATTCTCTGAGCAACTCGCATGATAAAACTTTCATGGTTCACTATTAAGTGAAATGAGACTGCGTGGCAGCTATGACTTGTACCATAAAGCTTTGGCTAGACTTTGGTGTCTGCATTTAATTACATCATATGGCTATGAAACTTGAGACCCATGGCGCCCTTGCACCAGAGATCATCATCTTGTGGAGTTTAAAGTTAGCGTTCTCCATCTCTGTTCCTTTGAAAGGTGAAACTAGACCCCACAGCACAGCTCCATCCTGGTTCGATTGGATATCCTCAACTGGCATGTGCATGTATTAGGTTGTGTGGATGTGGCTCCTCTGGTTGGGAACTCCATGCTCATTTTCTGAAGCTGCTATCCGCGTTGAAAAACCCGGCAGAGCCAACCAGGCAACAAGACAGCTACTTCCTAACCACATGGAAAGGTGGAGCACTGTCAAATCGTTCTTGGAGCGCCTGGGTCAACTGTGTCTGTGAGAGGCGACGCAAACGCTGGCAGACCTTGTTGTGGAATGACGTGTAATCTCGCTTTACGAAGAGCCTACGATTGACCGGCTCAGATCTGTTGTTCCACTCATTCACAGACGGTGGAGTTGGCTTGGAGCAGTGGTTGATGTCTCGGTGACCGCATCGGCATAATGGGCTTGCAATGGCGACTTTTGCAGCCCTGACGCGTGTCTCTCGCTTGGAACCATGGGCGCTAGAACGATGGAGTAGTTTGGACGACTCCTTGTGTCTCTGACCCGCAGTCCCAACACCTAACTCTTGAGTCTTCTGTCGTTTGGACGGAGGAGTGTCCTCAGTCAAGTCAATAACAGCTGGCGACGATTGACTAATAATGGGTTTCGCCTGCCGCTTGCGCGCTACTGTGGCCTGATTCTTGAGCGTAGCCAGTCTTGACCCGGCCATGATCTTGCCGAATACCAAGTTTGTTCGTTGAGAGGCAGGCGTATCAGCTAGTGCTGAGTTATAGAAGGAGGTTTAGGTTGTGACAGCGCCATCAGAGACAGCGAAGGAGGTAGAAGTGGTTGTCGTGAGGTAGGTTAGCGAGATGTCGGAAGGGTAGACTATTAGCCATGTAACGTTGAACTTGAAGGCAATGAATGCTCGTGCTTTCCATATTGTTCACCTGAACTCGTGACATCGGCAAACCTGGCATAGCAAAATCGGAAGAGTGGCCTACTCGAGTCTTTGCAGCATGTGCATCAGAGCAATGAATGAGACAAATCAGTGGTAGTGCCCTATTCACAACTAAGCCCGACCCTCAAGCCCTAGTTCCATCGGACGCCAAACATTCTTCCCTGCCACCGCTGGTCCATTTTCGCATCGGCATTTTCCAAATAATGCCTCTGGTGACCAGGGACATCCAGCGACAATGTTCGGTATTCGAAATCGTGCTCTCCTGGCTTCTTGACCATATGGAGATTGACAGTTCCCTTATTGGTGGGACCTTCGACATAGAAATGCATATGAAGATGTTCAAGACCAGCCCTATCTGTCTCCAACCTCGAAGCAATTGTCCTGTTTCTAGCCCATCTACTGAAGCTCGGCTCGCCATAAGCACTGATCTCGCTCTTGGTATGGATGCCGTTCCCAGCAAGTAGCTCTTGACACACGGGGTCTTTGCGGATACGATCGGCGGTTCGGTTGAACAGAGCCGTCTTGCTGTCTGTTGAGAAAACTTCTAGCCATAATACAGTCGCAACACCTCCAGTGACAGCGAGTCCAACCAGAACAATACCAAGGTTGAAGGATTGCTGAGTAGTGCGGGCAGCTTTCTCTGAAAAAGAAAGGTTTTTCCAAGGGATTTGGCCAGTGTCGTTGACTACTGTGACGGCGCGACGACGAGATGGCCCTGTCGCGTTCGGTATTGAAGAAGTGGATGCCAGGCGAGTATGATGGTAAGGAGCGAGGTTCAAAACTAAGGGCAGCGTTTGAAGTCTTGATGATCTCAAGGCTAGTGAGCCGGGCAGATGCTGTAGCATCATCATGTTGCTTTTGGAGACCATATTCCCTTGATAGCGCTCTTAAAATTGAAACCACGAGACAAAGGATCACCGTCGTAAATGCAGACTGGAGCTCCAAGTGAAGCTTGCATAGGTCTGCACGGGATGATGGCTAGCCATATTGAGCCTCGGCTTCAGTCTCGTGCTTGCTACTTACGTAAGTAGCCAAGAACCTTCTTACCATCATCACCTGTCAAACAGATTGTGAAACAAAGTCTATCCTGCACAACAAGGACTAATTGTTACTAGCACGTCCAATATGATCGTGAGACATGCATAGCGATACACGTGTGAGGGCTGAACGCGTTTGTAAAAGTGAAGATGGCATCCAGGGAGCTCTTCCGTTTGCTGAATATCATCGACCAGAGAGACATCGGACTAGGCAAAGAAGATGTCTTGACCCTATTCGACACCCCTGAAAAGAGGCACTCAACAGAGCAATGGATGCGTCAGCACCTTGGCAATGAGACGCTATTGACGAGGGAAGAGCTCAGGTAGTACGTGTGTTTAAAGGCTGCTTTCTACACACTGTCCCAGCGCTGATATCTGAACAATGCAGCCTCAACAATGAGGACTTCGATCGAACTCTGCCACAATCATCTGGACAACTTGTCACGGAAGCCGATTTGAAAGCTGCTATACTATCGCTCGAGACCGGCACAGCCGCCATTGAGCAGCAGACGAGACGGCTTGAAGGACAAAAGCAAGCACTCAGACAGCTGCAACAATCCGTATCTCGTGACAGTCCTAGTCAAGTCGATCGCACGCAGCGTATCATTCGAGAGAAGGCCCAGCTAGATCTTGAAGTCAGCGAGCTTTCACAAGACCTACAGGACCGCATACAAGCCTCCACCAAGCAGGTTGGCACGAGCTTACAAACGTGGTCTTCAAATGTCGATAGACTACTCGGAAAGGACGATCGGCTATTAGACGGCCTTGACCAGCTGATATCCAAAATCACGGAAGATGGCACTTCCACACTCTCCAATACGTTGTCCTTGAGCAACATCGATCGACTTTGCGACGTTCTGGTGGACACGTCGAGGCTCGAAGTGCAGAACCGAGTTGACGATGTCTATCGCACAGCCTTGGCTTCTGACGCTGAGGACCGAGATCGGCACCAGATCACAGAGGACGACGTGTCGATGGAGATATCCACCCTGCGCGCTGAGCTAGCCGAATTGACACACGAGATCCCCTCCCTGGTGACTCTTGTCGTCGACAGCCGGTACCGAAACCCCCTACACCGCGAGCTCTCAGCAAGCTATTCGAGGGCGACAGGTGAAAGGTCGGAATGGTCGACATATCTACTCTCTACCATCAAGTACCTCACCAGCCGCTTAGACGTGGTCGGTTCACGCTGCGCTGGACTCGTAGCGCATCGCAATGCGCTGCAGTTGATCTCGTATCACTGCCAACTAGAGCTGGATGCTCTTCACCTGCAAGCTAAACAGGACTCGACAGCGCGCCGACCCTTTCCACAATCGCCAGCAAAGGATTCGAAAAGGGGACTGCGACCGTTGATGCTCCTCAGCCGAGCGCAGGAAGGACAGGATCCAGCCATCTCTCTGCTTCGGCAGTTTGATATCAAGGACGTTGACACCGACAGCGAGGCCACACTCCTTCGTAGCCTAGGGATGGCTATGGCAGAGCGCAGAGAGCAGCAACAGGTTTCCGCGGACAGCGCAGAGGACTCAATCACGAGGGCGCTTTCGGATATGATGGCCAAGGGCGGAAGAGACGCGGACGACCTCACGGAAGCCGTGCTTGCCTACTCCACGTCCGCTACGTTTCATCCTATGGACGACACGGTACAAAGAAGGTTGGAATCGTTGGAAGACAGTACGCAGAGGCTTGGGGCCTCAATTCGGACCTTGGATATGGAGGCTGTTATGGGCAGGGCTAGAGGGTATCGAAACCAGTTGAGGTAACATGGCTTGGGATGCCAGTCAATCAGTGGTCAGGAGGTTGCTTCAAATTAAAGTAACTATGCATCCGTACTGAACGGACCAAACCAGTAACATTCAACAGAAGCAGCAGTGTAGAGACTGGTCTGCGGTATCTATAACCATCAAAGATCTGGTTTAAAACCCGGACGCCCAATCATTTCACGTCATGATGGCTAGATAATCAGCAAGCATAACACGTGCAAAGTTCGAAAAGAAGGAGCTGTACGCGGGAGTACGAAGGTTTCCAAGCTCAAAGCAGCTTCTTTACTTCCTCAATGTTTTCGTGTAGCTCCAATGCGTTGGCTTGCTTCATCTATCGTCCAATGTTAGCAGCTTGACCCACGTTTCCCACTCTTCTCAGCTATCAAGATCCACTCACCTTCAGCTGTAGTAGATGTAGCGACTCCTTGCCGTCAATGACGCCCTGGAAGAACATAAAGCCTCCTTGAGGGGGTCCACCACCACTGGATGCACCAAAATGGATCTCTTTCTTCACAGGGGTGTTCAAGACAACCCTGTGGCTACCTTCTGCTCTCATCAACAAGCGCGCTCTGGCAGTTTTCCCGTTTTCTTTATCGGTTTGAACATTGAGCCTTACGGTGCCGAGCCCGCGTTCTCTCCATTCTTTCTTAGTGCCGCTCTCGTCGAGTGTAGCGAAGACGTAAAGCTTCGCACGGCTACTGAAATGTGTCTGCTCCTCTTCTTCCCCGGTCTCGATATCCCTCTCATAGAAGCGTTCGTCCTTGGGATCTTCACCTTGGGTGAGCGGGCTCTTAACACCACTTTCGCTTGGGTCTTCCTCTTCTTCCTCATTCTCTTCTTCTTCAGCGGGTGCACCAAATGGCTTGGAAGGTTTCGTTATAGTTGTTGTACTGGCGAAAGATGATGGTCTTCCGCTTGCAAAGGAAGTCAACCCAGAACCTCCAAATGATCCAAAACCACCGCCGAGTTTGCCAAAGCTACTTCCAGTAGATGCAAAGGCAGAGGTTGCACCAAGCTTGCCACCGAACGTGTTGGCTGTTGACGGTTCTGTGCTGTCGCTAGTTTCACCGCCTGAGAGTCCAACCGGGCTCTTAGCCGCAGTGGCGAAAGTGCCTCCTGTACCAAAACCTCCTGAGTTCTTTGCTACCGAACCAAAGCCTGAAGTAGATGCTTTGCTCAGAGCGCTGAATCCCGAGCTGGCGAAGGCGGTACTCGAAGTATGTGGAGGGTCTTGCGAAGGAGACGTGCTATTGGCCAAAGTTTCGAAAGGAGACTTGCTTGATGAATCTGCGAAGCCACTGCTGACAGGCACTTTGGTAGGCTCACCGCTGGCAGGCTCATCCGCAGACGTTTTGGGTGCGGAAGCAGTCTGGGTCGCATCAACAGAGCTCTTTGTGGTATCTGCGGAAGGCTCAGATTCCACAGCCGGTCCCTCTACGGCCGAGTGTAATCTACTCCTCTTGGTCTTGGGGCTCGTCATATCCTCGACAGCAGCCTCTGCACGTTTGTCTTTCCGTAGTTCCGGTGTGGACGAGCGGTCGTCTTCAGCCGATTCCGCAGTGGTCCCTTCCACGGATGCAGTATTGCCCTCGTCGGTTGTAATGCCATCGGTCCCGATTGTCCGGCTATCTTTCAGCTTGCGACTCGCGTGATCAGAGCCGACGTCCTCGGTGGAGCTGCCGCGCGAACGTTTGCGCGAATGATGCCTGGCCGCTCCAGCTCGCGCGGTATCCGTTTCTGGTTTGGCATCCTCGAGCTCTTCGTGGCTTCGTTTCTTCGTTGGGCCGCGACCCCTCTCAGACTGTTGGTCTGTGAGGGAGGTCGAGGCGGTCCCATTCTTGGCGATGGTGGTTTTCTCAAGCCTCTCGCGTACTGGCTCTTCTGCTTGGGTAGCAAACCGAGCCTCTGTATCTTGAGCCATGCTTGATCGAGGGTGGTAAATTGGAAAGGGTGAAATGACGCAGTGAGGAAGTGCAGTCGCAGATAGTCGGTGCAGGTAGTTACGAAAGGACGCAAAGAAGCCAATCAGAAGCAGGGAGGGCTTGACAGCTCAATGTGCCTTGCCAAGGTGGGGCAGCATTTCCCATTCAAAAGTCGAGTGTTCTCTTCTTGCGTTAGTTCGCCCTGCAGCGTATACAGGGAACAAATGGCTTCTGGATATAATAATAAATTGTTTGGATAGATTGGTGACGCCGACTTTTTCGTTCCTATGTAACCCAGAGCGCTGTTTCACGACACACAAGTGATAGGCATGCGAAATTTCCATCCAATATAAGTACACAGCAGTCCCCCCCAAGCTTAAGCATCCCAGGCATACAGTAAGTACAAACAGTACAAGGACATTGTTGACGAAGCAGCCCTGCATTTCAATCAATAACATTGTATTACGCATATCGTCAGTCACGAATGAATCTTGCCGCTCATTTAAAAAATTCCTCCCGACGCAAGTCTCGCTCCCTCTTTCTCCATTCTTTCCTGTCGTCCCGGCGACGTAGAGCTTCGGATGCTGTGCCTGCAATGAACTCGGTGACTACTGCGTCCCTATCGTTATAATAGTCACTGTCCTCCAGATCAGGGCGATTGTCGAAACGCTCTTCACGATCACGTCTGGTTAGAATCCTCACTGATTGGGTTGCAACTCGCGATGTGTCACGAGCCTCTTCTTGAGCGGGTACTGCTTGACCACGCTCACGTAGAGTTCCTCCCCGTGGTGTTGAGTAGTGTATGGTTGGGTTCGAAGATGTACCGGGACCTCTTGAAGAGACAGTTCCACTCCGAGAGATCATGGTTGGTTCTTCTGCCTGCGGATACGTAGGGCTCTGGGGCGCTTGCGACGGAAAGTGATGATATGATGCCTCACCTTCTGGGAAGCCGGATCTTTCCCAGGATTCTCGTAAGAGAACGGCCTGACGGCGAGCAAGTGCCGCCTCCCGTTCACGTTTCGCCTGATCTATCTCATTCTGCAAGTTCAACCGCCTTCTAAGGACGTGGCTCGTATCTAAGTCATGTTGTCTTTGTGCAGAGCGATCTTCTTGGCGCGTTGGCTCATTGGATAGTTTCGATGTAGCAGGCCTCCAAGGACTGTCTGTCAAAGGGTCGGCAGCATATTCAACACGATCATTGTCAAGCGGAGAATGTTGCCGGGTCTGGGGCCTAGCGGCCGATGATCCAGCCACACTGGAGATGCGTGCGGGTAATTGAGATGTGAGATGGGTGCTGTTGTCTCTCACCAAGTCCATGGGATCGGGTGTTTTGGGAGTTGAAGGCCTTGCAATGCTATAACGTGGTTCCGAACCACTCGGTCTGGTATCGGTAGCGATGGAGTTGGAGCGCTGAAGCCCAAAAGTCACCCGCCTTTTGTTACCTTTGGGTGAAGGGGGATCTTCATATGTCAATCGATCGCGAGAAGGCGCTTCGTCCGGTGTCCGTGGAGCTGAACTCGATATAACGTGCCTGTAGATGGCTGTTCCGTCCGGAGCCACCTCTCTACTAAGGCGTTGGCTGCCAGGTGTTGGTTGGTCAGGAGAGGCTTCAGGCCGAGAAACTTTCCCTGCTACATTGGTCTGTATTGGTGGAGGACGTTGCCCCTGGCCGATCGTTTCACGAGAAGGTCCTGCTTCGACATTGTTGCGCTGCTTCAAACTGCTTTTGAGTGGTTTGGAAAGAGTAGGCGCAGGTCTAGGTTCAGCGTGACGTCTACCAAGCGGAGGTGGGGAAGGCGCTGGTGGTATTGCACTTGATGGACCTGACTCGTTCGACGATCTTTGGAGGCCAATCGATGCCCGCTTTGGATCGGACTTCGAGAGGCGCCTCTCGCTGTTGCTTCGTCCAAGCAGATTGTAGGTTCGAGTCGTCCCATTTGGGCCATCAGTCACGAGATAGCTGGCAGTACGTGAGGGACCATGATCAGTGGGAGGTGGAGAGGGTCGGACCTCCTCAATGCGGAAGGCTCCACTATCGCGAACCTCTACGCGAGAACAGAGCCGGTTCGGCCCATTGCGGCCACAATAGTAATTCTTTTCGTAGGACTGCTGGTCACCTCCAGCGCGCACATAGGTCTTCTTCTCGATGACGCACATCGGCTTGTTATATAGCAGCGAAGTAGGTCGTGAGGAGCAAGCCTGCTCTATTCTCGAAATGGCTCAAAGGCAAAGCAGCAGCAATTGGCAACGGCAATGGCAATGGCGAATCTTTGAAACGACCACAGTCGCTGAAGACTCGGACGGAAAGCTTGCAAGATGCGGCGAGTGTCTATCTTTCGGAATGGACTGGTGCAGAAGTGACTTGAATTCCAGGTGCTTTGGCAGATAGTCTGAGCAGATATAGAATGATGGAGTGTGGGAGTCAGCAGTAGAAGGCCTGGTAAGAAGCTTGGAAGCTGTAAGTAATAGTGGCGATGTGGAATATCAACAAAACAAAAGAGCAGGCCAGCGGTGGTATTTATCGAACACTACCACACTCACCATGAAGATGCGACATCTGGCTAGGGCGAGGTGGTTGCCTTGCACGAGTAATGCAAGAGCCCTGAGGGAGTCGATCTACAGCCACAGCAGTTCCAGTTGTGGCAGACAAATGTGGCATCTCAGCATTACGGCCCCAGGGCCCCAGGGCCCCAGCATGGTGCTGGTGACAGGCAAGAGAGTTGGATGTCTCATGCTGCCCTGAGGTGTGTGTGGTGTAGGTGTGGTGCAGGCCGGGGTGTAGTGAGGTGAGGTGAGGTCAATCCCAAGAGGCCTGCACAGCCCTACCTACTGCGACCGTGGCGGGGGGCTAAGCAATGCGCTTCAGATGACCAACCCTTCGAGCGTGAAGGATCCTACCTACAGTACCTACCTAGGAGGGATGACCACCCCTCACCAAGACGGGCACCCACAAGAGCACCGGAACGACGAGTCAATGCGCGAGCGATGTGGCTAGGTAAGGTAGGAGGCATTTACCGTCGTGCCCACGTAAGGTATTATTAAAAAAGACGTTTGCTTTAAAAAGAAAGACCCGTGCCGCTTGGTCTTGGACAGGACGTGGCACGGGCCGCTTGTCGGCTCGCCGGTTCGGCTGAGCATCAAACCTTGTCTATGTCTATGTCAATGTCAATGAGCGCTGCTCCTCGCTCGAGGTCTGAAGGCGTCAGTGGACCACTGTCATGTCATAACCGCTTTCCTTGACCGGCGGAAACATGCGGACACCCTTTGTGCTTGATAGTTTCGCATTACGAGGGTATATGGCTATGGCTATGGCGAGTGGTGGTGGTGGTGGCTATGGCGGCCCGTCCTCACCACCCTCCTGTACTGAACGACAACTGGGGACATCACATTGCTGATCAAATCACGCAGGATCAAGGCTAGGTAGGTACAGTAGA
Source organism: Scorias spongiosa (assembly GCA_018467035.1). NCBI lineage: Eukaryota > Fungi > Ascomycota > Dothideomycetes > Capnodiales > Readerielliopsidaceae > Scorias > Scorias spongiosa. Next base: position 2,216,016 of record JACSZZ010000001.1, read on the forward strand.
TGGCTATCTTGTGTTTCGCTGGCTTTTTGGAGCGAAAGAGACTATGCGATGACGCAACGCTGAGGTGCGCAATGCCCTTCCAGTTGCGGAGTGCGTTTAGGACGCTGCCGTCGTCTGGACTTTCATCTCCATTGTTCGCAATGTGTGCTAAGCGTCTTGATACAAACTCTCATACCATGCATGGGGCCGAAACAGCCCTTTCTTCCCCAAATCCCTCGGCCAGCAACTCATATCCATGTCCAGCTGAATCGAGCACGTGATCGCCCCAATCGACACCAGCCCCCCCATCCCTTGAAAAATCCAACTACTAACGATCCCATATCATTCACTAGGGTTGACCAAAGCCGTGGAACATCTTGGAAAGCAATGACGACATCATGGATACCGTGAATATTGACACTAGATAGATACCAGGCAATTCAGCCAGGAACCTTGGAAGGCAGCCATGTTGGAACGGCAGCTGCTTTCTGCCTTGAAGCTCTGACAGGACAGGGGTGGTGAGCAATTCTGCAGTAGGGTACGTAGCCAATTGGTGGGTGAGAATGCCACTAGATTCGCGTAAAGACTTGATCTGGCCCCGATCCTGTGGACGCTCTTGGTGATCAGCTGTGATACCAACGCGGAAGGGACAACCGTAAAAGACATCTTGGAATCATAACGTTTCCAGTAGAGCTTGACGGAGAGACTTTGAGTCACCACAAATGACTAGCAGGCCCTTCTCTTGGGTGGTAGCTTCATTTGGAAACCGTCGAGCTTAGAGGCCCCGAGTTTCTGCCTGGCAGCCTGCTGCAGTAGGAACATACTGTCTGCCATCTCCTTGGCACTGACTCCAAGGTCGAAATCCAGCAGAAACAAAAGAGTGATTTCGAGATTCAATAGCTGTGTCAGGTTGATACCCCCAAGCTTAGCAACACGCTCTTGAGACCACTTGTTGTCTTCCATACTTTTGGCAGCGACCCTGATAGCTGCTAAAGCGAGACGGTGGATGGTGCGGCTTGTAGCAGGGACCGTGAACTCGCTCACGCATAGCCTATGGCAAAAGACAGCCGCGGCAAGGTACACGCCTGGGGAATGAGGGCAGTAATGATGGAATCGCAGTAGGTACTCGGCCAGGCTGAAAGGTGGCGCCACCTTTGAGAAGAATCTTCTCGCAATCGCTGCACGCTGAACGTGGTGCTCAGGCACCTCGTGCTTGATGATGACCGGTTCCAACCGATTGGACTGCGGCGACCTGTCGATGCGTCCTTCCATGATCAAGGCGCTGGAGTTCCTCCTGCCGTTGGCTCCCATCTGAGGCGTGGTGGGACGTGTCACCGGCGGGGTGGGTGGCACGTCACCCGTTGCCTCGGCAAGCTGTTCCAGGGCGTACATCAACATGCGCAGAGCGCAGAGCCCACTGATTGCCCATATATCCCATTCCCCATTCTCGAGCACGAAGGGTTCGTCATCTTTCCCTCGGTAGGCTAGATCGATGTCTCCAGCATGCGGGCCTACGTGAGGGTTCGGAGCTGGAGGTGGTGTACGGCGGGCGGGAGGGCTGGGTCCCGACACCGATCCCGCTCGTGCAAGCAAGGCGCTTGAGGTATCACCATCTTCCATGCCTCATCGGCTGCTGCCAGAATCTGTGTTGGATTGCAGCTTGGTGCGGATCCATGAAACGGGAGACGATTCTCGATAGGCGAAGTTCCGCGGGTCGAGCAAGGTTTGGTCCAGCCAAATGCGTTCATGAAGGTTCGCTTTCCGCTCTAGCACATCGTCGCCACCACGTTCTCAAAACGATTGAGAGTTTCGTTGTCACGTTGCCGCAAATAAAGACTCACGAATGCTGAGGCGTGCCATGCGGTGGTTGCCGTGTTGGAAAGATAGGCATGCTTCTAGCTCGATGGAGCTACGTCAGCTGTGACAGCCAATCACAAAAGCAGCGCGGCGGGCGCGTACCTACTACTTTTGTACTTGGGACATGCCGTGCGAAATGTAAAATATAACTTTTTTACGGTATCACACGCACCTACATATCTAGCGGTCCGAACCGTCAACCCCCCCGCGCCAATATCCATCAAAGTGTCACGGCTGCTGCATACCTACCTACCTAAGGTACATAGAGCGTATCACGGCGGTTGAGACCTCAGCCACTGCTGACCGCAGATGGGTTTGACTGCTCCTGAGAGTTGAAAGTCTTGAGATGATCGCTCTATCTTTACTCTGCTACGTCTCTGCCTCTCAAAGATAAAGTCAAAGTTTGACTAGAAATTCGAGCCAATTTAATTAATTCAGCCAGCAACTTGATCAACCCAACTCGATGAAAACAAGTAGTGTGCCTCAATCGCTAGTTGTCAGCATCACTACTGCACCTACAGCCAGCAAGAACAACATAGAAGCGCAATGTCTGGCGTTCTGCGCCATGTCGCCATGTAACTGCGCTCACTCTCAGGAGACTTATCAAGAGTGCCGGCCATCTCTCTGATCAGGTTGCCCTATGAATCTGTCCGTGTTCATCATTCGTGACTCTAGTTCGGTATCTCCATTGGTCGATCAGTGAATGATGGCGCAGCACGAATTATCCATTTAAGCCGAGGCAGAATCTGCGATGGGCAAAACTGCAGCGATTATCTTTTGACCTCGACGTGTAGCAGCGGGTGAAAACGGTGACCACTCCCAAGACTGTCGCGCAATTGGACCGACGAGGTCGAACCATGTTGTTGTGCCGACAGGTCTCTGGGTTGCTCTGTATCTCGTCGGTTTAGCCCATGCAAGTAGTGGAGTACATTGTTGTGAGCATGGTGCTTTATTGTGCAATCGCAAGTATGAAAATTGCACCTACTTCACACGTCGTTGCTTTTCTCCCAACCGTAAGCATAGGCTCCAAACGCACTGTTGGACTAGTGGCCAGGTAACAAGGGTAGACGAGCAGAAGTGTGAATGCGTTCACAAACTTTCGCCGATCCAAGCCCACCATTCCTGGACGTTGCTTTCTGGGTTGCTGTTGCCGCATACGTGTCCACCGATCACCTTGATGTCGACTCCGTACTCCTCCAGCTGGGAGAATTTAAAGTCCGTAGAGCCATACTCGCCTAACCAGTTTGTCTCGTCGTCACCTCCGATATCATCTTCCATTCCCACACCCGAGTCAAGTAGACCCTTGCTCTTTGTTTGCCGCACTTTGGCGATTTCCTGCTCAAGCTTCGTCTTGACGATGTTTGAAGGGAGCGAGGTAAATACGTCCTGCTTGTTCGCAGCGATCAGGACAGGCACGCTTTGCGGCCCTTTGCTGGTCTTGCTCTGGGTGTGGCGCTTTTGTAAGACGAGAAGGATGTCGTGTAGATACTCGGCCGTTTCAGTCAAGGCCACCGGTGAGGATGCAGCGGCACTGTCGACCACATAGATGATTCCCTTGACTCGGGACGAACCAGTAATTGAAGATAGAGCATGGCGGCGGAGCTTGCCATGACCCGGTGTATCGACTAAGTGGAACTTGGGCTGGGAACGTGAGCTCGTATCGTTTTCGCTGCGGAAGCGATCTTCCCTCGATCTCGTAGTAGCGGGGAGCTGACAAAGAGCGGAAACAATGGTTTGCGAGGTGTGTGTAGGCGAGGGTGCGCCATTCGAGAACTTGTTGGACAGGTCAGTTTATGAGATTGCTTGGGAAGGGGAGCAACGCATATGGGCAGTTACCAATGTCAGAATGCTAGTTTTACCACTCCCACTAGGACCCAAGAGCAACACGCTGGATAGATCTTTCTTTACAGCTTGCTTGTAGAGATACCAGTGGAGGAGCACTGGCAATGTCAGGCTCACTACCAACGTCACCAAGATGGCCGAGATTGTCGGAGAGAATGACCATGTGAGCCATTCGGCCACACCGCTCGAACCCCCCATGACAGTGTGCGAGAGTTGTCTTCGAGATGGAATGACAAGAGTTAGCGCAACCCTGGATTGTAGGATACCTAATATGATCCGACTACACCTGCTTCCCGACGTCCGTAGGTAGCTTTGAATGCACCACCCGACTCCCAGCTTAAGGTTGTCCACCTAGGTACCATTTACGTCCGTGTGTAGTGGCTACCGCCGTCATCGGCCCGGACCCGTATTAGACACAACGCGGGGGAGACGACTTGTCTTATCGATAGTCCGAGGTTGGCCGAAAAAACCCAGGTTGAGTAACATATCTGGTGCAACCTTGATAAAGAGAGATATATATACCAAGCTATATTGCTACTCCCACCCCATCCAAAAGCATTGAGCTCTACAGAGACAGCATTCAGACACCCTGTACTATTTACAACACCTGCACTTCAGCAACAATGGCTTCTCAGCCGTCTACAAACAAGCTGTGGGGTGGTCGATTTACTGGCGGGACGGATCCCTTGATGACCAAATACAATGAGTCGATCTACTTCGACTGGACCATGTACAGACAGGACATCCTCGGTAGCATAGCATATGCCCGTGCAAACACCAAGACTGGCATCCTCACTCAGCACGAATTCGAAGAGATTGAACGAGGCTTTGGGGAGGTCCTGAAGGAGTGGGAAGCCAAGGAAGCAGGTGCAGCTACCGGCCAGTTTGAGATCAGGCCGGGAGTTGACGAGGACATCCACACTGCCAATGAACGCAGGCTGGGAGAGATAATCAGCAAGGACATTGCGGGCAAGCTTCACACTGGACGCAGTCGCAATGACCAGGTTGCTACAGACATGCGGCTGTGGCTGAGGGACGAGCTTGATAAGCTTGAGTCATATCTTGTCGACTTCCTCAAGGTGATCGCATCTAAAGCGGAGGCAGACATCGAGTATGTGATGCCTGGCTACACACATTTACAACGCGCTCAGCCTATCCGCTGGAGCCATTGGATGCTGATGTACGGATCGTTCTTTGCGTCAGATCTTCAGCGACTGCGAGAAGTAAAGAAGCGCGTCAATCGGAGTCCGCTGGGCTGTGGCGCTTTGGCAGGCAACCCGTTCAATGTGGATCGTGTTGCAATCGCCAAGGAGCTTGGCTTCGAGGGTCTTATCATGAACTCCATGGCCGGTGTCGCTGATCGTGATTTCGTCGTGGAAGTCATGCAGTGGGGTAGCATGCTAATGATGCACATGTCGCGCTGGGCGGAGGATTTGATCATCTACTCGTCCGGTGAATTCGCTTTCGTCAAGCTTGCCGACGCCTACTCCACCGGATCTAGCCTGATGCCCCAGAAGAAGAACCCAGACTCGTTGGAGCTTCTTCGCGGCAAGTCTGGAAGAGCCTTTGGCCATATGGCTGGTCTCATGATGAGCATCAAGGGCATTCCCTCGACTTACAACAAGGATCTTCAGGAATCGGTGGAGCCGTTATTGGATCACATCAAAACCGTCGGAGATAGCATTCAGATTGCCAACGGCGTCTTGAACACTCTGGAAGCGCAGCCACAGAATATGCTGAAGGCTCTGACCCCAGACATGCTTGCCACTGACCTGGCCGACTACCTGGTGCGCAAGGGGGTTCCTTTCCGTGAGACCCACCACATCAGCGGACAATGCGTTGCCCTCGCTGAAAGGGAGAATGTCCCTATGGACAAGCTGTCCTTCGAGCAGATCCAAACGGTTGACAAGAGGTTCGAGCAGGATGTGATGGCTGTGTTCAACTACCAAAAGTCAGTCGAGATGAGGTCGGCTAAAGGTGGCACCAGCAGGCAAGCGGTCCTGGAGCAGATTGAGGAAGTGAAGAAAACGCTCGCTTCCAGCGCTTAGCTGCATTGTGGTAAACGGCTTTGAGGCTGGTCTGATACTTCAGCCAATCTACCATACAAGACTTGAAGACTTCGCAGCCATGAAAATAGATATTAATAATATACCATTGTCGTATCAAAATCACATTGGAAATCTTTTATACAAATTACGCAGAGGTATGTGTGCCAGGCCAGCCATGGACCGGTTTCGGCCAGAACAGCCTGACCAGAGACATCAAATGTGATGTTCAACACTTACAAAATCCCAAATACATGTCCATAAACTCGAAGGCGTAATTTGATCGATAGTAGGTAGCGTCATCTAAGGCGTCTATACTGCTCTCTTTTTGACTTATATAACTTTTGCCAGTAATTGATCACAGACGGTCACCCCACTTCCATCCATCGGCTGCGAAGGCGACATATAGATCCGGCAGGTAGCCTCTGGCGGCGAAGTCTGCAGGATTCCACAAGCAACGTCAGCCTTATTCTGTCTGCATCAGACGAGTGCCTCCACGGAACCCAGGCACAGAATTGGGTGTATTGGATAGTAGAATCAGAGGAAACAGCTGAATCTTGGATATATTCGCCCAGCACATGAGCTCTGACACCGGTAAATCTTATGCGTTGCCTAGACGCAGGCGCTGCGACCAGTGCAGGCCCAACGCCCAATGGAACAGCCTCGCATCAACGATCTTCCCATCCTCCTTTGATAGGGCTGTGATTCGGATCAGTCAGAGGCGATTGCGAGGAACGGTGAGAGATACATCCCACTGCGATGCTGGGTGGAATCGGGGACAAACAAATCAAGTATGAAATGACCTACCTTTCAGCTTGTCGTAGAGCTCGTGCAGAGGCACGAGCACCCTCTCGATGTGCTCGCCCTCGTCGAGGTGTTGCTCAGGTTCCTTGTCGTTCTCGCCCAGGTCGACTTCCACCGTGACCATCTGCATATTGGCGTTGGTCAACCCAGGGTCAGCAACAATTGTAGGCGAGACGTCGACAACCTACCACCATGTTCGCATTAGTCATACCAGGCTGGCTGCTCAAGGCAGGTCCTTGGTCACTCACTTTGCCCTCGTAGCCAGTCTCCTCCTTCAGTTCGCGAATCGCTGCCTGCTCAGGTGTTTCCCCTGCATCTATCAGGCCAGCTGGAAACTCGACACAGAACGCATCAACTGGCGGACGATATTGTATCACAATCATCGTAGACAGAGGCTTTGTTGGATGCTTGAAGATTGGGGCGATGGCTACGGCATCGATACCACTTTCTTTACGTGTGCTGCGAGCCGCATATTCCCAAACTCGGTTCTTGCCGTCCTGTATCGATATAACAACGCCTCTTAGTGGGTGATTCCGCCAAAGCAAAGAGATTAGCCGCGGCCCATCATGGCGAGACTTACCTGGTCTGTCCATTCGGCTTTCTTCAGTTGTGTCCATTTTGCTTCCTCGGCTGTCAGTGGTGAGATTTTATTCACTCGTGGTAATCGAGCCGCCATGTTGAACGGTATGAGTTTGAGTGCTGGTGTTGTAGCTGTATACGGCTTATCTAGAAGCACCGAACGTAGAACGATCTGAATAACCTATATATACTGAAACATGCAGTCTGCAAGTCGTTCTAAGTCGCAATGCAAATCGTCAATGCTAGATGTAGTACGTCACTTTTTGGTAAGCTGCCCAGGTGGGAGACCGACGAACGCAGAGTGCCTGCTTAGGTTAGGAGGTAGGTAGTATGCAGCAGGTAAGGCAGGTAGGTGGAAAGGAAGGCTGGCAGGTAGCGTGCCTTACAGTCAATTGCCGATATCGCAGCGTTTGCCCGTAGCAGCTTACTTGAACCTGTTCGGTGACATGTAACGATCAATTATCCAGATACCTACTATAGGATGGTCACCCGCCCAAGAGAAGGTCAGTGTACAAGAAGGACGGGAGGAAAGGGAGCATTGTTTCAAGACCACATCCAGGACCGAGAGCCTGCTTCCTATAGCCAGCGGCCAACCAAGCGCCGCCTCATCCCGGCAACACCAACTGCTATCAGCTTTAGGAGTTTTATTAACTTCTACGCCCTACAACTCTACTTTAATCAATAAACCATAAGCAGCAAACATGCAGTCAGGAAAGGTGAACCTCGTAAGATAGTTGTTGGTTTATACACTCATGTCGTTCCACGAGCACCTACATCAAATATCGGCTGATGTCGGGTTGTATGCTACCGTCCAGCGACAACATCAGTGATGACTTAGACGTAAATGATATTGATATATTAGAAGGATAGAGTCACGGAGAGCTGTTTTTTTTCTACTATCAGCATGTCTCCACACCTCACTGTTTAGTATGTAGATGATGCCTTAGCTCTCAATCTCGCGCCCCATTTCCATAAGATCAGCGGAAGCGGAATGGCCAGGGCGAGCCCTGCAAAAGCAAGGATTGTGTTGGTCCACCCGTACCCCAAGGAACGGTACATACTTGGGGCAAACAATGGAAACAAGAAAGCTGTCAAGCTCTTTACGAATTGCGAAGCTGCCATGGCACTGCTCGTGTGCTCATGATACGTGTCGATGACATAGGCCGTTACTAAAGCAGTGTCAGATTTATCGCAAAGCATAAGATGGGGTTTGAGGAAGCTCACCAAGCATGCCGCCTAATTGTAAGCCAAACAGCATGACGAAAACCCCTACATCCACGACAAACCAATATACCCCATATCTAGCAGTCCACCCATATACCAGAACACCAGCACAAGATAAAATGATTCCAGGAGTCATCAGCGGGATGCGAGATTCAGGGACAGGGTTCTTGGTTTGCCTCTTATACAAGCGATCCATTAAGGGACCACCGATTTGGGAGGCAGCAATCTCGCCTAGCGAACAGGCCATATAATGAAGCCCACTGATCTCGACTGATTGGTGATATTGGGTAAGCCAGAGATCAGAAAATGTTGACAGTACGATATACAAGATGCCGTAATTGAAGCCTGAAAGAATTGATGACACTTGGACGATAGGATGAAAGAGCAGTAGACGCATCGGCCGAGTGAGAGCTCGCATTATAACAGCAGTGGCAGATCTACTACCGTCCAAGCGCTCAGCTGCAGTGTAGTATTGATTGTTGCCCGTTTGTTGGCGGAGGCTTTTCGCACGGCGTCGAAGAATGAGTGGGCCATAAGTCTCTTGAAAGCAGACGAATGACAGGACAATCATGACAGCTTGAAAGATTGATGTTGACCAGAACATCCAGCGCCATGTGGAACGGGCGGCTATAAAGCCACCTAGGATGGGACCTTTGATCTCAGTGAGCTATGAGACTCACCACAAAGCAACTTTGCATCATGACCTACCGACAGCGGCACCCAATAATGGGATGAGCAAATATGCCCCCAGAGAACGGCCCCGTTGTTCAGGAGTCCAGATGTCACCAATGACACCGCCTGCAAGAGCGTATATAGCACTGGCACCGAAGCCTGCCAAGAAACGTGCAGCGATCAGGGTACCTTTAGTATTGGCAAAGCCACAGACGATATTCCAGACTAAGAACCAGACATTTGATGCGTGCAGGATGACCTGACGGCCGTATAGTTCAGAAAGTGGTCCGAGTACCAAAGGACCGAAGGCGGTTGCTAGCAGGTAGATCGACAATGACATAGCAGCCTCAGTCGAAGTCATGTCAAGTTCGCGAGCGATGGTGGGCAACGCAGGCGCCATGATGGTCGAAACCATGATGCGATTGAAGCCCGTTGCTGAGAGGACATCGGTAACCACCCATTTTCGGCTTGCGGACCAATGAAGGGGGTGTTCAGCATCATAAGGCTGCTGAAACGCAACCAAAAAAGGATCAGGATTGGTATCGACTCCAGCGGCGAGAGCGCTTATGATCTTGCTGTCACGAGACGCCGGTAGCTGTTGTAATTCTATGTCGGCCTCATCAGCTGTTGTAATGGAATTGCCAGAACGAGGATCCAGAGTGCCAGCCATGATCGATGGGATGAAGTGTTATCTGATTGAGGACGCTTATCTGATGAACAGATAAAAACCAAAGATCTGATAAGCTGGAAGTTCGGAGCTGGCGGATATATAAAGCGAGTCTCGGCAAAACCTCGTAAGATGGGCCGAACTACCTATGGTTTGGGTATCTGAGTCATGCCGATACCAGGGCCTTATCATCATACGATTTACGCACTCACAACCTTGAAGTCATTACTGCTATCAGTACTCCAGCAAGCACTTGCAGATGGCCCACCTTTGGGACTGAGCTATGAACGATTGTGTCTGAGAGCCCAGCAGGTTTACTACCGGTGGGCTTACCGACGGGTGATGGTACCCGTTGAGCGAATACCCCTCCGTCAGATGTTCGGACAACTCTCAGGCTGGTGTCAGACACTGAATGTCCACGGGTAGTGATACAATACCAATACCAATATATCATATTTGTCTCAAGTAAAAGGTACCTAGGTAAGTAGGTAATTTGGAAGGTATTCATGACACTGGCACACTATCGCCCCCGGATTGCCCCGGGTGGTAAGTAGGTACCTGCCTGGCTACCTAGGTACCTAGCTCGGTGCTTGGTTCATTAGCGCCACAACCCTCATAGATCGCTGGGGTGCTCAGGCTAGATCCTAGAGTATCCACCTAGAAACAAGCTTATATTGGTGATCCGACTTCTAAGCTGTACGCTCTGTATGAATCTCAACTCTAGGTTTTCCGTATAGCGACAGGGCACCTTCTTCACACCGTCCTCCATGGCTTCGAAGAATCTGTACCACCGCAGGCTTGTAGCCGAGAGCAGCGCAAAAGCTTGCTGGCTCGACTTCAAGCCTTCGACTACAGTCCTGATCACCCCTGAAAAGGATGACTTCTTTTATATCTGTCCAGGCCACTTGACGGACCGCAAGTTTGCCATTCCGAAGGATGAGGAGGACAAAGCAGAGGCAGCGAGGAAGGAGGCTCTGGACCGGGAGATAGAGTTGGTGAAAAAGGAATACGAGGCAAAGGTTGCTAAGAAGTTGGAGAAGCGCAAGAAGAAGGATTTGGAAAAGGATGATAAGAAGGATAAAGAGGCCGCCAAAGATGAATCGAAAGAGGACGAGAAAGACGATAAAGAGAAAGAAGCCAAATTAAAGGAATTGGAAGACAAGAAAGAACCGGCTAAGGCCACGATCGATGGACCTCGAATCTTTGAGCTACATAACGTATTCTGGCAGATGAGGGTAAAACAAAAGCGTGAAGCTGCTCAGGCAAAGAAGACCAGAGAGCTTCTAAGGAACCCCACAGCGTTCCCCAGCGCACCATCTGGCGACTTACGTGGTCCTTGATCCTGCTGACTGGCCATGGATATCCAGGCCTCTACGGCCAATACCCTGGCAACACTACACTAGACCCCAATCTCGAATTGTAGATGCGGTCCTCTTTATGGTAGGAGGCACGAACAATCACATGCTAGGCTCCAGCATTGATGTGACATGATCGTCAAACATGAACTTGCAAGCAAGTCACCTTTCAAGTCCATAAACGAGGGGGATTGGCATATACTATGACAACATCATCTTACCCGGAAGCACCTAGTCTGCACTTAAGGCAGGCTCTCAGGCACAACGACCTTAAGACGCACGACATGGCGCAGTCGTTGAACATAAAATGCCTGGGACAGGTCCTTTTTAGGGATGACCATCAAAGTGCGTGCAATGTGATGGAGGGGAATGCGCACGCTCAGCAATCTACGATGGTCAGCCGTGTATTTCAGCATGTGCTGGCTGATCCTTCCATTGTCACTAGAAAGCTCGTAGCGCCAATGTGTGTCAAAGTCGAAATCAGCTTAAAACAAGCCGGTAGCAGGGACCTGATGTAACTTGTCTGCTGGTCCACAGCACGCTACGGAAATGCCGAATTACTTTTCACCGCTGAAAGGTGAAGATGATGAATCCCAAACCCTCAGCAAGCGGTTGGGCGGTGAAAAACAACAAGTTGGATCAAAATACTGCCTACCTAGTTCTGTGACTTTATGCACATTGCTATGACAGACTGTAATGACTGCCTTTCTTGTGTACCTATGTATCTGTCGAGTTCGTTCAAACCATCGTCCACAGCTCCCTGAACACATTATCAGAAAATGAAGATGCTTTTTTTTTTTCGAAAAAGAAATACCAGCAAGGTGTCTGTATTCCATATGAGGTAATAGAGGGTCCATGCATCCTAATCACGATCACCAAGCAAACCACAGCAGGATTCTTCCCATTTTCGCCATCAACATAAGTATTTGAGCTAATGATGTTAACAATGGATAAATGTGGCTGGCAGGTTGAGAGTAATCCACCGTTACCTGTCGCTAAAAAAAAAAACTCCCCAGCGTGTGCTGTATGTACGGCGATTACATCCAGAGGGGTACTTCATGACTGATCGGTGAATCTGCAGAGTGACTTCATCTAGAAGTGAGTCCACGCTTAGCTCTTATCTCACCTTACCCTACTGCGAGCATATGTCGACACCCTGAAGTCGAGACGATGGCGAGACTATTACAATAACATTGCATGTTCTGGCAGGTTTCTATCCGGCACGAGCATCGGCCATTCCACTCTGCGTGATTGATATGATACACAGCATCACCTCCTGCGGTTAGATCGTTAGTAGCTACCCTCAAAGATTCGCGCACATTCAAGGTCCGTTCCATCCAGCTGGTATTACTACCTTCGCATGCCAGTGCGCTCGCTGTCAGTACAACAAAGGCGATCCCCCACAGGCTCGATACGGCAGCAGATGCTGAGGTAGGTAGGTAGGTAATGGCGCCTGTCCTCAATTCCACTACCCCCACGCTCGCACTTTTGCAGGCATCTGTGGACAACAAAGTGCTGTAGTCATCAAGCATATTACGGGCGCGTTATGGTAACATAAGCACGGGCGCACTGTACCAGACCAGGTACGCAGGGCAGGGTAGGGCAGACATGCAATTGCCAGTTACAGCACGGTCCGCGCATAGGGCGGATCGCTCGTTTTGCAAAGAAGAGTCGAATTCATGAATCGCGATCAGGATACCTACCTAGGTACCTATGTAGGTGGGTAGCATAAGGCGGATGGGATTCTACACTACACTACCTCCTGCGCCGATCACAGACCCAACCCTAGACTGACAGAAGGATACCTTGGGGATCACGAGGTGTATGGATGGAGTGCCGCTTCGCTTCCCAGCTTTACCCGTTCATCCGCCTGGACCACGAGAGACCAGCTGATCCATCACCGGGCGACAGATGCGAGAAGGAGGATGGCCATCTTGCGATCCGCGAAGTCCAATTCCCTCTAGATATGCGAGGAGCTACCTGGGGTAGGTGGACAAGTGTTCAGTCACGAGATACCTACCCAGGTAATAGAGGGTTCGACGACTGGCCGTGCCGTATCCACCGAAATCAATACCGGGAAGTGCAGTACGGCGAGAGTAGTGCATTAGAATTTAATAGGCAGGTGGATGGAGTGATTTGTCGCGACTATCCGAGTAGGCGTGTTGGGTACGACTTTCTACCTGCTTAGCTAGGTTCTCTTTGCTTCACGCTTTCATACCTTTGTACACCACCTCTGATTACGGACCCGGGAGCACGCGAGTCAATTGACCCTAGTGAGACACCAAGGCATATCGCTGTCCAGCGACCTGAACCTGGCGCCCAATTGTCGTGCGCATGTGGTCGAATTCAACGAGTCGCATTGCTCGTTTCCGAGTACTTACGTAGAGCTACATCTGCGTGCATTGACGAAAGCGCTGATCACGGTGAAATCATCTGACAGCCTCTCCACCCTTTTGCGACTGCAACCCATCAAGGGTCTGGTCTCAGCCTCAGGGAGCCAACAACCCTGCGCGGATGCCGATGCGGGGATGCATGGCGGCGGCGGCGCGGTGAACAGAGGCACTCGAAGAGGTCGCTGTAGGGGAACCGTCCATGTCTGACACGCGTGCGCAGCATGTATACAGCGTGTATTTGCTATTGGAAGGCGAGCGCCGCCGTTGAGGCTGTGTATTGATAAGGACGTGATTGACGGACCTCGTGATCCCTTCCAATTCCACACGACCCGTGGGGAAACAGCCTGTGCGGTGTGCATCAGGCGCCCAACTTTCGATCGACGTGAGAGGTCGCATGAGTACGTTGCTCGAGCGTGCTTGTCAGAACCGTCTGATGAGATGAGAAACGCTAACAATCCATGACTGACCTAGCAGTAAGAGCTACCTGAAGACTGGCTGCATCCTTTCCATTGTCTCTGTCTGACCAACGGTGCAGCGATCGGTTAAACAGCGGCGGCATTGGGACGAAGCAGCTGCATCGTCCGAAGTGCGCGCCGGATTCGAAACACAAAAGGAAAACGCTTTTATAGTCTATCTGGCAAAGTCCCCACGATTGCGATGAAATCCGAAAAGAAACAGAAAAGTAGAGAAGGAAAAAAAAGGGCAAAGCGTGCACACTGTGGGAATGCGAAGCTTGCCTCTCAGCTCTACCAGGAATCGTAGGCTGTGCTGACTGAATACTGCCACCCACTGGACCATTCGTGGTTACAACCCAACAGAACCCTGCCGTAAATGCATATGTGCTTTCTGCGCCCGTTTCGTCTCAAAAATTTCTCTTACATCCATGCAAATGCAAATGCAGTGTCATTCTTCCCTCCCTTTCGTTGGATGCACATCCTCAAAATACAAGTTTCTCTCGCGTTTATCGTGGTTCTCATCAGGGCATTATGTATCGTGTGGCGTCTCGGGAATGGTTGCAGTCTTCCCTGTAGGTACAATTATAGCAGGAGCAGAAGGTGGCAGCAGCGGCACACCGTAGTTCACTCTCTTCTCAGGCGGCGGCTCTATTTTCATGCAGGCAGTCTCCAAAGTGTTTGTCCACTTGCCACTGGTCCCTGCATGACTGTGCTTCAGATGTTGCCGGAAATGATCCGCACGGTAAAACTTCTTGGTTTGGTTGCATTCGCTGAACTTGTGGACCTGGCTTAGATGTTCGTGTCGTGCTGCCCAGCTCGCGGAGCTTGGGAACTCTGCGCCGCAGTAACCACACGCATCCATACCGTTGCCAGATGGGGACGGTTGGAACGCAGCTTCGATCGAAACCAGTGATGCGCATGACCAAGAGTGTCGTCTCAAATGTAAAGAATTCTGGTGTCTTTCGGCCTCGTTCTTGTTTTTGAAGCGATTCGTGCAATAGGCACAAGTGTACTGCTTTTCTGATTCGTGTAGCCTAAGTATTCAGTTAGCTACGGAGCTCAGTATGGATAGATTTGACGAACGATAGCAACATACCTCAACTCTTCTTCCGAGTCAAACTTTTTGGGTTTCTTTGGACAGCACTCGCATATGTACAACCCTGTAGACGTACTGCTATTTCGCGAATGACCAGTACTATCCGTCGACATTTTTCGCATGTCGTCTTGCGATCCATTCGAAGATGTATGACTATGTTGTAGTAAGGGGGCGCTGGTAGGCGGACTGATGGTATTTGTGGAGCCGAAAAGGCTTGTTGATCGCATGTCGAGATCGTTTGCCAGTGAGATTTGGTTAGGCGACACTCTTCCAGATGCATAGCTTGTGGCACTGCTTGCATTGCTCAACAAACCGAAGGACGATCCCAAAGAATTAGTACGAGGCCCATGCGAAGACAGAGATGACGAGGATGACGGTACGTTGGCGAAGAAGCGAGGAATGGGTGACCCTCGACCGAAAGATCCGTGTTGTGGTCGACGTTGCAAATCTGACTGGCTTGTGGTGCTAGTGATCGACATGCGATCCTCGCGCAGCATATCTCTAGGTGGTGAAGATGCCCGTCTCTTTGAGCCGGCCTTGGCTGTGTCACCGAGCCCGGGACTTCGTTCATGCGGCTTTGCATGACTATCTTCCATCGGGAAATCGTCGTGTGCAAACATGGACTGATCATAGCTAGCATGGTGAGGGTACTGGTATTCATCAGGCTGGACGCTCCCGGCCTGTAGGGTCACTCTTGTATGGTCTGGTAACCCATGATCTGCAGTGCCTGGGAGAACCGGCGACATTGTGCGGGACGAATGGCCCCAGTGCGAAATGGCTGACGTATCTGAAGGCGCGTTTTGCTCAGGTATCGAAATTGGCCGCAATAGCCTCTCACGCCGCTCAGATTCTGATTGCCCAGGATGTGAGCCATCCTGACTTGGTGCTGCTGAATAGCACACAGATTGTCGTTTTGGTGTGTTTGGGCCTCCTATGCGACTGAGCAGTCGTTTATCGTAAGCTTGTGATGAATCCTCAAGAATCCTCTGTTCCAATTGCTTGGTGCCTTGTAATCTGATCAGGTCAGCATTGATCAAGTCTAATAAATTCAGACAACGATGTCAAATCTCGGGAAAGGTGAAAGATGCTAGAAGTAGATGATTTGCCAATGCTTCATCATAGCCTTGCTGCGCGAGCGGCACAGCGGAGCAACATGCGATATACGTGCGGATGGCAGCGATTGCAAACTGGGCCATTGGCAAGGATCCAGGCAAAGATAATGCACCGGGATCGCAGTAACATGTGGGACAAGTCGTCTTGACCTGGGTCGATCGAAACCACTCCAGACGATGGGCAGGTGAGAGAGAGGAGAGCGGGTCACGGTGATACGAGAGGTTTCGAAATCAGGGTTGGTGGGGAAGGCATACCTGTGGTCGCTGCGAGACAGAGAGCTTGCGCTAGCATCGCCGTCGCTGTGGTCGTCGGTCATCTCGCGCTCGTACGACTGCGGAACGAGGGTTGAGATGGGAGGCACAGTACGTGCTGGGAAGGTAAAGGCGCTGTAACCAGAGCCAGAGCCAGAGCCGGAGATAGTGCCTTCATCGTGTCTGGCTCTCGCCTCACGAGTTCCATGCAACAAGAGCGAGTGAGACGACACAGCGTGGCCAAGCAAACTCGAGCCAGGACGAACAGATGCAGGGCGAGCGAAATCGATGCTATTGGGGTCGTTACCCCATTGCCAGCCTAGGTCGTGGCCAGGGCTGAGATCTGGAATGAAAGTCGGCGGCGGCAAGGGCGGCGGAACTGCCTGGCGAAGGTTGGAGATGGCCATCGGCGAGGCGGGCTGGAAAGGACTGTACGGAACAGGACAGGCAGAGTGACGGTGATGCTGTGATATACGTATCGAAGGCGTGGATGACATGGCGTTAGAATGAGCCAGCCGTTCGTGGTACGGGGCACGGGCACCAGAGACACTCCAGGTCGAGAGTCGTTCCCGGTCGCCACGCCAGGCTAGAGTTGGTTGGCGGGTAAAGGTTTAGGTCGGTCGGTCGGCTGGCAGTGTGTAGGTATGAATGGATTGAATGGATGAATGTATGTGTGCTCTCCCGTAGATTAGGTAGTGAGGCAGGCAGATGGACGGGCAGCGGTGCGGACAGACAGATAGACAGGATAGTCACGCCCACACACGAACACACACACACACACACCCATACAAACACATACACACACACGCACGCACGCGCACACACACACACGGACGGACAGGGTATGTGGTATGGTAGGTGGTAGGTAGTATGGAATAGTATGGGATAGTATGGTAGGATGAGACAGGGTTCGGTAGGGCAGACAGGCTGGCCAGGCGTTGAAGAAGGATCGCGGGAGCCAAAGCGGTGTTGTATTTTTTAGAAGCGTCGACTGCCCCTTCCAGCGCTTATGGGATCTGCTGCTCGCCGGCTCAGCCCAGACTAGAAGAGACGGGAGGTGGTGAGCAGGGCAATGCAGACCAAACCAGACCAAACCAGACAAGACCGGACCAGACCAGCGGGCTACCGGAGAGGGAGGTAGCTGGGAGGTGGGCTAAGCAGGCAGGGCAGGCCAGGCAGGCAGGAAGACAATTTCGGGAAGGTTTTAGTGCCTACAGTAGGGAATAATAAGGCAAGGAGTAGGCTAGGGAAGTTTAGAAATGAAGAATTGAATATCGCGAGATCTAAGAGGGAAGCTGGATGGTGCTGAGCGGCAGGGCAGAGCGCAACGGACAGGTCAAGGTAAGCTGAGTGATTGCGGGCCTAGGGTGGGGTTGGCGCAGATTCATGATGGACTTGGACGGGAAGAAGAATACTCCGGAACAGTAATGGGTGAGAAGGTCGACGACAGACGATGCTGATGGTGATGGTGATGGCGGTGCTGATGGCGGTGGCATCAATGACGGCAATGCACAACGTTGTCGATGTCGATACCAATGTCGCTGACAATGTCCCACGGAACCATCTGGTCCGAGACAAGATGGTGGTCGATGGTCTCGAGAACGAGTGTAGGTGGTGTCGTCCGTCGACGTGCATCCAATGTCAATGGCGGCGCAACGACATTGTACGATGTACAGGAAGGGTGGCAATGTAGACAATGCTAACAACAAGGGGGATCACAAGGCATCGAGCAACGAATGCTGGCCAGGCCAATTTTCCCCAGCAGCGGTGGTAGTGGTGAAGACCGTCTAGATCCCATCCAATCGCGACTTTACCTCCCTACCTACCTGCCCATGTAGGAGGTATCTACTGTATCCTGGCCAAGTGGATCTCAGGCAGTGTCACTGGGAGCAGAGTGCGTCTAGGGCTGGATGTGTATACCTCCTAGGTAGTATCCACCTTACGGTATGGACCCTGCAAAGTGACCTGCTGGAATTATATGCGGCTGGTGATGACGATGGTGATGATGTTGATAATGATGATGATGATGAACTTGATATTTCTGAGGGTGAATGCTGAGGGCGAAGCTGACGACGGCGGTGCTGCAGAAGGTTGTTGCTATACCAACCGATTGACTGCCCATCTACCTTTCATACCTGACTTGCCTCTCGTGTATCCATCCATCCATCCATCCATCCATCTATGCACCCATACCAGCTGTAGGGTACTAATGCCGAATGCTGGCAAGATAGACGAGCAGCATTGGGCCGGCCGCAGCCAATGCAGCCAAGCCCAGTTGTGCAGCTGCATCTGATCTGAGCGCGCGCGCGCAGTGGCAGACAACTGTACCACCTACCTAAACTAGATAGACGGGTTGGTTGCAGGAACGTGCAGTGCAAGCGTGCTTTGATAGATGAGTGAAGGCAGAAATGCCTGTCAATTACCATGTTATCTCTGCTGTATACTTTATGGTGAAATGCAGGCATATATGTATCCGAGATGATGGATCCCCAGGAACGATGGCCAGTGACGGCCAGTGAAGGAAGAAGGGCTTTCGAGTGATGCGGCATTCGTTCGATAGGGTGCTGTACAGCAAGAACATGATGTGAACACGGCCGTACCCACCCATCCAACAAGCAGTCCCTTTCATACGGTACCCTTCAAAGTAGGTGGCCT
Source organism: Scorias spongiosa (assembly GCA_018467035.1). Taxonomy (NCBI): domain Eukaryota; kingdom Fungi; phylum Ascomycota; class Dothideomycetes; order Capnodiales; family Readerielliopsidaceae; genus Scorias; species Scorias spongiosa. Next base: position 2,235,003 of record JACSZZ010000001.1, read on the forward strand.
CATGATTCACAAAGCCAGTTTCCACGATGACTTCATGTCTTAGAGCTTGCAGTGCTACCTACCTACCTACCTACCTACCTACCTACCTAGGTAGACCAGCTATCTTGCAGAACATCTATCGCGAACACGAGCAGATCGTGATATTTGGCGTTCGCACCCTAGCCGAGACACGGAGAATTCTCCATGTAGAGCAAAGGCGATAACAAAAACGGTACAGCAGCTCTAGATCATACCCTCATACTACAGATGGGGTGGACAAGACGGAAAGAGACGAGATGAGACGAGACCAGACAAGACAAGACCAGACGAACAAGTAGGCAGTTGATGCTAGACAATGTGCCTAGTCTGCCTGACCATTGGCCATACCGTGTCTGGCTTAGACAGTGGCCGCTCCGTGCCGTCCATCGACATCTCCATCTCCACCACCATGTCCCATCCCCATCATCTCCACCACCACCACCACTACTGTACTACAGTACCACCAGCATCACTACCAGCATCACTACCAGCATCACCACCAGCATCACCACCACCACCACCTCCGTCACCATCGCCGCTGCCGCTGCTCCCTATGCATCCGTTGCCTCCTCTGGCCCTGTGCTCGTCCTATTCAGCCTGCCCTATTACCTAGTTACATCTACCACCAGCATGCCAGACACACCCATCCTCCTGTTGATCTACCGTGCTCTAGCCTCCGACCTCCGACCCTGCACCTATCGGCCTCATTACTCGATACTTACTTTCCGGCGAATCGCCACAGACACGGCACAGAGCAGCAGCACAGTCAGAGCCTTGTTCGATCATCTGCCTCTGACCACCTCGAATATCGCTCAGTGCATGTCTACACACCTGCATACCCACCTCTCGGTTCTTCGATAGTAGATTCTCGTTTTTACCTGCCCATTCTATTCGCCTTCAAATCCTCTCCCGTGTCCCCCCCAGCCTACAGCAGCTGCTTGCTGGGAACTACAACCGGTGGCGGGCTCTAGGGCGACGACGGCAATGCGGATGCAGAAGCTACCTAACCGCCAAATGATTTGCATACGTGACATGCGCTACCTCATGCTTGGGTAGTATTGATCCTTACTAATTTAGGGACGTACCTACTGCACGGTAGCTCGCTACCCGGCCCTAACCAACAGAACCACTGGCCTTCCAGTTAGCCAGTGAAAAAATATTGCCATTCCATTGCCGTTGCACATGTTATGCTGCATGGAAGCATTACTCAGTCGGAATATTGGACACTGTTCGCTCGATCTCGGCCTTGATACTGACCTCAGACGTGGGAAGCTAGATCGGCGAGTATGCGGGTACCCATGAGAAGCGAACGTGTGTTCTTGAATCTACCAAATCCACTGGACTCTGTCCCTTCCAGTGACTACTGTAGCGTCTCCAACTGTAGCGAGACTTCTCTCGATACGTTTCATGGGCCATGAAGAACGGATGTACAGCGCAAGGTTTACTAGCTACCTATTTACCTAGGTAGGTAGGTGGTGTAGGGCAGGGACAAGCGGGATAGGGTAGGGCAGGATAGTGTATGCACGGTCCTGACTACGCCCTGCCTCAACCTTTATTTCCCGCCTCCTACAACCTCGTCAAGATCCCAGCAGTACGGCACCAAAGCTGTATGGTCTCCATCTAGGACCTCCTGAACAGCACATACTTGCGCTGGAGGCGCTGCTAACATTTCCGCTCTGCATGCATCGTACTCCCAGCCCTAAGGCACGGCACAGCTTTGGCCGCATGGAGTCCGGACATCTATGGGCTCGCCGGCTCGACCCATGTCGAACTCGTTGTACTGCGCAAATAGATACCTACCTAGTTGCATACAGCTCAAACGTTCAGTAACTCATATATCAAACATGGTTGTCGGTCGTAAGGACAGGCAAGTACACAGACCGGACGCTACGAGGTTATACCTAGCCTGTGTTTTCCACGGCCAGACTTCGCCCGTGCTCTGATACTGATTTTGGCTCTGGCTCTGACGCCAGCTGCTAGTCTCCAATAACGCACATTAGCGCTCACCTCGCTCGATCTTGTGCATACGACACAAATCGGCAACCCTTCTCCCTACTCTCGCATTCGTGGAGGCGAAAATGGTCTTTGTTGTCGATCCAACGCCTATTGATTGCCGCTGATCAGGCTACGCTATATCCAAGTTAGAGTGACAGCTGCTTCCCGCGCTTACTTTGACTGTCAAAGCCTTCCTGGAATCAAGGGTATCCTTGTCGAGAAGAATCATTTTCCGGCTGCGGTGGTAGCGATGGGCATTGTTCCTCCTCGTCATTGGTGGTGGTGATGACGGTTGATTATAATGTCGATGATTATTCCCGTGATTATATTCCATGGTGATTGATGCTGGTGACAGCATGTCGGGTAAAGGCTGGCGCAGCACGGCGAGCCACAGTGGCATGCCGTCCACTGGAACCTGGAAGTCTCCAGCTCCAGTGGATGTCCGTCTCGACCATAGCTTCTGGTCTCACAGCCCTACGACCTAGGACAATGCACGACCGACGACGGACAGTGCTGGGCTGGATTGGAATGGACCGGACTTGCCGCCACAATACGATTAAAACAAAAGGTAAAAACAATACTTGACTCGTGAGAGTTTCGCCTTCTAGACAGGTCCACAGGCCCACTGCATAGTGCTCGCTGTAGGGATAAAAAGGTGTGCGGCAGGCATCCAAGTGATAACCGAGATATCTCCATAGCACCCTGCCCTTTCCCTGCCCTTCCCTACCCTGCGCTGTGTGTGGTGGAGTGGCGATGCTGCAACAATGATTGGCTTCCTTAGGCGACTGTACCGGCCAGGGAGAAGGGTGAGGGCTGAGATATCCCGTCCATATGCTGATGTCTACATGATGCATGCCCTATGCGGTCCCCCCTTGTCTGCCAGCCTCGGGAACGGGCTGTGAGAATTGCGTCAGCATGCATTTACCCGGATCATCTATCGATACCCACACGTCCACAGACCAACGATCGAGCTTCTGGGGACACAGTCTAAAGTCTTAGCGGCACGTGTGTCGGTCACCTGCTTGTATAGGACGATTCGCCGTTTGATGAAGGGGGAAACGAACGCCCTGACGAGCCGAACCGGCAGTGCGTCATGGACGTTCGTCAAGAGGTCGAGGTCTGCCCGAACGGGAAGCGGCTGAAGGCGTGGCTAGCCGGCTATCGGTACGGCGCGGCGCGAGACGGCACGAACCTCGATCGCACATGCGAAGCGAAGCGGAACGTAACGTAACGGCGGGGGCCCGTGAAAGCTTCGTCACAAATGCTACTACCTACGCACGGCTTCATCTTTCTGATACGCTCGTAGACGAAAAGAGACCATAATTTTGGACCACGGACATTGCTCCATTCCTGTCAGACTTCAACAAGCTGCGCCCACCGCTGCAACGGCAGTCGATCGCAGGATGGCCTTGCTCGATCAGATTCCTGGTGAGCTCAAGCTGTTCATTGGCGGGTTCGTCAGAATGCTCTCGTTGCACGCGTTTGCTGCTGTTGTGCATAATTTTCCTGTCCCTCGGCTCAGACTCTAATTTCTATCTACAGCTTGGTCTCACTCCGGCGTAGAGAAGCTTTGCATAACTCCGGCATCACTCATGTATTGTCGGTCTTGCGCCTCCCTCTCAATGGTGATCTGTTCCAAGGATACGAACACAAGGTCGTCGAGGTAGACGATGTTGAGGACGAGAATCTTTTGGAGCATTTCCCGGCTTGCAATCGTTTCATCCAGAATGCCTTGGATGGCGGCGGAGGTGTGCTTGTGCACTGGTGAGTCTCTGAAATCCCAATCCATGAAGCAAGTGTTGTGTCGACCTTGAATCGAATTTTTTTTTTTGGTGGCGTTCCGCGCTTGTGCTCGCCACCACCATCGATATGCAAGTGCGATTAATGATGGATAGACGTAGCTGACACAGCCGATCTAAAACAGCGCAATGGGTAAATCGCGTTCAGCTACAGTAATGTGTGCGTACCTGATGAGCCGCTATGGGATAACCCCCCAGCACGCCTTGGAGCAGATACGTCAGGGGAGGCCCATGTGCGAACCGAATGATGGATTCATGAAGCAGCTTGACCTGTTTCACAAAATGGCGACTCCAGAGGATGTCGAGGGTACCCCAGCTTATCAGCGGTGGCTTTACCAACGTGAAGTTGAGATGAGCAGGGCATGTGGCCTGCCCCCTGAGGCTGACAAGATCAGATTCGAGGATGAGCATCAACAGGACATCACTTCCGCTTATGAACTCAGATGCCGAAAATGCAGGTGAGCATGGTGTGAAGCAGCTGCAAATCATGGAAACAGTTCTACATCTTTGGTCTAACACGCTCTCTCTCAGACGACCGCTTGCAACCTCGCAGTATATCAACGATCACAGCCCCAGCGCCACTCCTGCCTCCAAGAAGTCTCCGCGAGAATGCTCCCATTTCTTCCTTGACCCATTGTCGTGGATGCGTCCGGAGCTGGAACAGGGCAGACTGGACGGCCGACTAGAATGTCCGAAGTGCAGGACCAATGTTGGGAAATACGCCTGGCAAGGTATGCAATGTAGTTGTAGCGACTGGGTGGTGCCGGGAATCAGCCTGGCAAAGGGCAGGATCGACAAAGTCAGAACCCATATCTCATCCACCTCCGACATGGGAATCCGCATGCCACCCGGAGCCGTCACGTCCGGCCACAGATCGCAAAACCTCTGACCGGGTCAAAGTGGAAGAGTGGTCCGGACACATAACGGGCATGACGTCCAGGCCGACATGAATGGGTATGTGGGGAGATCAACGGAGCCGGGGATGAGGGAGGTTTGGGTATCCCTCAGTCAGCATCTCAGCATCTCAGCATCTCCCATCCAATCCGACTGTCCTCTTGCTTTCTAAGCTTGCGGAATACTCCAGATTGACTCGAGCCAACGCCGTGGCGCCGAATGCAGCAGCAGCAGCAACCGGCAGAGCAGGCGTCAAAGGTCAAGGTCTCCATTCACGGCCCTGTCTGCCTACCCAGGTAGGTAGATAGGTAGGTAGGTAGGTAGGTAGCTACCTCCGATATGAGCTGTATATCCAGCAAATGAGGAGTGGCAAGCAAGCAAGCAAGCCAGCCGATCAGCCAGCCAGCCAGCCGGCCAGTCAGTTTTCCCCACTCGCCCAATCCGTGACCTGCACCTACCGTATCCAAGCCGGTCAATTGCCCGCAGAGCGAGCCCACACGTCCATCCATCATTCCATCCCACCCCCCCGTCGCTGTCGACACCCTTGACGTCTCGCCACCGGCCATTGACAGACGTTATTGTCTGCATCGACAGGCCAACCAACGGCCCGGCAGCCCTTGGTGCGGCCTCCCGGTTCCATGGGGTACCATCTCGCGCACCAGTCCGTCGAGGGGGGGGGGGGGTCGACGGTCCACCTCGGTGGGGTCGTGCCCCAAAGCACTGCTGCATCTATTGGTCCCCGATGCGTCCCTCGACACAGCGACGTGCAGACAGTCAGACAGTCAAGTCAGACACGTAGAGGTAGGCTGGGCTGGAGCAATCCACCCAGCGAGGTCGATGAATCCCAATGTGCACGCCCCTTACGTAGTCCGCATGCGCAGCCCAATCCCAGCGACCCGAGCAGCTGGGCGATCCCATCTCTGCCACCCAGTGGGCGGTTGAAGCCGCGAGGTGTGATTTGGTGCCGCATCGAGCTGCGGTTTGGACAGGTGCGAAACCTCGCCGTTGGGTGATCTGTGTGCGTGGGCGAGGCTGGTGATCGCCGTGACTACAGCATATATCACGCTCCGAGACGGTGATCTCGCAAGCTTCGTGGATGGGATTGACGATCTGACGCAATCGTGCCGACGGTGACGACAACGGATGATGACAGTGGGCGTGGGAAACTCAGGCATGGACGGGACGCGGTGCTGTGGTGGCGGTGGTGGTAAAACAGATACGGTATAGTTACACTCTTTTTGGTCTGCCCGCCCTTCATCATATCTGGCTGTTCAGGCGTGTCGTTTCTATCGTCTATAGCGATTCCTTTCCCCCCCAATAACCGTGCGCAAATCTACAGTCTCATCACACATCCGCCCCGTCCAACATGGAGGTATTCATCAAATAAGGCAGTGCCGTCACGGTCAGGGACCGCTCAATCTCAACTGCCATCAAGCTCTCTTCTGGGAGAACTTTGGTGTGCAGCTGAATGTCAACGTTACCCGTCTGCTCGAGGTGGGTGACGAGGCCGCGTGGGTCGAAATTAGTGATGAATTCGATATCACCGGGGCGAGCTTTGGGGTTGGCATAGGTTGTGTATTCGTCGATAGCCGCTGCGAGGGGCCAGCCCTGGACTAGGCGCAGGCAGGCGACGAGGCAGCCGGTTCGGTGGCGGCCCTGGTTGCAATGGATGAGCATCGGAAGATTGCGCTTGTCGAGGATGAGCGCAAGCGAGACGTAAATGGATGTGGGAGACGTGCCAGGTCTGCCCGGCTTGTTGGCTTCAATCTCGACAGTGTAGCAAGTCACGTCATCCTGGATGGCGTACTGCTGATACGACTCGCACGTCTCGGTCGAGACCAGGCGTAGGACGCTCTTGAGCGAGAGCACACGCAGGAAGTTGATGTTGTTCTCGCCAGGGAATGCACCCCGGAACACCAAATCTCTCATAACAGCGCCATAGTTTTCTGGCGGATACTGTGGCCACAGGCGGCTAGGGCATCTGGAGTGGCGTAGGCGCATGCCTGGAGGTGTCACGTCTCGTTTCGGTGGAGATGGCGGTTGTGACTCCGCGCCATCTGATGGGCTGATAGCATCCTCCTTTTCTGCTACTATCTGAACCCTGTTGAATTGCTTGTTTAAGACCGACCTGTCGTTGTCATTTGGAACGAGTGCAGTCGTTATTTGACTTAAACATCCGGTGTCGACGTCACCTGGGGGACACATCTTGGGGACAGGGCTATCCCTATCGTGGTGTCCTCCTTCCTCTCGCTGTGCTGGAGCACGGGCCGGAAATCCACGAGAAATCACTTTGATTTCTAGCGGGAGAAGATGTGCCGACCGAGTGTCACAAATGGCCTTTGGTTGTTGTGAGAGCAACATGAAAGACGCAAAATCACCGGACCGACATGGTTATATGGATTATTCCGGTGCACTTGAAGACAGGTATTTCGAATGGATTTGGAAAAAGCACAACCTCGTTCCTCAACACAGTGCGCGTCGAATCTTGGGGGGGATTTTTTTTTTTTTTTGCAATGGATGGGACCGCTTCCGTGGTTTGAACCGAGATGGACTCTGGTTTATCTGGTCCTGCGCAAAATCGGCTCTAATGGAATCGCTCTCAAGGGTTGGGGGTTGACCAAAGGAACAGGCCTAGATCACGGCGAAAGACATCTGTGGCTGCTTTCGCGATCAAAGCGATTGAGAGGCATCGCGGTATATGAAGTCTGGGGGTATGAATCTGCTAGCCAGAAGTGGACTGTACGGCCTATCAGGAGCAGGTATCTAGGAATGCTGTCGAGGTTGTCTTTGAAACCGAGACTTGGGTGGCGGACGCAAGGCAAGGCAGTCGACGGAAGAGCTCGCAACGGTTGGAGAGGCAGCCTGGAGGAATTGTAGCAGGGCAGCCCGGTGGCGATCTTACACCGTCGGTAGCAAACGATGGTAAGTGTGTTGTTTCGATGGAGAGAGAGGCCGGATGGATATATGTAGTTGCCGCTGGTTGATGCCTCCGAGATCCAAACGTTCCAAAGGTTGCGCTTCCGCAAGATGCCTACCAAGGTGAAAACACCCAAACCTGCTGCCCAGACGGAAGCCTGGCGTGGAAGGTATAGGTAGGTGAGTAGGTACCAGGGTAGAGGTGAGGTCGTGGCTGTGGTCACTTCGTCCCCAGTCAGTAGGAGGAACCTGGACAGCACTGTAGGCCTGGCCTGCAGGTAAGCGTTTATCGTAGGGAGGTACCTGATGTGAGTAGGCTGTGTCCGGGAATGACGTGCCACACAACGTCTGCCGGTTTCTTGCTACTCAGACAAAGTCGTGCGTGTGCGTGCGATGATGAGCAGCGGCGCTCCACATCCGTGTCGTCTCCTGGTCTGTCTACGCTGTGCTGTAGTATATGCTATTGCCGCTGTCCGTGTCTGTCTGTATGGAAGGGTGTAGTGAGAGTCGATGGTATTACCCACCTGTATAGAAGAAGGACACGCATTACATAACCAGAAGACGGACTGACGGGCCGCAGCCATCGGTCAGATGTAAAGCCGCTCCGGCAGAGTGGGCGTATCCGGAGCAGTCTGCTGCAGCTATCTGACATCCCTTGGCATTACCGGTCATTATCATGTTTGCGCAGCCTTTACCTGGGACGTTATCACATACGCCTAGGCAGGTACCTACCGATACTTGCCTAGTGGGTACGGAGGTAGAGCGGCCAGATAGAGACAAGCGATAGGTAGGTAGGTAGGTATGGATACGCTGCTGCACCTGCACCTGCATTACTCCCGCCCACTTGCCATGCCAACCCACCCCAAGGCCACATAAGCGAGTTGCTCTCTACCGACCTACTCAGTAGTCCCTACTTTCCTACCGAGGCAGGTAACCCGTCGCGTCCCGTCAATCGCCCTGTGGGACGCGTACACCGGGTCGGCGAGGTTGGCAGATCCGGCTTTTGTATCATAATCGTACCCAATGTTATGGGAGCCCAACCGTAGAGATCTGTAGAGAGGGGCCCCATGACAGGTGCGGCTGGCGAGCAGTCACGGTGTAGGGTAGGACCAGACAGCTACTTGATCTGGAAGTGATCAAAGCCTCCACCGGTCCTGTGACTAAGGTATGCCTCTACGGAAAGGCACGTGATATGCGATCTTGAGAGATGTGGACATGGATAGACGTTGTCGCGAGCTACAATGCAAAGTCGTCGCAGCCGAGCTGCAGGGGGGACGCCAACACACAAAGGACAGACAGCGTTGCAGAGCGATTAAAAGATCCAATAAACAAAAGATTCCGCATTGGTGATTTCAAGAAGTACAGTTCACATGCCTCGCCCTCTTCCTTGATGCCTTTGCTAGCTCCCCCTGGAAAGCGGATCTTCAAATGCAAGGAAAGGTTGTTCGAGACCAAAAACAGGCTGACCAGTAAACGCCAGGAATTGCCATGCGACATGTAAACGAGCAGGGAGGAAGTTGCAGCACCGACGACCCTTGGCAAGTAGCTGGAGCATCAGAACGAGACTCACTTCCCAGACGAGATGGCTCTGATGGCGAATGCAACTTCCGCCTACACTCGCTCACCCATCACCGCCTGTCAAAAGGGAGCTACAGCGCCCGGAACGCACAGCCACAGCCATTAAAAGTCAACGCCAGCACCTCGCCTGGGCTTCCAGAGAAATTGTGTTTTTCCTTCGCTGTTGGCGGCCTGCATCCACACAGAGCCTTATAACGTCGTTGTATAGGTGTAGTAACCGGTTGGAGAAAACTGTGATCGATCATGGGACGTGCTCGATAGGGTGTCATGGTTGGGATGATCTACAAGATCAGGCACTTCTTCTTGTCCTTCTTCCTAGTCAAGAGAGCAGCACGGGTGGCGTGCTCAAAGACCTCACGAACACCTTCATTGGTCTTGGCAGAGCACTCGAGGTACTTCTGGGCACCGATCTTCTTGCGAACATCCTCAGCCTGCAGCGCCAGGACAATGTCAGCATGTCTATCTTCGAACCCGTTTCGGGCCTGCTTTGTTGGCGGAGCGTACCTGTTCGGGCGTGACTGGCTTCTGCGAAGTCTTGTGAAGCTCCTCGATGGTCTTCTGGTCGTAACGAAGATCCTTCTTGCAACCGACGAGGATGATAGGCAGGCCCTGGCAGAAGTGAAGGACTTCTGAGATCCACTGCGGGAGGATTGTCGGTTAGCATTATTGAACACGGCTGAGCGTGAGATTCGGGTGGCACGTGACCGGATGTATGCATACCTTCTCTTGAACGTTGTCGAGGGAATCTGGAGAGTCGACGGCGAAGCAGATGAGGATGACGTGGGAGTCAGGGTAGGAGAGTGGGCGAAGCCTGTCGTAGTCTTCCTGACCAGCGGTATCCCAAAGAGCGAGCTCGACGTGTTTGCCGTCTACTTCGACATCGGCGACATAGTTCTCGAAGACGGTGGGGACGTAGACCTGGGGGTGATATATATGTCAGCGGACGGCCAACTACGCTCCGGCTGGGGGGAGATCGCATCAAGCGAGGTTGGCAGGCAGGCAGGCAGGCAGGCGGGTATCAATCAGCGGCGGTGTTCATCGTGGCCGATAGTGATTGGCACTTGTCGGATCAGGCAGGCAGTTGTAGGACTCAGGGGGGGACAGATGAAGTGAGGGTCGAGCAGGCAGCATACCTCAGGGAAAGTACCCTTGGAGAAGACGCTGGAGGTCAGTCAGTAGGGTGTGACATGGTGAGCATCGAGGGTTTCCAGAGTCGATCAACTCACATGAGCAAGCAGGTCTTTCCACAGGCACCGTCACCAACGATGACCAACTTGCGACGGATTTCCGCCATCTACGCGACTAGTCAATGGTTGGATGCGCGATCAGAAGAGAAAAGGAGGTGATGGTAGAGGGAGGAGCTGAAGGCTGAGGTGGAAGAAATGAGGTCGATGGCGAGAGGGAAGAGACGATGGACGGAGAGAGGCCAAGGGTGTTGTTGAGGGTAGGAGGTCCAGGACTTACCGCTTGCTGCGGCTGTGCTGTGAAGGGAAGGGGGAGGTGTTGTTTGCTGCGTGATAGGCGCAGGGTTTGCGGAGAGGGTGGGCGAGGTGAATGGCCGTTGGAGCAGAGGGCGTGAGCGGAGGTTTGACAGCGTCGAGCAGACGCCTGTGGAATAGGTAGGTATAGGTAGGTAGGTTAGATAGATTACCTGGTTGGATGTGGATTGAAGATGCGTCAGTAGTGAGGCAGGTAGAGAGCGAGGCTGAGCTTAAGGGAGAGAGGGTAGACAGGTGGTAGGTTAGGTTAGGTAGGTTAGGTAGGTAGGTAATAGCAGTGATGGCGGTGGTGGTGGTAGTGGTAGTGGTGGTGGCAGTGGTGGTGAGTGTGCGGAAGTGAGTTGTCTTGTCTTTACCATCGCCCGTTTGAGCGCCCGGTGATCGTGTGAGGCTACGGGTGCGGGTACGGGCACGGGTACGGGTACGGGTACGGCGACGGCGACGGCACGAGGAGTCTGTATGTGTCTGTTAGTCTGTGTCTGCGTCTGCTGTTGCTGTTGCTGTCACTCCCTACACCAGCTAATAACTACCTATACCTAACTACCTACCTAAGGTACCTCTAGCAATCTATCCCAAACCTGCTTGACGAGGGCCTAACCCGCCAGCCAGCCTGTGCTCTGCTACACCTCTATACCTCTACCGCTACGCCGCTACCCCTGCCCGGCCCCCATCACATAACACGTGCTTACAGTTCGACGCCAAGCCTGCCGCATGCCCGAATAATGTTGGTAAAGGCGTCGATAATTCGTTCGGTAAACAGTGTGCTGGTACCTATCTAAAGATATACATCTCACAGTCGTGCCATTATCGGTCTACCCACATTATATTTACCTACCTACCTATACTCACCACTTCCATTTCACTCTGACCCATGCCCAGGTAGCTTCCGGTTATCTCCTATCTGGCTACGAACTTACCTTTTATTAGTAGGAATATAGGTAGGTACAGTAGGTAGGTTAGGTAGGTCAATAAAAATTTCCGAGATGTATTGGGTCTCTACTTTATGTAGACTGGATAGGAACCTTCTCGGGTAAAAAAATCGACACGACATCATCTCTACTACAATAGGAACGAGAACGAGCCCGTCGTCATGGCGATTCCACCAGCTTTGCTTGTGCATGTACATGTACTGTACACCAAACATGGATATCAACACTCAGAGTGTATACCACCGTAGGTTGACATGCTGTAGTCTGTCCTTAGCCTCCAACCCCCCACCTCCAAGCCGCCACTTCCCATCACCTTGGCGACCGTAATGTGGTCAACCGATTGTCATGCCTGTGTACAAATACATTTACCAGTGTCGCCTCCAGGTAAACACGACACCACCCGCCACTCGTCTTCGTCACACCCATGCATGTGCTCTCCTGCTCAACCGTAGCACACATGATCTCCGAGCCTCACGCACCATTGACGGAAGACGGGCGGCTTTCCAGAAGCTTCCCAGTCTTCTTTCATGTAACGTGGTGACACAGCACGCATGCCTATCGGCCAACCTCTTGGCTCACTCAACTTGCCATCGCCAATAATTGATCAGATACCGATACCGCCAGTGGTGCTGGCATTTGACTGGGCAGTATTCCGTGAGCAGGTCTAGCATGCCGCTTTACAAGAAGTTGACATTCCGGAGCATGCCTATGATGCAATGAACTTAGCCCTGTGTGCTCAGCCATACTCATGTTGCTGATACATGCCTGTGAACTCTTTGCCTTTCGTAGCTTCGCCATTTCGTGAGTCGTCCCTCATCGCGAGACACTGTGCTGCAAGGGCTAGGCTATCTGCCATCCACGCAATATGAATGTTCGTAACTAGTAGATATCGACGGCTGGCAGGTACCGTAACATCCTCCAAGAAGCCGTAGGGGAAACCGCTTATGAAGTGCCGTTGGCCTGACTTTCGTTCCTTTCCACCAGCTCTCCAACCCCAAGTCCTCTCCCGACCTTGAACTTCTGCTTCTTTTCCTTCTTTGATGCGCCCTCGCCCGTCTCGCCCGTCTCGCCAGCCTTACCGGCGCTGCCCACCTCCCCACCTTCGTCTTGTGCTACCGCATCCTCATCCTCCTCGTCCGAGCTCTCCGCCTCCAATGCTTCGTTTTTCAGATAGTCGAGGTCCATGCGCATGCTATACGCATCCTCGCCGTCGGCATAGTACTTCGCTTCGGTCCCGATGACCTTGAATCCCAGCGTATCGCGGTAGAGCGCCAGCGCGGCGAAGTTGGACACGCGCACGTGGAGCGAGACATATACGGCGCGGTAGGTCTCGAACATTGCTCGTTCTAGAAGGGAGCGACAACCCCCCGTCAGCCCTGCTCACTGCTTTGGCAGCCAGCGGCTTGCGAGAGCGCAAACCGCACGACACGCTACTTACGGCTTTGCCTCATGAGCTTTTCCGCCAGACCTAGCCTCCTGTGCGTCCTCATGACTGACAGTGACGTGATGTGGCCGTGCTGAACGCCATCGGTGGGGTCTTCCTCCATCTTCGCCAGTACGTATCCGACGATCTTGGGCGCATCGTACGGTGTTCTCTTCGGTCGTGATACCTATGATGCGGCAGGGTCAGACGGGTCGATGCGGCCGTGTACCGTTTGCGAGGGTTGGACGAACGTCAACAGCAACGTAGCTGAGTTGAGGCCAGCTCAGGGCATGGTACATGTAATATTTGCAGAAATAGTTCTCTGGGAGGTTCGTGATGTTGGTCTGTTGGACGTGTGGGATGTCCGTTGGCAGAATCGGTCTGATATCCATCTTGTTTGAGAAGTGTGGTGAACCAGTCGATCGGCTGTCTGGGTGATCAATTCGAACTCGATGTCGGGAGAAACCAGGGTGCTACCACGCTCGCTCTCGTTCACTATAGGAAACAGCCCACCTGAATCGGATTTCACTTTCGGTGACGGAGACAGATCCACTACCACCTAGGGTGACTTACCTGTGCTGATCGAGGCGTATCTTATCTTATCTTATCTTATAGACTTGAGCCTCCTAATCGTACATCGACATGCATAGGTGGATTTGTGCACCCTACCTAATTATGACACGATGAAGGGATATCCATTTTACATTTTGTGACACTATTGCCCTCTACCAGCAATGCCAACGGTCTGTGAAGTTGTATTGCAGTCACGAGCCCCATATTCGGCATGGAATTGTACACATCAGCGTGGAAGAGACAGTCGTCTCTCTATGTATAGAAGAAAATTCTCGGCACGATCATGTCCAAAGCACGTGCAAGATAGCCGTCGGATTGACAGTCTTTGGGCTGCAGCCTACCAAGCTTACTCTAACCGTCATGAAAGGGAATGTTTCTTCTAGCAAGACCATCGTAAGGCTTGAGAGTATGGCATCCCATCGACTCAGGTAAAGCAGGCCCAAGCATGGCGAAGCATGGTGAAGAACGGGCCAAGCAAATACATAATTTGTACCTGTCGCCAACCATCCATGGATACCACCTACTATACCACCTACTATACCTTGTGTGAAAGCCGGTGCCAAAAGGGGCGGCTTTGGTAAATGGCCCAGTACAGCACAGCGCAGTACAGTGCGGTACAGTACAGTACTGGATGCGTAACGCAACGCAACGCAACGCGCGTGCAAGTATGTCACCAATGGGGTACATGCAACATTCCATTCCATATTTAGCGCAAGCCTGGCAACGCGAATTTGCTCTTGGCACAACAAGCAAAGTCCTTTCCGAATGGGAAAAAGCTTAACCGGCTCTGTAGGAGACGTTGACACCGAGGAGGAGGATGATGATGATGATGATGATGATGATGATGATGATGATGATGATGATGATTGCGAGATTGACGGCCTCGACAGCTGAAGCTGCAGTGGTGTTGAAGTTGAGCCTGGCGATCGTGGGTCACATCTTCAGTAGGTAGAGATAGAGAGGGAGGGGCGACATGCGTTTTATAATGCTGGGTTTTCATTATAACGATTTGCCCTAATGCGGCAATATGTGGTAGGTAATAGGGGATTCCTCCAATCCCCAGGGGGCGCAGGGCAGGTGGAATACAGCAGAGCGATCTGCCGCAGGCTCGGAAACGGCGTCGTCTAGCCACTTTCGCCCGTCTCGCTTCCCTGCACGTGAGATCTCGTATTGTATTATTACAGAATTACATTCGTCCTACTGGTGGTCAAGTTCCGACAATATCTCTCTGCGTACAGTACCTATTACCAGACCTGCCTACCGTCGTCCCCTGCCGCCGCCTTCCACCCTACTACCTAACTAACCTACCTATACCTACCTACTGCCTACCACCGTATAGCCGGAAAGCACTCACTTCTATCCGACGTCGTCATCAACACCCTTGCTCCCTCGAACTTTCAAACCCTCATTCTCTTTCCTACACCTTTGCAGTCGTCGCTCGCTGGCTGCACGTTGCATATCGCACCTCGCTCGCTTTCAACTGGCAGCATCTCCTCCGGCTTCCATGCTGCCGTCCATCCGCCTTTAAACGCCGCCGAACGCTCGTCGCTCTTTTGGTCTTCTCCTACCTCCTTCGCCGTGTCCTGGTGCACGCGTTCACACCATGATACTCTCTTCGCTTCAATGGCCGCTCTTGCTGCTGGCGCCGGTCGCTGGCGCCGTTGAGTACGACGGTTCCTCGGCCGATTCCATTAAGAATGCTGCCGCAACGATCGCTTTTCAGCTCATGAGTTACTACACTGGTAATCACACCGGTGACAACCCTGGCAATCTTCCTGCGCCGTACTATTGGTGGGAGGCCGGCGCTGTCTTTGGCACCATGGTCGAGTACAACTATTGTAAGCCATTCCCGGAATGCGCTTATCCATAGCCATGCCCTCTCCCTCGTGAAAAAAGTCCCAGTCAAAAGCAGTAGGGCTGACCATGACCCAGACACTGGAGACACCTCATACAACGAAGCCGTAACCCAGGCTCTTACCTGGCAAGCAGGTGAGAGTGGCACCTTCATGCCTCAAAACCAAACCCGAACCGAGGGAAACGACGATCAGATCTTCTGGGGTTTGGCTGCAATGTCAGCCGCAGAGCTGGGCTATCCAGCTCCGCCCTCTCCATACCCCTCATGGACCGGAATGGCGCAGGCCGTCTTCAATTTGCAGGCTGGAAGATGGGATACCAGCAAGTGTGGTGGCGGTTTGCGATGGCAGATCTTCTACTTCAACAACGGCTACAACTATAAGAACGCTGTTGCCAACGGTGGTTTCTTCATGATTTCCAGCCGTCTTGCGCGGTACACCGGCAACCAAACTTATGTCGATTGGGCTGACAAAGCCTGGACCTGGTTCAGCGAGTCTGTGCTATTCGACCCAACTACCTACAAGATCAATGACGGTACGAGCATGAACGAAAATTGCACCATTGCGAACGGTCAACAGTTCAGTTACAACTACGGTTTATATCTCGGTGGGCTAGCGTATCTTTACAATACGGTAAGCTCGTAATGGGCGACACGCAAACATAGACGATCCTTCCGCTAATGCATTCTGCAGACGAACGACCCAAAGTACCTGACCCCACTCAAAGGCATTCTCAACGCCACTCTCTCGGAGTTCTTTCCGCCACAAATGGGTCCGCAAATCATGGTTGAAGTTTCATGCGAGGAGTATGGTACCTGTGATGCCAACGGCTTTACTTTCAAGGCCTTTACCAGTCGATGGCTTGGTGTCACAACTCAGCTAGTCCCTGAACTCGCAGACCAAATCTGGCCATACCTCTCCACTTCTGCCAAGGGAGCTGCAGGACAATGCTCTGGCGCTCCTGGGGGTCCCCATAATGCACCTGGTGGTAACACCTGCGGTTACGAATGGAATTCAACCACCTGGGATGGAACCACTGGCGTAGGCCAAGAAATGTCAGCTCTGTCCGTAATACAGACCAGTCTCCTCAAGGTTACTGATCTCAAACCACCACTAACACTCAAGAGTGGTGGTACGAGTCAGACTGACCCCAATGCTGGCAGTGGTGGTGACACTCCGACGGCTAATGGTGGCAGCCCTACAGATGTGGAGAACAGAGTGATCAGCACTGGTGATAAGGCCGGTGCTGGTATCCTCACTGCTATATGCTTGATTTTCACCCTTGGAGGTGCTGGCTGGATGATCTACGGCGGGCCTGGGTAAGCATCTCTGTACATCTTCTCTTCTGGTTTACTTGGCGATATACGGTTAAGGTGTAGACATATACTGTTGTACAATGCTTTTACGAGCGAACTTAAAATTCACCTCCTCCAACAAGCTATGGTGCTCGGCATCATTCGATGTTTTAGATGTCTAACATATGTATCTTGGAAGTAGCTAGTTTCTGGTTTTAACGATTGTCACCGTTTAGCAACGAACGTGGAATTCACGTCTAGTAATAAAAATGTATCATTACAAATTGACATGGCAGAGATATTAAGAGGATCGCCTAGCCGGAAGTATACCTAAAATAATGTAATTAAATACTTATTCTCATCACGAACTACTGATTTATCTTTGTTAATATTCCTACAATTTCGTTCTGTAACGTTTCTAACTACCGACTCTTATATAGTAGCGTGTGCCGAGATTATTATGTCTTATTTATATAAAGTGAAGAGCGAACTTTACTGGTTGGATATACTGCTAAACATGACTGCTAACGGCGCTATAACATCTCTTAAGAGATCGTATAAAGAGCACGCGAGTGTACAGCGTGTTATAGCTACGAGTAGGTGTAAGAAGTTATCTTATATCACTATTAGGAGTATATGCTGTGACTTTCTGCTACATGGTCTCACTATATATAGCAAGTCTATTTGTGAGATCGATTAAGCAATGTGAAAATAATGAATATCTATAGATGTTATAAGCTGGCAAGTTGGTCCATACAACAACTTATTATTATACCGAGGTAGTATCCACCTTCATCTACGATCTATGCGGTGAGTTGTTAACGGCCGTCCTTGCATCTGAACGACTTTCGCCACGATAGATAAGCATTCATAACACATAGTCAGCTATGTCTGGCCGTTAGTACCCCTACAACAAACGCCTTAGCCATGGGTGAATGGTTAGTCGAGAGAAGCATGCCTAGAGCTCTTATACTCTTGCTACGAACTAATGAAAGATTACTGTAGTGGCACTATACCACCGGCTGACATTTTACCAAAAAAAGCGTGTTAGGCCTGCCTAACTGAATTGCTAGCATAGGCCTAGGAAAGGAAAGATGGTGGCCAGGAGCGGAACTTCGTATATCAAGGGCTATTGAGGACAAGCCTCGAGGGCAGATCAGCGTTAGTACCTAGATAATCAAATCCAACACGATGCCTCCCATATGGTTTTGGGCAGACCTGATATACTAGCGGAGGGAGCTTTCTCATTACAGCATCCAGTCGGTCAACCTTGATGTTTCCCGCATATATTCTCCGTCGTCTGATACGTTCGTCCGAGCATCGGAAACAGTCGACAATACGAAATGATGTGGACACCGATCAAGGTTGCGTGCATCCTCAAAGCTGCCTGGGGAGCACTGCGGTATTTGTTCGGCGAATTATCAACGTGGCCGGTACCTTGTATACACTGCAGCTTCCGACTTCACCTGTAGCTCGGTCGCGAAGGGCATGCAATCCTACATTTTGGAACTCTTCAAGGTACCATGGAGGCACAGATGCACGTCAATGTGGAGATTTCGGAACAAGATGAAATAGGCAACATTGTGAGGACGTACGTGGAATCGTCAAGCGCATCGACAAGATCGCCAACCAGAGTCGACATCATCCGACCCGACAAGTCAAAGCCAACGTGGCAACGCTTGCTAGACGTATTTCTGCCATCAGGGTATCCTCAGAGCGTTACAGAAGATTATCTCGAGTGAGCTCTAAAGCCGAATCTGGCACTGTGAGACAACACAGTTGATTAATCAACTACGAGCAGGTACCAAATCTATGATTCACTACAAGCATTTGCAAGCAGCATTGCCGGCCTACTCTCATCACGAGCTGTACTCTCGAGTGTGGGCGTTGGCGATGCGTCTGCCTCTGCCACAGCGGCGCTGTTGTTTTCCATTCTCCAAGAATCTGCAGGCCGGATTGCAACAATTCTGTTCGCACACCGGCTTGGTACTTCACTAGAACCAGAATGCAAGATGTATCGCCTCCTAGCAGACGTTCTGAATGACATAGCCTTCATACTGGACTGTTTATCCCCTGTGTTCCCCAAACCATTGAGAATACTCATCCTCAGTATGAGTAGCGTGTTGAGAGCTCTCTGCGGCGTAGCAGCTGGCTCGGCAAAGGCAAGTCTGAGCGCACATTTTGCACGATGGGGAAACCTTGGAGAGCTCAATGCCAAAGACTCGAGCCAAGAGACCGTGATATCTCTTGCTGGATTGCTTGCAGGTAGCTTGGTGGTCTCTTGGGTTCACTCACCTTTTGCAACATGGCCTACTCTGATCCTTCTCCTTGGAATTCATCTTGAAACCAACAGAAGGGCCGTCAGGGCTGTGAGCATGCGCACCCTGAACCGACAGCGAGCCACACTAGTGTACAACTGGCTTAAAAACGGCCGAGTTCCTTCACCACAGCAAATTGCCTCCGAGGAACGTATTTTCGAACTTGACGGCGTGTTGAGAGACAATCATAGTAGGATTCTCGGTTATTGCAATATAGGCTGCCAGCTTTCAAAGATCCTTCCTGGATTCAAAACACCCGGTAGCAATGGAACGGAGGATGCAGACGTGTCAATCAGTACGCTCTTGCACGCATTCCAAGGTACATCATACCTCCTGTGGCCGGCAATGAACGCAGACGGCACCTCTGATATCAACATCACTCTGATGAAGGCGGCCACGACCAGAGACCAGTTAGCTGCGTGGTGGCAGGCCTTGATTCTGGCTTCTGAGCTGCGAAAGATTGCCACTCGGATGGGAGAGAAAGGTGTGTCGAATCAAAGGTTGCTGGAAGCCATAGAATCGAGTAAGGCTATGGCACGCAGCATTCTACAGCAGTATGAGGAATCTTTGGTGGGCATTGGTTGGGACCTCGACACGGCTGCTTTGCAGACCCGTGAGAATACACGAATAGAGGTCTTGAACACTCGATGATCATCAGGTGGAGCGGATTTGTCCAATAAAAATCTTGGCTGAATATCAAAGTATGGAACCCAAAACAGATGGTCTGGCATAGCCTCATGCATGGTGCGTATTGCGCTATTTTCACAGCTCTTTTTTCTCAGTAGCACTTGGGCTGGAAGATTCATTACTCCCGCTCATCTCAACTTTTTCCCCTTTGTTCTTTCCCTCTTTCACCCTCCCACTTCCAAGAGTCCACAGTGCGATGATGACTTCGGAGGCCATAGAGATGAGGCTCAAGCACGCGATGTTCCAGACGTTGATGCTGACACTCCCAACAGGAGCACGAGGGAAGCTCAAAAGCCACTCCACCGGATAAGGTACTAATCCCCGAGGGAGCCAGAACATGGCCTGTTTGGAAAACCACCACTGCAAGAGAAACTTGAGGCCTTGCGTTCCAAGCCACCTGAGGGTGCTAACTGCGCGATCGAAGCTGACTCTGAATGACTGCTGCGCTTGTGACTGCGATTCGTACTGAGCTTTGGCTTTGTCGTGCGCTCGTCGTAATTTTGCCCATTTGGCGAAGTCATCTTGCGCAGAGGTGTTGCTCATTTCCCGATACAGACGGACAACCTCATTCCGTAGCTTAAGGGAAGATTTGGCCTGCAGGGACTGTGCCGTGGGAAGGCGAGTGTAGATGAGCCATAGCAGATCATTGATTGTCTGTGTTCCCACTGTGTTGACAAGGTGGGTTGCCAGGTTTAGCAGGAACACCATCAGGAGGAGAGAAGCCATTTCGTCGTAGCTGAGAGCCAGGGGCCGGCTCCGATTGAAGTCGAGTTTCCGTATATCAGACAGTGGCCGGTCTTGGGATGGGCGACACCGTCACAGAAATGCGTTACGCCAAATGAAGATCTGATTTATCTGATGGACTTGTGCGGGGGTGCGTCATGTCTTCCAGGTAGAGGTACCCAGGAACCTTGGAAGGTGCCTACTGTACCTGAGTCAGTCAGGGTTGTGGGAACGGTATGGGCCGACAGCCGGCGGGCGAATTACACAATGCGTAAAAATTGCTTTCGACTCATTTCCGGGTTAGGTTATAATTGAGATCGGTGCCATCTGTTTGAGATCTAAGGGTTCCCTACGACAAACCAACCCGAGTAGAACTGGTTGAACGAAGCAGAAGCCACTATCATGTCGACTTTCGGTAGCTACTTCCGGGTCACGACCTATGGTGAATCCCATGGCAAGAGTGTCGGGTGCATCGTTGACGGTGTGCCCCCTGGCCTGCAACTCACTGAGGATGACATCCAACCGCAAATGACACGTCGACGTCCTGGCCAATCTGCCTTGACGACACCTCGTTCGGAAAAGGATCGTGTCGAGATACAATCCGGCACGGAATTCGGTGTCACATTAGGTACACCCATTGGACTTCGCGTGATGAACGAGGATCAGCGTCCAAAGGATTATGGAAACAAGACTATGGACCACTATCCCAGACCTAGCCATGCGGACTGGACCTACCTCGAGAAGTACGGTATCAAGGCTTCATCTGGTGGCGGAAGAAGCAGCGCTCGTGAGACCATTGGCAGAGTGGCTGCAGGAGCCATTGCTGAAAAGTACCTGAAGATTGCCCACGGTGTCGAGATTGTTGCCTTCACGTCATCCTGTGGACCGGAGCATCTACACCCGGCGACACGAGAACATCCAACTCCTTCAACCAACCCTGCCTTCCTCAAGCTTATTGACGGTATTACCAGGGAGCAAGTTGATTCTTTTCTCCCTGTCAGATGCCCTGACACTGAGTCGACAAAGCGCATGGAGTCTTTGATTGCCGACTTTCGCGATCGCAATGACAGCATTGGTGGCACCGTCACCTGTGTGATCCGCAATTGTCCCTCAGGTCTCGGCGAGCCGTGCTTTGATAAGTTGGAGGCCAAGTTAGCGCATGCCATGCTTTCGATTCCATCGACAAAGGGTTTTGAGATTGGCTCTGGTTTCGGTGGTTGTTCAGTACCTGGTTCACGGCACAACGATCCTTTCATCAAGGCCCCAGTGGCCCCAGAAAGTGCCAATGGCACTCCTGGTTTCCGGACGCCACGTCTGACAACCAAGACCAATAACTCTGGCGGAATACAGGGCGGTATCTCGAACGGTGCACCGATCTATTTCACCGTGGCTTTCAAGCCACCAGCTACGATTGGGCAGGCACAGCAGACTGCAACATACGACGAAGAGGATGGAATTCTTGAAGCAAAGGGCAGACATGACCCATGTGTCATCCCTCGTGCGGTTCCAATCGTTGAGGCAATGGCGGCGCTTGTGATTATGGATGCGCTCCTCGCGCAGTCAGCAAGGCAAGCCAGCAGGAGTCTATTGCCTGCTATTCCTAAGCTCACCGTGCCTGTGCAAGATCAGCAATCCCAGCTTTCGAGCTCCCAGCAATAGTCAACGATAGTTGGTGATTAAAGATGAAACGATGCATGATACAGTGAACTATCCAGATCTCCAAAGCGATATGAAAATGCACCTAGAATTGCCAGTCCATTCGCAGTAACTTCGTATGTTCATTTGCCAGTGCGAATTTTTGAAGGGCCAATATCTGTATCAAGAATCTGGAAATTTGATCATGATCGGCATAAATGTAACCCCAACCCGAAACAGGTGAAAGAATCCGATCCGTCAACATCATTTAGTAGTGTGTGGGCATTTTGACGGTGAACTACTTGCACGCGAGCGGACGAAGCATTGGCTGGAGTACCCACCTGTACTCCGCCGAAGGGCGTAAAGCGGGCGATAGCTTGATATCTCCGTGGATAGGGAATAGATAACAGCAGCTGGCGGAGCTGATGATATCGAGGTTAGCGGTGTTTTGAGACATCGGACTCACCATCAATTTGTAATGGTGCGAAAGGCGTGATCGATGCCACTGCCTAAATTCATATAGAATGTCTGCTACGCATTTCCACCTCATCGTTCAACTCAGGAGGCGGTGCCTAACATAACGAATGATGGCTCCTTCCAGGGGTTCCTCAGACCCATCGCCAGCTCAGACTGCACCCAAGCCGGCCGTGCTCAATGATGGACCAACTCGCGCGCTGCGAGAGCAGCGTGCCAAACAACCACAATTTACCCTTCGAGCGCTTCTGTGCGGCACCTTCATTGGAATCCTAATTGCCTTCAGCAACACATACTTCGGCCTTCAGACAGGATGGATCAGCAGCATGGCCATGCCTTCTGCTTTGATTGGCTACGCAACGTTCCGAGGTCTCAATACGCTACGATTACATTCGCTAGGTGGCATTGGACACGACAGCTGGCTTGGATATGTCATGGGACAAGGTTTCAGCGAGGTCGAGAACGTCCTAGTCCAGACGGTTGCAGGAAGCGTGGGAACAATGCCGCTTGGTTGTGGCTTTGTGGGTGTTATTCCAGCATTGGAATACCTACTGAATGAGGACGAGATACTCAACGCGAACATGACTCTTGGCAGCATAGCAGATTCAAGCTCTGTTATACCAACGCCCCATCTCAATCCCCATCTGGTGTCTTTAGCACACACGCAAGCTCCAACTACAATTGACTACATTGCGACGCCTGCGCCCGGCAGCCTCGACCCGTTACAACGACTTTCACGCGATGCCAGTGTTGATCCGCTTGCGCCAATGCGCGGTGTACATCTGACGACAGGAAATTTGATTTTGTGGGCGTTGGGGATATGCTTTTTTGGAGTCGTATTCGCCGTTCCCCTACGCAAGCAAGTCATCATCAAGGAGAAGCTTCCATTTCCTTCCGGAACTGCCACCGCACTTGTAATTGGCGTTCTCCACGGATCACACAGTGGAAAAGAGACGAATGAAGGGACAACGACAAGCAACAATGTACGCGATGAAGAGGAAACTGAAGGGCTGCTTAGGACTGAGAGCGTAGATGGCCATAGTTTGACGCATGGCTCTGGAGTCGAAAGCAGTGACATCGAGGGAGAGGAGGAAAAAAGTAGACGAGACTGGCTGCACCAGATACGGCTCTTGTCCGTATCTTTTGGACTCTCTGGGCTTTACACGCTGGCATCCTATTTCGTACCGAAACTTCACGATATCCCTGTATTCGGCACCTACCTTGGCAGCGCCTGGCTGTGGACCTTAAACCCATCGCCCGCCTATGTTGGTCAAGGCATCATCATGGGTCCCGCTACCACGATTCATATGCTGTTCGGTGCTCTTCTAGGCTGGGCTATCCTAAGTCCGGTCGCAAAAGCCCAAGGATGGGCGCCTGGTGAAGTTTCAGATTGGGAGACTGGCAGCAAAGGTTGGATTGTGTGGGTTTCGCTGGCTATTATGCTTGCAGACGCAATCGTATCGCTAGGTTGGCTTCTGCTACGTCCTATGATCTGGTATGGTCAAACATATCTCCCTCCTTTCCTGAAAGCCTGCAGAGCGAAAGGTCTGGGTCGCCATCTGAAGGACATTACTTCGTCACAAACTCGAGGATACAGCCCTGTCTCACTCGAGGAGTCAACAAGTTCAGCAGAAAATGACAATACTGGCAGCAAAGCCAAAGGCCGCTCTGCCAGCCCTGACGACGATGACGATGCACCACCTCACCACCTAATCAGCGCGAAGACCACCCTTATTGGTTTAGCACTCTCGTTGGTATTTTATGTATTTGCAGTTCAGTCTGCCTTTGCATCGCTTCTGCCTATAGGTCTTACTATGCTCGCCATTCTACCGGCTTTCTTGCTAGGCATCATGGGAGTTCGTGCTCTGGGGGAGACTGATCTGAACCCAGTATCTGGAATCTCCAAACTAACGCAACTTCTGTTCGCTCTCGTAGTACCCAGAGGAACTAAGGGAGCTGTCCCGATGAATTTGATCGCTGGTGCCATTTCGGAGGCCGGTGCAGTCCAAGCTGGAGATCTCCTGCAAGATCTAAAAACTGGCCACTTACTGGGTGCGAGTCCAAAGGCTCAATTTTGGGGCCAGATTGTAGGAAGCAGTATTGGGGCCGTCATCTCGGCCCTCGTGTATCGACTTTACACGCACGTCTATGAGGTTCCAAGTGGGATTTTTCAAGTGCCAACGGCCTATGTCTGGGTATTTACTGCCAGACTTGTGACAGGAGCTGGTCTGCCACCGCGTGTGCCTGCTTTTGCTTTTGGGGCGGCAGCGATCTGGGCTGTACTGACAGCTCTCCGGATATATGGCGGCTACCTGCAGCGTCGCGCCCAGCTATCCAGTCCCCCAAACGGAAAGAAATCGTTTTGGGCTTCGGGCAAGTGGACGCCATATCTTCCCGGTGGCATTGCAGTTGCAATCGGAATATACAACACCCCATCTTTCACACTCGCGAGGACAGCTGGGGGTCTGTTGTCATTGTGGTGGATCAACTTGAAGAAGCGGCCGCAAACTCCTGTCATTGTGTTAGCTAGTGGTTTGATTTTGGGAGAAGGGCTGTTCAGTATTGTCAACCTAGGACTTGCAAGTGCACACGTACCTCACCTTTAAATAGCAAGAATCACCACCTCGATATTTGAATAAAAGCAATGAACAAAACGTGCCAAGTCAGCCCAATTCGATCCAGCAACATTGGCAACTTGCCTACTCCCCTGGAGGTAGCTAGAGAGACATACAGTGTATGCGTTCGGTAGGCAATAGATGGCCGTGGTATCTAATCTTGATCTTATCAACAAAGCACACGACCCGTCGGATCTATTCCCGCCCCCACCATGCCACTTCGCGTGCCTCAAGTTTTTGGGATGCTAGTCATCCCACTGCGACTCATACCTGAATCTTATACTTCATTCAACGACGCTACAATCTAGACGTCGTCACTAGCAACCTAGATAGTGTGTCATCAAGAGCGAGCGCATTTATTTTCGCTCTGCAATTTCCGAGGGTTCTGGAACCTGCTTTGGCGTAGACGAGAGTTAACCTATTCGCTTGCCCAGCATGGGCTCAGTCAACTTTCCACTGGAAGAAGTTCGCATCCAGTCACAATGGGAGGAGATCAATGCCTTCCATCGCCAACTTGAACTTACGAAAGACAAGCCTCCCTACGTCTTCTACGATGGTCCACCGTTTGCGACAGGAACCCCGCATTATGGCCATCTTCTTGCCTCGACTATCAAGGATATCATTCCGCGATACTGGAGCATGAGAGGGCGTCATGTCCAGCGCCGTTTTGGCTGGGATACACACGGTGTGCCAATTGAGCAGATCATTGATAAGCAACTCCAGGAGGAGCTCGGTGTCAGAGGCAAAGCAGCGGTTGAAAAGATTGGCATTCAAGAGTACAATCGAAGGTGTCGAGAGGTTGTCCTTACGTATTCAGGTGTTTGGAGGCAGGTTATCGGGCGACTAGGGCGATGGATCGATTTCGATAACGACTACAAGACCATGGACCCAACATTCATGGAGTCCTGTTGGTGGGTGTTCAAGCAGCTTCATGAGAAGGGAATGGTCTACCACGGTGCCAGGGTCCTCCCCTACAGTACGGCATTGAACACACCACTGAGCAAGAGCGAGGCAAGCGAAGAATATCGTGATGTTCAGGATCCTGCCGTCACAGTCTCTTTTCCTGTCGCGCCTGTTGATGAGCAGCAAGAACAGACAGTAAGCACTGTCAAGGTGCTGTATGAAAAGGCTGCTGGGAAAGAACTTTGCTTCGTTGCTTGGACGACCACTCCATGGACGCTACCGAGCAATATCGCACTCTGTGCTCATCCAGATTATGAGTACCTAATGGTCCACGACAAGGAGTCTGATAAATGTTACATCATGCTGGAGTCTGGACTTAAGGTGCTCTACAAAGACCCCAAGAAAGCCAAAGACAAGTTCGTAATTCTCCACAAATTTCCTGGAAAGCAGTTAGCTGGGGTCAGATATAAGCCCCTGTTCCCGTATTTCGAGGCACAATTCAAGGACGCCGGGTTCAAGGTGCTTCTGGACAATTACGTCAAAGTCGATGAGGGTGTGGGAATCGTCCATCAGGCCCCAGCTTTTGGTGAGGACGATTACAACATCAGCTGGCGTGAGGGTGTGATCAATGCTGAACGACAGCCACCCAACCCACTAAATGCATCCGGAGAATACACCAGTGAGGTTCCTGACTTTGAGGGTCAACATGTCAAAGCGGCCGATAAAAACATCATTAAGATGCTAGAATCACACGGACGCATGGTCAGGAAGTCTCAGATTACTCACAGATACCCATTCTGTCCTCGGTCGAAAACACCGTTGATTCAGCGTGCAGTACCTTCATGGTTCATCAAAGTCGAGACCATTGTTCCCCAGCTCTTGCGGAACCTTGAATCAACACACTGGGTTCCAAGCAATGTTGGCCATGGTCGTTTCTATCAATGGCTGGCTGCGGCGAAGGACTGGAATGTCAGCCGAAACCGCTACTGGGGCACTCCTTTACCTCTCTGGGTCAGCGAAGATATGAAGGAAGTTGTATGCGTGGGCAGCATAGCTGAATTGAAGCAATTGAGTGGGTATGAAGGCGAGATCAAAGATCTTCACCGTGAAAACGTCGATCACATCACCCTCCCGAGCAAGCAAGGCAAAGGTGTCTTGAAAAGAGTGGAAGAGACATTTGACTGCTGGTTCGAAAGTGGCAGTATGCCTTACGCAAGCACTCATTTTCCTTTCTCGTACCCAGGCTATGACCAAGCGGATGTGGCCTCCGGGCTCTCTTCTACCTCAGGACCTGGGGAAGCGTTGTTCAAGGGATTCCCAGGTGACTTCATAGCTGAGGGTCTGGACCAGACAAGGGGTTGGTTCTATACACTTTCTGTCATTGGCACACATCTTTATGACACGTTCCCGTTCAAGAACTGTGTCGTCAACGGTATTGTTCTTGCTGAGGATGGCAAGAAGATGTCGAAATCGTTGAAGAACTTTCCAGACCCCAGTATCGTTATCGACAAGTACGGATCCGACGCTTTGAGGCTTTATTTGATTGACTCGCCCGTGGTGCGTGGTGAGCCACTACGCTTCTCAGAGGTTGGTGTCAAGCAGATCGTGTCTGGAGTGCTCTTACCTCTTTGGAACTCATATAACTTCTTTGCGCAACAAGCTGCATTGTACAAGAAGAATACGTCGAAAGATTTCGTCTGGGAACCAGAAATGCAGAGCTCTAACACCAACGTCATGGATCGCTGGATTCTTGCAGCCACCCAAAGTCTTCTGAAATACGTAAACCAAGAAATGGAAGGATACAGGCTCTATACTGTTGTTCCTCGTCTGCTAGGTATGGTCGAGCAAGTTACTAACTGGTACATTCGT
Source organism: Scorias spongiosa (assembly GCA_018467035.1). NCBI lineage: Eukaryota > Fungi > Ascomycota > Dothideomycetes > Capnodiales > Readerielliopsidaceae > Scorias > Scorias spongiosa. Next base: position 2,262,999 of record JACSZZ010000001.1, read on the forward strand.
TTCAACCGGAATCGATTGAAGGGTCAAGCTCCTAGTACCACAGCCAAGACCACTGATGCTACTGAAGAGGAGACCGATACCCTCCACGCCCTCAACACTCTTTTTGAGGTTCTTTTTACTCTTGTCCGTGCACTTGCGCCGTTCATACCATTCCTCAGCGACAACATCTATCAACGCCTTTCTTCACATCTACCAAAAAGCTTTGGTGAGGGCAAGGATCTGCGGTCTGTGCATTTCCTCACATTCCCCGTCGTTCGGGAGGAACTGTTTGATGATGTCGTGGAGCGCCGTGTCCAGCGTATGCAAAAAGTTATCGAGCTTGGACGTCTTGCGCGAGAGCGGAGGACTGTCAGCTTGAAGACACCCTTGAAAACGCTTGTGTTGATCCACCAAGATGCTGAGTACCTGGAAGATGTCCGAACTCTGCAGGGCTATATCGTGGAGGAGCTCAATATCCGCGATCTCACCGTCACAAGCGATGAGTCCAAGTGGGGTGTCGAGTATTCTGTCCAAGCAGACGTGAAGAACCTCGGAATGAAATTTAAGAAAGAGGCAGCGAAGATCAGAAAGGCATTGCCCGGTCTGACCTCAGAAGAGATTCACTCCTTCCTCAACACTGGCAAGATTACTGTGGAAGGCCAGGTCTTGGAAGCGGAGGATCTACGTGTTCAGCGGGGACTGAAGAAAGACAAGGTCAACGAGAACTTTGAAAGCGTCGTCGATGGAGAGACAATCGTACTGCTTGACTCTTTCGCTTACCCAGAGCTGGCACAAGAGGGTCTTGCAAGAGCGGTCCTGAATAAGATCCAGCAGCTGAGAAAGAAAGCTGGGTTCGTGCCTACGGACGACGTCAAGCTTGCGTATCGCGTGCTAGCTCCTTCTAGCAGTGGTGCGGAGACACCAGTTCGTCAAGACGGCACCCCTTCAGCAGCGGACTCAGTTGATGAGAAGGCCGCTCAAGACGAGGTCACACGCTTGGAACAAGAGAGACTTATTGAGGACATGTTCAGTGCCCAAGCCGCAACATTTACCAAAGCGGCTAGCCATGGTGTCGAGAGACTCGGTGAGGGACAGAAGAGTAACTCGGATGTCGAAGAAGAGGCGGAAGTCAAAGACCTGAGGTTGTTGTTGAGGCTGACCAAGATATAAATTCAGACCTAAAGCCTATATATATAGAAATGCGAACTGAATCACTCGCAGGAACGATAAGGCTAGTATACATCTATTGATCAGTGTCACCTGCAATAAGTCAGACTCGCAGTAACCTCACCAAGACGGAAACAGTTATCACTATCAAAGCGAAACCTCATGGGATGAGTGCCCACTGCTCGCATTTATCGATATTGAATAACAGTCAGTCACGTGATTTGACTGTTATCGATACCGCGGTTTCAAGATGTCGTAAACAATGAATGTAGATGTCGAAGCAGCAACAAGGCGTTGAGCTGGGCCAGTCAATATTCCCTTGTGATGGCGCCACCAATCTTCTCGATCGACTTCATCGTACAGGTCTTGCAGCGCTCCCTGCTCAACCCGCCGATTGCATGGATGCTGCCAATCTGTCTCCGGGCTGTAGCAACACCATATGATGCGCCATCGTTCACCTTCTCCGTCGTCTATGCGGTCTGCCTTTCGGTCTTGTCCATCCTTTCGGTGGTCAATAATCGCCTAGCATACGGCCTTCCCAGAACTGTCAACTGGGAGGATGAGGTTGTAGTGGTCACTGGTGGCGGACAGGGACTGGGCAGGACGCTGGTCGAGATGCTCGCCATGAGAGGTGCAAGTATCGCGGTGCTTGACGTGAAAGTCGAAGGCCGGCAAGCCGGTGGGCAGGACCGGGGTGGGAGGGTAAGGTGGTACCAGTGCGATGTGAGCGATGCGCAGGAGGTTACCCGGGTGAAGACCCTCGTGGAAAAGGATGTATGTAGATCTCTCCCCTTCCATAATTGCAGTGCACCCACAAGCGACCATCACCAAGCCAAGCCCAAGTAGCGATCGCGCAAGCTGATGTCTGAGGTTTGCAGCTGGGCATTTGTTCTATCCTCATCAACAATGCGGGAGTTGTGAACGGCAAGCCATTGCTGCAGCTATCGTCTGAGGAGGTGCAGAGGAGCTTCGGCGTCAACCTCGTGGCTCATTTCAACACCATCAGCGCATTCATGCCCGGCATGACGTCTCGGGACGGCGAGGACGACGAGACGTCCGCTTCCGAAGACGATGAGGACGATGCGGAAGGCTCGAGCCCAGCACGGAGAGCCTCTCAGGGCGGGACCATTGTGACGATAGCATCGGTGCTGGGCAAGTTCCCAGCGGCACACCTCTCGGACTATTGCGCAGCCAAGGCAGGCCTCATTGCCATGCACACGTCGCTCCAGGCTGAGATCTCCGCCGCACGCCAGAGCGAGCTGATCAAGACGGTACTAGTGACACCTGGTCAGCTCAGCACCGCTCTCTTTGCCGGTGTCGAGACCCCCTCTAAGTTCCTCGGACCGGTTGTAGAGCCCGTAGATGTGGCTAGGGAGATCATCGCCCTTCTAGACAGAGGTGAGAGTGGCGAGATTAGCTTGCCACTGTATGCTCGCTGGATCGAGTGGGCCAACGTCCTACCATCAGGTCTACAAGTATTGGCAAGGAAGGCTGCTGGCATTGACCGGGCAATGGCGTCGCGAAAGGGAAAGAATGATTAAGGAGACACCTGGACACTCCTATCATTTAAATGCCTGTTACCTGCGCTGGACGTTGGGCCACTCATGGATCAGAGTAAAAAAGTATTTGGCCAATCATTCCTGGCCCCTTCAGAGTGAGTATAGATACCATAGACGATTGTTGAGGCTTCTGTTCAGGAAAAGATTTAATGCTCTATGCCTCCATCTGTTGATCTACATATTTCACGGGGAACACTGCAAACGTTCAGCTGTATGTCCACCCGCCAGACACGATGCTATACAACAAGGGTAATAAAATCTCCATTGTTCTAGCGAACAAGTCTTGCTGGCGACCGTTAAACATCGTACCATTGAGACTGGTGATAAGAAAAAAGAGAAGAAACGAGATAAGAAAGACGGCAGTTCCCTGTCCAGGCGTACGAAATCGTGGACCTATATCTGGCAGGTTCAAAAAATAGAATAAAATCAACGTTTTCACGCATGTTGGACCGTATATCTTGTAAGCAGAGTATCCTAATGTCGTGAGAAATGTGCATTTGATTTAGTTTCCATCTACGCAGTTGTGTATGTTGAAGACTGAAACAGTCTAGCTGTACGCGAATCGCGCATATCGGCGGAAGACATGACTGTGCACAATGTGACACGGCTGTTTGGCTTCAGGTTTACTGAACCTACGCCGAGGGAGAGATCAGACCGCTTTCCTCACTGACCAACCATACATGTGTGGAAAGAGTTGTATCGATTACCACAGCGGACTCAAATGCATGCGACACCTCATCACCATACTTCATGGCAATCATTCCATCATTAACAGCGTCATCTTATTGTCAATCGCACCGCCCCTAGTCTGTTCTCATAGCATCGTCGTCCTCCTGGTGTGGGCTCAGACGTATGTCAACTGGTGCGGCATCCTGGATTATTTCGTCACCGCCAATCGACCCTGTCCTTTCCAAGTGTAAGGCATCGTCACTTTCGGTATCCTGAATGAAACCGCCGCCGCCGGGTTGATCCAAGTCTGCAGGCGAATTCCTGTTCGCACTCCAAGAGAGGCTGTCGTCATGCCAGGGTGCGGCGTCAGAAAAGTCATTCGCTCTGTCATCGAATCCAGGGTTCATTGAATCGTTATCGGCCGCAGTGCTGGAAGCGTTGTCATCGTGCTCAATGCTTTGTACCAGTCTGCTGGAATCACCATTCTCCAGCATGTTGAAGCTCCACTCGGGCGAGCCTTGGAGGCCATATTGCAAGCCTTGTGGGTGGCCAGTTGCTTGACTATCCTCCGACATGTCGATTCCTTCGTCGTCGTCATCAATGGTCGAGGTCTGATTCATCTGCATCGGACTGTTGCCTGCTCCACGACCACCATCGCTTGGATCCAACTGTCTCTGTACTGCGACTCCTGCTCCTGCTGTTCCAGCGCTCGACGATCCATGCAGGAGAGAGGAGTGCGGACCGCCGAGTCGGCCTTCCCCCGCATCCGATTCGCCATCCGCCTCGATGGTTGGATTACGCGACTCGTTGACGATGTCCTGGAGGTATTGAGGTCCGAGCGGCACCTCGGATCGGCGGCGATAGAATAAGAGATAAGCAGCTGCAGACTGAAGCTTCGCCGAGCCAGTACCTATCTTAGTAGCGATGCTGTCGTTGTAATCGTACCATTGACCATCGTAGAAGTTCTTTGCCATAGCGGTGTAGTGTCCACCACCAAGTCCGCCGTAGTGGTTATCAACGGCGAAAAGGTCGTAGACGTACTCCTTGCCCGGCTCCTTCAGCCCAATGCGATCAGTGAGGTCGAGGCCGTCGATCGGGTAATTGACCATCACATCGATTTTGTCACGCATACTGCGGGCTCCACCACCGCCTTGGAAGCGTTTGAGATGAACAACTAGAATGTCCGGTGCTGTCCATATCTCAAGCGTCTTTGTCGCGCGCCTGAGCTCCTTACATCGGTTACAATACCACTCGTTATCTTCACTGAGAACTTCGCGTTTGCTACTCTCAGCAAAGCAATCGTCCAGGGTCACGCCATTCTTTTTGCGCTGCTTCCGAGCATTGACCTTTGCATCCTGTTCTGGATCATGGAAGTGTGTCACTCCCCTGCCGTCGTCTGAGCTCAGAAACGCACCCCTTAAATCATTGGAGGCGTTGATATCCGCAGAGAACAAGCTCTCGGAAGCATCGCTTGTCCAATCGAGTACAATAGCTTCACCGAGCCTGATGCAATAGGGATCATCGGGAGGTTCAGGAAGAGATTTCCCGCCAACAGGCCTGTGTACTTTTGTGTTGGCCAAAGTCTGCTCTCGAGCCTGCTGCCTATCTCTTCTGCTGTATGTCTTTTGCTTCTTACCACGGTTCCCGTTGCCGAACTTGTTTGGCCTCCCTCTCGGTCCACTTCTGAAGTCCTTCTTGGGAAGTGATTCTAGGGCATCGTTTGGTACGTTTTCAGTCTCGTCTTCATCTACCTCATTGACAACAGTTGTTGTTGATGACTCTGTCGTCGTGCTGGCAGGTGTATCTGCCTCATCGCCTTCTGTACCAGCCTCATCTCCAACTTGGGAAGAAGTAGAGCTTGAAGATGACTGATCGGACGAGGATGATTGTATGGAGGCGCGTCTTGCTAGCTTCTGCACTTTATTGATCATAGGTTTGATGCTAGCATCTCTAATGCTTGTCATCCCAGTGCAAAGCATACCCTCTGCAGATGCAGCGGTGTTCATGGTGAACAAGTGGTTTGTCACAGCCTCTGACAACTGATAGCTTGGTTCCATGAATTCAGGTGGAAAGGCAGGATGTTGTGTTGGTGGCTTTGTGTCGGCTTCAGCCATTTGTACATTAGGTGTGTGTGCATCTTCCCGATCCATAGAGACATTCACGTAGCCGTCTTCGCTGGAATTTGACTTGTCGCTGATCTTGCTGTCCACCTGTTGTTCTTCTACTGTCTCGCGTGCTTCTTCCGGAGACAGTGACATAACGTCATCGTCGTGATGAGGAGCATTGTTGCTGTCGAATTCTGTCAAAATCGGGCGACTTGTAAGCTGAGCTGTAGCCAAGAGCACTTTCTTCAGTATCAGAGTGTAATCTTTCGCTTCTTCCTTAGTGACTGTGATGTACTGTGGATGTCTCACGTATGTCCAAGTGTCCTTGTTAGGGGTCTTGTGGACCTTCTCACGGGAGAAGATTGGTACCGCCATGACTTCTGCTTCCTTGGAATCCATACCCTCTGGCGGGATGCTATCGTCTACATTTCTGGTGGAATATGTAGCGAAGCTCAGAGCAGGCCTCTTCTTGCTAGGGCCAGGCACATTTGTCGGCACTTGGTCCAGTTCGAAGCACCAAATCAAGTCTGCGCTTTGAATGTTAGCCTCGGCCAGAGTGGTCCAATCTTCGAAGTGCTTGTAGATCTTAAAGCCGTAGATCTCAACGATCCACAGCTTCCTCGGGTCGACTCCAGGGTGCTTCGACGCGATGACTTCCTTTACAGTCTTTATGCTTGCGTTCTTATCAATATCAATTGTATGCAACACCGGGACGTTATTCCCTGCTTTCCCTGGATACGGCACGAAGGTGATATGGTGTTGGAAAGTGTTTTCGATAGGCAATTGGACAGTGACCAATGAATACGGATCAAAAGTGATGCTAACTTTGCCGCACTCTGGACATTCCATGGTGTTTTTGTAAAAGCCATTGAAGAGGTCCATCGCGACAGAGTCGTTACGCAGCATATGGTTTTCGCGGAATTTGTCGCCCAGGGCAATCACCGCCTGTGGATCTTTGACTGTATTGTCGTCACTTTCCGGGTTCTCTACGTAGGGCTTTTTCTGAATACGGTTAAGGTCCTCGTGAATAGCGTCAACAAGGAAAGACAAAAACTCCTGACTGTCTTGCTGACCATATCCGCTGAAGGTGGGCATGACATTGCCAAGTGTACGCTTAAAGTTGCTCGGGTTGAACGAGGACCCAGATCTGTCTCCATAGATTCCATCAAGCACACCAAAATACTGCTTGGCAACAATGCCTTTGTGACCCAACGGGTTATCGGCGTTGATTTCCTTCTTCCACTCACCGGAGAGGAAGAAGATGGCCAATTCTTCGACAGATCGAATACATTGCAGGGCCGAGTTCATGTAGCAGGTGTTTCCCAGATTGTTCAGCCCGGTCATGCCCCGGGTCTTCCCGTCCCTCCTTGAACGGCCGCGTGTGATGGCTGTGGATGGGGCAGGGCTCTGTGCACGAGACGAAGGAGTTGAATTGGGCTTAGAATCCGTCCCCTTCTTGCTGAGCAGCGAGAACCTTGCACGAGGCTTATTGTCAGAGACGTATTCACCTCCAGCAGGTCCTGTTCGAGGCGGTTCCAGTATTAATGTCTGTGATTGAAAGAGACCAATGGTCTCCAGTGTGCTCTTGCCATTGTAGTTCTGGTCGTTTGTGAAATCCCCGACTTCGACAGCCTCGATTTCGGTACCTATCTTCAAATTACGCCACTCTTCAGGTGTTACTATGAGCTGCTGGTTGACGATTTCTGAAGGTGTGGTTGTCCTGGATTCTGGAGGCGAAGGTGGACGATCCCCTGGCTTTGGCACTGTGACCTGGGTGGAGTCAAGGGCACGCCAGACCTTGGTTTTATGATTCAAAGGGACACCGACAACCTCTTTGCTACGCTTGAGAAATCTCTGTACCCGCTCTGTCCTCCATGAAACCAATCGAACCGCGTCACCAGAGGACTGCTGTCCACGCTTTTGGCGCTCGTCGCTAAGTCTCGAGATCTCAAGGGAAGTCCCTGATTTTGATTCTAGCGATGCTGCGGAAGGGTTGTCACTCTGCTGTGAGGCATCCACAACCTTCCTCAAAGTGAAGACTGGAGGATAGAATTCGTAAGCGAAATTGGGCACTGGCGCATCAGGCGCAGTGTTTCGAGCATATCGAACGATAGGGAGGTGTTTAGGCTGCTTGGCGCCATACCACTCCACAACTGAGTCCCAAAGTCTGTAGGGTAAGACCTCGAAATCCTCGCCGTATGTAAGATCGGGTTTCAGGAGCACAAACGGCTTTTTGTTCACGTCGTAAAGTACGTTTTCCTTTTCGAAAGCACCGGGAGGTACAATGTCCAGATTGTCAATGGGTCCGACTTCGCCTTCTCGCAATTCTTTGGCGAATCTTGAAGATCCAAGGCCATCGGTTGTTCTAGCAATCACTCTGTTAAGCCACTTCACGGAAAAGACGACGCCGAGGTCACCCTCGTCCAGTGGGTTCAGCGACATTTCTTGAACCCGTCTCACTTGCTCGTCATAGCTGGGTATTTTCGACGCTTGTTCGACCTGTGAAGCGAGGGGGTCTTCAATTGTGTAAGCCGGTAGATCAGTATCTGCATTGCTGGCTTGGTCGGCACCAGCACCGACAGTGATCATCTCACTGTCTTGCACATCACTATTGAGTCCGTTTCCACTTTCACTTTTGCCTATGGCCATCTTGGCATCTTTCTCTGAACTTTTCTGCCCATCAACCTCTTCGGCGTCAGGTAATGATTCCGTTGTAGCTAGAGGACTTCCAACGACGTTGTGCTGCTGTTGCTGCTGCTGCTGCTGCTGTACTCCAGCATCTCTACTGACAACACCGCTCTCCATGGCAGCAGCATTCCTCTTAGCAGGTGAGGCCGACCTCCTCACAGAAGCAGCTCCATCCTCGACGCTTCCACCAGGCATTCTATTGTCGATCGTTAGGCCTCCAAAGGCGGCAGTTGGACTCCTGCGGCCGCTGTCGTTTCTAATGGTAGCACCGTTCACTTCACCGTGCAGGTGGGGTGGGAGGAACCTGGGAAGGGTTGGAGTGGTGGTTTCTGTGGCAGTGGAGCTGGTGGTCGTGGTCGTGGTAGCAGCAGTGGTGGAAGGGCTACCGCCGTCGATCGGACTGCTGCTATGCGGCGGCGGTGGGGAGCTGGTCCCGGTGGTGGTGGTGGTGGTGGTGGTGGTGGTGGTGTTGGTGCTGTGCAGCTGGTGCAGTTCCAAGCGCGGGACGGGTGTGCTCAGGTGTGAGAGCGTGTGGGGCGGAGAAGCATCCGGAGAGGCAGGCAGGGAAGCAGGAGCGAAGTCACTGGGCGGACTGGTAGAGAATGGAGCGATCTTGCGCTTCTTCTTCTGCTGCGATGGCGACGCCGTGGTGTGCTGACGGATGTCTCTTGGCTGCTCACGCGCACGAGGCGGGAACAACCATGTGAGCGAGGGATCTGTTGCTGTAGGCGTACAAAAGAGAAGGCAAAAGAGAGAGAGAGAGAGAGAGAGAGTGTGTGTGTGTGTGTGTGCGTGCGTGTGAATCTGGGAAGGGGTGGTCCGGTTGGAAATCGAGAGGGTTCGACCAACGTGTGCTGTGCAGACAGACAACGGACAGACGTACGGCGGTCGTGATTGAAGAATCGAATCCAGCGGGTAAGGAAAGTTTCGATGATGGATGGATTTGATTGACCACCTTCGTCCCGATACGGTAAGTAATTAAGCTATATGTGCAGCACTGTACTGTATACCATCTGTACAGTACTTGCTAGCAGACGGCACTCACTGTCAACGATTCTATCCCGTTTTTTTTTAATCTATTTTTATAATGGTGGCCCATGGAGGTACTGGATCGGTAAGTAGATAGTTAGGTAGTTTGATAGGTAGGCAGGCAGGCAAGTGTGGCGTGGTTGTGTGTCAATACCTGGGTTGAGAGAGATCTGAGTGTCACCGATCACAAGCACCGAATGAACATTGCCTATGGCTTTGCCGGCTATTGTTCCAGTACTGTACGACATATGAATCACGCAACGTTGTGATGTTTGTGTCTCAGACCCGGCCAGCTGGCCCAGGCGAGACGACACAGTGTCTCTCAGTCCTTTCCTGACTCCCAGCCAGGACATCCAAGGTACTACCGGCCTTGATGCATCTATCCACCAGCATGAGTACCACACCGTATTGGTATCGTCAGCGGCGTAGACATCAGTAACTGACCTCTCTACCGACAACCTGCGTTGGCGTTTTGTGCATTTTCCGGGCACATTCAATCGACCACCGTGGAGGCACTTTATCTACCCAGTCAAACTACCGATTGTCCCTTGGTTGATACTCGTTCATGGGAACTGCCAACCTGAATGTTTCGGATACAGACGAGCCGTTCGCGACTTCGCCAATTGAAAGGGATGCGGGTTGTTCCGCAAAAGGGTTAACATACGTAAATAGTATCGTACATTTTGCCAGAGCAGTAAACGGGCTTTCACGATCGATCGATGCAGTAGTGAAGGAAACACTGGCTGAAGCGTGTGAGCGAGAAGCTCGTAAGTAGGTTTTGTCATCGCTCGCTGCCGCCATTCAACCAACTGAATGCACTGGCCCCTCCCACTGGGTTGCTCTTCGTTTTGGTGGGCAGTGACGGGCCTGGGGTTTGATTTTCCTTACGAGTGTTGGGCTCACTAGACGTAGCTGGCTTAGAGTCACTGCCTCTTCGACTTCCTTGGTCGAAAAACCGGCTTTTAGCCTCACCGGGACTGGGGGTTGCCGTGGTGTTAGGTGTGGTCCCGGTCTGCTGTACCGAAACTGTTCGATTGCTAGACTTGGGTTTGAGGATCTTGATACCGGCCTCCTTCCTCTTTGCCGCCCAATCAAGTAGGTTTGGTTGTGCTAGGTTTGTGGTAGACGGTCCCGCCTCGCGTCGCCAATTCGACCAGATGGCTGGGCTAGAGCCTGACCTTGGGGGTGCACCCTGACTGGCATTCTCTGATGTCCCGCTCTCAGATTGAGCATTGTCAGTGTTCAGCGGTGGACGTCTCGACACGTTCGGTTTAGCACTGATATCAGCTTCCGTTTCAGTAGCTGGCACGGCAGCTTCCCGAGATTGTATTGGAGGATGTGAGTCTTTAGGCGGGCTGGGTGCGCGATACCCATCGGAGAACAGTGAGCCGGCAGTGGGTTCAGGCGCGTCAGTTGGACCAAGCCTTTGGCCGAGACCGTTTGTGTATGGCTTTGGATTTCTCTGATCGTTCTCAGACAATCTGCTGGTCGACCTTACGGATGGTGTAGAATCACTTGTCACCTTCAACGACTTGAAAGATGCCTCATTCTCGGGTCTGACCAAGGGTATGTTGAGCTTGCTTCTGTCGTCATCGAACAAAGTCACGGTATTGGTGGAAAAGAGAACATCGGCGTTGTGAGCTTTGAGAGTATCACTCCCGATGAAGATCTGGATGTCTTTGCTTGAAGCGGCATCAAACTCATCCTCTGACCGTTCGATGACCTCGAAACGGACTGTCATCGTCGGTAGCTGTGGTGCAGGACTACTTGATCGGCTCGAGGCCGGGTGTGGGACGGCCTCTGGAAAGAAAACAGGCAGCTCCACCGAACGGGTCTCGCGATCTTCGGGTGTGACAATCTGATCTTCAAAGCCCAATTTATATATGAGACGAATATCCAGGTAGGACTTGAAGGAACCTGTACAGATGGCGGCATATAACAACGCATCGTGTTTGAAATTGGTGTTCATCCAACAGCGTATGATCGCCGGCGCGGAACCCATCAATAGGAGGCCAGGAGCAGGACCCAGAGGATCTGATGATACCCTGTGAGAGTCGCCCGAGTTGTAACCATCCAGATTCAGGCTGTTGGCCCTGCCGCTTGCCGCCGACCGCATGGAATGAACTGAGCTCGCACGGCCATCAGACTTGTGTGAGAAGGTCCTCTCGCCCAATGGGAGACCACCAAAACCAACAGTAGGTCGAGATGGGAAGTCAAGTGAAGATCTAGAGGAGTGTGCGAAATGGTTCTGGTTGGCAGTCTCGTCGAATCGTACGCTATTGGCACGGGAAGCCGCCCCCAGCCCCCGGGGGTTGCGAGGCTCCTCTTCTGCATCGAGATGTAGACTGGACATCAGGTTGTTGGTCGAGTCGTCGTCAAAGTCACGGAAGCGATCTCGAGGAGCTTTGAATCCGGCACGTTTCGTCAGCGTCATGATCACGATGGGATAGCGGCAGGGGGATCCGGTGGCATCTTACCCTGCTGTGGTGTGCCGCTGAGAACGCTAGGGAATGGTGATTGGTTTCCCCAGACACTCTTCATGCGAGCGTCATCGTCCTGCTTCCTCTCAAGCCTGGCGATGCGTTCCGAATGCTCGTGCTGGATCTGTTGGATCCGCGCGACGTCCTGCTGGATGCGCCAGGCCTCTGTGGTGTGTGCGAATGGGGTGAAGGCCTGAGACTGCGGGTCCATCGCGCATATCACTGAACCCTCTCAAACAATCTGCTGCATGTGGCAGTCCGTCCTGTACACCTTCTCGCTACAGGAGCGCAACTCTTCTAATGCCTTGCCACCTATTGTTCAGACCTCTCTTGATCTTTGCTGTCCCTGGCACCTGATGCAATTGGTGTCCCGTCCGTTGGCTGTCACATAAGGAGACGGCTAGAGCCGCAATCTCTGGATGGTTTCACCCCAGTGTCCCAGTACAACTCGGTAGATGGATGGGCGATACGGGTGCTGTCCAGGTATCGAGAGCTCTAGAGATGTTGGATATGTCGGCGTCTGGCTTCGACTAGCCCGCTATTCTACCACAACTCGACGCAACACCTCGGTATCTCGCACGTGCAGCCTCCTGCCGTGTCGAACAAGTAGTCGTACTTGAGCGAAATGGTCAAGTCTGCGAAAAGGATCGGTTTGCGCTGCAAGGTAATGAATGATCCGTAGGACGTCGCAAGATCTGTTATGAGCAGTGCTTGGTGGGATGTTGCGCAAGGGTTGTCTGGTCTCGGCGCTGGATAGGGTGTAGAGCAAGATCAGTGCATCGAAAACGATCGAGAGGCACAGGACAACAGAACGTAGAGATGCGATGTCGATATGTCAGTATGATCACTCGCTGTGCCCCACTCGATCCATCTCATCCTTTGGACGTTACAGCAACTGCCAACATACAATCAAGGTCGGCTAGCCTAACCCGAGTTGAAGCCCAGTGGCTGGACCCGTGCGGATGGTCCCCGTGAAGGGTCCATTACACAGTAGAGCGTTTGCCTGCGCATGCCAGACCGACCGAACACTCGCCGCAAGCAGCTTTCCCGTCAGTGGCATACCGTAGAGAGGACAGTGAACATGCACACACGTCGGGATTGTAACGCTTTCCCGGTGAGGATATAGGATTCAAGAGAGACACTTCTCTGCAGCTTGCTAGGTACGGTTCACATTTACTTTATTGGTAAAATCTGGCTCGAATTGGTGCCTGGAATTCAACAACGCTAAACTTTCATCAAGTCCCTGATCGAAGCCTATCGGGCCAGCAGCATTCCTAGAAAATGGGAGCCCTTCATGAGTTCATGATCAATCGTCATCGTTACCGCTCCAACCCCCTCAATCATCATTATAGAATGGGTAGATAAGCGGCTATCGCTGGTCGTGCAGGTTACGAGGTTGCAGACCATAGAGGGGCTCGAGGATGCGACAGCCCCAATCAGCAATGCCATCAACCTGGCGGACGTCTCGTAGCCACTCCAACATCAAGCCAACTGTTCTCTGTATATCTTCAAGGTTGACATGCTCCTCGCAGATCCGCCTCAGAGTCTCATTCTCTTGGGTGGTTCGCAGAATCAACAGCATCCCTATGAAGTTCTGTGTCCAAGCGAAGAGGTGCGGGACGAGCCGTTTCTTATTCTTGGGCGGCGCCATGCACACCGGCCACATGCACGCCGATTTGATGGCTAAGGCGCAGCAGGTCGAGTCGTCCTCTGTCATGAGCTCAGGGAAGTGGAGCGCTTTATACACAAAGGGTCTATACATGTTGAAGCGCGCATAGTAGAAACGCGTCCGCAACTGCGCGGTCACGATGTCGAGGTTATATTTATGCCCAATCGGCACCGACCCCTGGTCTGGAGAAAACAAGGTCTCGTTTGGTCTCCGACTGGTAGGATCGGTGTTGGGGAAATCAAATTTGTCATGGTCGGACCATTGCAACGCACGCGGCAGCAATGATCGCCATGAGTCGAGCTGACGAGCTAGTTCGCGGATGACATGGACAGGCGGCCCACCGTAGTCTTCTGTGGTTTCCGACTCATGGCTGGATGAAGCTGTTAAATGGTCAGCTTTGACACAGATGTGGTGGACTCTTTCGACCAGACTTACAATCGTGTAAAACGCTATGTATCCTTCGGATGAGTTTCCGGAGAGCTATCATGGCTAGGAAGTGGTAGCCGAAATGTGACCGTTCCTCGTTCATCACGCCTGAAGCACCTGAGGCACCTGATGGACTGGAGGCCTCGTGAAAACCAGGCATGGGAACCTCATCCTCCATTTGAGAGAGACCAGTCTGGGGCAAGTCCAGATCTAAGTGGTAAAGGTCCTCGTTGAGTATACAACTCCAGTAAGCACGTTTGACGAGATCGCCATATGAAGTCTCCCAATCTATATTTTGGCATCTGATGAGGACTTGACAGTCCATTGCTGCACTGACGGTGGACCGCCAGAAGTCGAGATGCCTGGCGTTAGACTCGTAATATAGCGCCATGAGAAGATGCATCTGAACACTCTGCAGGTCGCACTGCGACACTACAAAGCCGAGCCTGCGTCTCGCCTCGTTGAATATTTCCAGACCAGGTGGGTGCTCAGCATCACGACCACCGCGGAAGCCGCTAGGGATTCCATGGTTGACTGTCATGGGTCTCTCGTATGTGCCTTCTATAGCAACCTGGCCGAGCGCGAACACAAGCAGAGCGATAACGCTCCAAGAGTCGCCATCGCTGTAGCCGTCGCGCAACAGCGGCGCTACGACATCGTTCATGAACGCATCGCGATTCAAGATCGGGTTTAGGACATTGAAAGTTTCGAAGTACGCATCTGAGAATTTTTGAATCTGCTGGATGGAAAGTGTAGGGAAACCCCAGCGTGTAGCGATGCCTTGTTCCCTCGCAGTTGGGTTGAATGAGAACGTCGGCAGGCCCGACTCGTGGGAGAGCGGGCGAGGATGTTTGTTCATCTCCTGTTTGATGAACCACGGTGTGCCTTCTGCCAGAACATACTGCAAGTCAGACGCACCCTGGATGCCGGAATTGATGAGGTTGATGTATATGGCCGGCCACAGGAGGGTTTTGTGTGGAACGGTAAGATGCTGGTAGGCCTGCTGCAGTTCTGTGGGGAATTCGTGGTGAAAATCCGACCAGCTGCGCTTTGTGGATGTCCGGCCAGGACTGGGCCGGCCACGATTCCTCGAGGATGAACCGCTAGTAGTAGGAGTGGTAGTCTTGTTCAGGGCCAGGCTGTCGAACTTGTTCTCGAGGCGTGTTAGAGTATCCAAGATGTGCACCATCGTCTTGTCCTTCCTGTTTGGCGTCAGCATGTATGTGGCTACCACGCTACGCGTTTCGATGCCGAAGTATCCAACCTACTTCGTCGGGAGTGGCTCACGGTATTGACACTCGACATTAAGACGGCGACAAAGGGTACCTAGACAGATTGTTCAGAAGGCGATCGCACCAGCTAGCTCAACTAGGCCATACATTTCGGACGTTGCTCGTCGCATTTGCTCTTCCTACAAGCGGTCAACACCGTGACAAGACGTGGCGTCAAAACAAACTCTCACTGCTCTCACCTGCTTCGACATGTCTGACAGGCCTGCGCAGCGATAGCCGCGCGTTCGCGCCTCTGGGAGCTCTCTGGCGTCTCTGCCATGAATCAGATGCAGCGAACCGGAACCTGACTCTGGGGTCAGATAGTGACTATGCCAGCCAGGCGCGGCAAGATGATGGGAGATCCAGTGGGTGGGTGGCGACCCAGCAGCGACACCCAGGGAGAAGGGGATTCGGTTCGGGATGAGGAACGAGAGATATGACGCGCCGCTGGTGGGAGAGACAAGTATGACGTGCATAGTATACCGACACAGCACAGACGGCGAGGGCAGAGAATGGAGCTGCACAAGACAAATTCAACACAGACCAGCACAAGACAGCGAAAGACGGCCAGAAAAGTTACAGAGGACGAGTGGCCGAGTTGTGTCGACTATTACATACAGATGACCACCGTCACTGACGGTGGAGGCGTAGTGCATGAGGGATCGATAGAGCGATCTGATAATCTAACGTGTCTGCAGCGGAGACTACTCCGAGTCGAGATCCAGCCAAGTGCCCAAACGGGGAATGGATATATCCGCATGAAGGTTTTCAACTGAGAGAGAGACGGGAAGGAATTGCAAGCCTGAGGTGCGGGAACGATCTGCCTTCTTCGACATGCATCTACTCGCCATCGCTTAGCCTACATATTCAGGTACAGGCTTGCCACTCAAAAACAATTCCGTATCACATATATACCCATCTATTTGGCTACCTAGGTACCCGTAGGCAGGTCATTTCTTTTCATCTTGGTTGTATGGCCGCTGAGAAGTCACGTGCGGAAAGGGATTGGGAAATTTTCCGATCATGGTGTGTATCGATTGTAACGTTCCGATTATGAATGTGGGAAACTTGCCGTTTCGGAGCTGCCGCCGAATTCGCAGTCCTGGCGATCACAGGTGTGATTTTGAAAGGTAGGTACCTAAGGTAGCCATCTGTCTCGGCAGTGAAATAATAAGTACTTGACCCAAGCCATCTACCTAGGTAGGTAGGTAGGTAGGTAGGTAGGTAGGTAGGTACTGTAGGTAGTACCTTGGCTGTAACCGGCATAACCTCAAGCCAAACGCCACGATATGCACGCTTAGCTAAGATCTTTGAACTGTGGAACGTGCATGGCGGCTTTGAATACCTGCCTCACCAGCTTACCTACTGTACATATCCGCCTGGTCATCACTCTGAGAAGATGCTGTTGTGAGATCTATGTTCCACGAGGAGATCACGAGGGGATCGCCAGCAGTGTTGAAATGCCCTGGTTGAAACGCAGGCTAGAGATACAGGATTGCTCCCTCCTTTGGCTTATATGGCTATAACGCGATAAAGAAAAACGATCCTCACATACAAGTTGACGATCAGCAGTCGACCGTCGACACGCGGCTTCGACCCTGTAGGTACTTCCGAGTGTAGTGCATTGTAATGCGGTGCGGTGGTGAAGACCTCAGCTATTGCGAATCGAATCAGCCCGCACGCCGGAAATCCAATGCCAGACAGTGCCAATTGTGCCATTGGATTTCGCCCACCCTTGAAACATACCTAGGTAAGGCGTCGATCAATTGAATCTCGGCAGCTTCTTTTCGACTTTCCCTTCTGCCACCCAGCTTCGCCTCGCGGGTCATGTGTTGGCACCCAGTGGATAACATCTTGCGTCTGACGCTTTCGAATCGCTCAATCGCCTACAGAACGGGCACGTTCACTTTTCTGGGTGCCTCTTCGACTCTCGAAGCTGTGACATGTAATCTGCATGACGTGCCATATACGACTCGCCCAGTGACCCTGCGGTGAACGAACCCTTGCTACTTGGTCGGATGTAGCTCGACCCGTAAATGCCATACGCTTCTGCTTCGTATTGTGCAGCTGCGAAGTTGCCCCTTGTAAATCCAGGATCCGCGATCACTGACGGCCTCCTGAAACCCGGTGATGTGGGATGTCGAGATGCCGAGGCCGAGGCCGACTGAAACTCGATTTGCTCCATGTCGTCTTGTCCATCTAGGTCTATTGTCTGGTCGAGCTCGTCATTGACTGTGTCCAGGTTCGATTCTGGTATCGCCGCTACACCTCTACGTCCACGCAACTCCTCGTCTGCGCTAAGGTCGTCTTCGACGTCGCTTTCCGGGTTCGATGACGACATCGGTCGGGCGTCGTCGGCATCTTCTAAATGCCACATGTCTCCAATGTCGCCCTCGAGAGGTGAGGTTGTAAGGTCAGTGGGATTCAGCTGTGCCGGCCTGGTTGGCGCTTCCGTTTCGGCCGAAAGCCCGCTTGTAAGCAGACTACTGCCAATCGCACTATGTGACGCTCGATGGGATGGAACATTCGCCTCGAGCTGAGCTACAGGCGGAGATTCCTCCACGATCGGAACTGTTTGGATTTGGCTCGCTCTCCCAGGTGCTGGCGTACGCGAGCGCGAGTGCGAGGCCCTTCTGTTATTACTCAGAGGTACAGGCACGTTGTCCGCAGGGGCTACAATCACGTCACCGACTGCGATAGAGACTCTCTTCCTGACACCTTGGTTCCTGGCAGAGTTTGCTGACTTCAGAGCCGAGATTAACAACCTCCCGTCTGCAGACGAACCTGATGAAGATGTACGATGGGCCAATTGTAGGTGAACTGGCTTTCTGGGTCTCGTCTGAGTCGATGTGTCTGAGTTCGCACGGTGCAGGTCGAGTTCATTCAGCTGAAAGTCGTTTGGGAACTGAGCCCTCGTAGGCGCCGACACTGTTCGTTCGAGCCTCTGTCTTCCGTCGCTACCTTCAAATGCTGTTAAGAATGAAGGTGTAAATAACCCGTTCAGACCCTTGTCGTATTGCTTACCCTCTTCATTACCGCGCTGCTGTTGCAGGCCCACCTTCGATGGCGACTTCTGCGCACCTCCATCACCCATAGGCTGCTCACCTTCGCCCAGGCTGGCCTGACTATCGGCCGTGCCTCCTGCTTCCTTACCCACTGAACCCTCGTGTCTACCATCGTGTGGGGTTTCAGACGGCAATTGCGATCCTTCAGAGAAAGACCTCCTCGCGAGCGAGTCCTCCTCAGCATTGACGCCTTCCTCTCTCAAGGCGAGCTTACGCTGGAGCTTCAGTTCCTTCTCAAACAGCTTATATTCCCTCTCCTTGCTCGCGACGTATTTGTGGATCGACTCGTCCAGGTTCCGGCGCTTCTGTTCTAGTTTCTCCAGGTATTCTGGAGGCAGGCCTGCTTCGGCAAGGCTTTTGCGAAAGGAGGGTCGCCTGCCAAGACCTTCGCGGCATACTCTGTCCGCGTCCATACGGGAAGGTTTTCTCAACGAGACCCCTCGTCTCCACTGCTCACGCGTGGGCGATAAGGATGTGGACTTGCACAGCGGATGCGCAGTAACGCAACACCGCGGCGGTCGCGGTAAGGGCGGCCGCTGTCAGAGGGCCGTGCTTTGCGATATGAGGGCGTGAGCGTGGTCGGCCAGTCGAAACCTGCCAGTCCGCAACGTTGATCGCAACTGCGATGGTCGAGGATAGACGGGCGGGTGGGCGGGCGCAGAAGGTAGGGTTGGAAGTTGGGTAGTAGAAAGGGTTTGACTCCCTTGGAAATCGGCTCTTTGTCCACGAGACCATTCAACAGCATCTGATCCCCAGGAATGCTGCTTAGGTTTCTTCCCGCGCGATTTCGAGCCGGGAAAGCGCGGGTGCGGATGGGCTAATTTGCTATTATATATGGGACCTGCTGGCGTGTCCAGCTCTCGGTCCGATAGGTAGGTAGTCAGCGAGTCCAGATGCTCCTGGAGACCCACGCCAGTGTTTCGTCACACGAGAGTATAGTTCTGGTGGTGGCGGTCATCTCCCTGTAGATGCACTGTCAAACAAGCAGCGCACAGTGTAGAGGAGGCGTCGATAGGGAGACGTCAGAGGAAATAGCAAATCGCGACCGACGACGGATTATGAGGGTCAGGAGAGGAGGAGAAACAGATATTGGCATGTGACTGCCAGCCACCACCTAGCAATGCAGCAACACGGACTACCGGTGTAGGTAAGCAGTGGGCGAGAAGTAGGTCAATACGAAGTCTGATAGGTATAGTGTGATTCGTAGAGAGCTCTACTGGACAAGCAGACGGCAGAATGGGCCAGCCGGCCACTGTGGTAGGGCTATGGGCCGGTTCTACATTCTCGCTGCGGTCTGTTTAAAGGGTCGTCGTCGAACGAAGGCCCGGCTGCATATCATCCAACCGGCATGTGTTCGCCGCAGAGGGTCCAGACGGGATCAGCATGCCCTACAGTAGGTAGGAGGTAGGTTGGTAGGGTGAAAGAGGTATAGAAGCGAGAAGCTCCCGTCCACTCGCCTCCCAGCCCTCATGCAGTAGTGACAGCGGTAGCAAAGGCGGCGGCGGCGGCAGTTGTGACAGTCCCCAGGGGCACACTGTGTTATGGTACTGGGTCGGACGAACCGATACCTACACAGGGCAAGCAAGCAATGCGCGAGCACCGCTTTCTGAATTACCGGTACAATCATGTGTTGTACGTATGCCTACCTAGGTAGCTTTTTGAGTATCAATACCTCCTGCACCTACCTACGACCATTGGATACAGAAGCGCAAGCGTGAGGATGTCCACTATCCACGGGCCTATACCTCCCAGGGTTCATTCACATGCTCATACTGTCCGAATACTTGACTGGGCGATAAGTAGTAGGGTTAGCCGAACACATGCAGCTACCTACCTGCATGAGACCGGGTGAATCACGATCGCCTGCATCGTAGCATCTCAATAAGCTCTAACTTGGAAAGCCTGTTGTTGAACTTGATATAGAGCATGCTTCGCGATGGTTGTCACCAGAGGGCCTGGCTTTGCTTCACCATCTCCATAGAACGAGCGAGGATGGAGGGTTATCCTTCGCGAGAAAAACCCTCATCTCATCTAAGCACACGATACCAAGCTGCAGTAGGTCAAGACCGTTACCTAAATATTAGGCTTTTCAAGGAAAGATAGCGAACCAAGGTTGGAGCTCTCGGCATTCCCATCCACCTATCATGCTAGACCTGCCACTCTCAAACGCTTTCTAATAGGATCCAATTCGCCAATAGAATGATGCAGTGAAACACCCATCGTGTTTGATAACTTTAGGCCGAGTAATTATTAATAGACGCAGAGCGAGAAGGTAGCCCATGCAAGTGTGGAATTGGTCGAAGGGTGCAGGTTTGCGATTGTGTATGAGGACTGAGGGTACGGAAACAGCTCCAGTGTTCACAGACGTCGTGGTATTGCCATGAAATGTAAGGAGGCTTATGTCTTTATTGACTATTGAAGAACTTCATACACCGCGTTCCGCTTACACTGTTGGACCACAGGTAGACGAAGACTTGAATGTTCCATTGGGACAATTGGAGCTCGATAGCTGTGTACGTGATATGTAACCCACCCAACGTCGTGTGCATTGCAGCTTGGTTTCCCTACTGTTTGGCTCACTCACACGCAAGGTCGTCGTTCTGACAGCTGACGACAGAATTCGGGCATGTGATTCTGGAAAGTTAAATTCGTCACTGGTTCTGACATCAAAAGTTCGTCTCGAACATAGCTTCGGGAATTGCGTTTTGCAACTTATCAGCATTCTCTCTCATCTGAACATCCACCATATACGCTGAGTCTCAGCATGAGATGTTGCGACGGTGCCATGAACTGTGAATGAAGACGAGGAATGCTGTTCTGGCCGTGTACAGTCGTTCGTTCCATATGCAGGGTGACATTTGAAGTCAATAATACCCCGGCATAATCTCAAGGGGTTGACGAACTCGTAGAGGGGTAGCCCTACCCAACCAGCCCGCTGTCTTCACCCGGTTTTCGAGGGTTCTCTGCGCTAAGCTCGGCCATTAATCCGCCAGCATCCCTTCTGCTCTCGTCATTACGAAGCTCGTCCTTCACCACCTTGTCGAACGTCTTTACTTTGTCCAGAGCGAGTTTGTTAGCGGCGAGGAACGAGACTGCATCTATCTGTTTCCCACCATATTTTGCGATCTGGCAGATTTCTCCATAGCGGTTCATCGACACCAGGATATCACCATCGCGGCATTGTTCCTCGAGAAGAGTGGCATCCATCAACATAATTTGATCACCAGTCTTAGCAGAAGGGAACAGCGAGAAGCTTGTACAGAATGGCAAGTGCTGCATAGATAGCTTCACACCCTGGCGTTCCTCAGGCGAGAAGATTCTCACTTCCTCGCCTTGCACCTCGAAGTCTGGACGTCGAAAATGCGCGAGTGCGGCCACGAGCGCCAGACACGCAGCGTCGAGGATGTTTCCGTCATGGTCGAGGACATGAATATCTGCGCGAACGTGAAAGCATTTCAAACCCGCAATGATGCACAGGCTCTCCGTGTCTAGTGCATTTGACCTTCTTATGGTCTTTTCCAGCATTCGTGACAGAAGTAGCTCTGTCTCATCTTGCCTAGAAACCGTTTTTCGTCAGATGTGTCCACACAGTATGTGATTTGCTTGCCTCCCAAATCTTACCTACCGCCCAACTTCGAACCCTGCCCATGCCATTGGGCTTAGTTCCGTACTGATCGTGAATATCCCGTCAAACTTTCTGTCCACGTACGACTTGGTCACCTCGCATGAGACATTGGCGAGAACCTTGGTTTTGCCTATCGACACGGTGGCGACTCCATAAGTGTTTGGGTCCGAGGGATAGGTCAGAGATATCGGTCGGTAGTCATCTAGAGCACGGCCATCCAGGCGCGTTTGCTCTTGGATGGCTGCGCGAACAAATTCGCGTTCGTTATTCGAGGGGACAGCCTCGCGCGGCATTTTCGTTCGTATGGTGTGAAGAACGGTCACAATCCAGATCTCATCATTGTTGGTGAATCAACACTGTACCATCAATACCGTACGGACAGGCAAACGTTGGTCGATAATTTTCTACGACATGTGATCTCATTAGGCAAAGTTCCTGGAGAAGCTGCAGCACGCAAATGTACTCATGTACCTGATTAGTCATTATCGACGTGCGACCTTTCCTCGATAGACTCCAGGGCTGGAAGATCACTCTGATAGATCTGATCCGAGGGCCCCGCGGTACTAGCCGTACGTAGCCCAAGTACGCCGCTGCCTATCAGCCCAGGTAGGTATCTCAGTACGGGTCTCGGTAGTATCCGTTGCCGTCCTTTACCTTCGCGAGTTCAATGTCACGTACCAAATATCTACATCCGCTCAGTTGATCGTCTTCTCACATCTCACTGGCACAATCATGACAACTGCGCATAGACCTACATTCGATCCCGCGAGGGGCAAAGAGGCTGCTCGAGGCGAGGCTTACCACCAACGCCTGTTGCCAGCATACAAAACGCTCAAATTCAGACAATCTGGCCAAGGAAACGCCCCGGAACAGGCGAAACGCGATCTTCGAGCGGAACTCCTCAAAGCTGAGCGTGCACACTTCGCGAAAAGGGAAGGCAGGTCAGAGGATGAGGACGACCTAGCTGAAAGGGATGTGCAACTGGCGATAGAAGATGGTGAACCTGGACAAAGCGCGAAGAGGAAATTGGACTCTGAGGGCAGGATTGCGACAGAGGGAGACGCTACCGAACAAGACACAGATGAGGATTACGATGCAAAACGGCGGCGCGTCCTGGCCGAAACAAAAGACATCGATGCTTCCGATGAAGACTCAGACGGTTCTTCGTCATCATCAGAATCAGAGGACGACGACGAAGAAGATGAGACAGCTGCTTTGATGGCCGAGCTGGCAAAGATCAAGGCTGAGCGTGCAGAGCAAGCTGCAAAGGAAGCCGCGGAAGTTGCAAAGAAAGAGGAGGAGCAGAGAGAAAAGGATATCGCGCTTGGCAACCCATTACTCAATCCCAAGCTCGACTACGGTGTCAAACGTAGGTGGGACGACGATGTCGTCTTCAAGAACCAGGCCAGGGGGACAGAGGAAAGAGGAAAAGAGAAACGATTCGTGAATGACCTGCTCAGAAGCGATTTTCATAAGAAGTTTATGGACAAATACGTCCGGTGATTTGTTTTTCTAGCCGTCTCATGGCTGGAAGAACGGGTGGAAGCCCCCGCCAGAAGCACGTGAAGCCTGCAACATGCAGGTGCGGGATTATAATGAACACAGAAGATGAATCTCGACCCTTGTGATACTGTCAAGAGATGTGACACAGTATCCCACGTGCAAAGAAAAGCTTCATAATCGCAGCCCATATCTTTGTAAGGAGGCTCTAATTGGAAATTAGCGCATATATACCCTCACATGTACGAAATTTAGCCACAGCAAAAGGGTCGACGTCTTGGAAGGACAGTCACTCTCAATACTCATCCCTATCCGCAACAGCTACTTACATGATACCAGACCCCCACACTTTTCGAAACTTTGATAGCGTGAGCGGTGCCAGATTGATCTGCTGTTGAAATGCCGTTCACCGCAAATTCTGCCTCACAGTTTCACAATGCTGAGTCGTTCAGTTATAACGTTGGTGGCAATCTCGCGCTTAAAGACAAAGCTTCTAATCCAGACGATGGAGTCTCACCACTTCGAAAAAAGCAAAAGTTGGAAGTCGTTGACTTGGTATCTGACAGTGGGGAGTCAGGACACCCAGTTCAGGATGTCCGCAAGACTTGCCGCCGTAAGAAGCCTTCGATGCCCTCCACTTCAAGCGACGCAGCTCCCCTCGAACGACGTCGTATGAGTGCAGACCTTTCTCACATGGACATGAAATCGAGGCGATGTTCAATGCAAGCAGTACCAGGGCATCCGACAACAGTGGGCCATAGTTCCAAAAGCTGGAAACACGAATTACGAGAAGGGTCGGGGCCTAGCATCCTCAAATCGTCAGTTCGGTCCTCAATATCTGATGACAGCTTACAGGAGCCTTTCAAAAAATCAATGCCCCTACGGGAATCTAGTCCCACTATGACAGCTTCAGAAGAACTCTTTTCAGCTAACTCGCCGCTCTGCGGTGGACTGGCTAATATCCAACGTAATTACAAGAAAGCTTCTAGCCTTCAAGAGGTTGCGAAAAGGGAACGTCGCAGACTTCAGTCAGCTCAATTGCGAATGCAAGCCGAAAGGCGTAAAGCTCAGTTCGCATCAATTCTCCATTCGGACTACCTGTGTGGCAACCTTGACCAAACCAGTTCTGATGTCTTTCAACAACGCTCGGACGATGCCAATCCACCGAACCGGCGTATCCATCTAACCGAAACCACCAACCGGCCAGATCCCGCTCAGGCACAATCAAGCTTTGGAGAACGATCTGCCAAATCCCCAACAGTTAGCGAAGGCAAGGGTGGCTGCGCGTCACGAGAGCACGACTGTCGTCCTAAAGTCACACCAGACAAGATGACCTCCAAAGCGCAGAATCCAACATCGCGCAAGCTCTGCTTAGATGGCACTGCTTTCCCCACAAATCCATGGTCCATATCGACCCAAGCATTACAAACTACGAAAGACGAAGGGAAATGTGATTCTTCAAAAGGGTACCCAGAAGTCGGTACGTCTTCAGATCTTTGTAGTCGAGATGAGATTGATGGCAAACATAGTTTCACGGGCCAGCCGGCATGCCAAGTCGAAACAAGACAGGAAAAGCCCCAGCCCTCGTTAGAACAACAATCTGGGACATTGGTTCTTGCCAATGGTGAGCACCCTAACGAGAGAAAGCCCATGAATCTAAATAAAAAAGAGAAAAAACTCAATGAGATTCGAGCAACGGATGCCGCGCTTGTTTGCTGGAAGGCTGAGGGGTTGTCTATCAAGGCTATAACACAGAAGTACAACGAAAACTTCCAGCCCGCCCGGCAAAAAACAACTATACAGCAACGAATGAAGCTAATTCTAGATGCTCTTGAAAGTCGCGGAATCTGCATCGCAGGCAATGCACTCTTGCAACAGACAGCTGCCGGTGATAAGGACGCTCTCGTGGAGCTGAACCGCCTCGTCTTCTCTGAGTCTCACGCTGAGCAACATGATGCCATCGCCAACACTGACTCTCGCCATGCAAAGCAGGCAAGCCCTTCAAAACCTCCACCGGCTCGACCTACAGTTGGAGGCAAGACCGTGGACTATAACTCATTCCTACAAGCATTCCTGACGCACGAAGAAGCATTGCAGGAAGCCTCGCATGATGGAGAGGCAAGCAACGGAAATCTGGCGAGTCGAGAAGTCTCCCCAGTCACAGCCGAGGATCTTTGTCACTTTGCCTATCAGGTTCAAAAGCGGGAATTCTCTCACAGCGAGATCGAAACCTCAGACGCTCGAGCTTCCGGAACGGAAAGTGGAGATGATAGGTTTTGTTCAGTCGATCCCGATTGCTTGGGCAAGCCATGGATCAGCTGCGGTGAAGCTTTTGAAACTCCTGATCTTGCCAATGCCAATGCAGCTAAGCAGGCAACGCAACCGCATACCTTCAATTCTGCTGGTCTGCTGGATTCATATACTGTCACCTCGACCAAGGATATCGACGGCTTAGCCACGGTGACATTCACTTGTCCCAACCGTGGCATGGTGCAGGCACGCGTCCATCGCTACATGCGCACATTCCACGACGGCATCAAGCCTTCGTGTAAGTATTCATGGCTGCCGAGACAGACCTACATAGTAAAGGAACAGACATACACCCGCCAAGGGTCGAACGATCCACTATTTGACGATGACGTGGGCGGATGGGTACCAGAAGGTGGCGAAGTCATGGTGGGAACTAGCCTCTATACCGTCGCTGGGCTGGCTAATGCACGGGCGATGGACAGATTCATCGTGGCGACAGTGAAATGCACTGGCAATCTGTCGAGATGGGATGAGGAGAAAAGAAAAGTGAGGCTTCAGCTCGAGGATGTCTACGGCGTGGACGGCGAAGGGCTCAGCGACCTTGAAGGAAGGGATGCCTTGTTCGATAAAGAGGAAGTGATCAGAGAGGGTGCTCAGGAGAAGATGATTAGAGTATGGGTGCAAGCAGTAAAGTTGGAAGGTCCCAGGAATATTTGAGGTGTGATTATCTCCTCACCCAGCCCGCTTGTTGTCTCCTGGCCCGCCCATTTGACCAGCGGGCTTTCAGAGCTTGCAGATCATTCTATCATCCTGTCTTATCTATCGTTCAGTTCTAGGAACCTCTTTGCAGCATACAGCGAGGGCATGTTATTCAACAGTCAAGCCATTTCAAAGGGCCGTGAATCAGATTACATTGTAAACATATAGCGCTAATGTGCATGACCAAACGCGGTCAATATGGGGAGAATCATTCCTACAGCGGTCATTGTGATCTCGAACAATCCTTGTCCAGTAGCGGGACCCTGGGCTTTTGGATCAGGATCGTACATGCCCATGCCTCCCGGCAATTCAGAATAGACCTGGCCATTCATTGTGCCTTGATGGTCTCCGCCATGTGAGTGCTGGGCACCGCTTTCTTGCATTGTGTGCATGGCAACATAGAGGAAGGTCCCACCACTAAACAGGAGCAACACCCCTGTTGCGAACTCAGTCGACATGCTTTCCGGTAGTCCACCATAGCCGAAGAGATTGATGATCGACCATGTTAGCAGGGCACCGACCGGTGCGGCTAGAGAGAATATGGAAAGGTGGGTGCGCGCTGAGCGTTTGCTGAGATTCTGCTTTAGCAGTACAGATGTCAGACCGAAGGAGGCGGGTGCCTTGTGAATGAGCAGGGCGATGAAGACGAGGAAGCTGAGTCTCGACGTTGCTGTCGTGGACGAGGCTCCAAGGGCAATACCGTCTGCCGTTGCGTGAATCACTAGACCTAAGGTAGTCGACGTGGGCGGTGACATTGACCTGTTCTCGGAGACTGGGTAAGGGTCATGATGTTCAGAAGCCGACTCTGGGTCATCTGTCGAGGGTGCGCGATTGAAACTGAACTGGTTCAGGCTAATATGTAGGCGTTGGGGTTGAGACGTGCGTGCAGCAAAGGCTTGGCGAGGGACCGTGTCGATGAGGTACATGAGGATGAAACCCAGAATGAGTGATGGGCCAATCCATTTGTGTGGATCGTAGCCTGAGTGATCATTTTGCTTGGGAGGAGTGGTACCTTCATGAGCCGTGGTGTCGTCCACGTGACCGTCATCTGGGCCGGTGAAGATTTCCCTGTTATCGTCTGGTAGCGGTTCAGATATAGATTCTCGTTCCCAGAGCTCTTGCAGATTTATATCCTCATGTCGCTTGTCCAAGGACCACAACCTTTCAAGTGTCGGCTCCCCATTGGACGATCTTGAAATCAGAGCCTCTTCAACTTCCGCCAAAGGCACTGCTCTCGTGCGTTGATGAGCGCCGTGTCCTTCTGCGGACTCGTACAGCGTTGCGACGCCTTCTGGAATTATGACGATGAGCGATGTTCCGACCAAGACTCCCGTGCCCAAGGCCGTCATTAAGCGTAATTGTCTGGAGGAGAGGGTGAGCCATAGCGGTAATGAGCCTACTAGGAATGACCTTGGGGACTTGGTGTCAACATTGTATTTGGTTCAGGAAGGAATTGGTAGGATGGTCGAGCTTACGTAGTGGCCATCACAATGCAAAGAAACAATAGAGTAAAGAAGCCATCCCACATGATGCTATAGCTGACACGCGCATCAACGCCTTCGGTCCGCCCTACACCAGGATCTCCTGCAGTAATATCGACCGGATCAAGCAAAGTGCGTGAAGAGGCTCCTGAAGCTTAACACCTGACAATTTACGTCTAGACCTGAAAGTAATACACTGTAAGGAAGCGAAGTTGCAACATGGCCAACTTGCTGGAGCCACAGCCATTCTCGTATCGCAGGCACAATGTTGGCTGTGAGCGATCCGCACGGACCACAGAAACTCTTTACGCGTGACAACGCGTCGTATTCTGCCCGCGCCTCCAATGAAAAGACCACTGCAGTATCAGTAGCTGTCGCTCCCTTCACTGAGCCTTGTCCGCTTGACAAAACACATCTATCGGCATCCTAGTATAATCGCGAGCTCATGCCACTTCGTGTTCGGTGATTGACAGAACTTCAACCTCCTCCAGCAAAACACTATGGACGACGAAGATTTCACCGAACAGATCAAAGCTCAGGTGGATGAATGGAGCAGCAACAGCAATGAGAGCTTCCATATTCGCATACTCAACCACCAAGATTCCCAAGCATCCGAGACCTTCCAGCCTGAATTCACGTATCCTATTTTCGGCGACGAGGAGGCAATCTTTGGGTATCAGGGACTTTCCATCAACCTCGACTATGCACCTCACAACCTTAAGCCCCACCTTACCATCAAGTACGACAAGGCTTTCAAAGCGCTCTCAGAGAATGTCAAGCCAACCGATATTGTAGAAGCCCTCAAGGACTTTCTACCGGCGGAGGCGTTTGTCACAGGGTCGACAAAAGCAGTGCTCAAAGACGAAAAGGCCAGCGAGTTTGTACCGCCTGGTGAGAAGATAACTTCCTACGACAGGGGAGTAGAGGGCAGATACGAGGTCTGGTGTGCCAGTCTGGGTGACCCGCTTGCGAAACAGCTTCTTGAGCGGATTGGTATATTGGTGCCTATGTTCATCGAGGGAGGGACGATGTTACAACTGGAGCAGGACTGGACCACACAGCGCTGGAAACTGTTCACCCTTTACAGAGTCTCCCCAGAGGCTGAGGGTTCCGATCCGACAGTGTCGCGATACAGTCTGGCAGGCTATGGCACGAGTTACCGCATATTTGCTCTACCTGAGTCCACCAGCTCAACTTTCGCGTTGGGTTTGTTGTCGCCGTCAGCGGATCCTATAGAAAACTTCATACCGTCACCGGACGCGAGTTCTTCCACGAGCAAATCGCTATCTGACACTAAAGATCCCCTGGATCTACCCAGTCGCGAACGACTCAGTCAATTCATCATCCTACCACCTCATCAAGGCGCTGGCCATGGACAGAGACTCTATAATGCCATGTACACCTACCTCACATCGTTTCCTCAAGTCCGAGAGCTTACCATCGAAGATCCCAACGAAGCTTTCGATGACCTGCGTGACATTTGCGACTTGCAGCTTCTACGCCGGAAATCGCCTGAGTTTGCGGCTTTGAGGATCAACGTAGACATCCCTATGGATCGTCTTGGCACCACAGATGTGATTCCCACCGACCTCATTGTACCTATTGAGAGCAGAAGGAGCATTATGACCGAGTACAAGATCAACGAGAGACAGTTCGATCGATTAGTAGAGATGCACACGCTGAGCTTTATTCCCGAGATGAATAGGAGCCGGTCAAGGACGACTAGGCGAGAGAAGGCGGCAAACCCGAATGACCGCGCATTCTTTTTTTGGCGACTATATGTCAAGAAGAGGCTGTATGTCTTCAACCGCGATCAGTTGGCTCAGCTTGACCGGGCAGAGAGAGTGGAGAAACTAGAAGGTGCTGTGGACAGCGTGCTTGAAGGATATGTTGGCACGCTCGATAGGGTTGCAGCTTCTGAGGAAGAAGATGCAGAGGATAGCGGGATCCGATTGACGAAGAGAAAGAGGAAGGTGGTGGAAGATGACAGTGACGGTGAGTCCGAAGACGGGGTGGGCATTGCGGATGAGGCAGAGGAGGTGTCTGGTGAGGATGAGGGTGTGGCACCAATCGGCCGGAAAAAAGCTAGGTTGGAGACATAGAATGGGTTTTCGGCTTCATTGCGTGCTGTTAATATCGTGAGTCTAGTGTAACTTTAGCGCGGCGTTTCTGGGTGAGGGCAATGAAGTGTTGAAACCAATCAGATGCATGCTACCGACAAGCCAATGTCCTTCATTTGACTGATATTGTGCTTCGAGGAGACACAGCCGAAGAGCGGTGATATATCGTCGGTTGTCCGAAAAGCAGTCTATTCTGAGATATCTCAATAAAATACCGTACCATATCTACATCGCTCTCTACATGCCCACCGCCGTACCTACATATCCGACCGGTGTACCGCTCACTTTACCTACACTGCAGCGTTGTACCGCATCTTGATGCAGCTGCTGTTAACGTTGCTTCTAGCGCTAGCCAATCACAAGAAGACGTTCGACACTGCCATGGCCTATTCCTACATGCTAGAGAGCAAAAAAGAAGGGGACAGACAGCACATGCTGAGAATCTCAATGCGTTATTGTAGCTTCAATGAAACGGCCGTGTGGAGGGCTGTCCAATCCCACCTTGCTGTTTACGTCCGAGCGTGGAGCGTCAACAACAACAACACAACAACAAGAAAGTGCGTAGACTTCTCGGCTGCACACTGGATGCATCACCACGGCAAGGTTCTATTGTGACTTTCTTGTCCTGTCCTACCCCTCTCTTCGCTTGTTCTTCTGTTCTGCCCTTTCGTGGCCCATTCTATTCCTCCCTTACCGGTCTCCTCATTATACAGCATCTTCCACTTGTGGCCCGGCCAGCCAGCCTTTCTTCCGTCTGGACGCGCTTGAGTTGAATTGTCCGTTGTGCAACCCCGTACGTCCAAACCAGCTTTTCGTATGGAATACACTCGCACGACCGAGCCGGACACCTACATCTAGTGTACTTCGCCTCACATTCGCTTGTTGTCTTGTACATTCGGCTTTCGGATCTTCCTGTTCCACTTTACCTACCGTTTCGATCAGTCCGTTTGCTGGCTTCGCTGCCCTTCTTACGCTTCTCTACACTTTGTTCGCCTATTGGTCCCTTGAAAAGTGCTGCTATTGGGGCTACACGAACAACCAGTGCGTGAAACAAGACTAGGACAAACAGGGCTGCATTGTGACAGTCATCTTCGGAAGTCCGGCGGGAGTCCTGCTTTCCATCCGATCAAAGGACAACACCGCTTTCTATTCTCTAAACACCTATGCATTGTGCTTAGGGAAATGACCACGATTACTACTCCCCAGGGTGGTGTCAGTCCCGACAGCGACCCTTTTACGTCCACTTCGCCTTCTCATTCAAACCAGTATGGTACCAATGGTGGGCCTTTGCGATATGCCACCTTCGACCAGGAGCGCTTCTCTCTGTATTCTGGCTCCAACTCTCCCTCTCACGCAAAACGCGCTTTAGAAGCACACCTCAAAGAAACGGACAGGAGGATTCAAGGCGCTTCAAGACTTGGCACAAACCTAGTCCAGCAGAGACAGGATTTAGCCGCGCGGTTAAAAGAGGTGGAACAGCTGTCAAACGATGTTGAGAATAGTGACACTATACCCGAAGACCTGCTTCAGAGACTCGTTGACCTGGAGAGAGAGTACAACGAGCTTGGGCGGGAAACAGCTAGGGCAATCCTCCCCAAGTCCACCACTTCTGGACAGACTCACAGAGTGGTTGGCGAGTCTTTGGACCCCAACGCTAGGACCTCTATAATATCCAGCCATGCCTCAGAATCGCCAGCCAAAGTCTCCGCACCTTCGAGAAGACAAAGAAATCAACCTGTCAATCGCGTCCATGACATCGAATTTGCCGCTGAGATTAGTACATCCCTGCTTGCACAGGTTCGACAGTTACAAGCCGCACTTGTAGAAAAGGACCAGACCCTCAAAGATGCTTCAACAGAGAAGGCGAGGTTGGAAGCGGAAGCTTCGAGTATGTTACTCAAAATCAGGCAACTGGATGAAAGCGAACAGAGATACAAGGACGCAAACTGGGAGCTGGAGACAAGACTTCAGGACCTGGAGGCCAGCCACAGGGAAGTCGCTGATAAAGAGCAAAGACAAGGAAATACGCTGAAGTCTTCTGAAGCTAGACTTGCTCTGGCTATCCGTGATCTGGAAGAATTGAAGGCTGTGCATGCAAGAGCTCTGGAAGATCATAATCTCCTTCTGCGGCAGCAAGATGCGGATCTGAATATGCTCCGGCGTGATGCCACCATTCACGATACCGAGAGGGCACGTTTGCTGAAACAAGTCGACGAAGTCAAGGCACAGAATGCTGAGCTTGCAAAGGCCGTTGCATCAACCTGGCGTTCGCAATCCAGGCAGGAGAATGAACACGAATTAGTTCCTGAAGATGAACATGGCAACGACTCAGGCTCTGGAGAAGATGACGCAGAATTTGGACAGGTCTCGCCAGTTAAGGGAACACCAGCGAGAAATAGCGTGCTTGAGTACGAGACCGTCAGATCTAGCCTGAACCATGCTCATCGCATGATTCAAAATCTCAAGAGCAACATTCACAGAGAAAAAAGTGAAAAGATCGAGCTCAGGCGCATGTTGGCCGAAGCCAGGGATGAACTGGAGAGCAGCCGCAGAGATGGTAATGCCGTTGCTCAAATGTCCAATACTGGCCGGAAACGTGCCGCAGCTCGTGAAACCGACAGATTGAAGAAATCCGAACGTCCAAACAGACTGGGCGCGACTCGTCCAACTAACATTGAGATCTTCGAAGATGAACCCGACTGGGAGGATGACATTGCCGGTGGATCTGAGGGTCTTCGGACACCGAGTAAAGCATCTCGTGTTACTGCCAGACCTCAACCTTTTGACCATAGGCCCGTATACGCGAGGACGGATACCACAGACTCAGAAACCGCTGGCTTTCAGACAGCGAACGAGACTGAAGGGTTTGAAACTGCCAATGATGAGCGTGAGGGTACAGCTACTGAGACGGATGCATTCCACACAGGTACGGAAGGAATGGTGGATGACGAGAGCAGTGACAACCTCACTGAAACCGAAGGAACTGTACACCGCCAGGAGAGGGCAATCAGTAGTAAGTTCAACTCAACACCTTCACCCTTGGTAGGCGCCAAGGCTGGTGATCGTGCGTCTTTCATGTCGACAGCCTCCACGTCTGCTGATGAAGAGACTGAGGATGAAGATGGCTTGATGAATGTGCGGACTCCACAGCAGAACCATGGTCAACCGAGATACCGCCTGCGAATGGGTCGAGGCGGCGCAGGACGACGCAAAAGTAGAAATTCTGGCTCTATGTTCCTCGAGAGCCCAGTACTTCGTGAGAGTCCTGCCGCACAAAGTCCTGTTGGAGGTGGCTTACACTCCCCATCTTCATCAAGAGACGATGACGACACACCTGATACTAGAGTGGGACACCAAACACTAGGAGAGGAACTCGAGGGTCTCGAGGACGAAAGTTTTGATGGAACACCGAGTACTATGCGTTATGAGAGCGTTGAGCCGGAGGATCGTGAAGATTTCGAGCAAGAGATACCAGAGACACCCACTACTGGGTTCACAACCAAAGCCACCCATGAACCAGTCGCTAGCTCTGGAAGTAAAACTAGACTTGACAGCCCGATCTCTTCTCACAGGGCTTTAGCTGCCGATGCAGGAGAGTTGAACGATTCTAATGCCAGCTTTACTGTGATCCAACCAACATCCCTGAAGGAAAGACCGCCAATGGTGGATGCAGATATGATGACAGAGCCCTGGACGCCTGAAAATACATTGGAAGCAGCGCCTCAGGCCAGTCTCGCTAAAAAGGCAGTTGAAGTCGTATCTGGGACTGTCGCTGGATTTGGGCTTGGGCGACTCACTAATAATGATCACGGAGCCATCAGTCAGCCTGAGGAGTCAATTCCCCAACAGTCCGAACAAGAACAAAACAGTCACAAAGCCAAATCTGCTAGTAACGTGCCTGTAGCTACATCTGTCAGTGTACCCGTCGCATCACAGCCAAATGATGCGGCCCAGGTTCCTGACATTGCTCAGGATCAGTCTGTGGCCAGATTTGATGTTGGACAGCCTACGATCCAGCCATTCGAGTTTGCAGACGTTGTGAATCTAGAGACGGAACCTATCGAGCCTGTCTACGAAAAATCAGACTCACGTCCAACAGCAGCTGAAAGATTGCCTATCGCAAGCGAGGGAGATGTGCCAGCTATTTCTACTGGTTCAAATGTTGGTGCAGATGTGGAGAAACACAGCCATGATGGTCCTGATGGGACGCCAACTATAGGTCCGGTTCCAAAATTGGAGACGGCTCCGTTCGAATATTCGACCGTGCTTTCGGAAGAATTCGCTCCTGAACTTGTAGCGGACCAGTCAAGCCAGACTTTGCTTGCAAAATCATCTCTACGTCCCCATGGCTCGCGACAAACTGACACTGTATACATCGAAGATGTTGTGAGTTCCACGGCACCGCAAAGCGGCGTAGTTGAGGCTAGACTAGCTCCAACACTACAACCAAGTAGAGCAGATGAGGGACTGGAATCGGCTTTATATCCTGCAAACGGAACAGAGAAGAGGATCGGGAATGATCTTGATCGCAAGCAAGATCCCATGGGGCTGAAGGTTGCTGAGAGTGGCCAGGGTCCAAGCGGAGTACCCAATCATCTGTCTGTCAAAGAGCACAGAAGCGATACCATCTCTGACCGACAACTTAGCCAGATGGGCGCTCCCTTTCAAGAAAACTCTGGCGACCGTGAGCATGGAGATTTGCCGTCCAGCACAGATGCACCGCGCACTGGTGGACCGCTCCAGACCAGCAGATCAACTACAGATGATGGAGCCCAGACCATGCTATCTGGTACGGATATACAGACAATCCTTCGTAGCAGGAGCAGAAGTTTCAGCAATACCAGTGCTACGGGACAAGCGCCTATTCCAGTCCCTGTGGCCGCCAAGGCGTCGACCTCACTGGGGAATCGCGATCCTAAATCGCTGGCCGAGTTGGTTGCAGCAGACGAGCTTTTGAATTCTGCAAACAAAAGGCCTACAAGCGCTGGCAGCTCCAAGAACAAAGCTGCTTTCACACCACCACTTCCCCTGGATCATAGCCAGAAGATCGCAGCAGCACAAAAGACTCCAGCGCCTGCAACTACAAGCAGCGTTGGAACAATGGGACCCCCTCTTGTTCCTGCTTCAGCCTACAAGAGACGTCCAACCACTCCCAATCAAAACTCCAATGTGGGAACGAAGGAGGCTGGCATGTCTCGGCCATTGCGAGGCAGTGTGTCGAACTCTGAGCGGCAGTCTGAGAAATCAAGAGCTACTTCGATTTCTTCGTTTGCTTCCGAAGTGGACGAACGCCTTCGACCTTCACACGGCGTGATGTACCCCGAAGATATCCAGCCGTCCACTGATCCAAGAATGATTCAGGCCATTACCCAGACCATGATTGGAGAGTTCCTGTGGAAGTACACAAGGAAAGCCGGCAGAAGCGAGGTTTCCAACTCAAGACACAAACGCTTCTTTTGGGTGCATCCGTACACACGTACGCTTTACTGGTCAGAGCATAACCCTAGCACGGCTTCGCGAGACATGATGAAGGCGAAAAGTGTGGCCATCCTTAGTGTCAGGGTTATCACAGACGATAATGCTTATCCACCTGGCCTACATCGTAAAAGTTTGGTTGTTGTCACGCCAGGTAGAGAGATCGTCTTCACGGCGCCAACAGGCCAGAGGCACGAGACTTGGTTCAATGCGCTGTCATACCTACTCCTAAGAACCGAGCGAGAGAAAGCGGAGGCCGAGGATGAGGTCAATGAGGATGATCTGGACGATTTCAATCCTGGCGGACATGGTGCAGGGCTGATCGGCAGGAGCATCAGCCGGATGACCGGACGCAGTGCCCGAAGCAGAAGCAGGACCAGTCTGAGCTCGTACAATTCGAGGACAACAAGGGCTAGTAGCCCGCACATGTATGGCACTCTTGCTCACAGGAAATCTCAGACTCTTCGTGGCGGAACTGTGCGCGATCGAGGTGGGATAAGCAAAGACAGGAGCAATGAGGCCACTATTCGCTCTCGCAACCCAGCTACCTCACCGGCTTTGGCCGCTGCTGTTGGCGGTCCAAAACAAGCCAACCCACATGCTTCCACATCTAGCAGGCTGTCAAATTTGACAGCGGCTTTCCGTCCACAGAACCAGACCCGTGGCTCCTTCTCTGGACGCAAGGGTGCAACATCAGCCCTCAGCAACCCTAGCAGAAACAATGCTAGTGCAGACACGGGCATCTATGACGCGTCCGTGGTAAGCGAGAGTGCGGAAGACCTTCGCGAGATCATTGAACAACAAGAGCGCGAGGCTATGGATCGACTGGAGGACGTCCGCGCATGCTGCGATGGTAAGTTTCCGATCTGCCAATCTCTTATCTACAACCGAGGTGAATTAAAGATAGAGTCTGACCCATTGTTCCAGGTAAACACCATGTCGGCTCCCTGACGAGAAACAGCCGCCATACGACCTTCGGATCCAGATTTGGCGGGCATACCCATGGGCATTCGCACCACACCCACTCGATGGCCGAGCCACATAAGGAGAGCCAGCGACAGAGGCGTGGGGAGTGAACAGCCCTTTTGACGATCTTTTTTCGATTCTTGCTCGACGACCTGGCCCATTTTTTTCTTTGTCTTGGATATCCTTTCTTCTATCGCCAACATACCGAGCCCTTTCGTTGCTCCTTTGCATTTTATCCTTTGTTGCTTCGTCAATCTAGCGGCTGGGTTTTAAATCAACGTGCGAACTTCGGAGGCAAGGAGGACATATACCAGGCACAGTGTGACCCGCCGCCTTTCTTTTTTTTTTTTTTCGTCTACTTCGTTCTTTACAGGAACGCAAATAACTCGATGTAATAATGACTTGATGCAATGACGTCCCCCAACCCGATTCTCATTGTGACATGCTCGTCTAGAACATGTACCAATGGAAGGCCTGTGGCTACTGTGTACAATACATGATGGTCTAATTTATACATATAGCGCAATTGCTGCGATCCGGCTAGAAATACAAAATGATGTGGTGAGGTTGTACAGCAAGTTCAATGATCAGAAGACGTCACCTCTCAAGCTGGCGACAAGGTTCTTGAGGCGGTTGGCCGAGACGACTTCGAAGCGGTCGACGGCCATGGTAAAGGTGCCTCGACCAGCGGTCAGACTTCGCAACTGCTTGAGGTATCCGACCATCTCCTTAAGCGGGACTCTGGCGACAATCTGCCTCGTTCTCGTACCCCCAGGCGCGCCGCTGGTGCCAGCGGTAGGGGTGTCCTCGCTGGCGGAGCCGAACGGGTCGGGTGGCGTGTAGATCCTGTCTGCGTTGACCTCCACAGCTACATCCTGCCCGACTGCGCCTTCCGCGTCGTTGGCGTCCAGCGAGATGATGCTGCCGCCGCGAGCAGACGACAGGTCGTGCACGACGTCGCCGAGGCTGCGCTCGTCGACGGAGATGGTAGCCAGCATGACGGGCTCCATAATCGTGGTGCCGAAGGGCATGTCGCGTACGGCGCGGCGGACAATGTTCCTCGCCATCGACGACAATGCTTGTGGGCTCGTGTTGGTGAACACATGCTGGCTCTGGTCGAAGATGAAAGTCACGTCGGCAGAATGCAGGGGGAACCCGTGTGCAGGCCCACTTGCAAGGCCAGAGAGGGTGCCGTTTTTAAGCGATTCGAGAATCGCTTGGACTGGTAGAGTCCACGGCAGTGGCGGTGATGATAATTCCTCGTTCGCATAATGGATCGGGTCGCCTTGTGTGGTTAGATAAGGTGTATGGAGGACGATACGATTATTATCGCCAATCTCCAATACGTGGGTAGCGCCTTCTGAGGACGTCCCGTCTGGCAAGGAGAATCCGGTAGATAGCACATCTGAGCCTCCATCGTTGCGAGGATCTACGAAGACGTGGTAGCCGGCTTTGAGTGATTTACCGCCAACATCATGTTCCCAAACGCCTTCTGAGACGCCACACTTCTCAGTCAGTGCCTCGCGGTATCCAATCTGGACCTGACCGATTCGAGCCTTGGCTTTCAGATCTTGGATCAGTCGGTTGCCTGCGATTTCCAAGTGCAATTCGCCCATACCCGCCAACTGCGTCTGGCCGCTTTCGGGGTCTACTCGTACACTCAAGCTTGGATCCTCTCTCAGTAGCAGATTCAGACATTCATGGATGTGCCTTTCCTCACCGAGGCTATTGGGTTCTACTGCAACGAAAAAGACTGGAGGAGGTACAGCGATCGGTCTCAACTGGAGGTTGTTGATTGGTGCTGGGGGGCCATTCTTGGGATGAGCGCCAGTGTACGAAATTAGCGTGTCTCCTGTTCGAGCATGCTTCAATGCCGGAATCACCCCAATCGAGCCGGCTTCGATTGTCTCAATGTCTTGTGGGTTGTCGGCGTGCATGCGGAATAGTCGTTGCGCTCGCTCCGAGATCTGGAGGTTGGTATTCCAAAGGGCAGTGTTGCGCGTTAGAGTACCAGAGTATACGCGTACATAGACCAGCACAGCACCACGAGCATCTGCTGCCACTTTGAAGGCAAGAGCGCAAGCCTCTACTTTCTGAACAGCGAAGCTCATCTTGTGGGTGCTGACCGATTTGCTATATGCTTTGCCATCTGTAGAAGGGACTTCGTTCGAACCTGCTTCCAGCTTTAACTTGCCAGAGAGGAAATTGTCGAGACCACCTTTTACACTACCACCGAAACTAATTTCGGGATCTGGGCGTTCGGTAGGCGAGGGTAGAAGGTCAACGACGGAATCGAGCAGGGGTTGCACACCAATGTTTTTGAAGCTGGCACCTGCAAAGACTGGCGCAATTTGTTGCGGGAACGACAGCATGCATCTTCTCAAGCTGTCTGTAATGTCGTTGGCAGTTATGGCTTCAGTCCCACCTTCCAGATACTTCTCCACAATACCTTCGTCGTGCTCGCTAAGAAGCTCGATCAATGCGTTTCTGGCTTTCTGTAGCTCGAGGGCAAACGCACCCTCACCTTGGTCATGCAGTTGCTGCAGGCTGACGGGATCGATAGACCTGCCATCTCCTCCCTCAGCGTATTTCAACGCCCTACCAGCCACAACATCGCCAACGCCTTTCAGCCCAGCGTTGCCACCATCCCGCCACCAGGGAATTCCACAAACGGCAGGCCATATAGCTAGCCTCGTTCCAATTTCAGTAACAGTCCTGGCAAAGGCAGCGCCATCGCGATCCAGCTTGTTGACAAAGATGATTCTGGGAATCTGGTAAGCAGCCGATTGAGCCCAGACCTTTTCGGTCTGTGCTTCTACGCCAGCTACGCCATCTAGAATGCAGACTGCACCGTCCAACACACGAAGGGACCGTAAGACCTCGAAGGTGAAATCCGCATGCCCTGGAGTGTCGATGAGATTGACGGTGTGCGGCACGCTCGATCGCGGCTGTCCTGGTGGAAGCGGTCTGACGGTTTCGTTGGGAGAATGCTGACCTGGCGGCCATTGGAATGTGATTGCAGCACTCTGGATAGTGATACCTCTCGCTCGTTCAGCAGGTAGGAAATCAGTTACGGTAGAGCCATCGTCTACATCTCCTAGACGGCGAGTCAGGCCAGAGTAATACAGCATCCGCTCTGTGGTGGTGGTCTTTCCGGCATCGATATGGGCGATGATGCCGATATTGCGAGTCCGAGCAAGAGGGGACCCATCCTTAGACGTAGACGAGAAGCCGGCATGCTCTCGTGGATTTGCACGGACACAGGCTGCAAACTGCTTCAATCGGTAGGATGATAATGTTGATGAGCGGGCACCAGCCGATCTATGCAGAAGCCATTCTGTGAGCATCCCAATGCAACCAACGCTAGGTTTTGAAGGAGAGCAAAAGCCGAAAGCGAATATTGACGACGTATGGGTTGGTTGATGGGTTACTGTTTGATTTTGTTGTCTATTGAGATGTATGTAAGGTCAATGGCAGCAATGCTACCTTTCTATTCAATCTGGAGCCGGGGGCATTATGCTCTGGTATGGATAATACACATGACCGTGCGGATATCTACAGTGAGGAACTTCACTGCCCTTCCCTCGTTACTTTCAAACGTGCGCGTCTCTCATTGGAATGAAACGTTCTACAACATCAAGATATCAGGCCATCTTTGACTACTAGCGGTGATCGCAATACTTGAAGCCAGTCCATGTCGCAGAAGTGTTCAGCATTTACTTGACAATCGCACTAATGGTACCTGCCAGAAGCGAAGCAAGTTGGAGACTTCATCCACGTCATGGGTCAATTATGCTAGAGCTGATAGACCAAGGGCATTATCTTTATCGCATAGGTGCATCAACGTAAAGCCCTGACTGTCGAGATACTGCTATAATCCATCGCACAACAAGTGGTCATGAGAAAATGTCAACGATATGTCGACGATGCGATCACTTCTGCATCATGAGCTGGACGAACTCGTTGTCTGTTGGGATAGCTTGTCAGCAGGCTGATTCTCGAGAAAGCACGGTGGCCGATTGGCACGAATACTCACAGTCAATCCGCCCGTCACCATCTTGGTCAGCCTCTCTGATCATCTCATCGACCTCATCGTCGGTAAGCTTCTCGCCGATGCTTGTCATGACGTGCCTAAGTTCGGCGGCGCTAATGAAGCCGTTGTTGTCGCGGTCGAAGACCTTGAATGCCTCACGGATCTCTTCCTCGCTATCAGTGTCCTTCATCTTGCGAGCCATCATAGTCAGGAACTCAGGGAAGTCGATGGTGCCATTGTTGTCGGCGTCGACTTCGTTAATCATGTCCTGCAGCTCAGACTCGCTGGGGTTCTGTCCGAGAGATCGCATGACTGTGCCGAGTTCCTTTGTGGTGATTTGACCTGGATGAGGGAGAACACAGTTAGCGCCTGGGTCTGGAGGCAGATCGGCTAGCGATGATTCTGGTATATCTGCTAGCCGTAGGGTTGTGCGTACCGTCGCCATCCTTGTCCTAAACATGGGAAGGTCAGTATCCACTCCACGTGCTTGATGTCTGGCAGAGGAAACAGAGACTTACGAAGAGGGAGAAGGCCTCCTTGAACTCGCTCACTTGCTCGTCGGTCAGTGCGTCAGCCTGTCAGTGCGTGCTCGTCAGTCTATGTTCCGTCCAAAGCTGGCCAGTCGCGAATGTCGAGCTGATAGTGGTGTTTACGGCACAGGAAGCGGGCAGGCGGGGTCGGTGACCGGCGACGGTGGAGTTGTTTGGCTAGACGTACCATTGTGAGTGTATGGGTGGATTGCGGGAAAGCTAGTCGAGAAGGCTGGCGTAGTGGACAAGAGTGGGTGAGTTGTGAAGTAGGAGAGAGGAGAGGCAGAAGTGGAAATTGGTAGGTAGGCAGGTAGGCTTAAACAGGAAGCGAGCTGGCGGTGATACGGAGGTAGGTAGAGAAGGCAAATATAATAAGGTACCTAGTAATGGGGGCGGTGGTGGTGGTGGTGGTGGTGGAAGTGGTGGGCTAGCTGGCTGGCTAGACAGAGCTTTTGGGGGGGGCGGCTGTTGAACTGGGGGTAGGAGCAGTTTGGCCTGAGGAACGAAATCACAATGATGTATTACCTACCTATACCTATCCATTACCTATACCTATACCTTACGTATTGCTCATGTAGCAGCACAGCAAGACCGATAGATAGCAGCAGCAGCAGCACCACCACCACCACCATAACGTTACAGCACGTCCTCCTCACCAACTTGACTGGCCAGCCAGCCAGCCTGATCAATCTCCTCGCCTACCTGCCAGCCTGCAATTGGCCTTCACACCGGTCTGACCCCGACAACCTGAACCCTGAAACCGCCCGATATATTCGATCATATTGCCAAGAGGATGGGGTCGTTGCGGCCTGAGGCACATCAGGAGAGGGTTCAGGGAGGAGGGCTACGCCTCGTGCCGTGCCGAAATCTGGCCTCGGGCCGTGCCTTCTGATAGCTGGAACCGGAACCGCCAGCTTCCTGCTACCTAGGTACAGTAGAGGTAGAGAGAGTGAGACCTGAGATAGATACTTCGCTATTGAGCTCATTGCATATCCTAACCTACAGCAGCCGTAGAATCAATAACATCAGCCTATCTGATGGCATATAACCTTCCTACTCTGACATTCATGCCCATCAGATAAAGGCGTCGCCCACCAAGGCAGACTGCGATCGTCATCAACCCAAACACATCCATCTGTGTGCACTAAAGCTGCACCGTCGACCCTGCAGGGCTTTTGTCTTCAGCACCATTGCCCTGGATACATGGACATGACTACGCCCAAAGTGACAGTTACAAATGATCTAAGGTTGATGCAGCAAGACAATGGCTCTCACTCATAACCTCGGTGCTTGGAGGGACAGGACCAGCCTGTATGACGCAAGCCCTCCTCCATCCTCGTCTGCGAGCATTCTGACAATCCGAGCAGCTTCATATCCTATCGTCAATCATATACCCACCATCCTGCAAAGCGCCAACGCTACACCGACTCGACAGGCCGCAACGATGACCCTTACTCCGAGTCTGCCGGCCTTATGGCCAATCAGGCAGATGACCTCAACGACGTCGTCATCGAGATGGACGTCCTTCCTCCACGCTGGTTGGACATCCAAGACGAAGTCACCCAAACCTTGAGCGATATTACTGCGAAGATGAAGACCCTCGACAACCTACACGCCAAACATGTGCTCCCCGGATTCGATGACGAGATTATCAAACAGAAGGAAGGGCGCGATATCGAATCCCTCACTGCCGATATAACGAGCGCTTTCGCCGGTTGCCAGAGACGGATACAACGAATAGACGCGCTTGTCCGGGAGCAGCGAGAATCGTCAGGAGCAAATTTCAATTCGGCCGAGGAGAAGATGGCAAAGAACCTGAAGATCTCTCTCGCCTCACGCGTCAGCGAAGTCTCGACGACATTTCGCAAGAAGCAGTCTGCCTATCTGAGGAAGTTGACCGCTCTCGGCGGATTGGGAGGGACGAGTAGCCCTCTCGACCGGATGGGGACACCATCGCAAAACCCATACACAGACCCTGCTTTGATGGACACACAGTCTGACATGGCCACTGCCCAATCGACGCTCCAACAGGCGCAATCGCAACAGATGCGGCGCAGGACAGGAATTCACGATGCAGCAATCGAGCAACGAGAGCGAGAGATAGAGAAGATCGCCCAGGGGGTCATCAGCCTGGCGCAGATCTTCCAAGAGCTCAACTCCATGATCATAGATCAAGGCACAGTACTGGACAGGATAGATTACAATGTGGAGAGGACTGCGGAACATGTCAAGGAGGCCGAGAAAGAGCTGAAGGTTGCCACAGGGTACCAGAAAAAGAGTACCAGGAGGTTGATCATTCTGCTTCTCATATTAATCGTGGTTGGCATGTTC
This sequence comes from Scorias spongiosa, assembly GCA_018467035.1. Lineage (NCBI taxonomy): Eukaryota > Fungi > Ascomycota > Dothideomycetes > Capnodiales > Readerielliopsidaceae > Scorias > Scorias spongiosa. Next base: position 2,306,176 of record JACSZZ010000001.1, read on the forward strand.
ATTCTTCTACTGCTGAAGCCCAAGAGATCAAGTGGATCCGGAGGTACTTCACCTCCGCCGTCTGCCGATATACCCGAACCAGGGCCGGCAAAACGAGACCTAGACATCTTTGCGTTACGGTGGCAAACATTCGACTCGGTGGGAGCGCTTGAGGGGTCTAGCGCCAGCTTTGGTCGTAGTCAAAGCCAACATTGGTAGTCGAAGTGATTGTTTGAGGGTCTGGCTGGCCAGCCTCATCTTCATCTATGTATGTGCAAGCTTGTAAATTACACTGGGTGTATCTGGAAGGCTTTGCAAGGCACAAAGCCTATCCTGCTGTTTTCTAAGTAGACCACAATCGAGACCAACGATCTCAACGTTGGATGATGACTGTTGAAGACGTCATGAAGTTCCAAGACTTCCTATATTTCCGCAGTTAAAAATACAAGAGCAGACATCGTCAGCAGGGGCTCATACTCATATGCAAATAAGCAGCAATCCACCAGTCGAAGATCTCGAGACTGAATAGTTTCACTAGAGTGCTTCCTCTTGCGTCGCCACAGATTGACGACCACGGCCTCCAATGCCAAGACCCTTCAAGTTGTCCATGTACATGACGAACCCGTCCCTGAGAAACCCAATCTCCTCCTTCTCCTCCACGGTGGACCCGTCACCCTGGATGAGTAGAGCCTCGACCATGCGGATATGAGAGGAGAGCAGGTCTCTCTTCATGTCATACCCATCCAGGTACCTGCTCGGCGGCCGCGGCGGGCGGATAGGGTTTCGCCACATGACGTCGTACTGCCAGCACGGCTTGACATCACCTGTTGCCTGTATTAGCGAGCTGACCCGAGCTGAGCGCATGTCGCTGGCTTTAACAAGAGGTAGGTGGACGGACAGCAAGGGAAGGGACTAAAAGAAAAACAAGGGACAGACACACCTAGACTCACACACCAAGCGCCCCAAGCAGCGAGGCCGGCGCGCATGTTGGCGTCCGGTACGCGGCCGATGAGGAGTTCGATCCAGGCGCCGCCGGGCCCGGGACACACGGGCGTGAGATTGCGCGAGAGCGCCAGACGGTCGCGGACGGACAGCTTCTGCAGAACGCCTGCGAGATAGCGAAAGTCGTAGCCAGCGACGCGCGCCACCACCGTGGCGTTCTGCAGCAGCAGCGGTAGGTACTCATGCCGGACCTGGCGGCAGACGGTGAGCAGCGTGGGCGAGCAGGGGGGTTTGCGCGGCCTGGCTGGTGACAGGACGAGCGTTGTCGAGGCGGCCAGAAAGGTGTAGATCTCGTTGCGCAGCTCTGGCGGTAGATCTAGGAAAGATGTCGGCTTCTTCGGCGCTCGCACTGCTGCGTTCCCCACGTGCGTGCTGTCGACGACGCTGTCTTTCCTGCAGTGTTTGGTCCGTTTCGTCGTGTTGGATGGGAAGGCGGGTAGGGAGATTGAAGAGAGACGTCTTGTTTTGCGACGCAGCGTGTCCAGCATGGTGAGCGCTTAATGGTTATGGGGATGTGTCGATATCACTTCTCATCACATCCGTTCCGAGCACAACTTGCTCCATGTGAGGACCTCGAACGGTGCTTGTGTTTTGACGTATCTTGATCAATGTCCCTGGGGATGGTCTTGTGGGCGGATGCACAAGCTTGGGTTGATTATCGGTATACGCTGATGGTGGCCTGACCGCCATGGTCCAGAAACCATTTGGAACATAGATACCTACCTACCCTTTACAACTGCCAACCTACCTAAGCAGGGAGGTAGATACCTGCGCCACCAACTGAGCCCTTTTAAAACCTACCACCTAGTCGGGACCTCGACGTAGGTAGGTAGGTAGGTAGGTGGTAGGTAGGTAGATAGGTGGAAGTGAGGTCGAGAGGAGCAAGAGTTCATGACGTAGCTTTCAGTGAATCCTGAACGCCAAGCATAGCAGGTAAAGAGGTGAGCTACATGAGTACGATCTCCTCTTCAAACCAGGCTCGGCTAAATATAAAGATCCTCCGGAGCTGGGTGTTTGGGAGGATACCGTTGTTGACTTCGACATTGGAGCACTGAATTGCACAATAATTCGACGGAACTCATGAATTATAAGAGAATTGGCATTTCAGTATACCTCAATACGTACCCAAACAACGCCAAATAATCCAAACTAGCCAGTTTCCAAATATTGCTCTGTTCGCTTCTGATTTTGCATCAAGACATGTGCTTTTGACCCTACACACCTGGAGCGAGGGTTGAAACACCAACGCGCTCCTTCGCAAGCAGATCCACCAGGAGTGGGCTTGGCCTGTTGTCCTTGCCACCGTTCAGGATGTCGTTTTGCTCCTTGTATTGCTGGACGGATCTGAGGTAGGCATCGAACAGGTAGGAGCTGTCCAATGGACCACCCTTAGCCTCAGGGTGGAACTGTGTGGAGAAGATGGGTCGGCTGGTGTGGATCATGCCTTCATTGCTTCCATCGTTGAGGTTGGTGAAGTACTCCTTGAAGTCAGGTGGCAGAGTGGTGGGGTCGATGGCATAGCCGTGGTTTTGGGAGGTGATGTGGCACTTGCCTGTAGACAGATCCAACGCAGGGATGTTGTGGGCACGGTTGCCGTACTTCATCTTGATGGTCTTTGCGCCGACAGCAATGGCAAGAAGTTGGTGTCCAAGACAGATTCCCATGACTGGGATGTTGGAGGTGTCCATCAACGTGCGCAGGTTGTCACTGGTGGTCTTGCAGTGGGTTGGGTCACCAGGTCCGTTCGAGATGAACACACCATCGAAGTGGTGAGCAGACTTGTGGATAGGGTAGTCCCATGGTAGGCAGGTGACGCTTGCGCCACGGCCGACAATCGAACGAATGATGTTCTCCTTGACACCGCAGTCGATGAGGGCGACGTGAGCATTGCCGTTTGGAGATGGTACATGGAATGGAGCCTTGGTGGAAACCTTTGCAACCAAGTTGACGCTGCCTGGATCGTCGAAAGCCTCATCCTCATCAGCATCATACTCCTCACCAATGGTGATCTTTCCCAGGGAAGAACCCTGTTCACGAAGGTAGGTAACGATCGCACGGGTGTCGACGCCAGTAATGGCTGGCACACCTTCTCTTGCACACCACTCAGCCAAGCTTTCAACAGCAGTCCAGTGAGAGTATTTCAGAGCGACATCGGCGACGACGATACCGCAGGCTTGAATGTTGGGGCTCTCGAAGTACCTCAACAGGCCATACTCGTCCCTGACGTTGCCTGGGACACCGTAGTTGCCGATCAATGGCTGGGTGAAGACAAGGATTTGTCCTCGGTAAGAAGGGTCGGTCATAGACTCTGGGTAGCCGACCAAACTGGTTGTAAAGACGGCCTCTCCACTCCTGTTGGCCTTTGCACCGAAGCTCTTTCCATGGAAGATAGGACCGTCCCTGATGGTGAAGGTGGCACGCTCGAAAGACGGCTTCTTCGAGCTAGCAGGCCTGACAGGAGCAGCAGGGGAGCGAACGCTGCCATTGACAACGGTAGCCTTGCCACGGACCTGAACGAAGGTCTTGGAAGCCCTACCGACGCCGGCAACAGGCCTGAACATCCTCGGGAAGACGATTGTAGTCATGATGGAAGAACTGAGAGGGCGGTTTGCTGATACGATTCGAAGGTAGATCTTTACGAGGCAGAGCTCAGTTCACGTTCGCCTTCCACAGGTGGTCGGAGATGTAGTCTGGGGGAGACAGCAAAGGTCAGTAAGGGACCGCACGGGGGCATGCGAGGCACGAGAGGACGAAGGCATTGGGTAGTCCAGAGGCTATATCTCAATCGGAGGCACGACCGCGGCAGTCATAACAGTTGTAGGATTCACCGCCATGTGCTGCCGGCGATGGGAGCAGACTGAAGGGGACAAAGCAGCGGACAGACACGAACTCACCTTGAGAAGTGAAGATAGTTGGAGCAGCAGAACGCATGAACGCGGTTCCTTGTCTTGACGACAGTGGTGACAAGAGATAGAGAGAAAGAGATTTTCTCGTGGCGGTGGAAAGATAACTGAGGTTTTCTCGCAGAAGCAGCAGCACGACCAGAAGTAGAGCAGAGCAATGCCGGGTGTAGCGTGCAGGGCAGATCTCTAGCCTGCGATTGCGGTGGAGCTGGTGAAACTGCCCGCTGCACGCACTCCAGTCTCACACTCCAGTCACACACTCAGTCACACACTCAGCTGTCCTTCTCCTCCCAAATTTGCACCCGCTTCCCACCGGAGTCAGTCACCCAGTCGGTCTTGTCGATGTGCCCCACACACCACTACCTGTTGTCGCTCGTCAGTCTCCGCCGCGATTTCGGAACGTCATTTCTCTTGTCAGCGGTTTGATAGGCTCAGCCCGCTGCTGGCCACCTCTCATACGTATGTAGACATGCAATCCACACCCGGCATTCACCAAAGGGATGGGTCAGTTTATGGGTTGGAAAACACCAGTGCCAAACAGGAATGATGGAAGCCTTGGCCACCACCGACACGGCTGTCATCTACCTATCGGGTTATCTATTGCTGCAGCAGTAAACGCTTCAAAAGGCGGCGACGTGAGTTGTCCAAGTTCAATGTCACGTTTCGTAAGAAGACTCCCATATATATATACATACACACAACCAGTCCAAACAATGCTATCGTTGATCACCACCTCCATACCCAGGGTGCAGGCCGTGATTGCCGGTCGCTTCGTCTGCGTCGTCTCGCAAAGCGCCACCCACGAAATTCCAGCCATGGTCATAGCCAGCCGTGCTGCTCTGCCCTGCCCTTAATGCAGGATGAGCCTCGCTGGGTGCGGTCGCAACGCTGTGATATCCAGTCTCTGCTTCCTTCATCCGCTGTTCCTCGCTAATTCCAAGACCCTGCGGTTGGTATGCTGGCGGCGATGCGAGGTCCAGCGTCGAATGTGAGTGCATCGCGAATGCATCTTCGTTGTCATTATCGTAAGACTCGCCATCATGGTGATGTGAATATGCACCGGCCGGTAGAGCCGAATTGCGTAATAAACCAGTGCGGTCTTCGCCATCGGCCGTGGCACCGTGTCTTTGCATGTAGAAATCTCCGCTGGAAAGCTCGGTCGCTGGCCCGGTCAAGCCTCGCCCAGCACTGCTTCCTGTTGTGCCATCATCCTTTGTAGCTTGCTGATAGCTGGAGTCCGTGTGACGATGTCTCGATCCAACAAAGAGCCACCTCAGCCCACGTGACAAAGCCTTAATTATATCCCAAGGGTTGAACGCATCCGCCATTGCTTTGAGGCCAAGCCGCCCACCCTGGTATTTGACAGGCAACCCGTCATTGTACCCCAGACCCGATGCCAGCTTTGCGTTGTATGGTTTCCACGAGAAGGCATATATATGCATGCAGGCAAAAATGGCCATTTCTATGCACAGCAAGACAGCCGGAATTCCAACCTTGACATCTTGATAACTGAGCTTGTCTGTTGGTTTGAGCGGGCCGGAAGATGATGACAGTAAAGAAATGATAATGGTCTGCCAAAACGATAGGAAAATGACCAGCTTGATGCAGAGCACTTTGAAGAAGGGTTTGTGTTCAGCAAGGTCGTCCTTAAGTTGAATATAGAATTGTATCAAACAGAACATCGCAATCGTGACGCTGACGGCCTCGAATGCTGTCACCCAGATGTGTGCAAACGCAGGGGATAGAGACGCTTCGCAGTACACATCGTTTGCTTGGGCGGCAACTGAGACGATCGTGAAGAGGACTCGGATTAGGCAGTACTGGAACACGCCTATCCATATGACCTGGATATCGTTAGCGAAAATGCTCCAACGGGAAGACACTGTCTGTATTAACACACATTGAACCACGTCAGGCCGCTTCGTGGCCTTCTGAGTATGCCCTTATCCTGACCACCAGTCAGATACTGAAGCCCGAACACACTCCAGAACCAGTTCTGCGGTTGGATTCCACGAAAGTATTCCTTCTGATCGTGCAGGTTGGGCGCGACGTAATTGCACAAAAGAGTGAAGAAGCTTGCAATCGCGAATGCCTCATAGCAATCTCTCAATACCTCAAAATAGACTGAATGCTTGTAGAATAAGAACGACAAATAGCTGACGACAGCATATATGGGTATCATGAAAAGGATCCGGATGATATGCCTCTGCTCTGTTGGGCGTAGGTAGTGTCGGGCATGTTGCATCATCAGGAAGAGAGATATTATGACCGCTATGAGGCCGAAAACCGCGGCAATGGCGAGCGCGAAGTGGTGGAAGGTAACGCCATGGTAAAGCGGCGTCTCGTGAATGTCCGCGTCTTCGAGGGTTGAATTGCAAACCGGCATGGCGGCTGGTTATGCAGAAAGCGCTTGTCGCTGCTAATGTTGTTGCCGAGCGGCGCGTCACTCCAGTGCTGCGACTGCAAGGATGGCAGTTGACGAGGACGATCGACGGTCCTCTGATGATGCTGTCTTATAGTCCCAAGGCAAGCTCGGAAAGGTATACGGTAACCAACGCCCTCTTATGCACTTTTGTCCTGTGAGATCTCCAGCTCTTTTCTCGTAGATGCTTTCGCTTGCAGGGTCCAATAGGCGGTGGGTGTATTACGAAGGTTGAGGAATGCGTCGCGGTGGATACGAGTAGGCGCAGACGCCATGAGATTGATGTGTGTGGAAGACTGTAGCGAGCGACTGAAGGAGTTGTAAATCAAATGGTAGGCATGAAAACCGAAGGGGCGCAGCGATCTCAAGTCGAACGGTAAGGGTCTTTAGGGTCCTGGCCGGCATCCATGCACATCAAACAAAACCCAAATCAACATGCGAAACACGCGCTTAGGCACGGATACGACGTGAGTACGTAAGTACGCAGGCATGTACCGCATCGAGTATTTTATTATTATTATTAGCCGTCGCATCAGCATTTCCCGCCACCGGTTGGCGCCGTTGGAGGAGTGTGGCGCATTTGAGCAGGGGTAGATCCACCTATTCAACAATCTATGCAACTATAAGCATTTACCTATTGTAACATCGATATTATTAGTTTATACTAAGCCCTGTCACTTCAGTATGCTCCTGTGTTGTCGAATACACTGGGTAAGTAAGTATAAGTTTGGCCTGAATTGTCCGTCACATCAGTGGAAAGACCAGTCCTTACTGCATTGAGCTGCTGCAGGGTAGATGTCATCATTCAAGCCAGTAGACCCGCAGCAAAGTTGAAGCTCTGTGAATTCGCTTCAAACAGGTCTACAGTGTACATAGTTGGGTTCGTACATGGCAAGCCGTGCGCATCTGAGATCATTTGCTGGATCAGTGACGAGGACATCGACGCGAACCCACATCACATCATCATCCGTTCGTCTGAAAGACACATTGCAAGGCTTCAATCCACAAAAAAGTGCAAGAATGTCCACCTTTACGCTTCCATCCAGCAATCCACCTTGCGAAGTGAGGCTGTGCAGCGATCTAACCCAGGAGCAACTCATCAACTTCCCTGCATTCAAGACCTGGTCGAACACGTTACTCCATTCACTGGCGCTTCAGAGTAAAGATGCCACCCATACTTTCCACAAGTCTCCCTACGCTCTCCGTAGCATCACGGTCCAGAGTGTCGACTGGTTCGGCTCGGATCCACAGAAACGCCGGTTGGGGTTCGTAAAGCTGTCGTCGGTTGTGACCAACGATCAGGGCGAATACCTACCGGGGAGCGTTTTCCTCAGGGGTGGATCTCTCGCGATGCTTCTGATTCTGGAACCGGACGACGTTGCCCCATCAGACGACGAGAGGTATGCCCTCCTTACTGTGCAGCCACGCATAGCGGCCGGCTCTCTGGGGTTTGCGGAGATACCAGCAGGCATGCTCGATGACAATGGATCGTTCGCAGGAGGTGCTGCGAAGGAGATCAAGGAGGAGACCGGTCTTGAGGTCAAGGCAGACAACCTTGTCGATCTCACTCAGTTGGCTCTGCAAAGCGTAGACGACGGTGGCGAGGGCCTTCAGGCGGCTGTCTATCCCTCTGCAGGAGGCTGTGACGAATTCATACCTGTCTTTCTCCACCAGAGAAAGATGCCGTCGAAAGATCTGCAGGCATTGCAAGGGAAGTTGACAGGCCTGAGAGGCGACGGTGAGAAGATCACATTGAAGGTTGTCAAGCTGAAAGATCTGTGGAGAGAGGGTGCAAGAGATGCGAAGACATTGTCTGCCCTTGCGCTCTACGATGGTCTGAAACGGAACGGCCAGCTTTGATCGATCCGGTCAAACAGCGATTTTGATAGGCTTCGTTCTTTAACGATGATCTTTAATACCCACAGCGGTGGCAATGGATGCCTCGGTGGACTGTGGAAAGGCTTTGTCTCAATCTTTCTGGCAGGTGCTGGGGAGACTGCCATAGCATCCAGCCTTAGCGGATATGTTTCTACATCCCTTGAAGCTACCGTTACAGCGACGCAGTGGTGGTTGATTAATCAAAGAAGACAGGAAGAGCGATTCCAGGGTCAATCGCCTCCTACATTAACGTCTAATGGCATTCTTTGTGTTGTTCAAAATATTTACCCAATGGCAAATCGTTATTTCACTCCACAGCGTGAGCTTTTTGAAAAGGGATTTAAAAAGTTCCAGTGACAGGGTATCTCACTCATTAGGTATTATGTTACAATACATTTGATTGTGCTTATCACTCACAGACTGAAACTCGCCCAGGTGATCATCTAGTCACTAAGGCGTGATACTGCATGATTTCCACTTCACGTCATCGTAAGCCAAAGACGTCCAGTCTCATCACACGTTCATCCTTCGCTTCCACTCGTCTCAGGACGATCAGCACTTTCATCGAGCGCAGCAGCCCTTCTACCACTGCGTCTAGTAGGCCTCGATTCAGGAGATGCCTTGGGTTGTGCTTTCTGCTTCGTTATTGTGGAGGTTCTGGGCGGTGCCTTGACCGGCTCAAGCCGCACAGCATCACTCGTAGGCGGCGTACTCGAAGGCAGATTCTCATCATCGTCGACATCCATATTCTCTTTCTCGGCATCGTCGCCCCACTCCTGCGCTTCGCCTTCTTCGTCGCTAGTTTCCAGCTCGACATAATTCTTTGTAGAAGCTTGCCTTGTGCTCCTGCGTCGCTCAGAGCTTGGTACTACGTTGTCAGAGTAATCAGCTCTGGGAGTCTTGACAGGCCTGGAAGCCTTTTTCTCTTTCGCTGACTTTGTCGCGGGTTTCTTCGGTGGTTTGTCAGCATCTACAGTGCTGGCTTTGATCTTTTTGCTTGCTCTGGCCTGGTTCGAGCTTGCCTTTCTCTTCTTTGTTCGAAGTGCGCTTCTCACTCGATCGTCAAGTTGTTCCACGACCTCTTCTGGCAGGTATCTTTTTTCGCTGATCTCTTGCGCGACTTCATGACTTGGTAAAGCCCGGAAGATACCCCTTGGCAGTGAGAGCTTTCCAGAGTAAAGCTGCAAGCTCCAACCTTGGAGTTCACAAAACTGTCGAATGACAGCGTCAGCCAAATCACTCAAAATGTACAGCCGCTCGCTTAGCTCCGGCTTGATCCCATCAGCAACAGTCTTTAACCGCTGAGCGATGTAGTAGATCACGGGCAAGTTGGATTCTGTCGCCACATTGCGTAGGTAGAATGCAATGTATTCCACGAACTCGAGAGTGTCATCAGCTTCTTCTGTTGAGAAGTCTTGATGATGTGCTAAAAGGCTCATAAATCTCGCAAACACACTCTCCATAACGAGTTCATTGCTGTGGCTCATCGTTGCTGCACGAGCTCGGAGCCACGTTGTGGTAGACTCAGCTATTTCCTTGTCTGGCTCATAAGCATATATGAATAGAAGCGCATAGAACCTGCTTGAAAGCCTTCCACGAGCCAGATATTTCTTTAGGGCTTTACTGAATATTGCTCGTACCTCAGCAAGAGGATCTTGTGCAATCTTGGCAAGCCGATTGAAATCAAGCGGTCTCAGCATATCATTCAGTGCTTTCCCACTGCTGCAGAGTTTGAGCAGTAATACAGCGGCCGTTACACGAAGGCGGGATCTGTGATGGGCGGGTGTCGGTGTCGATTTGCTTACTTCACCATCCCGTTCAATAAGTGTGTTCAACAGGCGATAGACCTGAGTAGCATTGCCCTGTAGCTTGTTCAATGAAGCGCTATCCTCACCATGCCGTGCAGGGTTACCACGCAGACCGTTGACAAGGATCTTCAAAGCCCAGATCTTGGCAGCTAAGTCGTCATCGAGTCTGTCATCCCATTTATCTTTTTGGCTCTCGACCTCTGGATCGCCGTGTGGAGTGGACAGAACCTTTCTCACGGCGATGTCCATGATCTCATCGCTTGAAGCTTCGCTCTCTGCATTCGCAAGCAGTCTGAGTTGGCTCAAAGTAGCAAGCTTCGCGAGAAACCCGTTCTTACCGTACTCAAAACCAGATATACATTCTTTCAGAAGCTGGGAGACGTACATCTCCTTTTTCTCGGCACTTTCGACGATTATGGAGACTGCGTGCTTGGCGGTTTCTGGAGGGTTACCATAATTGGCGAACGATGTCAGCGCTTGATAGAAGTTACGGTCGTTAGTCGGCATGTCCTTTGGGAACCTTCGTGCGAAGTCTGCGCAGGCTTTCAAAGTGTCCGCATCGCCTTTGTCATTTGGTTGTGAAGCCGTTGGGGGTGTTCTTGTTAATGATTGGCACAGCTCAAAGACATGAGCCTTAAAGACTGCAGGCACCTTGGTAGAAATTTCCTTGAGTACCTCGTGAGCTGCTTGGCTCAATCCTTTTTCCTCAGATCTCGATAGTGAAACGATAGACGGCACATGGCTTTTGTTGTAAACAAGAATGCTTGCAGTCCTAACGAGTGGCATCATCGTCTCTAGACACACGTCGAGGTTCCCAGGAAGAGTCGCTAGATTCTTCCTAAGATTGCTCTGCGCATTCGCCACTTTTTTATAGTCACTTGCCGGATCGAAGCAAAATCTGATCAACTGGTGAGATCGTCGGTCGTTCGCTTTTGCGTACTTCTTCAGGTGTTCACTAGCAGCCATTGGATCCAAAGTCATCTTGGCGAGAGCATCGATCAAGTTTTCCAACTTCCGATCGGGCTCTTTGTCAGAGGCACCACCTTGCCATTCTTCGCAGGCTCTCAGATACGCGCTCAGATACTTCGCCACGGCTGACTGTCGTTGACCAACAAGAGCGAAAAACACGGTTCTAGATTTTGGTTCCAGAGATTTCACCAGCGTCAAGATTCTCTCAACACGAATTTCATTCGGGTCAAGCTCGGTTTCCGAAGCTTGTGGCGGTGCTATCTGGCCTGCTTTCGCAACGCTCGTCGCTCCTTTGTCTGTCCTCTTGATAGGTGGATAGCGAACAGGGAGCAAGCTCTCGTACGTAACTTTAGAGATCAAAGCATGCAGCTCGGGATTGTTGACATACCAAGCTCCCATGATGCGGCTTGGTATAGATCCTAAGAGCTTCTCAGTTCGTTCACTGCCCTCAGTGATTGCACCAACCGCAACACCCCATATACAAGCCAGCAGATCCATGGCAGCGACCCGAACTGGTCGTTTAGGATCCTTGATACGATCCGCCAAGTTTGAGAGTACGGAATTCGGTGTGTCAATGGGCCCATTAGTCCCAACTCTGGACACGATTGTGTCGTAACTGAATCCTGCTACGGCTTCTACCGCTGCCAAGCGCACTCGCTCGTCTGTATCAACAAGCATATCAGACAACAGCTTGAGTAAGTCGCGTTCTTGATCGGCATCAAGACCCTTGCCACCGCCTGCTGTAGCTATGATTCTGCCTATCTCTGTAGTCCATGCGCTCCTGACTTGCGCTGCTCTATCACGATGGCGATCGATAAAGGCTTGATAGGTAGATGGATGCACGGAACCGAACGAGTGAGGTGCATTAGGCTGGAGATACGGATTTGTGCTCCGTAGTTCATTGGAGCCAGATCCCAAGCTCTGGCTAGGATATGCCTCAGGATCGAGGAACTTTACAGTTGGCAAACCAGCAGCACCAATCCCTGCAACCATATCACCAACTGTCTGCACTGCGAGCATTCGCAGGTGGGGGCTGTCGGCAGACAATTCTGTCTCTATTTGTTGCATGTTATTTTGCACAGCGTCAGGCGCCGAGCGCCACAGCTCTCTTAAGAGTCTGTGTGCTCTCTCTACCTCCTGGAGATCTTGCTCTGCTGGATGGCGTGCGATTTCGTTATCACTCTCATCTTCGCTCTCGTCAAAAGATCTCTTTTTGCCACGCTTGGGTCCACTCTTGGTCACTGAAAAGCTTTCGCTCGCATCCATCAACACTGAGCTGAAATAATTTCCAATGGCACGACTCATCTTGTCTGAACAAGTGTTACAGATCGAGCGTGCCATGTTGTAGGCAGAACTTGCGTCCATGATTTCAGTTTCGTTATCGTCGTTTCTAATGCCTTTCACAACATTCGGGTCGGCTCTCAAGAACTGCGCCAGGATGATCTCTACTACACCGTCTGGAAGCTGTGCAGATTCGTCCACCAATGTGCAGAGCATGTTTGTAACATGATATTCGACGTTCTTTGGCAAGTTTTCGGCTTCAGCGCCTTTGGTATCGCCACTGAGCACATCGAAGCAGTTTTCAAATAACTTGAGAATCAAATCGTCTCCTCCATTTATATCAGTCAGAAGAACGATACTCTTCACGCTCGTGAGGCTGTCGAGTATGGAGATGTGCTGATCATTGTATGGGTCACTCGAATTTGCCATCGCAGGCACGACCTCATGGACGAAGACGCCAAAGATCTGTTTCAATTGCGACTGCTTGTATGGGGCGTCCGGCGCGAGTAGACGGAACATTTCTACTATGTTCAACAGCGTCCATGCTTTGACACCTCTGTCCCTGTGCCCAACCAACTGGGTGTTTGCAAGCTCTTGCGCCTTCGGCACAAGTGTTTCTCGATCTGCATCATCTTGTTCGGTCTTGGCCAATTCTTGGTAGAGGCTCCGCAGTCGCCGGAGAAGTTCGCTGACCGCGATTGGTTTGCCAGCTCGCCATGTCAGAGGCTCATCGAAGTGTAGAGCCTGTGCTTGGTTTCCGCTGTCGACTGCAATTGCATCCTGGGGCGCGTCCTCCTCCTCTTCCAAATCCTCTGGGGTCGCGGCTCGCCTTCGTGTTCGTGGCATGTCTGCACTATTTCAGAGAAACCACATGTGGTGGGAGCGAATGATATTGCAGCGGGCGCAACAAGATGAAGAGCTGCCTCGACCGTGACGCAAGCGCAAGTGGGAACTTTGTCGTATGCGACAAAGCGAATGTATGGCGGGAGCAAGCAGCGCGAAGCACTATGGTTACGCTACTTGCTAAGGTGGAAATCCATAGCAGGGTCCTTGTTAGGTTAGCTATTGGTGGTCAGTTACCGTAAGTCGCGACTTTTGATCACGAAAGTCGCGCGAGACAGTGACACTAAAAGCATCTCTACCTACCTCTGATGAGGGTGGTCCTACCGCTGCTCGGCGGGAAATGCCGTTCTATTACTACATCTCCACTGTGGCTGAACTGCAGTATTGCATTGCATCGCTTCACCATTTCTATGTGCCCGAAACATACAGCAGCAAAGGACAGTCTCATCAACGCTATCACTAGTAGTCGCTGATGTTACACAGAAGCTGTTCGATTCATCCTCGATGAAGTTTTCTCTGGAGACTGATATATGTTAAACAACTAGCATTGACCTTACCGCTTCATCTAAGGAACACAGAACCTGGAACCAAGATCAAAGAAACCACAACAATGTCAATGAGGTGTATCTATAACAATGACAAACGAGCAGATCCGTGCTCAATGTTGCCGTTTATATGGAACCTGCTTAAGGGATCTTGCTCCCCCAAATATCTAAGACTAATAGGACTCAACAATACAGTGGTACTTCGTGAAAGTATCAGGGCAGCGTTCGTATACATTCATAAATTCGATTGCAATATTGATGTCTTGACTCATAGCTTACACTTCATAACCACATTGCGAGATTGTCGTTGCATCAAGCCAAACCAACCCTCTGGGCCCAACAGTACGATCAGTCTCAACTCATGATAACAAAGATAAATGCGTGCATTGCAAGCCTAACATGTGAGGACCGCAAAATTCAGTTAGATCATCATTAAGCCGCCGAAACGTCCGTTCAATCAGTCCGCATTTTGCGGGATCGGAATGTCAACCTGACTCCATTGACCAGCGACGAGATCCCTTGAGTATTCTGTGATATCGGATCCGTTCTGTTGGTAGAACACCATCAAAACATTGCCTCCAGAAGAATTTGGAACAGCGGTCACAGTCAAGTGAGTGCCTCCAATGCCCTCCATTCCCTCGACGGTAAAGTTGCCACCATCGACGAAGGTGGTATTCTCAGCCGCCCAGCTGATATTATAACCGTGGATCATCTTGTCCTCGTCTAATTGCGCGTAGAAAGCATTGGTGTAGCCGAGCGAGGTGGAAGGGTAAACGCCTGGTATGTTGATCGACGACTGGACCCACTGGTTTACAGGATGCTGCGGGTTACTTGTCTGGTTCGAATTCGAGTCTCTCCAGTAGAATCGTACAGTGTTTTGCAAGTCAACAAACATGGTGTAAGTTACACTGTCCTTACCCCAGGAGAAACAGCCAACTCCTGCGTGCCCGTTGAAATCGTTCCAATCTTGGTCGAAACTCCATTGCTCATCGCCTGCACGCCATCCGTACTGCTATAAGTCTCAGCGAACGCATCCACTCTGCCTTGCCATGAAATGGACATACCTGCGCAAAAGCAGTTTCATTCTTCGCATACCACATCCGCATGCCAACTTGGTTCTTATATTGAGAATCCGGCCCGCTGTTTGGCACAGGAGTGTGCACGTAGTCCGGATCTCCATAGTCGTTGCCGTACCAACAGGCTTGCATACCCACTTGATCTGCATTCAGGGCTTTGAGGTTGAGGTCACTTATGGGTCCATCTTCCCAGACGTTCGTTACGTTCGAGTTGCTCCTTTGTCGGAGGGTATTGTTCTTATCAATATCTGGTAAATATTAAATCACTTTCTAGGACCGTGACAAAGACTGGTCCACTTACAGAATAAATGCCATTGATTTCTCCCATCAATGGAATAGGATACTGCTGATAGTGGAGTCGAGTTCTTTGCATCAACAGCAACTATTTCAGATACATCACCCCCTAACCACTGTCCGGATGAAGCAAGCTGTTTCCATCGAATCTGGCCGGTCCAGTGCTGAAAGTAGAGTACTACGGTCCCTTGAGTGCCTGTATTGCGAGAGTCTGAAAATGATTGCGAAGCTAGGGCCAAGCCAGAGCCATTGAAAGCACCTTCGGTAGAGTAATAAGCTGGATTAAGTGCACCTCCAATGGTGTAATTCGGATCCCCAGAATCTTGGTAGTACTGCGTTGGCCTAGGCAAGTTCAAAACTTAGCGCCTTGCGCTTACTGAAATGCTAGATCTCACTCACTTTTTGTCAACACGAGCCCTTTTAAGACCAACACCTAGACCGACCCCAAGGCCGACAGCAATTGCAACAACCAGGAAAAGTATCATGAAGCCTAGTAGCACTATTCTCCGTAGCCTGGGCTTTCTTACACTACCACCATGACTCCCATTCGGCGGGTTACCTACGCTCATAGGCTGGCCAGAGTGGATTGGGATGGGAAGATATTGTGGGTAATAGGCATCAGCCATCTCTGCAGTACCGTGACCGCCCGGCTGACCATACCGAAGAGGGAGCTCGATGACTTCCTTGTTGCCTTCATCGTCCCAAACAGACCGAAGATCAGGCGAATAATCCACAGGAGAGCGCGGTTTTTCCTTGCGAGACTCTGACCTATGAGGCGTAAATGGAGAGATTCCATCCTCACCATATTCGGGTGCCGGTGGGGACTCTGGCGGGGTATTCCCCTGGTCTGGATATGGATGCGACGAGTTCCTATCGTTTGTCAGTCCATACTTATGCATGAGTTACCTAGCTTGCATACAGATGCTCTGTAAAGCGCGGGCTTTGACTACTTCGAGGACCACCTGCCTCTGAGAAATGAGGGGGGTGATTTTCCGGTATGTCCATCGTATGTAGGGACTGCGTCTTTCGACACCGGAAGCGTCAAGAGATCTCGAGGGCATCTGTGCAATGTAAATGCGGGAGTGACAAATGCAAAGTATTCGGCCTGTTGGACGAAGGCATCGCTCTGACAAAGGACCTTCGATACCTTGTCGCCCTACCCGTTTACCATCGCACGACTGCAATCCCTCGGCATCTAATCTTAAGTTTGTCATGGAAGCCAGCAGACTGCTGCTGCGAGCCGTTTCGACCATGGATTTATTGGTTTGATGCCATGCATCGGGCCAAGTCGCCACGTCTTCATCCCAGCGAACAAGATCGAATGAAAGTATGGCAACGTCTTCCCTGGTTTGTAAAGCGGCTGATATGCAACGAATCACGAAGGATTGTACCGCTGCAGGCCTGCAGAACAGCATTTCGTGATTTCTGGATCATGCATGCTGCCCCGCCTGCACAACGTTCAGTCATCCCGTTGCTGGCGAACGGCTGCAACCCCAAAGCTGACCGGAAAGCTATAAGGTGGTCGCAAACATCTTCGGGTAAAATTATACAAAGAGCATAGTCGCGCAGGGCAGTTGGTAAAGGGTAGGTCCTCAAGGAGCGAGTATCAAGCTCCAGCATTCTAAGTGCATCCCTTGTCTTATTAGAGGTAGATGAGATCCGACGTAGAACTATGCATCAGCTATCAGCGCAGAATCGATCCTGTGAATCATGACCGTGTTTCGAAGTAAGAGAAGTGATACACTGTATAAAGTCGCCCTGCTGTTCGATGTCCTGCTCTTCCGTCCCGTGCAGAGCTTCCCACTCGGGAAACGAGCTGAAAAAAGGACACGGTCGCTCTTGCACTGACCCAAATTTAAGTTCATAGTCCAGAGTCGACCACATTGAGCACATCATATTACCATTACTGCTCCTACACCTGACACGCTGACAGCGTACTGTGCACATACTTCGATGGAATCAAGAGTGATTCGGCCAAATAGAATGCAAGGTCGACATCTAATTCGGTTTTGGCAAATGAGAATATTTGTTGGTCTTTGAACGCCATCTACTGAACGAATGTCTGCAAGTTGGTATCATTAGCACGAACCCCTAGCCACTCAAGATATGGCCGGGTATCAGGCTCATGGCCCAGATAATCAATCAGCGTTTTCATCTCCGGCTGGCTACCACCCTTGCAGAGGATCATATCCCGATATCTACGAGCGTTATCTTTATTCATCAAGTCGTCGGAAAAGCCTGTTTGGAAGATGTTGAGACCAAAGAGTCTCCCCCTGTAATCTTTGCGTTAACATGGCTCTGCGACTTGGGATTGTTATTAATCGCTACAGGGGCCACTGTTGAACTCACAAGAGATATGCGTAATAGCCAGCATCATATTTGCCTTGGATAGCTCGGAAGACGGATTGTCCTTGCGCAAATGCCCACCCTTCACCTTGTGCTTCTCCACCAGGTGTGTGGTGGATTTCGACGCGAGTCTTGTTGAAAAGCTCACACAACTCGGTGTTTACAAGCTCTTCATGAGTTTTTGGACTATGGATCCGCATATCATAAGTCGCAAAGAATAGATTAGAGATTTCTGTAGCGATATTCTGACTCGCTGAGTTCTCGGAAGCGTCATCAACTTGTTGGAGGCTGAGTTGAAGTGGAATCTCAGGCGTTGCAGCCCCAATCGGGTCGTCCCTAAGGGTTGAGAGCCAAACCTGACGCATCGCCGGACTTATGTGAGAGTAGTGATGAGATACCTTTCGTATGATTTCTTTGTTCCAGAAAAAGTGTTCAAGCATCAAGCTCGGCGACTCTACGAAGTCACTGTCCACCGAATGCAACCTAGAGTACTGTGCTCTACTGAACATGCAATGGTACATGTGACCCATCTCATGAAATAGAGTTCGAGTGTTATCAATAGTGAGCAGTGTTGGTTTACCATCGACCGGCTTCATATAGTTCATGACCAAGCATGAACAGGGGTCATGCCAACTGCCGTCAGGCTTCCGGTATCTCTGTGAAATCGTCAGCCAAAATCAAGAGCCAATGCTCGATGATGTGCTCACTCGTTGCAAAGCATAATGTCCGTTGTGTGTGAATTTCCCTTCACGAGGGTACAAATCAAGATATGCATAAGCAAGAAACTCCGGCTTTTCGCCGTCTACCCTCCACGCAGAGAACATCCGCACGTCTTCATGCCAAGTGAGCTTTTTACCAGATGCTTCGTGGGCTGTCACATCTACTCGAACAAGTCGGACGCCGAAAAGGTCCTCGTAAAGATCCTGCAATTTCTGTAAGGTGGTGTTGAGTTCGAAGTATTCAGAGATCAGAGCGGCGTTGGATTGCTTCTGCCCACCTAATCCCCTTCCAAAGTAAGCCTTGTCCCAAAAGAACAATTTGAGATCGTCAGTCGGCTCTCCACGAGCCTCAGCCTCTTTACGCTTCAGCTCAAGGAGAGCTTTCGCCTGGTCCTCAGCCACAGATGCGAGGGCGGTCCGAAGCTCTGCCAGGTATCTGTAGACCACATCCGGAGATTTGACCATCTTTTGCGATGTCTTGAACGAAAAGTGATTTGGCCAACCAAGCATCCTCGCCGTTTCATCGCGGAGCAGGGTCATCTCCCTGAAAAGGGGAACATTTTGCGGCATCCTGTTAGCGACAGCATAGTGTACTTTCTTCCTGGTAGACTCATGTACGGCGTTTTCCAGCACAGGGCGGCTGAAGGGTACCTTGGTGGAGAGCCAAATTTGACCTGCATGCTCGCCTTCACCTTCGGGTAGCCGACTCAAGATCCGTTCAGGCACGCCTTCGAGCTCGTCACGGGTAAGCCAGAGACCAGTGCGTTCATCAGCCATATTCTTCCTACATTCCTTGGCCAGGTCGACAACGCGCTTCTTCTTGGCTACAAACTCGCTCCGTATTGTATCGTCCACGATACCACAGCCATTTACATTGAAAGACTGATAAAGTTTAGATAGATAGTAAAGCGACTCATCGTCTAGTGGCGATATGCGGCCCATTTTGGCCTTGACAAGAACGGCTTCAACAAGGACAAACAGATCCCTTTGTGAGTAATGATTGGCCTCAGCTTCATTCAACATGCTCGCAGCTGTTTGAGAAGCATCTCGAAGGTCTTTAGACGGGAAGGTGGAGGCGTAAAACCGTAGGTAATTCTCCCTCTCGGATCTGAGATTCTCATCTTCAGCGAGCGGGCGAATAGTGTTCTCGAAATCGGCATTTTCTGGCTTAACGTTGGCCACTACACGATTGCGGACGGCAATCGTAGCATCGATAATAGCTTGGGCTTCATCGATGATGGAAGTATCAGTAGCATCGAACAAAGGCGGTTGTTTATGAGAGAAAGCGTCGAGCTGATCTGTTGCCATATTGTGCTCTAGTGGTTCTCAGACTTACTTGCCTATTGCAAACAGCGGCGAGATCATACTGGAGAACATAGGGTACTCTATCTTCTTATACCTGATCTCTATATCTCTATATCGGCAGGGTACATGGCGGGAGCATACGGTGGGATTGCATCGCCACAATGGCCATGCATATGTGATTACTGAGATAAGTAGGTCGGAAGCAGCAGGCTCTAAGCGAGGGACCGAAAGTAAATAAGCACATGGGCGAGCTTGAGCCGTATGCACAGGCCAGTTGCCGACCGGACTGCTTGATACAATACCTGTCATACCTTCAAGTCGTCTCTCCCTGCACTCATCGGCCAGAAATTCTCTATTCCAAGCAGCATCATCATATTTATCAAGATGCGATGAGAAGGGTCGTGGTCACTGGACTGGGGGCGATAACGCCTTTGGCAGCCGGCATCAAACATACATGGCGGCGGCTTTTGGACTCTCAATGTGGTATAACGTCGACTGTGCCCCTTGGGCAAAAGTTCGAAGCTCTTCCGTCCCGTGTGGCAGGTCTGGTTCCAGTTGGTAAGCGAGAAGATGGTGCATGGCAAGCGGCAGACTGGCTGCCAGCGGCTGAAGCTCGACAGACCGCGCTCTTCGCGCAGTATGCCATAGCTTGCGCTGATGAGGCTTTGAATGATGCTGGATGGCACCCTACAAAAAAAGAAGACCTCGAAGCTACCGGTGTAACCATTGGATCTGGGATTGGTAACCTTGACGAGGCGTATAATACATCGGTGGCGTTTGAACAGGGAGGTTATCGCAAAGTGTCGCCGCTGTTCGTGCCTCGTCTACTGATCAACCTCGCCGCCGGACATGTCTCTATACGCTATGGATTCAAGGGACCAAATCATGCTGCCACCACAGCCTGCACCACCGGCCTCCATGCCATTGGCGATGCTTCCAGAATGATAGCATTCGGGGACGCCAGTGTGATGGTGGCAGGCGGTGCAGAAAGCTGTATCCATCCACTCGCCATTGCAGGCTTCGCCCGAGCAAGGAGTCTTGCTACCGATTGGAATGATAGTCCTGCCGAGGCCTCTAGACCTTTCGATGGTAAACGGGCAGGATTTGTGATTGGCGAGGGGGCTGGTGTGGTGGTGCTTGAGGAACTGGAGCACGCGAAAGCACGAGGAGCGAAAATCTATGCAGAGATCAAAGGCTATGGGCTCTCTTCTGATGCGCATCACATCACGGCCCCACGTGGTGATGGTGAAGGGCCAATGCTGGCCATGAAACGTGCACTGAAACATTCAGCAATCACACCAGCCCAGGTTGACTACATAAATGCGCATGCCACCTCGACGGTGCTTGGGGATGCTTCCGAAAACCGAGCGATCAAAAAGTTGTTGCTTGGAGAGAACGGCAAAGATGCAGCATCGCAGATCAATGTTAGCAGTACGAAAGGCGCAGTGGGTCATCTACTCGGCGCAGCTGGTGCTGTCGAAGCCATATTTGCGATACTTGCCACGCATGAGGTATGTGACACCCAATGGCGAACGTGTACGAATCCAACGTATACTGATTTTGTTTTGATTTTCATGCAGAATGTCCTACCTCCCACTCTCAATTTCGAGGAACCAAGTGATCCCAAGTCTGAGTTTGATTGCAACTATGTTGCCAAGACATCCCAGCAGCATATCGTTAATGTTGCCATGACCAATAGCTTTGGCTTCGGGGGAACCAACGCCAGTCTCTGTATCGCGAAGCACCGCTAGCGAATCGCACATGACCGATAGCAGCATATATCTGGCCATGACAATGAATATCTGGACTGACTCAGGCCTTCACCAGGACGCATTCGTTCAACATGGTATCGGTGTCATCGTAGCTCACAAGCAGAAAGCAGATATGTGCTCATTCGGCTTCCTCCCGCCGCGCGCCCCGCAGCCAGACTCACAGACAAGCTCAAACACTCGGCGCAGGGCCCACACAAGCAATTGGAGCTTCTAATCTGCAGAGGTACCTATATATGTAATTGTCTACTGCACCACCATTCCATCTTATCATACCCTTTGCAGGCTGCCTCCGTGTGACATCAATACCTCGAGCGTCGTGCGGCTGGTGAAGTCGGTAAGGTTGTGAAGATGGAGGCCGAAAGTGGGAGGTTGCTGGAAGCCAAAGCTCTACTCCACCGCATGAGAAGCAAAGCTGAGGGGTACCATGAGCAAACACCATTCTTCCGCCGACTACCAGGCCCAGCGATTGCAATCGTGTTGCTTCTGATCTTCATCAACCTGGTGGTCTGGGCTGCCTGCGCCATTGTACTCCATTACAATGTCAGTCTGATATCATCTGCCGTATTGGCCTACACGTTCGGCCTGAGGCACGCTTTTGATGCGGATCATATTTCCGCCATAGACCTGATGACGCGCCGTCTCATAGCGTCTGGACAGAGACCAGCGACCGTGGGCACCTTCTTTTCGCTTGGACATTCGACCATTGTCATCGTCACCTCCATCGTCGTAGCAGCTAGCTCGGCAGCCATAGCCGACCGATTCGACAGGTTCTCCACCATTGGGGGTATCATTGGCTCGTCTGTCTCCGCAGCTTTCCTGATCTTCCTTGGTGTGATCAATACATACATTCTGTATAAACTGCTTGGGCAATTGTCGGCCGCGATCGAAGCGCGGCCTGGCGAGGAGCGTCTCGATTTCGATCTTGAGGCAGACAATGGGACTGGAGGCGGTTGCATGTTCCCACTCCTTCGCCGGCTGTTCCGGATCGTGGACCGACCGTGGAAGATGTATCCAATTGGCATCCTGTTCGGACTGGGGTTCGACACGTCATCGGAGATCGCAGTGCTGGGGATTGCCAGCGTGCAGGCGGCCAGGGGAACGTCGATCTGGGTCATCCTCATCTTCCCCGCCCTCTTCACGGCCGGCATGTGCCTGCTCGACACCTTCGACGGCGCGGCGATGATGAGCCTCTACACGTCCACGCGGCTTGCCCGCGACCCGGTGACGGTGCTGTACTACCAATCCGTACTGACCGCCATCACGGTCGTGGTCGCCATCGTGATTGGCGTGTTGCAGCTGCTCAGCATGGTCTCCAGCATCAGGCCCGACCTGTCCGGACGCTTCTGGGACGGCGTTGCCATTGCTGGCGACAACTATGACATTATCGGCGGCTCCGTCTGCGGCGCTTTCATCGTATTCGGTGCTCTGGCTGTCCTCCTGTACAAGCCATGGCGTCGGCGGATAGACCGGAAGCGCTTGGCCAGGGCATCCATCGTCGTGGATGGCGAGGACAGTCGTGAGCACTATTCCGATGTTGGCTCTGATGAAGAAGCTTCCCGTGTTGTTGTACACACTACCAAGGCGTTTGATGAGGCAACACCGTGGAGCAAGCCCAACAAGATCGACGGTGGTCCATCATCGGGAGGACCATCGACAACAGCCGCAGCGTCCGTCTCGATGGGTGGCGAGGCCTGAATAGTAGATGAGATGTTTCAGCAGAGAAGTGTGTCTTAAAGTCTAGAGTTCCGGAAGATACTGTCTAGTATGCTATCTATATATATCCCACCACTTTCCGCCGACAAGCGGTATTTTCACCGCTATCCAGTCCCAACCCAGCTCAAAGGCCTGACAAAGAACTTTTTTCTCCTAAGATACCCGGCCCAAATCCAGATGCAATGTAATGCGCTCTCCGGCGTCTATATGTAGGTAGATTCCATCAAAATGTCTAGTCGTAAATCCTTCACGTCTACGGTAAAGGTGGTAGAGGGGGAGAAAAAGAGGAAAGGCACGCGCAACGGAGGGGAGAAGAACGGTTCCGAGAAAAGGTCAACGTCGTGAAAGGAAAATGAAAAATGGCCGTGTCGTGGCGCTCTACGCAACCGGGCCACGCATCGCATCGTGGCTGAAGAGCTGCTTGAGGCTGTCTCTCCTTTCCCGCAGATCTTTGACGACGTTGCGTCGCTCGCACGAGGACGAATAACTGACAGCTGACTTGTCGGCCTCGGCGATCTGGAAAGAGGTCAAGGTGCTCGCGCTGCTCTTCATGCTGGAGCAGACATCATTGTGGCTCGGGTCCGAGCGTGTGCGCGCGATGCTAGCAGACGGCTGCACGGTGGCGATGGGTAGCGGCGTTACGAGATCTACGGATTTGATGTGCGAGCTCGCGGTCCACGCGTTGGACCTCGAGGGTAGCAGCGGGCGGCTGTGGTAGCCGTGGCCGTGGCCGTGGCCAGAGAAGGAGGCAGCGGTGCTGACCGAGCTTGGCGTGGTGCTGAGGGACGGCAGTGTCGTGCTGGAGTTGGCGGTGGTGAGGGCGCGTCGGAAGCGAGGCGGCTGAGCCTGGTGCGTTGTCTTGAGGGTGCTGCTGAGGCTGTCATCCGAGCCGTGATGGTGGTGAGACGGCTGGTGGCGATACTCTGAGAACGAACTGTAGTCGTCGTCGCCGAGGTAGAATTTGCGGAACTGGCTGAGATATTCGGCAGCGGAATCACCGCTATCGCGTTGTTTGCCATGGTGGCGCAGCGAATCGGAATCGCTACTTTCGCCACCCTCATCGCTGTCCAGGCTGAACTGGGCCTGGTCGGAATGGTCGGCAAACCAGTAGTCGGAAAGGTCAGTCGATCGAGGACGTAAGACCGTAGGAGACAGAGGCTGGATGATGTTCGGGCTCAAGCTCGCGTCGAAAGGGTTCTGTGACGATGATGTGTGGAATGGGGTTGTGAGAGGCGTAGGCTTTGCCTCGTCCTGTCTCCGGCAACTATGGAGGAGTCAGCATCAGCGTGAGATCGAAGATTGGCTTTCAAATGCCAGAGCATGTGTGATGGAGACTTACGTTTCGGAACAGTAAAGGCCGGTGCTTGAAGGATTGGCGATCTGCCTCTCACAGTTGGCACTAGTGATTTTGTCAGTCGAACCAGATCTGCAATGACATGCATTAGGAGAATACCTACCAGTATTGGAGAAAGTCGGTGAAATCGTCCGCATCGGAATCGACTGGCGCCGCGGTCGGTTTCTTGCCTAGCGATGGGGAATGTCTTGCGGCGACATGACTGTTGGAGCGGGTGTGACTTCGAGAATAGCTGTGGCCACGTCTAGACAAAGCTGGAGGTTTCGAAGGGCGAGCATGTTCAGGCAGTTTTCGACCATGAGAAGAGGACCGGTTCTGCTGGTTCTGGTTCTGGTTCATGCTGCTGGGTAGCAGCAGGTAGCAGGAGCAGGTCGACTAGCGGATGGATTCGAGATCTTTTCGGTTTGACGAACCCGTCGCCGTCGAAGACGACAACGAGAGTGGCAACCACACAAGGGGATTGCGGTACGTTGCAATCGAAAATGGAGCGGTTGTAGAAATTGACGGAAGGGCCGATAGGCGCCAATGCGAAACGAAGCTGGCGAAGTGAAGCGATGCGATGCGATACGATGCGATGTCGGCTCGATGGCACTGCTGGAGTTGCAATTCTTGTGCCGTGCCAGATGACTCTGAGATAAGGAATTCGGGCTGTCAGGACAACTCGGCGCAAAGCAGCTCAGACGGGAGGATTATGCCGGGAATAGCCGCCAAGACAGTAGATGTGGACAGGTTTCGAGGCGGTGGTGGTCAAGAGTGCAATGCCAATTGCCGTTGATGGATACCTCGAACTTCCCAAGGTATAGATGGAGGAGTAGTGAAGACTGCCAAGTGGTGACTGGATGTATAGCTACCTATAAGTATGTATGGAGGTATGGAGGTATGGATGGATGGATGGATGGATGGATGGATGTCAAAGGTATAGGTATAGGTGGAAGTGGAAGTGGAAGTGGATGCGCATATGCATGTGCTTGTGCTTGTGAAGGAGAGGTCGGATGTGGGAATCGAATCGAATGATCACGCAGTTCTTTTGACACATGAGCAACAAGAACTGGTTCCACGCAGCAGTTCTAGGCATGGATATATCCACCTGTCAATCTACCTAATCTACCTATCTATCTATCTGTCTGTCTGTCTGTCTCGTCTGTCTGTCTGTCTAGCTGTCTGCCTGTCTGCTTGTTGTGGCCAGTTCATTAGGTAGGTATAGGTAGGTAGGCTAGGTAGGTAGGTATAGGTAGGTATCTACTGTACATACTTTGCCTGCCTACTCCAACTTCAACTCCAATTCCAGCTACCTAATGCATGCGATTGTGTGGCTCCGGGTCTCAACTAAACTCGATGTGATACACCCACCTACCCACGGTTATTGGGGCCAGGGCACGACCAGGCAGCACGAGACCCGGGGGTGGGATGGTAGACGCAGACACAAAGGCATGATCAGCCTGCGACGGACCAGAGAGATCTATCCCCTCTATCTTTCCACTCGGACCAAGCAACTCGCCCGCTCGAAAAAATTTCGCCATCCAGATCACTTGCTGCAAATCCGCCGTCTGCGGTCCAGCACGCCCCGTCGTTCGCTTACTAGGCTAGCATTTGGGGAAGTGAAAAAGATGGGGAACCAATTCCGACCAACTCGTGGCGGGCAAGTCAGACCAATAGAGATCGACAGCTTGACGACGTGCGAAGCCGTTGTCACCTGCCTGTACAGTAAGGGCTGTATGTATGTATGTAAGTGAGTAGGTAGGTAGGTAGGTTAGGTAGAGGTAGGTCAATCTGGTTCCTGGCCTGAACCAGCCAGATAAAGATTGCAGAGCAAGAAAAGTCTGTCTTGTTCTTGGGAGTTGATGGCGCCATTTGCGTCTGGTTTTCGAATGCCTTATGCACCAGTCAACCTCTACTGTATCTACAGTCTACAGTCCTGTCGCCTGCTGTTGGCACACTACATAGTAACAAATCCCATCCCATCAGGCTGATTATGTGTTTGCCCAGTCTGCTTGCTAAGTAGCCTTCCGGACTGCGTTGTAGATGGTTTCCGTATCACGTCAATGACAGATGACCACCACCCATTACAAACCAGCCGCGAGTAGCTGTGTAAGACAGTTTGGGTATTGGCAGACACGCTGTTCCATGTGACAGACAGACAGAGCCCAGCAGGTGTGATTGTGACAGCGACTGTGCGTGATGGAGGTAAAAAGTCATTGAATGAGATGATGAATCTACTTCATCCAACCCGCCTAAGTAGTCATCCATACAGTACATACTGCCTGCAGCTGCTGCCAATACATGGCAGCCTTTGTTTCGGCATTACCAGATTTCAACACAGCACCTGGGCAGCCAATGACGGCGACATGGCGATAGCGGATCATGCAGGTCCAGCCGGCTCGTCCTCGGCAGCCCTAAAGCTCCACCTGGGCAGTGATCAATTCCCGCCTACGGCACGCCAGGACCGGACCACGCCGGACCCAGCTCACATCGTCCGTCCTCGAGTGATCGCCCCCCTCCCCCTTCCACCCCATCCCACGACGCATCGCTGCAGCTCCAGACGACGACACGCGTCGATCTCGTAAGGGGATAGATACATTTCGTACGCAGGTGGGCGGCGGGTAGGTGATGGCGTGGATTGGAGGCGGGGATTGCGTTGCATCCAGTACATACCTAGGTAGGTATTGCCAATGGTGATGGTAATGGTATCATGTACAGTATGTACAACGTGGAGCCTGGCGTCGAGAATGAGAATACCTACGTAGGTAGCGTTCATCATCACCATCACCATCACCATCACCATCACCATCACCATCACCATCACCATGATATCGACTTCCTGGCTTCCGCTTTGCCAGGGTCTCACGCTTTCGTATGGGCTCCTTTGTCATCTTTAAGCTATAGCATCGACCACCAAAATGGTAAAAGTCTCACACGACAGGTACAGTACTGCACGTAGCTGGCCTTGCATCCCATTGGTCTCGTGCAGCATCTGCGTCTCCTCGGGCACTGTCTCACGACCGTGCCGATCGATATCATCGAGCACTTCGAACATCAAACAGACGCCTACGTCAACACCAACCGCTTCGTCATTGCCTCTGCTTTCGTGTCGCACAACACGAACCGGTCCCTCCAGACACGACTTGATTGATGAGGATTTACGTTCCATCTCTCTAAGACACCCGACGGTAATTATTCTCAGTGGCACCTGTAGCAACACGGAAAAGACAATGTGAGACGATTGTGCTTTTTTTCTTCTTCTCGCAAATTTGATTCGTCGATTTGCATTCTACATTACTCTAAGTCGTATTTCTCAATTCATAATCGATCGCCATCGCCCTGACCTTTTGAGTCGAGAGTCCATTCCACTCTCGCTAACTTCTCCCTCTCAAACCCCCTTGATCGAGATGTCCGTCCTCGTCATCTCGATCGAGCCAAATCTTCTGCTGAAGGCTATGGTCTTGAAAATATTGGGGTAGGGCACGCTCGAATCTCAGACTCGTACCACGAGGCCAGGATTTGTGGAGATCGTCTAGCGTCTATTTCCAACGACATTGCAGAATACGTACAGTCAGGTGTCCTCTAGATGGTAGTGTGCTGCCAATGTCGTAATCTGACATGCAAGTGAGACGGCTCGTGACCTTTTGGAAGGAGGATGCAACCGTGTCATGCCGAGACCATTTATGTCAGAACAGCTGCACGTACGGCATTTGCAGGTTGTGGAGGTGAATAATGTGGTGAGTTTCACATTGGCGAACGTCTGGCCGAAGCCAAAAGTGTCGATATATCGACGTCCCGGTCATTATCGATAGGGACGATTGTCTTCATCGCGAGATTCGCTGCGATTGTGGTCCAGGTCTCACTCAGATGTACTGGAGGTCGAGATGACAGACGGTCTGGTGATGACCTTGCACTTGGCTAGCAGGCGTGCAGATCTCGACTTGTCCGACATGTTGTAGTCGTCTTCCCTCGGAGCAAGAGGCAGGGTCATGGAGATGATCTCATCCGAGAGCGAGGAAGCCTGTGAATCTGTCGTCGAAGCACGTCGCAGGCTGGGGATGCTGACGGCCGACTTGCGGCGGTTATTGAGGGCAGTGAAGAGTTGAGCCTTGCCCATGGTGTTCAACGGTGTTCAATGTTGTTCAATGTTGTTCAATGGTGTTGATGTCTAGCGTCGTCGACGATGACTGGTGAGACGATCCGCGAACAGGCGGGTGGTGTGGGTGTCGTGGTGGTTTTGTATAGGTATATAGATATCGATACCTAACTATAGATCTGAGACTTGCAGAGCGGTCCTTGGCCTGGATGTGTGGTCTAGGTGAGGTGATGTTGGTTTTGGAACAAAGCAAACCTTCGACGGAAACGGGGTGCTAGTGCATACTTATCAACCAGCACCCTGGCAGTCAGGCCGGAAAGAGGGGGGTACGGCGGCGATAGGCCCTTGCAGCAGAATGAGGACGTCGTCAGTGTACGACGACGAGGAGCACACTACATGCCAGCCATATTACTGATACATACAAATCCACCCGGGAGCTGCCTCATCCACCACAGCGCAGACCCAGGCTGGTAGGGTGGAGGTAGCCAGGGACCAGGAGCGGCGGCTCAGGACTTTGGTGCAAACACCGTCTCGAAGCTCCGGGGGCTTGTACTGCACGTAGTGTGTAGGTAGTATACTACACCTTCGTCCATTTCCACGCCTGCGAGTGGACGTACCTAGATACCTTACCTACCTTTTCATCGATCCGGCCGATAAGACGGCGTTAACTTGCTCCTTTCCACTGGAATTGCCTTGCAATCCTCGGGCGTAACTGTAGCCCCGTTAGGACCTAGGCTAGGTACTACCTTAGTGTCCCGGTCTGGAAGGCTGTCAGTCACCTGGGCATACTCCACCTCGCTCGCTTGCTATCTGATCCTCCTCCTCCTCCTCCTCCTCCTCCTCCTCCTCTACCTAACATCACATCCTCTACTTTGCCTGCGCGGAGCTGTAGCGGCAGCGGCAGCGGCAGCGGCGTTGCATCTGTATCTCCGATTACGTGATTCTCCTCTATGACTGACTTGACTGATGACTGTTGAGTCCCCTTCCCGGCCGAACTCTGTTTCGCATCCGAAATGGATCGGATTCATGATGCAACACTTTACTTTACATACCTACGTCAAAACTCTGTCGCTTCTTCTCAAACTTCTATATCTAGGTCTTTGCCTGTATCGCCACTCGTATCTTTCGCTCCTATCTACGCCTGACCACGGACACCCAAAATAACCTTGAACATAAGTCCACTAGGTACAGCCAGACCTTCTAGACCTTCTCACTTATCTCCGATGACGCCTGCACCAACGCCTATCACCTACTAACGGAAGCTTCGATGAATTACCAAGACCAGCATCCCAGCAATGCGGCAATGCAGCAATGCAGCAATGCAGCGACCCAAGAAAAGCATCAATGGAATATGGGTTGTTGAACTGCATCAAACGACGGTACAGTCCGCACGCACGCACGAACGCACAAACCTATGTATGTATGCAATGTCGCTGTCCTCGTGTTGCAGTGAATGATACTTTTTTCCCATGGGGTCGTCGGCGAGAACTCCCTTTTACCCCCACCAACTTGACACCTTCGATCTGCAGCTAGGTGACCTTTGGCCTCAATGGATGCACATCTACCTGACCTCGCTAGGCGACCAGATCCTTCCAGATGTATTATATCTGCCATTGGCTCCTAGCGTCACTACACCTCTGTGTCGCCTGCGACGACTCGACGGATGCCTTCATTGGGATCCTCATGCTCGCGAGGGACGCTGTCGCCCTGGTACCGCCATGTCGCTGCCCAGTTCAATCCCCCCATTTATTGCCATGACTTGAAGCTGCACGGCCTAGGTATTTTGGAAGAAAAGAAATCCGAGGCGGTCATCCATATTCTTGATGCATCGAAATCATGACCTGAAACTTACCCCAGAGTCAGCTGATGGAATCTCGGCTACTGGCTTCCTTCCTGGTGCCAACCTTGGCTAGATTGACCGCAGCTCACATAGTCCAACTCACTGCTATCGTCCTGCTGGTCTGAATCCCCAGAAAGAGTACCGTATCCCCCTCCTGCTAGTCTTGGCGGTGCCGCTGTAGAACGGTAGGAGTCGGTCTAGCCATGTGCCACTCTCTCTTGAGCTTTTTGTTAGCCTCTTGTCCTGATGCAAGTTGTGCCTCGTGGCCTGACGCCCAGGCACTGGCCCAGGCTATCTGGCGGTGCTGGCTAACGAACACACTCGCCACGTTAGTCCGCAGTATACTAACAATGGTATGGTAGAGATTGGCACATGGTTCCACGCCAAACATCAAGCTCTTCTGCAATGTAATGGTTCCAGAAATCAAGTCGTGCAGCGCTCTAGACCCAGCCAAACAATAACACCATGGCCAATTCGATACGATTGAGCTGGTCGTCCACCCATAACTCTTGGGCAAAGTAAAGCTCGTATCTACTAATGGAGGACATGGTTAGAGCTATCTGGCAGGAACCCCCGACTGTCTCG
Organism: Scorias spongiosa; assembly: GCA_018467035.1. Taxonomy (NCBI): domain Eukaryota; kingdom Fungi; phylum Ascomycota; class Dothideomycetes; order Capnodiales; family Readerielliopsidaceae; genus Scorias; species Scorias spongiosa. The sequence goes on from JACSZZ010000001.1 coordinate 2,336,885, forward strand.
AAGCATGAAACGGCGAGTTCACAGGCATTGATGTCAAATGTGAGGCAAAGCTGTACCCAATGAGGCTTGCCGTATTGACCAGGCGAAAACTCATGTGCAGGTCTAGCCAGGTCTGCAAGCGATTTCCAGTCATTGGATGCTCTACATGCAGTCGAGGCATAATCGGGTGTCTTTGTCTACGTGGTTGGGCTCGGCCATTTTGACAGATAACGTTGCAGACGGCAGTGTAGCCCAAGATTTCTTCAACAAATCAATGGAGTCTGACTTCTGGAGCTGATTACCAACTGGCAACGCTTTCTTTGTTGCTAAGCTGTGCAGATAATTGGTGAATTTGCGCCGACTGCCTGGCGATATCAGACTCGATTCCTCGCCCGGGCGATCCACTACAAGCTATAATCCGGCACGATGGCTTTTCCAGTGGATTTCGTTCTCTTATCTGCAAGTGAAACCATACACTGTAACGTGCTCAGAGCCAGAACGTACAGTGCATCCATCATCACCACGGAAAGGTCGCTTGCCAGGGTCGCCCGACCCGTTTGGCAACTCAATCAGTCGTCTTTGCAAGGGAAGCACATCACATGAACGGTTGGAAAACTGCTTAGGAGCCGGTAGATATCCAGGCTTTGAGAAACGATCCCATGTTCAATTCTAAAGTATAACGGAAGCTTTCACAAACCTATTCCGTGCCGCTCTTACTCGGCCCGCTGTTGTAGGGAGAATGTTAGCAATTGAAGGTAATGCTATAGATACGACACTGATAGAAGATATCATTGAAGCTTACTGTATTTAAAACAGATTCCGACTGCTGGCTACTCTTACAGGTGATGATAACAATGTACTCTAAATCTCAAGCGATCCATCCACAACATTACAAAACATTCATCGCGGCTCGCATCTCATAGAGCCTGAGGATCGATCGTCATCAACAAGTCCTTGAGGTATGCTGCCGCTGTTGCAGATGCGAAATTCTGCCAGTCTTTGTTCTTATGAGTGTCTGCGTAGTCACATATACCTCGGATGACAAGATGAGGCCAGTTCTTCGCAAATCCTGACGCTTCCATCTCAAAGCAGAGGGTATCGATACCCATCTGGGATTTGATCCTTTTGAAGATGTTGTCACGCCCGATGGCATTCTTCACCAAGATGTCTGTCGAAACCATCGAACCATAATGAACAACCGGGTACTCGAATTGACCATCTCGTTGCCTAGTTACGAAAGCCAGACGTGCGGGAAGGCCTGCTGGCGGTGGTGGTAGGCGACGTGTGCCTCTTATGACGAGATTTTCCCGGTTCACGCCACAACGAGTGCAGTCTTCAGCAGCAGCAGGGTGGCTAGCGTGAGCCTTGAACAGTCGATCGGTCTGATCGGGTCGATTGAAGAAACTCGATGAAAGTTTCGGATTGTTCAGTTCGGGATTTTGCCTCAGCATCGCTTCCAGATGCTTCAGATATGTCGGTCCGTTCCTCTCGTGCGAAAGCCTTAATGTAGTAACCGCACGAAGAAGCAGCTGTGGCGATTCGGCATGCCCAGACTTGATCTGGAATCCATTCGTTGTCATGCTTCCCTGACTGTAGCGCACCACAGCCGGTGTGCCGTTTCCAGGGGCAGCCACAACGATATCTCCGAGGCGAATGTCACCGTTCGGGGAACCCTCGCGAGGTATTGCGCCAGCGACTCCCACCATGAACCCGACTCTCATGTCTGGGAACGAATGTCGGATGTCGAAGACTACCGTGCTTGCAGCCGCAGTGCCATACTTCCCCACAGGGAGGGATGTGACGACAACATTGTGTAGGCCAATTCGACCATACGAATAGGCATTTCGATCGCCAGTCTTCTGTGGCAAGGGAGCATGGCGAATGTCAAAGACAGCCTCGACTGCCCTTCTTTCACGAGGGAGAGCACAAATTATACCAATCCTGTACTCCTCCTCCCTTGGGGTTCTTGACATGTTGATGATGTAGAGTCTGCGATCTGTTTTCGAATGGAGGTTATGTGAGGAGTGCTGATTAGTACGATCAATGCAGTCGATGCAGTCAATTGGCATACGAAGAAGGGGATCTATCTCCTAACTTTATACAATACCGTTCCTCCAAGTAGCGGTTACAGAAGCCTATCGTAAACAACAACTTGCCTCGAAACCAACAGAACGCGCCTCGCGAGACTGAAACCAATTGCTATGCTCCAAAGTGCCGCTCAGCGGCGGTAGCGCAGGCTTCAGCGCTTCATGCGACAAAATGTACTGGATTTGCTTGCCGATTTATCTGCTCAACATCTGCTATCATAGTCAACGGCAAGCAAGCAGCCAATGAAGGACCAGCGGTTCTCATGGCGCAAAGCCATTCGTCCGTATGTTTATTCAGCTCCAAATGCATGTCTCGATTTGGTGATTATGGTATCAGTCGTCGAGTACCTAGATACCTAGGTAAGTAGCTCCAGAAGCGTTCACATTGGCCGAAAGCAGATCTCGGAACATTCTCGGGCTTGCCCGTAATGAGATCATGCAATATTTTGCCGCTCCTTGCCTCTTGATGCGCGGAGGTCAGTGTTTCGGTTTTCGAACAGCCTCATATAGCCATCCCAACTCAAACATTGGCATCGAGGTTGTAATTGACGCCATTCAGAAATGACTACGCGCTCAATCTGTGCTCCATGCTTCAGAGCATTGCAAGCACGTAGTCCTAAATCGGTCGACGGAATCACCTATACTTCGGTCGGAAGGCGACAGCTTCTCCAATGCGGTAGGCGGCCCCTAAGTTCGTCGTCAAGACTATCAGCAAACGAGAACAAAAGACCACCACCTCCCCCATCACCACCAAAGTATGGGACGTCCGACTCCCTCGCGTCCATAGCGTCCACGATTCGGAGTTCATCTGCTCTACGATCAACAACCGAGCCCTATGTCGCATATGGTGGTACTGAGAACATGCTACGTGCATGCAGCTCCACATGCGACTACACCGTCCCGTCGCGTCTAGAGGATCCACCGGCGCCGGCGCCTACAAGCGAAGATGGTCAGGACCTCGGCGTAGGAGAAGGATGGTGGTTTCGTCCGAAAGGCCCATCGTCCTCTCCCAACCCTACGAGCGCCGGGTTAGGTCTGGACGTGACCTTCAACTCATGGGCACAGGTTCTTTTCCTGCACATGTACATCTGCACTGCCAAGCTACGATGCTTCCCGGCTGCGCACGCTTCCACCTGGCATCAGAACCTCCTCGACCATTTCTTCTACGCTGCGGAGGAGAGGATGGAGAAATGGCATGGGCTGAGTTCGAAGGGGATGAGGAACAGGTATTTGAAGGATCTGTGGACACAATGGAGAGGCTGTCTGCTGTCCTATGACGAGGGCTTGATCAAGGGGGATGCCGTGCTGGGCACCGCAGTGTGGAGGAACGTCTTCCAAGCGAAGGAGAATGCGTCGATCGCAGACGTTGCGCTCGTGACGGCATATTTGCGGAAGGAGCTCGCAAGGATCGACAAGATGCCAGAGGGTGAGTTCTCTGCTGGTGAGATCAAATTCGAAGAGCCCAACTCGGCATTCGTTGCGCAAGTTCTAGGAAGACAAAGCGATTGGATGGGAAAGCCCTTTGAGCCAGAGGACCTCAAGCCTTTGGAAGAGGCCAGCAAGCAGGAAAAGCGATCCTGAAGTGTATAAATAGATGAAGGTCTTGATCGTTGAGATGGACGGGTCTACATGGGCTGGCTGTACTATACCAAAAACAATGTAAAACAGATTAGCCATTACGTGAATACTATGGCATCGGCAATAATCGCTATGATCCATATGTCAAACCCTGAACCTGCCAATGGATCGGATCATATTGCGATGGAATATAAGATACACCGGTATACCCTCGTGGTTGTGGATATAGCAAATCCGGAATATGTAGCTTTCAAGTTGGAAGGGGCGATATTGGTGGCATGGTCCGTATATCGAGGAAACCTATGACTCCAGCAGTCGGAAGGGAAATGCCAACACCGGAGCAGAGCATCATAGAATTCAACAGGAGGGCTTGGAGGGGTAGGAATGGAAGGAGCGAATGCAGTGGTCAGCGGCATTGGCCAGTAACTGTAGAATTATAACCGAGATATTTTGGTGAAGAGCATCAAGTTAGCAGGTTTCGTGGTGTAGTTGGTTATCACGTGAGTCTAACACCGTCCCTCTCATCCAATGAGAGATCCGGCGGAGCCCACTCAAGGTCTCCGGTTCGAACCCGGACGAAATCATCTCTTTTGTAATTTTGTGTTTTTTCTTTTTAGATACTGAGGGCTTCCCTGCTCTTGTCTTCGCAAACGCAACAACAGATTGCTATCATCTATGGTAGTGTCCTACTTAGATTCGAACCATCTGTTCTGCGCTGCTTCATGCCATTTCATGCAAGGGATTCGTCTTAAATTTTTGTGGGCCGCTTCTCCGAGAACCAGCCTCGAGGGCGGTTCATGGATAGCCCATGACACAAGCGGATAGTCTTTTCCGATGACTTGAAATGATCAATGATCTGCAGGGACAACGCCTACTGCAGTCTTTGTCCTCAGGAGCTTGTGAATATAACACGTCGATGAAAGATACCTAATCAACCTCACTGGGTCAAGTGCAAAAAGCGCGAAATGACATATGCAAATGCAGAGTGGTTCACATACAAGTCCTGAACCAGTCTTTGAACTATTGCTATCCGAGTCGGAAGGGTTCAAGAGTCGTATCAGTAGTTAAATGCATACTAGGTAGTCACTTGACTCATTGGTTTGAGAGATGCACACCCTTTCTATCTATCGTGTATGTACTGTGCTTTAACCACATGCAAAGTGATTCTCTAGGTCTAGTCTAACTTCTTCAGCTCTTTGTCCTACGTGTCAGTGGGGGAGCATCGGTCTCTTCATTTGAACCCGAGTCACATCATGAAGTAAAGGCGGAAAGCATGTGTCTATGTACGTCTACCCCAACGCCTCACCATTGAGTGGTCGCACGGCTTATTACCAAGTTCTTTCATAAAGTGGTGGAGCTAGTCTCATCAGGTGTTTAAATACTGCCGTTTCAATTGTCCATGTAAGATTCCGAAGGTAGGAGCCAAGTTGTGAGGGTGTACGCAGGGACAACACCATTCCATGTTTGGTTGTTGCCTGTGAAAGAGAGCTCGACGTGCTTGTCGGTATTATTGCTGTTGAGAAAGACGATAGCCCATGACGCATCTGGGTTCTTGAAGGCAACGATCCAGAATTGTTGCCAGTCAAGGACAATCCCTTGATTTCCAACGGGGACTTTGTAGTTTATGGCACCACGACGAATGAACCTATACAAAACATTAGCACTGTTCGCCCGTGGCTCCTTGAACTCATGTCCTACCTGCTGAATTGGCCAATGTTGTAGTAATCTGCAGTTTTAGTGTAGTTCTTCGAATTGTGAACTATGATCGATCCTGAGCAGCCGTTACAACCTGCCACCCCTGTATGAGGCCCATAATTCTCGTCTGTCGCCATCACCCACATGCTCGCACCACTGGCTCCATTTTGGACTGGTGATATGAAGTTTTGTGCAACTTGGAAGTTGAGCGTACCCGCCTGCGGCCTGTAGTTGCTGCATTCGGTCATGAACTGGGGGATGTCGGGAAATGCGTAGTGGAAGTCATCCATGACTGAGAAGTTGGCTGCCGGGCTACCGTAGCAGTGCCAGGCTATCCCATCAAGTCCCCCTTGTGAGCCCGATGCCATACGCGCGGGATAGGCCGGATTGTCGGTGTTGTGGTCATAGCCCAATATCTTGACGCCTCTATCGTGCATTTGCTCTCCTAATCCGTTCAGAATCATGTTGGCGGCATCGACGGCATCCAGATGGTTTGTTGGATAACCACCTTGATATTCGAATGGCTCGTTCTGGGGCGACATCCCATTGATGGCAACGCCGTGTTTCTTGAAAGTGTCGACGTATTTGGCGAAATATGTCACCAGTTGTGGGGTGTAATTGACGTTGAATGAGTTATTCATCAGGTTGTAAGCTTGCCCTCCGTATTGATTCAAGTCTGGAGCGATCATCAATCCGTTGTGCTTCATCCAGCCTGGAGGCGACCAAGGTGAACCAAAAAGAAACACATCGGACTTGTATCTGCCCATCTTCGCAATCATTTCGGCCATGGCCCAACCGTACTTGGTAATGTTGAAATGCTCAAGTTCAAGGTCTTCTGCACTACCATTGTCGTCGTAGGTGTAAGGCACGCCACTGAGGTCACTTGAGCCGATGGTATGGCGCATGAATCCCATGTTGTTTCCGCTCTGGCCAAAGAGGTCTTCCATCACTTGATCCAAGACATCCGGTTCCAAAGTGTCAAAGACATGGACTGCACTGTCGGTCCAGGAGTGACCGAAGCCAATCATTTCCTGTTGAGCTCCATGAGCAGAATCCACAACAACCTTGTGCGGCGCCCGGTGAAAAGGCCACGGATATTGATTCGAGCTTGAAGACAGAACAGGGGCGTCCCCACGCGCGAGCTGTCTCGAACTGTTCGGCGTTTGGGGAATCCTCTGATCTGTGATAAAGGCTTGCGCCGTTTGTACAGGATTGTTCAGGTCGCCAATGCCACCGGTACTGCCATTGCCACCAGCAGATCCCCAGCCCTTGACAGATTGGGCTTCAACATGGCAAAATAAAGATGTCAACGTCAGGAGAAGCAAAGACATAGCCAGAATGATAGACACCAGCTGCGCAATGATTGAGGAGCCGGCAACAAACGAGATCTGCGAAAGGCTCGTTGGTATATACACATCTCTAGAAAATGTAGGTGTCGAGTTAGTGATCGGACAGGTAAATCTACTCGCCCAGTGCGTGGATCGAGACTACCCTCCATTGGGATGCGAAGCGATGCGATAGGATGCGATGCGATGGGCTGGTTTTGGTAGGCGCGATTGGCAGACACTGGTTTGGGTTTCTCTCAAACCCCGAGACAGCCCTCCATCAACACTTAGTCTCTCCCGACGAGGTGATGGACAGTACAGCGCCGCATCAATCGTTGAAGATTAAGAGGGCGGCGCATGTCGAGTGCTTTTCGGAAGGGTGGTGGGGTGGACGGCAATGCATGAAATGGTTGAAATCCATCCATGAGGCACCTGCGTGCGTGAATTGGTCGCGAATGTCTATCATGTGCGTTGAGACGATGCTCTCAGTGATATCGACACTCAAATGATTTCATAGCAGCTCCGAAAGGGAGCCTATGGTCGGCCTGGCATTGCAGCACTAGATATCCTTTGTGCGAGGCGACGTTATACCAGCCTCGCACAACAGCGATGCCCATTGCATTAGCGAACCGAGATCGAGGTTCATCAGAGACATCGTCGTCACTGCTAGGCCCAAAAGAATGACAGTCCAGATGAAAAGCAGGGTTTAAATTCCAGTCTGAAAGACCGTAACACGACAACGGCACCAGCTCCCGGAGGTTTTTTCTCTAAGCGCGCCTTCGCCTGTGCATGTCGAGCACAACACTAGAAATTGAAACCGACTTGACTCCCGGCCAGCGAACGATCTTGGGGAATCCAGTGGGCGATCTTTACGGAACTCTTGTCCAGTATGTGCAGCGAAGTTCTATACTTTCCTACGAAAAAAGCTGTACCTTGGCGATTCCCTGACTGGATGTATACGTGCCACGCTCACCGAGCATCTCGTCTGGACTGAGTTGAAGCAGGCCAAATCCAAGCAAACTGTATACGCTCGTGTAGCGAGATATTTTTTTAGTAGCTGAAACATTGCACACAACACAACTTGAGGAGGGCTTTGGGGTTATAAAAGCCGCGAGCGAGCAAAAAAGCCCAAAACGCAAAAAGAGATGTCGCTTCTGTGGATCGAACACAGTACCTCCAGATACCGCACAGTGGTGCTGACCGAAGTGAACTTCAGTCTGGCGCTCTCCCATGTGAGCTAAAGCGACTTCTGATTTGGGAAGCAGGTTAACTGCCTGATGATGTTTGACCGAGCTCACTCAAACAATATATTGGCTTGATCACAGCTCAAAAATGAGGGATTCGCCTTCCTTGTGCTTGTGCGATGGGTACCATCATACGAAGAAGGACGCCGTCAGTCTCCAAGAGTAATGCTCCAATCCAATACTTATATTCATTGTCTAGACTCTGACGCTGCTTTTCAATGCTACCTAGGTGATTGAGACTTTGTTGCACACCAAGAATGAAGCAACTGTCTTTATTATCTGGACCAACAGTGACAGCCGCCGGCCATTGTGGCCACAGACTCTATAGCTTGAATTGCGAAGCACCTTGTCCACTTCCACCTCCAGCCTGAGGTCTCCCGCCGTCGACATTCTGCAATTCGCCCTTTTTACCGACAACCTTGACACCGCCGCGCCTGAGATCGCCCAAAATCTCCTTCTTATCCGTGCGAGTCTTGCTTTCCGGCTTGGCTGGTTCGTTTGTGCCTGCCTTACGGATTCTTTCCTTCTCTCTTCTTCTACGTCTCTTCTTCTCATCTCGGGATAGTTCTTCCCTTGCAGATGGCAGCCCAGATTTGCCAACAACATCTTCCTTGCTATTCTTTGCCGTGCTCTCACCAGCTTTGTAGACCTCTTGGGGTGCGAGCTGGCTAGCGCCACCAACCTCGCCGCCAGCAGTTGGTCTGGCATCCTCCATGGTAATAGTTGGAGCATCTACACGGATTTCCAGATTGGTAGATGGTGCTTTGGGCTTGAAGTGCCATGAAGACAGACTGTCGAGTTTGCTAGATACCTCTTTCCAGAGCGCCTCGATCTCCTTCTCCTCCCGTTTGGTCTTCTCATCCTTTGCATAGACAAAGTTGGGATCTGTCTTCTTTGCATACTCTTCTTCATACTCTTCCGCAAGACCTTTCTTGCTCTTACTGTCGTCCAGTTCGAAATTGAGCTTTCCGCGTCGCCGATCTCCAGTGGCGAGGTCATCAGGACGTCTACGGATGAGATCCTGAAAGTCGTAGGCAAGGATACGACGCTTGATGAGGTCTTCGATATCCTCACTCACTTCTGCGGTGACAACAGGCACTGGCTTTCCTGTCCTTTCGAACTCGAGGTCTTCCTCGAGCAATGAGTTCATCGGGCGATCTGCGGCTCTAGCTTCACCTGACAATGCCCATGACCGCTTTTCCAGATTTGCGGCCTCCAATTTCCGAATCTCTTCAGCAAGTGCCGCCTTGCGCTTCTCGTGCGCAGATCTGCGAGTACGGGGATCTGCCGGATCCACCTCATCAGTCTCATCTTCAGACTTCTCTTCTGTAGATTCTTCGTCGTCGAAAAGGTCACGGTGCACTGCTGCCATCGTACGTTCAACGTCGTCTTGTTTCGTTTCGTCGATCTTTTTGATACTGCCTTTGCTCTGTTCCGGGAAATTGTGCGGATTTGGAGGCCCCTTCTTATTTTTCTTCTTCTTTTGAGCCGGTGGCGCGAAAAAGTCCGCATACATGATGTCGTTGGTGTTGCCCATGTTGCTAGCATCACCCAGCGCTCCTAGATCATCGATTTCTGCGTCATCGTCTTCATCTTCACTAGGTGCATCTGGGTCGCCGAATGTGGGGCCATCCTCTTCGTCGCTTTCTAGTTCATGATCCTCAGTAGTAGGCCCTTCTGCTTGCCCTCCTGACACGAATGGATCTACATCCCAGTCTACATCATCCTCGTCACTCGCTGCATCGTCATTCTCACCACGAGCGTCTTGCTGTTCGAGGAATTCTGACCGGCGATTGAAGTCGTCAATAGAGAAGAAACCGTCATTGAGCCCATGTTTGTCCTCGACAAACTCCTCCGCTGGCTGCTCATCCTCGGCGCTGCCATCGTCCAAGTCGTCGCGGTCGAGCTCGTCGTAGTCGTCGACCCCATCCATATCGACATCGCCACTCTCTGAAGACGAAGTGTGATACTCTGCATTCGAATCATCATCTTCCCCTTCGATCTCATAGTCGACACCTTCTTGACCAAGCTCGCTGTCCTCGTCTTCCTGGTCAGACACCATAGTGGTGTCCTCTATGGTGCCACTGCCATGCTCTGCAACCATAGCATCCGACCACTCGACACCTTTGACTACCTCCTCTCGAGTCGCATCGAGTACTCTCTTTGCCTGCTCCCAAATTTGCTCGATGTGAAAGCCATCTGTATGTATGGAACTGATGCGCAGGACGTTACTCTCGCCATCTCGGTCACCTCGCTTCCTCTTCCTCCGATCTTCTCTCAGTCGACTTTGTTGCACTTTGCTAACACTGGTAGCAATCGGATCCAAGCAGTTTCTGATGTATGCGACGGCATCGGTGTGGAGCGGTAAAGTGGGCTGTAGGAATGAACCTGGTTCGCTTCGTAGGGCGTGCAGAAGCGCCTGACCGCTTGCATTATCCGGAGACATTATGTTGAACAGCGTGTTGTTGCAAGCCACACTATCGAGGTATTCTGATCGACAATAGCAAGCTCTGCGAAATTCTGTCCAATGCAAAGAGAAAAATCCAAGTCAAAAGCGGAAGTCGGCCAGGCCAGGGTAGCTAGAGAGAATTTACTTGGGACGCGGAACACTCCCGCTGGCATCATTGGATGTGGAGTTACCTGCATACAATAGAGCAGGTACCTACAGCTCTGTTGATCAAACACTTTACTACCCTTTGAATGGTCGATCTATGGACGATACTGTCTGTTCTCTGCAGGTGCAGATACCATCACATAGACCTCAAAGGGGAATACTTTCAGTCTGCCTTACCTCTCCATGTTCATAACGTCAATACAACGTAGGTCACAGCCCAAGCGCTTGAAGTCAGGCTAGAACGTCGAAGAGATAAGCCTTTCAAATAGCACACTTCAGACATGTCAGACGGTGTGCATACGTCTTCAATGGACTGTGTAGCATTGAGACCCTACAGCAACATACCTGCTCCTCATTGACCATTCATGTGATTGATACGTTGGCATATCGAGTTTGCCAGCACGCCTCAAGTCAGGGTTAAAGCCACATTGTTGAGGGTTAGGGTTTGGCTAAAGGCTCATCCGGTGGGATATCAAGCATGCACTGATCAAACACAGCTATTGATGGGGATATCAACCAGTAATGATACGCCAGGTTCCTTGTTCTTCCCAATTTCCAACCGACAGAATTGATCGGTCGTCGAGCATGGAGCCCAATGGTATATCAGCCGGTCATGAGGACTGATGGTACGGCATTAGAACGCTCTGGGCCTCCCGAATGACCAGCGGAACTGGAGTACCTTCTGTCGCCGTCATAGGTATGTAGCGTGAAACGTCATCCGACAGTGGCCAGCGCAAGACTCGCAGACCGCAGGATGTGGTTCTCTCTACCCAACTTGGTTCTGGCTCTCACGGTGATACTCGCACTGATACTGGCAGTGGGCCTGATTCCGACAAGACGGAGGGCTGACAGGGCAGTGGCGTGTTGATGGCTCAGGTAAGAATGCCGAGGCATATAGACGATCCTGATAGCACAGTCATGTATGCTGCAGCAGGCCAGGCCAGGCCAGACCAGGCCGGGTCAAGTAGCCCAGGTAAAGCATAGTCCGGTAGAATGGAGTAGAGCAGAGTCAAGTAGGATCTGGTAGGCTGGCTGGATGGCTGGTAGGCGAGCAGGTACAACACACACGCGACTCTACCCTTTTTATCCTCCCAATCTACCCAATCTATCTACCTACCTACCTACCTACCACAATTACGCCCTCCTGCACGTCACTCGCGTGCTCTGTCGCCAACAACATCTGTTCGTCATATTGTTGTACTCTGTCCTGTGCGGTCTTGCCTGTGCTGTCAATTTCAACCTCCACAACCACGTCCACATCCAAACCACCACCAAAACCCACGCCCACGCCGCACATACGCCGCACGCTGTTGCGCACATCCACCCTCAGCGAAATCCTCGACGCTACCTAACCCGCCCCGCATATCTAATCGGCACCACTTCTTCGACTCCCCTCACCATCCAGATTCATCATCTTCCTCTTGCTCATAAGTAACCGCTCTCGGACATCTGCCAGCATGGGTCAGACTCTTTCGGAACCTGTTGTTGAGAAGGTACAGCCCTCTACCTACTAAGAGATGGAATTCCACACAAATACGTTCGAGAGACGAACCGCTGCGACACGGCCATCAATTCCCCCCACTACAGCATCGGTATCTGTCATGATGCTGCTGGTGATGGTGGCCACAGGAGACACCCTATCCACATGCTGGGCCACAAATACGTCTTCTCATTTCACCATGCTCTTCGCTGACCTTTTGCGACTCTTAGAAATCAGACAATGGGCAAGATGACCGTGTCATCTTCGGCGTTAGCGCTATGCAGGGCTGGCGGATCAGCATGGAGGACTCGCATGCCACTATCCTTGATCTCCAGGCACTTGAAGGCGAGGAAGAGTTGAAGCCGGCCGATGCAGATGTCAGGATATCGTTTTTTGGAGTGTACGACGGGCATGGTGGTGACAAGGTGGCCCTCTATACCGGCGAAAATTTGCACAAGATCGTTGCAAAGCAGGAAGCGTTCAAGCAGAAGGACTTCGAGCAGGCTCTCAAGGATGGGTTTCTTGCTATCGATCGAGCAATTCTTAGCGGTCAGTGATGATGACCGTAGTTAGGTCGAGAGGCAACTGACTGAAACAACCGCTACAGACCCCAGGTATGAGGAAGAGGTGTCCGGATGCACTTCCTCGGTCGGCATCATCACGAACGACAAGATCTATGTGGTATGTATCTGGGGGGGAACCTCTACTGACCGCTGTTTCGAACCTCTGCTGATTCAACATAGGGAAATGCGGGTGATTCGAGAACAGTGCTGGGCATCAAGGGACGAGCCAAGCCACTGTCGTTCGATCACAAACCCCAGAATGAAGGCGAGAAGGCTCGCATCTGTGCAGCTGGAGGTTTTGTCGATTTTGGCCGAGTCAATGGCAATCTTGCTCTGTCAAGAGCCATCGGCGATTTTGAGTTCAAGAAGAGCGCTGATCTGCCTCCTGAGCAGCAGATCGTGACTGCATTCCCAGATGTGAATATCCATGAGCTAAGTGATGACGATGAGTTCCTCGTTGTTGCTTGCGACGGTATGTTCAGTCTGTCCGGCCCAAATAGAAAAGCTTCTCCCATCTAACACAACTGCGTCTAGGTATCTGGGATTGCCAATCCTCGCAAGCTGTTGTCGAGTTTGTACGACGAGGTATCGCAGCCAAACAGGAGCTGCACTCCATCTGTGAGAACATGATGGACAACTGTCTCGCATCGAATAGCGAGACGGGTGGAGTCGGCTGTGACAACATGACGATGATCATCGTCGGCCTGCTCAATGGCAAGACTAAGGAGGAGTGGTACAACCTGATAGCCGAGCGTGTGGCAAATGGAGATGGACCTTGCGCGCCTCCAGAATATGGCAAGTCTTGATCCATTCCTTGCCTGCAGAGCGCGGCATGGTAGTCTCCATTGGCTTGCGCTCTGCAATTATCCAGAGTCGACATTTTGGCTAGTGCATTATACTAACACCCATCGTAGCTGAGTTCAGGGGACCCGGTAACCACCCTAGATTCGATGACTCGCCAGATGACTACGACATGGATATGGACCAGAGAACCTCGATTCTGGGCGGCAGATCCGGGAGGATAATCCTCCTTGGGCAACATGGCAACGATGATGACGACGATGACGATACTGACATGGAAGAGAGAGGCGAGGCCGAAGAAGAAGAGGACAAAGATCTCGATGAACAAGTGTTGAAGGGCCAGTCCAGCGCAAAGGAGAATGGCACTGACTCTGAGCTCAAGCAAAGGCAAGAGACTCCAGGACCTCTATCTGGTAAAGACAATGAGCCAGCCGAGAAAGTTGAAGCGGCAAAGAAGCAGCAGGAAGACGGTGCATCCGGTGAACCGAAAACAACCGGCGCCATAGACGGAGCAAACACGGCAAGTTTGGATGTACCGCCAGCAAATTCGGAAAAGAAGTAGTGGTTCTTGTGTCCGATGCAATAGCACACGAATGATACCCTAGTTGCCAGACGGCCCTGAAAGCATGACCCGATCGAGTCTTGAAGTCCGCACCTCCAATTTAATTATGGCTCTTAGGATCAATTTCAATCCGGGTCCCAACCCAATCGCATGCCGCAAACACCGATCTCGCTGGGCGTTCGTAACATTGAGGGCGTAGAATTGCAAGTGGCAGGCATTGGAAGGGATTCTCATCATGGCGAGTACCTACGTCATTGCGCTCGTTTCGGTCTCACAGTGGGAAATGATTACAGTCGACTTGAAGCACCATTCATACATTCTTAAGCACTTTACCCTCTTGCTTTAGCATAGCACTCAACAGCCGAGCGCAGGTGAGAGCTCTCTTGCATTACAGTGCGACAGGCAATCGCGTTTGCACATTGGATCACGTTGAGTATCTGCCTAGGTAGATAGACCAGTCAAAGTGTGTTTCTGAGCGAAGGATGATGTTCATTACGAGATTTCATAGAATTTACAACCATGGTTTACTTACGTGATACGGAGGTAGCAACGAGCCATTGAGACGGACATCCAACGCAAAAGCACATCACCAGACGTCCAGCTTCAAGCTGTCCATCGTCAATCGCTACCTGTCGATCGTTTAGGTTGCGTAGGTAGGTAAGTGCCCCTGGAATACGGTGGTAGCAACCTGACCTCAGACAACACTGGAGAGCCAGCGGGCGCCGACTTATGTCATAGCGATCACAAAAACCTGGCACCGACCGCCTAGGCCCGCAAACCCCCGTGCGGTTACGTGCTGCTGCGAGCAAGTCAGGCCCGGCACGTGCGAAGGACGTTATGATGATGGGCAGTCTCCAGTTTTAATTCCACCTCCTACGTTGCCGTGCTGCGTCTACCGTGGACCAGACCTCCGCAGCTCCTCACCTTCAGCTTCGCTCTTCCATCATACCATCTAAGCATTGTCCATCTGTCTCTCTTCTCTCCACAACTTATTCCCCGTCCTAATTAGAGCTCATCGTGATCAATTGCGGCGGCCATGGCACCTAAGAGGAAACGCGCGTCTACCCTCACCAAGGAGGCCCCATCGCCTGACAGCGAGAGGGTTTCGACTGTCGATGCCCCGGTGCCCGAAGCGATTCCGGAAGGCCAGCAGGCTGCAGATCCGCCGGCGAAGAGAACACGTTCGAGCACAACCGGCAGCAAGAAATCGGAACATTCGTTGAACGTGCGTCCTGCATTGAACGGGTCTGATCTCAACGAGGATGGCGTACAGGGCGAGGCGGAGAGCATGAGAATGGAGCCGCCACCAAAGGCTGGCGCCATCGACCCTGCTGGTGGTTACAAGACCAACCCACCGCCTGAAGGCAGACCAGTGAGGGTGTATGCCGATGGCGTGTTCGATCTCTTTCACCTTGGGTGGGTTACAATCTTCTATTTACAGGTTCGAATCTGGCATGCTGACTATGAGTTTTCCCCAGGCACATGAGGCAACTGCAACAAGCCAAGACCGCCTTCCCCAATACTTGGTTGATTGTGGGTGTCACTGGAGATGCTGAGACGCACAAGCGGAAAGGTCTCACCGTACTGTCTGGCAAAGAGAGGGCTGAATCGGTCAGGCACTGCAAGTGGGTGGACCAAGTAATTGAGGATTGCCCTTGGATCATCGATGTGGATTTCATAGAGAAGCACGAGATCGACTTTGTTGCTCACGACGACATTCCATATGGAGCCAGCGAGGGTGATGACATCTACGCACCGATCAAGAAGAGAGGACAATTCCTGGTCACCCAACGTACTGAGGGAGTCAGCACGACCGGAATCATCACGAAGATTGTCAGAGACTACGAGCAGTACATCGCAAGACAGCTGAAACGTGGGACGAGCAGACAGGAGTTGAACATCTCTTGGCTGAAGAAGAACGAGATGGACATCAAGCGACATGTGAATGAGCTGAGGGATAACATCCGTCACAATTGGTCTTCGACTGGCAAAGAGCTCAGTAAAGAGTTCCGCCAGATCTGGCCTTCCAGCAGGCAGAGCAGCCCAGCCCCATCCCTAAGGAATGGTCGGGGAGCAGATGGCAATGGCCCTCTCAAGAGTCCACTGCTTGAACGCCTGAACCCAGTGGACACCAACAACGGGTCACCTTCCAGGGGTCGCAATGCCGACTTCGCTGCAGGCTATGCCATGGGATTGATCGGTGGTGTCAAAGGGTGGATGCTTGGCTCACGGAGGAGGAATCTATCCGACAGCCGGGCTGATAGCCCTAACGGCAGCGAGGAGGACAGCCCGGAGAAGAGCCCTATGGGCGATGAGACCGACACCGAGCGTGGCCGGTCACGTACCAAGGAGCAATCTGCTGCTGCGGACGCACAGCTGTCAGATGAGATCAAGCGCGGCAACGAGGAGTAATAATGCAGCAGCCTATAGCATCTGCACCGAGGGCATAGGGTGGATAAAAAACTTGTTTTCTGTACGTCTATTAACTAAAATGATATTGGGAGGTAATGACAGACAATGGTTCGGTTCGAATGTCAACGGGTATTCACTATGCAGACATGTCATGGTGATATTTTCGATGTCGTCGGTGTTGAAGGGCTGACCGCTTCCCAAGCATTTACATAGCAGCTACGTGCGTGTGAATGTCGGGAGACCTTACTGCATCACCCTTCCGAAGACTGTTGAGAATAGCTTCTCTTTCTGAGCCGTCATGACCCGTGTCTCGCATGTTGCATACTTACGGCAATGCTCTGATGGAGTCTGCACACTGTAGTACACAGCATATATATCTGACTACCTACCTACCTACTGCTGTAGGAAACGCAGAGCGTCGTGACTACCCAACCGAATCGAACCGCCCAACGGCTGCTGCCGTCGTCATCAGTCTCCATCTTAGCGGCACAGGTGCTCTCGACCATCCCATTGTCAGAGTAGTCGGCAGATCTGTCACGTCGCTATCGAGTGCAGCCTACCTACTGTGTAGTCTCACGATCACAAGTTCCACGGCTCGTACAGCAGAGGCACATGCGGTGTAGTATGCATTGTAGTATGCCACAGCAATGAAAGGTAGAGTTTGGGCAGGCGAGGGAGAGCGAGTCGAGAGAAGAATGGATGGGAACAATAACATTGGAATGGATGAATGGATGAATTAAATGAGCGATGAATGGGCGAGTGTGGATGGTAAAGTGACAGTGGCGTATGCTGCACTGCGCAAGGTCGTGCTCTTCCTACATCGGATCTCTCCAACTCCCTAGCCATACCTGCCTCCGCCATACAGGTAGGTGGGTTTGTGGGATTGGGGTGTGTGTGTTGTGCGCAGGCGGTGGGTGGTATTTCTCAGGTTAGGTACTCTGTTCGAGGAATGAGAACCTTCGGGACACGGGCAAAGCAAGGCAAGGCAAGGCGAGAAGGTAAGGCAATGCCATGCTAGGAGGTGGGGGATTCCTGAGAGCATGCAAGGTCTGAACGGTACCTTCCCCTCGGTCCGCTGTCTGTCTCGACGTGAGCCTTGCATTGTCGCACTTCCAACCCAACCTGCACCAGATCGATGAAGAAGCCCTTGGGTCGATACCTCGCGGACGCTGGTCCTTCCGCTTTTACGTTGCCGTTCGGCGTGTGATCGGGTAGACCGGCCGCCTGCAGCGAATCTCTCTCTCTCTCCCCCTCTCTACCTATGGCGCACATGCGCACATATGTGCGTACGGATGGAGGTGCATAGTGGATGTACGATAAGCGAGAGACGGCTTAGGGATATAAAACAAACGGATGTGACTTGCAACACAGCAGAATAGGTATCGATCGATGACGGCTGCGTGCGTCTGTAGATGGGATCTCAAAAGAGGCATGACAATGCAGATGCGGGTGATGGGGTTAGACGGAACGGGATGAGGTTGCAGATTGGGCCACTGGTCGCTGCTTGCTGCTGGTGCTGTTGCAAATGGTGGCTCCCGATTGCGAGAGAACAGCGTACTGTAGGTACAGTGGAGGGTTGTGAATACGCCACAGCATACAATGTCGTGTCTGCATTCCACCTCGGAATGGATGACGAGGCGGCGGAAGCGGTGGTATCATAATAAGATATCACGGCATCTAAGGTACTTACCTACCTACCCACCTACCTACCTACCTACCTACCTACCTTCCTAGGTAGGCAGCGTGGTCTACAATCTACATGACAATTGTCAGAGCATTCTATCGCATGGCTGCAAGGGCCGAGACTTGCAATGTCGGCGGCAGCGCCGTGGAGGGCATTTATTTTATTATTCCCGAAGCATTCCAATCCACCTGCGAGATTGCGTGTCTCGTAGACTCTGACCAGCGTCCGCTCGACTGTCGCTCGACTCTGAAGGCTGCTTGGGCAGGGTGTTGAGCTGCACCACAATGCAATGCAACCCATTCCGTTCTCGTCTTGCCCTTTTGTCGCCCTCGAAGCCATCGACTTCCATCCTGTCTGTCGGTCTTGTTTGGTTGTGGACGGGTGAGGTTACCAGCAACAAAGCAACACAACAACAGCACAATAGAGGGAAGGGGTGTCTGTGATGGATTTGCTCGCTTGACACAATGCTACATACATGGTGGAGGGGGATGCCGGCCATCACACGAGCTTTCCCGCCCTTCCTCCATGTGTGTACGGAACAAGCTGGGGTGGCACGCACGAGCATCGTGACGTACAGTCTCGCAGTCCAGGAAAGGCAAATTTTAAAAGTGAATACGGTTGACATTCTCCTCTATCCTGCCCTGTTTTGCCATGTCTTGCCTTGCCTTGCCTTGCCTTGCTTATGGGTATAGGTAGGTAGGTTGGTAGGTACCTATATGCATGTATGTAAGTATACAGTCAGTCAGGTGTGCCCTGGCCACCTGCATACCTAACCTAACATAACCTAACCTATGTCAGTGACCTGACCAACCTCAGAATGGAACGAAAACAAGACCAAGACGTTTAAAGGCGTGTGAGCCGAGCAGGCTCAGATCAGGAGGTAATGTACTGTACTGTAAATAAGCTGCCCTTGGCTTGGCTTACCTGAGACTTCCAACCCACAATTCTACCGAGGAGCCGGGATAACCTATCACTGATCTGGCGTAGGAGGTGGTAGGCGTGGCGGGTGCGTTAGCCAGGCATTTTTGATGTCCAATCGTTGAATTGGGGTTTTCTTCTCCGATCAGGATCGATTAAGGTGTTTTAGCTAGGAAGGTATAATTAACACATTTCTCCCACTACCACCACCACCACCACTATCACCACCACCATCACCACCACCATCACCACCATCACCACCATCACCACCACCACCACCATCATCGTCATCTTCATCACCCACCTCCTTTCTTAAGTAATAATACATGGGCAATTGCCTAGGGTGGAAGTCGTGCCGTGTCCGAACCTACAGCCTCGTAGACGTCAGCTCCGCTCTCCCTGCAAAGCTCGTAGTGGTCACGGCCAACGCTTGGCAAGGTAGACTAGGTCATGCACAGAAGGAAGTGGGCCGTCTAGCTGTCTGTCCGCCTGTCCAGTCCGGGATATCACCACTGTGAATCGTAGGTGATAGGGAATCGCGGTGCAGGGTGTGACGCGGTGGCCAATGTAGGTCTGTATGGATGGAGGCATGGCCGCATGCTATCGACAGACGAATGGTTGCATACATTTTCCATCATGCTGGATCTTCATGCACCACGCAATACCCACTGCTACGTGTTTCGCATTACGCACCCGTCCATACTGTACCTGGTCATCCATCGTCGGGCGTGCTAAAGACTAGCTGATACAATGTCGAGTGTGAAACCATGGACGACCCTCCCCCCTTCGTAGCTCGTGAGATGTACCTCCTACCGAATGCTTGGACAGGATAAGGCAGGTAGACGCAAGCAAAGTAGAGCCGTAGAAAGACAGACAGACAGACAGACAGACAGACAGACGGACGGGCAAGACTCGATTGGAACAAGCCAATGGGTCAGTACCTCCGGAGGTATAGCAAGGTACCTGACAGTACTTCCAGACATGCGCTCGTTTGGAGCTGGGGCTCTCCTGTCATGATCCTGGATGCCATGCGATGCGGCGACGCCTGCTGTCGGGAACGGAACAGACGCTAGAAGTGATGGGAGGCGCGCCACCGTACCGAAGGCGACGAGCTGGTCCCTTGTGGATGGTAACTGGTAGACTACAGCATACGGTAGCCAGAGGCAAAGATGGTGTGACAGCCCCCCCCAGGCCAGGCCAGACCAGGCCGGGCTACCTACTTGCGTACTGTACCTCGTCGACGCCAAGACACGAGACAGAGAGCCTTTTTCCACCAAATCCCAACCTTAACCTTCTCCGGCGCCGATTTGTCTGCAGGTTCCAGGAGTGATGGGTGAGAGAGTTGTTTGGCACACCTTGCACACACACACACACACACGACGACTGCGTTTTGTCCTGTGGTGTGTCTGTGTCTGTGTCTGTGTGTCTATGTGTCTATGTCTGTGTGTCTGTGTGTCTATGTGTCTATGTCTGTGTCTGTGTCTGTGTCTCTCTGCGTGTGTGGTTGTGTGTTTGCGTCGGGTTCCCTTGCACTTACCAGCTACCTATAGCCTCTGCCGCTCGGTTCTGGTGCTGGTTGGGTTGGTCTTTTTTTTTTCTTCTTCTTGTGGTTCACCATCACAGGCCAGTTGGTTTCGGTTGTGCGTCAAGGCGAAGGACGGCTTCAGGATCACCAACAAAGCTCATCGTCCTGTGATCACCCGTGCAGGTCTGCTACTGCTGCTGATCCTGCAAATCCTGCCAATGACATCCGTCTGACTTGCCTACTCAGCATCCTACCCAACGCTCTAAGACACGGTAGTGCTGGCCCGCATTGCCTGCACTGTCACCCAGCTGCAACGGCTCGCTTTCTTCACACTTTTGCAGCGCCGGCACACCCGTGTGCCTGCATGCGGTGCCGTACAGTATTACCATACAAATACACACAGCACAGTGCTCTCTCTGCATCACAGACAGGTTCGACTGCGCCTATCCGCTCCCGTTCCCGCACACGCACAAGCGTAGACGCAGGCGTGATCGTAATTGTAATCGTAATCAGAAGTAGGCCGTGGCCACCATGGTGCTGGGTGTGGTCACAGCCGTACAGTACTGTACCGTACCGTATCGTATCGTACCGTACCTAAGCCGTCCCAGCGCTGGCATTGGCACTGGTACTGGGCACTGGTACTGGCACGGCGCCGTCGTTTGCGCCTGCGCCTGCGCCCTGTGCCTTTACCAGCATGGAAGCATGGATGTGGCAGCTTGGTGAGGTAGCATCGATCGCGGGTCAGTAGCGAGAAAATGCACAGGAAGGGGGTCGCTCGTATGGTATGGTATGGTATCGTATCCTACCGCACTGCACTGTACTGCACTGCACTGTACTCATCAATTGCGTGTATACAGTACAGCAAAAACGAATGAGGCTTGCCTTGCATATGTCCTGATGGGGATGTGATGCGACACGATGCAACAGCTTGGAGGAGAGTGACACGAGCAGAGAGTTGGTGGATGTGCTGTAGTGCATAGCCTGGTTTAACGGTGGTAGTAGTAGTGGTAGTTCTAGTGGTAGTTCTAGTGGTGGCAAGGGCAAAGATGCATAGCAAGACTTGTCCTGATGGTAGATTCCTACGTAGGTAGAAGAGGAATTCTTCCTCATTCAATGCCCGCCCCTCTCCTTCCCTCTCTCTATCTCTCTACTCTATTCTCTACTCTCCCCTGCAAACTACCTTACTTACCTACTACTTAATTAAAATACAACTACTGCTGTATACTTCACACCTAGGGATTGCACTGTACCGAGTGTACTTGCTGCACACCTCCACCCACCTGCCGGACTGCTTTCATCATCATTCACTTTAGTTGGCTGACCTGCTCTGGCGGCCCTGGATTCTGGCATCTGGATTCTGAATGGGGCAGATGGGCCGGATAGTGGATGGATTCGGCACATGGTTGATCTGATCTGATCTGATCTGGTCTGGGTCTGGTCTGGCTTGGTGCTTTGCTTTGTTGTGTATGTTTCCCGTACCTACTCTTGTCCTGTACTGTCGTCCCAGCTGTACTCCAGCTGTACGTACATCTGCATCCCATTGCCATCACCATCGTCACGCCGTGCACTAGCGACTTTGCTGTACCTATCTACTCGGACACTACGCCACTACTGACCACACTACACCACACCACCACCATACGACGACGACAACACCACCACCACTGCACACCACACACCACACACCACACACCACACTACACACCACCTCTCTCGCTCCATCTGCGGTACCTGGCTTCGCCTCTCCCTCGTTCGGGAAGACCCTGGTAGCATTCCCGGTCTACATGCACTGTACTGTCTACGCATACCTACACATACCTCCTACCTGCAGCACTTACTCCTGCCGGACTCTTCTGGATTACCGTACAGCTTGAGGCAAGCCGGAGTGTAATGAGGCCAAGGGACAGGGAGTCTATGGCCACACTATCATCGCTCCCACCACCACCGTCGTCATTGCCTTCGCCATCGCCACCACCACCACCATAACCATAATTTCAATACCCATTCACGTTCGCATTCACATTCACAGTCACATTCACCACCTTCATTGCAACGACAAACATACCATCCCGTCTGGGGTACCAACTCGCTACCTCCACTACCTACCTACCTATACCTACCTACCCAACCTAATCGCTTCGAGTACTGCACAGCCTGCACCTACCTCTCTTTACCCACCTCAACCAGTCTCTTTCGCTGCTTCTCTGCATTCACTCACGTACTGAACTCTCACTCGCTCGCTACCCAACTATAACCTACCACCGTACCTATTCACACCTTACCTGGCCTCGTCCGCACTTCCAATTGTTACATACCTACCTACCTACTTACCTACTTACCTACCTAAACCCATGCACACACACCCATACACTCACCTGCCCTCCACCGTCCGCCATCCAATTCCACTCTCCAACTAAAAAAACACTCCCTTCTCTCCTTGTCTCCTTCCTGGCGCTCTCACAATCGCTTTCAACCCAGCCATCCGGTGCCTGCCGTCTGCAGTACCTGCCTGCCCGTTACAAATTTTCCGAGCCATCTCTTTCGCTATACATCTGTGGCTCCTCGCCTTACTCTCCCCACTATCGCTTCTTTTCACACTCACTTTCGATCCTTTCAGCTCTGCGGTCGAGATTTTCTCCATCAAAGAAATTCCCTTTGCGTCTGTCTCTTCGCCGTTTTTGGCTGTCGTCTAAAACCGTCACCCAACCCCTCACCATACCAAGGAAACTCCGCATCCACAACACTACAACCACCACCCTTAACCGTAAACGTCCCTACTATCTCATTACGCCATATCAACCACTGTTGGTAAGTCACTAGTGCACCACGAGACCCTATCTCTGCACACATACCCGTCTGCGCCGGCGACGATAGCGGCCACAGCGGTAGCAGCAGCAGCAGCACCAACAGAGACGGCAGCAGCACAATCACAGCTCCATCCTTCACACCACCCGCGTTCATCAAGGATCTTGCCACATGTTCCACGCTTTGTGCCTCGTGGCAGGTGGATCCTCTTGACTGCGGCGATACTCGTCTTTGTGGCTCACTCTTGGCCATACTTTAATCCCTCTAGCCGCGATCTCTCGGTGCAATAATCACTTGGCTTCTTCCGCCTCGTCTCAACTTTATATCTGGACACCTTCCACCACCTCCCTACTCACCTTACTGGCCTCTGTGACCCTCGACACTACACGATCAATCCTGAACCGTTGAGTCTTAACGTCACATAAGAAAGAACATCCCAATTCACTTCTACGCCGCCTCGCCCACGGCTCTGTGCCGTAGTGAAGCAATCATGAACTCTTCAGATCGTTTCAATGAACGCCGGCAGTCTATCACGAGTTGCTCTACCACCGCATCACCACATGCCTACCGTAGCAAACCTTCAGACGCCGACAATAACTCTGCTACAGCTCGTAAACGATCTGCTGAGCCGCAACAGGTGGATGGCCAGTCACAGGACGCCCCAGGTCAAGCGACTCAGGTAGCCTTCGGCCAAACTTATGTCTCTTCCCCTTCGTCAGATACTTACGACCCCATCGATATGGACACCACTTCGGACCCTTCAATCATTACCGAACAAGAAATCCAATACGACCTCTACAACTTCATCAAGGAACTCATGGATTCAGAAGGATCCAGCGTGGCTTTCTGCTATGATCGCGCTTCGAGAAAGCCACCCATAACACAAGAATCCCTGGCCGAGCTTGACATGCCTCGTATCGTCAACAACCCAAAGCTGCGCCATGACGTCAATTTCGACCGGGAACTACATTTCAGGCCAAATCTCGATGGATCAAAGGGAAAGCAAAAGCTAAAGGTCGCAGATGACTTCTGGAGGGCTCTAGAAGGGGAATTGTTCATCTACAGCTTTGTGCTAGAGCGTCGCTGGAGACCAGAAGAGGCTAAGAATGAAGCATACTGGGAGCGGGTCATTCGTGCAAATCAGAAGCGGTTACCAGGTGTATTCACTGCCATTCGCGAGATCCTCAAGACTCTGGTCCCGGATCTAGATCAACAGAAGATTGCCGATCGACTCGATGTCGATCTCCTCATGCAGCAGATTGAGCGTGGTATGTGCGACTACGTCGATCTCGCCAACTGGCTGGCCAGAGTCCTGACGGCTCACTGTGCGCCGATGCGCGATGAGCTCGTCCGTCGCATGCAGAAGTCCATCACTACTGGTGCCCAGGAACAAAACTTGAAGAAGATCGTCGGTGGCTTGAGGTTGCTCCTCTGCATCCTAGAACACATGAAGCTTGACGTAGCCAATCACCAGATCCGGCATATGCGTCCCTTGCTTGTCGAGGACACGGTCAACTTTCAGCAACGTTACAATGCCCACCGGATCGCTCTGGGAAAGATCGACACCAGGAGCGCTCAAGTCTGGTTGCAGTGTGAGATGGATCAGCTCGATGTCGATGCTTCATATCTCGAAGGCTTGACCACTGCAATGCTTCGAGACCTGGTTTATGGCGAGAGTGCCTCGTCGCTCCCGCCAACGTTCTACCTCGACATTGAACGCCTTCGTGCATTGCGCGTGGACCTACATAGTAGGATCTACCATTACATCTGTGGTGACGTTTTGACTGTCCTTGCTGGCCAATCAATTCCACCTGCTACCCTCTCTGCTGCTTTAGAAGAATTGTATTCCAGGGTCAGTGCCATTGTGGGTGTTTCGGCTCGCTTTGGCGATCGCATCGAACACATAGCGTCTGAGATTGTGCGCATCGTTCTGTCGATCGAGGGTCGAGCTCAGACTCACGATCTCCTCTTGCAAGGCATTGCAGAGCAGAAGCTGGTGCTGGATCTCCGTGCGGGCACTCCCGCTTTCAACGATCATGCAGAGAAGCTGACCGCCAGGCTCCTGCCCAAGCTCGTTCGAGGTGTCACTTCACATCAGAACATGAGTGCTGTAGCTCTGCAGGACGAATTGGTCCCGGTTAGCTCTATGCCTTCGACCACACCACTTGGACTTGGCTTTGGCGCCGTTCTCGAGCCAGCCATAGCGGCCAGCGGTGTGAGCGATCCGGATTCTGACATGTTACGACGATTTGTTCATATTGCGGTCCTACACTGGCATATATGGAAGGACATAGTATACCTTCAGCCGATGCATGACGAGCTCAACGAGGATATCTCATCCATCGAGTCGAGCACCCCACCTGCTCTGTCGCGCACTTCCTCGCCTGTCATACCAGCAGTCTCACACCCTGTCTATCGCCCTGGCCATAAGTTCGTTCCGGAAGCGATAATTACGGAAGACGAACCCATGAACATCTCGACACCGGCGTCGTCAGCTTCGCAACTTGACCAAGACGGCAAGCAGACACACGGTGTCGAATCTCGAAGATCATCTATGGATGAGCATTCTCAATGGCGACCACAAGACCACTCCAATGGGCACCAGCATCACCACAGCTCCAACTGAGCAAGTTCATCAACTTCGGATCCCAGACTAGGTCTCACCCATTCGACCTCGAAGCCACGTCGTCCCAACCACATTTATTTCCACTTTTCCTTCCGTCACTTCATCTAAGACTACTTACTGTTGCGGTCAATCAGCATGGTGTTCAGGCGTCTCTAATTCGAAAGAAAATCCGGCTCATCTCATTCCAACATCGAGGCCGGTAAACATCTGCATTGCACAGGGAATCGGTTCATTTCGCTGGCGTTAATATAGTCCAAACTCTGTTCGGGTGGCATTTAACTTTTTTTCGGTGGAAGGGCGGCCTACAGTGTTTTCCAACCCGTCCCGACCCAAAGGGACCCTGTTCTGATACCCCAGCCTTCATCTCCTTGCGTATCACTGCAATGGGTTACCGGGAGATACCCTTTCCTTCCTCCATGGTTCGGTTCTATTCTCATTTCTGGGAAAGCATACCGGGTACTCTCTCACAACGGACGGTACTGGTTCCCTTTCAGATAAGCATGCATCAGCAGTGTGTTTTCTTAATAACTAAAACCAAATGCAGATCTCTCTCAATAAAACGATGCAGATATATCTCTACATAATGCGCTGTCTCACCCTTGTAGTATCTGATCTGATTTGATATGTCCTTCATAGGTACCTACCCAGGGCTCTCTGCCTATGGCGTATACGGAGGTAGCGATGTTGAACGCCAATGCTCTCCAGCTTATCGATACGGGAAGAATTACGTCAGGGGTTTGGTGGGCTGTTTCATGGGTCATCCATATGCTTTGACCCAGCGGAAAAAGCTGTGGTGCGAATTCGGCCAGACTGTGCCAGTTGATCTTGAGTAATAACAGCGGATACAGAGGTATCATTTGGTGTTGACCCTGAACACCACCGGAAATACCTACAAATACAACACGGCCTACTGCATATCCATAGCTAACCACAATGGCCTCGATAAAGCCTATAGCGACGCTGAGCCCGACCTCGAATGCGCGAACATGGCACAGCACACCCCACCCCCACCTCCCAATAGTCGCGACGTCGTGTTCGGACAAGAGCGTGCGCATATACTCGCTGAAGACGTTCCAGCAAGAATCGAAGGTGGAGGGCGGGCACAAACGGTCGATCAGGAGCAGTGCGTGGAAGCCCAACAGCAAGGGCGAGAGCGTGCTGGCGACGGGCAGCTTCGACGCCAGCGCAGGCATCTGGCGCCGGTTCGAGGAGGGCGGCACGATCGGTCTGGACCGTAACGAGATGGACTTCACCGGCGCTGGAGCTAAGGGCGGGCTAGCAGACGGCGACGGTGAGCAAGACGAGGAGGAGTGGCGCTTCGCGGTCATCCTAGACGGGCACGATTCGGAGATCAAGAGCCTCGCCTTCTCGCCCGTCGCGCCGCTACTGGCCACCTGTAGCAGGGACAAGAGCATCTGGATCTGGGAGGAGCTGGAGGACGACAACTTCGAGACGGTCGCGGTGCTGCAGGAGCACGAGGGCGACGTCAAGGCCATCGCCTGGCATCCCGATGAGCAGCTGCTTGCCAGCGCCAGCTACGACGACAACATCCGTCTGTGGAGGGAGGACCTCGACGACTGGGCCTGTTGCTCGTTGCTGTCCGGCCACGAAGGCACGGTGTGGTGGGTGGAGTTCGAGGCCGGCGAGCAGTCTGGCGTGGAGGTGCTGAAGAATGCTGCGGAAGCCGACGGTCTCGCCCTGACTCCAGACCAGCATGCCCTCCTGGAGCAGAGATCCAAGGCGGGCCCCAGGCTGATCTCCTCCTCGGACGACATGACCATCCGGGTGTGGAGGCGCGTGCCGAAGGAGAAGCCGCAGGCGTCACCCGCTGGCCAGGGCAGGATGCCGAGCATCTTCAAAAACACCGATTTCGAGGAGGAATGGGTCGAGGAAGTCAGGCTGCCCCAGGTGCATGAACGGCCCATCTACACCGTCAGCTGGAGCCGCAAGACCGGCAAGGTGGTCAGCTGCGGTAGCGATGGCAAGATTGTCGTGTATGCTGAAAAGTGGAAGGTCAGCCAGCCTGATGCTGCCATTGCTGTGGCTGGGGAAGATGCCCAGCCTCAGCCTTCCCTGACCGAATGGGTTGTCGAAGCCGAACTGGTCGATGCCCACGGCGTCTTCGAGATCAACCACGTCACTTGGGCACCGCGTGCTGACAAAGACATTCGATACCCCGGTGAGGAGGTCATCATCAGCACCGGTGACGACGGCGAGGTCAAGGTCTGGTCGATCTGAGATTGCGACTTGCCAATCAGCAACTGGTAGATGACGTGCATTGTTCTACCTGTTCCTGTGGTGGAAATACATCATGCTGCAGTATATCAACAGACACGCACTTCGGTCATTGCCGATACACATGTTCTGTCCAGCTCGACTGGTCTCAGGCCAACAGTGAGCTCTCAGCAACGCGCTCCGACCAACCCCAGGAGGCCACGCACAAGTGACGGTGACCGCAAGTCTAGCTTTACACGATATGACACCGTTACCAGCCGGCCAAACGACGCAAGCCTCAACAGCGCGATCACGGTGGCCTTGTCGAATGGCAGCAGACCGAATGCAGGCTCTGAAACGTGCTATCCCTTGGCCATTGACCTCGTTCACAATCTCACTCGCGATGGCATTTGTCATAAAGAGGCAACAAAACAACAATCGACGCCGCACCGATCTTTACGACTGGTAGTTTGTTGCCTGTTTCGTGCCTAGCCTTCCTTCATGGCCACGAAGCATGGTGGTCCCGGAGGCATAGCAGATCGACTATCTATCGTACTGTCGCTAGTATTAGGATCCAATGAGCACCTACGACGCAGCCCTGTACCACAGAAAGAACTGTCTACCGACCAGATACAATCTCTTTTTTTTCTCGTTGGTGCTCGTGAAAGGGAAAATCGCTCCGTGAACGATTCCCTCCTTAGGAGCCACTCGAGATGAGTTTCGCAGCAAAGAGCATATCGATTCAACGTCAATGCATTGGGATCTACGCCATGACCTAGGCAGAGCCCAAGCAGGTTCATTATACTCCGAATACACTACTGTAGATATGTCTGCTGTTTAAGTTCAATATCCGAAGTGGCAGTCCAAGAGCGGACCATGTGTGACCAGAACGACAGACCTTTTCCGTCCAGGGTAGATCTACCACTTGAATCACACCACATGTACTGCACTGTACGTCTCTCTGCGGTGCCGGTTAGGTACCTGCTTGTGAGGCTAGAACAATACAAATATACACGTTTACTATGGCGACATGACAGATTTACCTACACGGGTACATATAGGAGCCGAGTTCGGAAGCTTTTATCTTTTTTTTTTTCATTTCTTTCTTTCGATGACTACGGGCCAAGTGAAGTCAGGTAGGGTACCGTATGCAGAACCGCCGCACTTGCATCGAGAACCCTCTGCATGCGTCTCCCCGAATGCTGGTAATCCGGAACGGGTCTAGGCTGGCTTCGGGCCAGCACGTGTTCGGTCCGGTTCGGTTGGGTCGTGTTGCCGGAAGATCCAATGGCATAACCCAAGCATTGAAAGGGCATTGCTTTTGTCCTCTCGCTCTGTTGTCCAATGACATGGCTGGTGTATCAATGGAACTCTGCCATTGAACACGAGCCACGTGGGGGCCAGCCTCGCAAGGTCTGGGCGTGTTCCGGGGACTCACACCGTTGGTACCTACCTACTGATATGCTGCGATCCGCTGTAATGTCGTAGCTCACGTGCTCGACTCGCAACGTGGACGAGGATGAACCAAGAGAAGACTGTTTGCTGGATATACGGTTGTATTGTAAGACATAGCGAATCTATCTCTATATTGTATCGGTCGTATCGTGGCTGCGGTGCAGCAGTCACGAATGACCACGCCCATTGCGACCTGTGCGGGCCGATAATGCGGTGTAGCCCAGCTCGCGAACCCCAGGCAATGGTGTATGAGATGAAGGGCGAGAGCAAAATGCTGGAACGCTGGAAGGTATAAAGAGGTCATGCCAAAAATGTGCGCCATCGCTCGACCGCTCGCAATGCATACCCAAAGACTTCTCATAAGCCTGAACGCCAAGAGCTATCCAAAGCAAACAAACAATGCTGTCGTCACGCCATGTCTACTGTATGCAGGTAGGCAATGTCGTGGTATGTGCCAGACTCACTCTTCCAGCTCAAATTCAAGAGTGTGGTCCTCGCTGCACTCGCCGCAGTAGAAGTTACTGATGCCAGCACATTGCATCTCTTTCTTGTTGCACATATCGATGGTCCAGACATCGACTGAGTAACCTGACAGATAACGGTTCGCGCAGTATTCGATCGAGTTGGCCCAGATATAGTAGTCGCAGCCACAGTAATAATACGAGTAGGTATATTGGCACATCGTGGGTGGTCGGGTTGGGAAATCTGGACCCGGTCTTGCAGTCAAATGTCCTCGGCCTCGAAAGACGATAGAGGAAGACGCAAGGTATAGCGAGATATTTCGAGTTCGAGAGGTTCCGTGGGGATCAGAGGGTAAATTGGCACTGGTTTTCCGATTAGCAAGGGCATATGAAGAGCGTGCCGTTATGAGTCAATGGTGTGAGATACATACAGCGAGCGGCAGTCTTGCTAACGATGCAGGATACTGGTGAGCTCTGAATGAAGGCTGGTGATGCTCTTGGTTGCAATGTAAATGTTGCTCTACCTATCCTTCTGACACTGAATCAGAGGGAGGAACGAACAGTCAGGATGAGGGAGGTCATGTGTTATGTATTGGCCACATCCCAATGGGATGACTGGGATGACAGGCCGGCACCCTGTGGGAGCATACCATCCCTCTCTGGTCTGTCAGCGTTGAGGCTATGCGAGGATGGCCTATTGTTAATCGCCGACGGTCGGAGGCTTGGGGAGGTATCATATCTCAGCTGTACCACAGGCATGTACATGGAGGATTAGCATAGCAGCTACATACGGCTGCAGTTCAATGGCTGCCTCGTAGGGCATCTGGTGCGACGCTCAACCACCATCTCCAATCACACCGCTAAGGCGCCCTTATCTGCAGGGTCCTGGGCGATCCCGGTGCTTATTTTGGGTTGCCTATCTGGCTGTGTGCTCTTCTCTTCAATCTCCCTATTTTGGCATCAGCCAACGTGAGCATGCATGGGTCAGCCGGCGAGGCGTGTGACTCTGCTTCGGCAGCACATCTCGACGACGACGACTGCGCGTTTTGACTCGCGTTTATGTCTGTCTATGCTGAGGTGAGCTGCCGACGGCACACCCGCCCGAACGGCGTATCGCAACCAGGGAATGGAGGGCCACGAGACTGGTGGAGGGTGAGTTCGGAAGATTGCAGCATTGCAGCGGGAACCATGAGAGGGCACGATAGGGCGGGCTTATCCGGCCTTATCTTGATCTTCCCCGACTTTTCTCCCGTGATCTAGTCTTTTTTAGGCTTAGTATAGAGTCGTTGCACTGGCTGGTGAGGCAGGGGACTGGGCCGAGGGTCAGGCTCAAACTCAAGCTTAGGCTCCGCTCAGGGTTGCAGTCAGGGTCCTGCATGTCAAAGCAATCCCAGCCAATCACACGGTCGCGCTTTGCCGTTGGTCCAGCTACAGGCGGTGAGCACTTCAGATGCCAATCAATTGACTACCTTAGTATCAGCTCGATGAGGCCTCTTCGGCGACCGCTCCTCGAGAACACAGGGTATCTTGGGTTGCATTGCTATGCGCTACTACCATTACTTCGTGATATAGGCATGCGGGACTCCCCCAGATAGAATTTGTGCCCCGCCTCTGTTCTATGCGGTGCGACCACTCTGTAGTTGGAGACTGGATCCCTTGGTAAACGCCCTGCATCAAGCACTTTCGAAATCTTGCTCGGGAGATGTGACCATTCGGCCGCGAAGCCGTAGCGGTAGTTTCATGCGGTGTATTCCACAGCCATTGCGGTTCGTCGGATGACAAGAACGGCTCGGACATCTGCCCCCTTCACCGCCGCTCCATCATCCACAGGTATGCTTTACGGTTCCGAACCGACGATGGTTGGTTGGTGGTGGAAGACGCATCTCCTTCTCTTGACCCTTCTCCTGAACCTTCTGGTTGTGTCGGTAGATCATAGCGACAGCCTCAGGTGTCTCGGGATTGGATGTCTTCTCCTCTACGCCTGAACGCCTACCTAGGCCGTGACCGAGTTATCTCCGATCTGCGATACCTTATGTGCGCGAGCTTTGCGGGTACGAGGCAAAGCTTAAACGGACGTTGGTAGAACACGAAGCGTTTGTAGACCGCGTGCGCTCGCAATTCACAAGAGACTTTTTTGCATTAGAAGTAGTAGTAGTAGTAGTAGTAGAAGTAGAAGTAGAAGTAGAAGAAGAAGAAGGAGAAGGAGAAGGTCATTCAATGCAGGGGCTGCCATTCACAGTCGCTGCTAAGCAAGCACTACCTCATGACCAACGGTTCAACCTTCTACTGTAGCTCAAAAACACAACGAAAGACATACCTAGGATCTCTGATTCTCGGTCAAGACGACAGTTGATCACGAAAGAAATTGACATTATCATAAAGCATTGTGTAGCCGCCCCAGAGCATTACAAAGGAATTAGTATATCCGAAAAACTCGATTGGGTGGTTTCCCCTTTCTCCAGGGCTCGGATGTCGTCCCATTTTACCCATTTTTGTTGGCCCGTTTGCCAGTTGTCCCTTGATCCCTTCCCTATATATTCCCCCTCTTGTTTCCACTCCCCCCTGCCCTCTTTTGGACCTTCCCTCTTGATCCCTCCAAGTCCACATTCGTGATTAGACCGATCGTACATGCCCATCTATCATTTCATGAGATGGCGTCTTCACCAACCCACCACGTCTTCGATTTTGGATTGGCTTTCTCGTCGACGTGCCCGTCCTCTGTCCTTCAAATCACTCTCTGTAGTTCATTTCGTCGCGCATGGCTTGCAGCATTGCTCGGTTCTCCTGCTCGATCTGGTGTATGTGTTGGTCTACATCCGGATAGCTGGAGGTTATGGTTCGAATCTCCTTAGCTGGGTTGCCAGCGACGATGGTATTTGCTGGTACATCCTATATCACGATACGATCAGCATGTCTCGCCAAAAACAGAGTGTGATTTTCATCGCATATTTACCTTTGTGACCACGGATCCAGCGCCGACAACCGCACCTTTGTGGATTGTCCTGAACGGTAATATGATGCTGTCGGCGCCGATTATACAATTCTCCTCGATCTTGATTGCGCCAGCGTAGACCTCACCCTGGCTACCGTGTCTTTGCGACGGGTCAAGAGGCAGCGCGAGCGTGTAGAGCTTCACGTTCGGTCCGATGATGGTGCGTTCGCCGATGGTGATGGAGCCGGCGTCTTGAAAGTATGTTCCTGCTGAAACGACCGCACGATCTCCCAGCCGGATGTTGTAGCCGTAGTCACAATTGAAAGGCGCGTCCACGATGACTGACACGCCAACATGGCCCATCAGATTGCTGCGTCCCATGTTAGACTCCATCTTCAACAATCCACGAGGTTCGCGACGGCTCGGGTCAACGATCCTCATGAAGAACCGCGCCTTCTCCTCGGCGCTCAATCCGTTCTGAGGATTATGCGCGTCGTTGAACTGCTGCAATGCAGCCTTACATGACAACCGATCGGCCAACAGACCTTGGTCTGTGTAGTGACGGTAAGGTTTCCCAACGAGCATCCTATCTCGTTCAGACATCTTGTCACCAGGCGAAAGGTTTGTCTGGTGAAGTATGGCTCGATGTGAGCTGCCTGAAGATATGCTCTCTCTCGAACCAGGTACGTTTGGCGGATGTGATGGTGTGAGTACATGAGGACGGCTGGCATGGAAGGAGAATTGTGGTCGATGTGACGCATAGGCACCAACCATCGCATTAGGAGGAGGAAGCTGGGGTTGCGGGAGATCAGATGGTTGCGGTGGAGGAGGCAAGTATGGCTCGGGATACGGTGCGGGTGCAGCTTCAGACCAAGAACGCTGGGTCTGCCAATCCGGATGTTGCCGTCGAGTATCTACAATCGGTGGTGGAGGTGGAGGTGGTTGCGGTGGTGGTGCTTGGATGTGTTGTTGTTGTTGTTGATGCTGGTGTTGATGTTGATGTTGCTGAAGCAAATGCGGCTGCTGCTGCTGCTGTTGTTGTTGTTGCGCATTCTGTGGCGGTGGAAGCGCTGGCGGCGGCGGGAGGGAAGGCGGCGGACCGCCATGGTCGGATTGTCTGTAAAGTTCCGGCTTGGTGACACGAACCCAATCATTGGTGTAATGCGACTCGTTTGCGACGTAGGGAGAAGTCGGCTGGAAGGACGAGTCGTAGTGAGGCTTTGATTGCAATGGCATGGGTGCGCGAGCAGCGTTGTTACCTCTCAATTCGGGCGGCTTCGGCCCGTAGCCCTGACAATTGAAGCCGCCACGTTCGCAGTTGTGACACACTGGCTTGCGCTCGTCGCATTTCTTCTTGCGTTGCCTACAGGTATGACAGCCAGTCTTGGTGCGGTTGCTGAAGTTGCGCTTGCGCTTTTTGAGCTCCAAGTCGTTCTGTTGCAAACCCTCTGGGCTCGGACCTTCATCGATGCTGGACGCTCTAGGCCTCATGTTCGGATTGGACGGACTGAGAGTATCTCCAGCACGAATTGGTCGCGTATCAACCTCGGGAGGGCCAATCTCCCGTCTGATCGACTCCTTCATGATCTCGATTGTCTCAGGACGCAACTGCTCGGGAGGACCAGGCGCACCTCTCTCACGGACAGGCGTCCTCTCGCTTATGCGACCATCAGCAAGCCGATCGTTCGAGGGTTTGGAAAGTTACTTACCGTGCGTAGAAGACACTTGGAGATGCATCTGGTGGGCTGTGGTCCTGCCTCTGAATCGACAATCGAATGCTGGTCCTATCGGGTGATGTCATGTCTATTCCGGAATCAGGAACGAGATTACGGCGCTTGGGAGACCTGTCGCCAACACTTGATGAGACTTCTGCCCTGGCGCTTAGCTCCCTACCATGTTCGAAATCGCGGAATTTGCGTTTGGATTGTGAGATATGCTCTGGTGAATCGATGCGATAGTGGGCAGTGGTGTCAATGCGTGTGTCCGGGCGCCAGCCAGACGTGCGGTCGATGGAAGATCCATTCTGATCCGGCTCGATGGTATCAATGGCAACGTCGACGGCGCTGGGACGGAAATGCGACTGAGTGCTACCATTTTCCTGTGGTTGGGACCTTGGTCTACCGGTCGAGGCGGTTGTAATTGGATTGATGTTTCCGTTGCCGTTGCTGTCGCCGTTCACAGCAGTAAAACCAGGGACGGGTAGCTGCTCTCTGGACGTTGATGATTGTTGTAGCTGTTGCTGTAGCTGTGATGGTGGTGGTGGTGGTGGTGGTGGTAGTGGTGGTGGCGGCGAAGATGATGATGCTGACTGAACCGAATTCCCATTTGCCGTAATTTCCTCCTCTCTAAGTTCAACTTTCTTTCGCATTGGACTGCCAGACCTGTTGGACAGCTCAGGTAGGTGAGGTGAGTCGCAAGCGGTAGGGCGATGACGTCGGCTCGAAGCTCAGCCGAAGCGTGGAGGCGAGACGAGACGAGACGAGACGAGACGAGACGAGACGAGACGAGACGAGACGAGACGAGACGAGACGAGACGAGACGAGAAGAAGAACTGTAGGCTCGAGCGGATGGAGGACAGGACAGGTAGGGTGTACAGATGCCTGTCTACCCGCGACCGAGCACAGCAGGAACAGAAAGAGAAGAGGGTTTGACACGAGGCGGATATTGACGCAGGCGCAGACATAGATCTAAAGACACGGACACAGACACCGGCACAGACGCAGGCGCAGGCGCAGAGACAAACAGGGCAGGGCAGGGCAAAGGCAGGCAGGGTAGGGCGGAGAGCGAGGGAGGGGGCGATGGAGCGCGCTTAAGTCGGCTACCCAGGTAGCACCTGGATGGCGGGCACGAGATGGGGCGGCGAGGAGTGCGTCATGGAGATAGTGGAAGCTGGTAGGCGAGGAGGAAAGTGACCGAGTTCGAAGAGGTTACGTTTTGGCCTTACAGGGAATAGAGGCTGTAGATGGGCAAGCAGATAGACACTCAAGCCAGTCAGTCAGTCAGTCAGTCTAGCAGTCAGTCAGTCAGTCTGGCAGTCAGTCTAGGGAAACAATAATGAAATGATGTTAATAAGACCGAGAGCAGCCGGGTGGGGTGGGCAGGGGAAAAGCAAGAGAGTTATGCTGGACCGCAATGCAACACGACACGACTCGACACGACATGACACGCCACGAAGCGATGCGGTTCTGGAGGATGTGCTGGGACAGGATGAGATGGAGATGAGGATGGGATGGGATGGGATGGGATGGGACGACGGGGCATGCGACGCGAAGCTATGCGATGCGATGCGATGAAAAATGACCCTAGTTACCTGACCACCGGTATACGCTTCCCTTACCAATTCACAAGCGCCGGCGGGATATCCAGGTGTAGGAGTAGATCCATGTGCGGGTGCAGGTGCAGCGCAGATGGAGGTGGAGATTGGAGGTGCAGGTCGCAGGTTGCAGGTGAAAGAGCAGGCCAAGGCCAGGGCCAGGGCCAGGGTGGTGCACGCAAGCGCAGGATTAGGCGGAGTCGTAGGCGTAGGCGTAGGTGGTGGACTGCACGGGGAGAATGGTACAGAGCACTTTGAATCCAAGGTAGGTACCGTCAGGAAAGGCGTGAGGTGAGGGAGGAGAGACAAGAGGAGAGTGAGAATGCAGTCCCAATCCAGCTCGCCGATCAGGCTTAAACGTCGGGAACGGGAGCGGCTGCCGGCACCGTCCACTGGCGCCACCACTCACCGTCCGCGCTCCCGGCTAGCGTCGCCTCTAGCGTTGCCGTCAGCGCCCGGCTTCTTGCCAATCTGGGCTCCAGGGCTGTCTAGCACAGCGCCACAATACCCTTGGACGAACGGCGGGTTGGACGGACGGGACAACGGACGGGAGGGAGGGAGGGAGGAAGGGAGGGAGGAAGGAACGAACGAAGGAAGAGAGGAGATGGAGGGGCCGCTGCCTTCGGCAGTTCCCTTGCCCGCTCCGGGAGCAATACGCTCTTCAGCGGACTCCATCTCCTGCGCTGCGTCTGTCTATTCGAGAGTCGAGTTGAACGGTTACCCAGGTCCTTCATGGGTTGCCTGTTGGTCCGCCTGACAATGGCGACAGGCGCATCGATCTATTCGATTGCTTAGGTGCAGCCGTCGCAAGCCCAGACGAACAGGTGTGCGTGCATGCGTGCGTGGGGTGCGTGTGGTGTGCGTGCGTGTGCGGGTGCAGGTGCTTATGCGTGTGCGCTTGCAGCAGAACGCACCAGCACGCCACTGGATGTCAGACACATGTTAAAAACTGTACAACGGCCGTCATACTGTACTGTACAGACGTGGACAGAGCGTCCATGTTCGGTTTGTGCGGGCCGGTAGGAGGGTGAAGGTCATTGGGTCACGGCAGGATGAGCAAGATGCGAGATGGGCAAGATG
The DNA here is from genome assembly GCA_018467035.1 of Scorias spongiosa. Lineage (NCBI taxonomy): Eukaryota > Fungi > Ascomycota > Dothideomycetes > Capnodiales > Readerielliopsidaceae > Scorias > Scorias spongiosa. Next base: position 2,374,238 of record JACSZZ010000001.1, read on the forward strand.
GGCTTCGTGACTGGTGGGGCAGCCTGCGTTGATCGCATAGCAGGGATGAAGCAGTGCAGGGGCTGGCTAGACCCGGCGATGCTCCGAACGACGAATAGTACCTAGGTAGACAGCTCACCAGCGAAGAGGATCCGAAGAGGACCAGGGAGACGGCAGGGAAGAGTGTGTGTGTGTGTGAGAGAGAGAGAGAGACGGAGATAGAGAGAGAGAGAGAGACAGGTGGAGGGAAAGCGGTAGTGATGGTGATGGCAATGGCGATGCTGATGGTGGGCCACATCCAAAGATCGCATGTGCTAACCAGTCTCTGCGGTGCATGAGTGCATGGTGGATGCATGGTGCAATTGCGTTCATTCATCCATTTCTCACTAGGGCGACGAAGTCGAGGGTAAAGGAAAACCCTGCTGGGGCGGCTCGCGGTCAACGCGCTTGGGGGTCCGCCAACTTTCGGCGGTTAAAGGTGTGAATGGAGGACTCGGAGCTGTACTGTGCTGTGTCGTGCTCTGCCTCGCCGTACTCTACTGTACTCTACTCTACTCTGCTCCACTCCACTCAGAGTGTACTGCTCCCGCACCCTACCGCACCGCTCTGCATGCACCGCTCTACATGCACCGCACTTGCTGAATGGGGCACGTTGATCTTCATAACCGTCTACACAGGTCCAGTACTGTGACGCCCGCCGTAGGCCCATGAAAGCGCAGAACCCGTCAGGCCGGATGGCTGTACCAGCAAAAGGTGTGAAGGCGTGAAACTCTATGCCTTTGATGCCAAATCAATATCATCCGATCCCTCGACCTCCGCATTGACGCCATTCCGTCCTGATGTAGGAGGTACTGTATACAGTAAATCCCTACTCATCGACCCGAACACTCGCGCAACACATCCTCGACTAACTTGGCCATCAAAAACCCCACTTACGGGTCTTCGTTCCTTGGAGCCTGCCGTATTCCGTCCGCTTTCATCTGGCCTGCAGCTGTCCGTCTGCGAATTGCTTGTCCGTAGAGGCCCACCGTCAAGTACATGTCTGGGTAGACAATCGACTTGACAGTTGGTAATACCGGACCTGCTCAGCGCACCAACGACGTTCCCCATCCTTCGGGCGTCGAACTCCGGCTAGCTGCATAGGTATTGACTCGCAGCACTCCAAAAGGCGCCTCTCTGGTCTTTTCTCTTGTGGCCCTACCACCGTATGCCGTAACGGCCTTCAGCTTCCTTGCCGCCGCCCTCGAATTTCTTCCTTATGATGTATATCGTTATTGGCTCCTTCTCAGGCCCACTCTATAAATGTCAGTCGAGATTTTTCATTCGTTCGCCCAACTGCCAGCTTCTGTGACTAGTGACTTGCTTCTCTACGCAATCCCCCGTTAGAGCCGAGGCATCGCTGTGCTTAGCAATGAACCTCATCCCACCGTGCCATCCCTAGGTAAATACTCAGGCGTCGGGTCAATAATGATCAGTATGGGTCGAAACTGAAAGCGTCCGCCACTGACCACACCCAGCACTGTACAGTACAGTACAGCACAGCACAGTCAAGCCGGCCCAGCGCCGAGCGCTTTACAAAATCCGATTCGAGACTGGCTTGTCCATCTTCGCCGGCAGATCGAGTGCACAATTGGTCCCAGTAGACACCCATTCCGATATCCAACATGGATACCACCGTACTGTTGCACTGTATGTTCTCGCCACTAGCAGAAGGCCCCCACGTGAGCGCCAAATAGAGCGTGTATTTGAACACTTCTGGCTGGTCAGGATCAGGTCCTCTTCCCTGCTACCTCCTGTGATTCGTTCCCAGACCACTAAAACATTTGTACACGACAAGCCTATTTGCTCGGCTGTGGAATTCGCTGCAAGATGTGTCGAGCCTGCATGTCTCGCAGGCGCTGCTAGAACGATGCGTGCCTGAGAGGCACTTTGTTTGCGAGCTGATCTTGCCCAGGGCGTTTACCTGGTGCAAAGGGTCTTCTCCCTCATGACTCTCGCGGCGATCCTTCGGGCATCAAGCCTCTCTCGGCCTGGTAGCCGAGTAGGTGCTGCACTAAGCAGGAGGATGGCAGCGAGTCGCATTGCCTAAATGGGACCCATAGCCGCGAGATCGGTTCGACGGGAATTGCTGCAAGAGAGATAAGAACCAGAGCGCTGGGAGTTGTCCATTCCCTACAATGCACATGCCTGGACGCATGGATGCACGGAGAAGTCTTTTCCCGCGACATCATGACGGGTCTCGCTCGCTGACGAGTCAGAGAGCGGGATTACATACAGTAGAGCACTATGTCGCTTCCGCCATCACACACCTCGGCAACGCGAGCCAGCAGCCAACATGCATTCGATCTGATACATGACCACTGTCATCAAACCAGCCGGTCCTACGCATGAACTGATTTCGGGTCGAGACAGCTAGCGATACCAGGTACAGTACTGTACAGAGAACGCTGCTCGGGTACACCATCGGTGCCCGGTGTCTACTATTCGGCACGGGGCAGATACCGCGGTCTAACGAGGCTCGTAATGCACCTAGGAGGTATAATAGTGCATGGTACCTACCTAGGCACTGGCAGGCACGGGTTTGCTTTGCCATGCCTACGACCGGCATCGCCAGCCGCCAGCGAGAGTGAGTGCAACTTGGAAAGTGCCAAGCTCTCGACGGATGGGACGTCACGGTCCGCTCCAGCCACTCCTTCAGACATTACCTATGTACTTCCAGGTTACCTAGGTACTTACCTACCTACTTATAACTTTCTGTCGGCTTGATGATACCGCTACCAATGCGAATGTCTGGTTGTAGCCTTTGACATCTAGTCCAGCTTCACCATCTTCATCAGTCATCGCCAACAGGACCACTTCGTAAGGCAAGGTAGAAATGCGGTAGGACCAGAGGGTGAGGCTGCATTGTGAATTTCTGGCACGCTCGAGCGTACAGCGTATCAGCAAGTCGCAGAGCATATGCTTGCTCCTCCTCCTCCTCCTCCTCGGGAGAGGCCGCACCCTCACGCCAGGCGTCCCATCCTGTGCCAAGTGACTATTACAGCTCCATCCGACGCAAACGCAAATAGATGGCAGGGTCATGGCAGGTCGTCTCGTCTGCTCGAGTCCTTGTACCCTTCTGGCCATCACTCGGATAGCCTCCAACCTACCCCCGACATCACATTCGACAATGAGAGCTCTACGGCACGGAAAACGGCGCGCACACAGAGCGATGCGGCCTCGCTTGCCGAGCCATGTCGTGCGACATCGACATCGCCGGTCCGCGTCTGGGTCGGCGGTTAGTTCATGCGAGCTGGGATTGCTTCCACTAGGGAACGCCCCTGCTAAAAGGGCCAGAAATGACAAGCCACGTGTAGCCTGATAGCCTGATAGCTTCTTGTTGGCCATCCCGTCCTGTCTGCCCCCTGCGCCTTCCGAACATCAACCAATCGGTCGCCAATAGGCGAGTAGTCGTGATACCCTGCGATACATCATCTCGTCGATCCTCACATTCCCCTATACATGCTCTGGTCTTGCCTCCGACACGGCATCAACACCACAATGTGATAGCGTAGATCCCTTGCCGAGAGGGAGCGGGAGTCGAGCGGGCAGCCTGTCAGCCCACTCGCTGCTCGCGCAAACGGTCGAGATCCTCCAACACATCGTCCATCGCCTAGGCGCATCCTGCGGTCAGAAATGCAGCTACCGCGAGGAATCGCCCCAGCAGATCGCCCTCCGCGGCCATCATGGTGCCACTCGGCCAGGACTGCGGTTACCGGAATTAGCGCTATCCGCGCGCTCGTAGCGGCACTCCCGCTCCATTCCAAGGTTCTAGCTGGCCCAAAACAGGACCCGCGTGTCCGTTGGCTGACAGGCCGTTCGCCGGTGCACTTGTCGCCCTTGTCATTGCAACGATCAATTGGCACATCGTTCTGGCAGCAGGTTGTCTTCGAATCGCGCCTCGAATGTTTGCGATTATTCTCAGTACTGGGCAAAATCGCTTTTTTCTGGTAAAGTAGTATACTTGGGTACCGTCACTAATCTAAATCCTTGACCTGCAAGTGGGACGGGCCGAGGGTTCTTGCCTTGGATGTAACAGCTCCTATGACGATTTCGGACATCTCCACGTAGGTATATACAGGTACCTCCAGTACAGCAATGGATGAATACTTAGCCCTGCAAGCTCTACGCACTCATGGTCGAGTATCTAATTGCCAAAGCTAACTGAGAAGCATTCGCGATATCTTTTCGTGTCCACAATAGCCCTTCTTGCTGCTTCAGTGGGCGTGGATTTGGGCTAGCCGGGATATAGAATTTGTTAATAATAACTAGACAATCACGACCGAAACAAATCGCCCTATTTTTACACCATTCATGCACTCCCGTCATGTTGGAGCCTTCCATGAATGACGACGAGGAAGAAGCATGATTTCCTTTATGAATACGTCGATCGCGTTCCATTATTGACAATGCCGCACCCCATTGCAAGTGTAAGCATCCAGATTTAGGTAGGTAGGTAGGTAGGTACAAGGTATACAGCCGCACGTAGGTGGTTCGCCGCGGGGGTGCCAAGGCTTTTCCTCCCCGAAGCATGGCGATGGATCCAATCGCAATGCCATTGACACCATAGGTACCTATCCAGCAGAGCGATCCAAATCTCTCAAACAATCCACACAACTCGATTGCGCGAGAGCAGTCACCTTCCAAAATGCCACCAAGGCCAGCGACTAGATTGTTCGCCGTGCCACCGAGGTTCCTATGTCCCTCGGTTCCTCGCAGCTTCGTACGAACGATCAGATCGCTGCAACAGCCTCAACCCAGCCGCTTCAACTATGGACACGACTTACCAGTGCTGGGCTCCTCGAAAACGGCTGCATTCGAGCGCAAGGAGAGGACAATGCCATTGCGCACCGGAACCCTAGCCATCAAGAAGGGCATGACTGCCATCTACGACCCGGCTACATCCAAGCGCATTGCTTGCACTGTCCTACAGATGGATAGATGCCAGGTGGTCGGCCAGAAGAGACGCGACGTCCACGGCTACTGGGCGGTGCAAGTCGGTCTGGGCACGAAGGAAGCAGCAAACGTCACGAGGCCTGAGAGGGGCCACTTCGCCGCCCAGGGCGTGCCGTTGAAGCGTCACCTTGCAGAGTTCAGGGTGAAGACCGAGGGTGGTCTTCTGGATGTAGGCACCACTCTGCTACCACACATGTTCCAGGAGGGCCAGTTCGTCGATGCCCAGGCCCAGACCAGGGGTATGGGCTTTGCGGGTGTCATGAAGCGATGGGGGATGAGCGGTCAGCCAGCGTCTCACGGTAACTCGTTGGCACACAGAGCCATGGGTTCTTCAGGAGGTGGACAAGGTTCGGGTTCTCGTGTGCACCCTGGCAAGAGGATGGCTGGTCGCATGGGTGGAGAACAGCACACTGTGGAGAACCTCAAGATCTTGAAGGTCGACGTGAAGAATGGGATCGTGGTCGTGCATGGAGCTGTTCCTGGACCTAAGAATTCGATCGTGAAAATCCAGGATGCGAGGAAGAAGCCATGGCCAGATCACCCTGTGGCACCATTGCGCGCTGGCAGTGTCACGAACGGTGCCAGTCCTTAACAGGCGATCCGTCTGAGGGAATGATTTCTGTTTCTCGCTTCGAATGCATGCACTTAGGTGGCCTCCAGTTGTATGATTATTGTACGACACAACCGAGTCTAGAAATCACTAGATCATATTTTGTTTCTTATTGATTCGCTTCGTCAATAGCATGTATAACAATGATGTACTCAGCACCTTGAACACCTGGGCATGTAACAGCATTCTCCAAATGTCCTCTCCCAGATATGTCAATGCTCACCTGCAAGGTCCGTGCGAACCCGCGTGGCTTCCGTATTGAGATACATTACAGACATGCACCCTTGCACTTGTGAGATGGACAATCATGGTACTGGTTGTGCTCGGGTTCAGTTTGTGTGTGGCCGAGTATGCCTGGGATAATGGTCGGTAGGTTGGGCGAGAAGGTAGACATTGACTTCACGCTGAGAAGAACATTCGGCAAGGAGAGCTTTCGACCTATCCAGCGTGAAGTAATAGTCGCCGCCCTCGAAGGCCACGATGTCTACCTGCAAGCAGCGACCAGCTTTGGGAAGAGCCTGTGTTTCCAACTACCAGCGGTAGTGGATTTCGGAATCACGATCGTGGTATCGCCACTCCTGGCGTTGATGAACAACCAGATCGCTGCCTTGCAAGCTGCAGACATTCAAGTCGCCACCATCAACAGCACGACTCCACAGCGAGTCAAAAACTCACTCCTCGAGGATCTCAAGACTGGCCATCCACGCACTCGCCTCCTGTATGTCACTCCCGAATACTGCACCCTGGACCACTTTCGCAACTGCCTACGGGTTGTCCATCAGCAGCGAGAGCTGGCCCGCATAGCGATCGACGAGGCCCATTGCATTTCGGAATGGGGTCATGACTTCCGCCCCAGTTTCAAAGATTTGAAGTTTTTCAAGACAGAATTCCCCGATGTGCCACTCTTCTGCTGTACGGCGACAGCAACCAGTAGAGTGCGGAACGATGTCATCGACACCCTTGCGTTGGACAGGGCGAGGCTCAGATGCTTCTCCATGACGACCAGTCGGCCAAATCTCCACTACGAGATACGTTTCAAATGCGACGAGGAGGATCACTACGACGATTTCATCAAGTGGCTCAAGAGCACTTATGCTCGCAGGGGAAACAACACTATACGATCCGAGGAGATAAGTCGAAACAACGAACGAATCGCAAACGTGCCAGGGATAATCTACACCTGGTATCGCAAGGATACCGAATCGTTGGCTGAACGTCTGAGAAAGGATGGTATCGGCGCGAAGCCATATCATGCTGGTCTGACAGTACAACAGAAGGAGGACAATCTTTCCGGATGGGTGGCGAACAAGGAGGGATTTGACGTCATTGTAGCGACCACAGCATTCGGAATGGGCATCGATAAAGACAATGTTCGCTTCGTCGTGCATTGGCAGTTGCCGAAGTCTTTCGAGGGTTTCTATCAAGAAGCCGGCCGGGCTGGACGTGATGGGAAGGCAAGCCTCTGCATCATGTACTACTCACGCGAAGATCGAGACCGAGCAGCATTCATGATGCAACGAGACGTGCAGAGAGCGATGAACTCAGGCAAGAGCCGATCTGCGATGGTCAACAGAGGTAAAAGTCTGCAGGCTTTGATAGCGTATTGCGAGAACGTCTCGTCGTGCAGACATAGGCTTATTGCCGAGTATTTTGGTGATGAGGAGAAACCGCCCTGTCAGTGGGCTTGCGATTACCACAAAGACAGCCGTAAATTGGCACAGAGAAAGGAAAAGGGCCTTGCTAGCGAGGAATGGTGTCAGACCCAGAGAGAAGCTGGCACGTATTCATATGACGAATACGATTGAATTTGATCTTCGATGGAGGTCATCGTAGCCCATTCGAATCGGCTCATCACACGTTCACAATGCTGACAAGGTTATGGATTGAGAGTTGAAAGCTGGAGAACAAAGATCAACACTATATGTGTTTGGTATATACAGTATCATTGCAAGAACGTGAAAACGTATAACTCATCAGTGGGATATCATCGCAAACATCTACCACCAGTCGCCCTGGTCGTGCATGGCAGCGGCGACCTTGCTGAAACCAGCAATGTTGCCACCGGCAACAAGCGATGGGAACTCGCCCTCAGCAGGAGTAACGTACTCCTTGGCGGTCTCGAGGCAGTTCTTGAAGCAGGCCTCCATGATGTCCTTGAGCTTGGCATCGACCTCCTCAGAAGTCCAAGTCAGGCGGGCGCTGTTCTGGGCCATCTCGAGGCCAGAGACTGCGACACCACCGGCGTTGGCAGCCTTGCCTGGTGCGTACCAGATGGCATCGCCCTTCTTCTCCTTGCGAGCCTTCTCGAAGGTGTCGATGGCGTCCTGGGTGCAACCCATGTTGGAGCCTTCGGCGATGAACTTGCAGCCAGCGTCGATGAGAGCCTGACCCTCCTCACCAGACACCTCGTTCTGAGTGGCAGATGGCAGGGCGACGTCGACCTTGCCAACGTGCGTCCATGGCCTGGCACCGTCAATGTATTTGAACTTGTTCTTGTACTCGGCGCTCTCGGCCAGCTCAGTAAGCTGCTTCCTGTTGACCTTCAGATCGGCGATGATGCTGATCAGCTCTGGTGTGATGCCCGCCTCGTCGGTGGCGATGAGGGCGCCCTTGCTGTCGGAGAGAGAGACGACGGTACCGCCGAGCTCGATGACCTTGAGAGCAGCGTACTGGGCAACGTTGCCGGAGCCGGAGATGGCAACGCGCTTGCCCTTGAAGGACTCCTTGCCGCCGGAGGCGTAGTTGATCATGTGCTGGACGTCTGATTGCTGTTGTCAGTGCGGCTGCTCTCGCCATGGTAGGGTTCAGGATCACGCACAGTAAACAACACCGTAACCAGTGGCCTCAGGCCTGATGAGAGAGCCACCCCAGCTGCCACCCTTTCCGGTGAGGGTGCCCTCCCACCTGTTCCTGGCAGCGCGGTAGGTACCGAACATGTAACCGATCTCGCGACCAGTAACACCGATGTCACCAGCTGGCACGTCGGTGTCGGCGCCAATGTGCTTGCTCAGCTCCTTCATGAACGAGACACAGAACCTGCGGATCTCGTTGTCGGACTTGCCCTTGGGGTCGAAGTCGGCACCACCCTTGCCACCGCCCATGTTCACTGTTATCGTGTCAGCGAGATCCATCTTCTCACATCTCCAGACCACCGCCGATCTCAGCGTTGGACTTACATCCGGTCAAGGCATTCTTGAAGATCTGCTCGAAGCCCAAGAACTTCAGGATGCTGAGGTTGACACTTGGGTGGAAACGGAGACCACCCTTGTAGGGACCAAGGACAGAGTTGTACTGGACACGGTATCCACGGTTGACTTGGCACTCGCCCTTGTCATCTTCCCAGACAACACGGAACTGGATGATCCTCTCTGGGATGGCGACGACTTGCAGGGCCTTCTTGTACTCAGGCTTCTTCTGGAAAAGAGTGCTGTTCTCGAGGGTCGACACGAGCTCTGTGCAAAGGCGTTAGTTTCGACTGTGGACGCTGAATCCAGACGCCAATGGCTCCGGCTAAGGCGAACATACCCTTGTAGGCCTGCTCGAACTCGGGTTCTGAAGGAAGGTTGGACATGTTGGCGGGATGGAAGCTCGCTGGCTTGTGACAGTGGGAAGATATGATCTGAAGACTGAATGGGGGTGAACGGGACAAGAAAGCACAACCAAGAGGACGCTCTGTTTACTTTCGGAGGAATAGGGGTGGAAAGGCAAAGGTCGGAAGTACGCCAATGGGTTTAACGGGAGGGTATTTATTACTTTTCATGAGTTGCCCAGCCCGGTGGAGGCTACCTACTGCTAGCTCTCTGGGGATGTACGACTATTAGGCCCTGGTACGGATGGAGCATAAAGCAAAAAATCAAAAACGAGTTGAGCTACCTAACGTCATTCCTTGCCTGGTATGGCCTCGTTCGTTGTCTACCGATCACCAGAGCTCGACGGATTGTCTCGTCTCGTTTCGTCTCTCGCCGAGCTTCGCTCTAGATAGACAGCAAGCCAACCTGACAGGCCGCTCTCAGGCGGCGTCCGGGTGCGTTACATTCCCACATTCCAGGCTAGCGGCACCCACAGCTCGTCGGACAGCTGCAAGAAGCCAGTGTAATTCACCAGAATCTACCCATAGTTGCGAACAACATCAGTCCGGGATCGCAGCGCTCTCGCGCAGCCAGACCAAACGAGGGGGAGATGCATTCGCATAAAAAGTTGCCCTGCCTACTCAGATGTCGCAGCTGTCTGGATCGTGCATGTTGAGCTTGGTCTTATCGTGGGCTTCTGATTGGCGGGCTGAGCAGCCACCGGGACGAGCCCCTCCATCGTAGCCGGAAGTGTCGCAGGCACATCTCGAGATGCAAGGCTGATTAGCAGCCGCTCCCGTCTGAGCCCCTCCTCGTCCTCCTCCCTCCACCTCCGACACCGGTCGCGGCCGAGTCATACCTACCTACCTACTACCTACCTACCACCGTATGTAGACTCTGACAGCACGAGGCCACCTCATCGCCGTCTAGGCGCACCCGGGCGATGACGGACATGCAGCGTTGTTCTGGGGCATCCAGAACGACCGAGACGCACCCTGGGTATGGAGACGACCGGAAGGTGCAGTCCCTCGACAGCCAGAGCCTCCCGACATCACGCTACATTCGAGTCGAAGGATGAAAAATTTTCGCTTCCTCGCCATGCGTGTGTGTCCAGCTAGGCATAGAGTAGAGCTGTCCCTGGCCTTAAGATGAAACGAGCAACATTTCCCCTAATACCTCGTTCTCAACTCCCAGGCTCGCTTCAATATGTTACTAACCAGGCGACTTTTGACACATTGAAACTGCGTAGTCTCTAGCTGGGCTGAGGAGCTGCGCACTATATGCTCACCACTGTTGCGTTGTTACTGCCACCAAAGCTTGTACAGTACTCTCAACCCTTTCTAGGCAATAGTGTTTTCTGTTGAAGACGTTTGCGAACTTAATTTCCATGCCGTTGTAGTTTCAAAGTCGCCATCAAATGTCGGGAATGAGTTGTAGTTGTACTGGTGGTCATCCAGTAGTTTCGATGTTTCCCATAACTCGTTGACACCGTCATATGGGCGATTTCCCTTCCAAGACAAGGACGTACAGTACTCAATCGATTTGTTCGGACGGAGGCGACCAACCACTTTACACTCAACAGATTCCCAATCAATAACATGATGTAGATGATGATACATCTACGTACGATAGTATGATTTCTGTCCAGATCAGCGAGCACATTGGATCAAAGGATGCAGCGCATGGCCGCATTTCACACCAGAACATTGAGGTGGATAGTATGGTGATGACATCACCTCTAGCTCAAGGTGTGACTTTGTGTATGCAGGTGGATGTTTACCTTCCCACTTTTGATGTGGGCTTATGAGATGGGTCATCGACAAACCCTTCCTAGAGACGTGCAAGATAAGGAAAAGAAGAAAAGATGACACTAGACGTTGGACTGATATGATTTTCATTCTTGTATTTCCCCCAATGCCAACCGGTTCATGAGCTCTTGTGCATCGAGGAGAGGGTCGCCCAGCAACAAATGTGACTGGGCCATTTCAGATCTACAATCATGCAGACGGATATGAGATCAAGCGTGGCAAGCGTCTCCAGGCGTGGCATGCTTTGGCCCACTACCCAGATCTTGTTAGATAGGAAGTACCGGCGATAGGGTCGATCTCAACGATGGAGTCTAAAGCAGCTCAGCATGTGTCGCATCTTTGTGTGACGCAACGTCGCTTTCTGTCCACCAATCTCTAGATCCTTGAGCTGCGATCGCAAAAGCAGTCGAGGGCTGGATTATATGTAGACACTTGTGACGCCACACATATACAACAATGTTATTGGGGGATAGCACCGTATGGTTAAGCTCTGTTCTATATATGTTCCCCCACATAACAGGAGCAGTCGAAAAGGCTGGCGCAGTTGCGTAGTAGCCATGTCTAACGACGATTATTGCCCAAAGCTTTTGCGAAACCGACTCCATCGTGAACACCCAACGCCTCGCTTTGTCATAGTAAAAGACATTTGAATCTGGCCTCCGAGCGTGAAAAACGTCGTTTGTTGGAGGCTAGACTGTTTCTACTTTCTTCCAGGGCCCTTCGGTCGTGGTTTGCACTCATCCCCTTGAACGGGATGTAACATGACCTTGGTTGGGATGCTGGGGTTGTTACCCTGATAGCCCTTGCTCCAATCATAGCTCATAGCGTAGGCGAAGATGGCACCGGTCCGGTTGAAATCAGTTGCCGTTATAGGAGCGCCTACAGACGGGTAGCCCTTCAGCCTGTGCTTGGCATCCTTGTCCCAGAAATGGAAAGCGCCGTCACTACCGGCAGTGGAGAAAGTACCGTGTTCTGGGTGGAAGGATATAGCGTTGACACTGTAGACCTCGGATACATTGCGGTCAGTTGTGCTTGTTTGACGGTGACATTTGAAGGAGAAGTTGTTGCTTTGCTGCCCATCGTCGCGATACTGAATGGCGCAACGACCCTCAATCGAGCCCATAGCAAACCCAGTGGCGTCTGTGAAGCAGCTGACGACACGAGTTTGCCACTTGAGCGGTGACTGAATTTTCTTATAGAATGTCGTCGGCGTGTTGATATCGACAATTGAGACCCAACGGTCTGCCGTACCGATGACGAGCATGGTATTTCGAACGTCCATAGAATAGATTCTCTCAGAGCATTCGAGCGTGGCTGCTGGTTGCTGTTGGCGTAGATCCCAATACTTCACTGTCTTGTCCCACGATCCGGTAACCAGCATTTGATTCCCGCCAGCCACGATTGTCTCAACGCAGCTGACGGGTTGATCATGCGCTGCGACTTGTGTAGCCTGACCGGTTGCCAAGTCGAACTTCTTCGCCATTTTGTCCGCTCCACCTCCAAACGCCATGGTTCCATCTTTGCTGAAGGCGCAGCTCAATACTGGCGCATCGTGATCCCATAGCGCCTTCCCTTGCGACTGGCCATTGCTGTCGATTTCGTATATCCGGACCTTCTTATCCCAGGATGCGACGCAGAGTAGTTCGGTATTGGGATTGCCGGGATTTGGCTGTGGAGAGAAGCAAAGGTCGGAAATAGAATCTTCAGGAGGGTTGTTCAAGGCGATGTCGTTCTTCAAATCCCCTTGTGTCGGGTTTGCTGCAGCCGAAGAAGCTGCACTACCGAAGACACCAGCCATGTTTGCGAATTCTGCTGTTTCTCGGTGATAGGCGAATCCAGGTGATGTTCGAGCTCAGACGCGCAGGGTCTGGAGGCAGGCAGGACAGCGCACAGCGCGCGAGCTACTCCAACAGGTATCGTTCGATAGGATTCCTCGCCGTTGATCCTTTCACCTCGCAAACTTTGGTGCGCCAGCGGATCTTGGGTATGCTTTCCTCTGAGAAGCGCTGTGCGGGTGTTCAGTTCGGATTTGTTCTGCTTTAATACAGCAAGGGCGCGGCGAAGCAGCGCGTTCACACGTGACTTGCGACATGGTATTGCTGAGTCACCATGTGCGTCTAGGCATCCAAAGCCATGCTTCCAGGCACCAAGGCACCAAGGCACCCAGGCATCAAGGCAATCAGGCATCCACATCATCAGCTGGGGTTAATGTCGGGTTGGATGGCGACGCGGAGGTTGGTTGGTTGGTTGGCCTGACCTGATCATGGCAATTGCGGTTGCTGTCTGTACTGCTTCTACGACCTATCGCCAATCCATCCATACCTCTCTCCGCAGTCTTCTTACTACCGCCGCTCACTGACCCGTTGATCTCCCTTCAGCAGCCCAAAGCGGTCCTGTTTCACAATAACCATAATCTATAATATCTTTGAACCCTGATCCGGAAATAGAAAGCCACGTAACGGAGGACGCTGGATAGACCGCATCTGACCGGCTGCAGTTCAGCACCACTTGACCTCCTTCCTCTACCGGCATGCAGTGATTGATATCCGTACTATCCTCATCGACCAGCCCTCGCCTCAAAACGACCTGTTATGGTACCTCTAGCCGGATCGCTGGCCATAACGGCGCTGTTGTCCAGCTTCGCTTTCGCTCCCGCAACCGCTGCTAAGTCCGCCGCCGATTACTTCGTTCACGATCTGCCTGGAGCACCACAACCCTTGCTGAAGCAGTATGCTGGCCACATAGAGGTTACTCCCGAGCACCATGGAAACCTCTTCTTCTGGTTCTACGAAAACAAACACATCGCGAACAAGCAAAGGACGGTGTTGTGGCTCAATGGTGGCCCAGGATGCAGCTCTATGGACGGCGCATTGATGGAAGTTGGTCCCTATAGAGTCGGAAAGGGGGGCAATTTGACCTACAATGAAGGAAGCTGGCATGAGTTCTCAAATCTTTTGTTTGTGGACAATCCTGTAGGCACTGGCTTCAGCTATGTAGATGGAGACAGCTACATCCATGAGCTTGATACCATGGCCAATAACATGGTCACCTTCCTTGAGGAGTGGTTCGCCATCTTCCCTGAGTATACCCATGATGATGTGAGTTATCTGTTCTGGCCGTCCCCATTCGAGCACCGTACTGACGAATATTAGCTATACATCGCTGGCGAGTCATACGCTGGACAACACATTCCTTATATTGCCAAAGCCATCGTCGACAGGAACAAACGCATCAACAGCCCTTCACAACGCTGGAACCTGTCCGGTCTCCTCATTGGGAATGGCTGGATATCGGGGCCAGAACAGTATCTTGCATACCTTCCGTTTGCATACGAGAACGGTCTTCTCGAAGGAGGGTCTTACGCCGCGACGGTAGTAGAGAAACAACAAGACATCTGCACGCGCGAACTGAATCAAAATGGTGGAGCTGAACATGTCGATGTACCACAATGCGAGTCCATTCTTTCAGAGATCCTACGCATGACCAGGAAGGAAGATGGCAGGTGCGTCAATATGTATGATGTACGTCTCACAGACACTTACCCTACATGCGGGATGAATTGGCCTCCAGACCTTGAGAACGTGACGCCTTACCTACGGCGGCCTGATGTGGTTCGAGCTCTCCACCTTAATGCTGACAAGAAGACCGGGTGGACGGAATGTTCTGGTGTGGTGGGTGGCGCTTTCAGCGCCAAAAAGAGTAAGCCTTCAATGGAACTCCTCCCAGGTCTGTTGGAGGAAATACCCATCATACTATTTTCTGGAGACCAGGATCTGATCTGCAACCATATCGGCACCGAGGACTTGATCAACCACCTTCACTGGGGCAATGGCACTGGCTTGGAAACCAGTCCAGGTGTTTGGGCCCCTAAGAGAGACTGGTTCTTTGAAGGAGAAGCAGCTGGCACGTACCAATCAGCGCGCAACTTGACGTATATCAGGTTTTACAATGCCTCCCACATGGTACCGTTCGACTATCCTCGAAGAACAAGAGACATGCTCGATCGCTTCATCGGTGTAGATATTGCGTCAATTGGCGGCCAGCCTGCTGACAGCAAGATTGATGGCAACGATGCTGGTCCATCCACGTCAGTAGGTGGGCACACCAACTCCACAGCGGCCAAAGAAGCCGAGTCGGAACGTGTGGCAGCAGCGAAATGGCAAGCATACAAGCGAAGCGGCGAGGTTGCCCTAGTCGTACTTATCATTATTGTTGTCCTATGGAGCATCTTCATCTGGCGAGATAGAAGAAGGAGAAGAGGGTACGCTGGGATTTCGGGAGATGACTCTGGAGATGGGCCAAGCAGCGGTCTCGGATTGGACGATTTCTCGCGTCGAAGAAAGGAAGGTCGAGATATCGAAGCTGCAAGGGAATTCCAGGAGGATGAGCTCGACGATCTCAGCCTTCCAAATGGGAAAGGAAAAGACAGGTTCGAATTGCATGACAGTGAATCAGAAGGCGAAGGTGGCAGCTCAAATGTGCGAACATCTCATCGGTAACGGCTTGAAATAGCATTACAGCCTTATGAGCTCTAATCCTTCATACATTCATCCTCTTTTTTGGTAGCATAGGCGGGCGGGAACAAGGCGTTCTAATCTACACGTCTTCTTCAAGACCAGACGAATATATTTGTTATGGGCCTTCATCCCTGAATATAATGCTTTCTTCATCACGGTTGATGACCTGCTTATGTGCCATCGTCTTCCACGTCCTCAACCATGGCGTGCTGGTTATCCTCCTCGTCTTGTGCATTGATTGCGTCCAGACGTTGTTGCATTGCTCCTTCTTCCCTCATCAGCCTCTGCTGTAGTTCCATCATCCGCTGCGTACGTGCCATTATCATATCTTCTGAGATACCAGATTCGGCAATGCTCCTTGCAACAACTTCTTCGTCAAGCTCACGACCAGCCTCGCCAATCCGTGCGTCCTCTTCTGCAGCCTCCCCTTCATTGCCACCGCGTCGAGAAGTGTCCAGCCAGGGAAAGATTCTTTGGAAGAACGATTGCAGTCCTTGCAACTCGCGAAGGTCTTCGGCAGGTGTGCCGCCGCTTTCGTTACGGTTGGGAAGTGAGAGACCCGAGGTTGGAGTGTACGATCTTATGTCATCAGTGGGTGGAAGAGGATCTGACGTCGAGGCCAGAGCTGCGGTGAACTTTCGTGGGATGAGTGCAATGAGCGCAGGGACATCCGTGAGCAGTACATGGCGTGCCTCGTCTATCGAGATGGGGGAGTCGTCAACGTCCGCTGCGGGCGTTTCTGGTGGCAGTGCAGAACTGATCTCGACGAGCAAAGACGACGTTTCAGGCGTGTTCCAAATGTCCTTTGCACGTGTCGCATACAGCTCCGAAAACAGCTTCTCCTTATCAGTCCGAGGTTCCTTTCCCCAGATGGCCGGTGGGGGGTCGATCGCAAGTTCCTGCATCAACCTTGCAATGACCCATGGATACCGCCCGACTGCACGGAAAAGCATCTGTTTACCTTTGCCCTTGCTTCCAGATCTGTACTCAGCAAGACCCTGCGACAGCTCTATGTTGGGCATGTTCTTATGTATGTCCTGATATGAAACTGCACGGCTCAGGCTGAGAAAGTCAAGGTCCTGTCTGGCACGTAGTGCGTACTGGTCAAGGACGAGCCACATCCTGTAGGGATCATGCTCAGGCGATAGTGCAAGTAACAGCTTGGCCCATTCGTATATTGTCCTCCATGTTGCTCGCATGGATAGGTTCTGCATGTATCTCCAGCCAGCAAGCCAAAGCTCGCGATTCTCGGGTCGCCTGAAGTCGATTCGTGCCTTTCCTTCGCTCAGATTCTTCGCAAACGTGCTGTGGACTGCTCTGCCCAGCGAGAACAATGCTCGCTCCAAAAGATCCCCAGAGGTCGTGTGATCGCGTTCTTGCTTGGCTATCTCAGACACCTGTAGTAGCGTAGAGATGTGGTATGGGTTCAGCTGCAACAACCTCACAAGTCGGTTCGGGTCCATACTCGCAACGCATGTGTCGAACTGCGACTGGACGTCTTGGAAATTACGGTTGTGCACGTAGCGATACTCCGTCACACCGTCCGGCCGCCTCTCCACTTCTTCCATGCTAAGCCCACCTCCAGTCGCTGCGGGCCATTCTTCTTTCCCTTGTATGAATATGTTCCGGCGCAAACCCAACAATGCGATTCCCCCGGACCTCCCGCCTTGGCCTCTTTGATTTCGCAACATTTGCGCCAGACCGACTTGCTGTGCACGTCTCTGCTGACGCCTATTCCCTCCCTGTAGTTGGGGCCCATCGTTTCCTTCGTCTTCGTTTTGACTGTCGAGGGTAGCTCGGCCGAAGAGCCGTCGCATCTCGTTTGCGGTGTGGAGGTTGTTCGTGTCTATGGACAACAACCGGTGGGCTTCTCTTTTGGACGCGTCAATGCTGCTGGCGGCCTGCGCTGATGATGCATCTCCATCCGTGGATAACTCTCTTAAAGCCTTGTCAATCTCGTCGAGCTCCTTGTGCTCTTCTTTGGCCTGGGTCCCAGCCGTAGTATCTTTTGGATTCTTCTTCTTCTTCTTCTTCTTCTTCTTCTTTTTCTTCTTCGAAGACGTTATGGTCGAAGCTGGACTAGGCGCGGCCACGCCAGCTCTGAGTGTATCGTTCTCTTGCTCATCACCATCTTCATCCTCATCTGCATCATCCTCCAGATCCTCTGTTTCCCTAAGCATAGCAAAAGCACTCATCTTGGTAGGAGGGGCAGCTGGAGCATTTTCGTTTTCCGAAGATGACTCTTCCAATATTTGAAGTCTTTGCTGCTCTTCGCGTTCACGTTGCGCTTTCCGCAGGGCTCGCGACGACATTTTCGGTGAACGATGCTCTGTCTACCTCGTACGCCTTCAAAGGGAGCAATCGCCTTTTGAGACGAGTTGATAGTATGCCACCGGTACACCTTCGTGTCAATCACGCTCACCTCATGGGAGTTACTAAGATATCCCACATGACGTCATTTCAGTCATAGACAAACCTTGAAACAGCTGGAGCGCTCTATTTTCCACGGTTGGCAATTAACCATACCTGAGTAATAAAATCTCCAGGCAAACCACTTACACGAACTGATTGACGCACAAAGGCTCAAGTTGTCTGCAACAAATCGTGTCGAATCCATGCTGTACTTTCAAACCAACGCCAAAGTGAGCTAGACATCCGTTTCTAACTTGCCACGTTGATCTGATGATTCCCTCTCAAGGGTAGCGGCATCCGCGGAAGGTGAGATAGAATGATATAGGAACTACCCCGGTCAAAGGGCAAACCTATATGCAGGGATTGGTCGTGAAAGTTGATATGGCTTGCCATAAGTATGTGTCACTGGTCGAAGAGAGTGCTCAGAGCATTGTTTGTGGGCCATAGAATGAGGTACCGGCGAGGCAGGTTTATATTGCATGTATCTATACGGCGCAGATCTCAGAAGACATATGGAGTAAAGAGGTGTACAATCCTGCGAACCCTAGGGTAGCTTGCTAGTATGACTGCACACTGTAAAACATGAAATGCGCTGCAAATCGTATCGGTATCTATCTATCGTTAACGGTATCCGCGTGAAGCTGTGCAAGGTCCGCTCCGGAGATCTGCATGACGCCAGCAGCCGAGGCCTTACGTAGGAGGGTGCGTCGTTCAAGCCAACCTTGGAAGGTTGTAACTGAATATAGGTAATGCTTTGTTAACCGCCGCCTGGACACTTTACTGCAGCAATCATCAATATTCGGGTGGACAGCTACACCATGTCTCTCACCTGCGGCCGCCTGCACTACATGCTATGTAGATAAGCCTGCCATCACGAGTCCGGACAGGTTAATCGCATACACTTACGCCAACATGGCAGCTCTTAGGCGGACTACTATGCTCTCTTCACCAGCTTCAACAAGACCGACTGTATATGCGAGCGGTTTCGTGCGCAAATCACAGTGGATGCTTACATCCCTGTGCAATGCTCATTCTACCAAAGCCGCAAACCACCCAAAGACAGCTCTGTTTTTCCCAGGGCAGGGCGTGCAGCGGGTGGGTATGACGACTGACTGGCTTGAAGCCTTTCCGAGGACTGTCAAGCCGCTGCTAGATGAGATCGACGAGACGCTCAAGTATGGCCTGACGAAGATCATTGCCGACGGACCCAATAGTTCATTGACTGCGACCGAGAATGCACAGCCAGCTATCATGGCGACAAGCATTATGATCTTAAGGGTGCTGGAGCAGGAATTTGGGTTCAAGACGAACGAACGTATCGACATTTGCCTAGGGCATAGTCTAGGAGAATTCGCTGCTCTGGTCACAAGCGGGTATCTTCGGCAAGGGGATGCTTTGAAGCTAGTGCGGAAGCGAGGGGAAGTGATGGCGAGATGCTCGCAAGAGGTGGACGAAGAGGTTGGCATGGTTGCGCTGGTCTGCGAGACCAACCACCTGCAGGATATGATAAAGGAGATTGACGGATTTCTCTATCACGGCAATGAAGGGAGCAAGATGGACAGTCATAGCGACATGGATCTGCCCCCTGTCCAGCAGGTCCTGATTGCAAACATCAACAGCAAGAATCAGATCGTGCTCAGTGGGAGCATCAAGCGTATCAACGAGCTTTTGACCCACCTACGGCAATTCGCCGGACACGACCCCAGAGCTGTCCGGTTAAAAAGCGATAGTCCCTTCCATTCCCCACTAATGAAACCTGCCGCTGAATTGATGAAAAAGCTACTCTCGCAATCATCACCCACAATGAAGCTTCAAGGCAAACACGACGAACCAGTTGTAATGTGGCCCGGCGTCATGCCATGTATATCCAACGTGTCAGCACGTCCGTTCGAGTCCGCCCAGCAGCTGAAGGATCTGCTTGCGCGACAATGTGTGGAGACAGTGCTTTGGCACGACAGTATAATCTACCTTCACCAGGTGGAGAAGGTGAGAAGATGGATCGGTATCGGCCCAGGGAAAGTGGGCAGGAATCTGGTCGGCAAGGAGGTGGGCATGAAGGGGAAAGTCAAGGGTGGCGGCGTTTGGGGTATCAGTGACCCAAGAGACGTCGAATGGATTCTCAAAGACCTTGATGCAACGGAAGCTTGCGATCAAGAATGATCGTGACGCGCGCATGGCAACCTCATGTTAACAAAGACATGTCGTTTCTTGCGGCAGGTTCATCGGGACAATATACCCTTACGTGAAAGCCCGTACTGGGCGCTGATTCTAGGTATTTACAAAACGATGCTAATTTTATAATTGTGACTCTATCCATAATATACACTTGGGATAACAGAAGATTGCATGTCTTACACGCCGACAGAGAGGGTATCAAGGCTGACTCATCATCCAATTGACTGACTTCTGCAGGTCACTTTTGTCCTCAGGAGGCATTTCAGGCCATCTTTCTTGAATCTGGCTCCAGACATCCATCATGCGCGCCTTTCCAGCGCACTTATAAAATGATCGCAACGCCGCTTTCGTAAGAGCACGCGTGAAGTAAGGAGCCCGGCTTTCCTCTGACTCATAGTCATCCAGTGGACCCAATTCTTCGAATAGCTCATCATCTGGTTGTACATTTCCAGTGCTCTGAGCAGCCCCTTCAGAGTGTAAGCTTTTGGATAGACCATCAGGATTGTGGAGGCGCGAATTTGGATTGCTGCTTTGCGGAGAAGGATCTTCAAGTTGATCCTGATCGTCGACTTCGTAAGCAATATGCCGCTGTGTTCGACCGATACTGTCGTCGGATACGTTGGCCGAGGTCAAATCGATCCCTGTATTTGAATGTGACTGGTCTGGCAATGACGGGACTGTCAAAAGCAGCTCAGTCCAGAGATGATCCAACATAGGACAACTCCACTCTGAAAATGCGAAGCCACCATGCTTTTCAAACCCTCTTAGAAGTGACACGTAGATGCCCCCGTACATTCTCAGTCCTCTAAGACGCATTTCTGCTAATAACTCCTGTATCCTCATGAGATCCCCAGTATTGTACACGTGATAATTGATAAGTATCCTGTATGAACGCTCGTTTGGGGCTATGGGTGTGGCCTCTTGGACCTTCTCGCGTCTGTCGTTCTGCGAGAAAACGCCACCAAAGAATGAGTCTTCATGTAGCTTTTGCTCGCGACGTAGGCTCCGTGCCGTATGGTCGAGAACTCGGCCAAGGTGTCGTTGATCTTGCCATTTCATCGGGACTTCGGTGAGGAACTTGGACTCGTGCAGCTGTTTCATCTTCGTGAACACATGTTCAGCTGCAGGACCCTCGCCAGACCGAATGAGAGACAAGAGTACACAATTCATAACTGCAGTATCGACAATTTCGCCAGCTTCAACGAGATCATTGAACGCATTTCGAACTGCATCTCCGTCACCCTTCGCACCACCATAATAAATCATGCTAGTACGGAAGAATCGATTCAGCTCCATGTCACGAGCCTTCAATTCTGAGAATATGGTATCTGCAAGGGCGTAACGGCCCGCTCTTACAGCGACGTCAAAGAGTATGTTGAAAGTGACATTGGATGCAGCAACTCCACATTCCTCCATTCGCATCCACAATTCCACTGCGCTTCTGATCTCACGGGTTGAAGTGGCTCGCACCCATCGGCCAGCAAACGAAATTGCAGAGTTCCATGCGTCACGGTCCAGATGCATTCCTTCATCCAGTGCTTCCTCGAACACCTCCATGTAGCGCTTCATCGCTCCAGGGGAGCGCTTAAACTCGACGACAATAAGATGCAACAATAATCTTCGAACCACTGGGTCCGGTATGAAGCGCAATTTTGGGTTGGGCAAGCGTCGCCACATGGCCCATAGTTCATCTTGGTTTATCCATCCAGGCTCCCGACTTTCAAGTGCCAATGCAAACGTGTCCAGCTGCTGTGAATGTTCATCGTTCAATGGAGGTGCGATCTGCCTCGAAGTACCGATGCGCGCCTCTTGTTGTGGCGTAAGCGAAAGTCTAGGTGCTAACTTCTGACGGCGCAGTGGGTGCTTTAGGAGAAATTTGGGGGAATCGTAAATATTGAGGAGCTCTTTAGCTTCCTCTTTCGTAATAGAGGGTCCTGGAGAGGGTTCCTCCCCGTGTAGAATGCTCAGCCGAGTATTTGGGGTTCTCGATGCGGTCTGTGTGGTGTAGTGACGCCGAGCCTCCCTTGTGCGATTCCCAATGGGGTGCGATGAGTGTCGCCGGCATGTACTGGCCGCGACAAGCGCCGATATGAAGATCTCCTCGGAGCTCTTTGCCAGACATGCCCTGTAACTCCGGCTATTGCTGGCCACCGAGCTGGCACATGCTCGATGACTGGGCTCGAGTGAGCCCTCTACAGAACGAACGAATGCACTGACGGTCGTATGGGTGCCGTGCCGGGATTTCTTGAAAAGGGAGCTCGAGGGCCGCACAGGAACGCCGAAGAGGGACATGAAGCGGCAAACATGTTGCTGACAGCGCCATGCATCAAACACACATTGACGCAATGGCTGATGGAGAGAGATGAGAGGTGAAGTTGGCGGTAAGGTGATTGTGTTATTGAGAAATCGCAAGTATAAGATGTTATGGATTTGATGTCAAATGAAGACAGAGCCCGGGAGATGCCAAGCAGTAGGTACGGAAACCCGCTGCGGAGAGAGGGCAGACCTCCGAGCGGCTGTTGTCGATTAGGAAGTGCGAATATGCTGCGTGAACAGCATCTACGGGTGTCCACGTACTCTTGCCAGAACCTTTGCGAGCAATATCCAAGCTTGGTCATATTCCCCTAACAAGGCAATGGGTCGACTAAATCTTGCCGCACAGAGGGTGCAGTCAAATGCAACACAGTTGCTAAAGCATAAACGGATCGCTTCACCACCGCCCTGGTACCAAGCCATCTCTCAGACACCACCATCAGAAATTCTAGTTCGACCAGCTTTACAAAGATCGCAAGCGCCGACCCAGAAACCCAAGCGTAACTTCGGCAGGAAAGCCTCCAGAACTTTCAAGCCCGTCAACCTCAAGTATGAGGAAGACGCGCTGAGATGGGACTTCTTCAATGATCACCCATGGGAGCTGGCGAGGCCACGAGTGATGGTGGAAGATGACGGGAAAGACTCGGCGAAATGGGATTGGAGTCATGGCCTTGCGCCTCCCCTCCCTGGCGAAAAAGAATGGGACAGCCTCGTGGACATGAGCATAGAGAGTGAATGGGAAGTCAATGAGAAGACGCAGGTCGGAAGACCTCTGAACGGTGAAGCGTACGTTGTGCACCCCCGAAAGAATCAGCCTTGTGTCCAAATTGAGGCTCCAAATTTGATATACTTTGATTGCAGAGGCTGACCTAGTTGGAACAGTGCTGTACAACGGCAGAAATGGCTGGTCAATAACAGGAAACTACCTCCAAGTGTAGCATACGACATTGCACGAAAAGAGCTTTATCGTGCGCGCCATGCTAGGGAGATCGAACAGCGCGTTGCTCGAGAGGAGGCGCTGGCGACAGGGGCATACTTTGGCTTGAGCCCATTGGATGTGGGTGCGAAGTTGGAGGATCAGGCATTCGAGGACTGGAAGACTTGGGCTGAGAAAGAAGTGCTCGCTCTCAAACAATTGCAGGGATCTGCCTACACCGGTGCACGAGGCTCAGAGGAAGGAGGGGAAGAGCCTGCGGATTCTAATGAGATTGGCCTGGGAGACGATATCAGCCAGCCAGTACAAGAGGTCAGTGACAGCGTTCCTGCGAGCAAGAGGGGACAGAGCTCTTTGGGAGGCGCAGCTCTGCGCATTTGAACAGAACAACCTTATGGGTTGCGCCAGCCCAGGCTGCGACCTTATAAATTAGCGGGCATTGGATGGGATAGTCTCGACAGGCAATGTATGTACTATAGCGCTATTACTGATTGAGGGTAATCATCGTGGCAGCCTTGAAAGTAACCGAAGAACATTTCAAACGACTCCGTTTGAGCAACGATTGCAAAGTATATCGATTCATTAGCAATGAATATTGAGCCTAGAGAATAGGTTGATGTGATAGGATTCATGTTGACCAATATACCATGATGTGAAACCGCTGGAAGCATATAATTATTTGGAGCATCTATAGGACCAAACTTTTGGTACCGCCGGGAATCTAGTAACGCATGTGACAAATTAACCATGGGTCAATGTTGCGGTATGGCGTGCGCCAGTTGACGAAGAAACCACAATATTGCGGCAACATCAAAGGATTGACATATCAATATTCATCAGATACCGTCGTAGGCAAATTGTGGCATCAAGGACCCTGATAACTCGCCCAAGTGAATGGGTAGGAGCTCAGTTTGGTCTCAGTGCTTGACTCTAATTGCTGTTGTCATCACCTGAATATTGATAGTCTCCTTTCCACGACGAACTGTCCTACCACGTTTGGCGGCAGAAATTCATTCAACGAGAGCACATGTGATTTAGTCTGACTGCTTCGACACAGCTAAGGCATGGGTACCCATATAGCACCCATCCAGCAGACTTGGAAAAATAATGAACTCCTCGCCTCAAGAATAAGCCCCATCGAGTTACTCGCACTCAGTATCAGCACTGAGAATCAAGCGATCGCATGACTGTTGACCGTGACGAAAGACTGTTCCAGACCTGACCTTGAGCCCAACTCATCAGCCATCCCGGTCGACCTGTCTCCTCCAGCTGCTCGCTGGCGCCGCAGATGAGCAGATATCCCACCAAGCAGCCTCGTATCATCGGCCCCCTTTTCAGGGAACCCGCAAGCGGGTCGTTGGCAGGTATCCGTCAACCTGAATACACCCTCGAGCAAGAAGGAGTGATAGCGACTGAGTCGGTTGGGTGAAAGACCAAGTCGGAGGTTGGGGAATGGTAAGCCACTCTGTTGCTTCTATGGTGGCGCGTTTCCGCAGTCTTGTGATGAACACAAGATGTCCGGGGACTTTCTCCCAAAGCAATAGGAGCGAAAGCTGCACGAGCTTTCTGTTGGTAGCTTTGACTGCGATTCTTTGACCGAGGAGTTGGGGAAAGAGGGATCGATATGAGATTCCAAGCAGGCAAGAGGTTTATAAGGTCAGAAAACTCAATAAGGCTTGGCGCTCCGCTGGCTTCTGAGCCCGGACCGCCAAGCCCGCCCGTCTCGTGTAGTGGCTCCCGGTTGGTGCCTGAATTGGTGCCTGGGTTTGAGCCTGTGCTGATGCCTTGTCATGGCAATTAGATTAGGTAAGTCGCGTAGGCACAAGCCAGTCAAGACGTCAACGCGACACGCTGAACGCTGAACGCGCCTGGATACTACCTGACGCGATAGCCATTTGGGCCGAGCACACTGTACAGTGCGGCGGCTTGTCAGGCCAACATCGAGCATCGTTTCCTACCTAGATACATTTAAATGCTGGACTTTACCTCAGTCCAGTATCCAATGCAACTATAGATCTGCGAGTTGTCACGGCAGATGAGCTTCCAAAGTCACAAATATGCCGTTGTAAGACGCCTTGATCAGCATGAACAGTCGCCTTAGAAGTGCAGTTCCGCTAACCAGACTATTGTAGACCCGGCGACCAACACAAAGAAAACGCTGCGACGACCAACCCGTTTCTCCCACAGCAGTCCCGCATGAGCGAATACACAGCACAAGAGGTCGCAACACTACAGGCCAGATTGGATCGCCAGCTCGGGCCTGAGTACATCTCCACACGCTCAGGGCCAGGCGGTGGGAAGGTCCATTACCTTTCCGCCGATAAAGCGATCAACCTCGCCAACGATGTCTTTGGCTTCAATGGATGGTCTACGTCCATTCAGAATGTGCAGATCGACTTTGTCGACGAAAACGCATCTGACGGCAAGATCAGTCTGGGCTTGAGCACGATC